>OY804582.1:68039383-70439383 GCA_963680875.1 Bathymodiolus brooksi
TTGTATAAATCTATGTTTTTACCTGAGTAGTTTGTATAAATCTAATTTTTTACCTGAGTAGTTTGTATAAATCTATGTTTTTACCTAAGTAGTTTGTATAAATCTATGTTTTTACCTGAGTAGTTTGTATAAATCTATGTTTTTACCTGAGTAGTTTGTATAAATCTATTGTTTTTACCTGAGTAGTTTGTATAAATCTATGTTTTTACCTGAGTAGTTTGTATAAAACGATAATCTATGTTTTTACCCTATGTTTTTACCTGAGTAGTTTGTATAAATCTATGTTTTTACCTGAGTAGTTTGTATAAATCTATGTTTTTACCTGAGTAGTTTGTATAAATCTATGTTTTTACCTGAGTAGTTTGTATAAATCTATGTTTTTACCTGAGTAGTTTGTATAAATCTATGTTTTTACCTGAGTAGTTTGTATAAATCTATGTTTTTACCTAAGTAGTTTGTATAAATCTATGTTTTTACCTGAGTAGTTTGTATAAATCTATGTTTTTACCTGAGTAGTTTGTATAAATCTATGTTTTTACCTGAGTAGTTTGTATAAATCTATGTTTTTACCTGAGTAGTTTGTATAAATCTAAGTTTTTACATAAGTAGTTTGTATAAATCTATGTTTTTACCTGAGTAGTTTGTATAAATCTAAGTTTTTACCTAAGTAGTTTGTATAAATCTATGTTTTTACCTGAGTAGTTTGTATAAATCTATGTTTTTACCTGAGTAGTTTGTATAAATCTATGTTTTTACCTAAGTAGTTTGTATAAATCTATGTTTTTACCTGGAGTAGTTTGTATAAATCTATGTTTTTACCTGAGTAGTTTGTATAAATCTATGTTTTTACCTGAGTAGTTTGTATAAATCTATGTTTTTACCTGAAGTAGTTTGTATAAATCTATGTTTTTACCTGAGTAGTTTGTATAAATCTATGTTTTTACCTGAGTAGTTTGTATAAATCTATGTTTTTACCTGAGTAGTTTGTATAAATCTATGTTTTTACCTGAGTAGTTTGTATAAATCTATGTTTTTACCTGAGTAGTTTGTATAAATCTATGTTTTTACCTGAGTAGTTTGTATAAATCTATGTTTTTACCTAAGTAGTTTGTATAAATCTAAGTTTTTACCTGAGTAGTTTGTATAAATCTATGTTTTTACCTGAGGTAGTTTGTATAAATCTATGTTTTTACCTGAGTAGTTTGTATAAATCTATGTTTTTACCTAAGTAGTTTGTATAAATCTATGTTTTTACCTGAGTAGTTTGTATAAATCTATGTTTTTACCTAAGTAGTTTGTATAAATCTATGTTTTTACCTGAGTAGTTTGTATAAATCTATGTTTTTACCTGAGTAGTTTGTATAAATCTATGTTTTTACCTGAGTAGTTTGTATAAATCTATGTTTTTACCTAAGTAGTTTGTATAAATCTATGTTTTTACCTGAGTAGTTTGTATAAATCTATGTTTTTACCTAAGTAGTTTGTATAAATCTAAGTTTTTACCTGAGTAGTTTGTATAAATCTATGTTTTTACCTAAGTAGTTTGTATAAATCTATGTTTTTACCCAAGTAGTTTGTATAAATCTATGTTTTTACCTGAGTAGTTTGTATAAATCTATGTTTTTACCTAAGTAGTTTGTATAAATCTATGTTTTTACCTAAGTAGTTTGTATAAATCTATGTTTTTACCTGAGTAGTTTGTATAAATCTATGTTTTTACCTGAGTAGTTTGTATAAATCTATGTTTTTACCTAAGTAGTTTGTATAAATCTATGTTTTTACCTGAGTAGTTTGTATAAATCTATGTTTTTACCTAAGTAGTTTGTATAAATCTATGTTTTTACCTAAGTAGTTTGTATAAATCTATGTTTTTACCTGAGTAGTTTGTATAAATCTATGTTTTTACCTGAGTAGTTTGTATAAATCTATGTTTTTACCTAAGTAGTTTGTATAAATCTATGTTTTTACCTGAGTAGTTTGTATAAATCTATGTTTTTACCTGAGTAGTTTGTATAAATCTATGTTTTTACCTGAGTAGTTTGTATAAATCTATGTTTTTACCTGAGTAGTTTGTATAAATCTATGTTTTTACCTGAGTAGTTTGTATAAATCTAAGTTTTTACCTGAGTAGTTTGTATAAATCTATGTTTTTACCTAAGTAGTTTGTATAAATCTAAGTTTTTACCTGAGTAGTTTGTATAAATCTATGTTTTTACCTGAGTAGTTTGTATAAATCTATGTTTTTACCTGAGTAGTTTGTATAAATCTAAGTTTTTACCTGAGTAGTTTGTATAAATCTATGTTTTTACCGGAGTAGTTTGTATAAATCTATGTTTTTACCTGAGTAGTTTGTATAAATCTAAGTTTTTACCTGAGTAGTTTGTATAAATCTATGTTTTTACCTGAGTAGTTTGTATAAATCTATGTTTTTACCTAAGTAGTTTGTATAAATCTATGTTTTTACCTGAGTAGTTTGTATAAATCTAAGTTTTTACCTGAGTAGTTTGTATAAATCTATGTTTTTACCTGAGTAGTTTGTATAAATCTATGTTTTTACCTGAGTAGTTTGTATAAATCTATGTTTTTACCTGAGTAGTTTGTATAAATCTATGTTTTTACCTGAGTAGTTTGTATAAATCTATGTTTTTACCTAAGTAGTTTGTATAAATCTATGTTTTTACCTGAGTAGTTTGTATAAATCTAAGTTTTTACCTAAGTAGTTTGTATAAATCTATGTTTTTACCTGAGTAGTTTGTATAAATCTATGTTTTTACCTGAGTAGTTTGTATAAATCTATGTTTTTACCTGAGTAGTTTGTATAAATCTATGTTTTTACCTGAGTAGTTTGTATAAATCTATGTTTTTACCTAAGTAGTTTGTATAAATCTAAGTTTTTACCTGAGTAGTTTGTATAAATCTATGTTTTTACCTGAGTAGTTTGTATAAATCTATGTTTTTACCTAAGTAGTTTGTATAAATCTATGTTTTTACCTGAGTAGTTTGTATAAATCTATGTTTTTACCTAAGTAGTTTGTATAAATCTATGTTTTTACCTAAGTAGTTTGTATAAATCTAAGTTTTTACCTGAGTAGTTTGTATAAATCTATGTTTTTACCTGAGTAGTTTGTATAAATCTATGTTTTTACCTAAGTAGTTTGTATAAATCTATGTTTTTACCTGAGTAGTTTGTATAAATCTATGTTTTTACCTGAGTAGTTTGTATAAATCTATGTTTTTACCTGAGTAGTTTGTATAAATCTATGTTTTTACCTAAGTAGTTTGTATAAATCTATGTTTTTACCTGAGTAGTTTGTATAAATCTATGTTTTTACCTAAGTAGTTTGTATAAATCTATGTTTTTTACCTGAGTAGTTTGTATAAATCTATGTTTTTACCTAAGTAGTTTGTATAAATCTATGTTTTTACCTGAGTAGTTTGTATAAATCTATGTTTTTACCTGAGTAGTTTGTATAAATCTATGTTTTTACCTAAGTAGTTTGTATAAATCTAAGTTTTTACCTGAGTAGTTTGTATAAATCTATGTTTTTACCTAAGTAGTTTGTATAAATCTATGTTTTTACCTGAGTAGTTTGTATAAATCTATGTTTTTACCTAAGTAGTTTGTATAAATCTAAGTTTTTACCTGAGTAGTTTGTATAAATCTATGTTTTTACCTGAAGTAGTTTGTATAAATCTATGTTTTTACCTAAGTAGTTTGTATAAATCTATGTTTTTACCTGAGTAGTTTGTATAAATCTATGTTTTTACCTGAGTAGTTTGTATAAATCTATGTTTTTACCTAAGTAGTTTGTATAAATCTATGTTTTTACCTGAGTAGTTTGTATAAATCTATGTTTTTACCTAAGTAGTTTGTATAAATCTAAGTTTTTACCTGAGTAGTTTGTATAAATCTATGTTTTTACCTAAGTAGTTTGTATAAATCTATGTTTTTACCCAAGTAGTTTGTATAAATCTATGTTTTTACCTGAGTAGTTTGTATAAATCTATGTTTTTACCTAAGTAGTTTGTATAAATCTATGTTTTTACCTAAGTAGTTTGTATAAATCTATGTTTTTACCTGAGTAGTTTGTATAAATCTATGTTTTTACCTAAGTAGTTTGTATAAATCTATGTTTTTACCTAAGTAGTTTGTATAAATCTATGTTTTTACCTAAGTAGTTTGTATAAATCTAAGTTTTTACCTGAGTAGTTTGTATAAATCTATGTTTTTACCTAAGTAGTTTGTATAAATCTATGTTTTTACCTAAGTAGTATGTATAAATCTATGTTTTTACCAGAGTAGTTTGTATAAATCTATGTTTTTACCTAAGTAGTTTGTATAAATCTATGTTTTTACCTAAGTAGTTTGTATAAATCTATGTTTTTACCTGAGTAGTTTGTATAAATCTATGTTTTTACCAGAGTAGTTTGTATAAATCTATGTTTTTACCTGAGTAGTTTGTATAAATCTATGTTTTTACCTAAGTAGTTTGTATAAATCTATGTTTTTACCTGAGTAGTTTGTATAAATCTATGTTTTTACCGGAGTAGTATGTATAAATCTAAGTTTTTACCTGAGTAGTTTGTATAAATCTAAGTTTTTACCTGAGTAGTTTGTATAAATCTATGTTTTTACCTAAGTAGTTTGTATAAATCTAAGTTTTTACCGGAGTAGTTTGTATAAATCTAAGTTTTTACCTGAGTAGTTTGTATAAATCTATGTTTTTACCGGAGTAGTTTGTATAAATCTAAGTTTTTACCTGAGTAGTTTGTATAAATCTATGTTTTTACCTGAGTAGTTTGTATAAATCTATGTTTTTACCTAAGTAGTTTGTATAAATCTATGTTTTTACCTGAGTAGTTTGTATAAATCTATGTTTTTACCTGAGTAGTTTGTATAAATCTATGTTTTATACTGAGTAGTTTGTATAAATCTAAGTTTTTACCTGAGTAGTTTGTATAAATCTATGTTTTTACCTGAGTAGTTTGTATAAATCTATGTTTTTACCTGAGTAGTATGTATAAATCTATGTTTTTACCTGAGTAGTTTGTATAAATCTATGTTTTTACCTGAGTAGTTTGTATAAATCTAAGTTTTTACCTGAGTAGTTTGTATAAATCTATGTTTTTACCTAAGTAGTTTGTATAAATCTATGTTTTTACCTGAGTAGTTTGTATAAATCTATGTTTTTACCAGAGTAGTATGTATAAATCTAAGTTTTTACCTGAGTAGTTTGTATAAATCTATGTTTTTACCGGAGTAGTTTGTATAAATCTAAGTTTTCAACTGAGTAGTTTGTATAAATCTATGTTTTTACCTGAGTAGTTTGTATAAATCTATGTTTTTACCGGAGTAGTTTGTATAAATCTATGTTTTTACCTAAGTAGTTTGTATAAATCTAAGTTTTTACCTGAGTAGTTTGTATAAATCTATGTTTTTACCTGAGTAGTTTGTATAAATCTATGTTTTTACCTAAGTAGTTTGTATAAATCTATGTTTTTACCTGAGTAGTTTGTATAAATCTAAGTTTTTACCTGAGTAGTTTGTATAAATCTATGTTTTTACCTAAGTAGTTTGTATAAATCTATGTTTTTACCTGAGTAGTTTGTATAAATCTAAGTTTTTACCTGAGTAGTTTGTATAAATCTATGTTTTTACCTAAGTAGTTTGTATAAATCTATGTTTTTACCTGAGTAGTTTGTATAAATCTATGTTTTTACCGGAGTAGTTTGTATAAATCTAAGTTTTTACCTGAGTAGTTTGTATAAATCTATGTTTTTACCTAAGTAGTTTGTATAAATCTATGTTTTTACCTGAGTAGTTTGTATAAATCTATGTTTTTACCTGAGTAGTTTGTATAAATCTATGTATTTACCTGAGTAGTTTGTATAAATCTATGTTTTTACCTGAGTAGTTTGTATAAATCTATGTTTTTACCTAAGTAGTTTGTATAAATCTATGTTTTTACCTGAGTAGTTTGTATAAATCTATGTTTTTACCTGAGTAGTTTGTATAAATCTATGTTTTTACCTGAGTAGTTTGTATAAATCTATGTTTTTACCTAAGTAGTTTGTATAAATCTAAGTTTTTTACCTGAGTAGTTTGTATAAATCTAAGTTTTTACCTGAGTAGTTTGTATAAATCTATGTTTTTACCTAAGTAGTTTGTATAAATCTATGTTTTTACCTGAGTAGTTTGTATAAATCTATGTTTTTACCTGAGTAGTTTGTATAAATCTATGTTTTTACCTAAGTAGTTTGTATAAATCTATGTTTTTACCTGAGTAGTTTGTATAAATCTATGTTTTTACCTGAGTAGTTTGTATAAATCTATGTTTTTACCTGAGTAGTTTGTATAAATCTATGTTTTTACCTGAGTAGTATGTATAAATCTATGTTTTTACCTGAGTAGTTTGTATAAATCTATGTTTTTACCTAAGTAGTTTGTATAAATCTAAGTTTTTTACCTGAGTAGTTTGTATAAATCTAAGTTTTTACCTGAGTAGTTTGTATAAATCTATGTTTTTACCTAAGTAGTTTGTATAAATCTATGTTTTTACCGGAGTAGTTTGTATAAATCTATGTTTTTACCTGAGTAGTTTGTATAAATCTATGTTTTTACCTGAGTAGTTTGTATAAATCTATGTTTTTACCGGAGTAGTTTGTATAAATCTAAGTTTTTACCTGAGTAGTTTGTATAAATCTATGTTTTTACCTAAGTAGTTTGTATAAATCTATGTTTTTACCTGAGTAGTTTGTATAAATCTATGTTTTTACCTGAGTAGTTTGTATAAATCTATGTTTTTACCTAAGTAGTTTGTATAAATCTATGTTTTTACCTGAGTAGTTTGTATAAATCTATGTTTTTACCTGAGTAGTTTGTATAAATCTATGTTTTTACCTGAGTAGTTTGTATAAATCTATGTTTTTACCTAAGTAGTTTGTATAAATCTATGTTTTTACCTGAGTAGTTTGTATAAATCTAAGTTTTTTACCTGAGTAGTTTGTATAAATCTAAGTTTTTACCTGAGTAGTTTGTATAAATCTATGTTTTTACCTAAGTAGTTTGTATAAATCTATGTTTTTACCTGAGTAGTTCGTATAAATCTATGTTTTTACCTAAGTAGTTTGTATAAATCTATGTTTTTACCTCAGTAGTTTGTATAAATCTAAGTTTTTTACCTGAGTAGTTTGTATAAATCTAAGTTTTTACCTGAGTAGTTTGTATAAATCTATGTTTTTACCTAAGTAGTTTGTATAAATCTATGTTTTTACCTGAGTAGTTCGTATAAATCTATGTTTTTACCTAAGTAGTTTGTATAAATCTATGTTTTTACCTGATTAGTTTGTATAAATCTATGTTTTTACCTGAGTAGTTTGTATAAATCTATGTTTTTACCTGAGTAGTTTGTATAAATCTATGTTTTTACCTAAGTAGTTTGTATAAATCTAAGTTTTTTACCTGAGTAGTTTGTATAAATCTAAGTTTTTACCTGAGTAGTTTGTATAAATCTATGTTTTTACCTGAGTAGTTTGTATAAATCTAAGTTTTTACCTGAGTAGTTTGTATAAATCTATGTTTTTACCTGAGTAGTTTGTATAAATCTATGTTTTTACCTAAGTAGTTTGTATAAATCTATGTTTTTACCTGAGTAGTTTGTATAAATCTATGTTTTTACCTGAGTAGTTTGTATAAATCTATGTTTTTACCTGAGTAGTTTGTATAAATCTAAGTTTTTACCTGAGTAGTTTGTATAAATCTATGTTTTTACCTGAGTAGTTTGTATAAATCTATGTTTTTACCGGAGTAGTATGTATAAATCTATGTTTTTACCCGAGTAGTTTGTATAAATCTATGTTTTTACCTGAGTAGTTTGTATAAATCTAAGTTTTTACCTGAGTAGTTTGTATAAATCTATGTTTTTACCTAAGTAGTTTGTATAAATCTATGTTTTTACCTGAGTAGTTTGTATAAATCTATGTTTTTACCAGAGTAGTATGTATAAATCTAAGTTTTTACCTGAGTAGTTTGTATAAATCTATGTTTTTACCGGAGTAGTTTGTATAAATCTAAGTTTTCACCTGAGTAGTTTGTATAAATCTATGTTTTTACCTGAGTAGTTTGTATAAATCTATGTTTTTACCTGAGTAGTTTGTATAAATCTATGTTTTTACCTAAGTAGTTTGTATAAATCTAAGTTTTTACCTGAGTAGTTTGTATAAATCTATGTTTTTACCTGAGTAGTTTGTATAAATCTATGTTTTTACCTAAGTAGTTTGTATAAATCTATGTTTTTACCTGAGTAGTTTGTATAAATCTAAGTTTTTACCTGAGTAGTTTGTATAAATCTATGTTTTTACCTAAGTAGTTTGTATAAATCTATGTTTTTACCTGAGTAGTTTGTATAAATCTAAGTTTTTACCTGAGTAGTTTGTATAAATCTATGTTTTTACCTAAGTAGTTTGTATAAATCTATGTTTTTACCTGAGTAGTTTGTATAAATCTATGTTTTTACCGGAGTAGTTTGTATAAATCTAAGTTTTTACCTGAGTAGTTTGTATAAATCTATGTTTTTACCTAAGTAGTTTGTATAAATCTATGTTTTTACCTGAGTAGTTTGTATAAATCTATGTTTTTACCTGAGTAGTTTGTATAAATCTATGTATTTACCTGAGTAGTTTGTATAAATCTATGTTTTTACCTGAGTAGTTTGTATAAATCTATGTTTTTACCTAAGTAGTTTGTATAAATCTATGTTTTTACCTGAGTAGTTTGTATAAATCTATGTTTTTACCTGAGTAGTTTGTATAAATCTATGTTTTTACCTGAGTAGTTTGTATAAATCTATGTTTTTACCTAAGTAGTTTGTATAAATCTAAGTTTTTTACCTGAGTAGTTTGTATAAATCTAAGTTTTTACCTGAGTAGTTTGTATAAATCTATGTTTTTACCTAAGTAGTTTGTATAAATCTATGTTTTTACCTGAGTAGTTTGTATAAATCTATGTTTTTACCTGAGTAGTTTGTATAAATCTATGTTTTTACCTAAGTAGTTTGTATAAATCTATGTTTTTACCTGAGTAGTTTGTATAAATCTATGTTTTTACCTGAGTAGTTTGTATAAATCTATGTTTTTACCTGAGTAGTTTGTATAAATCTATGTTTTTACCTGAGTAGTATGTATAAATCTATGTTTTTACCTGAGTAGTTTGTATAAATCTATGTTTTTACCTAAGTAGTTTGTATAAATCTAAGTTTTTTACCTGAGTAGTTTGTATAAATCTAAGTTTTTACCTGAGTAGTTTGTATAAATCTATGTTTTTACCTAAGTAGTTTGTATAAATCTATGTTTTTACCGGAGTAGTTTGTATAAATCTATGTTTTTACCTGAGTAGTTTGTATAAATCTATGTTTTTACCTGAGTAGTTTGTATAAATCTATGTTTTTACCGGAGTAGTTTGTATAAATCTAAGTTTTTTACCTGAGTAGTTTGTATAAATCTAAGTTTTTACCTGAGTAGTTTGTATAAATCTATGTTTTTACCTAAGTAGTTTGTATAAATCTATGTTTTTACCTGAGTAGTTTGTATAAATCTATGTTTTTACCTGAGTAGTTTGTATAAATCTATGTTTTTACCTGAGTAGTTTGTATAAATCTATGTTTTTACCTAAGTAGTTTGTATAAATCTATGTTTTTACCTGAGTAGTTTGTATAAATCTATGTTTTTACCTCAGTAGTTTGTATAAATCTAAGTTTTTTACCTGAGTAGTTTGTATAAATCTAAGTTTTTACCTGAGTAGTTTGTATAAATCTATGTTTTTACCTAAGTAGTTTGTATAAATCTATGTTTTTACCTGAGTAGTTTGTATAAATCTATGTTTTTACCTAAGTAGTTTGTATAAATCTATGTTTTTACCTGATTAGTTTGTATAAATCTATGTTTTTACCTGAGTAGTTTGTATAAATCTATGTTTTTACCTGAGTAGTTTGTATAAATCTATGTTTTTACCTAAGTAGTTTGTATAAATCTAAGTTTTTTACCTGAGTAGTTTGTATAAATCTAAGTTTTTACCTGAGTAGTTTGTATAAATCTATGTTTTTACCTAAGTAGTTTGTATAAATCTAAGTTTTTACCTGAGTAGTTTGTATAAATCTATGTTTTTACCTGAGTAGTTTGTATAAATCTATGTTTTTACCTAAGTAGTTTGTATAAATCTAAGTTTTTTACCTGAGTAGTTTGTATAAATCTAAGTTTTTACCTGAGTAGTTTGTATAAATCTATGTTTTTACCTAAGTAGTTTGTATAAATCTATGTTTTTACCTGAGTAGTTTGTATAAATCTATGTTTTTACCTGAGTAGTTTGTATAAATCTATGTTTTTACCTAAGTAGTTTGTATAAATCTATGTTTTTACCTGAGTAGTTTGTATAAATCTATGTTTTTACCTGAGTAGTTTGTATAAATCTATGTTTTTACCTAAGTAGTTTGTATAAATCTATGTTTTTACCTAAGTAGTTTGTATAAATCTATGTTTTTACCTGAGTAGTTTGTATAAATCTATGTTTTTACCTGAGTAGTTTGTATAAATCTAAGTTTTTTACCTGAGTAGTTTGTATAAATCTAAGTTTTTACCTGAGTAGTTTGTATAAATCTATGTTTTTACCTGAGTAGTTTGTATAAATCTATGTTTTTACCTAAGTAGTTTGTATAAATCTATGTTTTTACCTGAGTAGTTTGTATAAATCTATGTTTTTACCGGAGTAGTATGTATAAATCTAAGTTTTTACCTTCGTAGTTTGTATAAATCTATGTTTTTACCGGAGTAGTTTGTATAAATCTAAGTTTTTACCTGAGTAGTTTGTATAAATCTATGTTTTTACCTAAGTAGTTTGTATAAATCTATGTTTTTACCTGAGTAGTTTGTATAAATCTATGTTTTTACCTGAGTAGTTTGTATAAATCTAAGTTTTTACCTGAGTAGTTTGTATAAATCTATGTTTTTACCTAAGTAGTTTGTATAAATCTATGTTTTTACCGGAGTAGTTTGTATAAATCTAAGTTTTTACCTGAGTAGTATGTATAAATCTATGTTTTTACCTGAGTAGTTTGTATAAATCTATGTTTTTACCTGAGTAGTTTGTATAAATCTAAGTTTTTTACCTGAGTAGTTTGTATAAATCTAAGTTTTTTACCTGAGTAGTTTGTATAAATCTATGTTTTTACCTGAGTAGTTTGTATAAATCTATGTTTTTACCTGAGTAGTTTGTATAAATCTATGTTTTTACCTGAGTAGTTTGTATAAATCTATGTTTTTACCTGAGTAGTTTGTATAAATCTATGTTTTTACCGGAGTAGTTTGTATAAATCTAAGTTTTTACCTGAGTAGTTTGTATAAATCTATGTTTTTACCTAAGTAGTTTGTATAAATCTATGTTTTTACCTGAGTAGTTTGTATAAATCTATGTTTTTACCTGAGTAGTTTGTATAAATCTATGTATTTACCTGAGTAGTTTGTATAAATCTATGTTTTTACCTGAGTAGTTTGTATAAATCTATGTTTTTACCTAAGTAGTTTGTATAAATCTATGTTTTTACCTGAGTAGTTTGTATAAATCTATGTTTTTACCTGAGTAGTTTGTATAAATCTATGTTTTTACCTGAGTAGTTTGTATAAATCTATGTTTTTACCTAAGTAGTTTGTATAAATCTAAGTTTTTTACCTGAGTAGTTTGTATAAATCTAAGTTTTTACCTGAGTAGTTTGTATAAATCTATGTTTTTACCTAAGTAGTTTGTATAAATCTATGTTTTTACCTGAGTAGTTTGTATAAATCTATGTTTTTACCTGAGTAGTTTGTATAAATCTATGTTTTTACCTAAGTAGTTTGTATAAATCTATGTTTTTACCTGAGTAGTTTGTATAAATCTATGTTTTTACCTGAGTAGTTTGTATAAATCTATGTTTTTACCTGAGTAGTTTGTATAAATCTATGTTTTTACCTGAGTAGTATGTATAAATCTATGTTTTTACCTGAGTAGTTTGTATAAATCTATGTTTTTACCTAAGTAGTTTGTATAAATCTAAGTTTTTTACCTGAGTAGTTTGTATAAATCTAAGTTTTTACCTGAGTAGTTTGTATAAATCTATGTTTTTACCTAAGTAGTTTGTATAAATCTATGTTTTTACCGGAGTAGTTTGTATAAATCTATGTTTTTACCTGAGTAGTTTGTATAAATCTATGTTTTTACCTGAGTAGTTTGTATAAATCTATGTTTTTACCGGAGTAGTTTGTATAAATCTAAGTTTTTACCTGAGTAGTTTGTATAAATCTATGTTTTTACCTAAGTAGTTTGTATAAATCTATGTTTTTACCTGAGTAGTTTGTATAAATCTATGTTTTTACCTGAGTAGTTTGTATAAATCTATGTTTTTACCTGAGTAGTTTGTATAAATCTATGTTTTTACCTAAGTAGTTTGTATAAATCTATGTTTTTACCTGAGTAGTTTGTATAAATCTAAGTTTTTTACCTGAGTAGTTTGTATAAATCTAAGTTTTTACCTGAGTAGTTTGTATAAATCTATGTTTTTACCTAAGTAGTTTGTATAAATCTATGTTTTTACCTGAGTAGTTCGTATAAATCTATGTTTTTACCTAAGTAGTTTGTATAAATCTATGTTTTTACCTCAGTAGTTTGTATAAATCTAAGTTTTTTACCTGAGTAGTTTGTATAAATCTAAGTTTTTACCTGAGTAGTTTGTATAAATCTATGTTTTTACCTAAGTAGTTTGTATAAATCTATGTTTTTACCTGAGTAGTTCGTATAAATCTATGTTTTTACCTAAGTAGTTTGTATAAATCTATGTTTTTACCTGATTAGTTTGTATAAATCTATGTTTTTACCTGAGTAGTTTGTATAAATCTATGTTTTTACCTGAGTAGTTTGTATAAATCTATGTTTTTACCTAAGTAGTTTGTATAAATCTAAGTTTTTTACCTGAGTAGTTTGTATAAATCTAAGTTTTTACCTGAGTAGTTTGTATAAATCTATGTTTTTACCTGAGTAGTTTGTATAAATCTAAGTTTTTACCTGAGTAGTTTGTATAAATCTATGTTTTTACCTGAGTAGTTTGTATAAATCTATGTTTTTACCTAAGTAGTTTGTATAAATCTATGTTTTTACCTGAGTAGTTTGTATAAATCTATGTTTTTACCTGAGTAGTTTGTATAAATCTATGTTTTTACCTGAGTAGTTTGTATAAATCTAAGTTTTTACCTGAGTAGTTTGTATAAATCTATGTTTTTACCTGAGTAGTTTGTATAAATCTATGTTTTTACCGGAGTAGTATGTATAAATCTATGTTTTTACCCGAGTAGTTTGTATAAATCTATGTTTTTACCTGAGTAGTTTGTATAAATCTAAGTTTTTACCTGAGTAGTTTGTATAAATCTATGTTTTTACCTGAGTAGTTTGTATAAATCTATGTTTTTACCTGAGTAGTTTGTATAAATCTATGTTTTTACCAGAGTAGTATGTATAAATCTAAGTTTTTACCTGAGTAGTTTGTATAAATCTATGTTTTTACCGGAGTAGTTTGTATAAATCTAAGTTTTCACCTGAGTAGTTTGTATAAATCTATGTTTTTACCTGAGTAGTTTGTATAAATCTATGTTTTTACCTGAGTAGTTTGTATAAATCTATGTTTTTACCTAAGTAGTTTGTATAAATCTAAGTTTTTACCTGAGTAGTTTGTATAAATCTATGTTTTTACCTGAGTAGTTTGTATAAATCTATGTTTTTACCTAAGTAGTTTGTATAAATCTATGTTTTTACCTGAGTAGTTTGTATAAATCTAAGTTTTTACCTGAGTAGTTTGTATAAATCTATGTTTTTACCTAAGTAGTTTGTATAAATCTATGTTTTTACCTGAGTAGTTTGTATAAATCTAAGTTTTTACCTGAGTAGTTTGTATAAATCTATGTTTTTACCTAAGTAGTTTGTATAAATCTATGTTTTTACCTGAGTAGTTTGTATAAATCTATGTTTTTACCGGAGTAGTTTGTATAAATCTAAGTTTTTACCTGAGTAGTTTGTATAAATCTATGTTTTTACCTAAGTAGTTTGTATAAATCTATGTTTTTACCTGAGTAGTTTGTATAAATCTATGTTTTTACCTGAGTAGTTTGTATAAATCTATGTATTTACCTGAGTAGTTTGTATAAATCTATGTTTTTACCTGAGTAGTTTGTATAAATCTATGTTTTTACCTAAGTAGTTTGTATAAATCTATGTTTTTACCTGAGTAGTTTGTATAAATCTATGTTTTTACCTGAGTAGTTTGTATAAATCTATGTTTTTACCTGAGTAGTTTGTATAAATCTATGTTTTTACCTAAGTAGTTTGTATAAATCTAAGTTTTTTACCTGAGTAGTTTGTATAAATCTAAGTTTTTACCTGAGTAGTTTGTATAAATCTATGTTTTTACCTAAGTAGTTTGTATAAATCTATGTTTTTACCTGAGTAGTTTGTATAAATCTATGTTTTTACCTGAGTAGTTTGTATAAATCTATGTTTTTACCTAAGTAGTTTGTATAAATCTATGTTTTTACCTCAGTAGTTTGTATAAATCTATGTTTTTACCTCAGTAGTTTGTATAAATCTATGTTTTTACCTGAGTAGTTTGTATAAATCTATGTTTTTACCTGAGTAGTATGTATAAATCTATGTTTTTACCTGAGTAGTTTGTATAAATCTATGTTTTTACCTAAGTAGTTTGTATAAATCTAAGTTTTTTACCTGAGTAGTTTGTATAAATCTAAGTTTTTACCTGAGTAGTTTGTATAAATCTATGTTTTTACCTAAGTAGTTTGTATAAATCTATGTTTTTACCGGAGTAGTTTGTATAAATCTATGTTTTTACCTGAGTAGTTTGTATAAATCTATGTTTTTACCTGAGTAGTTTGTATAAATCTATGTTTTTACCTGAGTAGTTTGTATAAATCTAAGTTTTTTACCTGAGTAGTTTGTATAAATCTAAGTTTTTACCTGAGTAGTTTGTATAAATCTATGTTTTTACCTGAGTAGTTTGTATAAATCTATGTTTTTACCTGAGTAGTTTGTATAAATCTATGTTTTTACCTGAGTAGTTTGTATAAATCTATGTTTTTACCTGAGTAGTTTGTATAAATCTATGTTTTTACCTGAGTAGTTTGTATAAATCTATGTTTTTACCTGAGTAGTTTGTATAAATCTATGTTTTTACCTAAGTAGTTTGTATAAATCTAAGTTTTTTACCTGAGTAGTTTGTATAAATCTAAGTTTTTACCTGAGTAGTTTGTATAAATCTATGTTTTTACCTAAGTAGTTTGTATAAATCTATGTTTTTACCTGAGTAGTTTGTATAAATCTATGTTTTTACCTAAGTAGTTTGTATAAATCTATGTTTTTACCTGATTAGTTTGTATAAATCTATGTTTTTACCTGAGTAGTTTGTATAAATCTATGTTTTTACCTGAGTAGTTTGTATAAATCTATGTTTTTACCTAAGTAGTTTGTATAAATCTAAGTTTTTACCTGAGTAGTTTGTATAAATCTATGTTTTTACCTGAGTAGTTTGTATAAATCTATGTTTTTACCTCAGTAGTTTGTATAAATCTAGTTTTTACCTGAGTAGTTTGTATAAATCTAAGTTTTTACCTGAGTAGTTTGTATAAATCTATGTTTTTACCTAAGTAGTTTGTATAAATCTATGTTTTTACCTGAGTAGTTTGTATAAATCTATGTTTTTACCTAAGTAGTTTGTATAAATCTATGTTTTTACCTGATTAGTTTGTATAAATCTATGTTTTTACCTGAGTAGTTTGTATAAATCTATGTTTTTACCTGAGTAGTTTGTATAAATCTATGTTTTTACCTAAGTAGTTTGTATAAATCTAAGTTTTTTACCTGAGTAGTTTGTATAAATCTAAGTTTTTACCTGAGTAGTTTGTATAAATCTATGTTTTTACCTAAGTAGTTTGTATAAATCTAAGTTTTTACCTGAGTAGTTTGTATAAATCTATGTTTTTACCTGAGTAGTTTGTATAAATCTATGTTTTTACCTAAGTAGTTTGTATAAATCTAAGTTTTTTACCTGAGTAGTTTGTATAAATCTAAGTTTTTACCTGAGTAGTTTGTATAAATCTATGTTTTTACCTAAGTAGTTTGTATAAATCTATGTTTTTACCTGAGTAGTTTGTATAAATCTATGTTTTTACCTGAGTAGTTTGTATAAATCTATGTTTTTACCTAAGTAGTTTGTATAAATCTATGTTTTTACCTGAGTAGTTTGTATAAATCTATGTTTTTACCTGAGTAGTTTGTATAAATCTATGTTTTTACCTAAGTAGTTTGTATAAATCTATGTTTTTACCTAAGTAGTTTGTATAAATCTATGTTTTTACCTGAGTAGTTTGTATAAATCTATGTTTTTACCTGAGTAGTTTGTATAAATCTAAGTTTTTTACCTGAGTAGTTTGTATAAATCTAAGTTTTTACCTGAGTAGTTTGTATAAATCTATGTTTTTACCTGAGTAGTTTGTATAAATCTATGTTTTTACCTAAGTAGTTTGTATAAATCTATGTTTTTACCTGAGTAGTTTGTATAAATCTATGTTTTTACCGGAGTAGTATGTATAAATCTAAGTTTTTACCTTCGTAGTTTGTATAAATCTATGTTTTTACCAGAGTAGTTTGTATAAATCTAAGTTTTTACCTGAGTAGTTTGTATAAATCTATGTTTTTACCTAAGTAGTTTGTATAAATCTATGTTTTTACCTGAGTAGTTTGTATAAATCTATGTTTTTACCTGAGTAGTTTGTATAAATCTAAGTTTTTACCTGAGTAGTTTGTATAAATCTATGTTTTTACCTAAGTAGTTTGTATAAATCTATGTTTTTACCGGAGTAGTTTGTATAAATCTAAGTTTTTACCTGAGTAGTATGTATAAATCTATGTTTTTACCTGAGTAGTTTGTATAAATCTATGTTTTTACCTGAGTAGTTTGTATAAATCTAAGTTTTTTACCTGAGTAGTTTGTATAAATCTAAGTTTTTTACCTGAGTAGTTTGTATAAATCTATGTTTTTACCTGAGTAGTTTGTATAAATCTATGTTTTTACCTGAGTAGTTTGTATAAATCTATGTTTTTACCTGAGTAGTTTGTATAAATCTATGTTTTTACCTAAGTAGTTTGTATAAATCTATGTTTTTACCTGAGTAGTTTGTATAAATCTAAGTTTTTTACCTGAGTAGTTTGTATAAATCTATGTTTTTACCTGAGTAGTTTGTATAAATCTATGTTTTTACCTGAGTAGTTTGTATAAATCTATGTTTTTACCTAAGTAGTTTGTATAAATCTAAGTTTTTTACCCGAGTAGTTTGTATAAATCTATGTTTTTACCTGAGTAGTTTGTATAAATCTATGTTTTTACCTGAGTAGTTTGTATAAATCTATGTTTTTACGTAAGTAGTTTGTATAAATCTATGTTTTTACCTGAGTAGTTTGTATAAATCTAAGTTTTTTACCTGAGTAGTTTGTATAAATCTATGTTTTTACCTGAGTAGTTTGTATAAATCTATGTTTTTACCTGAGTAGTTTGTATAAATCTATGTTTTTACCTAAGTAGTTTGTATAAATCTAAGTTTTTTACCTGAGTAGTTTGTATAAATCTAAGTTTTTACCTGAGTAGTTTGTATAAATCTATGTTTTTACCTAAGTAGTTTGTATAAATCTATGTTTTTACCTGAGTAGTTTGTATAAATCTATGTTTTTACCTGAGTAGTTTGTATAAATCTATGTGTTTACCTGAGTAGTTTGTATAAATCTATGTTTTTACCTGAGTAGTTTGTATAAATCTATGTTTTTACCTGAGTAGTTTGTATAAATCTAAGTTTTTACCTGAGTAGTTTGTATAAATCTATGTTTTTACCTAAGTAGTTTGTATAAATCTAAGTTTTTTACCGGAGTAGTTTGTATAAATCTATGTTTTTACCTGAGTAGTTTGTATAAATCTATGTTTTTACCTGAGTAGTATGTATAAATCTAAGTTTTTACCTGAGTAGTTTGTATAAATCTATGTTTTTACCTAAGTAGTTTGTATAAATCTATGTTTTTACCTGAGTAGTTTGTATAAATCTAAGTTTTTTACCTGAGTAGTTTGTATAAATCTATGTTTTTACCTGAGTAGTTTGTATAAATCTATGTTTTTACCTAAGTAGTTTGTATAAATCTATGTTTTTACCTGAGTAGTTTGTATAAATCTAAGTTTTTTACCTGAGTAGTTTGTATAAATCTATGTTTTTACCTGAGTAGTTTGTATAAATCTATGTTTTTACCTAAGTAGTTTGTATAAATCTATGTTTTTACCGGAGTAGTTTGTATAAATCTATGTTTTTACCTGAGTAGTTTGTATAAATCTATGTTTTTACCTAAGTAGTTTGTATAAATCTATGTTTTTACCTGAGTAGTTTGTATAAATCTAAGTTTTTACCTAAGTAGTTTGTATAAATCTATGTTTTTACCTAAGTAGTTTGTATAAATCTATGTTTTTACCTGAGTAGTTTGTATAAATCTATGTTTTTACCTGAGTAGTTTGTATAAATCTATGTTTTTACCTGAGTAGTTTGTATAAATCTATGTTTTTACCTGAGTAGTTTGTATAAATCTATGTTTTTACCTAAGTAGTTTGTATAAATCTATGTTTTTACCTGAGTAGTTTGTATAAATCTATGTTTTTACCTAAGTAGTTTGTATAAATCTAAGTTTTTACCTGAGTAGTTTGTATAAATCTATGTTTTTACCTGAGTAGTTTGTATAAATCTATGTTTTTACCTAAGTAGTTTGTATAAATCTATGTTTTTACCTGAGTAGTTTGTATAAATCTATGTTTTTACCTGAGTAGTTTGTATAAATCTATGTTTTTACCTAAGTAGTTTGTATAAATCTAAGTTTTTACCTGAGTAGTTTGTATAAATCTATGTTTTTACCTGAGTAGTTTGTATAAATCTATGTTTTTACCTAAGTAGTTTGTATAAATCTATGTTTTTACCTGAGTAGTTTGTATAAATCTATGTTTTTACCTGAGTAGTTTGTATAAATCTATGTTTTTACCTGAGTAGTTTGTATAAATCTATGTTTTTACCTAAGTAGTTTGTATAAATCTATGTTTTTACCTGAGTAGTTTGTATAAATCTATGTTTTTACCTAAGTAGTTTGTATAAATCTAAGTTTTTTACCTGAGTAGTTTGTATAAATCTATGTTTTTACCTAAGTAGTTTGTATAAATCTATGTTTTTACCTGAGTAGTTTGTATAAATCTATGTTTTTACCTGAGTAGTTTGTATAAATCTATGTTTTTACCTAAGTAGTTTGTATAAATCTAAGTTTTTTACCTGAGTAGTTTGTATAAATCTATGTTTTTACCCAAGTAGTTTGTATAAATCTATGTTTTTACCTGAGTAGTTTGTATAAATCTATGTTTTTACCTAAGTAGTTTGTATAAATCTAAGTTTTTTACCTGAGTAGTTTGTATAAATCTATGTTTTTACCTAAGTAGTTTGTATAAATCTATGTTTTTACCTAAGTAGTTTGTATAAATCTATGTTTTTACCTGAGTAGTTTGTATAAATCTATGTTTTTACCTGAGTAGTTTGTATAAATCTATGTTTTTACCTAAGTAGTTTGTATAAATCTATGTTTTTACCTGAGTAGTTTGTATAAATCTATGTTTTTACCTAAGTAGTTTGTATAAATCTAAGTTTTTACCTGAGTAGTTTGTATAAATCTATGTTTTTACCTAAGTAGTTTGTATAAATCTATGTTTTTACCCAAGTAGTTTGTATAAATCTATGTTTTTACCTGAGTAGTTTGTATAAATCTATGTTTTTACCTAAGTAGTTTGTATAAATCTATGTTTTTACCTAAGTAGTTTGTATAAATCTATGTTTTTACCTGAGTAGTTTGTATAAATCTATGTTTTTACCTAAGTAGTTTGTATAAATCTATGTTTTTACCTAAGTAGTTTGTATAAATCTATGTTTTTACCTAAGTAGTTTGTATAAATCTA
This sequence comes from Bathymodiolus brooksi, assembly GCA_963680875.1. Classification (NCBI taxonomy): domain Eukaryota; kingdom Metazoa; phylum Mollusca; class Bivalvia; order Mytilida; family Modiolidae; genus Bathymodiolus; species Bathymodiolus brooksi. The sequence goes on from OY804582.1 coordinate 68,059,486, forward strand.
AGTTTTTACCTGAGTAGTTTGTATAAATCTATGTTTTTACCTAAGTAGTTTGTATAAATCTATGTTTTTACCTAAGTAGTATGTATAAATCTATGTTTTTACCAGAGTAGTTTGTATAAATCTATGTTTTTACCTAAGTAGTTTGTATAAATCTATGTTTTTACCTAAGTAGTTTGTATAAATCTATGTTTTTACCTGAGTAGTTTGTATAAATCTATGTTTTTACCAGAGTAGTTTGTATAAATCTATGTTTTTACCTAAGTAGTATGTATAAATCTATGTTTTTACCTCAGTAGTTTGTATAAATCTATGTTTTTACCTAAGTAGTTTGTATAAATCTATGTTTTTACCTAAGTAGTTTGTATAAATCTATGTTTTTACCCAACTAGTTTGTATAAATCTATGTTTTTACCTGAGTAGTTTGTATAAATCTATGTTTTTACCTAAGTAGTTTGTATAAATCTAAGTTTTTTACCTGAGTAGTTTGTATAAATCTATGTTTTTACCTAAGTAGTTTGTATAAATCTATGTTTTTACCTAAGTAGTTTGTATAAATCTATGTTTTTACCTGAGTAGTTTGTATAAATCTATGTTTTTACCTGAGTAGTTTGTATAAATCTATGTTTTTACCTAAGTAGTTTGTATAAATCTATGTTTTTACCTGAGTAGTTTGTATAAATCTATGTTTTTACCTAAGTAGTTTGTATAAATCTAAGTTTTTACCTGAGTAGTTTGTATAAATCTATGTTTTTACCTAAGTAGTTTGTATAAATCTTTGTTTTTACCTAAGTAGTTTGTATAAATCTATGTTTTTACCTGAGTAGTTTGTATAAATCTATGTTTTTACCTAAGTAGTTTGTATAAATCTATGTTTTTACCCAAGTAGTTTGTATAAATCTATGTTTTTACCTAAGTAGTTTGTATAAATCTGTTTTTACCTAAGTAGTTTGTATAAATCTATGTTTTTACCTAAGTAGTTTGTATAAATCTATGTTTTTACCTAAGTAGTTTGTATAAATCTATGTTTATACCTAAGTAGTTTGTATAAATCTATGTTTTTACCTAAGTAGTTTGTATAAATCTAAGTTTTTTACCTGAGTAGTTTGTATAAATCTATGTTTTTACCTAAGTAGTTTGTATAAATCTATGTTTTTACCTAAGTAGTTTGTATAAATCTATGTTTTTACCTAAGTAGTTTGTATAAATCTATGTTTTTACCTAAGTAGTTTGTATAAATCTATGTTTTTACCTAAGTAGTTTGTATAAATCTAAGTTTTTACCTGAGTAGTTTGTATAAATCTATGTTTTTACCTAAGTAGTTTGTATAAATCTATGTTTTTACCTAAGTAGTTTGTATAAATCTATGTTTTTACCGGAGTAGTTTGTATAAATCTATGTTTTTACCTAAGTAGTTTGTATAAATCTATGTTTTTACCGGAGTAGTTTGTATAAATCTATGTTTTTACCTGAGTAGTTTGTATAAATCTATGTTTTTACCTAAGTAGTATGTATAAATCTATGTTTTTACCAGAGTAGTTTGTATAAATCTATGTTTTTACCTAAGTAGTTTGTATAAATCTATGTTTTTACCTAAGTAGTTTGTATAAATCTATGTTTTTACCTGAGTAGTTTGTATAAATCTATGTTTTTACCTAAGTAGTTTGTATAAATCTATGTTTTTACCTGAGTAGTTTGTATAAATCTATGTTTTTACCTGAGTAATTTGTATAAATCTATGTTTTTACCTAAGTAGTTTGTATAAATCTATGTTTTTACCTGAGTAGTTTGTATAAATCTAAGTTTTTACCTGAGTAGTTTGTATAAATCTATGTTTTTACCTAAGTAGTTTGTATAAATCTATGTTTTTACCTGAGTAGTTTGTATAAATCTAAGTTTTTACCTGAGTAGTTTGTATAATTGTAAGGTCATTCATCATAGAAAATCCAGCAGCCATTCTTGTTCTTAGTCCTATAAAATATTACTTATAATATTAATATAAAAATACCCCATTCTTGTTCTTAGTCCTATAAAATATTACTTATATAATATTAATATAAAAATACCCCATTCTTGTTCTTAGTCCTATCAAATATTATTTATAATATTAATATAAAAATACCCCATTCTTGTTCTTAGTCCTATAAAATATTACTTATATAATATTAATATAAAAATACCCCATTCTTGTTATTAGTCCTATAAAATATTACTTATAATATTAATATAAAAATACCTCATTCTTGTTCTTAGTACTATAAAATATTATTTATAATATTAATATAAAAATACCAGTCTATTCTGCTAACATTTGTATACAAGTTTTCCCACTAGTTCTTATAACTGAATTCCCTCAGTGGTGTAGAGGTAAGCATGGGTTTGATAGATTGTAAGTTCCATTTTCAGTCAGATCAAATCAAAGGCTATGATATTGGTATTTGTTGCTCTTCTGTCAATCAAGCAGCATGAAGTAGTTAAAGCAAAGTGGACTACAAATACATGTAAAACTGGACCAAATATGAAAAACTGACCACCCATTGTATCAAACATACTTGTAATACATGTACCACCCATTTTCAAAAGGTGCTGTTTCGAGAATAACTGAAAATGTTCAAACTTATGTATTCATTAGATACTCATTTAACAAATATATATAAAAAGTGATACAAATTTAAAAAGATCACTATCTAAAGCAGTGAATTAGTTATAATCAATACATTTTCAAAATCACTTTCTATTAGGTCTACATAACAATCTCTATACTACACAACTGACAATGTGCTTGGATACTAATAAGACAAATAATAAATTTCTGATAAATAAAATTTAAATTGGATTTTTAGATCACAACACATTTTGCTGTTTTGATGACATCAATCGTGTAATTGATGCAGACAAAAATTTTATCAGAAAAGGTGTTACAAAATTAGAATGTCATCTATCTATCATTATCTTTTATCTTTCAACTTAATGTCATGCTAAGCCTAAGGATAACTAGATACACATTGCAATTTTTCATACAGGGCCTTTTTTATAAAAAAAAATAAAATAAGGAGTTTTTGAAGGATTGTTTTGCAATAAATAATTTATTTGGTCTGTAGAATATTCAGAATTTAGATGGCGTCTTAACTAATTATTTAAGGTAATAATTCTGCACCAATAATACTTGGACGGTTTTCAGAGGGGCAGATTTTAAGAGGCTATCTACTGTATATTTTTTATCCAAAGTTTCAGTTACAAACCAGCAGTTCCAAACTCCATTCTTTTCAACAGTCTCTTTCTCAATTCATCAATGTTCTTTTCCTTTACCAGTGCTAGAATTTCTGATCGTGTGGCCTCATTCTGAAATAAAAGTAGAATGCATAATACAGTAAAACCTGTCTAAGCTGAACCCTGAGTAAACCGAAAACCTGCCTAAACCAGACAGACTTTACAGTCCTATATACTGAACCCTGAGTAAACCAAAAACCTGCCTAAACCAGACAGACTTTACAGTCCTATCTACTGAACCCTGAGTAAACCAAAAACCTGCCTAAACCAGACAGACTTTACAGTCCTATATACTGAACCCTGAGTAAACCAAAAATCTGCCTAAACCAGACAGACTTTACAGTCCTATCTACTGAACCCTGAGTAAACCGAAAACCTGCCTAAACCAGACAGACCTTACAGTCCTATCTACTGAACCCTGAGTAAACCGAAAACCTGCCTAAACCAGAGACCTTACAGTCCTATCTACTGAACCCTGAGTAAACCGAAAACCTGCCTAAACCAGACAGACCTTACAGTCCCATCTACTAATTGTCTATGTAATTTGAACCTGGTTAACCAAATACCTGTCTACTGAACAAATTCGTCAATCCCATAGGGGTTCAGTTTAGACAGATTTTACTGTAGTTGAATACCTGGTGTATTCTGTTTTCATTTGAAAATCTACTTTATATATGTCTTTCCCAAATCTACTTTATATATGCCTGTCTCAAATCTACGTTATATATGCTTGTCCCAAAACTACTTTAAACTATTCTGGTTCCAAATCCTGCAGCTGTTCTATTTGAGCATCAAAAATTAATTGACTATAAATTTTCCATTAATCATGGTTTTCCCTAATTTTCGGAGTCTCAGGCACTCAAATGTTTTGAACAGGCTTGATATGTAAGGGACAGTGAATAACCCCACGAGTCCAGGGCACTTGTAAGGGTACAAATCCCCTTTTGAGCTAAGAATGAATTTCAGCATTTACAGGCTAGAAGAACTTAAGGGCTGTCAGAGAGCATGCAATCTGTTCTTAGGGAAAACATTATTTAATTCAGTCACTGACAGTATATCACTTTTTCCTATATATTGTCACAATATGAAACCAAGAAATTTCACTTTTTGAGATGTTTTTGACATTGCATGTTTTCTATTAATAGAAATTACACCCATTTTTCTTAATTTTGACACAGATTATACAATTTATTTGTATTTGGTACATAACAGGTTAGAAATGTTCTGCAAGTCTCCAATTGATACCTGTTCCTAAACCTCATACTAATAAATGTTATATTCATATACATGACAATTCAAGTCAAATTTACATATATGCCAGTCTCGCATCTACCCGTATCAAATCTACTTTGTATACGTCAGTCCAAAATCTACTATGTATATGCAGCTGCCAAATGGCAAAACTATGCTATAAATGCTTGTCAAAAATATGTGTTATAAATGCCAGACCAATTCTATAATTTGTACAACTGTGATGTTGGAAACTTGAGCCTTTGCCATTTTGTTATAAATGAGTTTGAGCCAATAAAATATTTGTATGAGATTAGAATAATCAATAAATTGAATAACAATAATGAATGACATTCACAACATACCTATGGGAGAATAATAAATGTTCATAATTATTTCATAAAAGAAATTAGTGTGGTTCTTTCAGATGCTGATTGGCAATAGTTGAATACGGGAGATTGCGGGAATTTGGCAATACGGCTCATGCTCAGGCTTAGTCCGAGATTCCTCTGCTGTCCGACGGCTTTTTGTTCAACTTGCTGGAGCCGTGGGACATCAGAGCGCTCTCCATAAGGAAAACAGCAGATTTGCCGCTCCAACTCTGGGTCGGCACATTTCCACGTTTCGTGGCTATCGGATTTTATTTTCTATCCGAAACCCTTATATAAATCGCTTCACCAATCATTTTTCTATTCATTCATAACCATCTTACCCTCAGATAGTGGTGTTACACTCGAGTACAGCCCAATTTTCACATAGACCCTATCATTTCGCCATGTCAGTTTCTTTTTCAACCATTAAATGTGATCTCGCAATACTAACTGAATGATGACAGCAATGCATTACATGATGGGAGCTACTTAATGCAGCACGCCAAATTATTTGCATACGTAAACAACATACAAATCACATGGAAGACGATATAAAGCGTATTCTGCAGGACGAACAGTTCCATCTACAGCTCAAATCAGAGCAGAAGGAAATAATACAAAAAGTGTTGGAAAGAAAAGATTCAATGGCAGTGTTACCCACAGGCTTCAGAAAGAGCATGTGTTACGTTCTCCCCCCTCTCATTTTGGACAAGGTAAGATCATATATGCAAATCATCTCCCATGATACATTGCGGTAATCGTAGTTTTCTCGAAGTTATGTGACAAATGGTTGAAGAAGAAACTGACATGGCGAAATGATAGGGTCTATGTGAAAATCGTGCTGTACTCGAATGTAACACCACTTTTTGAGGGTAAGATGGTTATGAATGAATAGAAAAAATTTTGGTGAAGCGATTTATATAAGGGTTTCGGATAGAAAATAAAGTCTGATAGCCACGAAACGTGGAAATGTGCCGACCCAGAGTTGGAGCGGCAAATCCGCTGTTTTCCTTATAAAGAGCACTCTGACGTCCCACGGACTAGCTCAGGCTCAGCTAAGCAACATATTATTAATGTAATAATTAACAATGCCAACGGACCGAGCTAGCTGGTGACAGTTATAAGACCCAATTAGGTTCTGGGCTCTGTCAATTTGGAGTGGGAGATGCAACCAAATTGAGAATTACATAGTCATAGCCATAGCCATATAGGTCCCATGATTATGAATGATGAACATGACCGAGATTTCTTGTACGATTGATGCTGTATCATGTATGCATACTCGTCTACTTCTACTTCTACCAGAATGCGGCCACCATCAATTCGTTGATTATTCTGCCACTTTTTGGATGCGCATGCAAAAAAATAAAAACAAAATATATACATTGAGTTTGAATTTTTGAAGTGCTTTACATATGTACAGTGAAAATAAAAACACCTGGAATGGTTTAGAATAGATCCTGAATATTCTGTCTGGTGGAATTAGACGATCCTCTGTATTTACTAGTACCAATCCATTTACCAGTTTGTACATCATTGCTAATTTCGCTATTTTCCTACGATCTTCCAGTGATTTCCAATTGAGATCTTCTATCATGGAGCCGACAGATGATGCGTTGTGATGACGGTTGGTCACGTATCTCACCGCTCTTCGTTGTACCATTTCTAGCCTGTACTTATTGTTCTGATGGTATGGATCCCAGACTGAACTGGCATATTCGACTGTAGGTCTTACCAGTGATTTATATGCTGTTTCTTTTATCTTGCTGTTGTTTATGTTCAAGTTTCGTTTCAGGAATCCTATAGTTTTGTTGGCCTTGTTGCAGATGTTCCTTATGTGATCATTCCATTTTAGGTCGGCACTGATAGTATACTCCCTTCCTATGGTACCGCGGGTTCTATGATACCACAGTATTTATTTTGTCTGTTGCTATGCACTGCAGCGCCACCCGCCGGTTTTTCTATTTATATATGCATAAACACAACAGTCACATTTATCGGAACGTCTGGTCATTCTGTCCAAATGTCTTGAATTTTTGTAAGTACACGTATTTCTATCTTTTCCTTAGAAATAGCGGACATTTTTATTTTACCCTGATACCATGCTTTGTAAAATGTCCAATAATTAAACCATAGTTGTCATAATTTGTCTGCTATTTTTTAAAAATGTTGTCCGTTTGTTTACGTTTCATTTCAACCCGATTTGGGATTTTTGGTGCTATTTTTAGTTACTTTCTAGACCGACAAAGTTGATGGAAAAATTAAGCTATGAAAACATATTAACCAACATAACGTTACATCAAATTGACTCAACTTCGTTACATTTGTTATTTCAAAGAAACTTTACTTTATTAAATGTGATAAATTATCAAGATTTTCTTTATGGCATAAGTTTGCCAGATATTCACCTTGATTTAGTATTTATAAACGATGTCTTGATTTGTCAAACATTGTGTCCCATAACATTAATTTTGCAATTACCGCGATATCATAGGAAACCATTTCTGGGAGGTACATCGGCGTTGTCATAGGGAAAAGTGGCGACGTATTTTTAAACAAATTCAAAGAATAAAATGAATTGTGGGGGAAAATAGGTTTCTATACCGGGGAATAAAATATAACCTTTTTGGATTAATTCCGAAAACTAGTTACATTACACAGACGTTAAACATTAAGTACCACGGTACCATAGAACCCTGGGCTACACCCAAGATATTTGGCAGATTTTACAGCCTCAAGTGTATGTCCATGTAGTTGGTATTCTCGCACTATTGGTTTTCTTTTACGAGTTATAGTTAGCACATTACACTTATCTGGGTGGAAGGCCATTTTCCTTCTCATTCTGCTAATTTATCCAGATCTTCTTGCAGCACAGGAGTCGGAAGTTCTATCAATAATAAGGTATAGGGACACCTCGAAGATCGCTGGGCAACTATAGTGTTTTTTTATAGTTGCCCAGCGATCTTCGAGGTGCCCCTATACCTTATTATTGATAGAACTTCCGACTCCTGTGCTTGCAGGTAGTCAACATCTGTGTCTGAAGTAACTCATTCAATGATTCATTGACATTGTCATTGCATTTCACAGACTCGTCATTAATCTTACCTTGTCCCATTCTAACCACTCCCTTAATTTTTTGTTCACAGCCTCATCACCAACATCGTAGTCCATACTCATGCTTGCAATCTCTCCACTCTGCCAGGGGATTATAATATAGGGGAAGGAAACACGTTATACGATCTGCGGAAGATTTTCGTTCGAGGTTTTTCGTAATTTTCATTGTGAAGTATACAATAATTATTCCTTGTAGGGTGGTGCATTCGGAATATATCTTCCAACTGAGAAACCACGCGAGGAACGACGCTTGTAGAAAATATATTTGAAATTAAAATAGTAGTGTTAAAAATTACTTTATAGAAAATTAAATTAAGTTTTGGAATAGTAAAAGAATGGAAAATTACGAATTTATTTTTTATTATACACAGAGACGTGCCAAAAGTATTCGGTCACTTGTGATTTTTTACTATATATTTCATATAAAACCACATTTTTTAAAAACATTATTCCAAAATCGACTCTTGTTCGATTTTGATGATTTTTTTTACCAACAAAAACAGGATTAAATGTAGTTTTACACTGTAATTTTAGCATAATTTTATAATCTATAATTTTTATGAGTTCACGATTTAAACACAAAATTAAATTTTGAACGTCAAAAATACCATACAATGATAGTACATTTGAAGACAAATAATTTAAGTTTGTGTTTAAATCATAAATATTTAAAATCTGTGCTTCCAAAAAATATTTTAAAATAATCACAGAAAACTACGTACGTTCTCTCTTCTGTTGGTAAAACTTTCATCAAAATCGAACAATGGAATAATGCTTTGAAAAATTGTGGTTTTATATGAAATATATAGTAAAAAATTACAGTGACCGAATACTTTTGGCACGTCTCTGTATATTCAAAATTGTATTAAAAAAGAACCTTATCTAAAAATTGATAATTTTCAGTAAAAGGAAAAAAAATTCTCAAAATATTACCTTTAAGTGCTCATTTAAGCAATGCAGAAGTTTAAAATTTCTGAATAAAGATAATAAATTAATTTTGTTATTCTCGTATGTACAGAAAAGAAGTTTTCAAATGTGTGCACATGCAGATATTTTGAACCAAGAAAACTATGTACAATAATCATTAATATTGAAATGATACTTTTTTTGTTCTTTTTCTTTAGGCCATTGTGTTGTCTTTCCTTCGATTTACGGATTATGATAACCGCTTTTGTATCTTCAAACTCTTCTTACCTATGTTATGAATGCTATTTATTCATTATTTATGATCTTCTTTAGAAATGGGATAGTTTTAAATGTACATGTATACACGTTTTTCCCTTCATATAAATGTCAAAAATAATAATATTTGGTTGAAATAATATGCAACTTCTCCATGTTCTTAAAAATAAAACAGAAAAATATATTTTTATCTTCCAATGCTCTTTCGACACTTCGTTTATTTTTACTTTACTAAGTTGTTAGTTAAACGTTCTTAGTTTTAATTAAAAGTTGTTTCCTTTTCAGTTAAACATCCAAAATAGGTATTTTTATCACTTGCTTTTGGGTAACTAAAATTTTAGGAATATAGCTGTTTAGTGGGTTTGTTCTTTTACGCATTTATTCTTCATAACCACCAACAATGACAAACGCTATTTTCAAGCATTTGCGATTTTTTAAAATAAAAAATCTGTAATATAGGTCTACCCTTGGAGAATGAGCGGATTAGCATTATATAGTGTCTTAATACCATGAAGGGGGTCTCAGCAAGGATACAGAGAATGTTTTGGTGTTCAAAACGTGATACATGATATTGAATTCTGTGTAGGATAATGCATTTGGTTATAAATAATAATAATACCGAGGGAATACCCTCACCCGTCTTTAAATGAATCATTGAAGGGATCGGGAAAATATTTTTGCCTTAATAAAAAAAAAAACATTTAAATATTTCATTTGTTACAGTTACCATTGATTTCCTACTATGCATGTATAAATATATAATGTAGTCCTTTCTTCAGAAACATTGGCAACCTTCTGTCTAGCTTTACTCCCGATGTTGTTATCACCGTGTATGCATTCACTGTGACCAGTTACCTGCTGTGACTTATCATATTAGCCTACAATTTTGCCTGTCCTAAGCCAGTGCTCGTGCAGATATTGCAAATTTGTCCAACTTCATTTTAATAATGGTGAAATGTCTTTTTAACTATTTTTCATATTACCCTAACCAGGCGAAAATGATGAGCACTAAAGGATAATTCATGCATCATATAATTTTTTCAAATACCCAATAGCTTGGGAGAAGCAGGGTCCTTTGCTAAATCATGTTCCATGATGAGGTAATTTTTGCATTTCCAATTGACACCACAATTTTATATAAAAGCCCACAATATGATCCCATACACAATTTGGTTATAAAGTTTGAAGTGGTTTCTGAGAAGAAGTGTTTGTATGTATTTTCCCCAGGATCTTTTATTTAACTGTGATAAATATGATGAATTAAGAAAAACACTTTTTCACAAGATTAAATCATTGCCTGTCCAAATGTGAATTTAAATAGTTTCAAAAATGAAATAAACACATATTTAGTTGAGCTTTTTCTTCAAGGAAGTGATGATTTATCTATGGATGATAACATAGTTATATTTCAGTGTGTATATGAATTCATTGAAAATAGCAATAGATTTCTATAGATTCTATGCTTTGTAAATATTCTAAATTGCTATTGAAAATATAATTTGTATTAACTATTATGAGTGAATGAGTGTATTGTCTTGTATCATATGTATGTTGAGGAGACCAACTTTGTAGCCTTCAGGCTGTTTGCAATCCTCTTGAAATAAATAAAGCATTAAATTAAAATAACTATGTTCCATGACAAAAGTGGTATTTTTTATTTTGTAATCTAGCTTCTGTACCAGACACTAATGTTGCATACAGTTACTTACATGAAAATACTAAGAAGAGTTGTTATTCATGGTTGGGAGGATCCTGATTTAAAATGAAAAGAAGATTTTCCAGATGCAAAACTTTTAACCAGTGTGAAAAAAAATTAACCTGTAGTATACTTTCTTTGTATTCCTATATATCAAGAATCATTGATATGCATACTAATAGGGGCAGAGCCTATCGCTCACCTTTCATTCTGCTTCGAGGAAACTTAATACAGCACCTTCCATAGGTGCTTACCAGCAAGTTTCGCTTCATTTGGCTAAGCAGTTACAGAGAAAAAGATTTTTATAAATCAACCAATCAGAAAATATAATTGCCTGTGGTGGCCATGTTTGTTAACGGATCTGAATTAAATTAGCATTCTGGATAGAGGACCTTCCAAGGATGCTTCCTACCAAGTTTCGATTCATTTGGCCAAGCGCTTTCAGCGAGATGATTTTTTAGAAATCAACCAATCAGAAACAAGAATTGCCTGTGGCGGTCATGTTTGTTAACGGATCGGAAATAAATGAGCAACTTTATAGAGGACCTTCCAAGGATGCTTCCTATCAAATTTTGATTCATTTGGCAAAGCGGTTTCAGAGGAGAAGATTTTTTAGAAATCAACCAATCAGAAACAAGAATTGCCTGTGGCGGTCATGTTTGTTAACGGATCGGAAATAAATGAGCAACTTTATAGAGGACCTTCCAAGGATGCTTCCTATCAAATTTTGATTCATTTGGCAAAGCGGTTTCAGAGGAGAAGATTTTTCAGAAATTAACCAATCAGAAACAAGAATTACCTGTGGCGAACATGTTTGTTAATGGATCGGGACGAAATGAGCAATCTTTATAGAGAACCTGCCATAGATGCTTCTTACCAAGTTTTACTTCATTTGGCTGAGGGGTTTCAGAGGAGAAGATTAAAATGTGAAAAGTTAACGGACGATGGACGCCAAGTGATGGCAAAAGCTCACATTGCCTTTGGCTTGCTCGTGGTCGGTGGTTCTCTCCGGCTTCCTTCACCACTAAAACTGGTCGCCATGATATAGCTGATATATTGTTGAAAGTGGAGTTAAAACACCAAAAATCAAATCAAATCAAATCTGGACAATTATACAGGGGTAACAGGCGAAAAATCACAGAAGGTATTAGCCAAGTTGGATATTAATGTTACTCTTATCACAAATACATATGCAGGGTCGCCCTAGGAGGTGTGGACCCCATAACATAATAATCATTGCTGTTCTCTGTAAAACCTAGTGCTTTTGTTTGTGTGTACTTGAACAGCTGAGAGTATGCAACTTCAGTGGGCTCAATTGCCTTAAGGCAGATCCTGTATATATGGTTCATTCTACCTAGGGCCATTATTTCGTGTTGGTATGCTAGTTGGATTTACAACTACCTGTGCAATCAGTTTCTATCACCACTAAAGTTGTGATTTCGAATCCTGCTCGTGGGGAGGTGTGCTTGATACAACATTATGTGATAAAGTTTGTCAGTGTTTTTCTCCATTTTCCTCCAACAATAAAACTGACCACCATGATATAACTGAAATGTTGTTGACTGTGGCATTAAACACCATAACCCTAACTCTTCATTCTACCTATTAGTACAACAATGTATTACAACTTTTTGAAAATAGACAAAAAATATATATAATTTTTAACCAGAATATGTGGAATACTTTTTTTGCTATATTTTGCAGCAGCCAGACAAGACATAACTTAGAAAATAATCCTACATAATATATCTCAATCAGGGCGAGGTGTACAACATTTTGTGATAAAGTTTGTCAGTGATTTGCAACATGTCGGTGGTTTTCTCCGGGGTCCTCCACCAATAAAACTGACCACCACAATATAACTGAAACATTGTTGAAAGTGGCATTAAACACGATCAAACAAACAAACCAAATATATCAGAAAATACATGTAATTCAGTCAATCAATATTCAGTAAGTATGATGTTGGTCACCAAACTGGATGGTAGTTATTAATACAAATGTAGATTGCAAAGTCATTATTTTTAATTTAGTTCATCAACTTTGTTGTCAATTGCTTGATAACTTATTTTCTTTTTTATACTCTTACTCTCAGCTGATACTGATATGTCAATAAAATATAATAAACATAGGCAAAATTTCAAAATCCCTTTTTTATTAGAAAATCTGAGTCTTAATCCATAATAACAGTTTTTTATCCTACATCTTTGAACTATGAAAATGTCTTCAAATAAGTTGCATATGGTTATTTCTACTACATGTACATGTATGTGATGTCATAAACAATGTAAAATTATTAATACAGATAAAATCCCTGTTTTTAATATTTAATAAAAGAAAAGGTTTTTAAAACAAAATGATAATCAAATAACCTCATTTTTTTTTATTGATTTAGTTAAAGTATTTGTACAAGGAAACTTCCTCCAAAATCATGTAATGTCTCAATAAATTAATTTTAAATTAAAAAAAAACCTCCCTTCCAGATCTCAGCTAACGTATTCCGATGAATAAGGTTCCTGTTAAATTTATAAAAAATTAACTAATTACTCATGTCACATGAAAAGTTGTCTATTTTCAGCTAAAAAAAAAATCCTTTCACCCCTTCTCCCCCACCCTCCAAAAAAAAACCCAAATACTCAACAACATAAAATTTAGGATGAAGTCTTTGATGACTTGAAATGAAAGCTTAAAAAGCATAAAAATTAGTCATAGCAATGGTCCTCCTATGTTGGAATTTGATCTGTCATCTGAAAGACTTCTAAGCCAACATCCAGTTCATGTTGTATTTGCTACCAAGTTCCTGACAACCATTCTGGAATCCATCAGCTGTAACAAAAAATAACATTATAGTACTTGATAACAGAAATTCTAAAATAATATGACATTTAAAAAAAATAGATGATGTCTCAAAAGAGGTACCAGTATTTTAAGGCAAACTTATGTTATATGTTAAAAGAATTCTCTATTTTATTAAAGATATATATCGGTACTTTGATTGTACCTCCCTCGTTTGATACTGTACATCACTTTCTCAGTCAAATCACAAACTCTGTAGTTACTCTATGTAGTACTAAGGTATATATATTGCTGTTTTGTCTTGCATGTAGAACACTACATGTTGATATCAATAGAGGAGTAACAGAATTTGACACTCATCTGATCCTGTATCTCTTATGCATTGTCGTTTCGATATGTATACATGTATAAAAGAAGAGGGTACTTTATTTACCAAATATAGGCCCACGAGGGGCATGAATATTCACATATATAATTATTTAAAACATAACATATATGTTTAACAAAGACAAAGATACAATTACATATACTTATAACATGTCATTTATATGCTCAGTGTGATTGATATGTTTTAATACATCCAGCTATGATATATGTATCACATAAATATGATGATAAATAAATAGATAGAGCCGACTATTTGTATCCTACCCGTGTCTGAAACAGAGAGGCAAACACAATGATAACCTTTCTGCAGGAGACACCAGGTGACGGTGCTAAAAGGATGATAGTCAACCCTTAATTTTGAGGTACAGGTATGAGCCATTTATATCCTCCCTGTGTCTAAAGCAGAAAGGCAAGCACATCGGTTGCCCTTCAGCAGAAGACACCAGGGGAGGATGCTAAATGGAATATATATAGATGGCTTCATCATGCAGTTTTATAATTATTGCATTCAAGTTTAAATCAAAATACATGTAGCTATCTGAGAAAACTAATTCTACAAGTACATACATGATGAAGTTAGCCATCTCTTTGATCTGCATTGTTATATTCCTTTTTTCCATGATCATAGTGTTATTTTTAGTCAAAATAATGAATCTTCCAGCAATCCAGAGATTTGTATTTTTAACATGTAAGTCGCATTAATTTCTGTATTAACAGGAGGAAGCTGATCTAAAAATTGCTAATGAAAATTATAGCTTCCTGGAGTTATTTGGACTATGAGTGATATTACAGGCAGCTAATGACCAAGTGTTATTGGTGATATGGATATATACATATATGCATATCATTAACCTTTCAACCAAAAATTGTGGCTATTTTTAACCAGAAGCATTGTGAGTCATGTGACATGTTGGTTTGTAAACAAATGCAATTTAAGCATTATTTTCATTCTAAAAAATAATAATCAAATAAAACAATGTTAAAACATCTGAATTATATAATAAATTAAGCAATCGGTCATTTTAAAGTCCTTGTAATGACACCTTTATTTTTTTTTCTATAGCCTCAAATTGCCCGCTATACCACAATATGCGTTGATCAATGAAGACGAACTTCCATAAAGAATTTTTAACTGATTTTACATCGAAACTTACCAATTGTGATATAAATAAATATAAAATCCTAATTTAAATCCAACTACTGAATTTCAAGTCAATAATTTCACCAGATCATGTTCAATTCAGCGATACAAAAATATCTCAGGCACAAGGCTCCATGAAATAAATATGGCCTCTCTTCCGGTTTCATAAAGCTGACTCTGCAGAATTTGTAGCAGACAGAAATGCAAGGCCGAAAAGGGAGATAATTCTTATTTGTAAATATAAAATATAAAAAACGAATTATTAAACAATTTCTTTAATTAAACTCTTAATCAAAACACATATCTATATGGCTTCTTCTTGATCTGGTTTCAGTTCATGTTTCACTATCATTTGTAACTTTAATGACAACTTTAGAAACAATAAAAATATAAATGTAATGCTGAGATCCAATCATATGAATGAATTATCATGACTTAATCAAAATTAAAGATACTAAATATTGTTTTAGGTACGACAACATTACAGAAATCCCTTCAGTACGAACGACAAGGTATGGTCTAAAATCCTTTCGATATGCTGCTGCTAAACTGTGGAACGAGTTGCCAAACCACTTTAGAACACAAACATCTTTTAATCAATTCAAAAATTTAATAAACTCATGGAATGGCAACTCGTGCCGCTGCAATGCTTGCTGCTAGTATAAATTTTTCTAGAATAGACATTGCATGAAATTTGCCTTACTGCTGCCTTCTTGCTTTTGTATGCTTTTCAGTTTAACTTTAATTTATTTTAGTTTTTTATTTTAGTGCTTGGCTATTCTGCATGAATATTTTTTAAATATTTTTAAAGTATTCTTGAAATATTTTTGGAATATTTTTAAGATATGTTTTAGAGTGTGTTTTAAGAAGTATATAAATATTTTACTTTGTATGCTTTTCAATTAACTTGTGCTTTATTTATTTTAGTGCTTGGCTATTTATGCATGAAATTTTTAAAATGTTTTTAGAATATTTTTGGAATATGTTTTAAAAGTACATGAATATTTTATATGTGTTTTGAGTTAATTTGCTTATTTGCTTGATCATAGACTGCTTGAAATTTGCATGAATGTACTTGTATGTGTGATGGGTGCTATAAATGTCTGCATCTATTTTGTGTTTTGACTTCTGGTCCTATGACAATAAGTACACAGAGAGGCACTGGCTGTGGAGGTCCAGAGGTCGAGACACAGAAATGTATGCATAAATATTATCCGGATATGTATTTAATATTGTATTGCATGACATGTTTTATTGTGCTGTATTTAATTTATGTAATTTATGATTATGCATGTCGGTTTGAAAAGCTCTTGAGAGCTTATGTTGATTGTTACAAAATGTACCGACTTTAAATAAAACTTTTTGATTTGATTTGATTGAATGGTAAAATGGGAAAAAGCTGAGCCATGTATAAGTTGTCACCATAATCAAATAGATGGCAAAAGAAAGACACGCGTGTATTTAGCTTCCAATAATCATATGGATGGTAAAGGGTAGCTTTCCATAAACAAATGAGTAGTTAAAGGAAGCTGTTAGATGTATAATTAGCTTTCCGTAATTAGTCAAATGAAGATGTAAATGTATATTTTACACTCTATAATTATAATAAATCAAAAAAAAAGCTGAGTCGATGTAAAGCTTTCTATAATCACAATGAAGCTAATGCGTGTATATTTAGCGTCCCATGATCAAATGGTGGTTAAATGAAGCTAAAGTTACGAGAGTGAGTTCACTATGAAATTCGAAATCATCTTTTCATTGTCTGAACTTTCGTTTTCAACCGACCCTTACAGACAATTTCTAGGTGTGTGTAACGGTATGAAGCAGACATATCACTATTTGTGGTACTCGTTATCTTAGTTTCAATGGAGTAGACGTGTCACCCAACAATGAACTATTCAGTGAAAGAATATCATCTGAATAGTGGAACGTGAAATTAAAGGACCGGCTAGCTTATATTTGTTTCCTTGTGAAGCTCCCGCATAATGTCTGGTTAATACGAATAAAGGAACAAATCAGCGAGAAAGGGAGCACAGTTGGTGCCCATTGGAATTTTGATGATATATTTTTCCATTTTTACAGACAATACAGAGAGTACAATACATTTACACAACTGAGACATTAAAGACACTATATTGTCATTTCCGCTCTGAATAAATATATTTGTTTTGAATTAATACAAATATCACAATTAATTTCATATGAAATAGTCAGAGCTCCAGATAATTTTCCAGTACATGAAGTTATTTTCTCTTATTTTCTGGAAATAGGAGTATTCTCATTTTTTTAATTTACTGCTTACTTATACAAAAACCTAATGAATGGAATAATATAAATCTCTGAGAACTGGTTTTATAGTGTTATCTAAAAACCTAATGAATGGAATAATATAAATCTCTGAGAACTGGTTTTATAGTGTTATCTAAAAACCTAATGAATGGAATAATATAAATCTCTGAGAACTGGTTTTATAGTGTTATCTAAAAACCTGATGAATGGAATAATATAAATCTCTGAGAACTGGTTTTATAGTGTTATCTAAAAACCTGATGAATGGAATAATATAAATCTCTGAGAACTGGTTTTATGGTGTTATCTAAAAACCTAATGAATGGAATAATATAAATCTTTGAGAACTGGTTTTATAGTGTTATCTAAAAACCTAATGAATGGAATAATATAAATCTCTGAGAACTGGTTTTATAGTGTTATCTAAAAACCTAATGAATGGAATAATATAAATCTCTGAGAACTGGTTTTATAGTGTTATCTAAAAACCTAATGAATGGAATAATATAAATCTCTGAGAACTGGTGTTATAGTGTTATCTAAAAACCTAATGAATGGAATAATATAAATCTCTGAGAACTGGTTTTATAGTGTTATCTAAAAACCTAGTGAATGGAATAATATAAATCTCTGAGAACTGGTTTTATAGTGTTATCTAAAAACCTGATGAATGGAATAATATAAATCTCTGAGAACTGGTTTTATAGTGTTATCTAAAAACCTGATGAATGGAATAATATAAATCTCTGAGAACTGGTGTTATAGTGTTATCTAAAAACCTAATGAATGGAATAATATAAATCTCTGAGAACTGGTTTTATAGTGTTATCTAAAAACCTAATGAATGGAATAATATAAATCTCTGAGAACTGGTGTTATAGTGTTATCTAAAAACCTAGTGAATGGAATAATATAAATCTCTGAGAACTGGTTTTATAGTGTTATCTAAAAACCTAGTGAATGGAATAATATAAATCTCTGAGAACTGGTTTTATAGTGTTATCTAAAAACCTAATGAATGGAATAATATAAATCTCTGAGAACTGATTTTATAGTGTTATCTAAAAACCTGATGAATGGAATAATATAAATCTCTGAGAACTGGTTTTATGGTGTTATCTAAAAACCTAATGAATGGAATAATATAAATCTCTGAGAACTGGTTTTATAGTGTTATCTAAAAACCTAATGAATGGAATAATATAAATCTCTGAGAACTGGTTTTATAGTGTTATCTAAAAACCTAATGAATGGAATAATATAAATCTCTGAGAACTGGTTTTATAGTGTTATCTAAAAACCTAATGAATGGAATAATATAAATCTCTGAGAACTGGTTTTATAGTGTTATCTAAAAACCTAGTGAATGGAATAATATAAATCTCTGAGAACTGGTTTTATAGTGTTATCTAAAAACCTAATGAATGGAATAATATAAATCTCTGAGAACTGGTTTTATAGTGTTATCTAAAAACCTAATGAATGGAATAATATAAATCTCTGAGAACTGGTTTTATAGTGTTATCTAAAAACCTAATGAATGGAATAATATAAATCTCTGAGAACTGGTTTTATAGTGTTATCTAAAAACCTGATGAATGGAATAATATAAATCTCTGAGAACTGGTTTTATGGTGTTATCTAAAAACCTAGTGAATGGAATAATATAAATCTCTGAGAACTGGTTTTATAGTGTTATCTAAAAAATGTTTATCACTTCCTAAAACAAGGTATTAATTAGTATCTACGTTGGCCATTCGTTTTTAAGAAACACATTTCTTTAGAATTTGTGAGAGTCCACATCCGATTCACACCACACATTAAATAGATAGTGTTGCACAGTAACTCTGAGGTCCGGTTTTGACTGCCGATAAAATAATTGTTAATAAATTGATATGAAGTTACGTTATTTGTAACGACACTCTTGTGTAATTTATGTATGAAGTAGAATGACGGACAAGTCCAGCTGATGCTTGATTGAAATTCCAAAGGAACACAAAACAGATCTATGATTGTCCAGGATTTCCTCTTTCGTAAGTGTCGTCGGGGTATATGTAGAGTTGTCAAGAGAATTTTCAATACCTGATTTCTGTATCAAGCAGATAAAAAGATTTACACACAAAACGATTTCCTTAGGGGTCTTTTCTGCAGGAACAAAAACATACTTGTCATGGAGGTAAGACATGTGTTTCGCAGCATTTGCATCATTAAACTCGAATACTCATTAATTCTAAATACCAACAATGTTAAAAAGTTTGTGACGACAATATTCAAGACGATTGATTTCATTTCGGATTTGTAACGGAATTTTGAAAGGGGTAGTGGAATAGTTTCGTGCGACTGTGGTGCATGTTCAACGGCTTGTGCACAAATGGTTAGTGGTGTACCGATCATCGGAAACATCGATTAATCAGTCGGACGTCATCATACGATCCGATGATCGATTCTTAAACCTTGTGGTCGATTCTGATTCTATAGTGTCTAACATATATATGCTTAACTTTGTTCTTTGGTTGTTGTTTTTTTTCTGTCTCCATACTGACAAAAATATTGTTTTAGTTTTATCCCAGCTGGGTTTTTTTTTGCCCTCATACTGACAAACATCTGGCAATATTGTCCAAGCGTACTTTTGACACTCAGTCAATACACATATTTGAACTAGTCTATTATTTATCTACTTCCCGGAATAGTCCATTTTATATCAGGTGTTACACATATGGAAAACGATCTTTTGTTAAAAATGTTCTAAGTTACATGTTTACAAATGGAAATATTGTAGTTTGTATATATATTATTTTATTTTATTCAAATCTTTACTTTTGTCAAACACATATTTGGACTAGTCTATTATTTATCTATCTATATCAGGTGTTACACATATGGAAAACGATCTTTTGTTTTGTTCTATTTTAAAGTTAATGTTTACTAATGGAAAAATTATAGTTTATAAATTTATGATACAATTTTATTCATATCTTTACTTTTGTCAATCATACTCTTGAAATAAAGGCTATTTGATTAATTATAGTCAGTAAATACATTTAGCAAGCCCATTGTCACCGATGATCGATCATCGATCGATGTTGATATAACGATCATCGATCTTGAAAATGTTACCGATTCCCATCACTACAAATGGTAGATGGTCATTTAGGGACATATCGTTGAGCATAGGCGATGTATAATGAAGATGACCATGGCTTCGTCCACGCGGAGGAGCGGAGTTGAACATATCCATCTTATTCATGAACTACAGGTAGAACTAGATATAATACATGTTCTATCAATTTTGTCGTTACAACCATAGGGTGTTGCAGATCCCAGCTCTCTAATTAAAAATTCTTCCTTTTGTCTGCGAGGAGGTTTTACTAGGCTTGGATTGTTAATTGTATGATGCATTTGTTCGATGATTCGAAATCACATTGAAAGGAACGAAGTATTAAATTGATTAAAAAGCTGGTAAATAAAAGTATTAACATTGATAATAATGCCGGATCGATTCATGACCTCATATCTGTCTCTGTAGGTTACCTTTTTCTCACCATATATATCTATATTAACCAGTGGTTCCCTTACTTCGGTTTGTGTCTGTGTTGGATAGTCTCTCATGTTCATTTACATCCATATCCTTTCTTTCTCATACCAATGGTTCCCTTACTTGGGTTTGTGTCTGTGTTGGATAGTCTCTCATGTTCATTTACATCCATATCCTTTCTTACTAATACCATGGTTCCCTTACTTGGGTTTGTGTTTGTGTTGAATAGTTTCTCATGTTCATTTACATCCATATCCTTTCTTACTAATACCAGTGGTTCCCTTACTTGGGTTTGTGTTTGTGTTGGATAGTCTCTCATTTTTTATTTACACCCATATCCTTTCTTACTAATACCAGTGGTTCCCTTACTTGGGTTTGTGTCTGTGTTGGATAGTCTCTCATGTTCATTTACATCCATATCCTTTCTTACTAATACCAGTGGTTCCCTTACTTGGGTTTGTGTTTGTGTTGGATAGTCTCTCATGTTCATTTACATACATATCCTTTCTTACTAATACCAGTGGTTCCCTTACTTGCGTTTGTGTCTGTGTTGGATAGTCTCTCATGTTCATTTACATCCATATCCTTTCTTACTAATACCAGTGGTTCCCTTACTTGGGTTTGTGTCTGTTGGATAGTCTCTCATGTTCATTTACATCCATATCCTTTCTTACTAATACCAGTGGTTCCCTTACTTGTGTTTGTGTTGGATAGTCTCTCATGTTCATTTACATCCATATCCTTTCTTACTAATACCAGTGGTTCCCTTACTTGGGTTTGTGTCTGTGTTGAATAGTCTCTCATGTTCATTTACATCCATATCCTTTCTTACTAATACCAGTGGTTCCCTTACTTGGGTTTGTGTCTGTTGGATAGTCTCTCATGTTCATTTACATCTATATCCTTTCTTACTAATACCAGTGGTTCCCTTACTTGGGTTTGTGTCTGTGTTGGATAGTCTTTCATGTTCATTTACATCCATATCCTTTCTTACTAATACCAGTGGTTCCCTTACTTGGGTTTGTGTTTGTGTTGGATAGTCTCTCATGTTCATTTACATCCATATCCTTTCTTACTAATACCAGTGGTTCCCTTACTTGTGTTTGTGTCTGTGTTGGATAGTCGCTCATGTTCATTTACATCCACATCCTTTCTTACTAATACCAGTGGTTCCCTTACTTGGTTTTGTGTTTGTGTTGGATAGTCTCTCATGTTCATTTACATCCATATCCTTTCTTACTAATACCAGTGGTTCCCTTACTTGGGTTTGTGTCTGTGTTGAATAGTCTCTCATGTTCATTTACATCCATATCCTTTCTTACTAATACCAGTGGTTCCCTTACTTGGGTTTGTGTCTGTGTTGGATAGTCTCTCATGTTCATTTACATCCATATCCTTTCTTACTAATACCAGTGGTTCCCTTACTTGGGTTTGTGTCTGTTGGATAGTCTCTCATGTTCATTTACATCCATATCCTTTCTTACTAATACCAGTGGTTCCCTTACTTGGGTTTGTGTCTGTGTTGAATAGTCTCTCATGTTCATTTACATCCATATCCTTTCTTACTAATACCAGTGGTTCCCTTACTTGTGTTTGTGTCTGTGTTGGATAGTCTCTCGTGTTCATTTACATCCATATCCTTTCTTACTAATACCAGTGGTTCCCTTACTTGGGTTTGTGTCTGTTGGATAGTCTGTCATGTTCATTTACATCCATATCCTTTCTTACTAATACCAGTGGTTCCCTTACTTGTGTTTGTGTTGGATAGTCTCTCATGTTCATTTACATCCATATCCTTTCTTACTAATACCAGTGGTTCCCTTACTTGGGTTTGTGTCTGTGTTGAATAGTCTCTCATGTTCATTTACATACATATCCTTTCTTACTAATACCAGTTGTTCCCTTACTTGGGTTTGTGTCTGTGTTAGATAGTCTCTCATGTTCATTTACATCCATATCCTTTCTTACTAATACCAGTGGTTCCCTTACTTGGGTTTGTGTTTGTGTTGGATAGTCTCTCATGTTCACTTACATCCATATCCTTTCTTACTAATACCAGTGGTTCCCTTACTTGTGTTTGTGTCTGTGTTGGATAGTCTCTCATGTTCATTTACATCTATATCCTTTCTTACTAATACCAGTGGTTCCCTTACTTGGGTTTGTGTCTGTGTTGGATAGTCTCTCATGTTCATTTACATCCATATCCTTTCTTACTAATACCAGTGGTTCCCTTACTTGTGTTTGTGTCTGTGTTGGATAGTCTCTCATGTTCATTTACATCCATATCCTTTCTTACTAATACCAGTGGTTCCCTTACTTGGGTTTGTGTCTGTGTTGGATAGTCTCTCATGTTCATTTACATCCACATCCTTTCTTACTAATACCAGTGGTTCCCTTTCTTGTGTTTGTGTCTGTGTTGGATAGTCTCTCATGTTCACTTACATCCATATCCTTTCTTACTAATACCAGTGGTTCCCTTACTTGTGTTTGTGTCTGTGTTGGATAGTCTCTCATGTTCATTTACATCCATATCCTTTCTTACTAATACCAGTGGTTCCCTTACTTGTGTTTGTGTCTGTGTTGGATAGTCTCTCATGTTCATTTACATCCATATCCTTTCTTACTAATACCAGTGGTTCCCTTACTTGTGTTTGTGTCTGTGTTAGATAGTCTCTCATGTTCATTTACATCCATATCCTTTCTTACTAATACCAGTGGTTCCCTTACTTGTGTTTGTGTCTGTGTTGGATAGTCTCTCATGTTCATTTACATCCATATCCTTTCTTACTAATACCAGTGGTTCCCTTACTTGGGTTTGTGTCTGTTGGATAGTCTCTCATGTTCATTTACATCCATATCCTTTCTTACTAATACCAGTGGTTCCCTTACTTGGTTTTGTGTTTGTGTTGGATAGTCTCTCATGTTCATTTACATCCATATCCTTTCTTACTAATACCAGTGGTTCCCTTACTTGGGTTTGTGTCTGTTGGATAGTCTCTCATGTTCATTTACATCCATATCCTTTCTTACTAATACCAGTGGTTCCCTTACTTGGTTTTGTGTTTGTGTTGGATAGTCTCTCATGTTCATTTACATCTATATCCTTTCTTACTAATACCAGTGGTCCCTTACTTGGGTTTGTGTCTGTGTTGGATAGTCTCTCATGTTCATTTACATCCATATCCTTTCTTACTAATACCAGTGGTTCCCTTACTTGGGTTTGTGTTTGTGTTGGATAGTCTCTCATGTTCATTTACATCCATATCCTTTCTTACTAATACCAGGGGTTCCCTTACTTGGGTTTGTGTTTGTGTTGGATAGTCTCTCGTGTTCATTTACATCCATATCCTTTCTTACTAATACCAGTGGTTCCCTTACTTGGGTTTGTGTTTGTGTTGGATAGTCTCTCGTGTTCATTTACATCCATATCCTTTCTTACTAATACCATGGTTCCCTTACTTGGGTTTGTGTCTGCGTTGGGATAGTCTCTCATGTTCATTTACATCCATATCCTTTCTTACTAATACCAGTGGTTCCCTTACTTGGGTTTGTGTCTGTGTTGGATAGTCTCTCATGTTCATTTACATCCATATCCTTTCTTACTAATACCAGTGGTTCCCTTACTTGGGTTTGTGTTTCTGTTGGATCGTCTCTCATGTTCACTTACATCCATATCCTTTCTTACTAATACCAGTGGTTCCCTTACTTGGGTTTGTGTTTGTGTTGGATAGTCTCTCATGTTCATTTACATCCATATCCTTTCTTACTAATACCAGTGGTTCCCTTACTTGGGTTTGTGTTTGTGTTGGATAGTCTCTCATGTTCATTTACATCCATATCCTTTCTTACTAATACCAGTGGTTCCCTTACTTGGGTTTGTGTCTGTGTTGGATAGTCTCTCATGTTCATTTACATCCATATCCTTTCTTACTAATACCAGTGGTTCCCTTACTTGGGTTTGTGTTTCTGTTGGATCGTCTCTCATGTTCACTTACATCCATATCCTTTCTTACTAATACCAGTGGTTCCCTTACTTGGGTTTGTGTTTGTGTTGGATAGTCTCTCATGTTCATTTACATCCATATCCTTTCTTACTAATACCAGTGGTTCCCTTACTTGGGTTTGTGTCTGTGTTGAATAGTCTCTCATGTTCATTTACATCCATATCCTTTCTTACTAATACCAGTGGTTCCCTTACTTGGGTTTGTGTCTGCGTTGGGATAGTCTCTCATGTTCATTTACATCCATATCCTTTCTTACTAATACCAGTGGTTCCCTTACTTGGGTTTGTGTTTGTGTTGGATAGTCTCTCGTGTTCATTTACATCTATATCCTTTCTTACTAATACCAGTGGTTCCCTTACTTGGGTTTGTGTCTGTGTTGAATAGTCTCTCATGTTCATTTACATCTATATCCTTTCTTACTAATACCAGTGGTTCCCTTACTTGGGTTTGTGTTTGTGATGGATAGTCTCTCGTGTTCATTTACATCCATATCCTTTCTTACTAATACCAGTGGTTCCCTTACTTGGGTTTGTGTTTGTGTTGGATAGTCTCTCATGTTCATTTACATCCATATCCTTTCTTACTAATACCAGTGGTTCCCTTACTTGGGTTTGTGTCTGTGTTGGATAGTCTCTCATGTTCATTTACATCCATATCCTTTCTTACTAATACCAGTGGTTCCCTTACTTGGGTTTGTGTTTGTGTTGGATAGTCTCTCATGTTCATTTACATCCATATCCTTTCTTACTAATACCAGTGGTTCCCTTACTTGGATTTGTGTTTGTGTTGGATAGTCTCTCATGTTCATTTACATCCATATCTTTTCTTATTAATTAACCAACAAAAGTTATACTCTAATCCTTAAACAATATTGGCTCATTTACACACCATTTAGATTATCGTAGCTCCTTGCAAAGTAATTTTCAAGATTTAAATTGCTGGTGAATTGAGCATTTGACGTACATATTATTTGGTGGAATCGGGACTAAATAACATTTGGTTAGAATTTCACAAGGAACATTTGTGGTGTGAAGAAGTTCAAAGATAACAAAGGAGTAAGCAGAAGCCATAAATCCAGAGGGGTAGGAAGTTCCTGCACCACTATTTGAATCCGTCGTGTTATTCTTGTTAAAAATCCAATGAAAAGTCATGAAAGAAGAAATAAGGACGGGATTGTGACTACGACAAACGGAACAAATATGTGGTCATCTTTGACACAGATATTCTGTAATGGTTAATAATGATAGTGACCGAAAAACTTTCGAAGAGATCACTTCAACTTAGCCGCTAGGAAACCTATAGCTATGTTCAGTAGCTTCCTTGATAACAGCAACCCTCAATGGAAATCCCGTTAGGTAAACATATGCACTGAAATATCGTATCAACAGAGAGATATATACTCCATATACAAGAAAAGTTTGAAGATACCAAAGGGGTAATCACAATTCGTAAATCTAAGATACCAAAGGGGTAATCACAATTCATAAATCTAAGATACCAAAGGGGTACTCACAATTCGTAAATCTAAGATACCAAAGGGGTAATCACAATTCGTAAATATAAGATACCAAAGGGGTAATCACAATTCGTAAATCTAAGATACCAAAGGGGTAATCACAATTCGTAGATCTAAGATACTAAAAGTAATCACAATTCATAAATCTAAGATACCAAAGGGGTACTCACAATTCGTAAATCTAAGACACCAAAGGGGTAATCACAATTCATAAATCTAAGATACCAAAGGGGTATTCACAATTCGTAAATCTAAGATACCAAAGGGGTAATCACAATTCGTAAATCTAAGATACCAAAGGGTAATCACAATTCATAAATCTAAGATACCAAAGGGGTAATCACAATTCGTAAATCTAAGATACCAAAGGGGTAATCACAATTCATAAATCTAAGATACCAAAGGGGTAATCACCATTCGTAAATCTAAGATACCAAAGGGGTAATCACAATTCATAAATCTAAGATACCAAAGGGGTAATCACAATTCGTAAATCGAAGACAACACTATAGCCAAAAGAAACAGACAAAGGAACAAACAATGATCCACAAAACACTACATAGAAAACAAAAGATCGAGTAACACGAACCCCACTGAAAACGGGGATGAACTCAGGTACTCCGGAAGAGTTAGCGATTCCTGCTCCACTAATGACAACCGTTTTTAATGTGTGTTATCGCTTAGGTCTAGAGTGGGGAATTGTTGTGTAAATGGTAGAGAAGTAAAATAGTGTAATGCTATAGCACGAAGAGATAGACATTGCTCGAGGAGATGTACTCTAACATATCGTCTAATATTTTTCAGAATCCGCGTCTGATTCACTCCATACTTGGTGTAGCTACTGTCATAGTAACTCCCTGATTCCCGGTTTCTACCGATTATAGAATATAGAATATATCGGGGAGCATTTGGCAGACCCAACAATAGAACGTTGTTTGTAGGGAAACGTCTGCAATCTTGGTACATAGTGTGACGGAAGATATAGTTCTTCATCTTTGATTGAAATTCCAAAGGAATGCCAAAACAGACATATTTGGTGGTCATTTGTTAAGTGATTCTTGAATGTTTGCAAAGATTCCTTTAAGGAGAATTGAGAATTGGCCATGACGGTCATGTTTCGACCAATATTAATTCACACCTGAGTAACAACACTTATTAATGACCTTGTAAAAACTATTCCTGGCATGTTTGGTGTCATAATGTGAAATGTTTACAGACAACGGACGTCAATTGATGGCAATAGGATAAGATAAGATTTGTCCATTTGTTTATTGAGATATAACCCTGTAAACTAATGACACAATTGACCTAATTATTCTTTAATGATGGAAGGCGTCCATTTTTAACAGATGTATTCATTCCTATATATTTTTGTCTGTTAGATCTATACGGTGCAGTACCACGTAAACTATTAATTTTTTTCGCGCTGTTGTTACGTTTTGAGATATTCTGATTGGTGTCCATCTTTACTACCTCATCTGGCTTTTTCTCGTCGTCTTCTGCATCAAAATCAGAAAATTCAAGGTCATCACATGACATGTCGTCATTGAGAATCAAATTTTTGTCTTGACTTTCATCGTGATTTTCCTTTGTTTCGTTTTTATGTTTTTGAAATTTATTATTAATTTGGAAAATTTGATTAGCACTATTATTGTCATTTTCATGGTTATCATTGCTTTCAAGATTATCATCGGCAAGCGTTATGGCTTCTTCTTCTTCAGTATCTGGATTTAAAGACATAACTTCATTATCAGACAGAGGGTTTTGAATAGATTCGGGTCCGTCAGATGTCGCCTCTATAGAATCTCTACTGCACGTAACACTACTTCCGGCTTCATTTTTATCACATGATGCTAGGGTATTAATATCATCGATGCTTTCAATGCTGTGACGTTTTGATGGTAACGTTCTTCGGAATTTATTCTCACTTTCATTTACAAATGCATCATTATCAAAGCCGTTTTTCTGTTTTTCGGTCGTCCCATTTTTCTTCGAGGGGGGCTTAGGTGGTTTTGAACATCTTTTGTGTTTTTTACTTTTCTTTTTTGGTTTTTCAGGAAGTGGGACGAGTTCTGTATTTAAAAAAGTCTTTAGATCAATTTCACTTCCATTGTCATCTGGAGTTTCCTCATCATTTGATTGTGTTATAATCATTATATCGCTGTTGGCTGTTCTCACGGATTGAATGGGAGATAACTCTTTTCTCATGGTACACGACTCCGCCTCTAGGAATGATTTTATTTTGCCCTCATCTTGAGAATTACGTGTAAAACCCGAGGAATCTGAAGAATTCGTGTTTTCACGAAGTTCAATTCTTATATCTGGTTTATCTCCCTTATTAGTAGAGCAATCGTGACCCGTTTTCAGTGTTCCAGTTTGCTCACTTGTCACTGTTCCTTTTCCGGTCTTAATTTTCTCTCCCTGTTCATCACTAGACATCAAACTATTTTGCTTCGCACCAGTATTTTTATTCTTTACAGTTTTCGTATGATTAACCATTTCTTTAAACTTGTCATCATTGTTTTTAGATAGTAAAACATTAATATCCATTGTTTCATGTTCAACATAACAACTGTCTTCGTCCTTGCTCCTCCCACGTCTTAATGTTTTCTTTACAGAAATATATTTGTGTCTATCAATACTAGATGCCTGAAATTCTTGTCCTGCTTCCTCTATTGGTTTCGTTCTAAATATTTCTTTCTGGTAGTCTAAAATAAAAATGTCTATATCAATTGATTGAAACAATACAAAAATGATCATTTTTGTTGCTTATTTGGGCCCATAAAACTAGTTAAACCCCATCAACTTGTAATGCCTGTACCAAGCCAGGAAAGTGTATTGCCGTTTGGAGACCCAATTGTTAAAAGGGGGAGGTTGTGATTCCATTAACCGGTTTAACCCCGCCATATTTGTATGCCTTTCCCAAGCCAGGATCTGGATATCCAACGTCATATGTCGTTATCTTTTATCTGTTTAATGATTTGAGGTGAGAGGTGATTGTTTGTTTTGTTGATAATGGTGGAATTGTTGACCATCACAGTTTAAACTTTCTTATCATAATGTATGTCGCATGGATTATTATCAATGATACAAGGGATATGTAAGGACAATAACAGAATCAATGAATGCTAGTAGCTAGTTTCCTTCTATATCATTTACCTCTAAACAGCTTTGCTCTTTGATTTCTGACTCCACCAAGTGTACCATATAAAAATAGTTCTTCTGCATCAAATTTCAAGTCAAAATCTTTGTACTGTGCACGTCGATGAAGCTACAACAATAATAATAAAACAAATTGTATGAGGAAATAAATTAAATCTGAATGTACTGCAATATTATGAGAATTAGATGTTTGTTATATCTTCTTCTTTTTTCATTTTTGTCTTTGGCGGTACAATATTATCTAACGACATTCCGTTTGTGGTCACGAAAGGGTTCACATAATAAACCAACCGACCGACCTGCTAAATCTTTAGATATCAAAAATGAGAACAGCCAGTGTTGTCCAATTGGTTCATATATTTGAATGTCTTGCATATGATTGGATGATCCAATATGAATGAAAGGTTATAATGACATGACCCTAAACAGGATGTTAGTGTATCGCCAAAGAAAACAAAATGAAATAAAATACAAGAAACATTTAATTATAATTAGATTGAATGTATTGTAAACGTCTTTGAAACAAAACCAACAATAACTCGGACCTAAATACTAATTGCCTATATATTGTCCATTTACAAAAAAAAGTCATACCACGTGACATAATAGTATGAATTCGAGGTTTTAGTAGTGTTCGCGTTCGTCATCTCAGTGTTTTGTCAACCATTGTTTGTCTTTTTGTCTTGTATCTTTTTTGATTTACGACTTCTGATTGCCACTTTGATCTCTTAAAACTTTTCGTAGTGTTATCTAGGAGTTCCGAAACTTCACTCTTTTAAATTCATTTGTACATTCAATACGACACTGTAAAAAATTTCTTTTCAGATCAACAACAGATTTAGTAATTTATGTCGGACGACAGGGGCCGTCGTATGGTAGTTAGATTTACAACTACCTATGTAATCTGTGTCTATCACCACTGATGTTGTGAGTTCGATTCCCGATCAGGTCGAAGTGTACAACATTATGTGATAAAGTTTGTCAGTGACTTGCGACAGGTCGGTGGTTTTCTCCAGGTCCTCCGGTTTCCTCCACCAATAAAACCAAGCCAAACTATGTCAGACGGCTGTACTTACTTTATATATACCAGCCTGCATCGACCATATTGGGAAGCAGACGATACAGCAGAAGATATTCTCTGCATTAGTCAAATTGGCGGGTTCTTCTCCATTGGTTATTACTAGTTTGGCGCCAACGGCCTCACATCTAGTCATGGTAATTCTCCGACACCAACGTTCAACACAACCGTTCAAGTCAATCTTAATCAAACACAAAACAAATCAATCATTATTTCCAATCTCAATAAAACATCACAACCTATAAAGCCAATATTATAAACAAAAACATCAATTTCAGTTATTTGAGTTAGTCTAAATATAAACGTTCAACAGTCTAAATAAAAATGTCCAGCACAGCCACTCAAGTCAAGGAAAATAAAAACAATAAATAACTAAACAAACATAAACTCATTCTATTACCTTAATACAGTGGAACATTAGTTTACCATCACAACCATTCAAGTAAATAAATCTCAATATTTTTGTTTTATCTGTTAGAAAATATCCATATAAAAACAGTACAATTAGTCAATCAGCTGGCTAGAGATATTTAGAGTTCTTTAACATTTTATTTTACTCTAGTTTATTTAGAATTCAACGACAATTTATTTCACTAGAGGTTCATAGGATTTCATTCATGTTCATTTACATTCTGTTTTTTTCTTTGTTTATTAAATACTTAGCGGGTGCTACTAGTAGAGCTGGGACTGCTTACCCTTCCGGAGCACCTGAATTCACCCAGGGTTTTAGTGGGGTTAATGGTGCTCGATCTTTAGTTTTCTGTGTAATGTTTTGTAGATCATTGGTTGTTCTTTAGCTTTTACTTTTGGCCATTGACTTTGTCTGTACTCCTGCGATTTGCAATTTGTAATCTTCAGACTTTTCTGTATAGAAGTGATTCAATGTTTTTCATTAATTATCCAGAGCCATTTAGTACCTCCAGGCAAAATTTCTTTCCGTCTTGCATAACATTGATACATCGCATGATTGAAGCATGAATAGAATCGTTGTGGCCCATGGTAGGATCCAACATCACCAAACACGGAGCTGAAATGATAAAATATTATTATTTACCAATTGGGGACTATCTATAGCCACTGGCACGGTCCAACATCACTATAGACTATCAACTACTCAAAGACGCGATATGGTCACTGGTACGGCCCAACAAGACGACTATTAACTACTCAAAAGACTCGCTATGGCCCCTGGCACGGTACAAAATGACTATAGTCTATCAACTACTCAAAGACTCGATGTGGCCCATGCTGAAATGATAGAATATTATTATTAACCAACCAGGGAATCGCTATAGCTACTGGTACAGTCCAACATGGCGATGGACTATCAACTTTTACAGATTTGATATGATTCATGCTGAAATGATAGAATATTTTTATTAACCAGCCAGGGACTTAATGTGGACAATGGTTACATCCAACACCACTAAAGAGGAACTGAAATGACATATATCAGTATCAACTACTCAAAGACTGTATGTGGCCCATGGATGATTTAACTTGACCAAGTAAGCAACTGAAATGATCCAAAATTATTTTCAGTCAATCAGACACACGCTGTGACCCATGATATGATCCAACATGATAATACATGGAGACGAATCAATATTAGAGAAACCCGAATGGACAGCCTAGAATGGACAATCCAGAGTCACTGGCAATATTGGGCACACAACAAGCATTACCTACCTCTGTCAGTCTTCCCAAACCGTGATGTCTTCCTAACTAAAGTCACACCAAATACAGAAATTCTCTCAAGCAACCAAACTCGAACTTGTTCGACATCTCTAATTGTTTCTACATTCACAACCCTGAAACAAGGCCAAGTATAGATAAACAACATTGATCAGTGTTAAGTCTACTGTGTACGATATCAGATGTTCGTGTTGTTGTTTAACAGTAACACGACAGGTGCCACTAGTGGAGCAGGAACTACTTACCCGCCCGCAGAACCCGAAATTATCACCGGTTTTGTGAGTCCGTGTTGCTTAATCTTTCTTTTTGTGTAATATTTTGTCGGCCATTGTTACACTCTAACCCTTCTAATTAAAATGAGATGAGATGTTCGTTGTATCTTCTTTGATTTTATATTTTTTAAAGATATACCAACATGTTACAACATCCCGGTTTGAGTCATGTCAGAATTCATATATTAAACCGACAAATCAGCCATGAGCCTACTTTTTAAAACCGATTAGATAGACTCTGTATCAGTAAACAATATACATGTATTTGCTACTTTGCAGTTCAGATCATCGTAACTCCTTGTTTAGTATTTTAAGCTAAATTACTGGTGAATGGCCATCTGTGGTCAGAATGTTGCCAAGTTTTGCAGTTTTTGATTTTTCAATGTTGTATAACAGAGCCATTAAAATCCAAAATATAATGTAGTTGAACAAAAGCAGGAAAAAGAGTTGTTGTGAACTATTGCCATCACATGGCTTCCATCAAATTATCGTCCATCCATAGACTTTCATGCTTTCGACATCTCCTCTGAAAACACTGTTTCCTAACTGGATCAAGCTTAGGGACGGACCATTTAACTTCCAGGGGAGGGGGGGTATGGTTTTTTTCTAAAAAAAAATATTCTGATTCCCATTGTTGCTGAAAAAAATATTCTGATTTTGGTAGAGGAAAAAAAAATAATCTGATTCAGAGTTTTTGTCATTTAATCTAATGTTAAATTCTGCAAAAAAAATAAATATTCTAACTCTCGTGTTGTCCGAAAAAATATTTCTGAACAAAACAAAAAACCATAACCCCTGCAAGTTAAATGGTCGGTCCCTTAACTATATAATACTTGAGTTGTCGTCTCAACATTGTTTACGCAGACCACAGCGTGGTGACTTTACAATCCATCCAAGATTGATGCTAATGCTTCTTATTAATAAAAATGCAAAAATGTTTTTAAATCTTTTCCTTCAGAACCAGTTAATGGATTGAAACCAGATATAGTGCAAATAATTCTTGGGAGCTCTAATGGCGATTTTGGAGGGGATCAAAATGAGGTGGTGGCGGTTACCAAGTTACATTGAAAACAGCATTTTTGTACTTTTTACAGTGAACTGGATTTTATTTTCAGTATACCAAAATCATAGAAATGTCACATTTATGATTTTATTTCAGATTTGTCGTTGATGATCCCATTCATCGTCAAACATGGCCGCAACCGTTACTAAAAGAGAAAGTTGTGCAAAAATTCAATACAAAATTCTTTAAAATACTGTAATAAACCTCATTTGTAAAATTAATGATTTTGGTACCAATTCGAAACCTAAGGTGGTCGTCCCTTCGGAATTAACTAGGCTTTTCTTAGGACCCAACAGGAATTACAAGATTTAATTTTGTTGTTGTTGTAAACTCTCAGACACATAAAGTGCTACAAGAGGAATAAAACACATAAACAAATGGAAACATGCAAGGATCTTCTCCTTGAAAACAGAAAACAAAGTCCGGCTCATTTTTAAATAGGTTTCTTGCTGCAACTATTTGTAAGTCAGGTGAACTACCGGTGAACGATCCAGTCACCTATATGATATATCGGACCCTCTATAGGTTATTATTTATAAGACTTCATGGTTTAATATCAAATTTTATTCTTTAATATCAGACTTTAATTTTTAAATTTCAAACTTTTTAATACCCTACTTTATTTTAAATCCAGTTTAACGTTAAAACATAATTATTACCTTTGCATTCACCCATTAGTTAAAGATTACAACATGCTAAATGTCTTAATGGTATATAAGAAAGATTTTATTAATTGCACTGGCATGACTGATCTGACACTAGCCTTATGCCATCGAAAATTTTCACAGTGATGATCAACAATTTCACCAAAATCAACATTAGGAACAATCACCTTTCACCTTAACTCACTGAACATAAAAAGATCACGATATATGACGTTGGAAATCCAAGCCCTGGCTTAGGACAGGCACAGAAATGTGGCAGGGTTAAACTAGGTAATGGAATCCCAACAATATGTATGATACTAAGACATTGTTTACCTCTCAAAATACTTACCAGGCATTACCATGTTCACTTACATCCCCAAATGTTGGCTTATTCATTTTAGTAGCATGGAAGAATACATTGACTTCATCAGGGTCGTAAGTTATCTGCCCATTATTTTCTAGATAAAACAAATCGTTCATTTTCCTTGGATTCTCTGCAAATTCTTCCCACGGAATAATAACCAATCCACTGTAATTGACATTGTACTCTTTCATCTGTGTGGACATGTCCTTGTACTTCGGCCTCTCTCGTACTACCTCTTCTGTCTCCTTGTATTTACTTTTAGCATCATCGTTGTCTATGGTGGTTGATGTGATATAACCAAGATCTACCGATCTCCGAAGGGACACAACTTCCTCAATCTGATCCACTTGTACACAGTTTAGATTGGCTGTTTCCATAGTAACTCCTCCAAAATAGCCATTTGTCATAACATTTGTAGAAGGAAGAAAGGGTGGCATCACAGTTTCTTTACCAGTCGCCATGGCGGCTGTTTGGTTTGTGGTAGAAACTGTTACTTTATAAAAATTTTCAAACTATTCGACAATTCATATTTATATTTTGTACTTAATGTCTACATCTAAAGTTTTAGATAACTGTTCCGAATAGATACACTTGAAATTCATTTTCGATCCCGATGTCTTTTTTTCTATCCAAGTGGTTTCAAAGTGAACAGACAAATATTGTTTTCTCGTAATCTTATCCTTAACAAACAAAAGCGAATTCATTTTCAAATATATCTATCTCTGTATAAGAAATATATTCCGACATCAAAGTAAATATAATCCATTTGTGAACAAATACAAAAATAATATATTAGTTTACAAACATCGTTCTCTGTCCAACGCGAAATGTGCGTGAACAGATGAAATTTGAGTCCTATGGAGATTTGCGTTCCTCTTGTCCTATAAACAATACTAAGTACATATGTCTATAGTCTATAATATAATTCCTCGTTCCGTTATTCATAACCATGCAATACACAATGAATAATTTTGTGTAATGGAAACCTTAATATGAGAACAATAGAATAATACGCTCTCTTTTTAATCTAAACAAAAACATGTAGATCTTATTGTTAAATACTGAAAGGAAATTTAAACTATTAGACCTTTGATGCACAACTTTCACACTTTACACATCGTTTGTTTTATAAAACCATTTCATTATTTTAATTCATTTAAATACGTTTTAAAGGTTCGTTATGGTCCATTCTCATTGAGAACAATTCAGTAAAATGGGCTGATGGATATGTATTAAAATAATGTTAGTATTCAATTAAACTAGATTATCATTTGCAGTTAAAATTTAAATGGTTTGAACAGCGTGTAAAATAGTTAAGCTGATAAATATGACGGGTAGCGAGTTATTGGACAATCGACATCGAACTGTATCTAGAAAGGAAACATTTAAACGAACAGGTAGGATTCGGAAATAATTTACCATGTAAATGGGGGGGGGGGGGGGGGGTCGAAATATCTAAATATCTATGTTCTATTTCTGCTTTGACCAATACTGACCACTTTCATGAAGCGGAAAACTATGTCGACAAGAATGTAAGGATGAGTGAAAAAGAAACAATATATTATGACCATTGCCACTATAATTAGGGGTTGTTGTTTGGAAGTGTGTAATGTTTATGTACAAATATCAGGAGTAGTGTGGTGTTAGTGGTCGTCTCTGATCTTAATACAATAGTGCAGTCTGTCCTTCCTTGCTGTCTGTCAAAAAATATTACATTGTGATAACAGATCATGTTTGTGTGAAAAATTAGTGTACATTACAAGGGGCGGATCCAGGATTTGTGGTTAGGGGGGGCGTGAGTATGCGAGGGGTCTGGGGGCCGCTTAAGGTCCCCAGCTGGTCCAGGGTAGAGCCCTGGTAGGGGGCCCAGGGGGGGGGGGGCAAAGCCCCCCTGAAGCTCTGGGGATTTTAGGAATTACAGACATTTATTTGAACGACAATTTTGAACCAAACCACACCATTTTTATCAGACCAAAAAAACTTGATTTTAATTGAGTCTTAATTTTGTCGGATAATTGTTAACAGTATATTTTTGTCAGATTATAAGAACCTAAAGTAAAACTTTTTTTGAACAACCGTGATGCGAATTGTTCAACTCATGACTGATCGATCACGATTATTTTAACCCTTCAAAGAACTATTGGTTTAGTTTTAACGCATTCCTCATTTCACTAATTGGTCTGTACTTTCGGTGCTTGTCCTTTCGGGTGGTTCTAGTTAATACTGCTCGTCCGGATGGAGCTTTTCTTTTCGTCGTTTGATTCATTCATTGAAAACATATGATTCGACCGTTCTTGTTTATAGACAAACAAAAGCGAAATTGTCAGCGAATCCATATACGAATCAACGAACACACCCAACGTGTATTTGCAATGTGTAGGAATATTTTACTACAGGTCACGAGTTAACCATTCATGAAAAAGTTGTTTGTTGAACTGCTTAATTAACGTTGCATAACATATGCTTTGCGAATTTTAGGGGGGGGGGGGGGGGGCGCACGCCCCGCACGCCCCCCTCTAAATCCGCCCCTGATTACTTGTAATATATATTATCTGTCATGTTTCTGATTATTGATTTTGATTGGATAGAGCAAAATACAATATCATGAATATGTACACTACAGAAAGAAAATATGACCTGATGAACAAATGCACATTTGATTTCAATGAAACGATCTAAGGAAAGAACCATTTAATCCTTAGGGTTTTCTTATATATTTATTTTCATAATCAGTCGCAAAATTTCACAGAAAAAATATCTTGACCAGAAAAATGCAAAAAATAAATAATCTTACACTGCAGTAGTTGTTTCCAACAAAAAAATTTGGTAAAATTTGAGAGAGAGAAAGACAAGTTAAATGGTCATTCGCTAACTACGTGTATATTTTACTTCATATATTCACATAATGATTTCCTTCATATTTTCCCATCTTTAAATTGTACCCATCCAGAGCACCTGAGTTCACCCCCGGTTTTTAGTGGGGTTCGTGTTACTCGATCTTTAGTTTTATGTATGTTTTGTATATCGTTGTTTGTCCTTTTGTCCTTTTTCTTTTGGCCATTGTGATGTCTGTTCTTCTTCGATATACGGATTCTGATTACCCCTTTGGTATCTTCAAACACTTCTTAAAACTGTTTTCTGCTTTCCTCAAAGTCTGAACAGGATTAAATGTAATGGTATTCATCTCCTAAGTCACCAGTGCTACACAAAGGACAACGACTTGCTATTCCCTAATGATATTTTGCTATCTACATGTTGCAACAGGCAGTTTGTGATTCAGAGTATGGAATCTACACAGCAGATTAATTAGCTTGGCATCTAAAAGATTTGTTTTCTTCGAATTTTAAATTTTCCTTAAACAAACGATAGTTCAATGCACTCTTGTAACTTAGATGAATGCCATTTCTGTTTATATTTTCCACTAAACTGTGTTTAACTTTTTAAAATGAATTCATATACGGAAGTTCGTCTGTATTTAACCTCTAATCGGATTCTGTGAGATGTTAGGATAGCAGTAGCGTATTATAATGGCTGATTTCAATCAGCTAATATATTGTATTGAGTACTGGTTCCCTTTGTCCTTGTAGTATATAAAAGTAAACCAGTTCATTTTTTTTTTAAATTCACAAATCAATATCCAATTTTAAATTAAAATATCTAAATTACGTTTCAATAACAAACAAATATTGTCAGCCATGTGGTTTTATATTGTATACATCTGTATATTACTGTGTATTGATTTGTCTGAACAGGTAAAATGTATAGTAATATAAATATATCTTGTTGAAACTTGTCAGAGAAATACTAAATATGGTTGCAGGTATATAAACAAAGAAGATCGTCATTAAAGCCAGGTCAGTTTTAATCAGTTTTACCATGCTTATTCGGTTTTTTCTTCTTTTACGAGTGACATACTGGTTCTATTTTATTTAAAAATTCATATCCATGATAATTAATACTAAGTATTGTAGTAAATACAATTAACGTTCAATGATTCTTTAAAAATAGCAATACAAATTAGAAAATCTGTACACATTTCATAAACAAATATATTTAATAACAGTATCTAGAGTCTGACGTCGTATATATGTATGTTTGTGTGACGACTTCAATGTTTATTTTGAAAATTTTGATATACGTAACTTCAGATGGGCGTGTGATATCAAAATACCTGATGACATCATATCCAGTTTTGTCAATCCTCATTGATAATTTTATATATCAAAAAGTTTAATTTGTTGTAGTTTATTTTCTTGCCGATTATTAATAAATATGTATAGTTTCTCAGTTAGAAGAATTAAACGAATGCATTTTATAGTACCATTTATTAGCAGTAGTAATTTTTGAAAGGATTTCCCATCTTATTGAAATTGTCATCAAATTTATGAATATTCAACGGAATGATAAAACATTTTCAACGCCCCTTGTTGTCAATACACATCTAAATGTTTACAACACTACCTCTTTCTTTCTTTATTCAAATGTTTACATACAAAAGTGAGTCACATGTTTAAAATATATATATGAAAATTAAATATCCTTCAATTCATTTATTGGTGCAGGTTTAGAATCATACAACACTTGGTCTGAATTTCAAAAATAATTAGGTAAGAACATAATAATTTTTTTTTATCTTAAAAAGTTATAATTAAAAAAGGAAAATCGATATTTATAATTAATTTAAAAGAGAGTAAGTGTTAAGCTTATTAAGAAAAAAAAAGGGGGGGGGGGATTAAGCAATCGAGTTATTGAATCAGATATATGTCTAATCGACGAGATCTCTCAAGAGATGTATGTACTTCTGCACCCTCTTCCTGGATTAACAAATCGTGTGTACGTGTGTGTGTTTTTTTATTTTTTTTTTTTTTATTTACGGTAACATATATACAGTCCTTGCATTCATCGATATGCAATACAAATAATGTTCAATACTTATATAGGCGTCATTGAGTTTGGCACACTGCCACCTTTGTTCGACATGAGACGATTTTCTAAATTTCTTTTGATTATATTTGTATTTTATATTTATTTTATTATATAAAATATGATTCTATTATACAAAATATGATTTAATAAATGGAAAAAAATAATAATGAGGGAAATCTGTCCTTTGGTACAGTTTACTAGATACGAGTACAAATTTACTATTAAATGTAAGAAAAGTTTGAAGATACCAAAAGGGTAATCAGAAGTCGTCAATCTAAGATACCAAAGGGGTAATCAGAACTCGTATATCTAAGATACCAAAAGGGTAATCAGAAGTCGTAAATCTAAAATACCAAAGGGGTAACCAGAAGTCGTCAATCTAAGATACCAAAGGGGTAACCAGAAGTCGTAAATCTAAGATACCAAAGGGGTAACCAGAAGTCGTCAATCTAAGATACCAAAGGGGTAACCAGAAGTCGCAAATCTAAGATACCAAAGGGGTAACCAGAAGTCGCAAATCTGAGATACCAAAGGGGTAACCAGAAGTCGTCAATCTAAGATACCAAAGGGGTAACCAGAAGTCGTCAATCTAAGATACCAAAGGGGTAACCAGAAGTCGCAAATCTAAGATACCAAAGGGGTAACCAGAAGTCGTAAATCTAAGATACCAAATGGTTAATCAGAAGTCGTCACTGATCTAAGGTACCAAAGGGGTAACCAGAAGTTGTAAATCTAAGATACCAAATGGGTAATCAGAAGTCGTAAATCTAAGATACCAAAGGGGTAACCAGAAGTCGTAAATCTAAGATACCAAAGGGGTAACCAGAAGCCGTAAATAGAAGATACCAAATGGGTAATCAGAAGTCGTAAATCTAAGATACCAAAAGGGTAACCAGAAGTCGTAACTCTAAGATACCAAAGGGGTAACCAGAAGTCGTAAATCTAAGATACCAAAGGGGTATTCAGAAGTCGTAAATCTAAGATACCAAAGGGTTAATCAGAAGTCGTAAATCTAAGATACCAAAGAGGTAATCAGAAGTCGTATATCTAAGATACCAAAGGGGTAATCAGAAGTCGTAAATCTAAGATACCAAAGGGGAAATCAGAAGTCGTAAATCTAAGATACCAAAGGGGTAATCAGAAGTCGTAAATCTAAGATACCAAAGGGGTAATCAGAAGTCGTAAATCTAAGATACCAAAGGAGTAATCAGAAGTCGTCAATCTAAGATACCAAAGGGGTAATCAGAAGTCGTAAATCTAAGATACCAAAGGGGTAATCAGAAGTCGTAAATCTAAGATACCAAAGGGGTAATCAGAAGTCGTAAATCTAAGATACCAAAGGGGTAATCAGAAGTCGTAAATCGAAGGATATACAATACTTTCCCATCTAAACAGACGGGTTATGATATACAGGAAGTACGTGTAGACAAAAAATATTTCTCAACAAGCGATCAAGTTGTTATTTTTAATTATTACACGGCCACCAATCTCTCTAACTCATATTCAAATGATATGCTAACGGTAAAGTTATCGGGATTTCCGGATATGCATTGGCTGGATCTTTTCTCGTCTACAAGGAGGTAAGTTGCACATTATAATCTTGTATTCAAGCACTTTTTACAAAAAGGGCCATGTAATTCGACGTCACGCAATTTAAAAATTCCTAATACCAAAGTAAGCCGTTTCATTGACTGATGTGCCATAATGATGCTAGAATCTTTTTCCTGCGTATTTTGTCAATCAAAAGAGTTCGATCGTGTAACTGATTGACTGAAGCACACAGTCTACACGCAATTGTGGTATATGTCAAGTATCTTTTTATGTTCCAAAATGATTATAAAAGACTTGGCCACAGTGTAATTTGTAGCATTGACTATTGATTGTTGTATGTCAATAGAAAATTCAAATGATATGAGTTATCGGGATCAGAAATGAGTTAGCGGTATCAGATATGAGTTAGATAGTATTCATAATATGATAATCTCAATGACTTGTGTGCTTACAGTACTTTCCCATTGTGTATTGCACACATGCATGCGTTGCATGGTAAAACTTGAAATGTGTCGTGAAACAAATCAATAACGATGTTTGTGTCTCACACTTGAAATAAAACGAAAGTTTTGAAAAGTAAATATAAGTCGTAAATCAAAATCAATTTTCTAAAAATTAGATTGATAAAAAAGCAGTTGAAGGAACTTAATATTCATTATTTGTTTGGCAGCAATATAGTATTTCAAACCCAAACATGTTTAAGAACCAAATTTTGGTTGTAAGACGTAATTTTGACAGTAGACACAACAACGATGATTCGATAAATCTATGGCCCAAATCAATAATGTGATCATACTTATGTTACGGATAGAACTGACAAAAGTTGACAAACTCGAACACAAAATTTATTTCAAATTGTTTTTCTTAAAGAGGCATTAGCTACAATTTTGACCAAACAAATTATATGTTTTTGGAAATTGGTAAATAGCTTTAAAATGATGAAATAAAGGTAAATATTTCACATTAAACAGCTTATCGTACCACTTTTCGCCTTTTGAGAGCGAAAATTACCATCCGTAATTAACGCCGACTAAAAGCAGATTCACAGAAAATAATAAATATGTGCATTGTTGTACTGATTTAATGACGATTCGGCAAACCCCGTAAACAATGCCGATAATTAATAAGATGGCGTCCATTTCTTGATCGATCTCAAAACACGAGCAGTTGTACTTTTTTTCCCCGATGCGCGTACATTTCATAACATTTATAAGTTACAGAAACACGTTTTATTAAGGCATCAATCATATCTGATAATTTTTATGGGTAACAAAAATTTACGATTTTGACAGATAATGCCCCTTTAAGTAAAACTGCATGTGCTAATACTAACTTACTAGAGCAATAAAAATACGAAAGGTAGTACGAGCAAAACATTCATTGGGATTCTCCATTATGAATACTATC
This sequence comes from Bathymodiolus brooksi, assembly GCA_963680875.1. NCBI lineage: Eukaryota > Metazoa > Mollusca > Bivalvia > Mytilida > Modiolidae > Bathymodiolus > Bathymodiolus brooksi. The sequence continues at coordinate 68,102,179 of OY804582.1, forward strand.
TAACTCATATCTGATACCGCTAACTCATTTCTGATCCCGATAACTCATATCGTTTGAATTTTCGATTGACATACAACAAGCAATAGTCAATGCTACAAATTACACTGTGGCCAAGTCTTTTATAATCATTTTGGAACATAAAAAGATACTTGACATACACCACAATTGCTTGTAGACTGTGCTTCAGTCAATCAGTTACACGATCGAACTCTTTTGATTGACAAAATACGCAGGAGAAAGATTATAGCGTCATTACGGCACATCAGTCAACGAAACGGCTTACTCTGGTATTAGGAATTTTTAAATTGCGTCGAATTACATGGCCCTTTTTGTAAAAAGTGCTTGAATACAAGATAATAATGTGCAACTTACCTCCTTGTAGACGTGAAAAGATCCCGCCAATGCATATCCGGAAATCCCGATAACTTTACCGTTAGCATATCATTTGAATATGAGTTAGAGAGATTGGTGGCCGTGTATTAGTTTGTTGGACTAATTAATATTTATATCACAAGGGAGGAGTTGGGTTTCATTCTAAAACGGGTTTAGTCAGCCCTATTTTTTGCTCGTCCCGTGTTGGTCTAATTTTCCGGGGGGCATCGGACCTCTGTCGTTGTCTTTGTCATATTTTGAGGTTTTTCGGAGTGTTGTTTTTGGGTAATTATATTGTTGACCATCGTTTTAAAAGCCTTGTAAATATATTCACGGAAGATTTACGTATTATGATTACCCCTTTGGTATCTTCAAACTTTTCTTTTGACTTCCGTGAATGAGGCTCTTCCTATGGAGACACATCCCATCATAGAAGACAGCCGCCTGTGATATTGTCTTCTTTTGCTAAGCTTTTGCAATGAAACGTTGGAATTATTATGAAAAGTTTCCACGTTTGATTTTAGTGTAGTATATACTTTGTCCTTATTTACGAGAGCCAAGGTAAGAATTGTTAATATCTTTCACTCATGTGTTGAAGATATTCCTACATTTCTTGTATCTTAGGACCTAGAGTTCTAATGCCATATGTCCTAGTCTTTTGTTATCTTTAGTGATTTGAAGTGATAGGTGGTTGTTCATTTTATTGATATTGGTGGAATTGTTGATCATCACTGCTTAAGCTTTCTTTTCATAAAATACGGAAGAATCTGTCAGCAAAGGTTTGAAGATACCAAAGGGAAATCATAATGCCTAATTCTTCCTTTAATTTCCCCCGATTTTTTTTTTTTTTTTTTTTTTTTTTTTTTCAAATGTTTTGATACTGAAGGCAAGAAGAATTCATAATATACGAATTTCTCATATTTCTCTAAACTGACAAATCTAGTACATGTGTATACACTTATTGATGGTGTTATTATATTTCAGAATGGCAACTGCCGGTGAAGAACAGTCGGACAATGGTGCAAAACGGAACTTGATTGTTGACGAGGCTGCATTCGAAGAACAGTTTCTAAGATGCCATATCTGTAACGAGAAATACAGTCAAGCCGACAGACTACCAAAATCGTTACCATGCAATCACACGTTCTGTCTGACATGTTTGAAATCAGTCTTCGATCACCATCATCAGAATTCAAGACGTCAAACAGTTGCGTGGATGGATGATAATTTTGAAGGAGTGCTCAAGTGTCCAGAATGTCGAGTAGAAATATTTCTCAGCAGAACAGAAATTAGCGCCTTGCCATCAGACCATCGCGTGATACAAATGATGGATTTCTTGTCACGTGTCACAACTAAATCTCAAAACGTCTGCTCTAAACATGAAAACCAACCATTGAACTTCTTCTGCAAAAAATGTCTTGTTCCGGTGTGTAGAGACTGTACCGTGTTGGACCATAAGGAGGGACAAGAACATGTGATTGTTGACGTCACAGAAGCGTTATCTGAAAACAGCAATGAGTTTGACGAAATGAACGATAAAAACAAAGGCATGTTGGATAAAATGAAAGGAAGAACCGACTCGCTTGCCAATGCTTCAAAACAGTTGGATCTTTTGGAAAGAAAATTAAGATCTAATATCAAAGACACATTTATTGAGTATAGATTGTTATTGGAACGTAGACAAGAGGCACTCATTAAAATATTACGTGAAACTGTTCACGAACAGAAGCAGAAGATCAACACACGTTTTGTTGACATATGTACACAAGGGTCACAGCTACAGAAACTTTACGATACGTTCACTAAAGCCAGGGCTAACAATGATATAAGGCAGCTGTTTACAGTACAACAACAACTCAAGGAGAAAGAAACCGAGTTCGCATGTACTGCTGAAGCGAATGATGACGAACTTTTTATTACTAGTAAATTTGATGCTCCGAACGAATGTTCATTCTTAGCAGAGATGAGTGGACTTGGTGAAGTCACAACAGAGGCAGATTTAACATTAAAGAATCCAGTCCCAGCACATCAGCTAGTCCTGTTGGACAGTATGGAATATCCGCGAATAAATCCTGCTCTATATTTACCCGAAGATGAATGTGACGAAAATGACGTTACCGAGAACGAAACGGAAGGTGAATCAAATGAGTCGGGACAACAAGTATTACCAAATGAAATATCTGACAGTATCCGACGACGTTTGTTACAGAACCCAGAGCACGATAACGATGAAACTGACCATTACCTAGATCAGCTACGAGATCATCGCGAACAACTAGCATCCACATATCTCATGAGAATCGCGTCGAGATTAAACGAAAGTGCAGCTGAAATGGCTGAAGCGTTATCTCAACAACCGACACAACATGAAACGAGACCATCTACATCGAACAGTCAGTCATCACGTGGAAGCAGCAACCGACCAAGTTCATCAAGAGTTCGTCGCACACAGCAACCAGTTAGAGTGGTACGACATCCACAGCCGACTCCACCACGTGAGTCACGTGACCAAGGAGGGTTGTATACGTCATCTCGTTATACAAATTCAGAAAATAGATAAAATTATGGGGAGAAATGCATTTAAAAACAATAGAAAGGAACAATGAACAATAGACTATGTTTAAAAGTGGTTTAAACGTTGAACTACTGCATTTAGAAGTCTGTGATACTACAAACAGTATTTATAAATACTGCGCAAGAGTTTCATATATTAGAAGCTTAATTCATGTTAATACATGGGACATTAAAACTAAATTGTGATAAAACATGGTGAATTTCATTGTGTTCGAATTAACCGTCTATTTCCTGTTATCAAATATAATTAACAAAAAAAAACCTTTATTATATTCATCATTTTTGGGAGGGATGAAGGGATTATGGTGTTTAACGCCACTTTCAACAATATTTCAGCTATATCGTGGCGGTCAGTTTTATTGGTGGAGGAAACTGGAGTGCCCGGAGAAAACCACCGACCTGTCGCAAGTTACTGACAAACTTTATCACATAATGTTGTATGAAGTACACCTCGCCTGAGCAGGGTTCGAATTTACAACGTTAGTGGTGATAGGCACTGATTGCATAGGTAGTTATAAATCCGACTACTATACGATCACCAACGTGACGGCCCCTTATCATTGTTGGTGAAGTAATATTCAGTGTTATAGCAGTGATCGAATGACTCTGAAGATATTCCTAACCAACCAGACCATTTTAAAAACGGAGAAATTAAAAACAAAAGCTGTCAATCCCACAGTTCAGGTGTATACGGGACTATTTGACCAATCGGGTGAACTGTGTCTGTGGTTTAATGGTTAGCGTGCTGGCTTCGAGTATGGTAGAGGGCCGATCGGATCAAACAAAGATTATAAAATTGGTATTAATTGCTTCTCCACTACTCATGCAGCATTAAGGAGAAAGAGAAAAGCCTGGTTTTCTCAGAATCAGGATAATGTGTCCCATTGTATTGTCTACCCGTGGACTGATTGTTTCATTGAGCTAGCAATATCATCCAACTAAGTGTGTTGGTCTAGTACAAAGCGGACATGATTATCATCTCATCCAATGTAACCTCTACCTCCTTTAGTGTTAGACATCAATCACTGACTGACTGGAAATCGTGTTGGATCATAACTATATTAATATGTACACATTTTACCCTAGGTTAAAGATAAAATACCAAATTACAGGGAATAAAAAAAAGTATAAACCTAGAGACAAAATAGTACTTATGAAACATTAAAATGAAAAAGAAATAAAGTAATACTACCAAAGGTCAGAAACTCCTACTCAATACATAACTGAGGTGTGTAGACACGGGGAGAGGGGGGTGTCAAAACTATCTTTAACCCCCTCCCACGCACACACACACACAAACACACTTTTCGTGGTATAAATTTAAAAATTTACCGTTTTGAAAGCTTGATTACCCCCTTCCTGTTCTGCTCTTGTAGATTATCCCACTTTGAAAGCTTGCACTCCCTCCTTGGGAGAACTATCTTGAACCTTCCCCACCACACACACTTTCCAGTCCACTATAGGTATACTACACCTCTGCACAAGTGTGTTTGATCTACTTCTAAAATTAAGCCAAGATGACCTAATTCAAACATGTGCAAATTTTAACAAATATGCAATGATTCATCTTTGTGTACTTAGATAACAATTTGAAGTCTAAATGTGAGTGTATTAAAAATCAAAAGGCCTTGATGGAGTAATGACTGGTGTGGCCTTGATGGAGTAATGACTGGTGTGACCTTGATGGATTAATGACTGGTGTGGCCTTGGAGTAATGATGGGTGTGGCCTTGATGGAGTAATGACTGGCGTGGCCTTGATGGAGTAATGACTGGTGTGGCCTTGATGGAGTAATGACTGGTGTGGTAGATTTTTGTAGTCTGCATATCAAGTTTGAGTGAAAGATATCTGTAAACTTTATATTATTATCACAGGCAAGTAAATATATTCATCAGCTCTATATCACTAGTGAGTACATGATACCAGTAGGCTTTATATCACTATCACTCCAGTGAGTACAATATACCTATAGGCTGTATATCTCTATCACTCAAGTGAGTACAATATACCTATAGGCTTTATATCACTATCACTCAAGTGAGTACAATATACCTATAGGTATTATAATGTCATAACAAGAGCAAGTACATGATACCAGTAGGCTGTATATCTCTATCACTAGAGTGAGTACATGATACCAGTAGGCTTTATACCTCTATCACTCAAGTGAGTACAATATACATATAGGCATTATAATGTCATAACAAGAGCAAGTACATGATACTCATAGGCAATATATCACTATCACAGAAGTGAGTACAATATACCTATAGGCTGTATATCACTTGAGTAGTACAAGATATATGTAGGGTTTATATCACTATCACACAAATGAGTACAGAATACTTGGGCTGTATATTGCTCAAAAGTGAGAACAAATACGTGTAGGCTTTATATTATCACTAGAGTGAGTATAATGAATACTCATAGGCAATATATCACTAATCACACAAGATACAGTGAAACCTGTCTAAACCGAAAACCTGCCTAAACCAGACAGATTTTACAGTCCTATCTACTAAATGTCTATGTAATTTACACCTGCCTAAACCAGACAGATTTTAGTCCTATCTACTAAATGTCTATGTAATTTACACCTGCCTAAACCAGACAGATTTTACAGTCCTATCTACTAAATGTCTATGTAATTTACACCTGCCTAAACCAGACAGATTTTAGTCCTATCTACTAAATGTCTATGTAATTTATACCTGCCTAAACCAGACAGATTTTACAGTCCTATCTACTAAATATCTATGTAATTTATACCTGCCTAAACCAGAAAGAATTTACAGTCCTATCTACTAAATGTCTATGTAATTTATACCTGCCTAAACCAGACAGATTTTACAGTCCAGTCTACTAAATGTCTATGTAATTTATACCTGCCTAAACCAGACAGATTTTACAGTCCTATCTACTAAATGTCTATGTAATTTATACCTGCCTAAACCAGACAGATTTTACAGTCCAGTCTACTAAATGTCTATGTAATTTATACCTGCCTAAACCAGACAGAATGCACAGTCCTATCTACTAAATGTCTATGTAATTTATACCTGCCTAAACCAGACAGATTTTACAGTCCTATCTACTAAATGTCTATGTAATTTATACCTGCCTAAACCAGACAGATTTTACAGTCCCGTCTACTAAATGTCTATGTAATTTATACCTGCCTAAACCAGACAGAATGCACAGTCCTATCTACTAAATGTCTATGTAATTTATACCTGCCTAAACCAGACAGATTTTACAGTCCTATCTACTAAATGTCTATGTAATTTATACCTGCATAAACCAGACAGAATTTACAGTCCTATCTACTAAATGTCTATGTAATTTATACCTGCCTAAACCAGACAGATTTTACAGTCCAGTCTACTAAATGTCTATGTAATTTATTCCTGCCTAAACCAGAAAGAATTTACAGTCCTATCTACTAAATGTCTATGTAATTTATACCTGCCTAAACCAGACAGATTATACAGTCCAGTCTACTAAATGTCTATGTAATTTATACCTGCCTAAACCAGACAGAATGCACAGTCCTATCTACTAAATGTCTATGTAATTTATACCTGCCTAAACCAGACAGATTTTACAGTCCTATCTACTAAATGTCTATGTAATTTATACCTGCCTAAACCAGACAGATTTTACAGTCCTATCTACTAAATGTCTATGTAATTTATACCTGCCTAAACCAGACAGAATGCACAGTCCTATCTACTAAATGTCTATGTAATTTATACCTGCCTAAACCAGACAGATTTTACAGTCCAGTCTACTAAATGTCTATGTAATTTATACCTGCCTAAACCAGACAGATTTTACAGTCCTATCTACTAAATATCTATGTAATTTATACCTGCCTAAACCAGACAGATTTTACAGTCCTATCTACTAAATGTCTATGTAATTTATACCTGCCTAAACCAGACAGATTTTACAGTCCAGTCTACTAAATGTCTATGTAATTTATACCTGCCTAAACCAGACAGATTTTACAGTCCTATCTACTAAATGTCTATGTAATTTATACCTGCCTAAACCAGACAGATTTTACAGTCCCGTCTACTAAATGTCTATGTAATTTATACCTGCCTAAACCAGACAGAATGCACAGTCCTATCTACTAAATGTCTATGTAATTTATACCTGCCTAAACCAGACAGATTTTACAGTCCTATCTACTAAATGTCTATGTAATTTATACCTGCCTAAACCAGACAGATTTTACAGTCCTATCTACTAAATGTCTATGTAATTTATACCTGCCTAAACCAGACAGATTTTACAGTCCCGTCTACTAAATGTCTATGTAATTTATACCTGCCTAAACCAGACAGAATGCACAGTCCTATCTACTAAATGTCTATGTAATTTATACCTGCCTAAACCAGACAGATTTTACAGTCCTATCTACTAAATGTCTATGTAATTTATACCTGCCTAAACCAGACAGATTTTACAGTCCAGTCTACTAAATGTCTATGTAATTTATACCTGCCTAAACCAGACAGATTTTACAGTCCTATCTACTAAATGTCTATGTAATTTATACCTGCCTAAACCAGACAGATTTTACAGTCCTATCTACTAAATGTCTATGTAATTTATACCTGCCTAAACCAGACAGATTTTACAGTCCCGTCTACTAAATGTCTATGTAATTTATACCTGCCTAAACCAGACAGATTTTACAGTCCTATCTACTAAATGTCTATGTAATTTATACCTGCCTAAACCAGACAGATTTTACAGTCCTATCTACTAAATGTCTATGTAATTTATACCTGCATAAACCAGACAGAATTTAGTCCTATCTACTAAATGTCTATGTAATTTATACCTGCCTAAACCAGACAGATTTTACAGTCCTATCTACTAAATGTCTATGTAATTTATACCTGCCTAAACCAGACAGATTTTACAGTCCCGTCTACTAAATGTCTATGTAATTTATACCTGCCTAAACCAGACAGAATGCACAGTCCTATCTACTAAATGTCTATGTAATTTATACCTGCCTAAACCAGACAGATTTTACAGTCCTATCTACTAAATGTCTATGTAATTTATACCTGCATAAACCAGACAGAATTTAGTCCTATCTACTAAATGTCTATGTAATTTATACCTGCCTAAAGCAGACAGATCTTAGTCCTATCTACGAAATGTCTATGTAATTTATACCTGCCTAAACCAGACAGATTTTACAGTCCTATCTACTAAATGTCTATGTAATTTATACCTGCATAAACCAGACAGAATTTAGTCCTATCTACTAAATGTCTATGTAATTCATACCTGCCTAAACCAGACAGATTTTACAGTCCTATCTACTAAATGTCTATGTAATTTATACCTGCCTAAAGCAGACAGATCTTAGTCCTATCTACGAAATGTCTATGTAATTTATACCTGCCTAAACCAGACAGATTTTACAGTCCAGTCTACTAAATGTCTATGTAATTTATACCTGCCTAAACCAGACAGAATGCACAGTCCTATCTACTAAATGTCTATGTAATTTATACCTGCCTAAACCAGACAGATTTTACAGTCCTATCTACTAAATGTCTATGTAATTTATACCTGCCTAAACCAGACAGATTTTACAGTCCCGTCTACTAAATGTCTATGTAATTTATACCTGCCTAAACCAGACAGAATGCACAGTCCTATCTACTAAATGTCTATGTAATTTATACCTGCCTAAACCAGACAGATTTTACAGTCCTATCTACTAAATGTCTATGTAATTTATACCTGCATAAACCAGACAGAATTTACAGTCCTATCTACTAAATGTCTATGTAATTTATACCTGCCTAAACCAGACAGATTTTACAGTCCAGTCTACTAAATGTCTATGTAATTTATACCTGCCTAAACCAGAAAGAATTTACAGTCCTATCTACTAAATGTCTATGTAATTTATACCTGCCTAAACCAGACAGATTTTACAGTCCAGTCTACTAAATGTCTATGTAATTTATACCTGCCTAAACCAGACAGAATGCACAGTCCTATCTACTAAATGTCTATGTAATTTATACCTGCCTAAACCAGACAGATTTTACAGTCCTATCTACTAAATGTCTATGTAATTTATACCTGCCTAAACCAGACAGATTTTACAGTCCTATCTACTAAATGTCTATGTAATTTATACCTGCCTAAACCAGACAGATTTTACAGTCCTATCTACTAAATGTCTATGTAATTTATACCTGCCTAAACCAGACAGAATGCACAGTCCTATCTACTAAATGTCTATGTAATTTATACCTGCCTAAACCAGACAGATTTTACAGTCCAGTCTACTAAATGTCTATGTAATTTATACCTGCCTAAACCAGACAGATTTTACAGTCCTATCTACTAAATATCTATGTAATTTATACCTGCCTAAACCAGACAGATTTTACAGTCCTATCTACTAAATGTCTATGTAATTTATACCTGCCTAAACCAGACAGATTTTACAGTCCAGTCTACTAAATGTCTATGTAATTTATACCTGCCTAAACCAGACAGATTTTACAGTCCTATCTACTAAATGTCTATGTAATTTATACCTGCCTAAACCAGACAGATTTTACAGTCCCGTCTACTAAATGTCTATGTAATTTATACCTGCCTAAACCAGACAGAATGCACAGTCCTATCTACTAAATGTCTATGTAATTTATACCTGCCTAAACCAGACAGATTTTACAGTCCTATCTACTAAATGTCTATGTAATTTATACCTGCCTAAACCAGACAGATTTTACAGTCCCGTCTACTAAATGTCTATGTAATTTATACCTGCCTAAACCAGACAGAATGCACAGTCCTATCTACTAAATGTCTATGTAATTTATACCTGCCTAAACCAGACAGATTTTACAGTCCTATCTACTAAATGTCTATGTAATTTATACCTGCCTAAACCAGACAGAATGCACAGTCCTATCTACTAAATGTCTATGTAATTTATACCTGCCTAAACCAGACAGATTTTACAGTCCAGTCTACTAAATGTCTATGTAATTTATACCTGCCTAAACCAGACAGATTTTACAGTCCTATCTACTAAATATCTATGTAATTTATACCTGCCTAAACCAGACAGATTTTACAGTCCTATCTACTAAATGTCTATGTAATTTATACCTGCCTAAACCAGACAGATTTTACAGTCCAGTCTACTAAATGTCTATGTAATTTATACCTGCCTAAACCAGACAGATTTTACAGTCCTATCTACTAAATGTCTATGTAATTTATACCTGCCTAAACCAGACAGATTTTACAGTCCCGTCTACTAAATGTCTATGTAATTTATACCTGCCTAAACCAGACAGAATGCACAGTCCTATCTACTAAATGTCTATGTAATTTATACCTGCCTAAACCAGACAGATTTTACAGTCCTATCTACTAAATGTCTATGTAATTTATACCTGCCTAAACCAGACAGATTTTACAGTCCCGTCTACTAAATGTCTATGTAATTTATACCTGCCTAAACCAGACAGAATGCACAGTCCTATCTACTAAATGTCTATGTAATTTATACCTGCCTAAACCAGACAGATTTTACAGTCCTATCTACTAAATGTCTATGTAATTTATACCTGCCTAAACCAGACAGATTTTACAGTCCTATCTACTAAATGTCTATGTAATTTATACCTGCCTAAACCAGACAGATTTTACAGTCCCGTCTACTAAATGTCTATGTAATTTATACCTGCCTAAACCAGACAGAATGCAGTCCTATCTACTAAATGTCTATGTAATTTATACCTGCCTAAACCAGACAGATTTTACAGTCCTATCTACTAAATGTCTATGTAATTTATACCTGCCTAAACCAGACAGATTTTACAGTCCAGTCTACTAAATGTCTATGTAATTTATACCTGCCTAAACCAGACAGATTTTACAGTCCTATCTACTAAATGTCTATGTAATTTATACCTGCCTAAACCAGACAGATTTTACAGTCCTATCTACTAAATGTCTATGTAATTTATACCTGCCTAAACCAGACAGATTTTACAGTCCCGTCTACTAAATGTCTATGTAATTTATACCTGCCTAAACCAGACAGAATGCACAGTCCTATCTACTAAATGTCTATGTAATTTATACCTGCCTAAACCAGACAGATTTTACAGTCCTATCTACTAAATGTCTATGTAATTTATACCTGCATAAACCAGACAGAATTTAGTCCTATCTACTAAATGTCTATGTAATTTATACCTGCCTAAACCAGACAGATTTTACAGTCCTATCTACTAAATGTCTATGTAATTTATACCTGCCTAAACCAGACAGATTTTACAGTCCCGTCTACTAAATGTCTATGTAATTTATACCTGCCTAAACCAGACAGAATGCACAGTCCTATCTACTAAATGTCTATGTAATTTATACCTGCCTAAACCAGACAGATTTTACAGTCCTATCTACTAAATGTCTATGTAATTTATACCTGCATAAACCAGACAGAATTTAGTCCTATCTACTAAATGTCTATGTAATTTATACCTGCCTAAAGCAGACAGATCTTAGTCCTATCTACGAAATGTCTATGTAATTTATACCTGCCTAAACCAGACAGATTTTACAGTCCTATCTACTAAATGTCTATGTAATTTATACCTGCATAAACCAGACAGAATTTAGTCCTATCTACTAAATGTCTATGTAATTCATACCTGCCTAAACCAGACAGATTTTACAGTCCTATCTACTAAATGTCTATGTAATTTATACCTGCCTAAAGCAGACAGATCTTAGTCCTATCTACGAAATGTCTATGTAATTTATACCTGCCTAAACCAGACAGATTTTACAGTCCTATCTACTAAATGTCTATGTAATTTATATCTGCCTAAACCAGACAGAATGTACAGTCCTATCTACTAAATGTCTATGTAATTTATACCTGCCTAAACCAGACAGATTTTACAGTCCTATCTACTAAATGTCTATGTAATTTATACCTGCCTAAACCAGAAAGAATTTACTGTCCTATCTACTAAATGTCTATGTAATTTATACCTGCCTAAACCAGACAGATTTTAGTCCTATTAAGAGGTTACCTGTATTAAGAGGTCACCTCTGGGACAAAGAAAAAGTGGTCTTTTAAGACAGGTGACCTCTTAAAACAGGTTCAAGTTATGTGAAATTTTCTATGACAGGACAAGAGAAAAGTGACCTTTTAATACAGGTGACTGCTTAATAGAGGTGTCTGCTTAATAGAGGTGACCACATTGACAGGTTTGAGTGTATATGTATTGTATGATGATCATCTGTCTGTATCAGGGGGGGGGGGGAGCCAATTTTGTCAATATATACTGATTTGTTTTGCGAGATTAGATTTTTCAGAGTAATATCACATTGAAGGAGAAGCTGAGAATTCTATATCGAACAAAACCAATCAATGATAGTATGTTTATCAAGACTTTGTCAAAGTGACTTCAGTGACATCAATATATAACATCATAGAGTCACACATTAGAAATCAACGATACAGTGACATCAATATATAACATCATAGAGTCACACATTAGAAATCACAGTGACATCAATATATAACGTCATAGAGTCACACATTAGAAATCACAGTGACATCAATATATAACGTCATAGAGTCACACATTAGAAATCACAGTGACATCAATATATAACATCATAGAGTCACACATTAGAAATCACAGTGACATCAATATATAACATCATAGAGTCACACATTAGAAATCACAGTGACATCAATATATAACATCATAGAGTCACACATTAGAAATCACAGTGACATCAATATATAACGTCATAGAGTCACACATTAGAAATCACAGTGACATCAATATATAACATCATAGAGTCACACATTAGAAATCACAGTGACATCAATATATAACATCATAGAGTCACACATTAGAAATCACAGTGACATCAATATATAACATCATAGAGTCACACATTAGAAATCACAGTGACATCAATATATAACGTCATAGAGTCACACATTAGAAATCACAGTGACATCAATATATAACATCATAGAGTCACACATTAGAAATCACAGTGACATCAATATATAACATCATAGAGTCACACATTAGAAATCGCAGTGACATCAATATATAACGTCATAGAGTCACACATTAGAAATCACAGTGACATCAATATATAACATCATAGAGTCACACATTAGAAATCACAGTGACATCAATATATAACGTCATAGAGTCACACATTAGAAATCACAGTGACATCAATATATAACATCATAGAGTCACACATTAGAAATCACAGTGACATCAATATATAACATCATAGAGTCACACATTAGAAATCAGTGACATCAATATATATTATCATAGAGTCACACATTAGAAATCACAGTGACATCAATATATAACATCAGAGTCACACATTAGAAATCACAGTGACATCAATATATAACGTCATAGAGTCACACATTAGAAATCACAGTGACATCAATATATAACATCATAGAGTCACACATTAGAAATCACAGTGACATCAATATATAACATCATAGAGTCACACATTAGAAATCACAGTGACATCAATATATAACGTCATAGAGTCACACATTAGAAATCACAGTGACATCAATATATAACATCATAGTCACACATTAGAAATCACAGTGACATCAATATATAACATCATAGAGTCACACATTAGAAATCACAGTGACATCAATATATAACGTCATAGAGTCACACATTAGAAATCAGTGACATCGATATATAACATCATAGAGTCACACATTAGAAATCACAGTGACATCAATATACAACATCATAGAGTCACACATTAGAAATCACAGTGACATCAATATATAATGTCATAGAGTCACACATTAGAAATCAGTGACATCAATATATAACATCATAGAGTCACACATTAGAAATCACAGTGACATCAATATATAATGTCATAGAGTCACACATTAGAAATCAGTGACATCAATATATAACATCATAGAGTCACACATTAGAAATCACAGTGACATCAATATATAACATCATAGAGTCACACATTAGAAATCACAGTGACATCAATATATAACGTCATAGAGTCACACATTAGAAATCACAGTGACATCAATATATAACGTCATAGAGTCACACATTAGAAATCAGTGACATCAATATATAACATCATAGAGTCACACATTAGAAATCACAGTGACATCAATATATAACATCATAGAGTCACACATTAGAAATCACAGTGACATCAATATATAACATCATAGAGTCACACATTAGAAATCACAGTGACATCAATATATAACATCATAGAGTCACACATTAGAAATCACAGTGACATCAATATATAACATCATAGAGTCACACATTAGAAATCACAGTGACATCAATATATAACGTCATAGAGTCACACATTAGAAATCACAGTGACATCAATATATAACATCATAGAGTCACACATTAGAAATCACAGTGACATCAATATATAACATCATAGAGTCACACATTAGAAATCACAGTGACATCAATATATAACATCATAGAGTCACACATTAGAAATCACAGTGACATCAATATATAACGTCATAGAGTCACACATTAGAAATCACAGTGACATCAATATATAACATCATAGAGTCACACATTAGAAATCACAGTGACATCAATATATAACATCATAGAGTCACACATTAGAAATCGCAGTGACATCAATATATAACGTCATAGAGTCACACATTAGAAATCACAGTGACATCAATATATAACATCATAGAGTCACACATTAGAAATCACAGTGACATCAATATATAACGTCATAGAGTCACACATTAGAAATCACAGTGACATCAATATATAACATCATAGAGTCACACATTAGAAATCACAGTGACATCAATATATAACATCATAGAGTCACACATTAGAAATCAGTGACATCAATATATATTATCATAGAGTCACACATTAGAAATCACAGTGACATCAATATATAACATCAGAGTCACACATTAGAAATCACAGTGACATCAATATATAACGTCATAGAGTCACACATTAGAAATCACAGTGACATCAATATATAACATCATAGAGTCACACATTAGAAATCACAGTGACATCAATATATAACATCATAGAGTCACACATTAGAAATCACAGTGACATCAATATATAACGTCATAGAGTCACACATTAGAAATCACAGTGACATCAATATATAACATCATAGTCACACATTAGAAATCACAGTGACATCAATATATAACATCATAGAGTCACACATTAGAAATCACAGTGACATCAATATATAACGTCATAGAGTCACACATTAGAAATCAGTGACATCGATATATAACATCATAGAGTCACACATTAGAAATCACAGTGACATCAATATACAACATCATAGAGTCACACATTAGAAATCACAGTGACATCAATATATAATGTCATAGAGTCACACATTAGAAATCAGTGACATCAATATATAACATCATAGAGTCACACATTAGAAATCACAGTGACATCAATATATAATGTCATAGAGTCACACATTAGAAATCAGTGACATCAATATATAACATCATAGAGTCACACATTAGAAATCACAGTGACATCAATATATAACATCATAGAGTCACACATTAGAAATCACAGTGACATCAATATATAACGTCATAGAGTCACACATTAGAAATCACAGTGACATCAATATATAACGTCATAGAGTCACACATTAGAAATCAGTGACATCAATATATAACATCATAGAGTCACACATTAGAAATCACAGTGACATCAATATATAACATCATAGAGTCACACATTAGAAATCACAGTGACATCAATATATAACATCATAGAGTCACACATTAGAAATCACAGTGACATCAATATATAACATCATAGAGTCACATATTAGAAATCACAGTGACATCAATATATAACATCATAGAGTCACACATTAGAAATCACAGTGACATCAATATATAACATCATAGAGTCACACATTAGAAATCACAGTGACATCAATATATAACATCATAGAGTCACACATTAGAAATCACAGTGACATCAATATATAACATCATAGAGTCACACATTAGAAATCACAGTGACATCAATATATAACATCATAGAGTCACACATTAGAAATCACAGTGACATCAATATATAACATCATAGAGTCACACATTAGAAATCACAGTGACATCAATATATAACGTCATAGAGTCACACATTAGAAATCACAGTGACATCAATATATAACATCATAGAGTCACACATTAGAAATCAGTGACATCAATATATAACATCATAGAGTCACACATTAGAAATCACAGTGACATCAATATATAACATCATAGAGTCACACATTAGAAATCACAGTGACATCAATATATAACGTCATAGAGTCACACATTAGAAATCAGTGACATCAATATATAACATCATAGAGTCACACATTAGAAATCACAGTGACATCAATATATAACATCATAGAGTCACACATTAGAAATCACAGTGACATCAATATATAACATCATAGAGTCACACATTAGAAATCACAGTGACATCAATATATAACGTCATAGAGTCACACATTAGAAATCACAGTGACATCAATATATAACATCATAGAGTCACACATTAGAAATCACAGTGACATCAATATATAACGTCATAGAGTCACACATTAGAAATCAGTGACATCAATATATAACATCATAGAGTCACACATTAGAAATCAGTGACATCAATATATAACATCATAGAGTCACACATTAGAAATCACAGTGACATCAATATATAACATCATAGAGTCACACATTAGAAATCACAGTGACATCAATATATAACATCATAGAGTCACACATTAGAAATCACAGTGACATCAATATATAACGTCATAGAGTCACACATTAGAAATCACAGTGACATCAATATATAACATCATAGAGTCACACATTAGAAATCACAGTGACATCAATATATAACATCATAGAGTCACACATTAGAAATCGCAGTGACATCAATATATAACGTCATAGAGTCACACATTAGAAATCACAGTGACATCAATATATAACATCATAGAGTCACACATTAGAAATCACAGTGACATCAATATATAACGTCATAGAGTCACACATTAGAAATCACAGTGACATCAATATATAACATCATAGAGTCACACATTAGAAATCACAGTGACATCAATATATAACATCATAGAGTCACACATTAGAAATCACAGTGACATCAATATATAACATCATAGAGTCACACATTAGAAATCACAGTGACATCAATATATAACGTCATAGAGTCACACATTAGAAATCACAGTGACATCAATATATAACATCATAGTCACACATTAGAAATCACAGTGACATCAATATATAACATCATAGAGTCACACATTAGAAATCACAGTGACATCAATATATAACGTCATAGAGTCACACATTAGAAATCAGTGACATCAATATATAACATCATAGAGTCACACATTAGAAATCACAGTGACATCAATATACAACATCATAGAGTCACACATTAGAAATCACAGTGACATCAATATATAACGTCATAGAGTCACACATTAGAAATCACAGTGACATCAATATATAATGTCATAGAGTCACACATTAGAAATCAGTGACATCAATATATAACATCATAGAGTCACACATTAGAAATCACAGTGACATCAATATATAACATCATAGAGTCACACATTAGAAATCACAGTGACATCAATATATAACGTCATAGAGTCACACATTAGAAATCACAGTGACATCAATATATAACGTCATAGAGTCACACATTAGAAATCACAGTGACATCAATATATAACATCATAGAGTCACACATTAGAAATCACAGTGACATCAATATATAACGTCATAGAGTCACACATTAGAAATCAGTGACATCAATATATAACATCATAGAGTCACACATTAGAAATCACAGTGACATCAATATACAACATCATAGAGTCACACATTAGAAATCACAGTGAGATCAATATATAACGTCATAGAGTCACACATTAGAAATCACAGTAACATCAATATATAACGTCATAGAGTCACACATTAGAAATCAGTGACATCAATATATAACATCATAGAGTCACACATTAGAAATCACAGTGACATCAATATATAACATCATAGAGTCACACATTAGAAATCACAGTGACATCAATATATAACATCATAGAGTCACACATTAGAAATCACAGTGACATCAATATATAACGTCATAGAGTCACACATTAGAAATCAGTGACATCAATATATAACATCATAGTCACACATTAGAAATCACAGTGACATCAATATATAACATCATAGAGTCACAAATTAGAAATCACAGTGACATCAATATATAACATCATAGAGTCACACATTAGAAATCACAGTGACATCAATATATAACATCATAGAGTCACACATTAGAAATCACAGTGACATCAATATATAACGTCATAGAGTCACACATTAGAAATCACAGTGACATCAATATATAACATCATAGAGTCACACATTAGAAATCACAGTGACATCAATATATAACGTCATAGAGTCACACATTAGAAATCACAGTGACATCAATATATAACATCATAGAGTCACACATTAGAAATCACAGTGACATCAATATATAACATCATAGAGTCACACATTAGAAATCACAGTGACATCAATATATATTGTCATAGTCACACATTAGAAATCACTGTGACATCAATATATAACGTCATAGAGTCACACATTAGAAATCAGTGATATCAATATATAACATCATAGAGTCACACATTAGAAATCACAGTGACATCAATATATAACATCATAGTCACACATTAGAAATCACAGTGACATCAATATATAACATCATAGAGTCACACATTAGAAATCACAGTGAAATCAATATATAACGTCATAGAGTCACACATTAGAAATCACAGTGACATCAATATATAACATCATAGAGTCACACATTAGAAATCACAGTGACATCAATATATAACATCATAGAGTCACACATTAGAAATCACAGTGACATCAATATATAACATCATAGAGTCACACATTAGAAATCACAGTGACATCAATATATAACATCATAGAGTCACACATTAGAAATCACAGTGACATCAATATATAACATCATAGAGTCACACATTAGAAATCAGTGACATCAATATATAACGTCATAGAGTCACACATTAGAAATCACAGTGACATCAATATATAACATCATAGAGTCACACATTAGAAATCAGTGACATCAATATATAACATCATAGAGTCACACATTAGAAATCACAGTGACATCAATATATAACATCACAGAGTCACACATTAGAAATCACAGTGACATCAATATATAACATCATAGAGTCATACATTAGAAATCACAGTGACATCAATATATAACGTCATAGAGTCACACATTAGAAATCACAGTGACATCGATATATAACGTCATAGAGTCACACATTAGAAATCAGTGACATCAATATATAACATCATAGAGTCACACATTAGAAATCACAGTGACATCAATATATAACATCATAGTCACACATTAGAAATCACAGTGACATCAATATATAACATCATAGAGTCACACATTAGAAATCACAGTGAAATCAATATATAACGTCATAGAGTCACACATTAGAAATCACAGTGACATCAATATATAACGTCATAGAGTCACACATTAGAAATCACAGTGACATCGATATATAACGTCATAGAGTCACACATTAGAAATCACAGTGACATCAATATATAACATCATAGAGTCACACATTAGAAATCACAGTGACATCAATATATAACGTCATAGAGTCACACATTAGAAATCACAGTGACATCAATATATAACATCATAGAGTCACACATTAGAAATCACAGTGACATCAATATATAACATCATAGAGTCACACATTAGAAATCAGTGACATCAATATATAACATCATAGAGTCACACATTAGAAATCACAGTGACATCAATATACAACATCATAGAGTCACACATTAGAAATCACAGTGAGATCAATATATAACGTCATAGAGTCACACATTAGAAATCACAGTGACATCAATATATAACGTCATAGAGTCACACATTAGAAATCAGTGACATCAATATATAACATCATAGAGTCACACATTAGAAATCACAGTGACATCAATATATAACATCATAGAGTCACACATTAGAAATCACAGTGACATCAATATATAACGTCATAGAGTCACACATTAGAAATCACAGTGACATCAATATATAACGTCATAGAGTCACACATTAGAAATCAGTGACATCAATATATAACATCATAGTCACACATTAGAAATCACAGTGACATCAATATATAACATCATAGAGTCACACATTAGAAATCACAGTGACATCAATATATAACATCATAGAGTCACACATTAGAAATCACAGTGACATCAATATATAACGTCATAGAGTCACACATTAGAAATCACAGTGACATCAATATATAACGTCATAGAGTCACACATTAGAAATCACAGTGACATCAATATATAACATCATAGAGTCACACATTAGAAATCACAGTGACATCAATATATAACGTCATAGAGTCACACATTAGAAATCACAGTGACATCAATATATAACATCATAGAGTCACACATTAGAAATCACAGTGACATCAATATATAACATCATAGAGTCACACATTAGAAATCACAGTGACATCAATATATATTGTCATAGTCACACATTAGAAATCACAGTGACATCAATATATAACGTCATAGAGTCACACATTAGAAATCAGTGATATCAATATATAACATCATAGAGTCACACATTAGAAATCACAGTGACATCAATATATAACATCATAGTCACACATTAGAAATCACAGTGACATCAATATATAACATCATAGAGTCACACATTTGAAATCACAGTGAAATCAATATATAACGTCATAGATGTCATACATTAGAAATCACAGTGACATCAATATATAACATCATAGAGTCACACATTAGAAATCACAGTGACATCAATATATAACATCATAGAGTCACACATTAGAAATCACAGTGACATCAATATATAACATCATAGAGTCACACATTAGAAATCACAGTGACATCAATATATAACATCATAGAGTCACACATTAGAAATCACAGTGACATCAATATATAACATCATAGAGTCACACATTAGAAATCACAGTGACATCAATATATAACATCATAGAGTCACACATTAGAAATCACAGTGACATCAATATATAACATCATAGAGTCACACATTAGAAATCAGTGACATCAATATATAACATCATAGAGTCACACATTAGAAATCACAGTGACATCAATATATAACATCATAGAGTCACACATTAGAAATCACAGTGACATCAATATATAACATCATAGAGTCACACATTAGAAATCACAGTGACATCAATATATAACGTCATAGAGTCACACATTAGAAATCACAGTGACATCGATATATAACGTCATAGAGTCACACATTAGAAATCAGTGACATCAATATATAACATCATAGAGTCACACATTAGAAATCACAGTGACATCAATATATAACATCATAGTCACACATTAGAAATCAGTGACATCAATATATAACATCATAGAGTCACACATTAGAAATCACAGTGAAATCAATATATAACGTCATAGAGTCACACATTAGAAATCACAGTGACATCAATATATAACATCATAGAGTCACACATTAGAAATCACAGTGACATCGATATATAACGTCATAGTCACACATTAGAAATCACAGTGACATCAATATATAACATCATAGAGTCACACATTAGAAATCACAGTGACATCAATATATAACGTCATAGAGTCACACATTAGAAATCACAGTGACATCAATATATAACATCATAGAGTCACACATTAGAAATCACAGTGACATCAATATATAACGTCATAGAGTCACACATTAGAAATCAGTGACATCAATATATAACATCATAGAGTCACACATTAGAAATCACAGTGACATCAATATACAACATCATAGAGTCACACATTAGAAATCACAGTGAGATCAATATATAACGTCATAGAGTCACACATTAGAAATCACAGTGACATCAATATATAACGTCATAGAGTCACACATTAGAAATCAGTGACATCAATATATAACATCATAGAGTCACACATTAGAAATCACAGTGACATCAATATATAACATCATAGAGTCACACATTAGAAATCACAGTGACATCAATATATAACGTCATAGAGTCACACATTAGAAATCACAGTGACATCAATATATAACGTCATAGAGTCACACATTAGAAATCAGTGACATCAATATATAACATCATAGTCACACATTAGAAATCACAGTGACATCAATATATAACATCATAGAGTCACACATTAGAAATCACAGTGACATCAATATATAACATCATAGAGTCACACATTAGAAATCACAGTGACATCAATATATAACGTCATAGAGTCACACATTAGAAATCACAGTGACATCAATATATAACATCATAGAGTCACACATTAGAAATCACAGTGACATCAATATATAACGTCATAGAGTCACACATTAGAAATCACAGTGACATCAATATATAACATCATAGAGTCACACATTAGAAATCACAGTGACATCAATATATAACATCATAGAGTCACACATTAGAAATCACAGTGACATCAATATATATTGTCATAGTCACACATTAGAAATCACAGTGACATCAATATATAACGTCATAGAGTCACACATTAGAAATCAGTGATATCAATATATAACATCATAGAGTCACACATTAGAAATCACAGTGACATCAATATATAACATCATAGTCACACATTAGAAATCACAGTGACATCAATATATAACATCATAGAGTCACACATTAGAAATCACAGTGAAATCAATATATAACGTCATAGAGTCATACATTAGAAATCACAGTGACATCAATATATAACATCATAGAGTCACACATTAGAAATCACAGTGACATCAATATATAACATCATAGAGTCACACATTAGAAATCACAGTGACATCAATATATAACGTCATAGAGTCACACATTAGAAATCACAGTGACATCAATATATAGCATCATAGAGTCACACATTAGAAATCAGTGACATCAATATATAACATCATAGAGTCACACATTAGAAATCACAGTGACATCAATATATAACATCATAGAGTCACACATTAGAAATCACAGTGACATCAATATATAACATCATAGAGTCACACATTAGAAATCACAGTGACATCAATATATAACGTCATAGAGTCACACATTAGAAATCACAGTGACATCGATATATAACGTCATAGAGTCACACATTAGAAATCAGTGACATCAATATATAACATCAGTCACACATTAGAAATCACAGTGACATCAATATATAACATCATAGAGTCACACATTAGAAATCACAGTGACATCAATATATAACATCATAGTCACACATTAGAAATCACAGTGACATCAATATATAACATCATAGAGTCACACATTAGAAATCACAGTGACATCAATATATAACATCATAGAGTCACACATTAGAAATCACAGTGACATCAATATATAACATCATAGAGTCACACATTAGAAATCACAGTGACATCAATATATAATGTCAGAGTCACACATTAGAAATCACAGTGACATCAATATATAACATCATAGAGTCACACATTAGAAATCAACTATAATATGTTAGTATCACACTCGTTGCTTGACAACAGAAATTATCATGTGTAAAGATCCGAGGGCAAATTTGTCATCTATCAACAATATTACTGTCATTTATGTACTCATGGTCAGTTTTATTGGTGAAGGAAACTGGCATACCCAGAGAAAACCACTGACCTGCTTGCAAGTCACTGAGCGAGATTCGAACTCACAACATTAGTGGTGATAGACACCGATTGCATAGGTAGTTGTAAATCCAATAACCTTACGATCGATATTATAGTTTATTCATAAGATGAGTCCTGATATACACAGTTCACCATCAATATGATATTGTTATGATAATGTTAATTAAATGTAATTATCAGTAATTAATATATTATTTCTTTGATCTACCTGACAGATATTTTTAGTATCAACAAACTGACAATGATAATGAGAATTATCTGTCAGTGTGATATCAAACACAGTATGATATTACTGATAAAAACAATGACATCAGTTATGAAGGTCTAGACATACATTATCACACCTCATCCTATCACACTTGCTATGATACCGGCGATAATGTGTTTTTCAACCTTCATATCCACCTTTATTATATATTTGCAGTGCAAAATTTATTTTAAAATCGCATTACTGAAATCCAAAACATTACCATGTACAAAGTAACAAATAAACAAAAATATACCTTGTCAAATTTATTTCACCATCTACTTAGGAACAATAACAATAATGATTTCTGTTGCAGATGAAATTTTAAAAAAAAGTTTTATTTTCAAGAAATGTCAATATATTTTTTCCATACTTTTATCAGAAATTACTGTATATGAAATTGTGTTGTTTTAAAAAAAAATGTTTCAATTAGTAACAAAAATATGGGTTTTTAAAATGAAAATCTGGGAGGAAAAATACCATGAACCATGTATAATAAGACAGAATATTTTGTGAACAATTGAATTTGTCGTTATACAATTAATTTTGTTTTTATGAAAATCTGGAGAAAAAAATAGCCATGAAACAAAATAAAGCAGAACATTTTGTGAACAATTAAATTTGTGTTACCATACATATTGTTTTCATGAATATTTGGAGAAAAAAAATATATATATAGCCATGAAACAAAATAAAGCACAACATTTTGTGAACAACCAAATTTGCCGTTTATTTTTAGCACTACAAGGTAATTTATGCATATAAAATTTATGAATGAAGAAATGTTTATCACAGAAATAAGAACATTCTTGGAAAGTCTGTCATTCAAAGTTTCAAAAGATAAACATAATGACGTCTATAAATATCTTCTTGCACAGACACATCACAAAGAGAAGGACCTTCTTCCATTAGGTCATTTTCTAATTGAAAAAAAAAAATGGTTCATTCCTGGTTCTCTGTCTGTGTCAGTCTATGACAATATAGGTACTGGATCCTTGTTAAACTGGTTTCTAACTGCATAAAGGCCCCTCAATATACAAGGAAGTTCCTGACATTCAATATTCCCATTTTTTATATTCCATGCCATCTGGTGGTTTGACGTCTGTTTTTTTATCACCAATCTCATTCCAGTTTGTACTTAAAACTGTTCCTCCTGATTCACTCTGTCAATAAAAAAAATATGCATAGACATAACAAGCTATTTATAGACTGGTGAAGCCTAAAATATTATTCATAGAAAGTAGTATGCATAGAATAGCTGACCGTAACAAGTTATTTATAGACTGGTGAAGCCTAAATTGTTATTTATAGAAAGGTGAACCCTAAAATGTTATTTATAGACCAGTGAAGCCTAAATAGTTATTTATAGAATGGTAAAGCCTAAATTATTATTTATAGAATGGTGAAACCTAAATTGTTATTTAAAGAATGGTGAAGCCCAAAATGTTTTATAGAAAGGTAGAAATCAAAGTACCTTGATAAATCTATATTAACACTGGCACCTAAAGTGTTATTTCTAAAATGGTGACATCCATTTATATAATACGTAAATCATGATACTGATTACAACATTATGTGATAAAGTTTGTCAGTGACTTGCGACAGGTCGGTGGTTTTCTCCAGGTACTCTGGTTTCCCCTACAAAGTAATTTTTTCACTAATTTGCAAACTGTTGTTATAATGATATGTGATAAAATACTTTTACAATGACTGTATCATGTAGAACAACAATATAAGCACTAAAATAACTGTCCCTTTACTCTTGATCTTTACCACTAAAAGTACTGTTCCTTCACTCTTGATCTTTACCACTAAAAGTACTGTTCCTTCACTCTTGATCTTTACCACTAAAAGTACTGTTCCTTCACTCTTGATCTTTACCACTAAAAGTACTGTTCCTTTACTCTTGATCTTTACCACTAAAAGTACTGTTCCTTCACTCTTGATCTTTACCACTAAAAGTACTGTTCCTTCACTCTTGATCTTTACCACTAAAAGTACTGTTCCTTTACTCTTGATCTTTACCACTAAAAGTACTGTTCCTTTACTCTTGATCTTTACCACTAAAAGTACTGTTCCTTCACTCTTGATCTTTACCACTAAAAGTACTGTTCCTTCACTCTTGATCTTTACCACTAAAAGTACTGTTCCTTTACTCTTGATCTTTACCACTAAAAGTACTGTTCCTTTACTCTTGATCTTTACCACTAAAAGTACTGTTCCTTCACTCTTGATCTTTACCACTAAAAGTACTGTTCCTTTACTCTTGATCTTTACCACTAAAAGTACTGTTCCTTTACTCTTGATCTTTACCACTAAAAGTACTGTTCCTTCACTCTTGATCTTTACCACTAAAAGTACTGTTCCTTTACTCTTGATCTTTACCACTAAAAGTACTGTTCCTTCACTCTTGATCTTTACCACTAAAAGTACTGTTCCTTTACTCTTGATCTTTACCACTAAAAGTACTGTTCCTTTACTCTTGATCTTTACCACTAAAAGTACTGTTCCTTTACTCTTGATCTTTACCACTAAAAGTACTGTTACTTCACTCTTGATCTTTACCACTAAAAGTACTGTTCCTTCACTCTTGATCTTTACCACTAAAAGTACTGTTCCTTCACTCTTGATCTTTACCACTAAAAGTACTGTTCCTTCACTCTTGATCTTTACCACTAAAAGTACTGTTCCTTCACTCTTGATCTTTACCACTAAAAGTACTGTTCCTTTACTCTTGATCTTTACCACTAAAAGTACTGTTCCTTCACTCTTGATCTTTACCACTAAAAGTACTGTTCCTTTACTCTTGATCTTTACCACTAAAAGTACTGTTCCTTTACTCTTGATCTTTACCACTAAAAGTACTGTTCCTTCACTCTTGATCTTTACCACTAAAGGTACTGTTCCTTTACTCTTGATCTTTACCACTAAAAGTACTGTTCCTTTACTCTTGATCTTTACCACTAAAAGTACTGTTCCTTCACTCTTGATCTTTACCACTAAAGGTACTGTTCCTTTACTCTTGATCTTTACCACTAAAAGTACTGTTCCTTTACTCTTGATCTTTACCACTAAAAGTACTGTTCCTTCACTCTTGATCTTTACCACTAAAAGTACTGTTCCTTCACTCTTGATCTTTACCACTAAAAGTACTGTTCCTTTACTCTTGATCTTTACCACTAAAAGTACTGTTCCTTTACTCTTGATCTTTACCACTAAAAGTACTGTTCCTTCACTCTTGATCTTTACCACTAAAAGTACTGTTCCTTTACTCTTGATCTTTACCACTAAAAGTACTGTTCCTTTACTCTTGATCTTTACCACTAAAAGTACTGTTCCTTTACTCTTGATCTTTACCACTAAAAGTACTGTTCCTTCACTCTTGATCTTTACCACTAAAAGTACTGTTCCTTCACTCTTGATCTTTACCACTAAAAGTACTGTTCCTTCACTCTTGATCTTTACCACTAAAAGTACTGTTCCTTTACTCTTGATCTTTACCACTAAAAGTACTGTTCCTTCACTCTTGATCTTTACCACTAAAAGTACTGTTCCTTTACTCTTGATCTTTACCACTAAAAGTACTGTTCCTTCACTCTTGATCTTTACCACTAAAAGTACTGTTCCTTTACTCTTGATCTTTACCACTAAAAGTACTGTTCCTTTACTCTTGATCTTTACCACTAAAGGTACTGTTCCTTTACTCTTGATCTTTACCACTAAAAGTACTGTTCCTTTACTCTTGATCTTTACCACTAAAAGTACTGTTCCTTCACTCTTGATCTTTACCACTAAAGGTACTGTTCCTTTACTCTTGATCTTTACCACTAAAAGTACTGTTCCTTTACTCTTGATCTTTACCACTAAAAGTACTGTTCCTTCACTCTTGATCTTTACCACTAAAAGTACTGTTCCTTCACTCTTGATCTTTACCACTAAAAGTACTGTTCCTTCACTCTTGATCTTTACCACTAAAAGTACTGTTCCTTTACTCTTGATCTTTACCACTAAAAGTACTGTTCCTTTACTCTTGATCTTTACCACTAAAAGTACTGTTCCTTCACTCTTGATCTTTACCACTAAAGGTACTGTTCCTTTACTCTTGATCTTTACCACTAAAAGTACTGTTCCTTCACTCTTGATCTTTACCACTAAAAGTACTGTTCCTTTACTCTTGATCTTTACCACTAAAAGTACTGTTCCTTTACTCTTGATCTTTACCACTAAAAGTACTGTTCCTTTACCACTAAAGGTACTGTTCCTTTACTCTTGATCTTTACCACTAAAAGTACTGTTCCTTCACTCTTGATCTTTACCACTAAAGGTACTGTTCCTTTACTCTTGATCTTTACCACTAAAAGTACTGTTCCTTCACTCTTGATCTTTACCACTAAAGGTACTGTTCCTTTACTCTTGATCTTTACCACTAAAAGTACTGTTCCTTTACTCTTGATCTTTACCACTAAAAGTACTGTTCCTTCACTCTTGATCTTTACCACTAAAAGTACTGTTCCTTTACTCTTGATCTTTACCACTAAAAGTACTGTTCCTTTACTCTTGATCTTTACCACTAAAAGTACTGTTCCTTTACTCTTGATTTTTACCACTAAAAGTACTGTTCCTTCACTCTTGATCTTTACCACTAAATGTACTGTTCCTTTACTCTTGATCTTTACCACTAAAAGTACTGTTCCTTCACTCTTGATCTTTACCACTAAAAGTACTGTTCCTTTACTCTTGATCTTTACCACTAAAAGTACTGTTCCTTTACTCTTGATCTTTACCACTAAAAGTACTGTTCCTTTACTCTTGATCTTTACCACTAAAAGTACTGTTCCTTCACTCTTGATCTTTACCACTAAAAGTACTGTTCCTTTACTCTTGATCTTTACCACTAAAAGTACTGTTCCTTTACTCTTGATCTTTACCACTAAAAGTACTGTTCCTTTACTCTTGATCTTTACCACTAAAAGTACTGTTCCTTCACTTTTGATCTTTACCACTAAAAGTACTGTTCCTTCACTCTTGATCTTTACCACTAAAAGTACTGTTCCTTCACTCTTGATCTTTACCACTAAAAGTACTGTTCCTTTACTCTTGATCTTTACCACTAAAAGTACTGTTCCTTCACTCTTGATCTTTACCACTAAAAGTACTGTTCCTTTACTCTTGATCTTTACCACTAAAAGTACTGTTCCTTCACTCTTGATCTTTACCACTAAAAGTACTGTTCCTTTACTCTTGATCTTTACCACTAAAAGTACTGTTCCTTTACTCTTGATCTTTACCACTAAAGGTACTGTTCCTTTACTCTTGATCTTTACCACTAAAAGTACTGTTCCTTTACTCTTGATCTTTACCACTAAAAGTACTGTTCCTTCACTCTTGATCTTTACCACTAAAGGTACTGTTCCTTTACTCTTGATCTTTACCACTAAAAGTACTGTTCCTTTACTCTTGATCTTTACCACTAAAAGTACTGTTCCTTCACTCTTGATCTTTACCACTAAAAGTACTGTTCCTTTACTCTTGATCTTTACCACTGAAAGTACTGTTCCTTCACTCTTGATCTTTACCACTAAAAGTACTGTTCCTTTACTCTTGATCTTTACCACTAAAAGTACTGTTCCTTTACTCTTGATCTTTACCACTAAAAGTACTGTTCCTTCACTCTTGATCTTTACCACTAAAGGTACTGTTCCTTTACTCTTGATCTTTACCACTAAAAGTACTGTTCCTTCACTCTTGATCTTTACCACTAAAAGTACTGTTCCTTTACTCTTGATCTTTACCACTAAAAGTACTGTTCCTTTACTCTTGATCTTTACCACTAAAAGTACTGTTCCTTTACTCTTGATCTATACCACTAAAGGTACTGTTCCTTTACTCTTGATCTTTACCACTAAAAGTACTGTTCCTTTACTCTTGATCTTTACCACTAAAAGTACTGTTCCTTCACTCTTGATCTTTACCACTAAAAGTACTGTTCCTTTACTCTTGATCTTTACCACTAAAAGTACTGTTCCTTTACTCTTGATCTTTACCACTAAAAGTACTGTTCCTTTACTCTTGATTTTTACCACTAAAAGTACTGTTCCTTCACTCTTGATCTTTACCACTAAATGTACTGTTCCTTTACTCTTGATCTTTACCACTAAAAGTACTGTTCCTTCACTCTTGATCTTTACCACTAAAAGTACTGTTCCTTTACTCTTGATCTTTACCACTAAAAGTACTGTTCCTTTACTCTTGATCTTTACCACTAAAAGTACTGTTCCTTCACTCTTGATCTTTACCACTAAAAGTACTGTTCCTTCACTCTTGATCTTTACCACTAAAGGTACTGTTCCTTCACTCTTGATCCTTACCACTAAAAGTACTGTTCCTTTACTCTTGATCTTTACCACTAAAAGTACTGTTCCTTCACTCTTGATCTTTACCACTAAAAGTACTGTTCCTTTACTCTTGATCTTTACCACTAAAAGTACTGTTCCTTTACTCTTGATCTTTACCACTAAAAGTACTGTTCCTTTACTCTTGATCTTTACCACTAAAAGTACTGTTCCTTTACTCTTGATCTTTACCACTAAAAGTACTGTTCCTTTACTCTTGATCTTTACCACTAAAAGTACTGTTCCTTCACTCTTGATCTTTACCACTAAAAGCACTGTTCCTTTACTCTTGATCTTTACCACTAAAAGTACTGTTCCTTTACTCTTGATCTTTACCACTAAAAGTACTGTTCCTTTACTCTGGATCTTTACCACTAAAAGTACTGTTCCTTCACTTTGGATCTTTACCACTAAAAGTACTGTTCCTTTACTCTTGATCTTTACCACTAAAAGTACTGTTCCTTCACTCTTGATCTTTACCACTAAAGGTACTGTTCCTTCACTCTTGATCTTTACCACTAAAAGTACTGTTCCTTTACTCTTGATCTTTACCACTAAAAGTACTGTTCCTTTACTCTTGATCTTTACCACTAAAAGTACTGTTCCTTCACTCTTGATCTTTACCACTAAAAGTACTGTT
Organism: Bathymodiolus brooksi; assembly: GCA_963680875.1. NCBI lineage: Eukaryota > Metazoa > Mollusca > Bivalvia > Mytilida > Modiolidae > Bathymodiolus > Bathymodiolus brooksi. Next base: position 68,133,414 of record OY804582.1, read on the forward strand.
CCTTTACTCTTGATCTTTACCACTAAAAGTACTGTTCCTTTACTCTTGATCTTTACCACTAAAAGTACTGTTCCTTTACTCTTGATCTTTACCACTAAAAGTACTGTTCCTTCACTCTTGATCTTTACCACTAAAAGTACTGTTCCTTTACTCTTGATCTTTACCACTAAAAGTACTGTTCCTTCACTCTTGATCTTTACCACTAAAGGTACTGTTCCTTCACTCTTGATCTTTACCACTAAAAGTACTGTTCCTTTACTCTTGATCTTTACCACTAAAAGTACTGTTCCTTTTCTCTTGATCTTTACCACTAAAAGTACTGTTCCTTTACTCTTGATCTTTACCACTAAAAGTACTGTTCCTTCACTCTTGATCTTTACCACTAAAAGTACTGTTCCTTTACTCTTGATCTTTACCACTAAAAGTACTGTTCCTTTACTCTTGATCTTTACCACTAAAAGTACTGTTCCTTCACACTTGATCTTTACCACTAAAAGTACTGTTCCTTTACTCTTGATCTTTACCACTAAAAGTACTGTTCCTTCACTCTTGATCTTTACCTCTATTTCCTCTTTTCAATCGCACCTTGTTATTTATAGCACAACTATTCTCTTGCATTCCGAATATTGAAAATACACCACAAGTAATCAAACAATGCAACAATTCACTAATGTTCGCTAATGTGCATAACCACAAGAGTTAATTGTCTTGGTTGTTTGTTATGAGTGATTCATTTGTGATATTCGGAATGTGAGAGAAGTTATACTGTTTGTTTGACACTTTTGCTTGCAGGTAATAAAACGTGTAAAAAAGGAACTAGTTTTCCATTGTTGGACGCTCACTGATATTTTCGCTTGTGACAACATTGTTATACTGCAGAGGCATAGTGAAATAAATATTTTTATTTCAGTGGGTGAAATACCATTTTTTTTCACTTGGAAATGTCAGTATTTCATGAGCATTTATGTAATAATATAAATTTATCATATACTTGTAAATGATAAGGCTAAAATTTTACCCTGTAATAAAACTGAGTTTTGTTTAGAATAATAAGAGGAGTATGTTTATTTTACCCAGTTTCACAAGAATGTTCCAAGCGGGCTGATAAAGTAAGTTTATTAACCGCTTCCGGAATGTGATTACATGCCTTTCCGTCAATGTCCGTAAGTTCACTTCATAAATTTCCGGAAAACTGTGTTTACAGACACGATGACACAACTGTTTTATAAAATATTTGCACAGAAAATTATCAACTACCAATTTCTCTCATGATATTGAAAGTGCTTAAAAACGTGCATTTATTTGATTTGAATATCAAAACAATAATTTTCTTGTTCTATAACTATATACATGTATTTAATTCTAGCCAAAATGACTAAACATTTTGGTACAAATCAGTTATTTCCTCTGTTGAAGTATATGATAAACATATCATAACATGTCATTTTTCATATCATACCCTTTATCAGCCCTCGTTCATATATCATCCCTTGAGCCTATCGGCCCTCGGGCTGATAAAGGGCATGATATGAAAAATGCCATGTAATACTATATTTATTTCAAAGACTCTCCTCGCTTTAGAATTTATTTAAACTGGATATTTTGTATGGCCTCTGGAGAACTGTTATAAATAAAATCTAACAGTAAATATGATATTTAATAACATGGCTTGGCAAATCAAAGATCAACTTTCCTTTTTCTTCTACTTGTGATAAAAGTTTTGAAAACAGATACTGTGAAATCATTAATAGTGGCGTTCTAATTTTCGTGGATTTCGTGGTTCACTTAAATCACAAAAATTGAAATTCAATGAAATATAATTTTCCCTTTGATTGTTGCCTGTAATGTTTGAAACCACAAATTCAAGAACCCATGGATCAATGTATTTTGTAGAAACCACGAAAATTGGTGCCAACGAATAAAAGTACTTTCACATTATGTCAAACTTTCTTTTAACTTACAAATGATTTCATCATTGCTTTTTTCGTTTCATCCGTTCCGTCAGAGTAGATCTGTTGGAATAATTTATTAAGTGCTGCGTCTCCCTCTAACTTCTCGTTCTTCTCTTCCTCCTTCACCTCTTTCTCTAACTTATCCCAGTTCCGTGTGTAATGACTGGACGAGGGATATTTATGGCCCACATCACCTCCACCTATAATATTACAGTGCAACCTGTCTAAATCAAACCTTGTAAAGTTTGGTTTCAATAAAAAATCAACTGCATCAGTGGTGTAATGGTTAGCGTGATTGCCTTGAGTGCGTTAGATCGTTGGTTCGAGCCTCGATCTGGGCAAACCGAAGACTATAAAATTGGTATTTGTTGCTTCTCCACTAAGTATGCAGCATTAAGGAGAAAGTGCAGACTGGTTGGCTTGGAATCAGGATAATGTGTCCGAGTGGGGCAACATGTCTACCCGAATACTGTTCTTTCAGTGAGCTAGTACTATTAAAATCCAGTTATTGATGTTGGTCTAGTACAAAGTGGACATCATCATCATTTCATTGAAAATTAACTTGTTCTCGCCATGATATAGCTAAAAAAAATTGCTGAGTTGGCATTAAACAACAATCAATCACTCACTCACTCAATAAAAAATCTAGTTTTTCAGAAATATTATTGATTCATTGTCCTGTCCATCATGGGCTTCTGATCAACACAAAAACAGACATTTTGTAGAGTACTATCCCAGGAATATTCCAGCCAAGTGTCATTTCTATTGATAAAGTGGTTTCCGTGGAGAATAATTTAGAATATTTTCCAAATCTTTACTTCTGTGGTTATTAACCTTTGACATAACATTTCAGAGTTAGATCTGTACATGTGTTTTACCCCTATGATCTATTTATAGTAAAGCAGCCATGTTTGTTCGTTGGTAGGATCATCAGATATAATTTTTCCACAAGAAACAGAGGAACAGCTGTGACTGAATGCCCTAGGCAGTAAAGGTAATGATTAGCATGCTTGCCTGGATTGTGGTAGATCGTGGATTTGATCTTCAGTCATGGTCAACCAAAGACTATAAAATTGATCTTTGTTGCTTCTCTGCTAAACACACAACATTAAAGGTGCAAGAACAAAAACTTGTTGGCTTGGATTAAGATAAAGTATCTGAAAAAAGCCACATGTCTGCCTCTTAATTGTTATTTTTAATGACCAAGCACTATAAAATTCCAACTCAAGTATGTTGGTGTGGTACAAAACAGATACCATTATATACATCTGAGCTGTGTGCACATGAGAAACATCAGCATAAGTTATAGTTATTGAACAATGAAACCAGTATATGTTAGTTATTCCACACAGCTCTACTTGACCTGCCCCAAGAAGGAGGTCAGGTCAAAAAGGGTCATCGAGCTGTGCAGAATAACTAACATATACTGGTTTCATTGGTCAATAACTGCCTTAACACATGACGTCATAATTTCCCACGGAATTCTCACTTTTACAGTAGCCGGCGTGGACATATGAACGGTGTTGGGCCAACGTCACAGATGAATTCCAGCCAGATAGAATTTTCGAGGACAATTTGACGAGCTTTGACATTTTGATTTTTGTTTATATTGATGAGTATTTTTTTTTAGAGATGTCTGTGTGCTAAGGAACACAAAGAAAAGCTCTGATTTGAAAGAATAGCTTTAAATTTGAAAATTCTGAGATATCTCATTTATGGAATTTAACTTCACGTATGATGTCATAATTTTGTTTTTTGTTGTTTTTTTTTTTTTCTATTTGGACAAAAAGTTAATATGATAAAAGTCCTGGTTATTTCTTTGGTTGAATGATTAAGTTTTCTTGCACTGTTGATTGTATAATGCTACACTACTGCAAAAAAAGTTTTGTTCTGGTTTTGTAAATTTTACTAAATCGTAGAATGAAATTTTTTGTAGTAGCAATATAGTATCAAAACGTATAAATGGATGTGGTTTAGGTCAATATGTAGGATGAATGGTTTAGGTCAATATGTAGGATGAATGGTTTAGGTCAATATGTAGGATGAATGGTTTAGGTCAATATGCAGGATGAATGGTTTAGGTCATTATGTAGGATGAATGGTTTAGGTCAATATGCAGGATGAATGGTTTAGGTCAATATAGGTGAACTGTACAGGATAAATGGGTGTGGCTTTGTTAGTACAGATGAACTGTGCAGAATAACTGTGGAAGTTAATGCACGGCTGACCTGTGCATTAAGATATTGCACAGTAAGATCAAAGGAATATTACCTGTGTCATGTGTTAAAGACAACAAAAGTGATACATGACGATATCAATATTAAATTGATTATTAAAAGATAACAGAACATATCTTACTCTGAACAGGTATTTGTTTAATATTATCTTGACGTTCACCATCGTCATCTAACTTCTTCCATTGTATTTCTTGTTGTTTCTTCATTTTAATTTCAACCTAAAGCAATTACAGCAATATATTACATTATTCATGTTCAGAACAAATCAAAGTTCCCTCCATACATAGTCACAGGTTACAATCACAATAATTATGTCATCCACATTTATTACTGGGCTTTAAAATGAAACGAGTACTACTAGTATGCGATTCCCATATGAAAACACTCATGCATTATGCATGATTCCCATATGATTTGCATGTGGAAACTCATGCATTATGCATTTTGAAAAGCACATATATTACATACAAAATTATACATGATTTCTGTCAGATATTTCACATAATATTGATATGATAATTGTAAATGTTGGGAATCGTCCACAAAAATTAAATATTCGATTAAATGAAAGAATCAGATGCCTGTCACTATTTGATTTTTTATTATAATCAGAAAGTGTTGTTTGTTAAAGAAGTTAACTGAAAATATTTTTTGTTAGGTGCAAATGTAGTTGATGACTTAGCTTTCAGTGTTAAATCACTTATAATTGTAGTTTATTCTCATAAAACAAGTGTAATAAAATGTTGATACTTTAAATATCCAAATTATTTCCACACGTTTTTTTTTAGCTCCTGGGTGGTCATAAAGCTTTGGAGTCTGACTGGCTTCCCTCGTGCCAGCCTCCATGACCTTGATGTGTCTATGTCAGTTTTATGCTTTAGCTTCCATGACCTTGATGTGTCTATGTCAGTTTTATGCTTTCAAAAGGATAATTTACTGTCTCTTACAAACGTTTGCAAGATGTACATTCTAAATAAAAAACAGATTCGGACAAACTGTATTTCCCGAAAAGTTTGAGATGATCGATTTTGAAAAATTATAATCGATTGTTGTTGAAATAAAAATTATTGACAGATTTTCTATCATAATCGATGATGAGAACACCACTAATAATGGTATGTTATTATGTACAAACAGATAAACACATGTATCACAGAACTAGCTGTACAATGAATTATGAGGATAGGATCATTGGGATAAAATCATTTGAAACAGAAAATCTCTCTCTAAATATAGATACAATGTTTAAATATTTATTCTACATTTAATTGGGACTGTTACCATAGAGCCCTTCTGTTACCTTTAAAATGCTGAATACCAAGTTAGGCTGGGGGACTCCCTCCTACAAAAAAACCTACCAGGGCTTTACCTTAGACCTGCAATGGGTGCCTGAGTAGCCCTTATGACCCTAGGCCTGTTGAAAACCGCAGGATGCCTGTTACTCCAAAATTAAGAAAAACACTGCATACTTCATACAGGGTTTCAGATTGCCATCGGTCATTGACCGAAAATAAATCAAAATGACCGAATATTTTTTGGTCAAGCTGACATTATGACCGATTATTTTTGCTGACTTGTGACAAATTGACCAATGGAATTTTAATACAATCAGACCAGCAGCGGTGTTTTTAGTCTGGATAGTGTTTACGGTGGCAGCTAAAGTTATTACTTCCCGTGGTAAATGTATTTTGTCTGTTTTTAGTCCGGTTATTCCCAATACCATAAATAAAATTTCCTTCTGTTTTCAACAATTACGTCCAATTTCATTGGTTACAGTACAAAGCGCAAGGCCAATCGTAGCACATGTTACAAACGGGAGGGTCTATAACCAGGACAGGTATTTTCAGTACGTTTATAGGTATAACTTTTGAACGGAATGAGATATTTTCATGATGTAAACTCCATCATAAAGAAGAGATTAAAGGCGTTAATTTGATATAAAGTTTTAGAAAAAATATTGACATTTGATACCCTAAATCGTGCCAGGACAGTATTTTTCAATGGCGGAAATGACGATAATTTGTATCAAAATATTTGATTTGATCACGTATAACTCTTTTAAATCAAATGTCTGTCAAATAAATGTTACACCATTTTAAAGCTTATATCTCAAGGATTACTAATATGTATAGTTTATTATTTTTGGATAAATACTTTTTTAAAAATCGTGGCAGGACGAGATTAGGTCTGACGAACCATTTTGTGTTGTGAATTCCTAGTTTGTACGAGTGAGTCGGTATACAAATTAATTTTTATGAAATTTACAACTTTTTGGTTTGACCTGGTAAAAAAACTTGGTTTTTTGAAAAGATTTGAACACTGGCAGAGACTCTCAGAATGCAGGATTTGGGGTCTAATTTTTTCAAAATTTTCTAGGGGGAGCTCCCCCCACCTTAGTTCAGATCACTTTGTGATCCTCAATTTGTCTGTCTGATAACACAAAATTACTTAGGACAAATTGTCTGATAGAAATTGTCTTATATTGGACAGTTGTCCTGTGCTTGTAAAATTGTAGTAGAAACCCTGTCATACTGTATATATCGATGTATTTTACATAGTATTTATACCAAGATTTTCTGAGGTTAAACAATGGAACTGTTCAACTCCGAAAACTGTGGTATAAATTATTTGTAACGTGAAGCCATGCAATATCAAATCTAAGTTGTTGATTATTGCACGGCTCTCTGAGAGTTATAAAACTACAGTCCATATTTAAAGTGTGCAATAGCTCGCATCTGCGTGTATTATTTCATAGTTATTAGCTGTTGCTTACATTCTGATATATAAACCATAAAAAGATCAAAGGAAAAGAATGCATTCATGTTACAACTTACTTAATACCATATTTAACCATACCTTACTTGATAGCACTTTTGTTAATGATTTCTCTGGAATAATATGATGGGCCAGATCTAGTTCTAAACTGTAGTCACTACCAGATGGAAGCTTGATTGTTGTACTTAACTGAAAAATATAAAAAAAATAGAGAAATATTCCAATTTATATTAAAATAAATAAGTATCTAGGTTGGCATAGTGGTTGGTTTATGTTGTTTAATGTCACTTTCAACAATATTTCAGTTATATCGTGGCGGTCAGTTTTATTGGTGGAGGCAAACCGGAGTACCCAGAGAAAACCATCGACCTATCGCATGTCACTGACACACTTTATCACATAATGTTGTATCGAGTACACATCGCCATGAATGGGGTTCAAACTCACAACTTTAGTGGTGATAGGCAATGATTGCAAAGGTTACTTACTTGGATTCTATAGGGCTAGCTCACTAAAAACAATAGTCCCCAGATAGACATGTTGCTCCACAGAGTCCACTCTCTGACACATTATCCTGATTCTGAGCCAACCAGTCTTTCCTCTCACTTCTTAATGCATCATGCTTGGTGGAGAATAAGTAAATACCAATTTTATAATCTTTTGTTTAATGTGCCTGAGGATCAAGAACACAATCCATCACTCACAAGGTCAGCATGCTAACTATTACAACACATAAGCTATCTTTTAATTTCATATCATGGGTAGTCTACCTATATTACTGATTTTTCTCGAGTCAACATACTAATTTTTTACTGATTTTTCTTCAAGGTCAGCACGAGAGTTATCTTATACTAATTTCTTACTGATTTTTCTTCAAGGTCAGCACGAGAGTTATCTTATACTAATTTCTTACTGATTTTTCTTCAAGGTCAACATGACAGTTATTTTATACTAATTTCTTACTGATTTTTCTTCAAGGTCAACATGACAGTTATCTTATGCTCATTTCTTACTGATTTTTCTTGATGGTCAACATGACAGCTATACTAATTTCTAACTGATTTTTCTTCAAGGTCAACATGACAGTTATCTTATACTAACTTCTTACTGAGTTTTCTTCAAGGTCAACATAACAGTTATTTTATACTCATTTCTTACTGATTTATCTTCAAGGTCAACATGACAGTTATACTAATTTCTTACTGATTTTTCTTCAAGGTCAACATGACAGTTATTTTATACTAATTTCTTATTGATTTTTCTTGATGGTCAACATGACAGCTATACAAATTTCTTACTGATTTTTCTTCAAGGTCAACATGACAGTTATTTTATACTAATTTCTTACTGATTTTTCTTCAAGGTCAACATGACAGTTATCTTATACTAATTTCTTACTGATTTTTCTTCAAGGTCAGCATGACAGTTATCTTATACTAATTTCTTACTGATTTATCTTCAAGGTCAACATGTTATCTTATACTAATTTCTAACTGATTTTTCTTCAAGGTCAGCATGACAGTTATCTTATACTAATTTCTTACTGATTTATCTTCAAGGTCATAACAGTTATCTTATACTAATTCCTTACTGATTTTTCTTCAAGGTCAGCATAACAGTTATCTTATACTAATTTCTTACTGATTTATCTTCAAGGTCAACATGACAGTTATTATATACTAATTCCTTCTTGATTTTTTTTCTTCAAGGTCAACATGACAGTTATTATATACTAATTTCTTACTGATTTTTCTTCAAGGTCAACATGACAGTTATCTTTTCCCACATTCTTTATCAATATATTAACAACAACATGTGTCTGTGTTTGGTACCAGTCATATCTGTAAAAACAGAACAGCTTGTATTAATGGTTAGGTTAGGTTCATGGTGTTTAACACCACTTTCAACAATATTTCAGCTATATCAGTTGTATTAATGATAATAACAAGCTATAACACCAAACAATATACTGTATAGGTGGTCAAATTTGCAATAATTAAAATTTGCTAATATGCAAGTCAATGGTATTCACTAGTTTTTAATTTTGACTTTGGTACATTATGTGTGCACAGATGACTCTCCCTTGGTACACTATGTTTTCATGGGTGACCTTAGTACAGTAGTTTTCCACTAGTGACCTTAATAGAGTAGTTTTTCACTAGTGACCTTAGTACAGTAGTTTTTCAATAGTGACTTTAGTACAGTAGTTTTTCACTAGTGACCTTAGTACAGTAGTTTTTCACTAGTGACATTGTTACACTAGGTATTCACTGATTACCTTTATACACTAGGTCTTCACTAGTGACTTTGTTACACTAGGTTTTTACTAAGGACTTTGCTACATTAGGTTTTCACTGATGCCCTTGGTACACTAGGTGTTCACTCATGCCCTTGGTACACTAGGTTTTCACTCATGGCCTTGGTACACTAGTTTTTCACTGATGACCTTAGTACACTAGGTGTTCATTGATGATTTTGGTACATTAGGTTTTCACTCATGACTTTGGTACACTAGTTTTCACTGATGACCTTGGTACACTAGACTTTCACTGGTGACCTTGGAGCAATAGCTTTTCACTGGTGATCTTCATACATTAGGTTTTCACTAATGACCTTGGTACACTAGGTTTTCACTAGTGAGTATGGTACATTGGTTACCCATGGTACAGTGGGTAACCATTGTTGACTTCTGTACACTGATTAGGCATTTAGGAGAATTGTGTACCTCCTGGTTACTTTTAGTACATTTTAGTACCTTTAAGGGGCTGGTACAATTAGCAACCAAACGATGAATTTGCTAAGTTGGGTATCCAATCAATCAAGCTCACCATTGGGAACCCAATCTACCAAGCTCATCATTGAGTACTCAAAGTACGAAGCTCATCTTTGGGTATTTAATTTAACAAGCTTATTCTTGAGTACCTAAAAATGAGCTTGGTACACTGGGTACCCAGGGTTGAGCTAGGATGAGCTTGGTAATTATATAACATATCTGCCCTGTCAATTGCCTAACAGGTTAGACAGATTAAACAGACTTACTTGGCTTTAACAGGAGTTAGAACCAGGTCAGCAGGATTTGGTTGTGGAGGTGCAGCTGTTGGTTCTTTTTCTTTACTGTCATCACTACCTTTTGATGAACTGGTATCCATTGATGATGGGTCTGATATACCTACTCTAGCCTAAAAAAGAAATGTTAAAATAATTCTTATGGTAGTATTTCATGTCTGCCTACATAAAGATTGCATTTTTTTGTATTTATTTGCATTTTATCTTTTTACTTCACTCTGCTGTTAATTACAGGCTTGTCTCATTGGAACCCTGGTATTCAGGGGAAACTTAAAGTCTACCAAAATCGTAATTTGTTCATACCCAAAATTATTGTTGTTTTCCATACTGACATTCATAAAATGAAGATTAACACCGAGTTATGCTGCAAAAGATACGATTTTTTGACAAAAAAGACCCAAAACTATCGTTATCGGAATTATTGTCCGAATAACAAGAATCCAAATCTATTCATATGACCTTCTATGTGAACCCATCTTGAGCATGCACACTGTTTAGAAACAATAACAACATGTGGTTCTTGAGAAAAAGAGAAAGTGTCAATGCATGTAAGAAAGTGGACTTTGACGGATTCAGAGAGAAAGATGAATAGAAGTGAAGTATCTTCCAAATGGAACAAATGCAGGATATATGTAGGGGATCAGTTGGACCGTTGGAACGAACTCAAGGAAGTGCTACGCATCCAAACTCGCACTGAAGTGGCAAAGATTTTGCTTGATAGGCAAGCAGAGCATGTTTTTTCCTTCTTTTCTCAATCGTTTTTCATATTTCATGAATTTATGATGATGCCTATGATCATTTTCGGTAGATATTATTCAATATATGTAATCTTGTACCTGGCAACAACAAATTATTGTCAATGAGTAGGATAAAACGGCCGTATTTGCGAGGTAAACAAACACGAATATTAACATCCATGCTGCAGCATCCGGGCTACTGGCATAAAAATAGATAAAAATAGACTTGGCCTCGCTCAGGTCAGTGAATAATTAATTAGCTTCCAGTAACGATGGTCAGCTTTTTTAAATCGAAAAAACAACGTTTCATAGCGTATTCGCCAATAATTCGGTGTTTAATCTTCATTTTATGAAGGTCAGTACGGAAAATGACAATAATTTTGGGTATGAAAAAATTATAATTTTGGTAGACAATATGCCAAGTCTGAAATGACTTATTTATCTCATTGGTGCAGTGAACCCTGGTGCCTAAAAAGGATTGATCTCATTGGTGGTGTGAACCTCTGTACCTAGAAAGAATATAACTGGAGGGTCTGATGGCCTTGACACGACAGCCATTTGTCACTAAATCTTTGAAAGTTATGAAATCAAACAAATAATACATTCTTAATCACATCTTGTTGTTTAGATGTGTACATTTAACTAAAGTGGTATATTGCTTGTACAATTAATTTAATAGTTTAAAAATTAACTAAATTTGGGTGAGTGAGTGATTGTTGCTCAACACCCAAGTGAGCAATGTTTTCAACTATATCATGGTGAGAGTGAGTAATTATTGTCTAATGCCAAACAAGCAATTTTTCAGCTATATTAGGCCATGATTAAAAATGTTTGTTTGCCCGAATGCAGCCGACCCGAAAAAACAAGCCAGACCCAAAAATATTTTTTCTGTACTTCCTGTCCGTCGGAAAGTTTCCGGTTCCCTACGGTAAATTTGTTTTTAAAATTCTATATCATACCGATGTTTGAATAGTAAACCTGTAACACTTTCAAACGGTTTAGTGATCTAGTTCTTCCTTCATTCGACTTCTCTCTGTGGTTATCTAGTCATTATTCAGATGTCCGTGAAATGGCAGACTACACAGTTGCGTCGTCTGTCAATATTAAAACGGGAAACAAAGTGAGGAATATTGTGTCGAACAGGTTATATCGTTTCAACAACAAACTAACATGGAAAAGGTTTTTGATGAAGTCGTATATCCAGAGGAATTGACATTGAAAAAAATGGACCATGTGGCCGATACTGTCTCAGAGTCTGACAAAACTGCCTACAGTACTGGTCACCAAACGTTTCAACCAGAAGGCAGATTATGAAGAGCCTATCCAAGTCGTACAGGAATTTGATCCCCAATTGAAATTTGTCACCTTTACCGTTCATAGAGACCCGAAATATGAGGATGTCGATAATAATATACATCCACCGCCGCCACTAAAGAGTGCTTTTGAAGTGCTAATGACAAGACAAAATCCGTGCAATAAAGTCCCTGTAAAATTCAGTGAGGAAGCACCAAGGTTTACAGGTGAGTTTTTTTTGCTAGGATTTTGTAATGAGATTGTGTAAAGCTTCATGTCACTATTAAATGAAGCTTGCCCACACACTTTCTCAATTTTTCCTATTTTTGACCTGGGAATTTGGGAAGGGGGGGGGCTAATGCTAATGAGAAATATGTGTTACTAGGGGAAGTGCTGCCCAATTTTTTTTTCTTGGAACAAATTTGAAAATTGTAAACAATAAGGCACATCATATAGTCCACCGTGTTAGACATCACTCAATATTCAATGGTTCTATATTTCTATATCATATGTATCGTGCATTTGACACCAGTCTGCTTAAATACTCGTATTTTTGCCATGTTTTAACAAGGGAAAGTGCTGTCACACTATTTCACAACAAAACAATATAGGATTAAACGCTTTTCAGGAGTTCATGCATGTGTACACGGAGCTGATGCACTCACGCACACCTTATCCACACCTTTCTGGAAAATGGTCATGTTAAGAAATCAATATACAATAATTCTATAAGAATTATACATAAATGACCACTTTTGTGCTGTCGGAGCCATGAACGAGGTTTGAACTCACAACGCTAGTGATGATAGACACTGATTGCACAAATAGTTGTAAATCCAACTACCATATGATCACGACCATCCATAGAAGATATATAAATGTGGTGAAAACAATAATCACTTTAATTGAAAATGTTCATCACACACTCACAATATTATGATATCAGGAAGATGAATCAATTCTTAATAAAAAAAAAAATTGCTGCAGTGTCAGTTTTAGTCACTATATCTTCTGGTGAGGTATGAACATGATGTACAAGATGTAATTAATATTCTTTGGACTGCTTATTCTTGCCTTGAAATTTCAACTGCCTTTTCACCTCCAGATCTGATAATTATTTTGTTATTTCAGGTCACATCCTTCAAGGAAAGATTTTTATTAAAGTACAAATCAACTGTCAGTCACCAATTGAGTGGGCCTACTATGCTTCAAGCATTGGAAATCCAGATTTGTGTTGTTATTGTGCTGCAGAAGGAATTCAACAGGACAATGACCTGATGAAGAAGTACTGAGTTGTCCTGCCTTTGTGTCAAGCCTGTCTGAGGGACAAAAAGCTAATACTTAAACGAAATCCTATCAAAAACTGACAAAACATGACCTTGATGTTGCATAATTGTTTCTAGTCATATTTGTTGAATAAATTTTGAACCTGATAAGGTGTCTTTTCTAGAAGATAACAAAAAATGTTTTACAAACTTTATTCAGAATTTTTTTTTTTACCTACCTACCTACCCATACCTAACAGTGTGGGTCGGATTTGGGCAAATTGAAATATTCTTAATGGTGGCCTTATGGTGAGAACGAGTTCCTTTTTGATAATGTGATGATGATGCAATTTGCTTAGTACTAGACCAACACGGTCAGCTGGATCTTTAAGGTGCTGCTCAATGAACCATTAACCACTGGTAGACAAGTCGCTCCACTCGGTTCATATTATTACTACGAACCAACAAGTCTTTGTTCATACTCCTCAACACTGTGTACTTAGTAGAGAAGCTGCAAATACCCATTGTGTAGTCTTTGGTTAGACCCGACTAGAACCCATGCTCTCAATCAAGGAGAGCATGTAGTCTTTGGTTAGACCAGACTAGAACCCATGCTCTATCACAATCAAGGAGAGCATGTAGTCTTTGGTTAGACCCGACTAGAACCCATGCTCTATCACAATCAAGGAGAGCATGTAGTCTTTGGTTAGACCAGACTAGAACCCATGCTCTATCACAATCAAGGAGAGCATGTAGTCTTTGGTTAGACCCGACTAGAACCCATGCTCTATCACAATCAAGGAGAGCATGTAGTCTTTGGTTAGACCTGACTAGAACTCATGCTCTATCACAATCAAGGAGAGCATGTAGTCTTTGGTTAGACCCGACTAGAACCCATGCTCTATCACAATCAAGGAGAGCATGTAGTCTTTGGTTAGACCTGACTAGAACCCATGCTCTATCACAATCAAGGAGAGCATGTAGTCTTTGGTTAGACCCGACTAGAACCCATGCTCTATCACAATCAAGGAGAGCATGTAGTCTTTGGTTAGACCCGACTAGAACCCATGCTCTATCACAATCAAGGAGAGCATGTAGTCTTTGGTTAGACCTGACTAGAACCCATGCTCTATCACAATCAAGGAGAGCATGTAGTCTTTGGTTAGACCTGACTAGAACCCATGCTCTATCACAATCAAGGAGAGCATGCTAATCTTTACAACACAAAAGAGGTTAACTTAATGTAAAATCCAAATTTGTATTTTTGTTTAGAAATTTTAAAATATAATATGAGCATATTTCATTGGATTGTGTTGTACAGATTCAAAGGTACTTTCTATTAAGTCATATATATGTATCTTGTTTTAAAATAGAAATCTATTATATATATTATATGTACATGTACTTACTAACAAATCCTAATAGCTGTATATTATATTGTCTTTACAAACGACACCGGGAAAAGGTATTCAATGTTTTTGAACTAACAAATGTACAGATTTCAATAAAATATTATGAATAAAAAAAAAGCTTTACCTCTGTTCCACTGACTTTTTCTTGTTGTGACACTACAAAACATAAAAAAATGCTATAATAAGTAGAAACACATCTCCATTAAATGATGGGAAGAAACTTCAGTAATAAAAATTATTCTGTAGAAACATTGGCACATAACTCCACTTATTTTACAAAAAACTTGATATAAAACTGAGTATGGATATTTGATTTGTAATAGATACCTATTTCATTCTAAATACAGGTAATCATTTTACTGATCATAAAATACATTACAAATATTATTCTTGACTCTAATTCAAATTCTATTGAATTACAAGGGGCAGTGGTGGTCGTGATCATATGGTACTTGTTACAACTACCTATGCAATCAGTACCTATGATTACCACTAAAGTTGTGAATTCAAATCCCGCTTTTGACTGTGTGGAAGACATTGTTATTTACTGCAGGAATGATTGATCATTGTCTAAAGACATTGTTATTTACTGGTGGATTGATTGATCATTGTCTAAAGACATTGTTATTTACTGCAGGATTGATTGATCATTGTCTAAAGACATTGTTATTTACTGCAGGATTGGTTGATCATTGTCTAAAGACATTGTTATTTACTGCAGGATTGATTGATCATTGTCTAAAGACATTGTTATTTACTGCAGGATTGATTGATCATTGTCTAAAGACATTGTTATTTACTGCAGGATTGATTGATCATTGTCTAAAGACATTGTTATTTACTGCAGGATTGATTGATCATTGTCTAAAGACATTGTTATTTACTGCAGGATTGATTGATCATTGTCTAAAGACATTGTTATTTACTGCAGGATTGATTGATCATTGTCTAAAGACATTGTTATTTACTGCAGGATTGATTGATCATTGTCTAAAGACATTGTTATTTACTGCAGGATTGATTGATCATTGTCTAAAGACATTGTTATTTACTGCAGGATTGATTGATCATTGTCTAAAGACATTGTCATTTACTGCAGGATTGATTGATCATTGTCTAAAGACATTGTTATTTACTGGTGGATTGATTGATCATTGTCTAAAGACATTGTTATTTACTGTAGGATTGATTGATCATTGTCTAAAGACATTGTTATTTACTGCAGGATTGATTGATCATTGTCTAAAGACATTGTTATTTACTGCAGGATTGATTGATCATTGTCTAAAGACATTGTTATTTACTGCAGGATTGATTGATCATTGTCTAAAGACATTGTTATTTACTGCAGGATTGATTGATCATTGTCTAAAGACATTGTTATTTACTGCAGGATTGATTGATCATTGTCTAAAGACATTGTTATTTACTGCAGGATTGATTGATCATTGTCTAAAGACATTGTTATTTACTGGTGGATTGATTGATCATTGTCTAAAGACATTGTTATTTACTGCAGGATTGATTGATCATTGTCTAAAGACATTGTTATTTACTGCAGGATTGATTGATCATTGTCTAAAGACATTGTTATTTACTGCAGGATTGATTGATCATTGTCTAAAGACATTGTTATTTACTGGTGGATTGATTGATCATTGCCTAAAGACATTGTTATTTACTGCAGGATTGATTGATCATTGTCTAAAGACATTGTTATTTACTGCAGGATTGATTGATCATTGTCTAAAGACATTGTTATTTACTGGTGGATTGATTGATCATTGTCTAAAGACATTGTTATTTACTGCAGGATTGATTGATCATTGTCTAAAGACATTGTTATTTACTGGTGGATTGATTGATCATTGCATAAATACATTGTTATTTACTGCAGGATTGATTGATCATTGTCTAAAGACATTGTTATTTACTGGTGGATTGATTGATCATTGCCTAAAGACATTGTTATTTACTGCAGGATTGATTGATCATTGTCTAAAGACATTGTTATTTACTGGTGGATTGATTGATCATTGCCTAAAGACATTGTTATTTACTGCAGGATTAATTGATCATTGTCTAAAGACATTGTTATTTACTGCAGGATTGATTGATCATTGTCTAAAGACATTGTTATTTACTGCAGGATTGATTGATCATTGTCTAAAGACATTGTTATTTACTGCAGGATTGATTGATCATTGTCTAAAGACATTGTTATTTACTGCAGGATTGATTGATCATTGTCTAAAGACATTGTTATTTACTGCAGGATTGATTGATCATTGTCTAAAGACATTGTTATTTACTGCAGGATTGATTGATCATTGTCTAAAGACATTGTTATTTACTGGTGGATTGATTGATCATTGTCTAAAGATATTGTTATTTACTGCAGGATTGATTGATCATTGTCTAAAGACATTGTTATTTACTGCAGGATTGATTGATCATTGTCTAAAGACATTGTTATTTACTGCAGGATTGATTGATCATTGTCTAAAGACATTGTTATTTACTGGTGGATTGATTGATCATTGTCTAAAGACATTGTTATTTACTGCAGGATTGATTGATCATTGTCTAAAGACATTGTTATTTACTGCAGGATTGATTGATCATTGTCTAAAGACATTGTTATTTACTGCAGGATTGATTGATCATTGTATAAAGACATTGTTATTTACTGGTGGATTGATTGATCATTGCCTAAAGACATTGTTATTTACTGCAGGATTGATTGATCATTGTCTAAAGACATTGTTATTTACTGCAGGATTGATTGATCATTGTCTAAAGACATTGTTATTTACTGGTGGATTGATTGATCATTGTCTAAAGACATTGTTATTTACTGCAGGATTGATTGATCATTGTCTAAAGACATTGTTATTTACTGGTGGATTGATTGATCATTGCCTAAAGACATTGTTATTTACTGCAGGATTGATTGATCATTGTCTAAAGACATTGTTATTTACTGGTGGATTGATTGATCATTGCCTAAAGACATTGTTATTTACTGCAGTATTAATTGATCATTGTCTAAAGACATTGTTATTTACTGCAGGATTGATTGATCATTGTCTAAAGACATTGTTATTTACTGCAGGATTGATTGATCATTGTCTAAAGACATTGTTATTTACTGCAGGATTGGTTGATCATTGTCTAAAGACATTGTTATTTACTGCAGGATTGATTGATCATTGTCTAAAGACATTGTTATTTACTGGTGGATTGATTGATCATTGTCTAAAGACATTGTTATTTACTGGTGGATTGATTGATCATTGTCTAAAGACATTGTTATTTACTGGTGGATTGATTGATCATTGTCTAAAGATATTGTTATTTACTGCAGGATTGATTGATCATTGTCTAAAGACATTGTTATTTACTGCAGGATTGATTGATCATTGTCTAAAGACATTGTTATTTACTGCAGGATTGACTGATCATTGTCTAAAGACATTGTTATTTACTGGTGGATTGATTGATCATTGTCTAACGTCCACGTTTCAGCAATATTCAGGATGAGAACAAGTTCAACAATAAAAACTATATAGAAATGAGGGAGGAATGGGTTGATTTATGGTGCTTAATGTCACTTTCAACAATATTTCAGTTATATCGTGGCAGTCACTTTTATTGGTGGTGGAAACCGGAGTACCCAGAGAAAACCACCGACCTGTCACAAGTGACTGACAAACTTGATCACATAATGTTGTATCGGGGAGGAATGGGCCAATTGGGACAATAACTTTTAACTACCATTAGAAAAGTATAGAGAGTTGGGTAGGAATGAAAAACTGAAGTCTTTTGTAGTTCTAAGCTACAATGTGTCTACTCTTTTTCAAATTCTACAAAAAGAGGTCTTTTAACGTGCAGGGAGCATGCCATTCTCCAAATACAATACCCACTATCCGACATCTAAGGAAATGCTCAGTTCTAGGGGGTTGAGCACTAGAAATCTTCACCAGTGCCCAGTTTAACTACAGAAAATAACTTTACTGGTTATAAAATAAATTACAAATACTATTTTTAACTCTAATCCTTCTAATCATCCACAGTGGGGAAGACATTATAATACAGTAAATAATTTGACTGACTATAAATTACAATCATACTTACAATCTAATTCAGCTTCACATTTTCTTATCCATGTCTTAAAATTATTATTTTCTGCTGAAAAAGATAAAATTAGTTACATGAATCAATTTATAAAATGCTTAGTGAGGCAGTGATTAATTAATGTAATAGTGTAACTGTACATTACAATTCTGTCATTATTTTAGTATTTTTTTACCCATGGACAGGTTTGATAAATATTTGATCCTACCATATCTTCTTTACTATCAAACAATACATGATGCCATTTTCTGTCATGTTTGTTTTGTCTGTCTGACTCATGTCAGAGCTCACTAATCCAGTCGACCGTGTCAGCACCTCATGCTTGGACAGGTAGATTTATTCAGTTTGGTGTTCAATTTGTCATATTTTGGTAAACATTTTTATCTCTCATACTTACTTTGTGTCGTTGACTGATTCACTGAAAATAGAATGGTCATTTACAGTGTCATAAAAGCAAAAAAGTATATTTTATCACGATAATCCTAGTTAGAAGATGCATTGTGGGCACCCTGATATTGCACTGTCCATGTTTAAGTTGTCATTTGTGATATAGTGTGTGGTCTTTTTGAGTTGAAGTGAATCTGTGCAGGTTTTTCATCATTTGTTTAATCGTCAAGAGGAAGAGGGTTGAGATCCTACTGACAGATGTAACCCACTCACATGATTGTGTCTTTCCCCAAGCCAGGAGGAGGGTTAAGATCCTACTGACAGCTGTAACCCAGCCACATGATTGTCTTTCCCCAAGCCAGGAGGAGGGTTAAGATCCTACTGACAGATGTAACCCACCCACATGATTGTGTCTTTCCCCAAGCCAGGAGGAGGGTTGAGATCCTACTGACAGATGTAACCCACCCACATGATTGTGTCTTTCCCCAAGCCAGGAGGAGGATTAAGATCCTACTGACAGATGTAACCCACTCACATGATTGTGTCTTTCCCCAAGTCAGGAGGAGGGTTAAGATCCTACTGACAGATGTAACCCACTCACATGATTGTGTCTTTCCCCAAGCCAGAAGGAGGGTTGAGATCCTACTGACCCATGTAACCCAGCCACATGATTGTGTCTTTCCCCAAGCCAGGAGGAGGGTTAAGATCCTACTGACAGATGTAACCCACTCACATGATTGTGTCTTTCCCCAAGCCAGGAGGAGGGTTGAGATCCTACTGACAGCTGTAACCCAGCCACATGATTGTGTCTTTCCCCAAGCCAGGAGGAGGGTTAAGATCCTACTGACCCATGTAACCCAGCCACATGATTGTGTCTTTCCCCAAGCCAGGAGGAGGGTTAAGATCCTACTGACAGATGTAACCCACCCACATGATTGCGTCTTTCCCCAAGCCAGGAGGAGGGTTAAGATCCTACTGACAGATGTAACCCAGCCACATGATTGTGTCTTTCCCCAAGCCAGGAGGAGGGTTAAGATCCTACTGACAGATGTAACCCACCCACATGATTGTGTCTTTCCCCAAGCTAGGAGGGTTAAGATCCTACTGACCCATGTAACCCAGCCACATGATTGTGTCTTTCCCCAAGCCAGGAGGAGGGTTAAGATCCTACTGACAGATGTAACCCACCCCATGATTGTGTCTTTCCCCAAGCCAGGAGGAGGGTTAAGATCCTACTGACAGATGTAACCCACCCACATGATTGTGTCTTTCCCCAAGCCAGGAGGAGGGTTAAGATCCTACTGACAGATGTAACCCAGCCACATGATTGTGTCTTTCCCCAAGCCAGGAGGAGGGTTAAGATCCTACTGACAGATGTAACCCACCCACATGATTGCGTCTTTCCCCAAGTCAGGAGGAGGGTTAAGATCCTACTGACCCATGTAACCCAACCACATGATTGTGTCTTTCCCCAAGCCAGGAGGAGGGTTAAGATCCTACTGACCCATGTAACCCAGCCACATGATTGTGTCTTTCCCCAAGCCAGGAGGAGGGTTAAGATCCTACTGACAGATGTAACCCAGCCACATGATTGTGTCTTTCCCCAAGTCAGGAGGAGGGTTAAGATCCTACTGACAGATGTAACCCACTCACATGATTGTGTCTTTCCCCAAGCCAGGAGGAGGGTTAAGATCCTACTGACAGATGTAACCCAGCCACATGATTGTGTCTTTCCCCAAGCCAGGAGGAGGGTTAAGATCCTACTGACAGATGTAACCCACCCACATGATTGTGTCTTTCCCCAAGCCAGGAGGAGGGTTAAGATCCTACTGACCCATGTAACCCAGCCACATGATTGTGTCTTTCCCCAAGCCAGGAGGAGGGTTAAGATCCTACTGACAGATGTAACCCAGCCACATGATTGTGTCTTTCCCCAAGTCAGGAGGAGGGTTGAGATCCTACTGACAGATGTAACCCACTCACATGATTGTGTCTTTCCCCAAGCCAGGAGGAGGGTTAAGATCCTACTGACAGATGTAACCCACCCACATGATTGTGTCTTTCCCCAAGCTAGGAGGAGGGTTAAGATCCTACTGACAGATGTAACCCACTCACATGATTGTGTCTTTCCCCAAGTCAGGAGGAGGGTTGAGATCCTACTGACAGATGTAACCCACTCACATGATTGTGTCTTTCCCCAAGCCAGGAGGAGGGTTAAGATCCTACTGACCCATGTAACCCAGCCACATGATTGTGTCTTTCCCCATGCCAGGAGGAGGGTTAAGATCCTACTGACAGATGTAACCCAGCCACATGATTGTGTCTTTCCCCAAGTCAGGAGGAGGGTTGAGATCCTACTGACAGATGTAACCCACTCACATGATTGTGTCTTTCCCCAAGCCAGGAGGAGGGTTAAGATCCTACTGACCCATGTAACCCAGCCACATGATTGTGTCTTTCCCCAAGCCAGGAGGAGGGTTAAGATCCTACTGACAGATGTAACCCAGCCACATGATTGTGTCTTTCCCCAAGCCAGGAGGAGGGTTAAGATCCTACTGACAGATGTAACCCACCCACATGATTGTGTCTTTCCCCAAGCTAGGAGGGTTAAGATCCTACTGACCCATGTAACCCAGCCACATGATTGTGTCTTTCCCCAAGCCAGGAGGAGGGTTAAGATCCTACTGACAGATGTAACCCACCCCATGATTGTGTCTTTCCCCAAGCCAGGAGGAGGGTTAAGATCCTACTGACAGATGTAACCCACCCACATGATTGTGTCTTTCCCCAAGCCAGGAGGAGGGTTAAGATCCTACTGACAGATGTAACCCAGCCACATGATTGTGTCTTTCCCCAAGCCAGGAGGAGGGTTAAGATCCTACTGACAGATGTAACCCACCCACATGATTGCGTCTTTCCCCAAGTCAGGAGGAGGGTTAAGATCCTACTGACCCATGTAACCCAACCACATGATTGTGTCTTTCCCCAAGCCAGGAGGAGGGTTAAGATCCTACTGACCCATGTAACCCAGCCACATGATTGTGTCTTTCCCCAAGCCAGGAGGAGGGTTAAGATCCTACTGACAGATGTAACCCAGCCACATGATTGTGTCTTTCCCCAAGTCAGGAGGAGGGTTAAGATCCTACTGACAGATGTAACCCACTCACATGATTGTGTCTTTCCCCAAGCCAGGAGGAGGGTTAAGATCCTACTGACAGATGTAACCCAGCCACATGATTGTGTCTTTCCCCAAGCCAGGAGGAGGGTTAAGATCCTACTGACAGATGTAACCCACCCACATGATTGTGTCTTTCCCCAAGCCAGGAGGAGGGTTAAGATCCTACTGACCCATGTAACCCAGCCACATGATTGTGTCTTTCCCCAAGCCAGGAGGAGGGTTAAGATCCTACTGACAGATGTAACCCAGCCACATGATTGTGTCTTTCCCCAAGTCAGGAGGAGGGTTGAGATCCTACTGACAGATGTAACCCACTCACATGATTGTGTCTTTCCCCAAGCCAGGAGGAGGGTTAAGATCCTACTGACAGATGTAACCCACCCACATGATTGTGTCTTTCCCCAAGCTAGGAGGAGGGTTAAGATCCTACTGACAGATGTAACCCACTCACATGATTGTGTCTTTCCCCAAGTCAGGAGGAGGGTTGAGATCCTACTGACAGATGTAACCCACTCACATGATTGTGTCTTTCCCCAAGCCAGGAGGAGGGTTAAGATCCTACTGACCCATGTAACCCAGCCACATGATTGTGTCTTTCCCCATGCCAGGAGGAGGGTTAAGATCCTACTGACAGATGTAACCCACCCACATGATTGTGTCTTTCCCCAAGTCAGGAGGAGGGTTGAGATCCTACTGACAGATGTAACCCACTCACATGATTGTGTCTTTCCCCAAGCCAGGAGGAGGGTTAAGATCCTACTGACCCATGTAACCCAGCCACATGATTGTGTCTTTCCCCAAGCCAGGAGGAGGGTTAAGATCCTACTGACAGATGTAACCCAGCCACATGATTGTGTCTTTCCCCAAGCCAGGAGGAGGGTTAAGATCCTACTGACAGATGTAACCCACCCACATGATTGTGTCTTTCCCCAAGCTAGGAGGAGGGTTAAGATCCTACTGACAGATGTAACCCACCCACATGATTGTGTCTTTCCCCAAGCCAGGAGGAGGGTTAAGATCCTACTGACCCATGTAACCCAGCCACATGATTGTGTCTTTCCCCAAGCCAGGAGGAGGGTTAAGATCCTACTGACAGATGTAACCCAGCCACATGATTGTGTCTTTCCCCAAGCCAGGAGGAGGGTTAAGATCCTACTGACAGATGTAACTCAGCCACATGATTGTGTCTTTCCCCAAGCCAGGAGGAGGGTTAAGATCCTACTGACAGCTGTAACCCACTCACATGATTGTGTCTTTCCCCAAGCCAGGAGGAGGGTTAAGATCCTACTGACCCATGTAACCCAGCCACATGATTGTGTCTTTCCCCAAGCCAGGAGGAGGGTTAAGATCCTACTGACAGATGTAACCCAGCCACATGATTGTGTCTTTCCCCAAGACAGGAGGAGGGTTAAGATCCTACTGACAGATGTAACCCAGCCACATGATTGTGTCTTTCCCCAAGCCAGGAGGAGGGTTAAGATCCTACTGACAGATGTAACCCAGCCACATGATTGTGTCTTTCCCCAAGCCAGGAGGAGGGTTAAGATCCTACTGACAGATGTAACCCAGCCACATGATTGTGTCTTTCCCCAAGCCAGGAGGAGGGTTAAGATCCTACTGACAGATGTAACCCAACCACATGATTGTGTCTTTCCCCAAGCCAGGAGGAGGGTTAAGATCCTACTGACCCATGTAACCCAGCCACATTATTGTGTCTTTCCCCAAGCCAGTAGGAGGGTTAAGATCCTACTGACAGATGTAACCCACCCACATGATTGTGTCTTTCCCCAAGCCAGGAGGAGGGTTAAGATCCTACTGACCCATGTAACCCATCCACATGATTGTGTCTTTCCCCAAACCAGGAGGAGGGTTAAGATCCTACTGACAGATGTAACTCAGCCACATGATTGTGTCTTTCCCCAAGCCAGGAGGAGGGTTAAGATCCTACTGACAGATGTAACCCACCCACATGATTGTGTCTTTCCCCAAGCCAGGAGGAGGGTTAAGATCCTACTGACAGATGTAACCCACCCACATGATTGTGTCTTTCCCCAAGCCAGGAGGAGGGTTACGATCCTACTGACAGATGTAACCCAGCCACATGATTGTGTCTTTCCCCAAGCCAGGAGGAGGGTTAAGATCCTACTGACAGATGTAACCCACTCACATGATTGTGTCTTTCCCCAAGCCAGGAGGAGGGTTAAGATCCTACTGACAGATGTAACCCAGCCACATGATTGTGTCTTTCCCCAAGACAGGAGGAGGGTTAAGATGCTACTGACAGATGTAACCCACCCACATGATTGTGTCTTTCCCCAAGCCAGGAGGAGGGTTAAGATCCTACTGACAGATGTAACCCACCCACATGATTGTGTCTTTCCCCAAGCCAGGAGGAGGGTTAAGATCCTACTGACAGATGTAACCCAGCCACATGATTGTGTCTTTCCCCAAGCCAGGAGGAGGGTTAAGATCCTACTGACAGATGTAACCCACCCACATGATTGTGTCTTTCCACAAGCCAGGAGGAGGGTTAAGATCCTACTGACAGATGTAACCCAGCCACATGATTATGTCTTTCCCCAAGCCAGGAGGAGGGTTAAGATCCTACTGACAGATGTAACCCAACCACATGATTGTGTCTTTCCCCAAGCCAGGAGGAGGGTTAAGATCCTACTGACAGATGTAACCCACCCACATGATTGTGTCTTTCCCCAAGCCAGGAGGAGGGTTAAGATCCTACTGACAGATGTAACCCAGCCACATGATTGTGTCTTTCCCCAAGCCAGGAGGAGGGTTAAGATCCTACTGACAGATGTAACCCACCCACATGATTGTGTCTTTCCCCAAGCCAGGAGGAGGGTTAAGATCCTACTGACAGATGTAACCCACCCACATGATTGTGTCTTTCCCCAAGCCAGGACATGGATTTCCAATGCTATATGTTCTGGTCTTTTTTGTGTTCAATGGTTTGAGGTGAGAGGCGGTTGTTTGTTTTGTTGATATTAGTGAAATTGTTGACCATCACTGTTTAATCTTTCTTTTCATAAGATAAAAACAACCAATTAAATCGTAACTTTATCAGATAACAAATATCTGGATATTGAAATTGCGGAATCAATCAAAATATAAACAATATGTTTTGAAAGAATCTATCAAAATATAAACAATATGTTTTGAAAGAATCAATCAAAATAAAAACAATATGTTTTGAAAGAATCAATCAAAATAAAAACAATATCATCAGTTCTGAATAATACAGTGAAATCTGTCAATAATATTTCAGTTATATCATGGCAGTCAGTTTTATTGGTGGAGAAAACCACTGACCTGCAGCAAGTCATTGATAAACTTTATCACATAATGTTGTATCGAGTACACCTCTCCATGAAAGGGGTTTGAACTCACAACTTTTAGTGGTGATAGTCACTGATTGCACAAGCAGTTGTAAATTCAACTACCATATCATCATGACCATGACAGCCCCAAATACACTAGTGGTGGAATGACCATTGGTAGCTATCTTTTGTGGTATATACCCATTCGTAGAAGATCATTGTCACAGAATATCCAATGGATGAATACCCTCATGGTGGAATACCCATAACTAGAGAATACCCTAGTGGTGGAAAATCCAATGGTGGAATAACCAATGGCTGAATATTCTAGAGGTAAAATATACCAGTTAGTGGAATACTCAGTGGAGAAATGCACAGTTGGTGAATACCCAGTGGAGAATTGTACTAGTGATGCAATGCCCAGTGTTGTAATATCATATGATAGAATATAGAGATTACTTAATACCCAGTGTTTTATGTTCCTAATATTCAGGACATTTAATACTTACAGTCTAGAACATGTCCAGCAGAAAATACCTTCAAGGCATCATCATATCTCTCTAAGTTGAATAAAACAACCCTATTAAAACAAGAGAAGTTATATGTCATTATACAATACAAAACACACAGCAATGATATAATTTTAAATCAAATAAAAATCAAATTTCTTAATAGTTATATAGATATCACAGACAAAAATACAAAACCTAGATGAATTTCACACAATACAAATATTTTTAATATGCCACAAACAATAAAACTTATTACGACACAAAACAATCTTCATATCTGACCATTTATAAATGATTAATAGTTGAGTTTTCCTACCTTTATTTCATAAATTTATCCTTATCCTCTGGAACCGTTGTGGTCGTGATCATATGGTAGTTGGATTTACAACTACCTATGCAATCAGTGCCTATCACCACTAACGTTGCGTACTTCGCTTTCCTCCACCAATAAAACTTACCGCCACAATATATCTGAAATATTGTTGAAAGTGGCATTAAACACCATAATTCTATCCTTACCCTCTTCTATAGTATTAAACACCATAATTCTATCCTTACCCTCTTCTATAGTATTAAACACCATAATTCTATCCTTACCCTCTTCTATAGTATTAAACACCATAATTCTATCCTTACCCTCTTCTATAGTATTAAACACCATAATTCTATCCTTACCCTCTTCTATAGTATTAAACACCATAATTCTATCCTTACCTTCTTCTATAGTATTAAACACCATAATTCTATCCTTACCCTCTTCTATAGTATTAAACACCATAATTCTATCCTTACCCTCTTCTATAGTATTAAACACCATAATTCTATCCTTACCCTCTTCTATAGTATTAAACACCATAATTCTATCCTTACCCTCTTCTATAGTATTAAACACCATAATTCTATCCTTACCCTCTTCTATAGTATTAAACACCATAATTCTATCCTTACCCTCTTCTATAGTATTAAACACCATAATTCTATCCTTACCCTCTTCTATAGTATGCCTTAGGATTTTTAGGGTTAATCTCTGTAGCGTTGTTTGTATCTTCTAATGCCTCTGAAAAAAATAATAAATTATAAAAAACAGCTATTTAAAAGAGATTTTCTCATTTCATCCCCTTTTACCACATAATTTATGATAAAAAAAAAACCTTTGAACTCCTGTTCCCTCCATCAATATAAATGACAATCACAATATAAATAAATAATTGCTGAAGTTGCCACTATTCTCATCAAAACATCTCTAATTATAAATAGATCTGACCTCTAACCTTTGTATCTCTCTAATTTACATATAAACTCAACCTCTAACCTTTGTATCTCTCTAACTTGAAATAAATCAAGGGTATTGTATAACCTTTGTATCTCTCTAATTTTATCTAAATCAAGGGTCTAACCTTTGTATCTCTCTAATTTTATATAAACCAATTGCAAGGTTCTAACCTTTGTATCTCTCTAATTTTATATAAACTAAATGTCTAACCATTGTATCTCTCTAATTTTATATAAATCAAGGGTCTAACCTTTGTATCTCTCTAATCTTATATAAATCAAGGGTCTAACCTTTGTATCTCTCTAATTTTATATAAACCAAGGGTCTAACCTTTGTACAGCACGCACAGCGCGTTTTAGCAAGAAATCACCTTGGTCGGTGTTTTTTCGCGGTGAAATGTCGGTGATATGTCATAAAATCACCGTAAAATGTCGGTGAAACTTTCACCGCGAAAATTAACAAATTAGGACCTAAATGTCGGTGAAATATTTTAATTGCCGGTGACAACACCGCGGCGAAAATCATACGTGTATACACGTACATGTAACTGTACTTCATGTGTTCTTTTGTTTTTTGTTGCTTAGTTTAGTTTTTTTACTATTTCGTACTTTATATTTCAATTTGATACCGGTTTTTTTTTTCAGGGATGCCAGCATGGCATACATTTTATTTATAGGATTTATGAGGCTGAGCACGCATCTTGTTTTGCGTATATTATCTAATCCAGGGATATATATAGTAGTCCTACTATAGAAATCCTTGTCTAATCCCAACATTTCGATTGGTTTATATCGATGTTATTTTTTTTAATCACCTGTGTTTTATCAATGTACGGATGTGTCTATTTTTATGTAGTGCACACATTGAACTCGGTCACTAAAAGGTCAAATACACAGTTACCTGAGGCTGCGGGATTGATTTAAAAACACACCGAGAATGATTGAAAAAAAAAAATCGATGTAATTTTTTATCTAAAGCAAACGTGCTTTTTCGTATTTGTATGTCGTTAATCCCCTTGCAAGCCACGTGTTATTTTACCTTTAATAAAAGTTCCATTTCTGATTTGTACACATATTTTTCACGTGAACGAGAATCTAGAAAGGTTTCCACATGCTATCGATCAAAGCGTGCTTTTGGGGATCTAGAAACTTTTGTAACAGGTGAACTTAAGTCACGTGCCAAGTCGACATTAATTGAACACCCGAAAGCAAATTAACTTGGGATACCAAGCTTGCATTCAAAAGATCAAGTTTATTTTAATTAACAAAATAATACAACACAAGCTTATAAATGGTAATGATCACATAATACTAAACGTTTGTAGCGGCATTGTTTTCTTAACATAATAGATTAAAACAAAAGCAAATATCAGAATTAAAGAACGAAAAATCACATAGCTTGCACACCTGAAAAAGAAAATTTGCTATGAATCATTCATATTATCAAAAATGACAGTCTCAAGAACATACAAATAAAGGTTAATATCCCATTTCTTTATTTCGCAGCGTTTAATCGTCAATGTCTGTGTTTTGTCGGTGTTTTATAGTAAATCACTGTGTTCGATTTTTCTCTGACATTTCGCTGTGTCAACACCGACTTTTTTTTAATTTCTCCGACATTTTCTTGATTTCACCGACGTCGGACCAGAGTGATTTCTTGCTAAATCGCGCTGTGCGTGCTGTATCTCTCTAATTTTATATAAACTAAGTGTCTAACCTTTGTATCTCTCTAATTTTATATAAATCAAGGGTCTAACCTTTGTATCTCTCTAATTTTATATAAACCAAGGGTCTAACCTTTGTATCTCTCTAATTTTATATAAACCAAGGGTCTAACCTATGCATCTCTCTAATTTCAAGGGTCTAACCTTTGTATCTCTCTAATTGCAAGAGTCTAACCTTTGTATTTCTCTAATTTTATATAAACCTGGGCTCTAGCAGTATAGTATTCATCTTTTATATCTTCATCATCTTTATTTATTGCTTCTGTGTAGAGCTGAAATATTTCAAATAAAAATAAGCCAGAGGGTAAGAAACAAAAATAGTGAGTTCATATTGTAATGTCTGTTGTCAGCCATTTTCGACGGTTTATTTCATGTGATAAATTTGTGCAATTGTTTTGATGCCTTCATGTATGTCAGAGATTATCTTATCATGTTGAAATAACCTAAAATGATCCCAAGAAATCTGAGCTTAAAATGTTGTCTT
Organism: Bathymodiolus brooksi; assembly: GCA_963680875.1. NCBI lineage: Eukaryota > Metazoa > Mollusca > Bivalvia > Mytilida > Modiolidae > Bathymodiolus > Bathymodiolus brooksi. The sequence continues at coordinate 68,163,180 of OY804582.1, forward strand.
TAAAGGTACTGTAAGAACTACAATCTATTATTTCAGGTTGAAAAACATAATTCCATTTTTTCTGTACACTAATTAAACCAAGCTATAATCTTTTATAAAACACACTGGTGCAGACTTAAGTTTCGGGTTCATCAAAAGCGTTGGATAATGATAAATCACTGTAGTGATGGGAATCTTTCTGATTTTAAGGATCAATGATTGTTAATTCAGCATTAATCAATGATCGATAATTAACATGACCCTGAAAATATACTCATCAAATAAAATAATAAATGGTATGAATTTAGAATGTGCTACGGTATATATTATATAAATTGTTAGTGTAAGCCTCCGAACTGCTGAGGTATCATACACGAACCAAAACAAAACGGCGTGAAAATCCGAAGTCGTACAAACGCTGGGATGACCACTTCCCATCTGTGTACAGACTTTCCCATGCGTAAACGAGTCATTTTGACTAGCTAAATACTTTCATCCATTCAAATTATGATAAAATTTCTTACCTTACGCCAATTTATATGTCCTTTAAGTCTGTTTTTGAAAGAAATCCCATTTGCATCCTTGACAAACGCCATAGACGTGAAAATTGAGAGAGTTCTAACGGGCTTTTTGATTGGCTGAAACACTCTTCTGTTTCAGCCAATCAAGAGTGTTTCAGCCAATCAAAAAGCCCGTTAGAACTCTCTCAATTTTCACGTCTATGGCGTTTGTCAAGGATGCAAATGGGATTTCTTTCAAAAACAGACTTAAAGGACATATAAATTGACGTAAGGTAAGAAATTTTATCATAATTTGAATGGATGAAAGTATTTAGTTAGTCAAAATGACTCGTTTACGCATGGGAAAGTCTGTACACAGATGGGAAGTGGTCATCCCAGCGTTTGTACGACTTCGGATTTTCACGCCGTTTTGTTTTGGTTCGTGTATGATACCTCAGCAGTTCGGAGGCCTACACTAACAATTGGGGTCTCTTTGGAAAGGAAAATTACTTGACTTTCGACTGGTGGAAACATTTTTTGAAAATATTAAGGCATTCCGAAGTTACGATCAATTTAACACGACGACTTAAAAAAATGGGAGCAAGTGAGTTCGCCCCCTTGTAGTATTATATAGTATTTTTATTTATTTTTTTTTTTCGGACGCACCTAGCCCCTGTGCTAGTAATCAGAATGCATATATATTATAGAATGTTCTAGAACTGTCTTCCTGGTAATCTCGTTGAGATTATCTTCCTGGTATTACTAGTCTCAGTCTCTGTCGAGAATCAACCAGTTTTATTTTTTAACATGAAGAAAAAATTATTTTAACATTAGACTACAATTTTCAAAGCAAATCAGCTTAACAACATTACCCACTACTGATACGTTTTAACTCGTAAGTTTACCTCGAGCGCTTTCTGGTAGTTTTCATTCACAAATTCTTCGTTTGCCTTTCTGGAAACAATAAAAAAAATATTCATAACATTTAAAAATAATTTATAGTAAACTACAGGAGCATAATAAACATTATTTTTGAAGGTTTAAGGAAGTTTTAGTATTTGAAACTTACATGAAATTCAGTGATGCCATTTTGTTTACAAGGCGGGAGTAATTATAGAATGCAATACGAAAACGAAAAAATATGTAGGATTTACGGATTAAACACGTCCCAAAATGACACGACTATAGGCCTGTTTTTTAATTCTGAACCATTAACCTGGTTTTAAACATTCTTACGGTTGAGGGTTTTTTTACGGTGTGGTTTTAACCATGCGGTTATATCACCACCTACAACGCCTCTCGAGCGTTGGCGGTGCGGAGGTGCTTCCGGTTCCATCCGGTGACAATAATAATAATAATAATAATAATAATAATAATATCCTTTAAAGAGGGTATGCTAATCTAACTTGAGGCCCTCATAAATCAAATACAATACATATTACAATCATACAATTTACAATAGAAAAGTAATATTGCTTTCACACATACAAGAGTATGAAATATTGGGATAATGTCATTACTCCGACACTCAATACTCCGACAGTCATTACTCCGACACTTATTACTCCGACAATCATTACTCCGACTCTTAATACTTCGACAGTGACCGATAATCTTTGCAATTCTGGCGCTTTTAGCAATCCAAATGCAGTACGGGACTGCCCATTTAACTTGAAAGGGGCATGGTTTTTATCCCGGAGTCGGAAGTTTTTTTTCGCATGCAGCGCTATTGTTTTTGAAGCTTTTTAACGCGACCCAACAAAATATTTTTTACAAAAGAAAATATTGTTTAATGTAGATCTAATAAAAATGCTTTCTCTGATTAGTTTGTTTCTTCGATTCCCGGCCGTCATATTTTCCTCAAAATTCAGGATAGCAAAAATACATGGCCTACCTTTTCAAGTTATCAAGTCGTCTCATAGTTGATCGACACCTACCTACCATTGCATCAGATGCGTACGGAATTGGGTTTGTTGAAGAGACCCGTACTACCCGCGACCAATACTGCGGGTGCATTGCAACAGTTTCAGACAGAAATTGCTTCACTCGCATTCGGTCGAACTCATTGAACTCGTAATTTTGTGTGTTTTCCCCCCTTTAGATTGTTGTCTGCTCCCCGGGTTTGTATATACTAGAGGCTCCCAGGAGCATGCATAGCTCACCTGGGTATAATAACAACATCAGTCAATAAAACTTGATAACTTCGGTCAAAAAATAACAAATGTAGCCCTCGTCATTGCAGATCCCCTCTCCAAAAAAAATTGGGCAGGGGTTCCCCCTTTAATGTAAGTTATCAACATTGCTGTAAGAAAACATAAATGTCAATGATTCTCAAAATTTAGCTTTTGTTACTTCACATTTTGTAATAGAGTTGTTTCCCTTTGACTATTTGAGTAACCAAAAGCAGTGAAAGTCAACAAAAAATACATTTCAAGAGGAATAACTCTTCACACAGTTGTCGGACATTTTCAACTGTGGAACTGTTTTGTAGATCTTGACATGCTGAACATTTTTGCAGTTTAAACTTAACATCTATCTCTTATAGTTTTTGAAATAAAGGACGAAAAGTATTAACATTTTGAAAATTTGATGAAAAAAGGACAATAACTCCAAAATGGGTAATGGGATCTACTTAAAAATTACAGGGTAGGTAGATCTTGCTGTGCTGATCATTTTTACCCCATGTCAGATTTCTGATATTATTAACAGTTTTTGTGTTATTACCCAAAAACCTGCAATTTTACCATATGTTCTATTTTTAGTAACAGCGGCCATGTTGGTTGGTGCACGGCATCATCGGACACAATTTTGAAACTAGACACCCTAGTGATGATTCAGACCAAGTTTGGTTTCAATTGGTCAAGTAGTTTCAGAGGAGAAGGTTTTTGTTAAAGTTTACGACGTACGACGGACGGACGACGACGGGCACCAAGTGGTGGCAATAGCTCACATGGGCCTTTGGGCCAGTTGAGCTAAAAAGGCCAAGATTGGATTTGGTTTTTTGTTGTTGTTATTTTCCTTCACTTCTTTATTGACTCCGCACAGGACACTTGTAAACGCACATAAAATTAACAAATGTGCCAAGTTTGTTAGTATTCTGTTGAGTGTTTCTCGAGAATATGATGAAAATATTGTTTCCCATAGAGTTTCAATAAAATTTCGACCTTCACAAGAACAAGATGAAATAGAAATGTTAGAAAGAAAAAAAATCATCTGCAATATTTACAGATAAATTGACACATCTCTTTCAAGACTAAGTCATTTTCGCATGTCATTAAACACAAGAATATCTCTTCTATACTTAAGTTTTGGAAGTTGATACATGTCATCCCAACTATACTAAAAAGGTCTTGCCTAGTTTTATCATATTTTGAACAAGACATTAAAAAATGCATTTCATCCTCAATTTCACCTGAGCTGCACTGCTGACATATCCTTGACTCCGGAGGTGTACCCTTATATAACGACCTGATTCAATATGGAGATGATGTGATGATATTCGAATTTTTTTTAGGTTTCTCCTGAACTCAGAATTACTCAGAGTAATTCTGAGTTCAGGAGAAACATCAATGAAAGATAGTTTTCTCTTCCATAAACAGTTTTAAATTTTACATAAGTTCTCAATTTACCATCAGAACATTTGTTCCTATCTAGGGCTCATTGATGCCTATGTGCTTCTAGAAGTATTTTCTTGACTGTTTGTTTTGAAACTTTTTGATTAGTTGACAGTTGTTTAAACTTAGGAATGTTATTCAAAATTTGTTGTAAAGCACCATACCAAGAGATTATCCGGTTTTCATATAATTTTCTGGACTGTGTGTATGCATCCTTCAACAAGGGAAAAGTGTCCAAAGTTTCTAATAAAAAGTTCCCATATTTCAGAGCAATATAGTAAAACATGTTAAATGGTATGGTCAAAAACATATGTCCTAAGCGACGTCGCTAAGTAAACATTGACGCGCAGGAACACTGAAAACATAGTTCATCTAAATTTTCGACTATATCTTTTATTTTCGTCAATGAAATAAATATAATAATCAATTGCACGTCGTGAATATTGAATATATGATCACTCGTGCCGAAACGCATTCTGATTAAACTCGTGCGCGTAGCAAGTTCCGCACACTCGTTTAATCTGATGCGTTTTGCGGCACTCGTGATCATATTTTCAATATCCACTCCGTGCAATTATCCTATAGTTGTTTGGAGTTGCGATTAGATAGGATATGATGATACAGTCCGGGATGCATGGTCGGAGTATTAATGAGTGTCGGAGTAATGACTGTCGGAGTTATGAGTGTCGGAGAAATAACTGTCAGAGTAATGACTGTCGGAGTAATGAGACGACCCCGAAAAAAGCTTATGACATAAATGAATATTTTTATTTTTTAAAATCACTCATCAAAATTTGTAATTATTTTTGTTCAGGCAGACTCAATATAGTGCTTGTAATTTGGTGCTTTATTTTAAGATATTTTATGTGCTAGTGTGTTTTATGAGTAAACATTTTTTTATTATTTTACTCTTGTAATCTTACAAGACAAGGACCCCATTGGAAATAAGCTCAATTATAAATATTGTAAACTTGACCACCTAGGATAACCCATAAAGCCCAATAAATTTATTGGGTTTTATGGGTTATCCTAGGTTGTCAAGTTTACAATATTTATAACTTATTTTTATGTATATTGTAATAGTATATGTGTGTTTTATATGTATGTGCTTGATTTGCCTGAATAAAATATTATATTATTATTATTATGCATACGGTCCTCGAAACGCAATTGATGAATTTCCGGATTTTTTCACCCGATTTTGATTACAAATTAGAATGAACTTCCTGTTCATAAAATGATAATAAATTTTTATATGTACACACAGTAACACAGCAATATTTTACCAAATTTAGGCACATACATAGATTTTTTGGGTGTCAGGTACGTTTAAGAGCAAAATAAGAATAGCCATTTGATTAAATCATGTTGGAATATAATTGAAATATTTACTTTACTATTAATAATGGAACGAATGACCTGAGACTGAGGGCACCTGAGGTTGAATCATAATTTGACATAAATGTATTTGGCTGTCTGGTGTAAATAATAAGATGTCCATTCTTTTTTAATTTAAATTATATATTTGACACACAGCAACAGTCATAAACTTGTATATGTTGCCTCCTGGTTCCTTAATTCAAATTCAAATATTTATTAATCCAATCATGGTCCCACAGGGGGCAGTTCACAGGCACATGTTTCTGGTAATTTTTTTTTACCAAGATACTATATATACTACAAGGTATGTAACCGTTCATTTGTAAAAAATCTAGCTCATCGTGATTTTTGCGTTTTTTCAACTCGACGGACGCCAGCATGGAGGAATAGCCTACATCATCTGAAAGTACGATAATTTATCTACAAAATGATGTATAAAACACCTACCTTTGCTAAACCTCAACAATGCAAAAGACCTTTTTCCACGGGTCAGTTATCAGCTTTCATCATCCAGTTGGTCACCTGGCAAGTTCTACCCCGCAGTGAATGAAAAGTTCAAGGTTGAACTCAGGTAAAGTATTTGATTGGTCGAAGTTTCTCATTACATTTAGCAAGCTGGAATTCTGAAGTTTATTTTTATAATTTTTCATCAAAATGGAGAAGATGCAAAAAGAAAAATGTGATGCTGTATTAATTTTCCCGCCTATAAGACTTTCAGTCCTGTTGATATACTTCAGGGAAAAATCCCGAGGTTGTATAGAAAGTTCACAAATTTTTGAATTCTAAAAATAGCCACAGATTTGCATTCAAACTACACTTTTATTCTAAGAAATTAAAACACTTTTATTATTTTTTTTTATTGTAATGCAATATATATAATTTTCTAACATCTCAGTATTTTTTATTGCATTTTTATTACAACTTATCTTATTTTTTCTTTCACTGCGGGGTAGAACTTGCCAGGTGACCAACTGGATGATGAAAGCTGATAACTGACCCGTGGAAAAAGGTCTGTTGCATTGTTGAGGTTCAGCAAAGGTAGGTGTTTTATACATCATTTTGTAGATAAATTATCGTAGTTTCAGATGATGTAGGCCATTCCTCCACGCTGGCATCCGTCGAGTTGAAAAAACGCGAAAATCACGATGACCTAGATTTTTTACAAATGAATGGTTACGTACCTTGTAGTATATATAGTATCTAGGTAAAAAAAAATGACCAGAAACAAGTGCCTGTGGGGCAGTTACATAAATACAACAATTATGATTAATACAGTAGACAGTACATTGCTTTAAACAGTAAATCATTACTAAATGTCAATAATTGAGATTATACTCAGGAGTAACACAGCATATGTGTTACTATTGTACCTGATCTCTGCTAAAGTGCAATCCAGGAGATTCAAAGAAACGATATCGCACACACTAACAAAAAATGTAATCCTTGTACTACATATCTTAGTTCGTACTAAGTGGATAGTATATTTGGACTTATGGATGAAACATTGGATATCTGCAAGGGTCACCAAGGGACGGTGCTTATGGATATGTTCCATTGAACATTCCACCTCGTGCCCCCAGCAGAACTCCAAGGTTAAATAATATACAAATATATATAGAGATATATTGCTACTCAACCACAGACACCAAGGGACAGTGCTTCTGGAGATGTCCAGCATATATAGCTGTGACATTCCACCTCGTGTCTGATCTAAAAAAAAAGCTTTATAGAGCTAAATAAAATGATTTATAATTGTTATTTTGTGGACTGTATCCAGTCTCAATAAGACTTGATTTATTAATTATTTATTTAACACAGAAGAAGATATCCTATAGCTGGTTATTTATAAGTTCAAACACAGTGATTAGATTTTATGGTGAGCTGCTAGATACACCTGCATCAACTATCACAACACCAGCTGTGTCACTCACTCACTGACATGATTTCTGCTCTAAACTGGCAACCATTACAACATAGGTGGCTAAGAACTTGCCTCGTCACATTTTACAAAATAACAACAAAGTTGAAAATCCATATACTGACATTCTCCATCATACCAACACCAGAACCAGAAAATCTCAACCTCATATATGCCGTCACATATCAAGCAAAAAAGACTCATATAAATACTCCTTCTGCAGAACTGTCCCTGAATGGAACACACTACCCACGCACATATCTCAAAGCCCTACTTAAAATATTTTTTAATAGTCATCAGACTCAAGATTTTGTTAACACAACCCTTTTCAAATAAATCGTCGTTTGGTTTTGTCTTTGATTAAAAAAATAAAATGTAAAAATGAAATGTAGCTATTTTTTTATATTTGATGCATGTTCCTGCATGCTGGCAAGTAATTTTCACTTTGTTGAAGGTTTGCCGTAATCAGAAGAAGAAGAACCATAATACTGATAGGGAAACAGCAAACAAACAATATGAACACATTTATTAGATATCTATTTAGCTCCTCTTACCCAAATGGTCATGTGAGATATTGTTATCACTTTGCATCTGTCAGTGTAAACTTTTCACAATTTTGATGATTTTCAAGACCACTTGGCCAATTGAAACCAATCTTGTGCATTACATTTTGCATAAATATTACTATTTTCAAAATATGTATGAGGGGTAAAATTTTGGCCAATACCCAAAAAAATTCTGAATTCTTATTCTAAGTCTAATTTTGAAAGTTTCTGTTTACACTTTAAGAAATTCCCTGCCTTAATATTTAAACAGATCTGACCTAGATATTGTTACTGAGATTAAAATGGTTAAAGGGAGCCAAAAGGGACCAAAACCCAGAATTATAGGTTTTTTTTATTTGTATGCAATTTATTCCATTGAATTCTTCAGAATTTTTTTTACCGTTTTTCTTAAATTTGATCATGATAGAACATAAGGTACCAAAGACCACAAATATTAATAAGTCTGATTTTTTTTGTACGAGTTTTGGTTTTCTAGTTAAACTTAATTTCAGTAAGACTGATGCAGGAAGAATCTGTGGTTGTATCATGGTGTGTCCGACTGGCCTTTCAATAAAAACTATATTGTAATGCACGGTTTTGGTAGTCATTAGATATTTGTTAATACAAAATGTACATGAAATCCTAGTTTTAATATTTTGCTTAGTGCTTTCCATATTACAGTACACAATGTACTTATGTACTTCATGATGTAGTGAATTTCATAGTGTTACCATGGAAACCATACAAATGGTGTCCAACAAAATTATTTAATTCATAATAATTTAAAAAAAAACTGCATAATGTTATTCTTTGTTTTGGCATTCAAATGGAAAGTCACCTCATCAGAAGATCTGTACAGTAGGTAAGGAGAATCTGTGTATGTTGTTAACCAGATATAGAAAGCATGGCAAACCTTGATGTTGTATCAATGTTCACCTTAATATAGACCCAAAATGTATACTTTTATTATAAGACAAGCTTCCTAGCTAGGATTGTAGCCAGATAATAAAGATCAATAGTGTAGATTCTTAACACTTCCTTCCTTGTACAATACCCCCACATCCTTCATAAAAAAGAGAAGAAAATAGACCTGTCAACAGATACCTTCAGAAGACGCTAGGTATGATTGTAGCCAGATAGATAAGATCAAATGATCAATAGTGTAGATTTTTAACATTTGTATCTCACCTTCCTTGTACAATACCGAACCCCCACACCCTCCATAAAAAAGAGAAGAAAATAGATCTGTACCTTCAGAAGAGGATAAGTAAAATGCTCTCCCCATGAGTACTCTCTTCTATGTATATATACCTTCGACTATCATCTATTGATGTTCAGTTTACACTTAAAAATCAGACACAGGTGCTAGACACTATATATCAAATATCTCGCAAGATAAATGGGGGAAACAAATAGTATCAGTGATGCTATTTTCTTTCAATTGTGGAATAAATATTGATATAATATCTAGCTAGTGCTTGTTACTTTAGTGTTATATAATGTTGATAATTTCCAAGTTTAATTCTCCATACAAACTTACTACATGTGGTTGATTTGTAGTATTATCCAATCACGACAGAGGAATAGTTTTATTCCAGTACAGGATGGGGTTTAGACCATTGTTTAAATTAGTTTTAAAAAATGCAGCTGAGTGTGTTGGTTAAGTACAAAGCAGACAAATAATATTTTGAGGGAGAGACAAGGCTACATATACCGGTACATACAATGTATATCTCACAAGTTGAGGGATCAAATATTTCCAAGTCATTTTTCCCTTGTGTTTTTGTTTTGTACAGCCCAGAGATAAGTACATGTATACCAATTCCCAATTTTAGAACAAAAATTATAAGATTTGTTTTCTTGTGAAGTTTTGGAAATGCGCATATATATTACTAATTACAACTGAAGCAAGTCATTTGAATTGGAGTTATTGCCCTTTGATTGCATTTTCCTGCATTAATGTGTTGTTTTTTTAAATTTGATGCTTTACTCCATATATTATTTTTATATAAAGACATATATTATAAATGTTTATCCTAGAATAAGCATTCTAATGCATGGTTAAATTGGTTTCAAAAAGGGGGGATCCCCTGATAATTCAAAATAAAATGCATGTATAACCCAATTACAGTGAACTTGTATTGTCTACATACATGTATATATGTAGACACTGTATTATGTTTAGATTGTATTGTTGTATTTAGTGATCAATTTAACATTTAATAAGATTTTATAGGTATCTGAATCATTTACTTTTGAAGATTTTTAGTCATGTAAGTAACAGTCAAGTTTAAAAAATAAATTCTTAATATTCAATCAAACCAGCTTTATAATATAAAGAAAACTGATGAAAATGTTCCCTCTATGAACAGTTGTCCTTTATATACATGCTCAATTTATAGGCAGAAGAAACTGAAACTGTCCTTTTAAAAATATAGACAGTGATTTGTTATATTCATCACCATAATAAGAATTTGTATTTTTTAAATTAATTTTCAATACTCAAATTACTAACAGCTCCCTTATAGAAACAATACAGATATATTTTACTTGATTTATATTGCAGATAAAATTATTTGATGATTAGAAAATTTTTTTTAAGCATTACCAGTAATTAGAAAAAGCAAATGATATAAAAATAAAGATCAGTGCACTACAAATCAATCAATCTCTCAACCAGTCAGTCAATCAATTAATGAATTCATTAATCAATCATATCATTGTGGTGTAAAGTGGGAATGATAATCTAATATTCTATACATTAAAAGTTTATTTAATTTTGAAATATATTTTTTTTTAATAAGACGAAGTCATAATTTGGTCACAACATGTTACATGCCATAGAAATCCTTGACTAGTATATGTCTTAAAACAAAAAAATACTTGTACAAGTGTGATACTTGATATATATAGCACTACAACTGGTATGTCATAGAAACAGGATGTACAATTTACAGAGTTAATTTAAGTGATTGTTTTGTTAATTACATTGTATTTTAAATTATATACAGCCTTTACTTACACAAAAGTAACACTGTAACTTACAATATGCATATCATAAATTTAAGTGATTGTTTTGTTAATTATTTTAAATTATAAACAGCATTTTACAAAAGTAAGACTGTAGCATACAGCAGGAAAATGTTTGATTTTTATGTCTGTTTATTTTTTAGGTGTTTATTGTAATGTTGAAGTAGTTAGAAATAGAGGGTTAGGGGTTAGGGTTATGGTGTTTAATGCCACTTTAACCCTAACCCTAACTCTCTATTTCTAACTGCTTCAACATTACATTAGAAACAGATGACATGTATAAAGTAAGGCTGTAACTTATAACATGTATACCAGTAATGTTTTATTTGTTTATTTTTTCAGGTGTTTAATATAATGTTAAGATAAGTAAACATGGATGAGATGTTCGCTGAGACAGATTTATTACTTGCAGAACAAGCTGGGTGTATGGATCTAAGTACTAAGTATCGTAACGGTGCTAACGGAATTACCGAGGGAAGAACCAGTACTGCTAGTACAGATGATGAACTATTAGATATTGGAGACGGCAGGATGGAAGCCCTTGAAAACTGGGCAGACTCAGATGATCTAGAACCTAAATACTCCAGTAAGCCATTTTATTAGTTCACCTGGACCAAAGGTCCAGGTGAACTATTGCCATCACTTGGCGTCCGTCGTCTGTCGTCTGTAAACTTTTCACATTTCAAGCTTCTTCTCCGAAACCACTTGGCCGATTGGAACCGAACTTAGCAGGAATGTTCCTTGGATGGTCCTCTACAAAGTTACTATTTTTCGTTCCAGTCGGATATTCAATATGGCTGCCAGGGCCAATAATATGCTCTGATTGGCTGAAATTTCAAAGATCTTCTTCTCCGAAACTAATGAACTGACTGAACCCAAACTGTAAAGGAATGATCATTGGAATGTCCTTTACCAAGTTACTGTTTTTTATGCCGATCGGAAATCCAAGATGGCCGCCATCGCAGGACATAGATTAACATTGGACCCTATGGGAAAATGTTCAAATGCCTTCTTCTCAGAAACTACAAATATGATTAAAGCCAAACTGTACATGAATGTTCATTGGATGGTCCTCTACAAACTTTACGTTTTTTGTTCCGATATGAAATTCAAAATGGCGGCTACGGCAGGACTTAGTTTAACATTGGACCCTATGGGAAAAATGTTTCAAAATGCTTCTTCTCTGAAACCACTTGGACAGTTGAAACCAAACTGCCCAGGAATGATCATTGGAAGGTCCTCTACAAATTTGTGGTTTTTTATGCCGGTCGGAAATCCAAGATGGCCGCCACCGCAGGACATAGATTAACATTGGACCCTATGGGAAAATGTTCAAATGCCTTCTTCTCAGAAACTACAAATATTATTAAAGCCAAACTGTACATGAATGTTCATTGGATGATCCTCTACAATCTTAAGGTTTTTTGTTCCGATATGAAATTCAAAATGGCGGCTACGGCAGGACTTAGTTTAACATTGGACCCTATGGGAAAAATGTTTCAAAACGCTTCTTCTCTGAAACCACTTGAATAATTGAAACCAAACTGCCCAGGAATGATCATTGGAAGGTCCTCTACAAGGTGTGTGTTTTTTATGCCGATCGGAAATCCAAGATGGCCACCACCGCAGGACATAGATTAACATTGGACCCTATGGGAAAATGTTCAAATGCCTTCTTCTCAGAAACTACAAATATGATTAAAGCCAAACTGTACAAGAATGTTCATTGGATGGTCCTCTACAAACTTTACGTTTTTTGTTCCGATATGAAATTCAAAATGGCGGCTACGGCAGGACTTAGTTTAACATTGGACCCTATGGGAAAAATGTTTCAAAATGCTTCTTCTCTGAAACCACTTGGACAGTTGAAACCAAACTGCCCAGGAATGATCATTGGAAGATCCTCTACAAAGTTTCTGTTTTTTATGCCGGTCGGAAATCCAAGATGGCCACCACCGCAGGACATAGATTAACATTGGACCCTATGGGAAAATGTTCAAATGCCTTCTTCTCAGAAACTACAAATATGATTAAAGCCAAACTGTACATGAATGTTCATTGGATGGTCCTCTACAAACTTTGTGTTTTTTGTTCCGATATAAAATTCAAAATGGCGGCTACGGCAGGACTTAGTTTAACATTGGACCCTATGGGAAAAATGTTTCAAAACGCTTCTTCTCTGAAACCACTTGGATAATTGAAACCAAACTGCCCAGGAATGATCATTGGAAGGTCCTCTACAAGGTGTGTGTTTTTTATGCCGATCGGAAATCCAAGATGGCCACCACCGCAGGACATAGATTAACATTGGACCCTATGGGAAAATGTTCAAATGCCTTCTTCTCAGAAACTACAAATATGATTAAAGCCAAACTGTCCATATGTGTGTACATTGGATGGTCCTCTACAAACTTTACGTTTTTTGTTCCGATATGAAATTCAAAATGGCGGCTACGGCAGGACTTAGTTTAACATTGGACCCTATGGGAAAAATGTTTCAAAACGCTTCTTCTCTGAAACCACTTGGATAATTGAAACCAAACTGCCCAGGAATGATCATTGGAAGGTCCTCTACAAGGTGTGTGTTTTTTATGCCGATCGGAAATCCAAGATGGCCACCACCGCAGGACATAGATTAACATTGGACCCTATGGGAAAATGTTCAAATGCCTTCTTCTCAGAAACTACAAATATGATTAAAGCCAAACTGTACAAGAATGTTCATTGGATGGTCCTCTACAAACTTTACGTTTTTTGTTCCGATATGAAATTCAAAATGGCGGCTACGGCAGGACTTAGTTTAACATTGGACCCTATGGGAAAAATGTTTCAAAATGCTTCTTCTCTGAAACCACTTGGACAGTTGAAACCAAACTGCCCAGGAATGATCATTGGAAGGTCCTCTACAAAGTTTCTGTTTTTTATGCCGGTCGGAAATCCAAGATGGCCACCACCGCAGGACATAGATTAACATTGGACCCTATGGGAAAATGTTCAAATGCCTTCTTCTCAGAAACTACAAATATGATTAAAGCCAAACTGTACATGAATGTTCATTGGATGGTCCTCTACAAACTTTGCGTTTTTTGTTCCGATATAAAATTCAAAGTGGCGGCTACGGCAGGACTTAGTTTAACATTGGACCCTATGGGGAAAATGTTTCAAAACGCTTCTTCTCTGAAACCACTTAGATAATTGAAACCAAACTGCCCAGGAATGATCATTGGAAGGTCCTCTACAAGGTGTGTGTTTTTTATGCCGATCGGAAATCCAAGATGGCCACCACCGCAGGACATAGATTAACATTGGACCCTATGGGAAAATGTTCAAATGCCTTCTTCTCAGAAACTACAAATATGATTAAAGCCAAACTGTACAAGAATGTTCATTGGATGGTCCTCTACAAACTTTACGTTTTTTGTTCCGATATGAAATTCAAAATGGCGGCTACGGTAGGACTTAGTTTAACATTGGACCCTATGGGAAAAATGTTTCAAAATGCTTCTTCTCTGAAACCACTTGGATAGTTGAAACCAAACTGCCCAGGAATGATCATTGGAAGGTCCTCTACAAAGTTTCTGTTTTTTATGCCGGTCGGAAATCCAAGATGGCCACCAACCGCAGGACATAGATTAACATTGGACCCTATGGGAAAATGTTCAAATGCCTTCTTCTCAGAAACTACAAATATGATTAAAGCCAAACTGTACATGAATGTTCATTAGATGGTCCTCTACAAACTTTGCGTTTTTTGTTCCGATATAAAATTCAAAATGGCGGCTACGGCAGGACTTAGTTTAACATTGGACCCTATGGGAAAAATGTTTCAAAACGCTTCTTCTCTGAAACCACTTGGATAATTGAAACCAAACTGCCCAGGAATGATCATTGGAAGGTCCTCTACAAGGTGTGTGTTTTTTATGCCGATCGGAAATCCAAGATGGCCACCACCGCAGGACATAGATTAACATTGGACCCTATGGGAAAATGTTCAAATGCCTTCTTCTCAGAAACTACAAATATGATTAAAGCCAAACTGTCCATATGTGTGTACATTGGATGGTCCTCTACAAACTTTACGTTTTTTGTTCCGATATGAAATTCAAAATGGCGGCTACGGCAGGACTTAGTTTAACATTGGACCCTATGGGAAAAATGTTTCAAAATGCTTCTTCTCTGAAACCACTTGGACAGTTGAAACCAAACTGCCCAGGAATGATCATTGGAAGATCCTCTACAAAGTTTCTGTTTTTTATGCCGGTCGGAAATCCAAGATGGCCACCACCGCAGGACATAGATTAACATTGGACCCTATGGGAAAATGTTCAAATGCCTTCTTCTCAGAAACTACAAATATGATTAAAGCCAAACTGTACATGAATGTTCATTGGATGGTCCTCTACAAACTTTGTGTTTTTTGTTCCGATATAAAATTCAAAATGGCGGCTACGGCAGGACTTAGTTTAACATTGGACCCTATGGGAAAAATGTTTCAAAACGCTTCTTCTCTGAAACCACTTGGATAATTGAAACCAAACTGCCCAGGAATGATCATTGGAAGGTCCTCTACAAGGTGTGTGTTTTTTATGCCGATCGGAAATCCAAGATGGCCACCACCGCAGGACATAGATTAACATTGGACCCTATGGGAAAATGTTCAAATGCCTTCTTCTCAGAAACTACAAATATGATTAAAGCCAAACTGTCCATATGTGTGTACATTGGATGGTCCTCTACAAACTTTACGTTTTTTGTTCCGATATGAAATTCAAAATGGCGGCTACGGCAGGACTTAGTTTAACATTGGACCCTATGGGAAAAATGTTTCAAAACGCTTCTTCTCTGAAACCACTTGGATAATTGAAACCAAACTGCCCAGGAATGATCATTGGAAGGTCCTCTACAAGGTGTGTGTTTTTTATGCCGATCGGAAATCCAAGATGGCCACCACCGCAGGACATAGATTAACATTGGACCCTATGGGAAAATGTTCAAATGCCTTCTTCTCAGAAACTACAAATATGATTAAAGCCAAACTGTACAAGAATGTTCATTGGATGGTCCTCTACAAACTTTACGTTTTTTGTTCCGATATGAAATTCAAAATGGCGGCTACGGCAGGACTTAGTTTAACATTGGACCCTATGGGAAAAATGTTTCAAAATGCTTCTTCTCTGAAACCACTTGGACAGTTGAAACCAAACTGCCCAGGAATGATCATTGGAAGGTCCTCTACAAAGTTTCTGTTTTTTATGCCGGTCGGAAATCCAAGATGGCCACCACCGCAGGACATAGATTAACATTGGACCCTATGGGAAAATGTTCAAATGCCTTCTTCTCAGAAACTACAAATATGATTAAAGCCAAACTGTACATGAATGTTCATTGGATGGTCCTCTACAAACTTTGCGTTTTTTGTTCCGATATAAAATTCAAAGTGGCGGCTACGGCAGGACTTAGTTTAACATTGGACCCTATGGGGAAAATGTTTCAAAACGCTTCTTCTCTGAAACCACTTAGATAATTGAAACCAAACTGCCCAGGAATGATCATTGGAAGGTCCTCTACAAGGTGTGTGTTTTTTATGCCGATCGGAAATCCAAGATGGCCACCACCGCAGGACATAGATTAACATTGGACCCTATGGGAAAATGTTCAAATGCCTTCTTCTCAGAAACTACAAATATGATTAAAGCCAAACTGTACAAGAATGTTCATTGGATGGTCCTCTACAAACTTTACGTTTTTTGTTCCGATATGAAATTCAAAATGGCGGCTACGGTAGGACTTAGTTTAACATTGGACCCTATGGGAAAAATGTTTCAAAATGCTTCTTCTCTGAAACCACTTGGATAGTTGAAACCAAACTGCCCAGGAATGATCATTGGAAGGTCCTCTACAAAGTTTCTGTTTTTTATGCCGGTCGGAAATCCAAGATGGCCACCAACCGCAGGACATAGATTAACATTGGACCCTATGGGAAAATGTTCAAATGCCTTCTTCTCAGAAACTACAAATATGATTAAAGCCAAACTGTACATGAATGTTCATTAGATGGTCCTCTACAAACTTTGCGTTTTTTGTTCCGATATAAAATTCAAAATGGCGGCTACGGCAGGACTTAGTTTAACATTGGACCCTATGGGAAAAATGTTTCAAAACGCTTCTTCTCTGAAACCACTTGGATAATTGAAACCAAACTGCCCAGGAATGATCATTGGAAGGTCCTCTACAAGGTGTGTGTTTTTTATGCCGATCGGAAATCCAAGATGGCCACCACCGCAGGACATAGATTAACATTGGACCCTATGGGAAAATGTTCAAATGCCTTCTTCTCAGAAACTACAAATATGATTAAAGCCAAACTGTCCATATGTGTGTACATTGGATGGTCCTCTACAAACTTTACGTTTTTTGTTCCGATATGAAATTCAAAATGGCGGCTACGGCAGGACTTAGTTTAACATTGGACCCTATGGGAAAAATGTTTCAAAACGCTTCTTCTCTGAAACCACTTGGATAATTGAAACCAAACTGCCCAGGAATGATCATTGGAAGGTCCTCTACAAGGTGTGTGTTTTTTATGCCGATCGGAAATCCAAGATGGCCACCACCGCAGGACATAGATTAACATTGGACCCTATGGGAAAATGTTCAAATGCCTTCTTCTCAGAAACTACAAATATGATTAAAGCCAAACTGTACATGAATGTTCATTGAATGGTCCTCTACAAAATATACGTTTTTTATTCTGATATGAAATTCAAAATGGCGGCTACGGCAGGACTTAGTTTAACATTGGACCCTATGGGAAAAATGTTTCAAAATGCTTCTTCTCTGAAACCACTTGGACAGTTGAAACCAAACTGCCCAGGAATGATCATTGGAAGGTCCTGTTTTTTATGCCGATCGGAAATCCAAGATGGCTGCCACCACAGGTCATAGTATTAACACAGAACCATATGGGGAAAATACAGAAATATATTCTTCTCTGAAGCTATTGCACTGATTGAACCTAAACTGTGCATCAATCATTGGAAGGTCCTTTACAAACTTTGTGTTTTTTATGTTGATCGTAATTCCAAGATGATGCAGGACATAGTTTTTACATAGGACCAATTGGTTTTTTTTATTACCAGGTGAACGATACAGGCTCTTGAGAGCCTCTGGTTTATTACACAATGTTGTATGCTCATACAGTACTCCCCTTCTGTAATGAAACAGTGGCCTTATAAGAGAGGTGGTCTCTCTCTCATGGGACAATTTAGTATTATTAGCTCACCTTGCCAAAGGCAATGTGAGCTTTTGCCATCACTTGGCGTCCGTCGTCCGTCATCTGTCGTCCGTTAACTTTTCACATTTTAATCTTCACCTCTGAAACCCCTTAGCCAAATGAACTGAAACTTGGTAGGAAGCATCTATGGAAGGTCCTCTATAAAGATTGTTCATTTTGTCCCGATCGGTTAACAAACATGGCCGCCACAGGCAATTCTTGTTTCTGATTGGTTGATTTCTAAAAAATCTTCTCCTCTGTTAAAAGAATGATAACTCTTGCTTAAACTGTTAAAAGAAAGATAACTCTTGTCATTATCTCCCTTAGAAATTAACTAATGCTGATATTGTGTAACATGTTTATTCTATACATTACAAGTAGGTATTCACATTTTAATATTCTTTTTAACAAACTTTGCCAAAGGCAATATGAGCTTTTGCCATCACTTGGTGTCTGTCGTCTGTCATCGGTTTACTTTTCACATTTTAATCTTCTCCTCTGAAAACCCTCAGCCAAATGAACCGAAACTTGGTAGGAAGCATCTATGGAAGGTCCTCTCTAAAGAGTGCACATTTTGTTATGATCCATTACCAAACATGGCCATCACAGGCAATTCTTGTTTCTGATTGGCCGATTTTTTTAAATCTTCTCCTCCGAAGCCACTTGGCCAAATGAACCGAAGCTTGGTAGGAAGCATCTATGGAATGTCCTCTATGAAGATTGCTCATTTCGTCCCGATCGTTAACAAACATGGCTACTACCGAAACTTAGTAGGAAACATCTATGGAATGTCCTCTATGAAGATTGCTCATTTCGTCCCGATCGGTTAACAAACATGGCCACCACATGCAATTCTTGTTTCTGATTGGTCGATTTCTTAAAAATCTTCTCCTTTGAAACTGCTTAGCCATTTGAACCGAAACTTGGTAGGAAGAATCTACATGTATGGAAGGTTCTGTATTAAGTTTCCTCAAAGCAGAATGAAAGGTGAGCGACACAGGCTCAGCCCACTGAGCCTCTAGTTTTTGTAGCTATCAGTAATAAACAATACATTGAATAAAAAGTACATGTATAATTAATATGTTTTATGTGGCCGATGCTATGATTTATTGATTGATTATTGCTTAATGTCCAGCGAGCTGTACTCCAGCTATATTCAGTATTGATTGTAAAGTCAAGATGGCCACCAGCACAGGACAAATTTAACATAGGCTCTTGTAGGAAAATTATTTGATCTGAAATCACTAAGCTATTTGACAGCATTCTTAGCTGGAATGTTGCTTGGATGATTTTTTACCAAATGTATGTTTTCTTGTGTTAATCGGAATCCAAGGTGGCTGCCATTGGCAGACAAAGTTTTAACATAGCTACAGTACAGTCAGAGACATTGCATGATAAATCACTGTGATAGACGTATCGCTCTTCCTGGTGGTAATGATATAATGTTTGGTCTGTTTAATCTGTTTACTTTTTTTGATATGCCTTTTGGATGATAATAAGTAACACTCTAAATGCAAAAGAAATTTTGAAGATATATTGAATAGAACAAAAGATATATCCAATTCACCAAGAAGACTGATATGTCTATCACAGTGATTTATCACACTATGTCTCTGACTGTACTGTACCTAAGGGAAGATGAAAATTGTTTTTTTCTTAAATACTGGAAATTTTACTGAATTCAAGTGGTATATGTATATGAATTGTCTTTAGTTGATCCTTACAAAGTTTTATATTTTATTCGTGGATCACAAATCCACTGAACAGTTTTCAAACTATTGGTTTATAATTAAAAGCTTTTTATCAGAAATTACAAGCTCATTTGAACCTAAACAGTCTATGGATAACCTCATGTGAGTGATACAGGCTCAGGTGAGCCTCTTGTTGTTTATATGATTTATTGTTTGTAAGCATCTTGAAATAGTTCTCATTTGAGGTTCAATACCAATCTATCAATCATTCTTTCATTGGCAATAACAAATATTTTTTCAAAGTGGATCAATTTAACCATTTATCTCATGCATGTATTGTACGTGTATGGTCAATACATAATTCAGAATAAAAGATAAGAAACAGTCATTATGAACCATGTACATGTAGTATGTTTGTAAAATAACGATGTTTCTTTTTTTTTATTCTGAATTTTGTATTGACCATACACGTACAATACATGCATGAGATAAATGGTTAAATTGGTTCATTTAACCTATGCCAACATTTTAAAAAAATATATGTAAAAAGGTAAAAAAGATTGTTGGCATAGGTTGAATAGGTTAATTGTTATATAAACATGACTAGTCATGTTTAATTAGTGTAAAATCGGGGGAGATGTCAATGTACTCCAAGTCCACAATTAATTTTTAATGTAAGGTTGTCTTGTTTTTGTGTGAGTATTGAGTGAATAAACTAAGTATGTATTCAAAATCATATTTTATGGAAATAACACACACAAAAATCAGTATATCTGACAGCACATATATTTAATAAAGGACAAAGTCCTTATAACGGTAGGCTGTCCGATTTTTCCTTCTATATTGATAGCCAAATATCTGTTCACTGGAAGTTTAAAAAATAGATCAATTGATAATTTAGAAACACAAAAGAAATATATTTCAATGAAAAATTCCCAATTCTTTAATTATTTACTCTATGCAAAATCGAAATAGACTTGAAATAAAATTCTAATGAAAAAATCTCTTTCTACGAAACTCCCGACGGAAGAGCGGAGTACAGTAGGTAAAATGAACAGAACAGCCATAACAAATCGGCTACAAAATTCATTCAAAATAAAAGATAATAACTTGTACAGATCATCGTATTATTGAAATTTTAGGACTTCGTCCTTCAAACAGGTTGCCTGTCTCATATTATCAAACTTTATAGAAATAATTAGGATATTATAAGCACATATATTTTAACATCAATCATAATGAAAATAAAATAGGATATTATAAGCATATATATTTTTGTATCATACTTCATGAAAATAAATTAGGATATTATAAGCACATATATTTTAACATCAATCATAATGAAAATAAAATAGGATATTATAAGCATATATATTTTTATATCATACTTCATGAAAATAAATTAGGATATTATAAGCACAGATATTTTTTTTTGTCATACTTCAAATTATCTTATAAATAATTAGCTTGGAGTGAACTGAATTATCTTATGATTAGTTAGCTTGGAGTGAGCAATTAAAAAATACTCTTTTCAAAATGATGATAATTCTAAATTTATAAATAAATATTATTAAAAACTTTTGAATTTAGATTTTAAGAAAATTGCTTAATTGCATGAGTATCATATAATATTTTTAATTCATACATTTTAGAAAGATTGTTTATTTAAATTATTCTAAAATTTTACATTTTTATCTTTTTTATTTACAGATTTTTGTTTAATTTTACCAGATCCAGTTTTTTTCAAACGAAGTTAGTTTCGTTTGGTAGGTGGGTGGTTTTGAGCTCTCTCGTTTGGAAAAAAACCAAAATCGCACATTGAGATTTGTCAATAAATCTTTAAAAATGCACTTAAAAAACGGCATAACATTGAATGGAACATCGTTTTAATTTCTTTCGAGTCTGTATATTGTACTGTTTCTTTATTATACTCCCTTCCTATGGTACCGAGGGTTCTATGATACCACGGTATTTACGTTTTACACGATTGTGCAATTGCAGTGCCACCTAGTAGCAGATCTATTTTGGTATAGTGGAGTCCCAACCTACACGCTTACGATCCATTCTCTATCCAGAGTTGTCGTTCCCGCTACGCTCCACTCTATCTCTGTCAACGCTCATTTTACAAGATTTTTGTAAAATTTAGAAACAGTAAAAGAAATGTACTTAAAATTGTTTTATTTATTGTAAATATCAATAAAGATGAAAAATGATTTGTGATCGTTTTTAATTTTTACCTCTGCAAAATAGTTCTCCAAGAAGTGGGGGGGAAATCATTTTTAAGCTTGAGAGAATTTATTTGAAATGAGTGATTTATTTTCATCTTTATTGATATTTACAATAATTAAAGCAATTTTAAGTACATTCTTTTTTACTGTTTTTAAATTTTACAAACATCTTGTCAAATGAGCTGAGTGGAGCATAGCGGGAACAACAACTCTGGATAGAGAATGGTTTATGATCATCTGTCAAAATCTTATAATACAGCACTCCATAGACTGATTTTCGGAACTACCTCAGTACCATAGGAATCTCCTTTTCTTGACCTATAAAATGGACGCTGTTGTGCGTATTGCCGATTATAGACTCGTAAACATACTTTGGTTAAAAATAATGCATTGGATATGAAGGAAGGGATCTGCTGAAGTAATAAAAATAATATTTTCACTCGGGTATTTAACCGTTTTTATTTATTTCTGGTAAAACATTAACTACCGTGGTACCATAGAACCCCGGGCTACTGAATAAGTAATGGGTGTATATGTATCCTGTTTGCGGTACAACTAAATATCATGCGCAACGAAAAGCAACGGTCTTCTTTTGCAAATTAAAAAAAATAATGTTTTCGATTCTTGGAACGTTTTATGGTTCACTTGTATAGAAAGGGCTTTAAATGGATTTCTTGATATACAAGATGCATGCACTGCTCCACAAATAATAAATAAGTGTTCCAGATCTTTGCACTTATTATAAGAATGCACAATACAGAGATGTCCATATTAATCTATAAATATCATTTTATTGGTACAGTATGTTTGTTGAATTATATGTACACTTAGATGAAATCAAGTGTCTGTGATTTTGAAAGGATAAAGATTCATAGATAGACCCTTTATCATGACATGCATATGGAGAATACATGGTTCTAAACCCTATATTGTTAGGTGGAGTTTGGTTTATAATACATCAGTATTCTGTTTTTCACACTTTCATTTGGGGGGGGGGGGGGGGGGGGGGGGGGGTGGGTGGGTGGTCTGAGCCAAATGAAACTAACTTCATTTGAAAAAAACTGTCACATTTTGCGACGATCCCTTATTTCATATATAAATTTTTACAAAAGTTTAGGTATTTTTTTTTCAAGTTGTTAAATTTTAACAGACTTATTCTTATATTTTTAGATTGTTTTTTGTTTAGTTTTTAGCTCACCTTGCCAAAGGCAATGTGAGCTTTTGCCATCACTTGGCGTCCGTCGTCTGTCGTCCGTTAACTTTTCACATTTTAATCTTCTCCTCTGAAACCCCTCAGCCAAATGAATTGAAACTTGGTAGGAAGCATCTATGGAAGGTCCTCTATAATGATTGCTCATTTCGTCCCGATCCATTAACAAACATGGCCACTACAGGCAATTCTTGTTTCTGATTGTCCTATTTTTAAAAATCTTCTCCTCTGAAACTACTGATCCAAATGAATTGAAACTTGGTAGGAAGCATCTATGGAAGGTCCTCTATAAAGAATGCTCATTTTGTCCCGATCCATTAACAAATATGATCGCCACAGGCAATTCATGTTTATGATTGTATGCTTTCTAAAAAAAATCTATTTTTCTGTGGAAAGAGAGATAACTCTAATTTAAATATTGACATTTACTTTAGTATAATACAGTTAAAATGAATCTGTATAAACACATGTGACCGAGATACCCACCTTAAACCATATATATTTATGATCAGGGTGACAAGGCAAATTAAATGCATTATAGCTCAGGCCCCGGGGTCATATCCCACCCACTACCTGAAGTGAACTTTTTAATGGTTGAGATCCCCACCCCTAAACCATATATATTTATGATCAGGGTGACTAGGCAAATTAAATGCCTTATAGTTCAGGCCCCGGGGGTCATACCCCACCTCCTACCTAAAGTAAACTTTTTGATGGTTGAGATCCCCACCCCTAAGCCATATATATTTATGATCAGGGTGACTAGGCAAATTAAATGCCTTATAGCTCAGGTCCTGGGGGTCATACCCCACCCCCTACCTGACACGAACTTTTTAATGGTTGAGATCCCCACCCCTAAACCATATATATTTATGATTAGGGTGACTAGGCAAATTAAATGCCTTATAGCTCAGGCCCTGGGGGGGTCATACTCCACCCCCTACCTGAAGTGAACTTTTTAATGGTTGAGATCCCCACCCCTAAGCCATATATATTTATGATCAGGGTGACTAGGCAAATTAAATGCCTTATAGCTCAGGCACTGGGGGTTATACCCCTCCCCCTACCTGAAGTGAACTTTTTAATGGTTGAGATCCCCACCCCTAAGCCATATATATTTATGATCAGGGTGACTAGGCAAATTAAATGCCTTATAGCTCAGGCACTGGGGGTCATACCCCTCCCCCTACCTGAAGTGAACTTTTTAATGGTTGAGATCCCCACCCCTAAGCCATATATATTTATGATCAGGGTGACTAGGCAAATTAAATACCTTATAGCTCAGGCCCGGGGGTCATACCCACCCCCCTACCTGAGGTGAACTTTTTAATGGTTGAGATCCCCTCCCCTAAGCCATATATATTTATGATCATGGTGAATAGACAAATGAAATGCCCCAAGAGTTGAGACCTGAGGTCATCCCCATCCCCTACCAGAAGTTTTTTTTATAGCCAAGTATAAAACAAGACCAAATGATTTTGACTTGCAACTCGTTTTAGTTAGTTGTCCGAAGGGACAAGTTCAAAAAAATGTTAATGTAGGAAGCACCTATAGGCTATGGAATGTTCTGTATTAAGTTTCTTCAGAGCAGAATGCAAGGTGAGCGACACAGGCTCAGCTCAGTCTAGTTTTTTTTTTATATTAAATTTCACTTTTGAGACTTTACAAAAGTTTAATTTTTTTTTCAAGTTGTTAAATTTTAACAGATTGTTTTTTGTTTATTTTGTTTATTTTTTTATAATAAATTTCACTTTTGAGACCTGCATTTCCAAATTGACTTACCTGTAGCTGTCATTAATTGTTATATAAACACCTGTAATATAATCTTTGTTGGTATACCTTGAATATGATATTGCAAAATGTAGGTTGAAGACACCATGTATCATGTACATGTATAAAGGAAGTGGAAATTAATCAGATAAATAATATAAAGTATATTTACCCCTTGACCTTGTGAAAGAGGATAAGTTAAGCTGTCTAGATTTCTTGTATTATTAGAAAAGAAAAGTCATAGGAAAGAAAATGCAGGAACATTACAGTAGTATAGTCGTGTTAACAGTTATAGCCTAAGGCAGGATGTTCAACGCAAACTATATATTTATTTGTCAAAAGTTTTAAAAATATATCATTAGTATTCATAATGGTGGATGAGAAAGATGGAATTCTGGGGAAGATGGAATTAGATGAAATAGCAGGTACAGTAGTCCCCCCCCTTTATAAGGCCACCCCTGTCAGTAATGTAAAAGTGGCATTATAACAGTGGCCTCTCTTGAGAGCAACAATTTAGTAGTTCATACATTTCACTTTCTCGATACATCTGAAATTTGTTCTGATAACTAAGAGGGGTGGAAATTGGTGGAGGGGGCTTTTAAGTGAGTGACTTCTGTATAGATACAGAATTGAAGGTGTCATATCTACATGAACATGTACATGTATGCATGAATACCTTATGTACTATTATTATTTATATGGAAGAGGCAGCTTCATATCTTGTGGAAAGAGGGGCGCTACATTTTTTTGGTTCTAAAAGTTGAGGCTTTAAAAATTTGACTAAAAGATCCTAGTAGATGAGAGAAAAAAATTCCAGAATAGAAGGGGGTCCCCCAGGCATCCCCCTGGATCCCCCATGTACAAAAACTGTCAAGTGCATTGATTTTGTGTCTCTTGATAATAACAGAGTAACAACCCTTTGGACATTGTGATGTTATTTTTTGATGAGATGATGATGATGTATGATTTGTACCAGACCAACACACAGAGTAAGATGTTTTAGTGCTACATGTAGTTATCTAAAACAACAATCTGTAGACAGGCATGTTGCTCTATTCTCACACATTACCAGGAGATAAAAAAAACCTACATGATACATAGGAATGAACTCCCTCATTTACAGCAATGGAATTTTTTTTTTTACACATGATTAGATTTTTGGTTTATTGGAAATGGTGGATGATTAGTAATGTGTGATGTCAAAATGTTGTATTTTATATTTGATTTTTAGGGGGGGTAAATATATGACTTTAACCCACAAAAAAGAACTGAAAATATTAATTGTAAAAGTATAATTCTACTAATGTACAGGTGCTGGCTGACATTTTTTTCTATTTAATTATTAATTTAAATAATATTACAGGTATTTATTGCCACATAAAGTTAAGTTTTAGATAAATGACCAGAACAAAAAAATGGAGAAAAGAATGTGAAACAAAATTATAGACCAAATTTGTTTTGAATGAAAATATAACAAATACGGATCATCCTAATCCTTAATTTTTGTCAAATTTGTAATTTTGCTGTTGTCAAGTGACACTTAGCGCATCGTGACATATTTTAAGCAATTTTTATACGCCCGTGGCATCTCGAGACGGGCCGTATTATGTGATTGGGTGCGGCGGGCAGGCGTCCACACAGGTTTCCGCACAATAACTTTAGTTCTGTATATCGGATCTTTACCAAGCTTGGCCACATGATTCCCCTGTGGAAGGGGAAGAACCGTATTTATTTTGGGGTCAAAGGTCAAGGTCACTGTTACTATACAATTTTGTAAATATAATTTTTGACAACAGGATCGTTTCCGCATAACTTTAGTTCTGTATATTGGATCTTTACCAAACTTTGGCCACATGATTCCCTTGTGGAAGGGGAAGAACCCTATTTATTTTGGGGTCATTAGGTCAAAGGTCAAGGTCACCATTACTATAAATAGAATTTTTGACAACAGGATCGTTTCCGCACGATAACTTTAGTTCTGTATATTGAATCTTTACCAAACTTGGCCACATGATTCCCCTGTGGAAGGGGAAGAACCCTATTTATTTTGGGGTCATTACCATTATACCGTTTGATAATTTATATAGACGGGTGTATTTTGCGATGCACACATTTCTTGTTATTCTGTTGTTACATATTCATATGAAATCATAACTAATAGGAATATGTTATGTTTCTATGGTGACATATTATGTTATAGAAATTCTTGAAAAAATTAGAAAAATCAAGAGAAGAAGACCTAAATTTTGATATACAATAAATAGATTTGTTACCATGGAAAATAAGAATATACATTTGTATTAAGCTTGTAATGCAGGGTGCACTCGACTCGCAGCCACAAGTGATAAAGTTTACCAGTTGCTTGCCCATGGTCAGTGGTTCTCTCCGGATACTCCGGCTTCTTCCACCACTAAAACTGGTCGCCATGATATAGCTGAAATATTGCTGAAAGTGGCGTTAAAACACCAAAAGTCAAAATCAAATCAGATTTTTTCTTCTGTGGTTGAAATTATTTTTCGTTCCTTCTGCTCCATCATATGTCAACAATAGTTTTATATCAGTAATGTGCTTACTTTGTAATAACAAATCTATCAAATCTGGTGATGGTGACTATTTTAACCTCATTTTAATTAAATCTGGTGATGGTGACTATTTTAACCTCATTTTAATTAAATCTGGTGATGGTGACTATTTTAACCTCATTTTAATTATGCATCAAGCTATAATATACAATCTATGGTGTTCTTTATGTCAATCCTCCTGTTTGTAATGCATACCTGTCTGTCTGTCTGTTTGTCTATGCATATTTCGTGTTTCTACTTTATAGAATCTTAGTGGATTCCAACCATATTTATAGCATATGCTTGTAGAAACATGACACCACCAGAGCTTGAACCCACAATCTACTGCAATTGGGGCGAGTACGCTAACCATGACACCACTGATACGGTTTATGTGAAATAGATAAGGAAATAGAAGAATTTTTATATTTATTACATTAAACTTTTAAATACATCAAGTACAAATGTACTACATACAAATGACTTAATTAGTAAAAACTGGGCAATAATTGTAGGGTAGAGGGGGGTTATGGTATTTAATGCCACTTTCAACAATATTTCAGATCTATTCAGTTATTGTAACATGCAGCATATCAAATACAATTTTACATGATATATATGACTATGTCCCACAGCTAAAGTCTTCTTTGCAACAGGTGAGAATTTGACTGGCAGAAATATTCATTGAAAACAGCAGTGAAGTTCTAATTGGGTTTATTGACAAACTGATGTATTAATTGTCAAATGATCCAACCGTGAAATCTGGTTAAAAAGCCAGTTATAAAGTAAAGAAATCTAGTATGTTTATTATTAATCAACTCTTGACAATGACAATATTGTTTAATATGGAATAAATGATCGTATGGTAGTTGGATTTACTATCTATCTATAAAAATAGAAATTTCTTCAAATGGCCAAAACTGCTCTATTTTAAGCCAGAAAGTGCCCAAATTTGAACTGTATAAGCATAATGATGAGCTTTTTAACATATATTACAGGATTTTTTATGAACTTTGAACTTTTGCCTATTTTGACAGATTATGCAAATTAGAAAAAAGGGGGGATGAAATTAAAAAAATTTCTTCTCCTCTGAAACTACTGAGCCAATCTCAACCAAACTTTACTGAAATGATCCTTGGGTGGTCCCCTTTCAAAATTGTGTCCGTCAGCACCGTCTTGTATCCAAGATGGCCGCCATTACTAAAAATAGAAATTTCTTCAAATGGCAAAAAACTGCTCTATTTTAAGCCAGAAAGTGCCAAAATTTGAACTGTATAAGCATAATGATGGGCTTTTTAACATATATTACGGAATTTTTTATGAACTTTGAACTTTTGCCTATTTTGACTGATTATGCAAATTAGAAAAAAGGGGGGATGAAATTTAAAAAAAATCTTCTCCTCTGAAACTACTGAGCCAATCTCAACCAAACTTTGCTGAAATGATCCTTGGGTGGTCCCCTTTCAAAATTGTGTCCGTCAGCACTGTCTGGTATCCAAGATGGCTGCCATTACTAAAAATAGAAATTTATTCAAATGGCCAAAATTGCTCTATTTTAAGCCAGAAAGTGCCCAAATTTTAACTGTATAAGCATAATGATGAGCTTTTTAACATATATTACAAGATTTTTTATGAAGTTTGAACTTTTGCCTATTTTGACCGATTATGCAAATTAGAAAAAAGGGGGGATGAAATTAAAAAAAAATCTTCTCCTCTGAAACTATTGAGCCAATCTCAACCAAACTTTGCTGAAATGATTCTTGGGTGGTCCTCTTCCAAAATTGTGTCCCGCATTTCAGAACACTGACCAAGATGGCCGCCACAGCCGAACTTAATTTAACATAGGACCCTATGGGAAATTCCCATAAACATCTTCTTGTCTGAAACCATTTGCTCAATAAGAACAAAATTTGGATGAAATAGTCATTGGAAGGTTCTCTTCCAAAAATGTGTCCGGCAGTTTGGCCCTTCGATCAATTTTTTTTTTTTTTTTTAATACTTTTCGTGTTATATTTCAAAAACTATAAGAGATAGATGTTAAGTTTAAATTGCAAAAATGTGCACCATGTCGATATCTACCTACCCTGCAATTTTGAAGTAAATATGATTACCCATCTTGGAGTTCTTGCCCTTTTTTTCATCAAATTAGAAAAAAAAATTAATACTTTTCGTCTTATATTTCAAAAACTATAAGAGATAAAGGTTAAGTTTAAATTGCTAAAATTTGCAGCATGTCAAGATCTTCCTACCCTGCAATTTTGAAGTAAATCCCATTACCCATTTTGGAGTTATTGCCCTTTTTTCATCAAAATGTTCTCAATTTTAATACTATCATCTTATATCTCAAAAACTATTAGAGATAGAGGGAAAGTTTAAACTGCAAAAATGTTCAGCATGTCAAGATCTACAAAAAATTTCCCACAGTTAAAAATGTGTGACAACTGTGTGAAGAGTTATTCCTCTTGAAATGCATTTTTTGTTGACTCACTGCTTTTGGTTACTCAAATAATCAAAGGGAAGCAACTCTATTACAAAATGTGAAGTAGGAAAAGCTAAATTTTGAGAACATTGACATATATGGTTTTTTGACAGCATTTTTGATAACTTGCATTAAAGGGGGAACCCCTGCCCAAATTTTTTTGTAGAAGGGGTCTGCAATGACGAAGGCTACATTTGTTAATTTTTTTCACCGAAGTTATCAAGTTTTATTGACTGATGTTGTTATTATACCCAGGTGAGCTATACAGGCTCCTGGGAGCCTCTAGTATTGGAGTTACCTCCCTTTTTTATATTGGAGTTACCTCCCTTTTTTATATTGAAATTATCTCCCTTTTTTATATTGAAATTATCTCCCTTTTTTATATTGGAGTTACCTCCCTTTTTTATATTGAAATTATCTCCCTTTTTTATATTGGAGTTACCTCCCTTTTTATATTGGAGTTATCTCCCTTTTTTATATTGGAGTTATCTCCCTTTTTTATATTGGAGTTATCTCCCTTTTTTATATTGGAGTTATCTCCCTTTTTTACATTGGAGTTATCTCCCTTTTTTATAATGGAGTTATCTCCCTTTTTTATATTGGAGTTATCTCCCTTTTTATATTGGAGTTACCTCCCTTTTTATATTGGAGTTATCTCCCTTTTTTATATTGGAGTTACCTCCCTTTTTTATTTTGCACGATTGCATTGCAATCTATTAATATGGAGTTACCTCCCTTTTTACATTGGAGTTATCTCCCTTTTTTATATTGGAGTTATCTCCCTTTTTTATATTGGAGTTATCTCCCTTTTTATATTGGAGTTATCTCCCTTTTTTATATTGGAGTTATCTCCCTTTTTAATATTGGAGTTATCTCCCTTTTTTAAATGGAGTTATCTCCCTTTTTTATATTGGAGTTATTTCCCTTTTTATATTGGAGTTGTCTCCCTTTTTTATATTGGAGTTATCTCCCTTTTTAATATTGGAGTTATCTCCCTTTTTTAAATGGAGTTATCTCCCTTTTTTATATTGGAGTTATCTCCCTTTTTTATATTGGAGTTATCTCCCTTTTTTATATTGGAGTTACCTCCCTTTTTTACATTGGAGTTACCTCCCTTTTTTATGTTGGAGTTACCTCCCTTTTTTAAATGGAGTTATCTCCCTTTTTTATATTGGAGTTATCCCCCTTTTTTATATTGGAGTTATCTCCCTTTTTTATATTGGAGTTATCTCCCTTTTTTAAATGGAGTTATCTCCCTTTTTTATATTGGAGTTATCTCCCTTTTTTAAATGGAGTTATCTCCCTTTTTTATATTGGAGTTATCTCCCTTTTTTATATTGGAGTTACCTCCCTTTTTATATTGGAGTTATCTCCCTTTTTTATATTGGAGTTATCTCCCTTTTTTAAATGGAGTTATCTCCCTTTTTTATATTGGAGTTATCCCCCTTTTTTATATTGGAGTTATCTCCCTTTTTTAAATGGAGTTATCTCCCTTTTTTATATTGGAGTTATCTCCCTTTTTTATATTGGAGTTACCTCCCTTTTTATATTGGAGTTACCTCCCTTTTTATATTGGAGTTATCTCCCTTTTTTATATTGGAGTTATCTCCCTTTTTTATATTGGAGTTATCTCCCTTTTTTATATTGGAGTTATTTCCCTTTTTTATATTGGAGTTGTCTCCCTTTTTTATATTGGAGTTATCTCCCTTTTTATATTGGAGTTACCTCCCTTTTTTATGTTGGAGTTACCTCCCTTTTTTTTACATTGGAGTTACCTCCCTTTTTTTTACATTGGAGTTATCTTCCTTTTTTATATTGGAGTTATCTCCCTTTTTTATATTGGAGTTATTTCCCTTTTTTATATTGGAGTTGTCTCCCTTTTTTAAATGGAGTTATCTCCCTTTTTTATATTGGAGTTATCTCCCTTTTTTATATTGGAGTTACATCCCTTTTTATATTGGAGTTATCTCCCTTTTTTATATTGGAGTTATCTCCCTTTTTATATTGGAGTTATCTCCCTTTTTATATTGGAGTTATCTCCCTTTTTAATATTGGAGTTATCTCCCTTTTTTAAATGGAGTTATCTCCCTTTTTTATATTGGAGTTATCTCCCTTTTTTATATTGGAGTTGTCTCCCTTTTTTTTATATTGGAGTTACCTCCCTTTTTACATTGGAGTTACCTCCCTTTTTTATGTTGGAGTTACCTCCCTTTTTTTTACATTGGAGTTACCTCCCTTTTTTACATTGGATTTATCTCCCTTTTTTATATTGGAGTTATCTCCCTTTTTTATATTGGAGTTATCTCCCTTTTTATATTGGAGTTATCTCCCTTTTTATATTGGAGTTATCTCCCTTTTTTATATTGGAGTTACCTCCCTTTTTTACATTGGAGTTATCTCCCTTTTTTATGTTGGAGTTACCTCCCTTTTTTTTTACATTGGAGTTACCTCTCTTTTTTTTACATTGGAGTTATCTCCCTTTTTTTATATTGGAGTTATCTCCCCTTTTTAAATGGAGTTATCTCCCTTTTTTATATTGGAGTTATCTCCCTTTTTTATATTGGAGTTATCTCCCTTTTTTATATTGGAGTTATCTCCCTTTTTTAAATGGAGTTATCTCCCTTTTTTATATTGGAGTTATCTCCCTTTTTTAAATTGGAGTTACCTGCCTTTTTATATTGGAGTTATCTCCCTTTTTTATATTGGAGTTATCTCCCTTTTTTATATTTAATTTGCACGATTGCATTGCAATCTATTAAATTAAGAGTTACCTCCCTTTTTTAATTTGCACGATAGCATTGCAATCTATTAAATTAGAGTTGCCTCCCTTTTTTTATTTTGCACGATTGCATTGCAATCTATTAATATGGAGTTACCTCTCTTTTTTAAATTTTGCACGATTGCATTGCAATCTATTAAATTGGAGTTACCTCCCTTTTTTATTTTGTGTGATTGCATTGCAATCTATTAAATTGGAGTGACCTCCCTTTTTTAAAATTTTGCATGATTGCAATCTATTAAATTGGAGTTACCTCCCTTTTTGTTATTTTGTGCGATTGCATTGCAATCTTAGATTAGAGTTACCTCCCTTTTTGCTCACCAGTCAATCGTTTCACTAAAGGTGGTAAGTCGTAAACGTAGAGGTAAGTGTACTCTTAAGAGTTACGACCGTTTCACTATTAGTTACGACTTGCGATAAAAAGTGATCGCAGAGTTAAGAGTGGTGGTAGGTACTCGTAAGTCGTAAATCATAAACCTATTTTTGAAGAGAAGAATTGATATCTGTATATTTTTAATGTGAACATTGATCAAATGAAGCTCTCACAATTTTTATATTTCGAGAGCCATAAAAAATCATTAAAACAGCTATGTACACATTATTGTTTGTTTCAGTTCCGCATTTACAATATCAACATATTTTATTAACGAGGATATTTAGAAGAAATTTCAAGAAATGAACGATATCGGGTACATGTACCAACAATGGCTAAAAAATATATTTAAGCACAAACAGAGGGCGCATTACATTTGCGTGTATTTGGGGATTAACAGGTATTCCACTTGCACGGAGAAAGAGCATTACAATTGTCTGTAAAATATACCTGAGAGTTTGTTTTTTTTTACATTTGTGCGGATTGCCTGTTATTTAGAATATACATGTATTTAATTTATTCATAACATTTTCTGCATTTTGCAGCATGACTGACGATGCAATATGGATTATTCACCTCTTTCGTCAGCCTTTAAAATAAAAATAAAATGATATAAGAATAACATACAAATATATGAAATATAAATTTAAAAAAAGATTAATTTGTGAATTTGCAACATACATGTATAAAAGAAAGAAAAAAACAATAATTTTGAAGGCAACAGATATTTCTACAGTCCAAATGTTAAAATGCATTGGTAGTTTTTATTGATTATATAACACTATGAATATAAATCAACAGTACATGTACATGTTAAGGTTTAATATTGTAAGATGTGTATTTTTGTTGTTTTATGTGTTGATGAAACATTATTTTATATGTGTGAATACAGTCATGCAATAAAACTACACATATACTACTCCCCCCGTGGTGGGCAGGGGTTACAGATTAAGTGATTTCTGTCTGGCAAAAGAGGTAGAGGTAAAAAAGAAGTTGCTGCAACAGTGCTTATGAAAACCATAAAATATTATGAAAATACGAAATATACTTTAAAGAAAGGTAAAAAGAAATTCCGTGCAATTGAAATGCACCGCAAATGGAATATCGATGCAGAATGTGAATGTATTGCCAAATTAATGGTCACATTTTTGAAATTTCCCCTTGTAAATAGCATGAAATTTATTAAAATATATTCCATAAAATAAATTTCTTCTCAAATTTTGGTAAAATTTTACACTTAACAATTTTTTTCTAATAGCTTTGGTTTATTCATTTGAAAAATCACTTTAGAGTTTTAGAATTAGTTAAATATTAAAAAATGTATTTTAACACATTTAAAATGTGATTATTAATGTAATCAGCTTCCGAACAATTAATGTAATCAGCTTCCAGGCAATCTCTAACTTTAGGCATTCTATAGAATGCCTGAAAGTTTTAGGCATTCTGTAGAATGACTGGCGTTTTTAGGCATTTTATAAATTGCCTGAAATTTGTAGTCATTCTATTGAATGCCTGAAAAAAAAGTTGTAAATTCAATAAATTGCCTTGTATTTTGACACATTTAATGAACAAAAACTGTTTATTTATCAAAAGTGGAAAAATATAAATTATGCAAACAAAAAGTAAGAGATTAGGTTTGATATTAAATTCCACACAAATTTACAATTTTTAAAAAAAAAAATTAGTTCACTTTTTACTTGTTCATGCAGGTAATGTTTGGATGACAACGGCTATTACACATCAGTCCATTTTTTCTACACAAACATCTTTTCGTGTTGTATCTGGACTTCCCACTAGCACTACAACCACACTTTGTAAAGCCTTGGCCATCACATATTGAGGCATCACTAACTGCTTGTCTCAGAGAAATTTCCGTTTAAAGTTATTATCGGAAAGTTCAAATTGGTTTCTGGTATAAAGCCCACATAATACACCTGACTTTGTTCCAAGTTTATAGCCATGCTCCTCCCTGCTCAAGATTACAGCCAGCAAATTATGTGGATCACCCTTCCCGCTGTCAACCATAGGGATGGGGATAAGAATATTTTTTCCGACTTCAACCTCGGTTAAAATTCTTTCGGACAGATTTCTCATTCTGTTGGCCTGCCTTCTCATAGATTCGGAAGCATTTCGTCTCTCCTCAGAAATAACTTCCTCATTGAAACACAAATGACATACCACCAAATCAGCATTGGCCTTTGAACACATTGAACATTTTACTTTGACAAAACATGATTTTTCACATACTGTGCAAATTTCAATTTCAAGCCCGTCATCTTGAGTGTCTGGTTGATCTAAATGACCAGGAGCCCTTAAATCATTTCCTTCCTCTTCAGCACGATTAAGGTGTTTCACTAAATCTTCCTCGGATTCTAACGAGCAAAGAAGTCCATGTGCTGTAAATTCACGTCCGTTGTCTGATTGAAGGATATGTGGAGCTCCAAAAAGTAAAAATATGTCCAACAGTTGAAAACCAACTTCTGCTGCAAGCTTTGAAGTAAGTGGACGTAAGACAGCAAACTTAGTGAGATGATCTTGATAATGCAAAATGAACTTAAAGTCACCATCACGCATGGACTGCATATCAACTAAATCTACTTGTCCTCGACTGTTAAAATCCTTGATAAGAAGTAGTTTGACGACTAGGCCCTTACTTGCATTTTTTCTCTTTTTCAGTTGACATTCCTCGCACATTTCTTTGAATAAATTCAGGACATTTCTTGTAACATTAGCATATTTCTTATTAACCTCCTTTAACATTTTATCTCTTTCTCCATGTCCAGTATTCAGATGAGCCCTCAAGACAATGCTGTACATTTCTTCAGCAAAGGCATAATAAGGAATTGGGTCTGTAATTGCTTGTCTCTTTTTAATCAGTTTTTCAATTTTACCACACTATTACGTCAAATCTGAAGAAAAAAAATATGTTTTTTTCAATTGAATATCTTTATATGTCCCTTATAGAGCTCATACAGTTTTAAAACTTAAAGAAAAAACCCATTTACTTTTGTAGAACTCGACTCTTGCTGAGCATCTTTGGAAGTTTCATTGGATAATATGAAGCAGCCAGCTGCGATACTGGTACTACAATACTGGTAATACCAGTATTTTACCAGTATCTTCCAGTATCTGCAATACTGGTACAGATACTGGTAAATACTAGTATCCCAGTATCTTCCAGAATTTTCCAGTATCTGCAATACTAGAAGATACTGGTCATTGCCAAAATATGAGTATTGTAGATACCGGAAGATTCTGGGAAATACTGGTAATACCAGTATTGCAGATACTGGAAGATTCTGGAAAATACTGGTAATACCAGTATTGCAGATACTGGAAAATACTGGTTATACCAGTATTGCAGATATTGGAAGATTAGGTAGAATTCCGGTTAACCTGAGATTTTATGTCTACATTATACTAAAAGAATTGAATATAATTCATACTCATACGTCATTTCTGCTGTACATAACATAAGAGGCAAAAGCCCTGTAATGTCAAAATATTTTGTATGGTCCCTTAGAGTTTGATATATATTGGTAAGGTAATTTGACATGACTGGGCGGAGCCTAATACTAACGGTAAATACAATGAGCTGTGATTTACAGTTAGAATTAGGCTCTGCCCACTCGTGTCAAATTGCCAGATACTAGAGTTTCCAGTATTGTGTGTTTTGCAATACTAGTATTACCAGTATTGCTGGATGAAGAATACTGGAGCTTCCAGTATTGTGTGTTTTACAATACTAGTATTACCAGTATTGCTGGATGAAGAATACTAGAGTTTCCAGTATTGTGTGCTTTACAATAAACCAGTATTGTTGGATGAAGAATACTGGAGCTTCCGGTATTGTGTATAGATCAAAGATTCTGGTATTCCAGTATTGTAAATGCACGATACTGGTACACCCAGTATTGTATAGGTACGATACTGGTATTACCAGTATTGTAACATTACAATACTGGTATTTCTAGTATTGTACAGTGTTACAATACTGGTATTACCAGTATTGTAATATTTACAATACTGGTATTTCCAGTATTGTGAATATTATAATACTGGTAATACCAGTATTGTAAATATTACATTACTGGTAATACCAGTATCGCGGCCGGCTGCTTCATATTATCAGTTTCATTTTGCTCTCGTTTATATGGTTGAAAAGTTATAAGAAAATACAGTTATTATTGTCAAAAACGATAGTAAATGGTGTGCTCATTGAGACATTCATTAAAAACTGCATTCAATTTTGACAAATAATGAACCCTGTATAGCTAAGTTAATATAACACTCGTTTCGGTCCATACCACTCTTATGTGCGGTCGTATAAAAAGTCAACAAAGTAATCAGATTATTTTGAACTTTCCAGCAAAGGTAGATTTTGGCATGCATGATTATATTTGTTCAATGAATGGAAGACGGACTAATTAACCAAGGACGTCGATTGGTAAAAAACAGCTCAAATGTCATGTGACCTTAAAACCATGTATTTGGCCATTTGCAGAATTTAAATTAACGGCAATCTTGGTACTTTGTTAGTTTATTACCACTGGGTCAAAGCCACTGTCTGGTGGACTCTTAGTCAACAGTCCCCGAGGGTATTCACCACCCCAGTATCCAAGTACTTCGGCACGAAAAACAGATATTATTTTGAAAATTGACAATATCTAAAATTTTCGAAATTTATAAAACTAAGGAGTATCTCCTTCGTGCAAAGCTCTGTCTTTAGCTGGTTTTGGCGTTACTGTTTAGGCCCTTCAGGTTATTTGTTCTCAATCAGACATTGTTCTTTCAGTTTTTGATCTTCCAAATCTTTTTACTTTATCTGCACTGATGAGACATAAATTGTTGAAATGACCATTTGCAGAATTTAAATTAACTGCAATCTCAGTCCTTTGTTAGTTTGCTTACCTTTGAATATAGTAGTAATCCACTTTGTTTTCTTTTTCTCCAGTCTTTATTTTGTTTAGAATATTGTAGTATTTATCTCTTTTCCATATAGTTGATTTTGGATTAGACTCCAAAGTCTCACAAAGCTTATTAGTAAATGTTTGCTCATTGGAGAGCACACTGCATTCTTCTGCCATGACAATTTTTACAGAATGATAAAATTAATTCAGTTTTGAGTGAAGACAAACTCACCCTAAGATAATGTTGACAACAATTTTAACCTGTTCAATTAGTTATACATAAATAAAGCCTAGGGGTATTTTCTTATATGTAAAAACATGATAATCTCCTTCTTCATGATTAAGAATGAGCAAAGCGAGTACTTAATCATGAAGGAGGGGATTATCATTTTCTTACAATCTTTCTTATAAACATTCAATATGACATAATGTATTGGACAAAACTGTGAATTTCTTTTATTTAAAGTATTAGTAATAACATTCAGGCAATTTATTGAAAATAGCTAAAAAATTCAGGCATTCTATAGAATGACTAGATATTTTTAGGCATTCAATAGAATTCCTATTGATGTTAGGCATTCTATAGATTGCCTAAAATTACAGTCATTCTACAGAATGCCTGATTCTTTAAATCGCCTGTAACATATACAATGTATTATTACCTCCACTATAGGAGATGTTACTTGTCGCAAGTCGTAAGTCGTAACTGAGTTTAGGACTAGTTTAGTGAAACGCACGTATACGTGCACATAAGGAAATCTTAAGAGTGATTTTAGACTTACGATTTACGATCACTTTAGTGAAAAGGTCGCCTGGCCTTTAGGCCATGTGAGCTATTGTCATCACTTTTTGTCCGTCGTCCGTCCGTCAACATTTCACATTTTAATCTTCTCCTCAGAAACCACTGGGCCAATTGCAACCAAACTTTGGTGGAATGGTCCTTGGATGGCCCCCTTCCAAAATTGTGTCCGACTTCCAACCAAGATGGCCACCAAGCTAAAAATAGAAAAAAAGGGGGATGAAATAAATTGTCCATTGCTGCTTTAGTATAAGTCAAAATGAGCTCAAATTTAACTGCAGCTACATGGCAAGGAGTAGTTTAACATTTAATCCGGGTTTTTCTGTGAAATTTTTCTTTCAGCCGATTTATACCGATTATGCAAATTAGCCATATTTTGATAAAAGATCACATTTAAATCTTCCCCTCTGAAACCGCTGAACCAAATTAAACCAAACCTGGCAGGGATGTTCCCTGGGTGGGTCCCTTTCAAAATTGTGTCCGACAGCCCCGCCCTCCATTCAAGATGGCTGCTGTTACTAAAAATAGAAATTTCTTCAATTGTTCATTGCTGCTTTAGTATAAGTCAAAATGAGCTCAAATTTTAACTGCAGCTACATGGCAAGGAGTAGTTTAACATATGCTCGGAATTTTTCTGTGAAATTTTTCTTTCAGTCGATTTATACCGATTATGCAAATTAGGCATATTTTGATAAAAGATCACATTTAAATCTTTTTCTCTGAAACCGCTGAACCAAATTAAACCAAACCTGGCAGGGATGGTCCCTGGGTGGGTCCCTTTCAATATTGTGTCCAACAGCCCCGCCCTCCATTCAAGATGGCTGCTGTTGCTAAAAATAGAAATTTCTTCAATTGTCCATTGCTGCTTTAGTATAAGTCAAAATGAGCTCAAATTTTAACTGCAGGTACATGGCAAGGAGTAGTTTAACATATATTCCGTTTTTAGCTCACCTGGCCTTTAGGCCATGTGAGCTATTATCATCACTTTTCGTCTGTCCGTCAACATTTCACATTTTAATCTTCTTCTCAGAAACCACTGGGCCAATTGCAACCAAACTTTGGTGGAGTGGTCTTTGGGTGGCCCCCCTTAAAAACTGTGTCCGGTGATCCCAACTTCCAACCAAGATGGCCGCCAAGCTAAAAATAGAAAAAAGGGGGATGATATTTAAAAAAAATCTTCTGCTCTGAAACTACTGAGCCAATCTCAACCAAACTTTGCTGAAATGATCCTTGGGTGGTCCCCTTCCAAAATTGTGTCCGGCATTTCAGACCTCCGACCAAGATGGACACTACAGCCGAACTTAATTTAACATAGGACCCTACGGGAAATTCCCATAAAAATCGTCTTGTCTGAAACCATTTGCTCAATAAGACATTGTTATTATTAATTTAAACTAATGTTTACCTCTCTGTATTATTTGTCTTTAACCAACAATGTATACCTTTTCCTTTTTTAGCTCACCTGGCCATAGGCCATGTGAGCTTTTGTCATGGCTAAGCGTCTGTCGTCCATCCGTTAGCTTTTCACATTTAAATCTTTTTCTCTGAAACCATTGAACAGAATTGAATCAAACTTGCCAGGAATGTTCATTGGATGGTCCACTACCAGATTTGTGTTTTGGTGCTGATTTGAAATCCAACATGGCTGCCAGGGTCCATAATGTGTTCTCATTGGCTGAAATTTAAAAAATCTTCTTGTGAGAAACCACCAAGCCAATTGAATTGTGACTTTGCAGGAATGATCATTGGGTGGTCCTGTACTAAACTTGTGAATCGTTTGCCGATCGGAATTTCAAGATAGCCGCCATGACTCGACTTAGTTTTAACATAGGACCCTATGGCCGTATGGAAAAAAAACATTTTTTTTTTCCCTCTGAAACCAGTTAGCCAATTTAAAGCAAACATGGCATGGATGGTCTTTAGTTGGTCAACTGCCAAAATTGTGTTCAATGACCCCGATCTCGGTCCAAAATGGCCGCCATCAGCAGACATAGTTTTAACATAGGACCCTATGGGAAAATTGTTTAAAAGTCTTCTCCTCTGAACTAGTCTGCCAATTTAAAGCGAACATGGCATTGATGGTCCTTGGGTAGTATACTTTCAAAATTGTGTCCGGTGACCACGACCTCCATCCAAGATTGCTGCCATGAGCAGACATAGTTTTAACATGGAACCCTATGGGATTTGAATAGTAAAATTTAGATGTATTCGGCTTGCAGACATTCTTAAGAGGGCTTATTTATGTCAGGTGAGCGATACAGGCTCTCTAGTTTTTTAATCTATTTTATCCAAGGTAATATTAATTTCTTTTCTTTTCATAGTTTATTTCATAGTTTATTTTGTGACATGTCAGGTTGTTTTTTTGTTATTCAGGACATTTCTTGAACATTTTTTTTTTCACATTTTTATTCTTATTTTGTTTAAACATACATTCTAAATAATAAAAAAAATATGCCAGTTGATTATAAATACATTCTTTTCAATATAAAAAATGACAAATTAAGTATTTTTTGTATATTAACA
Source organism: Bathymodiolus brooksi (assembly GCA_963680875.1). Lineage (NCBI taxonomy): Eukaryota > Metazoa > Mollusca > Bivalvia > Mytilida > Modiolidae > Bathymodiolus > Bathymodiolus brooksi. The sequence goes on from OY804582.1 coordinate 68,204,742, forward strand.
CACAGATATGGTAAACATAGAAAATCTCAATCAATGAAGGATTTATGGACACTTGTAATTTGCTACTTATTCAGTCTCATGTCATAAATTGACCTTAAAGAGACATACTGTCTATGCCATGTTTAACAAATGTAATTAAAACATATTATTCTCTGATTGTGCACCAAGTTAAATATCCACAGTTTAGTTAGAGTTTACTTTCAAGATTTAAAACATTGATAAGACAAACAAACTGAAGAAAATATGAAGCTTTACAGCAAAAAAAAAAAAAAAAAAAAAAAAAAAGACAACAAGCAAATGGTTAAAAAAAGAACAGATACACATCTATTGTATACATGTAAATATTTTCAAATAATTTACTTTTAAATTTTAAAATACAGATAATAATTGAAATTTTAACAAAACAAATCAATTGAAAAACAAAGAAATTTTAATTCAATTTTAGAATTATCAAAACATTACTACATTGTAAAATAGAAAATTTATTATGTAAATATTTCCACTAAATAAAAAGTCACAAGTGTAACAAATCACACATACATGCTCAGGTAAATTTTACTAACACCTATTGAATCAGGTACATCTACCTGGAAATCATTATGATCATATTGTTTATTCAATTGCTGACCATCTGTACAGGTGAGGGTAATAAAACTGATTATCAGCCCATGATTTACGACCTCCAATGAAACCTCAGCATTGAATGCTGAGCCTTTTAAATGCTCAACATTTATCAGTGTATGCTGTCAGCTGTACTGTAAAGAAAATCATTCAGTTCTCATATAGCTGGGTACTGGTGAAGATACCCAGGGCTCAAGCCTACAGAGCTGCTCAGCATGTCCCCAAGTGGTGGATAGGGGGGACCCCTCTCTGTGGGGGGTTGTCAGGTTGCATATAATATAGAGAGCTTGACCGTGAACCATAGTGGGTAAAATGTTTTGAGAGTTCCACCCTCCCAGCATTCTATAGACCTCTTATGTAGATTTCGAAAAAGAGTAGGTACCTAAAAAAATGTAGCCACTACAAAGGACTGATTTTCCCCCTCTACCCAACTCTCTATGTAGCCACTGCTAAAGACTGATTTTCCCCCTCTACCCAACTCTCTATGTAGCCACTACTAAAGACTGATTTTTCCCCCCTACCCAACTCTCTATGCTTCTTTAGCGACAGTCAAAGGTCATTGACCAAGTTGATACATTCCTTCCCTCATTTCTATATTGTTTTTCAGGGATGTAGGAGCCAGGGGAGGGAGGAACAAGGAAGGCAAGCCCCCATACCACACACTATTTCTGGCAACAATTTATAAAAAGCTGAATTCACACACACACTTTTTTCAGTCCACTTCAAAAGCTTTCAGATCCTCTCATGAAGCTTGCTCCCAATCGATTCCCATAACACATCAACACAAGGTCAAAGTAGAACTTCTCTGCTTGCATAAGTACTACTTTTGATTATGTCACAACCTGATTGGCTGATTCAGAATGCCCCTTAAGTATGTTAAAATTAGGTTGTTATCCATGATAGTGTGACAGATTTGTCACATCCTGATTGGTTGATTTCGAATGCCCCTTAAGTATGCTAAAATTAGGTTGTTATCCAGCATCTTGACAGATTTGTCACAACCTGATTGGTTGATTTAGAATGCCCCTTAAGTATGCTAAAATTAGGTTGTTATCCAGCATCTTGACAGATTAAATCAATTAGTTGCTTGGAATAAAATAAAAATGGCTGTAAGCAGTGTTAGTAAGAAGGCCTATAGAATTCTAGTATATATGTCATATATTACCATTACAAGGTTTATTTAGAATGATAGCACTCATATTTCTAAAGTTTGAAATTTTCTCTAAACAGCTTACAGTCTGGTTCAACATACAAACACCATTTATTGAACTCTACATTTGAACTGAGAAGCTTCAGGCTTCTTTAATGATGGATTTATTGAATCTTTATACAAATAACAGAAAAATCCAGCAGTTTATTGTTTTTGTTATGGATATAAATATAGTATTTATATGTACACTGATCATAGTTATAGGATAGTGTTTAGTCTTGGGTGAAAATTGAAAAATCATTAAAAACACTTAAAAAAAATGAGAAAAGAAAGATTAAAGATGTTTATTGAATATTCAGCTGACTAGAAATATCTCTGCTTGATTTTGAAATATATGTAGAATATCGTCAGTTTTGGAGGTCGAGACAGATATTATTGATAGTATCATTACAAGACCGGAAGGACGAGCAGTGAAAATATGATAATGTATGTCGAAACATTCAAAATTGATGTTATTGTTTTTATCGGTCATTATGTGTTTGACGTCATACTTACAGGTTATTTTCAGTATCTTGATCAGTTTGTTGATACTGTAGATATCGCTCAGTGAAATCAAAGGAAAACTGTATGAATTACAGATCAAAGGAAAACTGTATTAATTACAGATCAAAGGAAAACTGTATGAATTACAGATCAAAGGAAAACTGTATGAATTACAGATCAAAAGAAAACTGTATGAATTACAGATTAAGCTCAGGGAGCAGATCCAGAGACTCTGTTGATGGGGGGGGGGGGCTCAGTTATTGAGCAATATTTTCAATAATTGATGGAACCAACTGTAGTCCCAAAGCGGTACTGGCATGTAGGTCAGTAAACCTCGTTTTCATTTCATTTAGCGTATAGTAGAGAAAAGGTACAGTTATTGACTTCCTAAAGTAGTCTTCCGGACTCTCTGCTTCAACATTATCTCTCATTATTTGTCTCCCGCATATTCTAGGTTTTTTAACCTCTATGTCTAGTGGTTCACAGATTTTAGCACTCCTCTCAAAACACTGGTGGTTGAATTGTTCAACATTTGCTCTGCAGTCTAGTGAGCTCTGAACTAAATATACGCTTTTTAAGGCTCGGCCTATGTCAAGTGATCTCTCTTGTAGTGATCTGCTGAGCCCTTTCTTAAAAGTCAGGCACATTTGAACAATAACAATGGTTACGACAAAATCAAAGTTGCAAATGGAATTCAACAAAGAAGTTACATCAGCTTCTTCTGGTCTGGTGTATGTGTGTTTTGGCAGTTTTGTAAAGTGCTCAAGGGTCTGTGCAAAAAATATAATTTAACGGTCTATTTTTATTTCTAATTAATTTTAATTATTTTATATGTATTTATATTTTCATTTAGATTTTAAAATATGCCGTATTCACATACACACAGTCATCTGTCAAAAGTATTCGGAAATGTAAAAAAAATCTATATAATCAAACCAAAACCATATTTTTTCAAAAAATTATTGTGAAGTCATTTCTGGATAAATTTTAACATATTTTACACCAAAACATTCGGAATTGTCTATATTTTGCTTGTTTATTTGCTCATTATGTTTATATGAGTGGTTTTTATTTGTACATAATTTTTCCATGATTTTTTATTTTTAGGATTTATTTTTAGTTGAAATATAAAGGAAAATCAAAGTCAATTTTTATTTGTTGTGTTTAAATTATGTACAAATAAAAATCACTCATGACAACATATGGAGTAAATAAACAATCAAAATATTGACAATTCCGAATGTTTTGGTGTAACATTTGTTAAAATCTATCCAGAAATGATTTCATAATAATTTTTTGAAAAAATATGGTTTTGATTGATTATATAGGGATTATTTTTACATTTCCGAATACTTTTGACAGATGACTGTATATTTTCAAAACGGAAACTCGTGTAATTTTTTTTTTAATACAGCAACATTTGCCTTTAATTTTTTTGTAAAAATAAATGATATTTAAAAAAAATTTCCTTGAAAGAGCCTCAATTTACAGGTGTTGGTGGTTATACCTATATGAAATTGTGACACTAGACATGTTTATACAATACCTGATTAATTGGTATTTTGACAATACATTCATAAAAACTTGATTTATCATAATTACTTATAATTACCTCTTTGAAGATTAATTCAATACAAAGAAATTAATTTGTATTTGCTTTTACTTTCATCACACAGATCATTCCATTAAAAGCCACATTGTGACGTTAACTAGCCTTGAAAAGTGTATGTTAATATATGTGCTTGACTTATTCGACAAGGGGGGGGGGGGAGGAGGGGGCTGAAGCCCCCAAAGCCCCCCCTTGAATCCGCCACTGAAGCTTTGTATGCAAATGTGATTAAACAAACTTTAATGCAATTATTTTCATAGTCAATAATTTAAACCAAAGTCACATGACATGTTATCTGTACCTTATAGGATAGGGCCCTGGGTGGCTCAATGAGTTAGATAGTTGGATTGCCTAACAACTCATATCAAAGCATATCACCAATACGGCGTGGGTTCGCGCCCGGCTTGGTATATTACAAAAAAGGGTACACTCGACTCGCAGCTGCAAGTGATAAAGTTTACCAGTTGCTTGCCCAGGGTCGGTGGTTCTCTCCGGGTACTCCTGCTTCTTCCACCACTAAAACTGGTCGCCATGATATAGCTGAAAGTGGCGCTAAAACACCAAAAATCTAATTCTCACTAGCCCGTTTTTACAGGGCGCAGCGCCCGCCCTTGTCCGAGTGACACCCTTTTTTCTCTATTTGTAGCAGTGCCCTGCCCTTTGTGACTAACGTGGATGTCTTTTTCGTAAACACAAGTGCCCTTTTTATCTGTGTTTTCATTTCTTTTGTCGCTCATACAATGTATGTCGCCATTTAGGATCACGTTTCGAACAATTGTTTCATGTTTACATTGTAGCGCCCCTATCTAAATTCTAATTTGAATATGTCAAAGTTAAATTTAGAACATTAACTAATATAGCGTATATCGATCGATTTTCTGATTAGATTTCACTGTAATTATAAAAATTTGAAATTTGAAATTCATATCATTCACAATGCCTTCCTGGGAAAGACGTTTGAAAGAAAATGCAAAGAAAGTGGCAAAGGAAAACACAAGTTTGACATCGTATTTTTCAACTTCGTAAGTTGATATAAAAAATGAGCTATTTCCCTTTGTTAGACTTGAAACAAACCAAAATTAACCAAATCTAAATATGCCATTTACAATATGTTATTATCAAACACAATAAAACCACTTAAGTTTAATCTGAAATAAAAACCTGTCTACTTAAACTGAAACAATATTTAGCAACAACCAGTTAAATTTTTTACAATACATTTTTACTGGCATAAAATTTTATACCAGTATGGTTGCCAAAGTCAAATTTGCATAAGATCAATTTTATCAAATTTTGTTCTACTCTGGATTGTTGTTTCCTTTTTTCAAGACAACAATCTTTATTTTTTGTAGAAACCAAAATGAAGCAAATGAACCAACACATTAAACAGAAAATTAATTGATTCTGACACTCCTGACATATTGCCCTTTTATTCACAGGTCGCACGCATAAAATTGCCCCTTTTCAGTTTTGCATCCAGCCCTTCTTAAATCCTAGCTAGAACACTGCAAATCAAATCAACCTTATAGGATAGATTGTTATTATCCTTGTAGATAAGATGGTCACATGACGTGTGCCTTCTAAGCTACATATTCGTCCTTAGAATGTTGTATGTATGGATTGATTTCAGATTATTGTGATGAGATGAGTTGATGATATCATTATTAGGTAATTGACATACTCTATTTTAGATACAAGAAATACAACTTACAATAAAGAAACAATTTAGCCTTGTCTAATCTTGTTCCTTTTCCAATCAGTGTATTTGATGTAGAATTGTGTGTCTGTAATGACATTGATTGTAGAATTGAGATTCTGATGACCCCTTTGGTATCTTCTTCAAACAATACTGTGTAATAGGGCCAGTGATAGTATTGATAGAATAACAAGCCCGTTCGCAAATCATGTCCAGATATAAAGTTTTTTGTTACTAGTTTACAAAATTGCAGTTTTGCTTTCCAAAACTGCTAGTACAAGTATTTAAGTATTCAAAAAGGAAATTCTTTAGAAAATGTACATTATTTAAAAATTTTTGAATTTGAGTAAATTATATGCTCAATGCATTGGGATTTGTTGTCAAATTTATACAGATAATCACAGTTTAGCTTTCGTTTATATCAATACAAGTATAATCTTAACTGAAACCAAAAAAAAATATAAAAGACATTTTTGCCAATGATGTAAAGATTAATGTCTAATTGACTAGACTGTCTTAATGTGTACACATTCCTAGCTTGTTCAGTTTGACAAATTAAAGGACATAGCGCTATGAAGCTGTTCACTTGTCGTACTTAGATAATATTGATTTCTTCTAGTTATATTGTTCTGTAATGGCCTCCTTAAAAGTTAAATTACATCTAGATCTTCCTCAAATAGAATTGAAATGCTGTGTTCTCCAAGTGAAAACAATTGATCAAATACTTTCTCAAAATTTAATGAATTTTAATAAGACCATTTTAAAATAATATTTATTGTCATTACAAGTCAAGGTATTTTAAGACAGACATACATTTGTATTTATTAATTTTTCGATATTTGCTCTTTAAAATTTTATTTTGATAAAAAATAATTTTTTGATGTTATTGAACATGAAAGAATATTTATTTAATGAAACAATGTTTCCCTCTTCCGCAATTTTTAAAAGCACTTTTCTGCAAAATAATGTATAAGGAATAAATAAGTTACCTCTTTTGCTAACCAGACATACAACCTGTTGTCTTTTGCTAGCCAGACATACAACCTATTGTCTTTTGCTAGCCAGACATACAACCTATTGTCTTTTGCTAGCCAGACATACAACCTATTGTCCTTTGCTAGCCAGACATACAACCTATTGTCCTTTGCTAGCCAGACATACAACATATTGTCCTTTGCTAGCCAGACATACAACCTATTGTCCTTTGCTCACCGTGTGAGGGGTAGGGGAGGTGGAATTTTGAGCGAGATAAGGTTTTTGAACAAAAGTCATGTACACTAAAATTTGCTAAAATTAACATAGAACTGTGCATTACAATCTGTAAAAATTAACATTGATAATAATAAAAACACAAACTCTTAACTCTACAATTCGGTCATGGCTGCAAATGTGTGGCCCATTCTACTGATGTAATTCAGTCTTGAACTTGAGTTTGATGTAGATAGATTATGTTGTCAGTATTTTGTGCAAGACTGTTAGTAATAACTGCCTTTAAAAAGAAACGGAATATATCCAAATTTAGCTCCTCTGGACCAAAGGTCCATGTCGGGTATTGACTTCACTTTGTGTCTGTCGTCTGTGTCTATTAGCTTTCAACATTTCTATCTATTTCTCACAAACCACTGTCCCAATTGGAACCAAACTTGGTATAAATACTTGGGTAGTCTTTAGCATTTTACCTGATTTTCAAAGGCTCCGGGTGGCTCAATGAGTTAGGTAGTTTGATTACCTAACAACATCATACAAGCCTATCACCAATACGGTGTGGGTTCGTGCCTGGCTTTGTAAATTATAAAAAAGGGTGCACTCGACTCCCAACCGCAAATGATAAAGTTTACCAGTTGCTTGCCCATGATCGGTGGTTCTCTCCGGGTACTCCTGCTTCTTGCACCACTAAAATTGGTCGCCATTATATAGCTGAAAGTGGCGTTAAATCACAATAAAAAATATCAAATCAACCTGATTTTCATTTCGTTTGAAAATTCAATATTGCTGCTACGGATAATTATGCTTCCTTATTGGCTTAGATTTAAAAAAATCTTCTATGAAACCATACACACGATGGAATTGTTCCTCGGGGGAGTAACTACGTCAATGCATAATGCACATGTGTTCACATCCTTTGAATAAAAAAAAGAGAAAGAAGAAAAACTACAAGTTGTTTACTGTAACAGATGATAGGGTATGAAAATCATTGAAAAAATAAACAAATATTAAATATAGTTAGTCTGTGGAGGTCTTTATCATGATGAAAACATTTTAAAAAAATTACATGTTCAAAGAAACTAGGTTTTATATTGAACAATTAAGATAAAAATGAACGTCATTGAAGGGAAGATGTTTAAAACATTTTTTATTTAATGTTTATTCAGCCCTGATACAAAATCAATACTGACTCTCCATTTCAAGTTATTTTGTTTTAATGTTTATTCAGCCCTGATACAAAATCAATGCTGACTCTCCATTTCAAGTTATTCGACTTTAAATCGAAGCTTAAGTCTTTAAGATGTTTGTTTGTAATGATGCTAATAAGTTAATGTTACTTGAATTGTAATTTTGTTTTTTTATTTTCAAGAGCCACATATCAGAGTCATCAAGATATATAGAAATTTAATTAATTCTAGACATTGTTGGGTCCTATAGTAATTGATTGGTTAGGGGAATGGTGTTTAATGCCACTTTCAACATTATTTCAGTTATATCGTGGCAGTCAATTTTATTTGATGGAGGAAACTGGAATACCTGGATCCTGAGAAAACCACAACCTGCCTCAAGTCACTGAAAAACTTTATCACATAATGTTGTATTGAGTAACCTCGCCATGAACGGAGTTCAAACTCACAACATTAGTGGTGATAGACATTGATTGCACAGGTAGTTGTTAATCCAACCACCATACAATCACGACCACGACTGCCCCCTCTAGTAAATGACAAAATATGATTACTGTTCAAACATGTAAATAACATATTGCATTTTATAGCAAATTTCCATGGACAAATTATCATAACAAATTGCTTAAATACATGAGCTTCATACCCTAACTCTGCTTGTGGCCTTATATATACATATACAATAGACCCCTCATAAATTACTTCAAGTGGCATTAAACACCATAAACCCCCCCCCCCACTTGAATTATCCTTTGCTGCATCATTGTTCCATGATAGGAATGTTCCTTATACGGCAATCTAAATTTAAAACATGTTTTTTTTTTGTCAATTGGAAATCAAAGATGGCCACTACCATGTATAAGACATAGTCTTAACCTAGAAACATATGGGAAAAGGAAAAAATAATTTTTATTTTTCCCAAAAGCCTGAAATTTCATTGAACCCAAATTTTTAATGTCAATTGTAAATCCAAGATGGCTGCCACCACAGCCAAATTTAACATAGACCCTATGAGAAAACTATTTAAAAATTATTCTTATCTGAAATTTCTAAATCATTTGATAGCAAACATAGTTGGGAAGTTTCTTGGATGGTCCTTTACAAAATGCATGTTTTTGTGTTGATCAGAAATCCAAGACATAGTTTTAACATAGGACTGTATGGGAAAATGAAATATTAAGTTTTCTAAGATACATGTACTAGAAATAGATTGAATCAAACTGGTACATTGGATTCTTATTATCATTTTTTGTGTGGATAGGAAATCCAAAACAAACAATTACCTCTCACCTCAATCTATTGAACATTAAAAAGACCATGACATATGACAGGTCCTGGCTTGTGACAGGCACAAAAATGTGGTGGGGTTAAACCGTTTAATACACCAATACATAAAAAAACAAATGTTAAAAATCCTGCACAGATTCCACTCAAAAAGACCACATACTATCACAAAAATGACAACATAAACATGGACAATAGCAGGGTCAATGAATGCTCCCTGTTTTGTAGACAGTATAATAGCAGGGTCAATGAATGCTCCCTGTTTTGTAGACAGTATAATAGCAGGGTCAATGAATGCTCCCTGTTTTGTAGACAGTATAATATCAGGGTCAATGAATGCTCCCTGTTTTGTAGACAGTATAATAGCAGGGTCAATGAATGCTCCCTGTTTTGTAGACAGTATAATAGCAGGGTCAATGAATGCTCTCTGTTTTGTAGACAGTATAATAGCAGGGTCAATGAATGCTCCCTGTTTTGTAGACAGTATAATAGCAGGGTCAATGAATGCTCCCTGTTTTGTAGACAGTATAATAGCAGGGTCAATGAATGCTCTCTGTTTTGTAGACAGTATAATAGCAGGGTCAATGAATGCTCCCCGTTTTGTAGACAGTATAATAGCAGGGTCAATGAATGCTCCCCGTTTTGTAGACAGTATAATAGCAGGGTCAATGAATGCTCTCTGTTTTGTAGACAGTATAATAGCAGGGTCAATGAATGCTCCCTGTTTTGTAGACAGTATAATAGCAGGGTCAATGAATGCTCCCTGTTTTGTAGACAGTATAATAGCAGGGTCAATGAATGCTCTCTGTTTTGTAGACAGTATAATAGCAGGGTCAATGAATGCTCCCTGTTTTGTAGACAGTATAATAGCAGGGTCAATGAATGCTCCCTGTTTTGTAGACAGTATAATAGCAGGGTCAATGAATGCTCTCTGTTTTGTAGACAGTATAATAGCAGGGTCAATGAATGCTCCCTGTTTTGTAGACAGTATAATAGCAGGGTCAATGAATGCTCCCTGTTTTGTAGACAGTATAATAGCAGGGTCAATGAATGCTCTCTGTTTTGTAGACAGTATAATAGCAGGGTCAATGAATGCTCCCTGTTTTGTAGACAGTATAATAGCAGGGTCAATGAATGCTCCCTGTTTTGTAGACAGTATAATAGCAGGGTCAATGAATGCTCCCTGTTTTGTAGACAGTATAATAGCAGGGTCAATGAATGCTCTCTGTTTTGTAGACAGTATAATAGCAGGGTCAATGAATGCTCCCTGTTTTGTAGACAGTATAATAGCAGGGTCAATGAATGCTCCCTGTTTTGTAGACAGTATAATAGCAGGGTCAATGAATGCTCTCTGTTTTGTAGACAGTATAATAGCAGGGTCAATGAATGCTCCCTGTTTTGTAGACAGTATAATAGCAGGGTCAATGAATGCTCCCTGTTTTGTAGACAGTATAATAGCAGGGTCAATGAATGCTCCCTGTTTTGTAGACAGTATAATAGCAGGGTCAATGAATGCTCTCTGTTTTGTAGACAGTATAATAGCAGGGTCAATGAATGCTCCCTGTTTTGTAGACAGTATAATAGCAGGGTCAATGAATGCTCCCTGTTTTGTAGACAGTATAATAGCAGGGTCAATGAATGCTCTCTGTTTTGTAGACAGTATAATAGCAGGGTCAATGAATGCTCCCTGTTTTGTAGACAGTATAATAGCAGGGTCAATGAATGCTCTCTGTTTTGTAGACAGTATAATAGCAGGGTCAATGAATGCTCCCTGTTTTGTAGACAGTATAATAGCAGGGTCAATGAATGCTCCCTGTTTTGTAGACAGTATAATAGCAGGGTCAATGAATGCTCCCTGTTTTGTAGACAGTATAATAGCAGGGTCAATGAATGCTCTCTGTTTTGTAGACAGTATAATAGCAGGGTCAATGAATGCTCCCTGTTTTGTAGACAGTATAATAGCAGGGTCAATGAATGCTCCCTGTTTTGTAGACAGTATAATAGCAGGGTCAATGAATGCTCCCTGTTTTGTAGAAAGTATAATAGCAGGGTCAATGAATGCTCCCTGTTTTGTAGACAGTATAATAGCAGGGTCAATGAATGCTCTCTGTTTTGTAGACAGTATAATAGCAGGGTCAATGAATGCTCCCTGTTTTGTAGACAGTATAATATCAGGGTCAATGAATGCTCCCTGTTTTGTAGACAGTATAATAGCAGGGTCAATGAATGCTCTCTGTTTTGTAGACAGTATAATAGCAGGATCAATGAATGCTCCCTGTTTTGTAGACAGTATAATAGCAGGGTCAATGAATGCTCCCTGTTTTGTAGACAGTATAATAGCAGGGTCAATGAATGCTCCCTGTTTTGTAGAAAGTATAATAGCAGGGTCAATGAATGCTCCCTGTTTTGTAGACAGAACCACATTTAAGGTAGACCTTCAATCATAACTTAAACTTAAATGAAGACAGTTTGATATTGTAATAGGACAAATATTTTGACAAAAAATCTAGTAATTTCCTACCGATGGCCTGGAATTATTTATTTTTCAGTATAAAATCAGTCAATGGTTAAATTTTATATTTTTTCGTTAATATTCTAAAATTGGTCTGTCATCTGTTAAGAAGAGCGCCATTATAAATCTTATTTCACGATTGATTTTGTCAACTGATCCTTAAAATAGTATACCGAACCTTATAATCAATTTGTACACTGAAGCAGAATATCAACTCAAAAAATTGAGAAGCCCTTTCATCACCAGACGAGGGTTTCCATGGCGACTCACTTATAAGTCAGAGAACATGTCGTAATAAAATTTTTGTGAAAGGGTGAGTCCTTATTTATTAGATGAAATATTGTTCCAATATGTACATTTCATGTCAAGTTAAGTTAATCATTCTGAAGTCAGATTGAAAGCTTGTGTTTGATCAAATTCTACACATTAATTCTTGCATATAAACAAATATATTAAGTAACCTGGATTTGAGAGAGTCTCAGATTATTGATGTTTTGTATAATTTTCAATGCATGTCCTTTCTTGTTAAGCTAATCAAGCTTATGACCTTTACTAAAAGGTCGTGTCAATCAATTGTACCATATCGTTAAAAAAGAATGATAATTATAGTTATTATAGTTAATTAGTAGCAAATTGTTGTACAGTGAAATGTTATAGAATATGGTAAACTTGGAGAAAAAATATTTCCTAGCTCACCTGGTCCAGAGGACCATGTCAAATATTGTCAGATCCAGAGGATCATGTCAAATATTGTCTGGTCTAGAGGATCATGTTGTCATCACTCTGTCTTCTGTGATCTTCATCGGTGTCATTGTCATCATTAGTTAACAACTTCTAGCTTAAATCCCTGGGATACAAACATTGGTCTCAGGATATATGGGTTCCAAGCCCTGGAGTACACACATTGGTTTCAGGGTTAATCAGTTCCAAACCCTGGGGTACAACTATTGGTATGAGGGACTATGAGTTTCAAGCACTGGAGTACAATCATTGGTCTCAGGGTCTATTGGTGCCAACCTCTGGGGTATAAACAATGGTTTCAGGGTTAATCAGTTCCACACCCTGTGGTACAAACAATGGTTTCAGGATATATGGGTTCCAAGCCCTGGGGTTCGCACATTGGTTTCAGAGTAAACCAGTTCCAAAGCCAGGGGTACAAAAATTGGCTTCAGGGTCAACGATTTCCAAGCCCTGGAGTACAAACATTGGTTTCAGGATCTATCGGTTCCAAGCCATGGGGTACAAACATTAGTCTCAGAATCTATGTGTTCCAAGACCTGGAGTGCAAAGCTTGGTCCCAAGGTCTAAAAGTCCCATGTCCTGGGGTACAAACATTGGTCTTAGGGTGTATGGGTTCCATGGCTTTGGGTACAAACATTGATTTCAGTGTCTGGGTTCCAAGCCCTGAGGTCCAAAGGTTAATACAATTGTAATAGGGAAAATTAAAATATAATTGGGCCATCCTGGACGTGATCGTATAGTAGTTGGATTTACAACTACCTATGCAATCAGTATCTATCGCCTCTAAAGTTGTGAGTTTGAATCCTGTTTATGGCGAGGTGTACTCGATACAACATTATGTGAAATTGTCAGTGACTTGTATCAGGTTGGTGGTGTTCTCCAGGAACTCTGGTTTCCTCCACCCATAAAACTGACTGCCACAATATAGCTGAAATATTTTTGAAAGTGGCTTTAAACACCATAACCCTAAGTCTCTTACCCCTCTCAAACTTTGTATGCTGACTTATTACCATGTGTAGATTTAGATATAGTGACGGCAGTCTTCGCGCTAACCCACTTGCCTGACACCTGGGACAAGTAAAACTGGATTCAGACAAGTGAAAATTATGAAAGAATTTGTTTGAATAAATAGAAAAATTTTCCAAATTTGGGTTTCAGGCAAGTAGGTGACAAAACATTAGGGTAAAGACTGTTACAGCAGTTTGATCAGACTATTTTTAGGGAGTTATTGCCATTTTTTACTTAAAATATTTCATCACAAAGCTTGTACTGACAAATCCTCCTACATATTACATAGGAAATGCCATACAGATCTCCTGCATTAGATGAAAGAATGTTAGAGAGACGTTTGTTTTTATGTCAAAAATAACCATTAATAATTATTTCCTTACTTATGATATCGATATCTACAATGTTTTCCATAATTGTATCGGCTCGTTTTTCAATTAATGAAAACATATATATCACCAGTAACAGCAACACATGTGACATTCATGCTTTCAGAATTATTATTGAACTATCTTAAAATTTATGGTTATTATTGGTTATAAAACTCATTCTTTATGACTTTTTATTTTAGTAATTTCTTCGAATACTTCATAACAGCAAAAGAATAATCATAAAGGGATGAACCATTTACAAAAAATTAATAATCTCACTGTGCAGTTTCAATATGAAATTTTGGTAAAATTTGAAGAAAAAAACTACTGATTTCCATTCCCCCCTCCCCTCCAATAGAAGTTAAATGGATGGTCCCTAATAGCTCTAATAACCTTAATGAAAAAAAATACTTTAATTGAAAATTTTCAAATATATTTCTGCAATATCTGCTATTAATTAAAACAAAAGATATTTACCTTTAACTAAGTGCCATTCATCACCAAAACAGCCAATTATATACAGATCAGATTACAGGATAAAATGTCCTTTGTAAACATATTTATGTTGACACAAGTCAATGATAACGTTATTGTTTAAATCTCTAATCAGTATTATATGCAAACTCACACATATTGTACCTGTTTGTAGTTCTAAAGTAACAATGTCCTGGACAATGGTAAACTATGGGTTTACTGCTTCCAATTTCCCTGAGTTTTCCGTAATTTTGTAATTAACTGCATGAAAATCAATTAGATTTTTAAAATTAAGTCGTTTAATGGAAAGCGATGTTATATGATATTATTGTGACTTTATATTGTATAGATCAGCATCTCTTGTGATATTCTGTTTTATACGAGTCATCTAAATGACACTTCTTAAAGGCTTTGATATTTGGCTGTAAAATAGCACTAAATTTACATACATATTGGAATTATATAGGAAATGTGTGTTCGGAGGCTGATAGTATTTTGTATTCATTAGAGTAGAGTTTGGATAAAGATTGCCATGGTTAAAATCATCAATATGTTGGCATGTAAATTTGTGGTGGCTGTCGTATATACATTTTGTCAGACGACACTTGCAGGTCTTCGTACATTGCTGGAGGAAAGCTGACGATATAGATTTTGTCTTCTGAAGTGTATTGTTCCTAATAATCTTGTTGACAGAGAATTTGTTAAATAGATTTGTCAACACAACTGAGCAGATTTAACGGAATTTAATTGGTTTTATGCAAATAATTAGCTTGTATAAAGGAAGGATTTCAACTATAAAATTCAAGAAAAGTGAAACCTTGCTTTTTTTTATGGATGCTTAAGTGAAATGCATATTAACATTAATCATCTTATCAAAGCCTTAAACATATTGTGAACTATGATTAGATTATAAATCTGTTCTGTTGACGTTATTTTTACGGTAATCATCTCAAAGGCTGAAGAAAATTTCTTAAGACAAAATGGATAAATTAACAAAGTTACAAGACATGTATCACCACATGGTGGAGAATTATAAAGAAATGGATGAACCACAATCTCCTATGTCTGCTACACAGGAAAATGGTAGGACTACAGCCATAGGTCTTTAATCCAAGATCACTCAAAATTAGTCTTTTTACTTTAAACATATTTTATTGTCAGAAATGGATAAGATATAAAATTAGTCTCTTAGAATTTACAAGTAACATAAAATAGTTTGTGAGTAAGAAAATTTACTCATGTTGACTTCAGTAAATAAATGAACACGAAGCAGTAAAAATATTTATTAAAAAATTTATCTTACTAAATAGTACTTTTATTCAATAGTCTGTATGTATTCTTTATTCTCTTGTACATCTCCTGTATTCAATATTTTATACATACCGGTATTCTTTATTCAACAGTGTGTCACATTTTTTTTCAATTGTATGTATTCATATTGATTTATTTAATAGTGTGTACATATTCTTTATTCAATAGTGTGTACATATTCTTTATTTAACAGTGTGTACATATTCTTTATTCAATAGTGTGTACATATTCTTTGATCAATAGTGTGTACATATTCTTTATTCAATAGTGAATATATATTCTTTGATCAATAGTGTGTACATCTCCTTTATTCAATAGTGTGTACATATTCTTTATTCCATAGTGTGTACATATTCTTCCGTAAATGGCCGTTTTTAGGGTTACTCGTCTCTACTCGTTGTGACATCCAATCAGAACGCCTTTGACAAGAAAAAAATTGTTTAAATATATATCCTAAGCCGGGAATGTCACATTAAATACCCTGTCTGATAGCCGAATAACAGATATATTACGGATTTAACCATTGGTTTTTTTTTCAAATACAGAGTCCAACAGTATTAAATATATTTGTGGCTTTTATTTTCATTTTTTCGTAATTCTAAATCTCCTTTTCCGTTCCTTTGACGTCATTCTTCAATGACGTCAAAATATGTGTCACGTCATATTTCATGTATGGGGTGTCTCATGAAGGAAGATACTGTACTTTCAATAAAATATTAGTGAGAAAAGCTCAAATATCAGTACTTAGTTTATCAATCGGTGTCACAAAAGTCAATTCTATGTGATGTGTATTTCATAACGCTCAATGATATTGATCTGATAATTTATGCAAATTAGTTACTGATCAATGGCGGGGATCTCTAGGAGTTCGTGATAGAGAAAGTTGTTGGTTTACGGAAGAAATAGGTACTTACATGCGTTGTTGGGAAAGCCCGGGTGATCTTCCACTCGTGATAGAAATTGTTGTTTCTGTTCGCTCGTTTTGCTGCGCTCCACTCGTGAAAAGACATAAAATTTCTATCGCTCGTGGAAGATCACCCCCGGTCTTTCCCAAGAACGTATATAAGAACCTATTATTCTTTATTCCATGGTGTGTACATATTCTTTATTTAATAGTGTGTACATATTCTTTATTCCATAGTGTGTACATTTCCTTTATTCAATAGTGTGTACATCTCCTTTATTCAACAGTGTGTACATCTCCTTTATTCAATAGTGTGTACTTATTTTTATTCAATAGTGTGTACACATTCTTTATTCAATAATTTTCACACCTCCTTTATTCAGTAGTGTGTATATCTCCTTTATTCAATAGTGTATACATATCCTTTATTCAATAATGTTCACAACTTCTTTATTTGATAGTGTATATATCTCCTTTATTCGATAGTGTATATATCTCCTTTATTCGATAGTGTATATATCTCCTTTATTCGATAGTGTATATATCTCCTTTATTCGATAGTGTATATATCTCCTTTATTCGATAGTGTATATATCTCCTTTATTCAATAGTGTATATATCTCCTTTATTCGATAGTGTATATATCTCCTTTATTCGATAGTGTATATATCTCCTTTATTGAATTGTGGGTACATATCCTTTATTCAGTAATTTTCACATCTCTTTTATTAAAAAATGTTCACATATATTTTCACTAAATTTTCCTGTTTTGATATTCATTTGAACTATGACCTTTTGGTAACTTGGAGTCATTGTTTGCTGAATTCTCCTATTTTGGTATTTATTTGTACTATAACCTTTATTTCCATGGAATTCCTCATAAAACTCCCTGTCTGGAGTGTTCCAACAGATTTGTTGTAGCCCTTACCATTTCTGAGTGAGTGATTGTAGTTTAATGTCTACTCAGCAATTTTTCAGCTATATCATAGCGAACCATTTCTGAAATATGAAGGAGCTAAAAGGGGCCAACACCCAAAATTATTGTTAAATCTTACTTTAAATGGGATATTTTCTTATGAAATATATTCCTGCACTTTTCAAACAGATTCTACCTAGTGATAACTTTTGCTGGACAATATCGACTGGTACACAGAATGTACTGTTACTTGTTTTTGACCATATCGACTGTTACAATTTGTGGTACACAGACTGTACTGTTACTTGTTTTTGACAATATCGACTGTTACAATTTGTGGTACACAGAATGTACGTACTGTTACTTGTTTTTGACAATATCGACTGTTACAATTTGTGGTACACAGAATGTACTGTTACTTGTTTTTGACAATATCGACTGTTACAATTTGTGGTACACAGACTGTACTGTTACTTGTTTTTGACAATATCGACTGTTACAATTTGTGGTACACAGAATGTACTGTTACTTGTTTTTGACAATATCGACTGTTACAATTTGTGGTACACAGAATGTACTGTTACTTGTTTTTGACAATATCGACTGTTACAATTTGTGGTACACAGACTGTACTGTTACATGTTTTTGACAATATCGACTGTTACAATTTGTGGTACACAGAATGTACTGTTACTTGTTTTTGACAATATCGACTGTTACAATTTGTGGTACACAGAATGTACTGTTACTTGTTTTTGACAATATCGACTGTTACAATTTGTGGTACACAGACTGTACTGTTACTTGTTTTTGACAATATCGACTGTTACAATTTGTGGTACACAGACTGTACTGTTACATGTTTTTGACAATATCGACTGTTACAATTTGTGGTACACAGACTGTACTGTTACATGTTTTTGACAATATCGACTGTTACAATTTGTGGTACACAGAATGTACTGTTACTTGTTTTTGACAATATCGACTGTTACAATTTGTGGTACACAGACTGTACTGTTACTTGTTTTTGACAATATCGACTGTTACAATTTGTGGTACACAGACTGTACTGTTACATGTTTTTGACAATATCGACTGTTACAATTTGTGGTACACAGACTGTACTGTTACATGTTTTTGACAATATCGACTGTTACAATTTGTGGTACACAGACTGTACTGTTACATGTTTCTAACTTATTGAACATAGACTTATATTTTAATCTTAATTTTCAGGTTCCTCAAACTTGATGGACACTTTAGAGGACCTACCCCCAGGGATCGGCCAATATGAAGATTTCCACACTATTGATTGGTTGAGAGATATTGCAAGAGATCGTATGAGACATCGACATATCATAAAAAAGAGACAGGAGGGATTCTGGGAAAAACTGCTGAGTGCACATGATGCATGGTCAGGATGGGTTTGTGTATTGCTGGTGGGCGTGGCTGCAGGTAAGGGTTAAATAATTAGTGATGAGGTATTCAGATTGTTGGTAAAAAAGATAAAAATACTCTCCTCCTTATAAGGCCATGCCTTCTTCAATGAAAAAGTGTCATTATAAGAGAGACAGCCTCTCTTCAGAGGGACAGCCTAATAGTGTTTTACAGTATCAGTGCATCTGAAATTTTGTCTGATAAGAGGGAGTGGCATTTGGCAGAATAGGCCTTATAAGATGGGGACTACTATAATAATATACACCAGTGTACACAATAGCATTATTCAATGAGCAGGATAGGTGAATATATTGTTGCAATTGAATAGAATGAAAAAAAACCCATTTTACTGCAGTAAAATGCTGTTTTAAAGAATATTGTTCATAATCAGGCCTTTCAATAATGGGCGGTACCAGATACTTTTACCCACTTAAAATGGTAATTGGTACCTCCTAATTTCAAAGACTGTTGCATAAGATATTCATGCAAAATGTTCAAATTTTAATAAAAAGTACCACCTGTAAATGGCAAAGTACTGGTACATTTGAAAAATATTGAAAGTCCTGTAAATGGTAAAGTACTGGTACACTTGAAAAATATTGAAAGCCCAGTAAATGGTAAAGTACTGGTACACTTGAAAAATATTGAAAGCCCTGTAAATGGCAAAGTACTGGTACACTTGAAAAATATTGAAAGCCCTGTAAATGGTAAAGTACTGGTACACTTAAAATATATTGAAAGCCCTGTAAATGGTAAAGTACTGGTACACTTAAAATATATTGAAAGCCCTGTAAATAGCAAAGTACTGGTACACTTAAAATATATTGAAAGCCCTGTAAATGGTAAAGTACTGGTACACTTGAAAAATATTGAAAGCCCTGTAAATGGTAAAGTACTGGTACACTTGAAAAATATTGAAAGCCCTGTAAATGGTAAAGTACTGGTACACTTGAAAAATATTGAAAGCCCTGTAAATGGTAAAGTACTGGTACACTTGAAAAATATTGAAAGCCCTGTATATTGTTGCATGTGAATAGAATGAAAATCCATTTTTATTGTGGTAAAATGCTATGTTTTAAAGAATATTGTACATAATGCTGTTCTACATCTTACAATCACCATGCAGTCAATGATGTAGCTCAGTGCTAGTAATACATGTAGGTTATATGATTTATAGGTTGGTAGGTTTTATGGTGTTTAATGCCACTTTCAACAATATTTCAGTTATATTGTGGCGGTCAGTTTTATTGGTGGAGGAAACCAGAGTACCCATAGAAAACCACCAACCTATCACAAGTAACTGACAGACTTGATCACATAATGTTGTATCGAGTATACCTCGCCTGAGTGGGGTTCGAACTCACAACTTTACCATACGATCACCACCATGATGGCCCCTATATGATTTATATGTTTATCTAGGAATTCATATAATTTCCACAAAGCAAAGAAATAATTACTCATTAAGTGATTTATGTCTTTACCCCCATTGGTGACTGATTATGATTCTAATTTTACCAAGAAAATATTAATGATATTTCTAATGGTGGGGGAATGAATAAAATTGAATGATGTGGTCAGATTTGATCTTTTTATTCCATTTTCCAATTGAAGAAATGTTGAGTTGTCATTTATCCAATTAAGCAGAATCCATCAATTACGTCGTGAACCTTTCGACAGTTCACAGGGAGAAATCAATTACATTTAACTGTATTTCATAATCAATCTTTTGTAACGAGGTAGGAGGTGTGATACAGGCCAATAATTTAATGTCAAAATATTTTTACACAGAATTACTTTAAAAAAAAAATCTGATTTGTATTCTCTAATTTAAAAAGAAATGGGGGGGGGGGGGGGGGAATGTAAATTCTATTCTGGATGGAAATTCTAAACATATTTGTCTCAAATTCAATACTTGAGATATTTATTTCTCTTGAGGATCACTGAAGGGAGGGATACGATATATATTTTTGACCTCTGAAGAAATTAACTTTTTTAACTTGACCATTCCAGAGTTATTGCCCTTTGTTGATTAAGGGAGGGGTTGTTTCAGTAAAAGAATATCCATGATAAAATTGTGTCCTGTTGGTTATAGCATTTTTTTTAACACCCGTTAAAATATAAAATATAAAATTTGAGTAACAAAAAAACAATAAATGTTGTGAACTATGGGCTGTGTAATTTAAAGAATTGAAACACCAATTTTGGTATCTAGGTTCCTACATTGTACACACATTACATAAAATAAGCTTTTAAAATGAGTACATTAAGATGAGTCCATATTTCTTCAGAGTCATGCCCCTTGAAAATCAAGAAAAACTTCAAACATTTTATATCAGGAACATTTCATCAATCTGAAAGTCTGAAAAAGTATATAATTAAAGTCTCTGTCTATTCTACTATGTAACTGTTTATTCATCATACATTTGATGGATAGGTCTAGGGTTAGGGTTATGGTGTTTAACAACACTTTCAACAATATTTCTGGATTGGTATAAAATCGTTTCAGTGTATATAAAGGTCAATATATGTAAGAATTATTTTGAACCCAAATTTGATTGGATGTAGTTATATTTTAATATCTTTATGGAAGGTTTGATGCAAGACCTATAAATACTGAATTTCTGGGGATTACAGTGCTATTTTTAGAGTAAGGGTTGTCCCGGAACATGGCAATTCACTGGAAGATATTAAACATGCCTTGATATTTTGAGAGAATGCAGAGGAATAATGTTAGTTTCAGAAAAATATATGGTGTTGGAAAGTAAAACTTCAGGCAAAAAAAACCCTACAAATTTAGTTGAAAATCTAAAAAAGATTATAGTTTTTTACACCTTAATGCAAAAGACAGTTATTATCTGATTTTAGCAATATTTTGAATATGACCCAGTAAGACCTGGAATAAATGCAATAATTGTAAAAAATAAAAAAGTATTTCTGGTTTTATTTTTATTTTGTTTAAGATATCAGATTTTGAGTATTAATCATTGTTTATATTTATTAACATAAACATTTATTATCTATTTTTAGTACATTATTTTGTGTAGGAAGTTTAAGTAGGTCAAGGTCTTTATTAAGGTCAAAGGACATCAGAATAGATGTTTTTAAACTTTTTATTTATTAAAAGAAATATATTTTTATAAATGATTTAATGTTCAGTCCTCAACGAAGAACACAGGTCCTCCAGCCCAAGTCCAGTAAAACTGTTTGGTCCAGTCAATTTTTCAGTTTTTATTCAAATACATGTATATATAAAAAATAAATTCAAGAATTTGATTCAGACCTGTAAATTCAAATTTTCATTTTGAGGACTGAATTGTTTATACCATAGTATAAGTAAATTGTAATTAAATTCCAGTTTTTAGAAATTTGTTTTAGTGGAAAACCTGGTCCTCGGGCACAACAAGTGGCAGAGTCAAATCGGTTAATGGGATCCTAACTAAACCTTCTAATTTAATCTTTAACGGCAATACTGATATAGACAAACAATAAAACTCAACACAGAGTCCCTTCTACTCAGAAAGATCTCAAACTATCACAAAAATAAAGAAGAAGATAAACATGGACATGGACAGTATAATAGTAGAGATTATTATCTAAGAAGATAGAATCTGTTGGTTAAAGACCATTACTCTTAGGACAAACAAGAGTTTGTAGTCAGGGATACTTAATAATAATAATAAGAGACCATGGCTGACTTGAGGGGGAAAATGATCATGTGGTTGGTTATATTCTAAGGTTCTAATAATTTAAACTTTATAATTTTCAGTTGAATATATAAATAATATTTAATCTATTTAATTCTGTTACCAAATTATAAAGGAATATATAAAACCTTTAGGTAAATTTGGAAAAAAATACTTTTTTTTCTTGTCCAAAAACCCCGCATTGGTGGTGTAATGGTTAGTGTGCTCTTCTCGAGTGCGATTTATCATGGGTTTGAGCCCCGGTTGGGTCAAACCAAAGACTATTAAATTGGTATTTATTGCTTCTCCGCTAATCACGCAGCATTATGGAGTAAGAACAAAGACTGCTTGGCTCGGAATCAGAATAATGTGTCCTAGTGGAGCGACATGTCTACCCGTGGACTTTTGTTTCAGTGAGCTAGCTAGCTAACTAAGCATGTTGATGTAGAACAAAGCAGAACCCATCATCATCTCATTGAAAATTAACTTGTTCTTGCCATGAAAAAGCTGAAAAATTGCTGAGTTGGTGCTAAACAACAATTACTCACTCTTGTAAAAAAAAAACTATTTTCTTTAGTGTAAAAATATGTCAGACTCAAGGGGAAGAACATATCCACTAAAAGTTAAATGGTCGGTCCACCAAAATATAGAATTTACACACTCTTTGGCTATTTTCATTTTATTTTTTACATTGTTTAAATTGCAGAGAGAAATTATCAGTTTTATAGCACTCGTTTCCCAAAGCTGGTGATTTGCTTTTCTTAACTGAATATATTGGATATACCACTGATAACAATGCAAGAATCTATGCTTTATTTGACAGGTTTGTGTGCTGGTGTAATAGATATTGGAGCAACATGGATGTCAGATCTTAAAGAGGGAATCTGTAAGGAAGCCTTCTGGCTAAATAAAGAACAATGTTGCTGGTCAGCCAATGATTCTACGTATACTGATGAGGGATGTCATCAGGTATACAAATAGAACTTTAGAGGGGGGATATGGGTGGGTGTTAAACTAAGGGAAAATGCTACTGGTAGGTAAATGATTCTACCCCTGTACAAAAATGGGCAAAGTTTAGATCTGCCATTGATTTATTAAGGGTTTACAAATATTATATGTTACACTCAGTTGACATCACTTGATTCTATATCCGTCCATCCATCTGTCGTATGTTGTATACTTTCACATTTAAATCTCCTATGAAACCATGACATCACTTGATTCCATATCCGTCCATCATATGTCGTATACTTTCACAATTAAATCTCCTCTGAAGCCACTGAATCAAATTAAGCTAAACCTGACTGGTATGGTCCCCTTTCAAAATCTGTCAGACATCTCTGCCCTCCATTCAAGATGGCATCCATTACTGAAAATTTTTCTATTGCTGCTTTAATAAAAAATTATTATAGGTCAAAAAGAGCTCAATTTTAGTTACAGCAACAGCAGTGAGTAATTTATTCACATTTTTATATATCTTTTCAGTGGAATACCTGGTCTGAGATTTTAGGAGCCCAGACTGGAAGCAAGCCTGCAGCCGGAGCCTACATTGTTAAATACTTGTTGTATGTCTTGTGGGCTGTGTTATTTGCCATGCTGGCCTCACTTTTTGTTCATTCTTTTGCCCCATATGCCTGTGGATCAGGTATCCCAGAGGTAAGATGTATTGAGGTATAAAATGTAAAAAAATATATATTGTAGGCCATAGTGTACTCCATGGTAGCCTCATATTGTATGGACAAGTATATTTTCAATGAAGCATATTTTCAAGATTTGTACAACACAAACTCCTACAAATACACTTAGACAGAAAGGAATATAAACTGTTGGAAAAATGTGAAGCAGTAATGCTTGACAGTATAAACAACAACAAAAAAACAGGAACCAATACTCAGGCAAATCTCTAACACCCATCATCACCCACAACAATACAGACAATTCAGGCAAATCTCTAACACCCATCATCACCCACAACAATACAGACAACTCTGGCAAATCTCTAACACCCATCATCACCCACAACAGACAACTCTGGCAAATCTCTAACACCCATCATCACCCACAACAATACAGACAACTCTGGCAAATCTCTAACACCCATCATCACCCACAACAGACAACTCTGGCAAATCTCTAACACACAACAATACAGACAACTCTGGCAAATCTCTAACACCCATCATCACCCACAACAATACAGACAACTCTGGCAAATCTCTAACACCCATCATCACCCACAACAATACAGACAACTCTGGCAAATCTCTAACACCCATCATCACCCACAACAATACAGACAACTCTGGCAAATCTCTAACACCCATCATCACCCACAACAATACAGACAACTCTGGCAAATCTCTAACACCCATCATCACCCACAACAGACAACTCTGGCAAATCTCTAACACCCATCATCACCCACAACAATACAGACAACTCTGGCAAATCTCTAACACCCATCATCACCCACAACAATACAGACAACTCTGGCAAATCTCTAACACCCATCATCACCCACAACAATACAGACAACTCTGGCAAATCTCTAACACCCATCATCACCCACAACAATACAGACAACTCTGGCAAATCTCTAACACCCATCATCACCCACAACAATACAGACAACTCTGGCAAATCTCTAACACCCATCATCACCCACAACAATACAGACAACTCTGGCAAATCTCTAACACCCATCATCACCCACAACAATACAGACAACTCTGGCAAATCTCTTAACACCCATCATCACCCACAACAATACAGACAACTCTGGCAAATCTCTAACACCCATCATCACCCACAACAATACAGACAACTCTGGCAAATCTCTAACACCCATCATCACCCACAACAATACAGACAACTCTGGCAAATCTCTAACACCCATCATCACCCACAACAGACAACTCTGGCAAATCTCTAACACCCATCATCACCCACAACAATACAGACAACTCTGGCAAACATGAGAAATGATAACAGTAGAAGTAAAACTTAGATCCTCGACTTAGAACAGACAATAAAAACTGTTGATGCAAAGAGTAGAAGGGGAAACCAGTGTACTCTCTATGTACATACTTATTGTGAAGATTATGTACATGCTGGGGAAACCAGTGTACTCTCTATATACATATTGTGAAGATTATGTACATGCTGGGGAAACCAGTGTACTCTCTATATACATACTTATTGTGAAGATTATGTACATGCTGGGGAAACCAGTGTACTCTCTATATACATATTGTGAAGATTATGTACATGCTGGGGAAACCAGTGTACTCTCTATATACATACTTATTGTGAATATTATGTACATGTTAACAAGTCATAAATGACAGAACATGATAGTGAATACAGTGTAGCTTCTCTAAATCAGCCATTGTTAACACTATTAATGAGTCAGTTTATTGAAATTTCATAATTATCCAGAGTTGTCTCCCTTTTATTAGTTCACCTGGACCAAAGGTCCAGGTGAACTATTGCCATCACTTGGCGTCTGTCGTCTGTCGTCTGTAAACTTTTCACATTTCAAGCTTCTTCTCCGAAACCACTGGGCCGATTGGAACCAAACTTTGCAGGAATGTTCCTTGGATGGTCCTCTACAAAGTTACTGTTTTTTGTTCCAGTCGGATATTCAACATGGCTGCCAGGGCCAATAATATGCTCTGATTGGCTGAAATTTCAAAGATCTTCTTCTCTGAAACTAATGAACTGACTGAACCCAAACTGTAAATGAATGATCATTGGAATGTCCTTTACCAAGTTACTGTTTTTTATGCCGATCGGAAATCCAAGATGGCCGCCATCGCAGGACATAGATTAACATTGGACCCTATGGGAAAATGTTCAAATGCCTTCTTCTCAGAAACTACAAATATGATTAAAGCCAAACTGTACATGAATGTTCATTGGATGGTCCTCTACAATCTTAAGGTTGTTTGTTCCGATATGAAATTCAAAATGGCGGTTACGGCAGGACTTAGTTTAACATTGGACCCTATGGGGAAAATGTTTCAAAATGGTTCTTCTCTGAAACCACTTGGACAGTTGAAACCAAACTGCCCAGGAATGATCATTGGAAGGTCCTCTGCAAAGTTTCTGTTTTTTATGCCGATCGGAAATCCAAGATGGCCGCCACCGCAGGACATAGATTAACATTGGACCCTATGGGAAAATATTCAAATGCCTTCTTCTCAGAAACTACAAATATGATTAAAGCCAAACTGTACATGAATGTTCATTGGATGGTCCTCTACAAACTTTACGTTTTTTGTTCCGGTATGAAATTCAGAATGGCGGCTACGGCAGAACTTAGTTTAACATTGGACCCTATGGGAAAAATGTTTCAAAACGCTTCTTCTCTGAAACCACTTGGACAATTGAAACCAAACTGCCCAGGAATTATCATTGGAAGGTCCTCTACAAAATTTGTGTTTTTTATGCCGATCGGAAATCCAAGATGGCCGCCACCGCAATACATAGATTAACATTGAACCCTATGGGAAAATGTTCAAATGCCTTCTTCTCAGAAACTACAAATATGATTAAAGCCAAACTGTACATGAATGTTCATTGGATGGTCCTCTACAAACTTTACGTTTTTTGTTCCGATATGAAATTCAAAATGGCGGTTACGGCAGGACTTAGTTTAACATTGGACCCTATGGGAAAAATGTTTCAAAACGCTTCTTCTCTGAAACCACTTGGACAATTGCAACCAAACTGCCCAGGAATTATCATTGGAAGGTCCTCTACAAAATTTTTGTTTTTTATGCCGATCGGAAATCCAAGATGGCCGCCACCGCAATACATAGATTAACATTGAACCCTATGGGAAAATGTTCAAATGCCTTCTTCTCAGAAACTACAAATATGATTAAAGCCAAACTGTACATGAATGTTCATTGGATGGTCCTCTACAAACTTTACGTTTTTTGTTCTGATATGAAATTCAAAATGGCGGCTACAGCAGGACTTAGTTTAACATTGGACCCTATGGGAAAAATGTTTCAAAACGCTTCTTCTCTGAAACCACTTGGACAGTTGAAACCAAACTGCCCAGGAATGATCATTGGAAGGTCCTCTGTTTTTTATGCTGATCGGAAATCCAAGATGGCTGCCACCACAGGTGATAGTATTAACACAGGACCATATGGGGAAAATACAGAAATATATTCTTCTCTGAAGCTATTGCACTGATTGAACCTAAACTGTGCATCAATCATTGGAAGGTCCTTTACAAACTTTGTGTTTTTTATGTTGATCGTAATTCCAAGATGACTACCACTGCAGGACATAGTTTTTACATAGGACCAATTGGTTCTTTTAATAACCAGGTGAACGATACAGGCTCTGGTATTTACTTATTGTTTCTTCTGGATTTTCTAGTTTGGTAAAGTGATATTTCTGAAAGTAATGTATTTATGATTTGTTTTCTTTTAAATAGCAATATATTAAAAGTAAATAAAATGAATATATGATTTTTGCTTTTTATAAATGCAAAATAAAAAAGTCAGTCAAAAATAATAGTTTAAACATATTTTATTGTCCAAAAACATGACAATAGGATCAGATACAAGTTGTTCAACTTAGAACATCTTCTCCTTTATATAAACAGTATACAAATACAGTTGAACATATATACACAAAAGCTACAGTCTTTCTTAATAATTAGAAAAAAACAACAAAAAACAACAACATGAAATGTACGAGTGCAACACAATTTGATATTTGCCAAATGACAAATCGAACAGACCTTTACAATAATTGGACTAGTTTATAGAACACACCTAGAATGAAGAAAATCATTAATTGTTATACAATGTAGTGGGATTATTAATTCGGTAAAGGTAGGATCTTTTAAAATTTAGTTTTAAAATATATAACAATATCATTATTTATTCAGTAAGAATTTTAACATAAAGTGCTCACACGTGTGTATTGCAACATTTACTCATTCACACCAGGTCAGCCACAAACCAATTGTCACCTGATTACATTCACGATAATCAGCGGAAAGAAAAGTGACATGTTTCCTTAATATATGTCTGTACAGTAATGAATACATGCCTATTTGTGTGAATATTATAAATTTGACTTCCAAACAGCAAGGTGTTTAAGTCAATGTGTACATTTGCAGCTAATAAAGAACGGTACAAAATATTTCTTTGTGCATCAAAAATAATAACTACTTTGATAACAAACACAAGCAGAAATTATGGTTGAGATACATGAGGGGAAACAAGAAAGACATGTTTAAAGTGAAAAAAGTATCTGTTCATGAAAAAAAAAACTTATTTCCCCTCAAGATGGGAAACTAAACTGGAAGTCCCATATAGTGATTTTAAATTTTAAATTTTAAAATGGTCTATGTAAACGTCTTATTATTTTCAATATAATTTATAAATGTGAGTATACCTGATGAAGGTCATTCTAGACTTGTGTCGTGTTGTGTGCACTAAATTAAATATCCATGTTTATATTTTTAATTATTGTTTTTACTACGTTTCTTATTATTATTATTATTCTCTTTCTTCTCTTTCTCCTTTCTTTCCGCGAACCATGAACTTGTCCACGGCAGATCTCAGGAACTACTGGACAGAATTTCATGAAACTTTGTGGAGTTATAGATATATGTTTCTAGTTGGTCCTAAAGTTTTCAGCTTTGTGGTAAAGGGGGTCAAAGTCATATTTTGAGGGTTTCAAAGGGGGTGGGGGTTACTATAGAATCCTATGGGAAAGTTGAAATTTCATACATTAATGTTGATAACTTCTAAATGAATAATGATAGAGACATAAAATTTGACATAGTGATACGTCACCATTAGAGGAGCAATTCTGCGTTTTCAAAATTTTCGAGATGTCTGCCATTTTCAAAATGGCTGCCAAAACACGGTATAAAAAATGGGCGGTAAAAATTCAACATTGCCCGATATCATCAAAATTTGATATGTGGGTAGATAATGATGTCCCGAATTGATTGCCGACATTGAAAAATTTCTACCGGTCGCCATTTTCAAAATGGCCACCACAATACCGCAAATATTCAACATTGTCCGATATCATCAAAATTTGATATGTGGGCAGATAATGATGTCCCGAATTGATTCCCGACATCGAAAAATTTCTACTGGTCGCCATTTTCAAAATGGCCGCCACAATACCGCACAAATTCGACATTGTCCGATTTCAACGACATTTCATATGTGGGTAGATTATGATGTCCCGATTTGATTCCTGACATCGAAAAATTTCTACCGGTCGTCATTTTCAAAATGGTCGCCACAATACCGCACAAATTCAACATTGTTCGATTTCAATGGTAGTTTTTAATTTATTTTTTAAACCAGTTGTCTGTGGCCGGTTTGGGAGACTTCATAATCATTAGATTATAATCATATCTTGTTCATATTTCAGATTAAAACCATTTTAAGTGGATTCATTATTCGTGGATATTTAGGAAAGTGGACATTGTTGACAAAGTCTGTTGGTATGATGTTAGCCGTGTCAGCAGGTCTGAGTTTGGGTAAAGAAGGTCCCTTTGTACATGTAGCAGCTTGCTGTGGAAACATATTCTGTTATTTATTTCCTAAATATGGATCCAATGAAGCTAAGAAAAGAGAGGTAAGCGCTAAGAAAAGGGAGGTAAGTGTCGAGACAGAGGAGGTAAATGTTGATTAATTAAAGCCTAAGGTCCAGCAAGCAGTATTTCAGCTATATTCAGGACGAGAACAAATTTAACATTATATGAAGATGCTATAGAAACGATGGATGGATGGGCCAACAGTCTGTGCCAAAAACATTTTGACTAAATAGCCTGAACAGTATTTTAGAAGAATATTTTCTATTTGATCAAGCAAATTTTATGCAATATTTGCTAGCCCAAACCAATTTTTACTAGAATGGGGCATAGAGCTAGTAGTTTTTTGCTGCAGACTGGTCAACGACTTTCAACTGCCACTAAAAATGTATTGAGAGTTTGGTAGAGCACGAAAAATTGATTATTTTGTAGCGACTACTCTTTTTTTTAATCTAAAAAGAGGTCTTTAATATGTAAGGAGCGTGGCACTCTCTGAACATGTTCTTTACTATGGTTTAATGTCAGACTTTCTGTATTATAACCTGACAACCTCCTCACTAATATGTTGTAATGTATATGATATTTAAATGTATTAAGAATCAGCATATAATGAGTAGTCAATCAGTGTTGTCAGAATTATATACACCATTTAATCATTCAAGAAATGAAAGTAACCAGTGTGTTGATGGGGTAGGGTTATGGTGTTTAACGCCACTTTCAACAATATTTCAGTTATATCGTATGGCAGTCAGTTTTATTGGTGGAGGAAACTGGAGAAAACAACCGACCTGCCGCAAGTCACTGACAAACTTTATCACATAATGTTGTTGCGAGTACACTTCGCCTGGGCAGGATTCGAACTCACAATGTTAGTGGTGATAGGCACTGATTGCATAGGTAGTTATAAATACAACTACCATGCGATCACGACCACGTCAGACCGTGTTGATAATGACAATAAACTTGTGAATAGATATCATAGGTCTAATTTTGTACAGAAGTATTTGATTTATTATATTAATTATTTATTCTATTTATAGATATTATCGGCAGCTGCTGCGGCTGGTGTCAGTGTAGCGTTTGGTTCTCCTATTGGTGGAGTTCTTTTTAGTCTGGAAGAAGTGAGTAGATTTTAATATTCCTTTGGCATCTGACAGCAGTTTGAACTTTGGTGGTTAGGGTTATGGTGTTTAACACAACTTTCAACAATATTTCAGTTATATCGTGGCGGTCAGTTTTATTGGTGGAGGAAACCGGAGTACCCGGAGAAAATCGATGACAGTTGCAAGTCACTGACAAACTTTATCACATAATGTTGTATCGAGTACACCTTGCCTGAGAGGGGTTCGATCCACACGTTAGTGGTGATAGGCACTGATTGCATAGGTAGTTATAAATCCAACTATGATCACGGCCATGGTGGCCCCTTTGGACTTTGGTACAACGAAATGGTGTAAAATATAGCGATTGTGAAAATAAATCAGAGAATTTCACTGTGAAATTATCATTTTCATTTAAAAATTCTGTGATTCACAGTTATTTATATAATAACTACATTTTTATTAAATCTATAGTAAGAAAAATTGAAGCAGATATAACAAATGTTAGTCTTTAGTTAAATATTTATCTTACCTTAAGCAATTTTTTGTGGCCCACTAAAAAAAAAGCAATTCTTTTTATTAAAATGAGATATCATGAATAAAAAAAATATATGATATTTTGATGTTTATTTTATTTTTAGGTCAGTTATTACTTTCCTTTAAAGACATTATGGCGGTCGTTTTTCTGTGCGTTAGCGGCAGCCTTCGTCCTAAGATCAATGAATCCATTTGGTAATGACCATCTAGTTATGTTTTATGTGGAGTATAAAGATCCATGGTACCTACAAGAACTTATTCCATTTATATTCCTAGGAGCTCTAGGGGTGAGTATAATGAACCTGGTACCTACAGGAACTTATTCCATTTATATTCCTAGAAGCTCTAGGGGTGAGTATGACATGATACCTACAGATCCCTCCAAGTGTATCAACGATCAAACTCTCAGGTCGGACACAGAGTTTTGTCGGACTTCACTCTTAAAATTTTCCGACAAATGTCCGACCAAATTGTCCGACAAAATCCTCCCAGGTCGGAGTGAGAGTCTCCACTCTCAGATAGTTAAACTGTAAACAGGAAACGTCCCCAAATTCTGCTAACCAATAAATTCGTGCATAAAGAAACATGCGTATCTTAGTAAAGCTGAAGTAAACGAGTGATATACAGTGGTACGGAAAGTATAGATATGTTAACGGCTGTCACGGGCGATATATACAATAATATCCATGAATAAAATGTATTAACATGCAGTACTCATGTTTTAAGTGCACTAGAAGTGAATATTAATATGTCCCTATGTACTCGCGACAATCGATGCCAAGGCCCTTTCACTTGCTGCAGACAGTTGCCGGTTTACGATATCAGGTGCGTTTGCTCTTTTACGTGTTTGCCAAATGTAGGGCGAACGAACCCGGGTAAATAATTCTAATTTATACATTTATTTCTTTAAAGGCAAATTTGGATTAAAATTATTTAGTAAAATTTAAGTTTTATTTTGTTCATGGCGAATGGGTCATAAATCCGTAAATCCCGGGGTTTTTTTCTTGAAAATTGGCAGTCTGCGGAGTCCTGATATAGGTGAAATAATATTTTATTAGTGTATTTTACGTTTTTTTTTTTTACAGTTTACCTGTCAAAACATCACCCATCTCAGCATGTTGTCGCATCGTGCATTCATGATATACAAATACGCCTATCACAGGTGTGAAAAAAACCCTTGCTCAAGACTCTTTTTACTAAGACTTATAAACATAGATAACTATTTTGCATTTTCGATTTTCAAGCAGTCTTCCAATTTATTTGTACTTAAAAAATAAATTTATATCTTTTTTCTTATATATGTGTATAAATATCTTAATACAATAAATATATTTACGGTGAGAAATTATTATACGTCATGATATCGTTATTTAGGTAAATACTTATTAGACAGATTTTTTTTAAAACCATTTTTGTCTTTTTAATTGATAACTGACCCAAGCTAAATAAATGAAATGTGACTTAATGTGTTAATTATATAAATCCTTGCCTTCTATAAATTTTAATTTCTTATCTAATTCTTATTCTTATTTAACAATATGGTCAGGTTGTTATTTTCATTGAATAGCATCTCAAAATAGATGGCTTCACAGTAGGGGCTCTTCCTGTATATTGGTTACATCCTGTATATTACAACTGACAGCTAATGCATGACAAACAATTTTAATCAGCCATCATTATCATGAAATACATTTTTTTAATCTTTATTTTGATGATGGCACCTAATTCCCATCACCTAATCCAAATTAGTATAGTAGAGGAGTACCGTATTTTTCGGACGATAAATCTAGATAAAAATGACGATTTTGTTTACAGTACAAAAAATGTATACCTTTATTTTGCTGTAGGTTTATTTCTGAATAAGAAGATGTTCATCGATGTTCTTGGTGTTATTTTTTTTTTTAAATAAAGCAATAAAAGTATACTAACAGGGGGTGCAATTCTGGGGATAAAATATTCAACATCTGAAAA
Source organism: Bathymodiolus brooksi (assembly GCA_963680875.1). Classification (NCBI taxonomy): domain Eukaryota; kingdom Metazoa; phylum Mollusca; class Bivalvia; order Mytilida; family Modiolidae; genus Bathymodiolus; species Bathymodiolus brooksi. Next base: position 68,238,597 of record OY804582.1, read on the forward strand.
AATCAATATTCAATGATTGAAGTGTTATCGAAAATCAGTTCAATATTGTATTTTATAATAAAATATATACTATAAAAAATGTATCTTGTTGAAAAAAATCACAGGGTGGATCGATTTACAATATAAAATTATTATCACAAAATATCTAAATATAGCTATAGCTTTCCATCAAACACGAGCATGCACACGTGATTGTAGTAAAAAATGGCGGTTGCAATACATCTCACAATAAACGTGTAGAACAAGCTTTTTATACTAAATATACTGGAAAATAATTTATATCAATTTCGTTACTTAATCGATATTTTATTGCAATAATTTATATGAGGCTATGGGTGTTTAAGCGTCACTTTTCAACAATATTTCAATTATATATTGACCTTTGAGCTACCTTTCCTGGCACGAATATGGTGCAAGGTAGAAATACACTAGGGTATTTACGTAACCGGACATTCTACATACCGGAAAGAAAGTACGCTTACAAATATGCATCGATTACAAAATGTTTGACATGTTCACCTCGAGAAATGTAAAAAAAATCTTTAAATATCCACTCTCACGTCCGACCACGATGTCCGACCAAATAGTCAGACTTAGAGAGTGTTGACTCTCAAATTTGTCGGACATTTGATCAACAAAATTCCAGAATCAAACAAATGAATAAATATAACATAGATTTCTTTTACATGCATCTTTTTAAACATGCGTCAGTGTGTTTTAAATCGGTCATCCAATCAGGACGCTCATTATTCTTGTCCAAGATAAAAAAAAAATGCATGGCTAAAATTACCTGTGGGTGTTTCCCCACTTCAACTCGTAAATTTACATAGAAATCGGAGATATTTCGTCATAAAACTTCACACATGGTCTTGTCTACCTTTCCTGGCGCGAATATGGTGCAAGGTAAAAATACACTAGGGTATTTACGTACCCGCACATTCTACACACCGGAAAGAAAGTACGCTTACAAATACGCATCGATCATAAAATGTTTGACATATTCACCTCGAGAAATGTAAAAAAAAATCTTTAAATATCCACTCTCACGTCCGACCAAGATGTCCGACCAAGACCACGATGTCCTACCAAATAGTCGGACTTAGAGAGTGTTGACTCTCAAATTTGTCGGACATTTTGGGAGGAATATGTCGGACCTGAGAGTATGATTGTTGATACACTTGGAGTGTACTGTACAAGAGCATCATTTCACTAAGAGGGGAGGTTTTGCCCCATTAAACAAGTTTAACCCTGCCACGTTTTATTGAAGTGCCTGTATCAAGCCAGGAAAGTGAGTGGTCATGTATATATGTGTTAGAGTTATCTATTTTGGCTCTTTCTATGTTTTTGTGATAAGATTTTGTTCCAATAGTATGGTATATTATGTTTTTGTGATAAGATTATGTTCCAATAGTATGGTATATTATGTTTTTGTGATAAGATTATGTTCCAATAGTATGGTATATTATGTTTTTGTGATAAGATTTTGTTCCAATATTATGGTATATTATGTTTTTGCGATAAGATTTTGTTCCAATAGTATGGTATATTATGTTTTTGTGATAAGATTATGTTCCAATAGTATGGTATATTATGTTTTTGCGATAAGATTGTGTTCCAATAGTATGGTATATTATGTTTTTGTGGTAAGATTATGTTCCAATAGTATGGTATATTATGTTTTTGCGATAAGATTTTGTTCCAATATTATGGTATATTATGTTTTTGTGATAAGATTTTGTTCCAATAGTATGGTATATTATGTTTTTGTGATAAGATTATGTTCCAATAGTATGGTATATTATGTTTTTGCGATAAGATTTTGTTCCAATAGTATGGTATATTATGTTTTTGTGATAAGATTATGTTCCAATAGTATGGTATATTATGTTTTTGCGATAAGATTTTGTTCCAATAGTATGGTATATTATGTTTTTGCGATAAGATTTTGTTCCAATAGTATGGTATATTATGTTTTTGTGATAAGATTATGTTCCAATAGTATGGTATATTATGTTTTTGTGATAAGATTTTGTTCCAATAGTATGGTATATTATGTTTTTGTGATAAGATTATGTTCCAATAGTATGGTATATTATGTTTTTGCGATAAGATTTTGTTCCAATAGTATGGTATATTATGTTTTTGCGATAAGATTTTGTTCCAATAGTATGGTATATTATGTTTTTGTGATTATGTTCCAATAGTATGGTATATTATGTTTTTGCGATAAGATTTTGTTCCAATAGTATGGTATATTATGTTTTTGCGATAAGATTTTGTTCCAATAGTATGGTATATTATGTTTTTGTGATTATGTTCCAATAGTATGGTATATTATGTTTTTGCGATAAGATTTTGTTCCAATAGTATGGTATATTATGTTTTTGTGATAAGATTATGTTCCAATAGTATGGTATATTATGTTTTTGCGATAAGATTTTGTTCCAATAGTATGGTATATTATGTTTTTGCGATAAGATTTTGTTCCAATAGTATGGTATATTATGTTTTTGTGATAAGATTATGTTCCAATAGTATGGTATATTATGTTTTTGTGATAAGATTTTGTTCCAATAGTATGGTATATTATGTTTTTGTGATAAGATTATGTTCCAATAGTATGGTATATTATGTTTTTGCGATAAGATTTTGTTCCAATAGTATGGTATATTATGTTTTTGCGATAAGATTTTGTTCCAATAGTATGGTATATTATGTTTTTGTGATTATGTTCCAATAGTATGGTATATTATGTTTTTGCGATAAGATTTTGTTCCAATAGTATGGTATATTATGTTTTTGTGATAAGATTTTGTTCCAATAGTATGGTATATTATGTTTTTGTGATAAGATTTTGTTCCAATAGTATTGTATATTATGTTTTTGTGATAAAATTTTGTTCCAATAGTATGGTATATTATGTTTTTGTGATAAGATTTTGTTCCAATAGTATGGTATATTATGTTTCTGTGATAAGATTTTGTTCCAATATTATGGTATATTATGTTTTTCATTTATTTTGGATACTCATTATGGTTGTAGTGCTGAGTTAATATTTTGTTTATGTTTATTTTTGATATTTGATTGACCCTGCCTCAAATGATTTCTAATTATAAAGTTATAATCTTTATCAGTGAACTCTACACTAAAATGTAACACTTCTTGTACATAATAGAAAGCAACAGCAGATGAGTAATAGTTTTTTAGAAGTGGTCAATTGTTGAATCATTGTATTGCAAAGATATCTATTATTTACCCTTTGAACTTGTGGCAGTCAAAATATCCATACATTGTATTGCCACATTTGTAAGCTTATTCTCGTCATCAACATAGGTTAAAATACTGAAAACTTGATGGTTTGGTTTAGGTTGTTGTTTAATGCCACTTTCAACAATATTTCAGTTATATCGTGGCAGTCAGTTTTATTGTTGAAGGAAACCGGAGTATCCAGTGAAAACCATTGACCTGTTGCAAGTCACTGACAAACTTTATCACATTATGTTGTTAGCTCACCTTGCCAAAGGCAATGTGAGCTTTTGTCATCACTTGGCATCCGTCGTCCGTTAACTTTTCACATTTTAATCTTCTCCTCTGAAACCGCAAAGCCAATTGATCTGAAATTTGGTAGGAAGCATCTATGGAAGCTCCTCTTTAAAGAATGCTCATTTCGTCCCGATCCATTAACAAACATGGCCGCCACAGGCAATTCTTGTTTCTGATTGGCCGATTTAAAAAAATCTTCTCCTCTGAAACCGCTTTGCCAAATCAACCGAAACTGAGTAGGAAGCATCTATGGAAGGTCCTCTATTAAAATTGCTCATTTCGTCCCGATCCGTTAACAAACATGGCCGCCACAGGCAATTCTTGTTTCTGATTGGTTGATTTCTAAGAAATCTTCTCCTCTGTTAAAAGAAAGATAACTCTTGCCTAAGCTGTTAAAAGAAAGATAACTCTTGATATTATCTCCCTTAGAAATTAACTAATGCTGATATAGTGTAACCTGTTTATTCTATACATTACAAGTAGGTATTCCAGTCTTCACACTTAACTTTTTACCTTACAAGCCCACCGGGCCTGTAAGTTCAAATATTTACAGGCCCACCATCAATTCTACAGGCCCGAATTTGAAAACTACATTAATGACCATTAATTCAAAACTCAAAACATGATGATGTACCAAATAGTATGTGGACATGTCAATTAAGACCAGAATACAAACTACAACTACAACTTGTAAAAAAAAACAACAAAAAGACACTTTATTTTGGATTCATGTTTATATTAATCTCCTGAAAATTCTAAAATCATATTGTCAATAGCATCCTCAGTATATTCCATATCATCACTGTCCACCTCCTCCTCATCATCATCGTCATCACAACCAATATTGTTATAAGATTCTTATAACAAAAACTTGTGGTGTCATCATTGCGTGTGACATATAATTTGGTGATCATTTTTAAATATCACTATGCTTTGAATTAATACCACACAAAATGCAAAGTCATATTTGTGTAGCCTTCAGCAGAAGAAATATGTATATGCCAATTTGCTCAACGGTTCAACTATATATAGATAGCTAGGGAATGCAAATATAGCACGAATGTATATTGACACTGACAGTCATAAACTGAAGCAAGTAAAGATTGTAATTATTATGTGTCAGACCTCAAATCAGAGTGCAACAATGGAACAAAACTACTGTAGTTCAAAGTCTATTTTCTAACTGCAGAGGTATAAACGTAGACACAGGTCTGTCAGCAACAGTTCTATAAATAGATCGCAATTAATAAAAAAAAAATACCGATCGGATTTGGAAGCGGATCGAAAAAAATCTGAAGTGTCTCCGTGCATTTCAACGAATTTTGAATGACCAACCTTCTCAAATATGAACATATTATATATGAGAACTCAGACTTTATGTCACAGGATTGAGAAAAAAATAAATCAAAAGTTTGTTTGGTTAAAAGTAGCTTCGATCAACATTTCCCGTAGCACAGTGTCTCATTGCACCCCTTTCTCGTGGTGCCATTTTTATTTGATATTGAACGAAATTAAAGTTTCTTTAAACCGAAATGGATTACTTTTCAAGAAAGTCACTTTCAAAATAATTAGTGAATACCATAGAATTCAATAAACACGATGTCGATATTTTCATAAATGGCACGTGGCAAAAATACGCGGGCAACATAGGGTGACTCTTCAAAATTACAAGGCTATTTGAACTTCGCTTTTGACCAACGAGAAATCGAAGTCAACCTTCACTTCGCCCTCTAACGTGAGCCCTGCTTCTCCTAAATCTCGTCCTTTTTTAAAACCTACACGATGGTAAAAATATCAACCAATCAAATTGCAAAAAACAGACACACCTAAATCTATTTCGAATATCGGAAATTCTTAAAAGGACTTGTTTGCCTACCCATTTTCTGCATTGACTCGGCAGCAACTGAAAACGGAGAACAATAAACTAAATATCTACACACACTATCTTATGAAATCAACTTTTGAAACTATTTGACTTTTTTTTTCACAGGCCCGTCGGACTTGTGGAACTACTCATTTTATACGCCTGTGTACAATTTTACACGCCACGGGCTTCGGACTACCGCCTAAATTCGAAGACTGGGTATTCACATTTTAATTTTCTTTTTAGGAAACCTTGCCAAAGGCAATATGAGCTTTTGCCATCACTTGGTGACCGTTGTCTGTCATCTGTTTACTTTTCACATTTTAATCTTCTCCTCTGAAAAACCTCTGCCATACGAACCGAAACTTGGTAGGAAGCATCTACATGTATGGAAGGTTCTGTATTAAGTTTCCTCAAAGCAGAATGAAAGGTGAGCAACACAGGCTCAGCCCACTGAGCCTCTAGTATCAAGTACACCTCGCCTTGATACACTATTATAATACTTGACATGTTTTATTTTAGGGACTGTATGGTTGATACACTATGATAATACTTGACCTGTTTTATTTTAGGGACTATGGTTGATACACTATTATAATACTTGACCTGTTTTATTTTAGGGACTGGTTGATACACTATTATAATACTTGACATGTTTTATTTTAGGGACTGTATGATTGATACACTATTATAATACATATTTTATTTTAGGGAATGTATGGTTGATACACTATTATAATACTTGGCATGTTTTATTTTAGGGACTGTATGGTTGATACACTATTATAATACATATTTTATTTTAGGGAATGTATGGTTGATACACTATTATAATACTTGGCATGTTTTATTTTAGGGACTGTATGGAAGTTTTTTTAATAAAGCAAACATTGCATGGTGTAGATATAGAAAGAACTCAAAGTTAGGACAATATCCTATTGTAGAGGTAGGTTGTTTTAACATATACAGTAGATTAGGACAATATCCTATTGTAGAGGTAGGTTGTTTTAACATATACAGTAGATTAGGACAATATCCTATTGTAGAGGTAGGTTGTTTTAACATATACAGTAGATTAGGACAATATCCTATTGTAGAGGTAGGTTGTTTTAACATATACAGTAGATTAGGACAATATCCTATTGTAGAGGTAGGTTGTTTTAACATATACAGTAGATTAGGACAATATCCTATTGTAGAGGTAGGTTGTTTTAACATATACAGTAGATTAGGACAATATCCTATTGTAGAGGTAGGTTGTTTTAACATATACAGTAGATTAGGACAATATCCTATTGTAGAGGTATGTTGTTTTAACATATACAGTAGATTAGGACAATATCCTTTTGTAGAGGTAGGTTGTTTTAACATATACAGTAGATTAGGACAATATCCTATTGTAGAGGTAGGTTGTTTTAACATATACAGTAGATTAGGACAATATCCTATTGTAGAGGTAGGTTGTTTTAACATATACAGTAGATTAGGACAATATCCTATTGTAGAGGTAGGTTGTTTTAACATATACAGTAGATTAGGACAATATCCTATTGTAGAGGTAGGTTGTTTTAACATATACAGTAGAACCTGTCTAATCAGACACATCAAGGGACCAGGAAAATGTGTCAGATTGTACAGGATGTCGGAATACTCAGGTTTTATTTTAGTTAAAAGAAATACTTTTGAGACCATACGTCATTTTTGTCAGATGTCACAGGATGTCGGAAAACTTGGGTGTCAGATTGCACAAGTTCCACTGTACAATAGCTACTTTGTAGAATCAAGATAATATGACATGTCAAAATTAGTTTAGATGACCAAAGTGGGTAATTTTAGGGGGGAGTATGGTGTTTAACACCACTTTCAACAATATTTCAGTTATGTCGTGGTGGTCAGATTTATTGGTGGAGCAAACCAGAGTACCCGGAGAAAACCACTGACTTGTCGCTTACAAGTCACTGACAAACTTTATCACATAATATTGTATCGAGTATACCTCCCCATAAACCGGGTTCGAACTCACACTTTTAGTGGTGATTAGCACTGATTGCATAGGTAGTTATAAATCCAACTACCATACAATCACGACCACAATGACCCCTGGTTAATTTTAGATAAGTGTATAAGTCACCTAGTGGGATAATGGTAACAGTTCTTTATTAAAGGGGAGAGAAACCAAACATAAGATGTGTGTTTATTTCAAACAACATATTAGGAAAATAGTTCCGGTGTTTCTATCTTTTAAGATAACCAATAGTATAGTCCCACAGATAGTTGAAAAATTGTGATTTTTATTTTTATGAGCACCACCATTTTAAGGAACTGTTTGGTATTGAAGACTACAAAATTTACATCACATTGTCTATTCCATTTTCCATCTGTCGTACCATTCACTAATGACACATATTGTAAAATTCTTGAATTAAAAAAATTTCACACATGTATTTTTGAAAGAAAATCAAAACAATATTTTATTTGTAATAGACTGGTGTGTTTTCTGTACACGTATTGTGTATTTATTACTACTTTTGAAGTGCATAATAATAGACTGGTGTGTTTTCTGTACACGTATTGTGTATTTATTACTACTTTTGAAGTGCATAAATTGTGTCCATTGCCGGATAAAAAAGAACATTTTATTTATCTTTCAGGTTTTAGCAGTAACCTTGGTAACAGCAATACTCAGTTATCCAAACACTTACACAAGGTTTGATTAATTTAATTGTTCTAAGTCAAAATGAAAAGGTTCTCAATTATCAGCCCTCTTCCTGGTTCAGAAATAGAGTCCTATTGCTCCCCTTCCTGGTATAGAAATAGAACCCTAATGCCCCTACCAGCAGTCTTGAGGTGCACAACCCCTCATGAAACTGCTGATTGGGGGTTGATGTACAGATACACGAGCAATGTTTTCAGCCAAAATATAAATTGTTTTGTTTTGTTAAATTGCCACACCCCTTGTACATGAAAGACCTTAACAGCAGCTAGTGACGTATGGTCATTGTTGACCTGTTTCAGGGTCAAACTTTTAAACCCTTCCTCTGATATCCCCTTTTAACAATAAAGCACAATGACCCTAGACCCAGTACAACCTTTTCACAATGAAACACAATGTCCTTAGTCCCAGTACAACCTTTTTACAATGAAACACAATGTCCCTAGACCCAGTACAAACTTTTTACAATGAAACACAATGTCCCTAGTCCCAGTACAACCTTTTTACAATGAAACACAATGTCCCTAGTCCCAGTACAACCTTTTTACAATGAAACACAATGTCCCTAGTCCCAGTCCAAACTTTTTACAATGAAACACAATGTCCCTAGTCCCAGTCCAAACTTTTTACAATGAAACACAATGTCCCTAGTCCTAGTACAACCTTTTTACAATGAAACACAATGTCCCTAGTCCCAGTACAACCTTTTTACAATGAAACACAATGTCCCTAGTCCCAGTCCAACCTTTTTACAATGAAACACAATGTCCCTAGTCCCAGTCCAAACTTTTTACAATGAAACACAATGTCCCTAGTCCCAGTACAAACTTTTTACAATGAAACACAATGTCCCTAGACCCAGTACAAACTTTTTACAATGAAACACAATGTCCCTAGTCCCAGTACAAACTTTTTACAATGAAACACAATGTCCCTAGTCCCAGTACAACCTTTTTACAATGAAACACAATGTCCCTAGTCCCAGTACAACCTTTTTACAATGAAACACAATGTCCCTAGTCCCAGTCCAAACTTTTTACAATGAAACACAATGTCCCTAGTCCCAGTACAACCTTTTTACAATGAAACACAATGTCCCTAGTCACAGTCCAAACTTTTCACAATGAAACACAATGTCCCTAGTCCCAGTACAACCTTTTTACAATGAAACACAATGTCCCTAGTCCCAGTACAACCTTTTTACAATGAAACACAATGTCCCTAGACCCAGTACAAACTTTTTACAATGAAACACAATGTCCCTAGTGCCAGTACAACTTTTTACAATGAAACACAATGTCCCTAGTCCCAGTACAACCTATTTACAATGAACCACAATGTCCCTAATCCCAGTCCAAACTTTTCACAATGAAACACAATGTCCCTAGTCCCAGTGCAACCTTTTTACAATGAAACACAATGTCCCTAGACCCAGTACAACCTTTTTACAATGAAACACAATGTCCCTAGTCCCAGTACAACCTTTTTACAATGAAACACAATGTCCCTAGTCCCAGTCCAAACTTTTCACAATGAAACACAATGTTCCTAGTTCCAGTCCAAACTTTTCACAATGAAACACAATGTCCCTAGTCCCAGTACAACCTTTTTACAATGAAACACAATGTCCCTAGTCCCAGTACAACCTTTTTACAATGAAACACAATGTCCCTAGTCCCAGTCCAAACTTTTTACAATGAAACACAATGTCCCTAGCCCCAGTACAAACTTTTTACAATGAAACACAATGTCCCTAGACCCAGTACAAACTTTTTACAATGAAACACAATGTCCCTAGTCCCAGTACAAACTTTTTACAATGAAACACAATGTCCCTAGTCCCAGTACAACCTTTTTACAATGAAACACAATGTCCCTAGTCCCAGTACAACCTTTTTACAATGAAACACAATGTCCCTAGTCCCAGTCCAAACTTTTTACAATGAAACACAATGTCCCTAGTCCCAGTACAACCTTTTTACAATGAAACACAATGTCCCTAGTCACAGTCCAAACTTTTCACAATGAAACACAATGTCCCTAGTCCCAGTACAACCTTTTTACAATGAAACACAATGTCCCTAGTCCCAGTACAAACTTTTCACAATGAAACACAATGTCCCTAGTCCCAGTACAACCTTTTTACAATGAAACACAATGTCCCTAGTGCCAGTACAACTTTTTACAATGAAACACAATGTCCCTAGTCCCAGTACAACCTTTTTACAATGAACCACAATGTCCCTAATCCCAGTCCAAACTTTTCACAATGAAACACAATGCCCCTAGTCCCAGTGCAACCTTTTTACAATGAAACACAATGTCCCTAGACCCAGTACAACCTTTTTACAATGAAACACAATGTCCCTAGTCCCAGTACAACCTTTTTACAATGAAACACAATGTCCCTAGTCCCAGTCCAAACTTTTCACAATGAAACACAATGTTCCTAGTTCCAGTCCAAACTTTTCACAATGAAGCACAATGTCCCTAGTCCCAGTCCAAACTTTTCACAATGAAACATAATGTCCCTAGTCCCAGTCCAAACATTTTACAATGAAACACAATGTCCCTAGACCCAGTACAAACTTTTCACAATGAAACACAATGTCCCTAGTCCCAGTACAACCTTTTTACAATGAAACACAATGTCCCTAGTCCCAGTACAACCTTTTTACAATGAAACACAATGTCCCTAGTCCCAGTCCAAACTTTGTACAATGAAACACAATGTCCCTAGTCCCAGTACAACCTTTTTACAATGAAACACAATGTCCCTAGACCCAGTACAAACTTTTTACAATGAAACACAATGTCCCTAGTCCCAGTACAACCTTTTTACAATGAAACACAATGTCCCTAGTCCCAGTCCAACCTTTTTACAATGAAACACAATGTCCCTAGTCCCAGTACAACCTTTTTACAATGAAACACAATGTCCCTAGTCCCAGTACAACCTTTTTACAATGAAACACAATGTCCCTAGTCCCAGTCCAAACTTTTCACAATGTCCCTAGACCCAGTACAAACTTTTCACAATGAAACACAATATCCCTAGTCCCAGTACAACCTTTTTACAATGAAACACAATGTCCCTAGTCCCAGTCCAAACTTTTCACAATGTCCCTAGACCCAGTACAAACTTTTCACAATGAAACACAATGTCCCTAGTCCCAGTACAACCTTTTTACAATGAAACACAATGTCCCTAGTCCCAGTCCAACCTTTTTACAATGAAACACAATGTCCCTAGTCCCAGTCCAAACTTTTCACAATGAAATACAATGTCCCTAGTCCCAGTCCAAACTTTTCACAATGAAACACAATGTCCCTAGACCCAATACAACCTTTTCACAATGAAACACAATGTCCCTAGTCCCAGTACAACCTTTTTACAATGAAACACAATGTCCCTAGTCCCAGTACAACCTTTTTACAATGAAACACAATGTCCCTAGTCCCAGTACAACCTTTTCACAATGAAACACAATGTCCCTAGTCCCAGTACAACCTTTTTACAATGAAACACAATGTCCCTAGTCCCAGTACAACCTTTTTACAATGAAACACAATGTCCCTAGTCCCAGTACAACCTTTTTACAATGAAACACAATGTCCCTAGTCCCAGTCCAAACTTTTCACAATGAAACACAATGTCCCTAGTCCCAGTCCAAACTTTTCACAATGAAACACAATGTCCCTAGACCCAGTACAAACTTTTCACAATGAAACACAATGTCCCTAGTCCCAGTACAGCCTTTTTACAATGAAACACAATGTCCCTAGTCCCAGTACAACCTTTTTACAATGAAACACAATGTCCCTAGTCCCAGTACAACCTTTTTACAATGAAACACAATGTCCCTAGTCCCAGTCCAAACGTTTTACAATGAAACACAATGTCCCTAGTCCCAGTACAACCTTTTTACAATGAAACACAATGTCCCTAGACCCAGTACAAACTTTTCACAATGAAACACAATGTCCCTAGTCCCAGTACAACCTTTTTACAATGAAACACAATGTCCCTAGTCCCAGTCCAAACTTTGTACAATGAAACACAATGTCCCTAGTCCCAGTCCAAACTTTTCACAATGAAACACAATGTCCCTAGACCCAATACAACCTTTTCACAATGAAACACAATGTCCCTAGTCCCAGTACAAACTTTTTACAATGAAACACAATGTCCCTAGTCCCAGTACAACCTTTTTACAATGAAACACAATGTCTCTAGTCCCAATACAACCTTTTTACAATGAAACACAATGTCCCTAGTCCCAGTCCAAACTTTTTACAATGAAACACAATGTCCCTAGTCCCAGTACAACCTTTTTACAATGAAACACAATGTCCCTAGTCCCAGTCCAAACTTTTTACAATGAAACACAATGTCCCTAGTCCCAGTCCAAACTTTTTACAATGAAACACAATGTCCCTAGTCCCAGTACAACCTTTTTACAATGAAACACAATGTCCCTAGTCCCAGTACAAACTTTTTACAATGAAACACAATGTCCCTAGTCCCAGTACAAACTTTTTACAATGAAACACAATGTCCCTCGTCCCAGTACAACCTTTTCACAATGAAACACAATGTCCCTAGTCCCAGTACAACCTTTTTACAATGAAACACAATGTCCCTAGTCCCAGTCCAAACTTTTTACAATGAAACACAATGTCCCTAGTCCCAGTACAAACTTTTTACAATGAAACACAATGTCCCTAGTCCCAGTACAACCTTTTTACAATGAAACACAATGTCCCTAGTCCCAGTACAACCTTTTTACAATGAAACACAATGTCCCTAGTCCCAGTACAACCTTTTTACAATGAAACACAATGTCCCTAGTCCCAGTACAACTTTTTTACAATGAAACACAATGTCCCTAGTCCCAGTCCAAACTTTTCACAATGAAACACAATGTCCCTAGTCCCAGTCCAAACTTTTCACAATGAAACACAATGTCCCTAGACCCAGTACAAACTTTTCACAATGAAACACAATGTCCCTAGTCCCAGTACAACCTTTTTACAATGAAACACAATGTCCCTAGTCCCAGTCCAACCTTTTTACAATGAAACACAATGTCCCTAGTCCCAGTACAACCTTTTTACAATGAAACACAATGTCCCTAGTCCCAGTCCAAACGTTTTACAATGAAACACAATGTCCCTAGTCCCAGTACAACCTTTTTACAATGAAACACAATGTCCCTAGTCCCAGTACAACCTTTTTACAATGAAACACAATGTCCCTAGTCCCAGTCCAAACTTTTTACAATGAAACACAATGTCCCTAGTCCCAGTACAACCTTTTTACAATGAAACACAATGTCCCTAGTCCCAGTACAACCTTTTTACAATGAAACACAATGTCCCTAGTCCCAGTACAACCTTTTTACAATGAAACACAATGTCTCTAGTCCCAGTCCAAACTTTTTACAATGAAACACAATGTCCCTAGACCCAGTCCAAACTTTTTACAATGAAACACAATGTCCCTAGTCCCAGTACAACCTTTTTACAATGAAACACAATGTCCCTAGTCCCAGTACAACCTTTTTACAATGAAACACAATGTCCCTAGTCCCAGTCCAAACTTTTTACAATGAAACACAATGTCCCTAGTCCCAGTACAACCTTTTTACAATGAAACACAATGTCCCTAGTCCCAGTCCAAACTTTTTACAATGAAACACAATGTCCCTAGTCCCAGTACAACCTTTTTACAAGGGAACACAATGTCCCTAGTCCCAGTCCAAACTTTTTACAATGAAACACAATGTCCCTAGTCCCAGTACAACCTTTTTACAGTGAAACACAATGTCCCTAGTCCCAGTACAACCTTTTTACAATGAAACACAATGTCCCTAGTCCCAGTCCAAACTTTTTACAATGAAACACAATGTCCCTAGTCCCAGTACAACCTTTTTACAATGAAACACAATGTCCCTAGTCCCAGTACAACCTTTTTACAATGAAACACAATGTCCCTAGTCCCAGTCCAAACTTTTTACAATGAAACACAATGTCCCTAGTCCCAGTACAACCTTTTTACAATGAAACACAATGTCCCTAGTCCCAGTCCAAACTTTTTACAATGAAACACAATGTCCCTAGTCCCAGTCCAAACTTTTTACAATGAAACACAATGTCCCTAGTCCCAGTACAACCTTTTTACAATGAAACACAATGTCCCTCGTCCCAGTACAAACTTTTTACAATGAAACACAATGTCCCTAGTCCCAGTACAAACTTTTTACAATGAAACACAATGTCCCTCGTCCCAGTACAACCTTTTCACAATGAAACACAATGTCCCTAGTCCCAGTACAACCTTTTTACAATGAAACACAATGTCCCTAGTCCCAGTCCAAACTTTTTACAATGAAACACAATGTCCCTAGTCCCAGTACAAACTTTTTACAATGAAACACAATGTCCCTAGTCCCAGTACAACCTTTTTACAATGAAACACAATGTCCCTAGTCCCAGTACAAACTTTTTACAATGAAACACAATGTCCCTAGTCCCAGTACAACCTTTTTACAATGAAACACAATGTCCCTAGTCCCAGTACAACCTTTTTACAATGAAACACAATGTCCCTAGTCCCAGTACAACCTTTTTACAATGAAACACAATGTCCCTCGTCCCAGTACAAACTTTTTACAATGAAACACAATGTCCCTAGTCCCAGTACAAACTTTTTACAATGAAACACAATGTCCCTCGTCCCAGTACAACCTTTTCACAATGAAACACAATGTCCCTAGTCCCAGTACAACCTTTTTACAATGAAACACAATGTCCCTAGTCCCAGTCCAAACTTTTTACAATGAAACACAATGTCCCTAGTCCCAGTACAAACTTTTTACAATGAAACACAATGTCCCTAGTCCCAGTACAACCTTTTTACAATGAAACACAATGTCCCTAGTCCCAGTACAAACTTTTTACAATGAAACACAATGTCCCTAGTCCCAGTACAACCTTTTTACAATGAAACACAATGTCCCTAGTCCCAGTACAACCTTTTTACAATGAAACACAATGTCCCTAGTCCCAGTACAACCTTTTTACAATGAAACACAATGTCCCTAGTCCCAGTACAACCTTTTTACAATGAAACACAATGTCCCTAGTCCCAGTCCAAACTTTTCACAATGAAACACAATGTCCCTAGTCCCAGTCCAAACTTTTCACAATGAAACACAATGTCCCTAGACCCAGTACAAACTTTTCACAATGAAACACAATGTCCCTAGTCCCAGTACAACCTTTTTACAATGAAACACAATGTCCCTGGTCCCAGTCCAACCTTTTTACAATGAAACACAATGTCCCTAGTCCCAGTACAACCTTTTTACAATGAAACACAATGTCCCTAGTCCCAGTCCAAACGTTTTACAATGAAACACAATGTCCCTAGTCCCAGTACAACCTTTTTACAATGAAACACAATGTCCCTAGTCCCAATACAACCTTTTTACAATGAAACACAATGTCCCTAGTCCCAGTCCAAACTTTTTACAATGAAACACAATGTCCCTAGTCCCAGTACAACCTTTTTACAATGAAACACAATGTCCCTAGTCCCAGTCCAAACTTTTTACAATGAAACACAATGTCCCTAGTCCCAGTACAACCTTTTTACAATGAAACACAATGTCCCTAGTCCCAGTCCAAACTTTTTACAATGAAACACAATGTCCCTAGTCCCAGTACAACCTTTTTACAGTGAAACACAATGTCCCTAGTCCCAGTACAACCTTTTTACAATGAAACACAATGTCCCTAGTCCCAGTCCAAACTTTTTACAATGAAACACAATGTCCCTAGTCCCAGTACAACCTTTTAACAATGAAACACAATGTCCCTAGTCCCAGTACAACCTTTTTACAATGAAACACAATGTCCCTAGTCCCAGTCCAAACTTTTTACAATGAAACACAATGTCCCTAGTCCCAGTACAACCTTTTTACAATGAAACACAATGTCCCTAGTCCCAGTCCAAACTTTTTACAATGAAACACAATGTCCCTAGTCCCAGTCCAAACTTTTTACAATGAAACACAATGTCCCTAGTCCCAGTACAACCTTTTTACAATGAAACACAATGTCCCTCGTCCCAGTACAAACTTTTTACAATGAAACACAATGTCCCTAGTCCCAGTACAAACTTTTTACAATGAAACACAATGTCCCTCGTCCCAGTACAACCTTTTCACAATGAAACACAATGTCCCTAGTCCCAGTACAACCTTTTTACAATGAAACACAATGTCCCTAAGTCCCAGTCCAAACTTTTTACAATGAAACACAATGTCCCTAGTCCCAGTACAAACTTTTTACAATGAAACACAATGTCCCTAGTCCCAGTACAACCTTTTTACAATGAAACACAATGTCCCTAGTCCCAGTACAACCTTTTTACAATGAAACACAATGTCCCTAGTCCCAGTCCAAACTTTTTACAATGAAACACAATGTCCCTAGTCCCAGTACAACCTTTTTACAATGAAACACAATGTCCCTAGTCCCAGTACAACCTTTTTACAATGAAACACAATGTCCCTAGTCCCAGTCCAAACTTTTTACAATGAAACACAATGTCCCTAGTCCCAGTACAACCTTTTTACAATGAAACACAATGTCCCTAGTCCCAGTCCAAACTTTTTACAATGAAACACAATGTCCCTAGTCCCAGTCCAAACTTTTTACAATGAAACACAATGTCCCTAGTCCCAGTACAACCTTTTTACAATGAAACACAATGTCCCTAGTCCCAGTACAAACTTTTTACAATGAAACACAATGTCCCTAGTCCCAGTACAAACTTTTTACAATGAAACACAATGTCCCTCGTCCCAGTACAACCTTTTCACAATGAAACACAATGTCCCTAGTCCCAGTACAACCTTTTTACAATGAAACACAATGTCCCTAGTCCCAGTCCAAACTTTTTACAATGAAACACAATGTCCCTAGTCCCAGTACAAACTTTTTACAATGAAACACAATGTCCCTAGTCCCAGTACAACCTTTTTACAATGAAACACAATGTCCCTAGTCCCAGTCCAAACTTTTCACAATGAAACACAATGTCCCTAGTCCCAGTCCAAACTTTTCACAATGAAACACAATGTCCCTAGACCCAGTACAAACTTTTCACAATGAAACACAATGTCCCTAGTCCCAGTACAGCCTTTTTACAATGAAACACAATGTCCCTAGTCCCAGTACAACCTTTTTACAATGAAACACAATGTCCCTAGTCCCAGTACAACCTTTTTACAATGAAACACAATGTCCCTAGTCCCAGTCCAAACGTTTTACAATGAAACACAATGTCCCTAGTCCCAGTACAACCTTTTTACAATGAAACACAATGTCCCTAGACCCAGTACAAACTTTTCACAATGAAACACAATGTCCCTAGTCCCAGTACAACCTTTTTACAATGAAACACAATGTCCCTAGTCCCAGTCCAAACTTTGTACAATGAAACACAATGTCCCTAGTCCCAGTCCAAACTTTTCACAATGAAACACAATGTCCCTAGACCCAATACAACCTTTTCACAATGAAACACAATGTCCCTAGTCCCAGTACAAACTTTTTACAATGAAACACAATGTCCCTAGTCCCAGTACAACCTTTTTACAATGAAACACAATGTCTCTAGTCCCAATACAACCTTTTTACAATGAAACACAATGTCCCTAGTCCCAGTCCAAACTTTTTACAATGAAACACAATGTCCCTAGTCCCAGTACAACCTTTTTACAATGAAACACAATGTCCCTAGTCCCAGTCCAAACTTTTTACAATGAAACACAATGTCCCTAGTCCCAGTCCAAACTTTTTACAATGAAACACAATGTCCCTAGTCCCAGTACAACCTTTTTACAATGAAACACAATGTCCCTAGTCCCAGTACAAACTTTTTACAATGAAACACAATGTCCCTAGTCCCAGTACAAACTTTTTACAATGAAACACAATGTCCCTCGTCCCAGTACAACCTTTTCACAATGAAACACAATGTCCCTAGTCCCAGTACAACCTTTTTACAATGAAACACAATGTCCCTAGTCCCAGTCCAAACTTTTTACAATGAAACACAATGTCCCTAGTCCCAGTACAAACTTTTTACAATGAAACACAATGTCCCTAGTCCCAGTACAACCTTTTTACAATGAAACACAATGTCCCTAGTCCCAGTACAACCTTTTTACAATGAAACACAATGTCCCTAGTCCCAGTACAACCTTTTTACAATGAAACACAATGTCCCTAGTCCCAGTACAACTTTTTTACAATGAAACACAATGTCCCTAGTCCCAGTCCAAACTTTTCACAATGAAACACAATGTCCCTAGTCCCAGTCCAAACTTTTCACAATGAAACACAATGTCCCTAGACCCAGTACAAACTTTTCACAATGAAACACAATGTCCCTAGTCCCAGTACAACCTTTTTACAATGAAACACAATGTCCCTAGTCCCAGTCCAACCTTTTTACAATGAAACACAATGTCCCTAGTCCCAGTACAACCTTTTTACAATGAAACACAATGTCCCTAGTCCCAGTCCAAACGTTTTACAATGAAACACAATGTCCCTAGTCCCAGTACAACCTTTTTACAATGAAACACAATGTCCCTAGTCCCAGTACAACCTTTTTACAATGAAACACAATGTCCCTAGTCCCAGTCCAAACTTTTTACAATGAAACACAATGTCCCTAGTCCCAGTACAACCTTTTTACAATGAAACACAATGTCCCTAGTCCCAGTACAACCTTTTTACAATGAAACACAATGTCCCTAGTCCCAGTACAACCTTTTTACAATGAAACACAATGTCTCTAGTCCCAGTCCAAACTTTTTACAATGAAACACAATGTCCCTAGACCCAGTCCAAACTTTTTACAATGAAACACAATGTCCCTAGTCCCAGTACAACCTTTTTACAATGAAACACAATGTCCCTAGTCCCAGTACAACCTTTTTACAATGAAACACAATGTCCCTAGTCCCAGTCCAAACTTTTTACAATGAAACACAATGTCCCTAGTCCCAGTACAACCTTTTTACAATGAAACACAATGTCCCTAGTCCCAGTCCAAACTTTTTACAATGAAACACAATGTCCCTAGTCCCAGTACAACCTTTTTACAAGGGAACACAATGTCCCTAGTCCCAGTCCAAACTTTTTACAATGAAACACAATGTCCCTAGTCCCAGTACAACCTTTTTACAGTGAAACACAATGTCCCTAGTCCCAGTACAACCTTTTTACAATGAAACACAATGTCCCTAGTCCCAGTCCAAACTTTTTACAATGAAACACAATGTCCCTAGTCCCAGTACAACCTTTTTACAATGAAACACAATGTCCCTAGTCCCAGTACAACCTTTTTACAATGAAACACAATGTCCCTAGTCCCAGTCCAAACTTTTTACAATGAAACACAATGTCCCTAGTCCCAGTACAACCTTTTTACAATGAAACACAATGTCCCTAGTCCCAGTCCAAACTTTTTACAATGAAACACAATGTCCCTAGTCCCAGTCCAAACTTTTTACAATGAAACACAATGTCCCTAGTCCCAGTACAACCTTTTTACAATGAAACACAATGTCCCTCGTCCCAGTACAAACTTTTTACAATGAAACACAATGTCCCTAGTCCCAGTACAAACTTTTTACAATGAAACACAATGTCCCTCGTCCCAGTACAACCTTTTCACAATGAAACACAATGTCCCTAGTCCCAGTACAACCTTTTTACAATGAAACACAATGTCCCTAGTCCCAGTCCAAACTTTTTACAATGAAACACAATGTCCCTAGTCCCAGTACAAACTTTTTACAATGAAACACAATGTCCCTAGTCCCAGTACAACCTTTTTACAATGAAACACAATGTCCCTAGTCCCAGTACAAACTTTTTACAATGAAACACAATGTCCCTAGTCCCAGTACAACCTTTTTACAATGAAACACAATGTCCCTAGTCCCAGTACAACCTTTTTACAATGAAACACAATGTCCCTAGTCCCAGTACAACCTTTTTACAATGAAACACAATGTCCCTCGTCCCAGTACAACCTTTTTACAATGAAACACAATGTCCCTAGTCCCAGTCCAAACTTTTCACAATGAAACACAATGTCCCTAGTCCCAGTCCAAACTTTTCACAATGAAACACAATGTCCCTAGACCCAGTACAAACTTTTCACAATGAAACACAATGTCCCTAGTCCCAGTACAACCTTTTTACAATGAAACACAATGTCCCTGGTCCCAGTCCAACCTTTTTACAATGAAACACAATGTCCCTAGTCCCAGTACAACCTTTTTACAATGAAACACAATGTCCCTAGTCCCAGTCCAAACGTTTTACAATGAAACACAATGTCCCTAGTCCCAGTACAACCTTTTTACAATGAAACACAATGTCCCTAGTCCCAGTACAACCTTTTTACAATGAAACACAATGTCCCTAGTCCCAGTCCAAACTTTTTACAATGAAACACAATGTCCCTAGTCCCAGTACAACCTTTTTACAATGAAACACAATGTCCCTAGTCCCAGTCCAAACTTTTTACAATGAAACACAATGTCCCTAGTCCCAGTACAACCTTTTTACAATGAAACACAATGTCCCTAGTCCCAGTCCAAACTTTTTACAATGAAACACAATGTCCCTAGTCCCAGTACAACCTTTTTACAGTGAAACACAATGTCCCTAGTCCCAGTACAACCTTTTTACAATGAAACACAATGTCCCTAGTCCCAGTCCAAACTTTTTACAATGAAACACAATGTCCCTAGTCCCAGTACAACCTTTTAACAATGAAACACAATGTCCCTAGTCCCAGTACAACCTTTTTACAATGAAACACAATGTCCCTAGTCCCAGTCCAAACTTTTTACAATGAAACACAATGTCCCTAGTCCCAGTACAACCTTTTTACAATGAAACACAATGTCCCTAGTCCCAGTCCAAACTTTTTACAATGAAACACAATGTCCCTAGTCCCAGTCCAAACTTTTTACAATGAAACACAATGTCCCTAGTCCCAGTACAACCTTTTTACAATGAAACACAATGTCCCTCGTCCCAGTACAAACTTTTTACAATGAAACACAATGTCCCTAGTCCCAGTACAAACTTTTTACAATGAAACACAATGTCCCTCGTCCCAGTACAACCTTTTCACAATGAAACACAATGTCCCTAGTCCCAGTACAACCTTTTTACAATGAAACACAATGTCCCTAGTCCCAGTCCAAACTTTTTACAATGAAACACAATGTCCCTAGTCCCAGTACAAACTTTTTACAATGAAACACAATGTCCCTAGTCCCAGTACAACCTTTTTACAATGAAACACAATGTCCCTAGTCCCAGTACAACCTTTTTACAATGAAACACAATGTCCCTAGTCCCAGTCCAAACTTTTTACAATGAAACACAATGTCCCTAGTCCCAGTACAACCTTTTTACAATGAAACACAATGTCCCTAGTCCCAGTACAACCTTTTTACAATGAAACACAATGTCCCTAGTCCCAGTCCAAACTTTTTACAATGAAACACAATGTCCCTAGTCCCAGTACAAACTTTTTACAATGAAACACAATGTCCCTAGTCCCAGTACAACCTTTTTACAATGAAACACAATGTCCCTAGTCCCAGTACAAACTTTTTACAATGAAACACAATGTCCCTAGTCCCAGTACAACCTTTTTACAATGAAACACAATGTCCCTAGTCCCAGTACAACCTTTTTACAATGAAACACAATGTCCCTAGTCCCAGTACAACCTTTTTACAATGAAACACAATGTCCCTAGTCCCAGTACAACCTTTTTACAATGAAACACAATGTCCCTAGTCCCAGTCCAAACTTTTCACAATGAAACACAATGTCCCTAGTCCCAGTCCAAACTTTTCACAATGAAACACAATGTCCCTAGACCCAGTACAAACTTTTCACAATGAAACACAATGTCCCTAGTCCCAGTACAACCTTTTTACAATGAAACACAATGTCCCTGGTCCCAGTCCAACCTTTTTACAATGAAACACAATGTCCCTAGTCCCAGTACAACCTTTTTACAATGAAACACAATGTCCCTAGTCCCAGTCCAAACGTTTTACAATGAAACACAATGTCCCTAGTCCCAGTACAACCTTTTTACAATGAAACACAATGTCCCTAGTCCCAGTACAACCTTTTTACAATGAAACACAATGTCCCTAGTCCCAGTCCAAACTTTTTACAATGAAACACAATGTCCCTAGTCCCAGTACAACCTTTTTACAATGAAACACAATGTCCCTAGTCCCAGTCCAAACTTTTTACAATGAAACACAATGTCCCTAGTCCCAGTACAACCTTTTTACAATGAAACACAATGTCCCTAGTCCCAGTCCAAACTTTTTACAATGAAACACAATGTCCCTAGTCCCAGTACAACCTTTTTACAGTGAAACACAATGTCCCTAGTCCCAGTACAACCTTTTTACAATGAAACACAATGTCCCTAGTCCCAGTCCAAACTTTTTACAATGAAACACAATGTCCCTAGTCCCAGTACAACCTTTTAACAATGAAACACAATGTCCCTAGTCCCAGTACAACCTTTTTACAATGAAACACAATGTCCCTAGTCCCAGTCCAAACTTTTTACAATGAAACACAATGTCCCTAGTCCCAGTACAACCTTTTTACAATGAAACACAATGTCCCTAGTCCCAGTCCAAACTTTTTACAATGAAACACAATGTCCCTAGTCCCAGTCCAAACTTTTTACAATGAAACACAATGTCCCTAGTCCCAGTACAACCTTTTTACAATGAAACACAATGTCCCTCGTCCCAGTACAAACTTTTTACAATGAAACACAATGTCCCTAGTCCCAGTACAAACTTTTTACAATGAAACACAATGTCCCTCGTCCCAGTACAACCTTTTCACAATGAAACACAATGTCCCTAGTCCCAGTACAACCTTTTTACAATGAAACACAATGTCCCTAAGTCCCAGTCCAAACTTTTTACAATGAAACACAATGTCCCTAGTCCCAGTACAAACTTTTTACAATGAAACACAATGTCCCTAGTCCCAGTACAACCTTTTTACAATGAAACACAATGTCCCTAGTCCCAGTACAACCTTTTTACAATGAAACACAATGTCCCTAGTCCCAGTCCAAACTTTTTACAATGAAACACAATGTCCCTAGTCCCAGTACAACCTTTTTACAATGAAACACAATGTCCCTAGTCCCAGTACAACCTTTTTACAATGAAACACAATGTCCCTAGTCCCAGTCCAAACTTTTTACAATGAAACACAATGTCCCTAGTCCCAGTACAACCTTTTTACAATGAAACACAATGTCCCTAGTCCCAGTCCAAACTTTTTACAATGAAACACAATGTCCCTAGTCCCAGTCCAAACTTTTTACAATGAAACACAATGTCCCTAGTCCCAGTACAACCTTTTTACAATGAAACACAATGTCCCTAGTCCCAGTACAAACTTTTTACAATGAAACACAATGTCCCTAGTCCCAGTACAAACTTTTTACAATGAAACACAATGTCCCTCGTCCCAGTACAACCTTTTCACAATGAAACACAATGTCCCTAGTCCCAGTACAACCTTTTTACAATGAAACACAATGTCCCTAGTCCCAGTCCAAACTTTTTACAATGAAACACAATGTCCCTAGTCCCAGTACAAACTTTTTACAATGAAACACAATGTCCCTAGTCCCAGTACAACCTTTTTACAATGAAACACAATGTCCCTAGTCCCAGTCCAAACTTTTCACAATGAAACACAATGTCCCTAGTCCCAGTCCAAACTTTTCACAATGAAACACAATGTCCCTAGACCCAGTACAAACTTTTCACAATGAAACACAATGTCCCTAGTCCCAGTACAGCCTTTTTACAATGAAACACAATGTCCCTAGTCCCAGTACAACCTTTTTACAATGAAACACAATGTCCCTAGTCCCAGTACAACCTTTTTACAATGAAACACAATGTCCCTAGTCCCAGTCCAAACGTTTTACAATGAAACACAATGTCCCTAGTCCCAGTACAACCTTTTTACAATGAAACACAATGTCCCTAGACCCAGTACAAACTTTTCACAATGAAACACAATGTCCCTAGTCCCAGTACAACCTTTTTACAATGAAACACAATGTCCCTAGTCCCAGTCCAAACTTTGTACAATGAAACACAATGTCCCTAGTCCCAGTCCAAACTTTTCACAATGAAACACAATGTCCCTAGACCCAATACAACCTTTTCACAATGAAACACAATGTCCCTAGTCCCAGTACAAACTTTTTACAATGAAACACAATGTCCCTAGTCCCAGTACAACCTTTTTACAATGAAACACAATGTCTCTAGTCCCAATACAACCTTTTTACAATGAAACACAATGTCCCTAGTCCCAGTCCAAACTTTTTACAATGAAACACAATGTCCCTAGTCCCAGTACAACCTTTTTACAATGAAACACAATGTCCCTAGTCCCAGTCCAAACTTTTTACAATGAAACACAATGTCCCTAGTCCCAGTCCAAACTTTTTACAATGAAACACAATGTCCCTAGTCCCAGTACAACCTTTTTACAATGAAACACAATGTCCCTAGTCCCAGTACAAACTTTTTACAATGAAACACAATGTCCCTAGTCCCAGTACAAACTTTTTACAATGAAACACAATGTCCCTCGTCCCAGTACAACCTTTTCACAATGAAACACAATGTCCCTAGTCCCAGTACAACCTTTTTACAATGAAACACAATGTCCCTAGTCCCAGTCCAAACTTTTTACAATGAAACACAATGTCCCTAGTCCCAGTACAAACTTTTTACAATGAAACACAATGTCCCTAGTCCCAGTACAACCTTTTTACAATGAAACACAATGTCCCTAGTCCCAGTACAACCTTTTTACAATGAAACACAATGTCCCTAGTCCCAGTACAACCTTTTTACAATGAAACACAATGTCCCTAGTCCCAGTACAACTTTTTTACAATGAAACACAATGTCCCTAGTCCCAGTCCAAACTTTTCACAATGAAACACAATGTCCCTAGTCCCAGTCCAAACTTTTCACAATGAAACACAATGTCCCTAGACCCAGTACAAACTTTTCACAATGAAACACAATGTCCCTAGTCCCAGTACAACCTTTTTACAATGAAACACAATGTCCCTAGTCCCAGTCCAACCTTTTTACAATGAAACACAATGTCCCTAGTCCCAGTACAACCTTTTTACAATGAAACACAATGTCCCTAGTCCCAGTCCAAACGTTTTACAATGAAACACAATGTCCCTAGTCCCAGTACAACCTTTTTACAATGAAACACAATGTCCCTAGTCCCAGTACAACCTTTTTACAATGAAACACAATGTCCCTAGTCCCAGTCCAAACTTTTTACAATGAAACACAATGTCCCTAGTCCCAGTACAACCTTTTTACAATGAAACACAATGTCCCTAGTCCCAGTACAACCTTTTTACAATGAAACACAATGTCCCTAGTCCCAGTACAACCTTTTTACAATGAAACACAATGTCTCTAGTCCCAGTCCAAACTTTTTACAATGAAACACAATGTCCCTAGACCCAGTCCAAACTTTTTACAATGAAACACAATGTCCCTAGTCCCAGTACAACCTTTTTACAATGAAACACAATGTCCCTAGTCCCAGTACAACCTTTTTACAATGAAACACAATGTCCCTAGTCCCAGTCCAAACTTTTTACAATGAAACACAATGTCCCTAGTCCCAGTACAACCTTTTTACAATGAAACACAATGTCCCTAGTCCCAGTCCAAACTTTTTACAATGAAACACAATGTCCCTAGTCCCAGTACAACCTTTTTACAAGGGAACACAATGTCCCTAGTCCCAGTCCAAACTTTTTACAATGAAACACAATGTCCCTAGTCCCAGTACAACCTTTTTACAGTGAAACACAATGTCCCTAGTCCCAGTACAACCTTTTTACAATGAAACACAATGTCCCTAGTCCCAGTCCAAACTTTTTACAATGAAACACAATGTCCCTAGTCCCAGTACAACCTTTTTACAATGAAACACAATGTCCCTAGTCCCAGTACAACCTTTTTACAATGAAACACAATGTCCCTAGTCCCAGTCCAAACTTTTTACAATGAAACACAATGTCCCTAGTCCCAGTACAACCTTTTTACAATGAAACACAATGTCCCTAGTCCCAGTCCAAACTTTTTACAATGAAACACAATGTCCCTAGTCCCAGTCCAAACTTTTTACAATGAAACACAATGTCCCTAGTCCCAGTACAACCTTTTTACAATGAAACACAATGTCCCTCGTCCCAGTACAAACTTTTTACAATGAAACACAATGTCCCTAGTCCCAGTACAAACTTTTTACAATGAAACACAATGTCCCTCGTCCCAGTACAACCTTTTCACAATGAAACACAATGTCCCTAGTCCCAGTACAACCTTTTTACAATGAAACACAATGTCCCTAGTCCCAGTCCAAACTTTTTACAATGAAACACAATGTCCCTAGTCCCAGTACAAACTTTTTACAATGAAACACAATGTCCCTAGTCCCAGTACAACCTTTTTACAATGAAACACAATGTCCCTAGTCCCAGTACAAACTTTTTACAATGAAACACAATGTCCCTAGTCCCAGTACAACCTTTTTACAATGAAACACAATGTCCCTAGTCCCAGTACAACCTTTTTACAATGAAACACAATGTCCCTAGTCCCAGTACAACCTTTTTACAATGAAACACAATGTCCCTAGTCCCAGTACAACCTTTTTACAATGAAACACAATGTCCCTAGTCCCAGTCCAAACTTTTCACAATGAAACACAATGTCCCTAGTCCCAGTCCAAACTTTTCACAATGAAACACAATGTCCCTAGACCCAGTACAAACTTTTCACAATGAAACACAATGTCCCTAGTCCCAGTACAACCTTTTTACAATGAAACACAATGTCCCTGGTCCCAGTCCAACCTTTTTACAATGAAACACAATGTCCCTAGTCCCAGTACAACCTTTTTACAATGAAACACAATGTCCCTAGTCCCAGTCCAAACGTTTTACAATGAAACACAATGTCCCTAGTCCCAGTACAACCTTTTTACAATGAAACACAATGTCCCTAGTCCCAGTACAACCTTTTTACAATGAAACACAATGTCCCTAGTCCCAGTCCAAACTTTTTACAATGAAACACAATGTCCCTAGTCCCAGTACAACCTTTTTACAATGAAACACAATGTCCCTAGTCCCAGTCCAAACTTTTTACAATGAAACACAATGTCCCTAGTCCCAGTACAACCTTTTTACAATGAAACACAATGTCCCTAGTCCCAGTCCAAACTTTTTACAATGAAACACAATGTCCCTAGTCCCAGTACAACCTTTTTACAGTGAAACACAATGTCCCTAGTCCCAGTACAACCTTTTTACAATGAAACACAATGTCCCTAGTCCCAGTCCAAACTTTTTACAATGAAACACAATGTCCCTAGTCCCAGTACAACCTTTTAACAATGAAACACAATGTCCCTAGTCCCAGTACAACCTTTTTACAATGAAACACAATGTCCCTAGTCCCAGTCCAAACTTTTTACAATGAAACACAATGTCCCTAGTCCCAGTACAACCTTTTTACAATGAAACACAATGTCCCTAGTCCCAGTCCAAACTTTTTACAATGAAACACAATGTCCCTAGTCCCAGTCCAAACTTTTTACAATGAAACACAATGTCCCTAGTCCCAGTACAACCTTTTTACAATGAAACACAATGTCCCTCGTCCCAGTACAAACTTTTTACAATGAAACACAATGTCCCTAGTCCCAGTACAAACTTTTTACAATGAAACACAATGTCCCTCGTCCCAGTACAACCTTTTCACAATGAAACACAATGTCCCTAGTCCCAGTACAACCTTTTTACAATGAAACACAATGTCCCTAGTCCCAGTCCAAACTTTTTACAATGAAACACAATGTCCCTAGTCCCAGTACAAACTTTTTACAATGAAACACAATGTCCCTAGTCCCAGTACAACCTTTTTACAATGAAACACAATGTCCCTAGTCCCAGTACAACCTTTTTACAATGAAACACAATGTCCCTAGTCCCAGTCCAAACTTTTTACAATGAAACACAATGTCCCTAGTCCCAGTACAACCTTTTTACAATGAAACACAATGTCCCTAGTCCCAGTACAACCTTTTTACAATGAAACACAATGTCCCTAGTCCCAGTCCAAACTTTTTACAATGAAACACAATGTCCCTAGTCCCAGTACAACCTTTTTACAATGAAACACAATGTCCCTAGTCCCAGTCCAAACTTTTTACAATGAAACACAATGTCCCTAGTCCCAGTCCAAACTTTTTACAATGAAACACAATGTCCCTAGTCCCAGTACAACCTTTTTACAATGAAACACAATGTCCCTAGTCCCAGTACAAACTTTTTACAATGAAACACAATGTCCCTAGTCCCAGTACAAACTTTTTACAATGAAACACAATGTCCCTCGTCCCAGTACAACCTTTTCACAATGAAACACAATGTCCCTAGTCCCAGTACAACCTTTTTACAATGAAACACAATGTCCCTAGTCCCAGTCCAAACTTTTTACAATGAAACACAATGTCCCTAGTCCCAGTACAAACTTTTTACAATGAAACACAATGTCCCTAGTCCCAGTACAACCTTTTTACAATGAAACACAATGTCCCTAGTCCCAGTACAAACTTTTTACAATGAAACACAATGTCCCTAGTCCCAGTACAACCTTTTTACAATGAAACACAATGTCCCTAGTCCCAGTACAAACTTTTTACAATGAAACACAATGTCCCTAGTCCCAGTACAAACTTTTTTTACAATGAAACACAATGTCCCTCGTCCCAGTACAACCTTTTCACAATGAAACACAATGTCCCTAGTCCCAGTACAACCTTTTTACAATGAAACACAATGTCCCTAGTCCCAGTCCAAACTTTTTACAATGAAACACAATGTCCCTAGTCCCAGTACAAACTTTTTACAATGAAACACAATGTCCCTCGTCCCAGTACAACCTTTTTACAATGAAACACAATGTCCCTAGTCCCAGTACAAACTTTTTACAATGAAACACAATGTCCCTCGTCCCAGTACAACCTTTTCACAATGAAACACAATGTCCCTAGTCCCAGTACAACATGTTTACATCCTTCTTGCTTATATTTTATTTGTTCTATATTTAGATAACATTTTCATAATATTTCTATAATGAAAGTTAAAATATTTCTCACTTGACAATAAACACCAATCAGTTACAAACTATATCTTGTTTTCCTGTGCTGTATGACATTTTCCTCTACAATAAGTATCATTCAATAAGCTTTTACTTGTTTCTTCTGAAAGACAATACATGGCCACCTTTGTGGTATAATAACTGTGCTGGTCTAGATGACATTGCTTTGTGTTGATGTCTAAGTTGGTTAGAAGACAAATCATTCAACTGATGAAATGATACTTTGCATAAAGATCTTGCATTTTTACCAGAGAAGGAAACACACATGTATAATATTAACATTTCAAAATTTTTGATTTTAAAATAATTAATATTCATTTGATAAAATGACAACTGGCTTTCGATTTCTGTCAATATAAGGATTTATCAACCAAAGAAACGTGTTATTCACCTCAGTCTATGGTCTCTGTGAAATTTCTATCTGTCAGTATAAAGATTTAGGGTTAAGGTTATGGTGTTTAATGCCACTTTCAACAATATTTCAGTTATATTGTGGCGGTCAGTTATATTGGTGGAGGAAACCGGAGTACACTGAGAAAACTACTGACCTGCCGCATGTCACTGACAATCTTTATCACATAAAATAGTATCGAGTACACCTTGCCATGAACGGGATTCAGACTCACAACTTTAGTGGTGATAGGCACTGATTGCACAGGTAGTTATATATCCCTTGTAAAGATTTATCAACCAAAGAAATGTGTTATTCACCTCAGCCTATGGCCTCAGTGAATATTGTTTCTTTGCGTGAGAGATCAATAATTATTTAAAATATCTTTTACAGAATGAACACAAGTGAGTTGATCAAACAGTTATTTAGTAGATGTGGAGCTGAAGATAACACATTGTTATGGTAAGTTAAAGATAAAACATTGTTATGGTAAGTTAAAGATAAAACATTGTTATGGTAAGTTAAAGATAAATCAAACAGCTATAAAACCAAGAGTAGAAATACAACAATCAGGTTGATTATTCTGATGCAGTGGAACCTGTCTAATCCGACACACCAAGAGACCAGGGAAATGTGTCAGATTGTACATGATGTTGGAATACTCAGGTTTTATTTTAGTTAACACAAATACCTAGCGACCATAACTTTTTATTGGATGTCACAGGATGTCACAAAACTCAGGTGTCGTATTTCACTGTATAATCATTTATTTTAACATTTTTGGCTCTGACTTGTACAGCAAGATTCATTGAATTATGACAGACCCTTATATATGTTGATTAAATGAGCAGAATATATTTAGATTTGTCCCAATTGTTTTACAAGATATGATGTCACATTTTCCTCAAATTAGAAAAGTCTTAGTTCCTACATCTCCAGTACCATATCCATGGATGAAGTTAATATTTACCTTTTATTTTATATTTTACAGTGATTATAATAGAAATTCTACCTCCCTCAGTTCTTACACTTCCAGTACTGTTGCAGGAGACGGGGTCTATACAGCCCTCTGGATGTTGTTTTTAGCACTCCTGTTTAAAGGTCTTATTACTATATTTACCTTTGGTATTAAGGTAGGTTTTTCTTTTAGATTTTTCTCTTTTAATTAGAAAATGGACATAACAATTAAATATTATTTTTCATGGGTATATATGCTAGATCAATCTTTGACCATTCTTGAAAAGATTACCTATTAAATCACTTTCCAAAAAATCAACAGAAATTGAAATGGTAGTGTAAGCATGAACGATCTATTGACAGTAAAACTTCATTATAATCATGAACTCAAGAGAAGATAATATTAAATTCAGATTCCAATGCAATTGGTTATGTAACAAGCAATTTCATTGGTCAATTGCATTTACAGGTCAGAGTAAATGTTACGTTTTACCATGTTAGAAACTGTGTAAGAATATTGATTTGAAGTGACACACATTAAATATGCTATTAAATTGTTATTTAAACTAAATAAAATTTTAGAGTTGATATTTTTGGTTATGATTACATAATAGATCATTGAATATTTTATAAAGCATTTGATTTCTGATCGGAAAGTTTGTAACTACGGAACTATTTTGGTGGATATGTTGTGTGAAACTGTGCAATAAAATTGATTAATAGCAGCCGATAATTATAAACAACTGTTATTGTTGAAAGAATTTCATAATATTGTATTTGAAGTGTTGCCATTGTAAATCATCAGTTTTACTGTCGCAAATATCAGTTTACCTGGCTCCGCTACTGATCGCCAGGTAAACTCAAATTGCGACAGTAAAACCAACAATTTACGGCTGCAACACTTCAAATATACTGTTATTCCCTAATTTACACCCTTACCTACAACTCCATATTTACAGTACCTTAAAATGATGTCGAAAATTGAAAAAAAATTATTTTGTAATAAATAGAATTGTTTTTGACAGTATGAATTTAATTTTGAAGTAAAATATGATTATCAATTTATTTTATTAATCTGACTGTATTCAAGTTTGTTTTATGGGAAATGAAACTTGTTTTTTAAATATTAATTGATACTTTTATTTCAACAGGTACCAGCTGGATTATTTATTCCCAGTATGGCTGTGGGAGCAATTGTTGGTAGAATGGTGGGTATTGGAATGGAACAACTTGTTGTGTAAGTAATCAAGAAGCCCTAGTATGGCTGTGGGGGCCATTGTTGGTAGAATTGTGGGTATTGGAATGGAACAATTTGTTGTGTAAGTAATCAAGAGGCCCTAGTATGGCTGTGGGGGCCATTGTTGGTAGAATTGTGGGTATTGGAATGGAACAACTTGTGTAATCAAGAGGCCCTAGTATGGCTGTGGGGGCCATTGTTGGTAGAATTGTGGGTATTGGAATGGAACAACTTGTTGTTTAAGTAATCAAGAGGCCCTAGTATGGCTGTGGGGGCCATTGTTGCTAGAATTGTGGGTATTGGAATGGAACAACTTGTTGTGTAAGTAATCAAGAGGCCCTAGTATGGCTGTGGGGGCCATTGTTGGTAGAATTGTGGGTATTGGAATGGAACAACTTGTTGTGTAAGTAATCAAGAGGCCCTAGTATGGCTGTGGGGGCCACTGTTGGTAGAATTGTGGGTATTGGAATGGAACAACTTGTTGTGTAAGTAATCAAGAGGCCCTAGTATGGCTGTGGAGGCCACTGTTGGTAGAATTGTGGGTATTGGAATGGAACAACTTGTTGTGTAAGTAATCAAGAGGCCCTTGTATGGCTGTGGGGGCCATTGTTGGTAGAATTGTGGGTATTGGAATGGAACAACTTGTTGTGTAAGTAATCAAGAGGCCCTAGTATGGCTGTGGCGGCCACTGTTGGTAGAATTGTGGGTATTGGAATGGAACAACATGTTGTGTAAGTAATCAAGAGGCCCTAGTATGGCTGTGGGAGCCATTGTTGGTAGAATTGTGGGTATTGGAATGGAACAACTTGTTGTGTAAGTAATCAAGAGGCCCTAGTATGGCTGTGGGGGCCACTGTTGGTAGAATTGTGGGTATTGGAATGGAACAACTTGTTGTGTAAGTAATCAAGAGGCCATAGGGGTCAGTAGGGATGAAAAAATTATGAGATGGTGGGGTTTTCAAAATAATTTTACAAACCACAACCTCCCTTAATTCTTATTTGGTTTTACATGTATATTCTAATTTCAGTATACCTACATTAATAATAATAAATGTCAATTAATTTTCAGGAGAAACCATGACAACCGATTTTTCCAGAATATGTGTGAATCAAAGGAATTTTGTAGAATAACACCAGGATTGTATGCCATGGTTGGAGCTGCTGCTGCCTTAGGTGGAGTTACTAGAATGACAGGTATATCAGTTTAAATTATGACAAATTGTCAAATGTTTGCCTTCTGTGGTTGAAATATATATGTAAGACTCAGATCGACGTCCAGCTTCTATTCGAAATCCAATCCTCAAATCCAAATCCGATTTCTAAGTCACAGACATCTGTACCTCAGATCTATGTACTTTTCTCAAATTCTCAAATCTATGTCATTTTTCAAATTCTCAAATCTGCATCCAATTTTCAAATCTATGGCCATTTCTCACTTTCTCAAATCAATGTCCAATGATGTAACTGACGTATACCCTAACCCTAGCCCTAATCCTAACCCCTAACCAACAAATCGGCCATAGATCTGAGTATTTTGAAAGGACACCGATTTGAGAATACCCTTAAATCGGACCTTGATTTGAGATAGTGCCTATTTGAGGAGTGAAGGCCGCTTTGAGTCCTGACGCTTAACTGAATCTATCATATATAAAGAAAGTAATTATACTCTGTGCCAATGATTTTACAGTCTGTTGACACAGTCATTGACAGTCGTTGACACAGTCTGTTGACATAGTTGTTGACTCAGTATGTTGACATAGTCGTTGATACAGTATGTTGACATAGTCTGTTGACACAGTCGGAAATGAAAACTACTTATCGTGCTGAGTCGAACTAAATCTGAAAGAAAAAATTTTGTGCAACTTAAATTCTACAATGACATATCCTTCATTTGAATCACTTGAATGTACAGATTTTATTAATGGCCACTGTTTATACCAGGGTGCATTTGATACGATGTCCTCAGAATTCTTCTTAATGTGAAATAGTAGGTAAATGGAAATTGAAAGATTGGCAGACGATGCAAGATAACATTGTCATATTTAACTCATAAACAAACCTCAGATAAACAGGAAGTTCTTATTGAAAAAGTCAAGGCAACTTTAACAAAAGTGAGGTAAGCAATCCGGCGTCCCATTATAAACAAAAGAATGTTAACATATTTTGGAAAAAAAACACCATAATCAGTCTATTGGAAAAATGGCTCATGTGACACAAAAATGAGTTGACAGGAGGACTACAGTATATTGTACCACTAATGTTAACTATGATGTCACTGTGACCTACTTTTCTATTTTTGATGTCTCTGGTAGTTATAATGTTCGAGTTGACAGGACTGCAGTATATTGTACCACTAATGTTAACTATGATGTCACTGTGACCTACTTTTCTATTTTTCAGTGTCTCTGGTAGTTATAATGTTTGAGTTGACAGGAGAACTAAAGTATATTGTACCACTAATGTTAACTATGATGTCACTGTGACCTACTTTTCTATTTTTCAGTGTCTCTGGTAGTTATAATGTTTGAGTTGACAGGAGGACTACAGTATATTGTACCACTAATGTTAAATATGATGTCACTGTGACCTACTTTTCTATTTTAGTGTCTCTGGTAGTTATAATGTTTGAGTTGACAGGAGGACTAAAGTATATTGTACCACTAATGTTAACTATGATGTCACTGTGACCTACTTTTCTATTTTTCAGTGTCTGGTAGTTATAATATTTGAATTGACAGAAGGACTACAGTATATTGTACCACTAATGTTAACTATGATGTCACTGTGAGCTACTTTTCTATTTTAGTGTCTGGTAGTTATAATGTTTGAATTGATAGGAGGACTACAGTATATTGTACCACTAATGTTAACTATGATGTCACTGTGACCTACTTTTCTATTTTTCAGTGTCTCTGGTAGTTATAATGTTTGAGTTGACAGGAGGACTAAAGTATATTGTACCACTAATGTTAACTATGATGTCACTGTGACCCACTTTTCTATTTTTTAGTGTCTCAGGTAGTTATAATGTTTGAGTTGACAGGAGGACTGCAGTATATTGTACCACTTATGTTAACTATGATGTCACTGTGACCTACTTTTCTATTTTTGATGTCTCTGGTAGTTATAACGTTTGAGTTGACAGGAGGACTGCAGTATATTGTACCACTAATGTTAACTATGATGTCACTGTGACCTACTTTTCTATTTTTCAGTGTCTCTGGTAGTTATAATGTTTGAGTTGACAGGAGAACTAAAGTATATTGTATCACTAATGTCAACTATGATGTCACTGTGACCTACTTTTCTATTTTTCAGTGTCTCTGGTAGTTATAATGTTTGAGTTGACAGGAAGACTACAGTATATTGTACCACTAATGTTAACTTTGATGTCACTGTGACCTACTTTTCTATTTTAGTGTCTCTGGTAGTTACAATGTTTGAGTTGACAGAAGGACTATAGTATATTGTACCACTAATGTTAGCTGTGATGTCACTGTGACCTACTTTTCTATTTTTCAGTGTCTCTGGTAGTTATAATGTTTGAGTTGACAGGAGCACTACAGTATATCGTACCACTAATGATAGCTGTGATGACCAGTAAGTGGGTCGGAGATGCTTTGGGAAAAGATGGGATGTATCCTTTATAATAAAGACATTCTGTTGATGATATATTTTATATCATACTGTTGTTGGTATTGGTTACTATAGCAGGTTGGTATTGTCTGCCTAACAAATATACCAATTAATAAATAAAGTTACAAAAATAATAATTATGTTAAGTCGACCTTTTGCAACATTACGGAAGAACCAAAAAAAAAGAGTCCTATTTTTTAATTTAGTAAATTTAAGTAATACACTTAAAGTTGGCAAGTTTTTTGTTGAAGAGGTAGTACTCCTACCTTTATAAAGACTGGCAATAGAAAAATTATATCATGTACAAATATGATAATCTCTCAAGAAATACAAGGTTTATCACCATCCACTGGATATATTCCTCTAAATTAGATAAAGCAAGTTGCTGGGACATATATTGGCAAATTCAAGAGGATGAAATGAAGAAAAATATAATCCCTTAACCAAGCCTAACAGATATGATGCACACATAGCACTGAATGGCTACCCATACCTAGATAGTAAAAAGGAGTTTACACATACAACTATAGCTGCTGATGTAATGAGGCCAAGGTAGGTCAAGGTCATATAACATATAACACTGAATGTCTACCCATACCTACATAGTAAAAAGAAGTTTACACATACAACTATAGCTGCTGATGTAATGAGGGCAAAGGTAGGTCAAGGTCATATAATACTGAATGTCTACCCATACCTAGATAGTAAAAAGGAGTTTAAACATACAACTATAGCTGCTGATGTTATGAGGCCAGGGTAGGTCAAGATCATATAATACTTAATGGTTACCAATACCTAGATAGTAAAAAGGAGTTTACACATACAACTATAGCTGCTGATGTTATGAGGCCAAGGTAGGTCAAGATCATATAACACATATAATACTGAATGGCTACCCATACCTAGATAGTAAAAATGAGTTACACATACAACTATAGCTGCTGATGTGATGAGATCAAGGTAGGTCAAGATCATATAGCTATAGCTGCTGATGTAATGAGACCAAGGTAGGTCAAGGTCATATAACATATAATACTGAATGTCTACCCATACCTAGATAGTAAAAAGGAGTTTACACATACAACTATAGCTGCTGATGTAATGAGGCCAAGGTAGGTCAAGGTCATATAACATATAACACTGAATGTCTACCCATACCTACATAGTAAAAAGCAATTAACACATTCATTGTATGACAAAAGCTCTTGATGTGATGAAGTCAAGGTCATATTACACAAAGTAAAAGGCATACTCTTCTAAATGTATTTCTGTATTTAGACTATTAAGGGAGTGTTACTGTGTACAGTTACAACTATGGCTGCTGATATGATGAAGTCAAGGTAGGTTAAAGTCAATTAACACAATGGTCATGCATAATTAAATCTCTTCACATACTTACTGTAGACAGTGACAAGGAGGTCGTAAACTACAATAGCAATGAGACCAAAGTAGATCTAGAAGTTTAAAAAACTTGTGTTAGATCCAGGAACATATTTATTTAATAAATACGTATTTATTAAATAATTACTTCATAACTAATAATATTAGTTATGAAGTAATTATTATTGTAACATAAATACGTATTTTTCCTTTGATGTTTTTATGCAATAATTCAATTAAAAATAGTGAACTTTTACAAACCGTGGTCTAACATGAAGATCTTGATGTTATTCCATGATTTTGACGTCATAGATCTCCATCTGTTATTCCATGATTTTGACGTATTAGATCTGTTATTCCATGATTTTGACGTCATAAATCTGTCAATCATGTAATTTCTGTTACAATACATATATACCATGAATCTTACTCATGAACTTATTTAAACCAATTCATCCTTCGGATTCGTTGGTTTAAATAAGTTAATTCATAAGATCCATGGTATATATAATACTTTTTTTTTTTTATTCTGATAAACAAAAACTGTAGAAAAAAAATATTTTCACTCATTTCAAGAATTAATCATGGGCAACAAAAAAAATGTACTCAGAAATACAAAGCCATTGTACAACTCATTACCTTGAGTTAAATCCTGTTGTTTGTATTTATAATGAAGACTGGTTCCCTGCTTTGTCTTACAGT
This sequence comes from Bathymodiolus brooksi, assembly GCA_963680875.1. Lineage (NCBI taxonomy): Eukaryota > Metazoa > Mollusca > Bivalvia > Mytilida > Modiolidae > Bathymodiolus > Bathymodiolus brooksi. The sequence continues at coordinate 68,276,423 of OY804582.1, forward strand.
TTCCCATATCTTTCTTTTCTTCATATATATATATATATATAACCTATTTCTGACTTATTTTAAGATATTGGCGATACGGTGCTGCACAGTAAGTCTAACTGAAGCTTTTGTTGTTGTTATTTTTTTTATTATAAGCATGTTTTGTATTGTGAGATTGTCTAACTACTTCCCAGGAAATACATTTACTGAACATAAACAGAGCAAGTAAAAACTACAGCACATTTCTACAGCGTAGTTGCTGTGGCAACAAATATTTTACCTTTTTATGTTACCTTTTTACAGTGTGGTTGCTGTGGCAACGCATTACTTAAATACACCAAGTGCAAATAAATACTTGACCAATCGTTCTATGTTTCTACATTGTGGTTGCTATGGTAGCTTATTTATTGAACATGCCAAGGGCGAGTAAATATTATACCAAATGTGTAACACTTCTATAATGTGGTTGCTGTGGCAACTAATATTAAATGTACCAAGGGCGAGTAAATATTATACCAAATGTGTAACACTTCTATAATGTGGTTGCTGTGGCAACTAATATTAAACATACCAAGGGCGAGTAAATATTATACCAAATATGTTACCTTTCTATGGTGTGGTTGTTGTGGCATGCTAGTAGATACTAAAAATGTGAGTTGTCATGAGCTTTGGTTGATATTTGATGTATAATAATAAAAGTTTGATTAAAACTGCTGTAGTTGTTGCTGTAGGGTTTTAGATTGACAGGAAAAGTTATTGTGCTCACGTAACTTTTTGATGGCTCATGATAATAGTTCCTCATGACAATAGTTCCTCTTTAAAACGACCAACAAATTTATAGACAAAAAGTGTCCTTTTAAGACATGGGACATTTTGTATGAAGTTTCATAAGATAAAGGTTGGTCTTTATAGAGAGTGTGGCTAACCTAGAAAGTGTCTGTATTGTGTCATACTAATGTGTAACCTGGGTAGTAAGATAGATATGTAATATTTGACATTGTTTTGTAGTAAATAATATGATGATGTTGTTTTAATTAGGTTTTATCCCATGCTACTCTCCTTGTGTTATACATTTAAAGGTGTATTTTTTGTTACATTAAATCCTGTTTTTCTCCCAATTATTGCTTGTGTTTTGAGTTTTACTGACATTTTATTTCATACTGTAAAACATGTTTTAGTGACCACCTCTATTATGCAACTTATGTTCAACCTTAATGTTGATTTCCCTTCACAGTGCATATCATATTAATTAAACCTGTGTATTTAGTGACTACCTGTCTTATGTGACCCTTTTCAATGTTTCCTTTGAAGGTGACATAAGACAGGTATGACTGTATTAATCCACATTTTATTACACCTAGAATGATATACAGCCAGCATGTGTCATCTGTGGATTGTGTCTTGTATTAGATCCACATGTATTAATTGTTTATTTCATATATTAATTCACAATTCACATACATGTAGAATGCTGTACATATTAAACTAATTGTCTAAAACTAGATGGGTAATTATGTTGTGTAGTTTAGAAAATGATATTTAGAATTTAGAGAGCATAAAATCAACTACAGGACCAGAAAATTATTTTATACACTACTTAGATACTTTATTTTGGATAGTAAATGAAAAAATGTAGTTTTATATTAAAATATATATTTTTTATGACCTACCGACTAATCGAAATTTGAGTAGTGTTATTTTGTTATAGGAACTTCTAAATGTCAGTTCAATTACTGAACAACTTCTAAGGGAATGTAATTGTTTCAGTTTACCCAAATGTGATGAGTAGAGGGTATTTGAGCGTGGTCAGCCATGGGTTACCAACAATGCAATGAATTTAGCTGCTATTGTAATGATATCGAATAGTATTATAGGAACAGGGTAGTGTGTTGTATGTCTGCCCATTCATTCCTAATCTTCGTAGCATACTGGGTACTTGTATTGGTTAGTTCAGAGTTCTCGAAATTTGTCAGTCCTGTCAGACATGAACAGTAAAATTTGCTAAGGACTGACACAAGATTGGTATTTTGCATTAGAAAATTAATGAGGACTGACATTTTTTTCACCTGGACGACCAAATGCAAATGCATTTTCGTGAACCCTGTTAGTTGTAAAACTTATTTTTGTATCATACCGGGTACTAGTATTTGTAAGTTTTAATACTTTTTACAATATATTTATATTTTGACATGTTTTTTGTAGGAGAAATGATCCACCACTATGTGTGATAACACAAGACTCTTTGACAGTAGAGGAAGTTGGTAAGACTATTTTATATCTAACAGTTAGACGGTGTTATGGTGTTTAACGTCACTTTTAACAATGTTTCAGTTATATCGTGGTGGTCAGTTTTATTGGTGGAGGAAACCGGAGAAAACAACCGACCTGTCTCAACCTGTGACAAACTTTATCACATAATGTTGTATCAAGTACACATTGCCTGAACGGGATTCAAACTCACGACGTTAGTGGTGATAGGCACTGATTGCATAGGTAGTTATAAATCCAACTATCATATGATCTCGACCACGACAGCCCCTTCTAACAGTTAGAAGAGGATATGAAACATCGGGGATTACCCCACATTTACAAAAATCAATATGTGAAGAAGCAGACTATACACAGTTTTACCTCATGTTCATTTTCTGTTACATCTTTTCTAATGTTTTACCACACAAACTTTTTTGATATTTAACCATAAAAAAACGTGTTTCGGGTACCGGTAACTATAAAAACGTGTTTCGGGTACCGGTAACTATAAAAACGTGTTTCTGGTACCGGTAACTATAAAAACGTGTTTCTGGTACCAGTAACTATAAAAACGTGTTTCTAATATCAGTATTTTACCATACAAACTTTTCTGATATTTTACCGTAAAAACGTGTTTCTGGTACCGGTATTTTACCATACAACTTTACTGATATTTTATCATAAAATCGTGTTTCTGACACCAGTATTTTACCATACAAACTTTCTGATATTTTACCATAAAAACGTGTTTCTGATACCAATATTTTACCATACAAACTTTTCTGATATTTTACCATAATAACGTGTTTCTGACATCAATATTTTACCATACAAACTTTTCTGATATTTTTGTTTTACAGAAATAACACTGAGAGACACAAACCACAATGGTTTTCCTGTAGTGTTGTCCAGTGAATCACAGTATCTTGTTGGCTTTGTGTTAAGGAGAGACCTCATGTTGGCTATTGGTAAGACTTTCATTATTGGTTATTGAAAAGAGGTTTTTAACATTAAAAGTGTTTTAGATCAACTTATTATGTCTTTTATTTCCAGCTTTGGGGTATTTTTTATGACAAATATTTAGTTGACAAAAGTATTCTGCATATATTTTATGAAAGGTCAGTAATGGGTGTTTCATGCCATTTTCAGTGATATTTCAGTTATATTATCTTGATCAATTTTATTGATGGAGGAAACCAGACCACACAGAGAAAACCAGGAAACCAGACCACACAGAGAAAACCAGGAAACCAGACCACACAGAGAAAACCAACAACCTGCAACATAAAGTTGTATGGATTACAGCACGCCATGGGAAGGAATCAAATTATTTTGTTGATTATAAGCACTGATTTGGTGTCAGACATTTCATCAATGATGTTGTTCTGGCTAGTTATATATTGTCATGGAATCAGAACTGTTGAATATATACCTTGTCAATATAAGGGACTAAAATTGTCATCCTTACAAAGGAGGAAGATACAGTTATGAAGCAAAAATGTAATCTTTTCTTACACAAAGATGGTTAAAAACTCCACCAATATCAACATAACAAACAATCACCTCTCACTTCAAATCACTGAACACAAAAACACCATAGGTATAGTAACTATGGATTAATATATGATATAAACACCATAGGTATAGTAACTATGGATTAATATATGATATAAACACCATAGGTATAGTAACTATGGATTAATATATGATATAAACACCATAGGTATAGTAACTATGGATTAATATATGATATAAACACCATAGGTATAGTAACTATGGATTAATATATGATATAAACACCATAGATATAGTAACTATGGATTAATATATGATATAAACACCATAGGTATAGTAACTATGGATTAATATATAATATAAACACCATAGATATAGTAACTATGGATTAATATATGATATAAACACCATAGGTATAGTAACTATGGATTAATATATGATATAAACACCATAGGTATAGTAACTATGGATTAATATATGATATAAACACCATAGATATAGTAACTATGGATTAATATATGATATAAACACCATAGGTATAGTAACTATGGATTAATATATGATATAAACACCATAGGTATAGTAAGTATGGATTAATATATGATATAAACACCATAGGTATAGTAACTATGGATTAATATATGATATAAACACCATAGATATAGTAACTATGGATTAATATATGATATAAACACCATAGATATAGTAACTATGGATTAATATATGATATAAACACCATAGGTATAGTAACTATGGATTAATATATGATATAAACACCATAGATATAGTAAGTATGGATTAATATATGATATAAACACCATAGGTATAGTAACTATGGATTAATATATGATATAAACACCATAGGTATAGTAACTATGGATTAATATATGATATAAACACCATAGATATAGTAACTATGGATTAGATATATGATATAAACACCATAGGTATAGTAACTATGGATTAATATATGATATAAACACCATAGGTATAGTAACTATGGATTAATATATGATATAAACACCATAGGTATAGTAACTATGGATTAATATATGATATAAACACCATAGGTATAGTAACTATGGATTAATATATGATATAAACACCATAGGTATAGTAACTATGGATTAATATATGATATAAACACCATAGGTATAGTAACTATGGATTAATATATGATATAAACACCATAGGTATAGTAACTATGGATTAATATATGATATAAACACCATAGGTATAGTAACTATGGATTAATATATGATATAAACACCATAGGTATAGTAACTATGGATTAATATATGATATAAACACCATAGGTATAGTAACTATGGATTAATATATGATATAAACACCATAGGTATAGTAACTATGGATTAATATATGATATAAACACCATAGGTATAGTAACTATGGATTAATATATGATATAAACACCATAGGTATAGTAACTATGGATTAATATATGATATAAACACCATAGGTATAGTAACTATGGATTAATATATGATATAAACACCATAGGTATAGTAACTATGGATTAATATATGATATAAACACCATAGGTATAGTAACTATGGATTAATATATGATATAAACACCATAGGTATAGTAACTATGGATTAATATATGATATAAACACCATAGATATAGTAACTATGGATTAATATATGATATAAACACCATAGGTATAGTAACTATGGATTAATATATGATATAAACACCATAGATATAGTAACTATGGATTAATATATGATATAAACACCATAGGTATAGTAACTATGGATTAATATATGATATAAACACCATAGATATAGTAACTATGGATTAATATATGATATAAACACCATAGGTATAGTAACTATGGATTAATATATGATATAAACACCATAGGTATAGTAAGTATGGATTAATATATGATATAAACACCATAGGTATAGTAAGTATGGATTAATATATGATATAAACACCATAGGTATAGTAACTATGGATTAATATATGATATAAACACCATAGATATAGTAACTATGGATTAATATATGATATAAACACCATAGGTATAGTAACTATGGATTAATATATGATATAAACACCATAGATATAGTAACTATGGATTAATATATGATATAAACACCATAGGTATAGTAACTATGGATTAATATATGATATAAACACCATAGGTATAGTAACTATGGATTAATATATGATATAAACACCATAGGTATAGTAACTATGGATTAATATATGATATAAACACCATAGGTATAGTAACTATGGATTAATATATGATATAAACACCATAGGTATAGTAACTATGGATTAATATATGATATAAACACCATAGGTATAGTAACTTTGGATTAATATATGATATAAACACCATAGGTATAGTAACTATGGATTAATATATGATATAAACACCATAGGTATAGTAACTATGGATTAATATATGATATAAACACCATAGGTATAGTAACTATGGATTAATATATGATATAAACACCATAGGTATAGTAACTATGGATTAATATATGATATAAACACCATAGGTATAGTAACTATGGATTAATATATGATATAAACACCATAGGTATAGTAACTATGGATTAATATATGATATAAACACCATAGGTATAGTAACTATGGATTAATATATGATATAAACACCATAAGTATAGTAACTATGGATTAATATATGATATAAACACCATAGATATAGTAACTATGGATTAATATATGATATAAACACCATAGGTATAGTAAGTATGGATTAATATATGATATAAACACCATAGATATAGTAACTATGGATTAATATATGATATAAACACCATAGGTATAGTAACTATGGATTAATATATGATATAAACACCATAGATATAGTAACTATGGATTCATATATGATATAAACACCATAGGTATAGTAACTATGGATTAATATATGATATAAACACCATAGGTATAGTAACTATGGATTAATATATGATATAAACACCATAGATATAGTAACTATGGATTAATATATGATATAAACACCATAGGTATAGTAACTATGGATTAATATATGATATAAACACCATAGATATAGTAACTATGGATTAATATATGATATAAACACCATAGGTATAGTAACTATGGATTAATATATGATATAAACACCATAGGTATAGTAACTATGGATTAATATATGATATAAACACCATAGGTATAGTAACTATGGATTAATATATGATATAAACACCATAGATATAGTAACTATGGATTAATATATGATATAAACACCATAGGTATAGTAACTATGGATTAATATATGATATAAACACCATAGGTATAGTAACTATGGATTAATATATGATATAAACACCATAGGTATAGTAACTATGGATTAATATATGATATAAACACCATAGGTATAGTAACTATGGATTAATATAGGATATAAACACCATAGGTATAGTAACTATGGATTAATATAGGATATAAACACCATAGATATAGTAACTATGGATTAATATATGATATAAACACCATAGATATAGTAACTATGGATTAATATATGATATAAACACCATAGGTATAGTAACTATGGATTAATATATGATATAAACACCATAGGTATAGTAACTATGGATTAATATATGATATAAACACCATAGGTATAGTAAGTATGGATTAATATATGATATAAACACCATAGATATAGTAACTATGGATTAATATATGATATAAACACCATAGGTATAGTAACTATGGATTAATATATGATATAAACACCATAGGTATAGTAAGTATGGATTAATATATGATATAAACACCATAGGTATAGTAACTATGGATTAATATATGATATAAACACCATAGGTATAGTAACTATGGATTAATATATGATATAAACACCATAGATATAGTAACTATGGATTAATATATGATATAAACACCATAGATATAGTAACTATGGATTAATATATGATATAAACACCATAGATATAGTAACTATGGATTAATATATGATATAAACACCATAGGTATAGTAAGTATGGATTAATATATGATATAAACACCATAGGTATAGTAACTATGGATTAATATATGATATAAACACCATAGATATAGTAACTATGGATTAATATATGATATAAACACCATAGGTATAGTAAGTATGGATTAATATATGATATAAACACCATAGGTATAGTAACTATGGATTAATATATGATATAAACACCATAGGTATAGTAACTATGGATTAATATATGATATAAACACCATAGGTATAGTAACTATGGATTAATATATGATATAAACACCATAGGTATAGTAACTATGGATTAATATATGATATAAACACCATAGGTATAGTAACTATGGATTAATATATGATATAAACACCATAGATATAGTAACTATGGATTAATATATGATATAAACACCATAGGTATAGTAAGTATGGATTAATATATGATATAAACACCATAGGTATAGTAAGTATGGATTAATATATGATATAAACACCATAGATATAGTAACTATGGATTAATATATGATATAAACACCATAGGTATAGTAACTATGGATTAATATATGATATAAACACCATAGGTATAGTAAGTATGGATTAATATATGATATAAACACCATAGGTATAGTAACTATGGATTAATATATGATATAAACACCATAGGTATAGTAACTATGGATTAATATATGATATAAACACCATAGATATAGTAACTATGGATTAATATATGATATAAACACCATAGATATAGTAACTATGGATTAATATATGATATAAACACCATAGGTATAGTAAGTATGGATTAATATATGATATAAACACCATAGGTATAGTAAGTATGGATTAATATATGATATAAACACCATAGGTATAGTAAGTATGGATTAATATATGATATAAACACCATAGGTATAGTAAGTATGGATTAATATATGATATAAACACCATAGGTATAGTAACTATGGATTAATATATGATATAAACACCATAGGTATAGTAACTATGGATTAATATATGATATAAACACCATAGGTATAGTAACTATGGATTAATATATGATATAAACACCATAGATATAGTAACTATGGATTAATATATGATATAAACACCATAGGTATAGTAAGTATGGATTAATATATGATATAAACACCATAGGTATAGTAACTATGGATTAATATATGATATAAACACCATAGGTATAGTAACTATGGATTAATATATGATATAAACACCATAGGTATAGTAACTATGGATTAATATATGATATAAACACCATAGGTATAGTAACTATGGATTAATATATGATATAAACACCATAGGTATAGTAACTATGGATTAATATATGATATAAACACCATAGGTATAGTAACTATGGATTAATATATGATATAAACACCATAGGTATAGTAACTATGGATTAATATATGATATAAACACCATAGGTATAGTAACTATGGATTAATATATGATATAAACACCATAGGTATAGTAACTATGGATTAATATATGATATAAACACCATAAGTATAGTAACTATGGATTAATATATGATATAAACACCATTGATATAGTAACTATGGATTAATATATGATATAAACACCATAGGTATAGTAAGTATGGATTAATATATGATATAAACACCATAGATATAGTAACTATGGATTAATATATGATATAAACACCATAGGTATAGTAACTATGGATTCATATATGATATAAACACCATAGGTATAGTAACTATGGATTAATATATGATATAAACACCATAGGTATAGTAACTATGGATTAATATATGATATAAACATAACAATATAAAATAACGGGAAATCAATGTCTATTTCAGCCAATGCTAGAAAGAATCAAGAGGGTGTGGTCAGTAATTCTATAGTATATTTTACTAGCCATGTACCAAATAATCCTAATGATCCAGCACCATTAAAACTAAGGAAAATTTTAGATATGGTAAGTGTTTTAACTGTAGTGTGAAGTTTTATGTCATACAAAACCAATACATACCTATTAATGGGTTTAATGTTAAATATGTCAGATGACTGGATCTACAGTCAAACCTGTATTACGAGGACATATTTGACAAAGAAAAATTGGTCTTTTAAGACAGGTGTCCTTTTAAAAGAGGTTTAGTTCATATGAAATTTTCTATGACAGGACAAGAAAAAAGTGACCTATTAATACAGGTGACTGCTCAATACAGGTGACTGCTCAATAGAGGTGACTGCTTAATACAGGTTACTGCTCAATAGAGGTGACTGCTTGGGCAGGTTTGACTGTACAGTGATATATGTCTAAAACAAACCCTGAATAAAATGGAGTCCTGTATATACTGAATTTTATATATTATATGAAATCACAATGTAGAAACTCTTGGTTAATTTTACCTGTTTTAGCAAAACACCTGTCTATTATGAACACAAAAGCTGGTCCCAAGGGGGTTAGATAGGTTTCACTGTAATAGGAGTTTTATTTCCCTGCAGTGATTCAGTTCTAAGAGAGATTAAGCTAAATTTTGTATTCAATATTATTGTCAGTTCAAGATATTATAATGACCTCCCTGTCCAAATCTTCTTCTTTCAATAAAGTTCGTCCCTCAGTGGTCCTGAGTATTATCAAACTTGTGCTATGTACATTTGCCGACATTTATTGTTACTTGTATGTTACTACAAAGACTCCAAACAGTGCAATCTTTATGATTTTTGTAATCGGCCATTTTGGACATGTTAATAAGAAATGATGTATTTCACCAATGTTAATCTTGATGCAATATTTACGAAGAATGACATAAATAAATAAAAAAAATGTTTGTAATACATGTATTTATTTCTGAAATATAGGCCTTAATGGAATCAATTAGCAATCATCTTGGCAAGCTTTTTAATCTCCTTTCTTACCTAATTGTCTCCCCTTTGCATAGTACAATAGAAATCTTGCTGCATAAATCATGGTTCCTAATATATTTTACTTTTAGAAAATTGAAAATTAAATTCTTAACAAGGTGATCCTCTTTCATGCATCATGCTTTAGGTGTATGATGGTGTATGGTGCTTAACTCCACCTTCAACAATCGAGTACACATCACCATGAGTGGGATTCGAACTCACAACTTTAGCAATGATAGGCATTGATTGCATATGTAGTTGTAAATCCAACTACCATGTGATCACGATGGCCCTTAATCATGTTTTTAATGTCATGAAAGGTAACTAAATCACTTATATAATACTTACTCTTGGATCTATTAATAAAATATTGATCTATGAAGCTATTTTACACTATTTCTCTATTGCAGGCTCCTATTACTATAACAGATCAGACTCCTATGGAGACAGTTGTTGAAATGTTTAGAAAGCTGGGTTTACGGCAGACATTAGTTACACATAATGGGTAGGTTATATCATGTTTCTATGGAAACAGTTGTAGAAATTTTAGGATTTTGAAGATACATTTAAATTTATGGAAATAATGAATCTTTTTTTTAGGGTGATATAGCATTTGTATAATGTTCAAGTCAAGTCTAATATATGATCATGAAATCTAATAAATAAAAGAAGGTTTATTTCCTTTTGGAAAATATATAAATAATGGTTAGGGATATGACATAGATCATAATACTAAGACGGTCAGCAGATTATTATTTTTTTTATATAACTACCAATATCCATTTTCAAGTAATTTTGGAAAATCTCCCATAGAAAACAATGATCTCCCTTAACTTATGATATAGTTTTAAGGCTGAAATAATATTGGCTTGTCTTAACATGGCAGGGATTGAATTTAATGAGAAATACTCGATAAATGCGAGTAAAAATTATATTTAGTGAGTAAAAGCCAGAGAACTCGAAAAAAATTGTGAGTGTGTTAAATTTTCCTACTTTCAGTTTTGTGTATGAAATCTTAGTTATCAAAAACATTTAAGTGACTGTGACTGTTAAATTTACGTCTACTAGGCGCCTTAATGTTTTATCCATGCAGTTAAAGCATTCGTATGACATTCAACTGCATTACGCTTTCATGACCTCCATTAATTATGCATGTGTCAAAGTGAAGCCATGCATCAAATTACCGATTTATTCAGTGTAAGCAACAACAAAGTGAAGACAAATGATAACATTACAGACAATAAAGACTCCAATAATAACAATAAATGTGTAAGTGTTACGGTGTATGTGAAAACTGTAAAAAAAAATGGGAAAAGGTTTTACAAAAGTTTTACAATTTGACACCTGTGATGTTAAAAATAAACATATAACCAAAGACAATTTGCATATTATAAGCAAGTTTTAAACAAGAAGTACATCGGTGATCTAAAAATAAATGATCTTGGCCTCAACTAAAATGTGAATTTGTGCAGCTGAAGCAAATAAAAATTTAAAAGCCAGTGAATTGTCCTTTAGTATAATAAATAATTGGAGTTTATCACGAATCTTATCTATCATACTTGTTACTGGCTTCAGCCTTTTCCCAGGCTACAGTTACCAGATGGCTGTGATGTAATACTGTGTATTACATTTAGGTTTGTGTGCTACGTCATCAGTCAGATTCTTTGTTGCATATGCTGCAGACTTGTAGTCATTTTGTTGATTCAAACTTTGAATTATTTTATGAATTTTTATTATCATCATTAATTTGACGATTATTCTTTTCTTGGATGTGATAGTTACTGAACATATACCAAAATTGTGACATTTACAGTCTGTCAATTCATGGAGTGAACGTTCGTCTCGCTATCAATTTGACAATGGCTACCAGACGCCGTTGCATCGATCAGAAACCATTTGGACTCATCTAATCCCGCAAACTGAACGTCCTCAGAATTGAAGGTCGAATTGGAGAAAATTGGAATCAAAATTACCGAAAACTTATCAATTTTATTTGGACAATAAGAAAAATAGTTCCGATAATGTTGGGTCTGGTGCTGAACAAGTTGATGCAGCTCAAACTAATGATGCTTCGGTGAATTCCAGTGGTTTAGTTAATATAGGTGATACAGAAACAATCCGTGGCAACTTACAACCGCCAAGTAATTCATCACTTACCAATATTAATCTGGATACCGACAGTACAATTGCGCGGATGAATCTACATGGGACAACGCCTAGTACGTCTGCACATGTACATAGCACATTTCCGTCCAGCTCGAATCAAAGCAATAACATTAAGTGCTCACTTTTATCGAACACTATAGCCTTATGTCAACAGGCTCTCGCAGGCTTATCAGGTCAAACTAACAAATTTAACTTACACACAGTTATGAATGCTTGCCAACAACAGACAACGTCGTTTCCGTTACATTATCAACAGAGGTCACCGATGTTGGGAGAATTTGGAAGCAGTGCTTTCCGTCCCTCAGTTCCCTTGTTTTCAACTTCAAATCAGTAGCCAACAACATTCGGTTATCCAGCTGCTGTTTTTTCTGGAGTAGATATGGTCTCCCCTGAGATACGCTCGAAAATTATTGCAGGTAAAGATATCAATCTTAACATCTTGCTTCTGCTTAACTATGAAACTCCGTCCAAGCAAAAGAACAAAGACAACGACGATCGTCTAACGTGCAATCTAACATTAGATGAATTTATTACTGCCTTTGGTCGATATATAAAAATCATGTGTTCGGCTTTCCCAAACAGAGCTGAAGAGCTAGATGCTTATTTAGCTCATATAGTAGAAACCGCAAGAGTTTGGTCCCAGAAATTCTATGAATACCATAAAATGTTTAGCTCGAAATGTGCTATAATGTTGCAGGAGCACAACATCAAACTCGACTGGTCTCTCGGAGATCCGGAGTTGTGGCAGTTGGTATGTGCAGGTTCTAGGGTGAATATGTGCAATTTGTGTTCTTCAACACTGCATAGTGCATCCATGTGCTCCAACATTTATTCTAGAAGTAACCAGTCTCATTATTCCAGGGGTCCATCTACTCAACTGCTAGACCGATATGGGCGAGATGTCATTTTTTATGACGGGGTGCAAATCTGTAACAATTTTAACCAGCCCAAGGGATGCAGTAAACCGTACTGCAGATTCAGTCACATTTGTAAGTTGTGTAAACTTCATGGCCATGGAAAATTTCAGTGTTCTGGAACCAGGCACATGCAAAACAATAAACAAGTAGAATCAAATGGCAATAAAGATGGAAGCAAACAACCTAATGCTAGAACTAAATGACTAGTAGAACATGAACCTAGTTACAATGTAGAGCCATCAACACAAATTAACATAGATCAGTTAGAATTTGAACTAAAAAAATCATCCCGATAGGTCTTTTGTAAACTACCTTTTAAATAGCCTTCGTTTTGGTTTTGACATGCTAGTATCTAATACTGATATACCTACTTATGAATGTAGAAATGCATTGTCAGCTAGAAATAATCCAGATATTGTAACTAGATTATTGCAAGAAGAAATTGACAAAGGTTTTATTAGAGGCCCGTTTTCTAAGCCTCCATTTAAACAGTATAGAGTAAATCCTTTAGGTATTGCTACACATAAATACTCTAAAAAGCAAAGGTTAATACTTTATTTATCTTCTTCACATAATAATGATGAACATCAGAGTGTTAATAATTGATAAAGAGATCTTTAACTTATATTAAGATTGACGATGCTATAAAAGTAAAAACCATTTCATTTTAATGTGGGACAATTTGAAAAAAAACAAGCTCAAAATATAAAATGAAGTAAAAAATATTAGGATGTAAATATTTTATTTATGATGCTCTTTTGAGAACTAATTTCTTGCTTAAATTCTAATATATTTTTGCCAAGCTTGCCTAATCAATCTTACAATGTCCAATAACCATTAAAGTTTGATTTCAAAATGTTAACTAGTAGTAATTTAATTTAAGCTAGTGGAAAAAAATTGTACTTGCTATTTTTTTCTAGTGGGAAAAAAAGTTAAATTTGATCCCTGCAGGGTGTTTAGATATTAGCCACTAGTTTTCTTTTTCACATATTTTTGTAAGCATGTCAATATCACTTTATATTACAGTATTAAATTAAATAAGATGTAATTCCTATCCTTGATAGGTTACTTTATCATTTTATAATTACATTATGTATTTATTTTATTTTGAAAGCCTTGTGTGATTTGGCAAAAAAGTTGACACATGACTTTGAAATTGAAAACTTCATCAGTCAATATACCATTCAACCACACCCACTTCCAGGAAAATGTGGAATATCAAAATAAATAATAATAATTTCAATTGTATGTAATAATAATGTAAAAATGTAATTATAAGTATTGAATGTAATCTTGTAGTTTTATTAAGGTTGTAAAAGTGAAGACAAAAGTACATTTGTTATATGAAGTGCCACAATGTTTTCACACCCCAATAAAATTACAAAAGATTACATTTAATACTTAACTAAAGCTATATAGTAAAGGAGTGAGTGATTGATTGTTGTTTAATGCCAACCCAGAGAGTAAAGGAAATCCTAAATCTGACTAATCCTAATCTTTATATATTACTGGTACTTCACTTCCAGGAATCACAAATGATACAAATTATATTTGTCTTAGTCACATGAGCAATAATATAAATTGTGATTATAAAGTTGTTATATTATACAGTAACCAGAAGATCTATCGCAAAGGCAGATTTTATATGAAACATCAAAACAAGAAATTGATGAACGGGTAAAGCTTGATGTGGAAATAACTAATAAATAGTTTTAATTTAATAAGAAAGGATTGTTTAACTGTTTCTTTGTGTTAACTGTTTGGTTGGTTAGGGTAAAGGTTAAGGGGTGTAATGCCACTTTCAACAATATTTCAGTTATATCTTGGCGGTCAGTTTTAATGGTGGAGGAAACCGGGGTACCCGGAGAAAACCACTGACCTGCCCTAAGTCACTGACAAACTTTATCACATAATTTTGTATCGAGTACACATTGCCATGAGTGGGATTTGAACTAACAACTTTAGTTGTGATAGGCACTGATTGCATAGGTAGTTGTTATGTTATTCAAACTACCATACGATCATGACCACGACGGCCCCTTAATTGTTTGGTCCAAGATATATACATGCATATTGTTGAAAAAAGTTAAAAAATTTTGTTTGAACTTTAGAAACAGGTAGAAAAGTGAGTCTCTGATGAACTTTTCTGGTTGGTTTCACAGCAAGTGCAAATAAATTTTATTTTTGCTGACAATGTATGTATATTTTGATTATCCAGCAATGTCAAAAATTCCAAAACAACTGCCAAATTTGACTGAAACAAACATCATTCTAATCGTTTCTATGGTGTCCTCTATCACGTCCACTCTTATACTGTTACTGTGTCTTATCATTCACTCTGAATCAGATACCAGAACAGCTTTATTAGGTCCAAGACTACTAACACTGAAGGACCCCCATTAATAGAATCAATAAACATCATATATACCATCCATATCAATTACAGTGAAGCCTGTATTAAGAGGTCACATTTGGAACAAAGAAAAAGTGGTCTTTTTAGACAAGTGACCTCTTAAAAGAGATTTAATTCATATGAAATTTTCAATGATTGGACAAGAAAAAGGTGGCTGCTTAATAGAGGTGACCCCATGGGCAGGTTTGACTGTATAAATATAGACATTACAGTTTTAATAGAACAGAAAGTTTGATACAGTTGTTTAAATGTGTCTTGTCTTTTAATATCAGATAGAAAACCAAAAATAACATTTGATAAACATTTCACACCTGTAAATTATTTAAATTTTAATAAACATTTCACACTTGTAAATTATTTAAATTTTAATAAAAATTTCACACTTGTAAATTATTTAAATTTTAATAAACATTTTACACCTGTAAATTATTTATTAAAACTTTAATAAACATTTCACACCTGTAAATTATTTAAACTTCAATAAACATTTCACACATGTAAAATATTTCTTGCACAATCGTGTACTATTAATACACAAATATATTGTTTTATTATGCACAGCCTTCCCAATAACTCAATCTTTGCCTTAATTTTTTCACCTATTTGCCCGATTGCCAAATTTAGAAAAAAAAATATCTATTTATTCAAACAAATTCTTTCATAATTTTTCTTGTCTGCATCCAGTTTGACATTTCCCAGGCTTCGGGCAAGTGAGTTAGCGTGAAGACTGATATCTCTTAATTAAGTGTTCTAAAAACTTCCAATTACCTATAATATTTGTTCGTCCATGTTTAGTATTCACTATACATGTAATATGTGAACTGGTTTCTTTGTTAATTGGTTTGTATTTACACATTTTTTGTGATCATATCTACATTTTTACTGTGTTTTAATATATAAGATAAATTTCTTTTAAATTTCAGATTTGTTTACTTGTGTCAGTTTTGTGCAAGGTGCAAAATGTGATCAGAATATTTAAATAGAATAATTACAACATTGTTTACTTTATAAAACATAATAAATTATTTATTAAGAGAAAAGATATGGATGTAAATCGACATGAGACACTATTCAGATTGATTGATTGGTTGGTGTTTAACGCCAACTTTAGAGCAATATTTCAGCTATATCGTGGGGCTAGAGACTATTCAGCATTATATGGATGTAAATGGACATAAGAGGCTACCCAACATTACACTTAGACATAAATTAAAGTTAAGGAACAGTGCTTTAAGAGGCTACCCAACATTACACTTAGACATAAATTAAAGTTAAGGAACAGTGCTTTTATTGCTGTTCTACATTTCACAGTCAGTCAAAAACTTTTTAAAATATCATTTTGCTTTATCAGTGTTGCATCTAGAAGGGGAAATTGTGAAAATTCCCCATTAATTTAAAAATGCACCTCGTTTTATAAAACTGAAGTCACATTGAGTACAATTTAATACAAATTTTCCCTGTTTTTCATTACAAAGTGGGTGTTTGACTCCTTATTGACAAATTCTAGAGATAACTCTACTTTGTTAATTACTAGAGTTTAAAAGATTGAATACATCAAAATATCATCACTTAATTAATGTATACCATTATCATAGAGGAAAGATACAGAATATACCAACAGTATCATTGAATATCAATACAAATCAATCCTCAGGCAAAACTCACAACTCACAGTTTATGGCAATGACTGAAGTCGATGGAAATCTAGATCCTGGGTTGAGACAGGCTCAAAAAAGTGGTGGGGTTAAGATGGATTTGCTTCACACTTAATTACACAATAGTGATTGGAACATCACATCATGCTTCATTTACAATGAATATGTAAGGAGATATGATATAGTTTCCTACTACTGTTGATTTTCCATAAAAAATACTTTGCCTACTTAGATAAAAACTTTCTAAATTGACAAATGTCAGCATAGATTGGCATCAGTACCTGTTTTTGCTCATATGGCATTATGTATAGTAAACCAACTATATCCACATGTTGTAACATTGTTTTACATTTAAATTCACCAAGTCTCTTCAAATTGGTGATAACCGTTAATATATACCACATAAAAAGGACAGAAAATTGTGAAACGTTAATTTATTCAAATAAATTGTAGGTGGTTAGGTTGATGAGGTTAAACACCACTTTCAACAATATTTCAGCTATATCATGGCAGTACGTTTTATTGGTGGAGGAAAGTGGAGTACTCGGAGAAAACCACCGAACTGCCGCATGTCACTGATAAACTTTATTACATAATGTTATATCGAGTACACTTTGCCATGAACAGGGCTAGAACTCACAACTTTAGTCAAATAGATTGTAAATATTCATAGATCCCAGTAAACAAACCAAATTGTTCTCTCTTTTTGTAATATATCTTGTTTTGTGAAGTTTCACTATTGCGAGATCAAATTCCCACAATCGAAAATTTTATTATTATGATAGGTCTATCTATTGTAACATCATGTGATTAAAGATTGGTATATGAAAGTTATCTCCCTTGAAACTATATTGTGTCCCCATGACGTGAGAGAAAGCTATGCTTTACAGCAAAGAGAAAACAAACATGGTTTCTAGATATGAGAATCTTCTTTGCAGACTGTCCATAGATTTTTCCTTTGAAGCTCTTGAATGATTGGATAATATTTTTTTGGAGGAATTGAAGATTTTCAAACAAAAAAAAAAGTTATCAAATAACTACTTAATACAAAAAAACTGTCAAGAAACATGAAAATAAACATTTTTAATCCCTTCAATGTACAAGTACTTCAACATTCACTGAACAAAATACTAATATTGAAAATAAAAGCTGTAACTGTTATTGTATACTTATTTAATATTCTATTTTTCAGACGATTGCTTGGTATCATAACAAAAAAAGATGTTTTGCGTCACATAGCGCAACTAGGCAACCAAGATCCCGAGTCAATATTATTTAACTAAGTTTATGTTGTTATGGAGATCCTGCATTCCATCCTGTTAAATGTCTTATAGACTGATTGGTTAATGCTTATATAATATCTTGTTACTGATTGGTTGATATATTCTGTAATGTAAAACAGTTTTTGATTCGACAATGCAACTTGTTAGATGTATCATCTAGTGTTTGATTGGAACACATCAAATGATATGAAAGAATGGCTCTGATTGGATAAGATACATTCCAGGTTGTGAGACCTTAAATGATTGGATATTCCAGAAGTCCCTTGTGTAACTGCTTATTTATTATCAGAAGTCATGACATTATAGTAGCTCAATAAAGTTTTACAAATATTAATGTTCAACACATTAACGAGATTTATAAATATCATAATTCATCTATTAGAAGTTTTAGAGTAAAACCAGTAATATCAATTTCATGAGGTATATTTATTATAATTTCATGAAAATTAAGCCCTCAGAAAAATTGTGAAGAAATAGAAAATGTATTATTCTAATGTAATGTAGAGATCGAATTAAATTAATTCATAGCATGCTTTTCTGATTAAAAGGGAGGGGATCATGGGATAGCATGCAAGTATCAATAAGAGTACCAATTTTTCCTGTAATGAAAAATCTTAGTATCCCAGTGTTGCCGTTTATTCAAACCGTATGAATGACCTGATTTTTGTTTTCTGTTTTACACATCACTTACTTTGAATTTTTTTCTGACACGTTTTATACTAACAATTTATTTTCAGGAAAATCGCTCGTAGCCATTGGCTGTCGGCAATCCTCATTAAATAAATAAAAAATTAAATTAATAATTTACATGTAATTTACATATTTTTCCTTTGATCTCTCAGAAAGATATTATCAGTATCAGCCTAACGACTCTGATACTTACTGAGAATTAACAGTCAATGTGACGTCAGACACTTTATGACATTGGTGAATAAACCAATAGCATCAGATTTGAAGGTATCGACATACATTATTTCTAGTATCACAGCTCGTCCTGTCTAGCTCGCTGTGATACTAGCTATAAATCAGTCTCTACCTTTATAAGTGCCATTATTCTAGATACATATACAAATATACAAAATCTATAGAGTTATATCTAGTAGTATTTAAAATATTTTAAACGGTTATTATTCTGTCTCTATTGACAACAGTTTTGTGTTGCCTGCATAGACGGTCATTATTCCGTCTCTATGACAACACAGTTTTGTGTCGTCTGCATAGCAGATTCAACACATTTATTTTGAAAAAATGGGAGGAAAAATGGTATGATTTTAGTGTTCACACCCTGTTTGAGAAACCTGTCGCAGGTTAAGATAGTTTTCACTAACCTTAAGCATGTTGATATAGTCATTCCTTAATCTGTGTATGTGTATGATGTATATTTATTTACTTAACTGATTGTGTAATTAATTAAATGTGTGGGTAAATTATGTAACAAAAAAACCAAATGTAAAATGTATGACATAATTTATAGCTCTATAATGGCTGTGATATCACTTTTATTTTTCTGTAGAGAATTTTTATATTTATTTTATAATCAGGTGTATGTATCAAAAATTGTTTTGGTAGAATTTGTCCTGGAATATGTTAGAATCCCACTCATGGCGAGGTGATACAACATTATATGATGAAGTTTGTCAATGACTTACAGCCTGTCAGTGGTTTTCTCTGGGCACCCCAGTTTCCTCTACTATAATTATTATTAAGGCTAAGGTTTTCTTCCCTCAAGCATATGTGACCATAGCCGATTTTAGCTAGCTTGTTACGTTTGTAGGACCTATGGTTCTCCAAATTATTTGACTTTCCATCTCACGACTATGAACGTACCTTACCCGGTGAAGGCGATTCCAGATTCCAGAAACATGTCATGCACATTAAATTTGATATCTATGTCTTTATTAAATGATTACCATTTCTTCTATTCAATATTTTTGAGGGGCCGTGATCGTATGGTAGTTGGATTTATAACTACCTGGGCAATCAGTGCCTATCACCACTAAAGTTGTGAGTTTGAACCCCGTTCATGGCGAGATGTACTCGATACAACATTATGTAATAAAGTTTGTCAGTTACTTGCAACAGGTCGGTGATTTTCTCAGATACTCCAATTTCCTTCACCAATAAAACTGACCGCCACGATATAACTGAAATATTGTTGAAAGTGGCGTTAAACATCATAAACCAAACCAATATTTTGGATTACCTTCGAATTTCTATTAAAAGAAAATGGACATCTGTGTACTTGACCCAAAACATATGGGTAACAGAACATTTAAACATGTGTAATATAGAAAATGTTCCTGCTGTACACATCATGCATGTGTCTCAGATTTAAAGATAAATTCTACCAGGATATTTTGATTTATATATAGACACATGATAATGTTAGATGATGTCTAGTTGTATGGTGAGTCTAACATTTGTCTGACGACGGGTATCCATGGCGATATTTCATGAAAGTATGAAAGATAAGTTATTTTTTGTGTATATGTTTTTTTTTAAGTTTGTTAGTTTCCATTTAATACTAAATAAATTTTGTGACATTAATACATTTGATATGGAGTCATAGAAACGTTACTATGGAAACCAATTGTAATCATTGTCAGCAGCAACACAATCTTAGTAGTAATGTCTTTCTGCATAACTCACTGTAAATTCACAAATTAATGGCATGTTATTGTTGATGTTAAAATGAGATGGAACCCAGATCATGTTATATAAAGGTCACATTTTAAAACATATTTGTGCTTGACAATGGGGAAGAATGACGAAAGGGTAAAGAAATTTATGTGCATTTTATCTGTAGACAAATATTTCATTTCCTAGTTATTTTCTCAACAATAACAATAGTATTTATTACATAGATGCTCGTGAAATACTGAAATTTCCAAGTTAAAGATTAACCGGTGAAAAAAAAATGTACCAGCATCGTCACAATCAAATATATCAATGAGCATCAGACAATGAAAAACAAGTTCCTTTTTGAAACGTCTTATTAGCACAAACAAAAGTGTAAATATAACTACAAATGTACTATTGTATTCCAGATATCAGAAATAAATCACTTGTAACTGAACAACAATGATAATGTACTCATGACCTGTACGTACATTCATGAATTACTTTGGCGTTACTCATATTTAATTATTGATATTTGTAATACAAGTGTAGTTATACTTTAATGCTTTAACCTCACGTTTTTATCCATGAATATAAGATTCTTATTTATACCTGCACTCGTTAATTTGTGAATTGACCGTTTGTAAAAATATTTATTGTAATGAAACATGGTCAATATTACATACATGTTAACAGGTACCGGTACATGTATGTTTATGATGACTTATTAGTTTCCATGATAGGTATATTTAAACACAACGTAAAAATCAGCCAAAGTTTCTTACATACAGACATTGTATTTAAATCTAGATTTCTATCAGATGCTTACACATTGTAATTTTGTTTACCTTCCATTCCGTAGTTCTGTCCACATTATGCAATACAAACAATAGTGGCTACCATTTTGAAAGGCTTTTTTTACAAACAATACTTCTCACCATTATGATATGTTTTTTCCCCTGTATGTAAAACGTTGTGTAAATGATCACAACTTGTTTATATGTCAGTTTTTTAATTTTCCATGAAGATGAAGATTTTCCATGTTATGGCTGATAAAGACTTTGTATGTTGTGCTGTGTTGAACAAAATAGTTATAAAGATCTGAATACTCAGTTTAGATGTTAATTATTTATGTCTTTACAAAAGAAGATTTAACATGGAGGTATCAATCAAGAAAAGTTTAAAGTTACCAAAGGGGGGGGGGGGGGGGGGGGGGTGATCAAAAGCTGTAAATGGTTGGTTTTACGGTATTTAATGCCACTTTCAACAATATTTCAGCTATATCGTGGAGGTCAGTTTTATTGGAGGAATCCGGTGAAAACCTGTCGCAAGTCACTGACAAACTTTATCACATAAAGTTGTATCGAGTACACCTCGCCATGAACAGGGTTCGAACTCACAACATTAGTGGTGATAGGCACTGATTGCACAGGTAGTTGGAAATCCAACTACCATACTATCATGATGGCTCCAGCTGTAAATAGAAGGACACAGACAATACAATGGCCAAAAGACAGGCAATACAATGGCCAAAAGACAGACAATACAATGGCCAAAAGACAGACAATACAATGGCCAAAAGACAGACAATGCAATGGCCAAAAGACAGACAATACAATGGCCAAAAGACAGACAATACAATGGCCAAAAGACAGACAATACAATGGCCAAAAGACAGACAATACAATGACCAAAAGACAGACAATACAATGGCCAAAAGACAGACAATACAATGGCCAAAAGACACACAATACAATGACCAAAAGACAGACAATACAATGGCCAAAAGACACACAATACAATGACCAAAAGACAGACAATACAATGACCAAAAGACAGACAATACAATGGCCAAAAGACACACAATACAATGGCCAAAAGACACACAATACAATGACCAAAAGACAGACAATACAATGGCCAAAAGACAGACAATACAATGGCCAAAAGACAGACAATACAATGACCAAAAGACAGACAATACAATGGCCAAAAGACACACAATACAATGACCAAAAGACAGACAATACAATGGCCAAAAGACAGACAATACAATGGCCAAAAGACAGACAATACAATGACCAAAAGACAGACAATACAATGGCCAAAAGACACACAATACAATGACCAAAAGACAGACAATACAATGGCCAAAAGACAGACAAGACAATGACCAAAAGACAGACAATACAATGGCCAAAAGACACACAATACAATGGCCAAAAGACAGACAATACAATGACCAAAAGACAGACAATACAATGGCCATAAGACACACAATACAATGACCAAAAGACAGACAATACAATGGCCAAAAGACAGACAAGACAATGACCAAAAGACAGACAATACAATGGCCAAAAGACAGACAATACAATGGCCAAAAGACAGACAATACAATGACCAAAAGACAGACAATACAATGGCCAAAAGACAGACAATACAATGGCCAAAAGACAGACAATACAATGACCAAAAGACAGACAATACAATGACCAAAAGACAGACAATACAATGACCAAAAGAAAAGGGACAAAAGGACAAACAGTTGTTGTCAAAACACTACACAGAAAACTAAAGATTGAGTAATATGAACCCCACTAAAAACCGGGGGTCAACTCTGGTGCTCTGGAAGGGGGAGGAGTTCCTGCTCCACTAATGGCACCTGTCATGTTGTGTTACAAACCTTGTGATAAGTCATGAATGAGGCTAGAGTTCTAATTATCTATAAATAACAAATTAATAATTGTCAACAAATGTTTATTAACTATATAAGTGTAGAACCAAACAAAAAAATAGATTGTTAAAAGCAGCAAAATAATTGAGCGATAACACAAAAAAATAATAATTCTTCAAAAATGGAGATGTATGTGAATATGTTTTGTTACGTTAAATACATTGACAACTAATTAGAGTATGTTATTGGTTTAACGAGTTCCTCATATTACTTTAAAATATATAGAAATTACAAGAAATATCAATAGGTAATATTTTTTTTTGACTTGAAGGAATAAATAATCTAATATTTGTCATCTCTACAGCTAATGTAAACTTGTTATATATTTTTTTATCACCTCTCACCTCAAATTACTGAACATTAAAAAAGACGACAACAACATATGACGCTGGAAATCCACTTCCTCTAGCAGAAAGCAACAGATTACAATAACAGAAAATAATAATATCTATAAGACAGCAGTTCTAAATATTTTTTTTAATCTTGAGATCAATCAATATAATGATATTGGATTCCCTCATCAGAATGTCCTGGGCCAAATTATTCCAACCTGCTAAAGACTGAGTGAGAAAAAAAACCTTTTGAAGCTTTTGTCCAGCAAAGGTCATCGTAAGGTGGAATTTTTTAAGTTGGCCACCTGGTCCCCTCATATCTCAGGAATGATAAGAGCTACAGCAGATCTTTTGGAACACTTAATGTATGAGTATTTCTGAGGATTCAATGAAAAACATTAATAAATATTGCACTTAATATGAATAAGTTATCATTTTAGGCATTGGTCCCTTTGAAACCCTTTTCATCTCAGAAACCATATGAGTTAGGCCAAATCTGTTTAAGGAATACAGGCAAGAAATTTGATAAAATTAGACTTGAAATAAAAATTGAAAAAATTGGGTGTTGGTATTATTTTGACTGCCTTATATCTTGAAAACAGTAATAGTCATACAGAACATGTTGCCTAGATACATAAAGATATTGATTATATAGAACATAAAGACAAAAAAATCATAAAAATTGGTTGCAAAATAATGACAGAAAAAAAAGAAAAAAAAAAAGAAAATACCCTATTTAGCACCTTGTAGCCTCTTTTTTTAAATGGGTACAACTACAATTTACTAAATCAATAGCAACCTTCCTATATACAATTTCAGAAGGAATGTTCTACAATAACAACAGTTATTGCACAAAAACCACTGTGTCTGCATATGAACAATGACTATAGGTCCACATCATAATACAACACAATGGCAAAATTTGCAGTCAAATAAATATGTGTAGTGCTGAAATACAAAAATAAATATCTGATGGAGACATTAACAGTAACAATAAACAAATATACAAAAACGTATTCTAACCCAACCCAAAATATATATCTGTGACAATAACTAACAATATTCTAACTCAACCCAAAATATATAATCTCCACAATAATTCCTACTTTTTACTTGATAATGAAGATTTTAAAACAAAAATTAAACCTATCCCAAGAAACTATTTTTAGAACACAACACTAAAAAATATGAGAATACAAGACAAACTGAAACTATGACAATAGAAATATCCTTATTAGATTTAAGGTTTGGTTTATGGTGTTTAATGCCACTTTCAACAATATTTCAGTTATATCTTTAATTAGATTTAAACATTTAATGGTCGACAACGATAATTTGTGTGGTAATAAAATATTTCCTTATTCATTCAAAATATTGTTACCGGTAATCAAAATAAAATTGCATTTTTTGACAAATCATAGGAAATGACAACAAAATCAGATTTGGTTTATGGTATTTAATGCCACTTTCAAAATCATATTTTACAAGAAATAAATAATGATTATGGGATAAAAATCCTGCAGTACTTCATAAAGGGAAAGCAGTGAAATTTAATGTCAACAAAATCATGATTCACACGAAATAAATAATGTTATATTTAAGAAACTCCTGCTAGACTTCATGTATGGGAAAGCAATAAAAGGGGGAAAATCTTGATGTACTTCATACAAGAAAAAGCAGTGAAAATTCAAATAAAATCACAATTCATAAGAAATAAGCACAGGAATTAGACACTATATCAAAGAAAACAAAGAAATATTAATTTAAACAAATTTTTGTGTATTTCATACAAAAATATTGCACTATGAAATAATTCATTAAAAAAATATTCTTTAAATATTTGTTAAATACATGTCCATGTATGACTTTAGTAGAAGCCATATACCTAAGACAACAATTTAGTATTACAATGTCATAGACAACAGCTGAAACAAGTCTATTCCAGCATGACATGTACATATATTTTTAGTAACAGCGACCATTTTGTATATAAATTAATTTTAGAGTCACATGTCATTTTATATGTGTTTTGATTGGTTTAAAAAGTTGAGGTTATTTTCCAATGTACGGAATCTGAAAATAGACGTCGTTCTCAAAGCGTCACATGCCGTTATCATCAGGTGATTTTCTATAAATGAGGCACCTTTGGTGTTATATAAATTTATTTCCGATTATTTGCCTTATTTTGACAAAATAAATATATTTTTCAATATCATAAACAAAAAAGTTTGAATTAATTTATAAGGATTATTTGTTTGGTTCATTCGAAATAACCTCAATCAGGTTGAACACATCCTTGCGTAACCCGCTACAATGGTTATTTCTTCATGAACCGAACAAAAATTGCGATCAATCCTTAAAAAGGATGTACCTGTTGAATATAATCTTCTAAACAGTCATCCAACATTGGTTTAAATCAACTGAGAAGAATCAAAGGAGAATATTTTCAAATATTTTCAATTGAGAAAATATATTATTTGAAAACAAAAAATTTGACAAAATTATAAACTCACATAAAACTGTCGAAACATTGTCCATGCATTAACAGTGAAACTTGTCTAAAACTGAACCTCTTTAGGATCAATATTTGTGTTCACAATAAACAGGCATTCAGTTTATACAAGTTAACTTGACACAGATTTTCTACATAGTGACTTTATTCACAGTTCAGTATATACAGGAGTCTGTTTTATTCAGGGTTCAGTTTAGACAGGTTTCACTGTGTTAAACAACTCATAATTAATCTATTGCCCAGGATTATTTATTTTACCTTTTTGTGTTGCCCATGATAAAATCTTCAACAAACTATGACTTCCATGACCTATTTCTTCAATACAGTCAAACTTGTATTAAGAGGTCACCTTTGGAACAAAGAAAAAGTGTCCTTTTAAAACAGGTGACCTCTTAAAAGAGGTACAAGTCATATGAAATTTTCTATGTCAGGACAAGAAAAAGGTGACTGCTTAATAGGGGTGACTGCATGAGCAGGTTTGACTGTAGAATCAATACTGTGTTAATGTGACAGAGAAGTTGATGTTTAATACAATGTTACTAAAAAAATATATCACAATTTAAACAAAAAAATATTACGAGACAGATTAAAGTATAAAAATATTTCATATAATATATTCTTGATTTAAGAATTTACAACACAATTTTGACAAGGTCCTCTAAATGGTGAATCAAATATTATTCCATGTTCACTGAAATTTGGCTAATTATTAAATCTTTTCGTGTAAACAATATTTATTCATATATATTTGTAAATACGGAAAGACACATAGACAAGGATATGAAAACAAGTGACAAAGTCACTTATACAAATTTTTCTCCTAATTTTTCTTATTAGACACAAAGTTTTTACTTGTTAACAAAGTGAGAGAAAAAATATTAATGACGTGTATGTGCATTATCTAACACAAGGAGACATATGATCCAGTTTAACAGTGTCATATTATTTTTTATGTGTATTATCTAACACCAGCAGACGACATATGATCCAGATAAACAGTGTCATATTATTTTTTATGTGTATTATCTAACACCAGCAGACGACATATGATCTGAAGTTTTGTTTAGTTTTTTTCCCTCAATTCATTTTCGTAATTTTACATTGGAAATCAATAGACAAATTAATCCTCAAAATTATTTCTTATGGGCAAAAATATTTCTTATGGACAAAAATATTTCTCAACTTTCTATTGTAATTTGAGCTATTAAATTATTGTACATCATTCATTGGAGACAGAGATTATATATATATCATACTGTACACAAAATACCAGGTAGAAAACTGGAACAATAACATTTTATATTGTCTAGTAGACAATAGGAAAAAAAACATATATGTACAGTCAAAGCTGTATTAAGGTGGTACCATACACTTCAGGTAAAATTTGATCTGCTCGTTCAATTTTCTTATTTTTTTGGCAGTGCGTTTGAATATATCCACTGTAATAAATATCAAAATTTTCTAGCCACATAGCAGCTTTTCTCTCTGTGGTTTTGATCACCGAGATGCTTGAAATCTGCATACAAACATCATACGATCAAAACGTTCAACTGATTTTAAAGAGTTATCTCCCTGTAGTGTATGGTACCACCTTAAGAGGTTACCTTTGGGACAAAGAAAAGGTGGCCTTATAAGACAGGTTACTTCTTAAAAGAGGTTTAGTTTATATGAATTTTCTATGACAGGACAAGAAAAAAAATGGCCTTTTAATTCAGGTGACTGCTTAATAGAGGTGAGTGGATGGGCAGGTTTGACAGTATTTCAAGAATAATTAATTTTATTCTAATTGGAAAAATATGGGGCAAGACTAATTTGACCTGGCGTCATAAAATATCTGAACACATTTTTTTTAACTTGTGCTAAAAAAACAGCCAAAGAGAAAACTGCATTGGAAGATTTTTGCATACGAGTACAAAACAATCCTTGAAAATTTTATGACGGCCAGATTGCATTATTAAACACCTCTACAATGAGAGGTGCACAGCTGTGCATAGACATTTTTTAGAATTTCAGCGATTTGGGCTAAAAAAAATGATACACTGAAAAGTTGCCCCTATTAAAAATATTGCTGGAAAATATCGAAATTTCTATAATGTAAGTTTCACAACTTTAAGATGTATGCAAGTTGAAAGCTGTATGAAAATAGGTACCCTATTTCTCTTCACATTCGATCCCCACCCCACACTCATTCACCACCTTCACATTCGATCCCCATCCCACACCCATTCACCACCTTCACATTCGATCCCCACCCCACACCCATTCACCACACTATGATTAAAATAAAGACAAAAGTTAGAATTTACGTATAATATTTAATATCTAGAATTTAATAATAAATTAATTTTAGAGTCACATGTCATTTTATACGTGTTTTGATTGGTTTAAAAAGTTTAGGTTATTTGTCAATGTACTGAATCGAAAAATAGACGTCGATCTCAAGGCGTCGCGTGCCGTTGTCATCTGGTGATTTTCTTTAAATGAGGCACCTTTGGGGTTATTTAAATTTATTTCCGATTATTTGCCTTATTTTGAAAAATAAATATATTTTTTAATATCATAACAAAAAAGTTTGAATTAATTTACAAGGATTGATCGGTTCATTCGAAATAACCTCAATCAGGTTGTACACACCCTTGCGTAACCCGCTACGTGGTTTACATGGTGTGTACAACCTGATTGAGGTTATTTCTTCATGAACCAAACAAAAATTGTAATCAATCCTTAATTAAACAACAAAACACAGAAATTTAATTAAAAAAAATATATAAGTAAAATTGACAGCCTAATGTCAACACCAGAGTGTATAAAAGATGTATAAATACACAATGATGTCTTGTGTACATGTGTTATTTAAAAGGCTACCAATTAAACACTGAGCACGATTTATGGTGTTTAATGCCACTTTCAACAATATTTCAGTTATATCGTGGCGGTCAGTTTTATTGGTGGAGGAAACCGGAGTATCTGGAGAAAGCCGCCGACCTGCCATAGGTCACTGACAAATTTTATCACATAATGTTGTATCGAGCACACCTCGCCTGAGCGGGAATCTAACTCACAATGTTAGTGGTGATAGGTACTGATTGCACAGGTAGTTGTAAATCCAACTACCATACGATCACGACCACGACGGCCCCTAAAAAACTGAGTAACTTTGTCTGATAACCTTTACACATTAACAAAAATATCTAAAAATCTGTATACAACACAAATCATGTTACTGTACATACAGATATAGGAAGGACAATATTAGAAGATATATTATTTGCAAAATTATCAACATGCCATTCTTTTACAATTACATATTTTATTGTAAAAATCAATATTTACAAAACAAGTCATGTGATTCTAATTCAAGAATAAAGACTGTTTATCTATATGAGTAATAACCACACAAACAATAAATCAACATAGTAGATGCTGATGAATCATGGGTAATTTTATACTCTATACCAGAAGTCCCAACATGCACTATTTTTTGAGACAGAGAATTGTGGGGCTTGTGGGACCGAGTGATTAAGGTTAATGACTTGTGACCACAAGCCTCAATCTGATTAAAATCAGAACTCTCACAAGTATTGAATACAATTTTCTGTAGTTTTAAAAAACATTCATAGAAGCAGAATTTTCATAAGAAGTACTACCTCTGTTCATACGAAATGAACTTCCTTTACATGCCAATAAAACTGCAAAAGATTGCATTCAATTCATAAATGAACAAATAACCTTGTCAACCCTTTTAATCCAAATTCTGGTCCAGTTGGTTTTGCATGGTGTCTGAAATAAACAATAGAGAATACCAAAGGAGCAATCAAAAATCGACAATCCACAGAAAATGGCACCATAGGGTTCAGAAGACAAAGAAAAACAAAACAAAAACACAACATAATATGTGCTGGATACCACTATATGTAGAAATAAAGTAAATAAGAAATGTGTCCTACAAACAACTGGAGGTAATGACGAACCGAACTGAAAATGAGACAGAATCAACATACACAATATACAGGGTAAAACTTGGTTGTTTTTATTTTTAGAGTTATCTCCCTTTGGTAGAACATTATAAATAAACAACATCACAGAAGACATATAATATATTTGCATAGCTATGCATATTACAACTGCAGATATATGGGACTACAAAAGCAATTGGAAAACAATGTATATATATTCTAACCAAAGAAAATATAACCAAAAAAAAGAATATTATACATCAAAATTTTAAAATTACAAGAAAAACCAAGCCATAAGAAATTGAATAAAAAAAAGAAGAAGAAACATTCAACAAAAAACTGAATGTAGAAATGTATAAATCAGTTCTTAAATAAAGTTTCAATATAACAAAAAATATTTGGAATTCTTTAGATCTTAATAACAAAATTTGGTCCCGCACAACAACAAAAATTTACACATTTTAGACACACTGAACACTAATGGCATGTGTATATAAATCTAGCCAAGACAATACCTATATTTATATGTCTTAACATCCAATCAAAATTATATTATATATTTCATTGGTTTTACAAATTAATCTATACAAAATTATGTCATTTGTACCGAAAAAAAAACACTCAAAAATGATGAAAATTAATTTTTACACAAATCATGTTTTCCAAAATATTAATGTGACTTTAAATCACAAAAAAACAACATAAATTACATGAACATTTAACAAAATAAACAATGTTGCTCAAAAATCTCTTTACCAGGAATATGTATGCTTGGATCATCATATTAAAAAAGGTCAACTGACTTTATATATATAGGACAAGGTTATCTTTGGGTTAGGGTTATGGTGTTTAATGCCACTTTCAACAATATTTCAGTTATATCGTTGCAGAGGTTTTCTTATAGTATTGGCACATAAAGCTCATGTATATATAGAGGACAAGGTTATCTTTGGGTTAGGGTTATGGTGTTTAATGCCACTTTCAACAATATTTCAGTTATATCGTGACAGAGGTTTTCTTATGGTATTGGCACACTAATGTATAAGAGAAGACTGAAGGAAATAATTTGGCAATAATATACACTTTACAGTCACACATGTTATCTACTGACTAGAACTATGAATTAGTGATATTACTCTACTTATGACTTCTAATACTGTTAGTTATAACATATACCATTATCAGATTTATCTTAAATATATGAACTATTAATAGGGTTAGGGTTATGGTATTTAATGCCACTTTCAACCAAATATCAGTTATATCATGGTGGTCAGTTTTATTGGTATAGAAAACTGGAGTATACAGAGAAAACCACAGACCTGCCACAAGTCACTGACAAACTTTATCACATAATGTTGTATCAAGTACACCTCGCCATGAGCTGGATTTGAGTTCACAACTTTAGTGGTGATAGGCATGGACTGCATAGGTAGTTGTAAATCCAACTACCATATGATCATGACCAAGACGGTCCCTGAACTATTAATAAGAAAGTGCATATAGTTATCTCCCCTTACTTATCGTCGTACTACTGTTACAACTAGAATACGAAATTGAGATATGTGATAAATTAACATACACAAAAGCTTTAATTGATAATCCAATATAAAATTATATTTCTTCTGAATTCACTATTCAGTGCAAGCACATTTTTTTTTAGGGGGAGGGGGGTATTGAAAACTGTTGCTGATCAAAATAAAATATACATCCATATAAAGTAAATCTCATTTTTAAATGAAGATCATTGATAATTAGGGGGATGACATTGAATTTCCTCTCTGAAAAACAGAGAGACCAAAACTGGAGATAAAAATCAAAAAATATAATTTGCTACAATATACTGTAATCAATTAGATGAATCATCATCACTAAGTTCATTTTCATCTACATCTTCTTCTTTCATGTTACTTTCATCTAATGATTCTGTAGAGTTGTATTCTGATATAGGTTTAATGTCCTCTAAGTTAAGTCTAGGCAGCGTCATTTGTTCTGGGTTTAACCAGGGCTTGAAATTTGGATTGTGAGTCCTTTTCCATTTCTCATAATTAAGAGATGCTTTGTGTATTCTTGAGATTACCTACAACAGAATTAAAGGTTAGGTTTAGGTTAGGTTTATGGTGTTTAATGCCACTTTCAACAATATTTCAGTTATATCACTGCGGTCAGTTTTATTGGTGGAGGAAATCAGAGTACCCGGAGAAAACAACCAACCTGTCGCAAGTCAATGACAAACTTTATCACATAATGTTGTATCGAGTACACCTCTCCATGAACGGGATTCGAACTCACAACTTCAGTGGTGATAGGCACTGATTGCATAGGTAGTTGTAAATCCAACTACCATACGATCACGACCACAATGGCCCCTCAAAAGAATTAAAATCTTGATCATGATCAAAATATATTAAAACAATCTGTAAATCATTCATGCATGACCACATTCATTTCTTTACAATGTGTGGTTGTTTTATAGCTAAATTAACATTTAATGTCAAAAATGTATTTTCTGTAACCATTGGAGATGAAATAAAAATGAAATTGATGTCCTGATGACTTTTCCAGATGACATAAAAGTGAATGAAAAGAGAGAAAATTCTTCTAATAAATGTAACCGCATCAGTGGTGTAACTGTTATAGTGTTAGCTTCGAGTGCAGTAGATAGTGAATTCGAGTCCCTACAAAGTCAAACCAAAGGCAATAAAATTGGTATTTGCTGCTTCTCCACTAAGCGAAAAGTTTATCTGTGGACTATTGTTTCAGTGAGCTAGCACTATAAAATTTTAATTAAAAGAGTTGGACTAGTACAAAGCGAACATCATCATCATCTTATAGAAATGCAACTTGCTCTCGCCATGATATGGCTAAAAAATTACTTACTTGACGTTAAAAAAACAATCACTCACTCACATAAATGTAATACTTACCCTTGGTACCATAATCTGAGTAACTTTGTTTACAGCCCAAGATGGAAGTTTTCCTGGAAAGATATACCATGTTAGTTATTATTTCAGTTTCTCTAGAACTAAGGCTATTTTTTACAATGTGGAACCAGTGCTCTCAAAATAAAAAAAGCAAATAAACATTTTCCTGATTGCTGTTTGGTTTATGGTGTTTAATGCCATTTTCAACAATATTTCAGTTATATCGTGGCGGTCAGTATTATTGGTGAAGGAAACTACAGTACCCGGAGAAAACCACCGACAAACTCTATCACATAATTAATGTTGCATCGAGTACACCTCGCCATGAACGGGTTTCAAACTCACAACTTTAATGGTGATAGGCACTGTTTGCACAGGTTATTGTAAATCCAACTACCATACAATCACGACCACGACAGCCCCTTGCTGACAAAATTCCTGATTGAGCACATTTGAATATCTACCATTGTTGATTTGTTTTGCGAGAATGAAACTTGTCAAAGCCGAACCTTGAATAAAACAGAATCCTGTATAATCCAAACTTTAAATCAAATTCCAGTGTAGGAAATATTTTTTAATTTAACCTGCTTAAACCAAGCTCCTATCTATTTTGAACACAAAAGCTGGTCCCAAGCAGGTTCTGTTTAGACAGGTTACACTGTATTTGATTCTGGCAGGTAAAGGGTTCTTACCTTTAGGATCAGATTGAGATACATATGTAAACTGACATTTTGTTAAAGGGTTCTTACCTTTAGTATCAGATTGAGATACATATGTAAACTGACATTTTGTTAAAGGGTTCTTACCTTTAGGATCAGATTGAGATACATATGTAAACTGACATTTTGTTAAAGGGTTCTTACCTTTAGGATCAGATTGAGATACATATGTAAACTGACATTTTGTTAAAGGGTTCTTACCTTTAGGATCAGATTGAGATACATATGTAAACTGACATTTTGTTAAAGGGTTCTTACCTTTAGGATCAGATTGAGATACATATGTAAACTGACATTTTGTTAAAGGGTTCTTACCTTTAGGATCAGATTGAGATACATATGTAAACTGACATTTTGTTAAAGGGTTCTTACCTTTAGGATCAGATTGAGATACATATGTAAACTGACATTTTGTTAAAGGGTTCTTACCTTTAGGATCAGATTGAGATACATATGTAAACTGACATTTTGTTAAAGGGTTCTTACCTTTAGGATCAGATTGAGATACATATGTAAACTGACATTTTGTTAAAGGGTTCTTACCTTTAGGATCAGATTGAGATACATATGTAAACTGACATTTTGTTAAAGGGTTCTTACCTTTAGGATCAGATTGAGATACATATGTAAACTGACATTTTGTTAAAGGGTTCTTACCTTTAGGATCAGATTGAGATACATATGTAAACTGACATTTTGTTAAAGGGTTTATACCTTTAGGATCAGATTGAGATACATATGTAAACTGACATTTTGTTAAAGGGTTCTTACCTTTAGGATCAGATTGAGATACATATGTAAACTGACATTTTGTTAAAGGGTTCTTACCTTTAGGATCAGATTGAGATACATATGTAAACTGACATTTTGTTAAAGGGTTCATACCTTTAGGATCAGATTGAGATACATATGTAAACTGACATTTTGTTAAAGGGTTCTTACCTTTAGTATCAGATTGAGATACATATGTAAACTGACATTTTGTTAAAGGGTTCTTACCTTTAGGATCAGATTGAGATACATATGTAAACTGACATTTTGTTAAAGGGTTCTTACCTTTAGGATCAGATTGAGATACATATGTAAACTGACATTTTGTTAAAGGGTTCATACCTTTAGGATCAGATTGAGATACATATGTAAACTGACATTTTGTTCCATCCAGTTTCCCAACCAAATACCCTGTCAAGTAGGACACTCCCCTAATAAAACCTTTCTTTGGAGGACATTTCTGAAAAAGAAAATAAGTTACAATTATTATCATGTCTTTAATCTAAGTTTCTATACATGTACTTACACAAGAGAAGTATCTGTCTTATACTGGTTATTGAATATTCATGGTTAACACATGTAAACAAAATTATGTGATTTATTTAATCTTCAATTGTATCTTGTGTTAGTCATACATGTGACTGTATGTGTCAGGGGTTAACAAATCCCCTAGCCCGACGCCCGGGGCTAGTAATTTCCACATTTGGGCTAGCTGAAATTATCAGCTGTATGCCCGACGGGCTAGTAAAAATATTTATCCTGCAATCAGTACATTTGCTGTACAAATATACCATACGAATACATTTTTGCTTTATTCGTAGCCTACGAATAAACTTTTGAAGCCTACGAATAAACTTTTAAACCTACGAATAAACTTTTAAGCCCCGCCCATAGATTCCGGAACTACTTTTTGGTGTTTTTGCTCTCCTGTGAAGGAGTTAAAATATTAACCGTAACCAATGTCAATAATCGACGTCGTCTTTTTCTAATAAATGTTTTCGTTCTCACTATTTGTAAATTTACAAACCGACAAAATGAAACTAATAATTTTAAAATTTCGTATTTTTTATACATATTTTACGATAAAAAAAATCCTAGAAGTCAATAAAAAACAAAACAAAAATCTTAAACAAATCTGAATCATTTATAACTTGACAGGGAAGCTTTGAAAACAAAACAAAAGCAACTAAAACTACAGGACAGAGGGAATAAACCAAAGAGGGCATGCCCTCCAACAGATGAGGAAATTAACATCCTTTATAACAGAAACGTTCTGGGCAGTCACACACCACAATCTTTACTAAACACACTTATATGGTTAAATAACTCAGTACAGTTTGAACATCAAACTCTAAGATTACTACATATATTTTATTATAAAATTTCTTCATATTAAATGTTCAATTAATTCACATCAATTACTTCAACATATCAGATAGTAGATTTCTTCAAGGTGAAAAGAACACATATTCCTGCTATTGCATCAAGTCACTTTAAAATTATAGATAATTTTTTATATTCTGAATTCTTTATGACACCACAAAATATCTATATAATTTGTTTTAACCATTTGGAATAATTGTATTCAGTCACTTCCTCCCAATCATTTTGCATCTTTTTTTAAAACATTTTTTTCTTTTGCAAAATTCCAACAAAGTTGTATGATTTGTCAGTTGAAACTAGTGTTTTATCTGCTGGAATTCTACTCACTGTTGATCAGGATTACAGTACATTTTTTATTTTGTGCAATTCCATTTGAAACTGATTCACATACCCCTGGCCTGTATGCAACAACTGAGTGAGAGTTCTTGAAAAATGTCCTTTGTTTAATCAGATCTTTATAAAACGTTCATAGGTTTTTATGCAATTATTTCTTTCATATATATAGTCTTTGCACTTATTTCAAACATCACATGTACATGTACACTGTTAGACCATTAATCCAGCCATTCATCTGAAAGACATTAATATAGCATTGATTATAATTAAAATACATGTTATTATATATTTACTAATAAAATAACAAGAAAAAAGGAACAAAATGCAGACTAAATTAGCAATGTTTGAATATTTGAAACTTCAAGCTTTCATAATGCATTTTTGTATGATCCGACTCAGAAAATATATTCGCACATTAGTCATTACTCGCAACAGCCAACATTATCATGTAAATATTGTTCATTCCTGAAAAATATATCCTTCACTCTAATATTTTTCTGGTCACAACACTTATGCAATAAACCTATGTCCATAATATTCTTGGTTCCTTAGTGACATCGCATTATGTAATTTACCAATCAATGGATTATGGTTTAATAATAGCAAATTTGATATGAAGAAAATAGTTGGTGGGGATTCTACATACATGTAGACTTCAATGCATATTAATTCATTTGATTATGATACAAACAGAAGTTAAATATAGTAATTAAAATCATATCTGGTGCTTGTTGACACTAAATCAGATATCTATTTTGATTTTCTTCAATTTACCATGTATATATGAAAGTTTTATTTTATTCTATAAAAATAAATTCCAATTTTCCATTGAAACCTATGTAAAGTCCAGAAGATTGGTATTAGCTTCTTCTCCTTTATATACTTGCATTGTCGCAAAATACATAATTTATTTGTACGAGCTTTAGAAACAGGTAGAAAAGTGCATGAAAGAAAACTTTCCAGTCTCATGAAAAAAATGAAGGAAAGTTGCAAATTAGACATTAATCAATCAGTGCCAGAAAATATCTTATCCCGTCCAGAAGTTAAGAGAAAACAATGTGGAGGGGATCTATAGATATTATGCAAATATAAGGGCATAAAAATGTGGCATCTATTAATAATTACTCAACATTGAGTGAGGAAAGACACAAAAAAATATCAAATATCCTCAGCAACACTGAAAGTGAAACTAACAGAAATGCTTTTCAGCAAACTTACCTCGTAAAACCTCCACAAATTCTACAGCCAGTAGCACTTCTGATGTTTCGTGTCGAAGCAATCCCGATGTTCCTTCTTACAGTTCCAATACAAATATGTCAAGTCAAATTAGTTCTATGTTTTACGGCGTGGTCATCCATAACAAATGGTAAATGTGTACACAATTTTCACAAATGACTTATATCCCAATAACTGGGCATTTGAGTGTTTGACATCGTTGTTAAATACATTTCCGTGAATCAGTTCAGTTTGTTGAGATAAATGATTAATCTTTCTGTTTTCTCTACTCTACCTAGTTTACTTAAAACATGCTCGAATCGTCGATACATGTATGTGTGTGTTGCTTTCACATGTTTACAAACTGTGTGGGTCATACTTAAATACGCCTGCAGTAGTAACCAGGTAAATATATACGCCTGTGTGTCATACAAAGGTGGACGCCTGCAACTATATGGTTCTTTTTTATATAATTTTTTTTAATATAAACTAGTAAAAGGAATATAACGGATGTTTATTATTTGATATAAAAAAAATAAAAATAAAAGTGAACCATATAGTTGCAGGCGTATGTATACCTTTTGACACAGGCGTATATATTTACCTGGTTACTACTTCAGGCGTATTTAAGTATGACCGCATGTGAAGTATGATCGATAAATTAATGTGTTTTCATATCTATGAAAAACATATTAAATATATATATTTCAGGTTCTAAACTATCAATTTTCTATATAGATTTTCATCTTAATCAATAAATCTTCATTTAAATAAAGTTATTTCACTTCCTTTTGAGAACTATTTGTTCGCGAATTTTTGTCGGCAAAAAAAATCTGGTATTTTATTACGCCAAATAGTGAGGATTCCGTTGCATTAAAAAATGCATTTTTACGAGTTAAGATTATTTTTTAGGACATCGTGGATTGCAGGATAAATACAATATATCGCCATTATCGGATATTGACAAACTTGTCAATATTCGCGTATCTACTTATAAGTTATATTCATATATGTTATATGTTGTTTAATCAGCAGCAATGTTTTATTTATTCAACCGCTAGCTTTTTGTCGAAATTGAGAACAAAGAAGGTAGAAAAACTGCGTATTCTCGTCATAAAACAGCTTCAACAAACGACGGCTTACCGGAAATTTCGAAAATACCGGAATCGGATTCCGGAACCGGGAACGTTTATTTCCGGTTTTGCCGATAGTAAAAGATTTTTTTTTTCTTTTTTTTCTTAATAATTAGATTTTTTTGACATGTGACCATAAACACACATTTTTTTTTTTTTGCTTTACAGTGACCTGAACTGTGGAAAATAAGTGAAAATAAAATGCAATACCAGATCTGAAAAGAATGATAGTTAAACTAATATACATTGTTCATGTTGTACAAGGGTTCAAGTCAGCAAGTCGTTTTCATGAAATCACGGTATTGACCAGGACTAGTGGTTCATAGATTCGGGCTAGTAATATTTAGGAGTATGCTAGCCCTGGGCTAGTGAGGTGGTCCAAGATTTGTTAACCCCTGATGTGTACCAGTAATTTAAAAGTTATTTCATTACAAATGGGTTTACCGGTAGTTTGTAAATCTAATTACCATACGATCACAGCCAATGACATCATGTCCTCTATTTCAAATGGAAATTTGGTTTCTAATTAATAAAGTAGGCCTACATAGTATACGAGTAAGTCCAAGTTAAAAGTAAGCTCTTTTTTACTCTTTTAATTTAGTGATTACCCCTCAATATTAAGTCTGGTCATTATAAGTTACCTGGTGATTAACTGAATGATTAATGATACAATACTGTGATCCCAACTCCAACCATGATCTCTGTGTAACAAAATCCCTACTTCTAAATGGTTTACATTTCACTGAAAATAATAAAACAAACATAATTTTTACTTACAAAGATCTGTACATGCTTATATTTCATTCCATTAGATACGATACATATATTCTATACTGAATTACTTTCTTGTTTGTAATTCTTTATCTAAGCAACTCCTCTTCCATTCTACGTTCCTGTATAGATTATTCTTCTTTCATTCTATATTCTATTTTCCTACCTGGATTATTCCCTTTTCATTCTACGTTTCA
Source organism: Bathymodiolus brooksi (assembly GCA_963680875.1). NCBI lineage: Eukaryota > Metazoa > Mollusca > Bivalvia > Mytilida > Modiolidae > Bathymodiolus > Bathymodiolus brooksi. The sequence continues at coordinate 68,317,116 of OY804582.1, forward strand.
CTTTCCTGTCTGGATTATTCCCCTTTGTTCTACTTTTTTTTCACTCACTAATATTAATACTAATTTTAATAAGAAGGAATTTGGATAGAATTTTAAATGATATCTCTATTATTAAATGTCATTCCTGATAACCATGTTATCCATATCATTCTGTTTTAAATACCAGGAACCATACAACACACCTGTCCCAGACATTTCTGTAGTCTGGATCATTTCTAATAATGACCTCTTTGTACATACCAGTAATTGAATAATATCCTAATTTGTAATTTGGATTAATACAAAAATTTCACAGCCCTCGAACATGCAATGAACCAAATTTACTGCATTCTGGATCATGAAATACAATGAAATACTCCATTCGTTTCATATAAATGACCTGTGCTTTCTTACATTTTTTTAATTGAATAATATCCTTAATTGATAATTTGTATAAATTCCTTTTGATCTTTACACATGATAACATCTATCATCAATGACACGTATTGAAATATAACCATTAATTTCTAATGTACAACTCTTTGACGACCTTGTCAAATCCTCTATAAACATAATATCATTGATACACTTTGCATCGAAATGGACTTAATTTCATAGCCGTTTGTCAGTGACTTGCGACAGTTCGGTGGTTTCCTCCACCACTAAAACTGACTTGTCACGATATAACTGAAATGTTGTTGAAAGTGGTGTTAAACACCATAAACCAAACCAAGCCATTTAATAGCCCTCCAACATTGAATGGTCCCAGACTTTTCTGTATTCTGGATCATTATATAACACCCCCTCCCCCCTCCCCACCTTTTTGTTTCATAATGACCTATGTGTACTTACTTGAATAATAACCTATATCATTATTTGGATTAATACAACATATTTCATAGCCCTCCAACATGGAATGGTCCCAGACTTTTCTGTATTCTGGATCATTATATAACACCCCTCCCCACCTTTTTGTTTCATAATGACCTTTGTGTACTTACTTGAATAATAACCTATATCATTATTTGGATTAATACAACATATTTCATAGCCGTCCAACATTGAATGGTCCCAGACTTTTCTGTATTCTGGATCATTATATAACACCCCTCCCCACCTTTTTGTTTCATAATGACCTTTGTGTACTTACTTGAATAATAACCTATATCATTATTTGGATTAATACAACATATTTCATAGCCCTCCAACATTGAATGGTCCCAGACTTTTCTGTATTCTGGATCATTATATAACACCCCTCCCCACCTTTTTGTTTCATAATGACCTTTGTGTACTTACTTGAATAATAACCTATATCATTATTTGGATTAATACAACATATTTCATAGCCCTCCAACATTGAATGGTCCCAGACTTTTCTGTATTCTGGATCATTATATAACACCCCTCCCCCCTCCCCACCTTTTTATCTTTTTGTTTCATAATGACCTTTGTGTACTTACTTGAATAATAACCTATATCATTATTTGGATTAATACAACATATTTCATAGCCGTCCAACATTGAATGGTCCCAGACTTTTCTGTATTCTGGATCATTATATAACACCCCTCCCCACCTTTTTGTTTCATAATGACCTTTGTGTACTTACTTGAATAATAACCTATATCATTATTTGGATTAATACAACATATTTCATAGCCCTCCAACATTGAATGGTCCCAGACTTTTCTGTATTCTGGATCATTATATAACACCCCTCCCCACCTTTTTGTTTCATAATGACCTTTGTGTACTTACTTGAATAATAACCTATATCATTATTTGGATTAATACAACATATTTCATAGCCGTCCAACATTGAATGGTCCCAGACTTTTCTGTATTCTGGATCATTATATAACACCCCTCCCCACCTTTTTGTTTCATAATGACCTTTGTGTACTTACTTGAATAATAACCTATATCATTATTTGGATTAATACAACATATTTCATAGCCCTCCAACATTGAATGGTCCCAGACTTTTCTGTATTCTGGATCATGTAATACATCATATAATATATCTGCCGTGACATCAGAAAATACTGTTTTTATCTGCAATAGAAATATTTTATATTGTTGAGATCTTTAACTCTATAAATATCACATTTAATGTCTCCATCCTGAAACTACTATATGTCTCTATAACTACTACATCACCCATAGAATTCTATAGTAAACTTCATTTCTCTCAGCCCTTTTCCTTAAACTTAATGGACCCCCAGTATAAAAGAGAATTGTCCAAATTGTGAGGGGAAAATTATTCAAATATTTAGGAAGTTTTCTTTCATAATTTCATAAAAAGTTTTTTTTCCGTGAAATTATCTCTTTCTTTTTACATTAAACGTCAATTTTTACTCCAAAATATAAATGTTTTAATAAAAACACAATATTCCATTAAACATTCATCATAATAATACAGCTCAATAAAACTCCAAATAAATAAATCTGATATTTAAGTCTTGAATGATTATAGTTTAATTTCCACATTAGTAAGATCTAAGATAATTTGAGTAGTTCCTGTTGAAAGTTTTAGAATTATTTTTTAATTTGTATTTTGAAGATATTAAAAATAACAAAAGATACAAGGATTTGTATAGTAGAAAGGATATGAATCTCGCGAGATTTAACATAGATTGTATGTAAGTATGTTGCGTGGCGAGAACAAGTGAGATTACCCATAGTGCAATTTGTTGACGATGTGCATGCCTTGATTAATGGTGGAAATTTTCATCGCGTCAACATTTTAAACCAGTATTTGTAAATATATAAAACCATAATTACAGGTACATGTATAAAGTGAAAATATTTGTCCTAAATACCAATCATTAATAAAGTATCGACTCTTTGTAGATGTATCACCCATATTTCATCAATAATTGACATTAATCGATTTGCCCTTTTGACCTTCCTAATCCTGCCTATTATGGGCGGTCAAGACTCGAATTTAAATTTCAAACTCCTCTCTTCTCTCATCATACCGAATATTGAAGCGGAGCCGTCATTTTTGTGATAATATAAATATTTTTCAATGTATAGAAGGAGTTTTATTGAAAACAGTACTCCCGATTTGTATTTATTAAGGATTGTTTACCATCATATTTTACGTGTATGAGGGGTGATACAGAAAAAATCCAAAAAAAATTTCCATTGAACCTATATCGGCAAATCCAAGGATTGTTTTGTGTAGTGTAGTATAGTATATAGACAATGCATAGAACGAACTTCGGTGTAATTGGTTGATTTTCCTACGAATTCTCAAGGTATTTCTAAATGAATGAATTAATTTTTGCTCTGTTGTAGCATAAAACATTGCCACGTGAGATAAAGTGAGAAAATACGAGATTCGTATCCTTTCTACTATACAAATCCTTGATCTATACCAAGAAGCTGGGTGATGTGCCTTACATATTGTCATCGAATTATCACTCCATATCTCTGTGCTGTATAAATGAGCATTTTAATTATACTACTCAAAATTCTTGTTTATAAACGGACTATTTTCAACATTGTTTTGATAAGAAATGCTTGTGGACAAACATGAACATTATAACATTATTAAGAATCTGGTGATAATGATTTCAGGGCATTACTATAGATATTTTTCATTAATTGATTACATACTTCTACTTCTACAATATAAGAGGCCGCCTTCAACTAACTGAAGATTCCGCCAATTACGTTGGGTACTGCGCTTCACGCTCTAAAGAAATTACAAATTTACTTTAGAAAATGAAATTTAATGAGTATTTTTTTTTTTTACTTTTGATTTTAAGATAAAACTATATACAAGAGTTTTTGATGAACTAGTGATTAATGAGCGAGACAACTGATTTGAATGACTCAACAGAGTCACTCTTCACAGTGTTCAGGGGGATGCTGTTCCAGTTTCGTATAGTTCGCGGAAAGAATGATTGCTGTCCGAGTTGTAAGCGTGTTGGTGGTATTTGGTATGAGTATGTCTGTTTTTGGGATAGCTACTAGTTCATGCGAGATCTTATAACATGACTAGGCGTGCATCTGATCTTCGATATGCTAGAATTCGCCAATTTAGATGTTCTATCATGTTACTAACGCTAGAGGTGTTATTATAGCAGTTAGTAACATACCTAGCATCCCTATGCTGTACCTGTTCAAGTTGAGTTATGTTTTCTTTGGTATATGGGTCCCATACAGAACAGGCATATTCAAGTGATGATCGAACTAGAGATTTGTATGCCTGTTCTTTGACTGTGGTAGAACTGATGTTAATGTTCCTACGAAAGAACCCAAGTGTCTTGCTTGCCTTTGTTGTAATGCTGTTTATATGGCTATCCCATTTAAGATCCGATTGTATAGTGACACCAAGATATTTGGCTTTATCTGCATGTTCAAGTTGGTGTCCATGTAGGGTGTATGAATATTTTATTGGTGTTTTATTTCGTGTGATGGATAGCACATTACATTTGTCAGGGTGGAAGGCCATTTTCCATTTTTGTTCCCATATGCTGAGTTTATCCAGGTTATTTTGAAAGGGGGTACAATCTGTTTGTTTTTATTGTCAGGTAAGCAATCATGTCATCTGCAAATAAACGGACAGTTGATGTTATACCGTCAGGGATGTCATTGATGTAAAATAGGAACAGACTTGGTCCCAGAACTGAGCCTTGCGGCACACCAGACATTACAGCAGGGTTGGGCGTTAAAACCACCCCCCGGTTTTAACCGTCCCGGTCAATACTATTATCTTAAGTGAAAAATGGACAATTTTGTTCTTTTTCATATCTAAAATGATGAAAATTTTCAATTGAAGTCCCAATTTAAATTTTTATTGCTGTATTAATCTGTTGAATATCTTAAAACATCACTGAATTACTATTTAAATCTATTTAAGGCACATTTTCAGCATCGTTGGTAACCCATGGTTGATTCCGATACGTTCCTCTCTCTCCGATGAGGAATGTATCGGAATCAAGCGTGGGTTACCGACAATGCATTTTCAGGTGCAGTACTAAATACAGTTATAATTACATAAAGATTTATTTAATTCAAAATGTGTGATTGCAACAGGTAAGTTACAGGTAGCTTAATTAAAGTGCTGGACAGGTAACTGTACACCTGGCTGACAGGTGGTCAATTAAGAAATTTAAATTGCTAAAACAACATAACCCCAATAAATGTGTTCATAAGAAGGAAAAGGGTAATAAAAGTGGCCAGCTTGAAACAATAAAATGTTTAAAGTTCATTCATATGCGAGACAGAATGATTCTGAATGCAGGAAATGGAAAGTTTATATGGGGTTTACTCTTCATGGCTTCTCTTATGTATGGCTTCTTACCAAATGTCTTGTGTAACAAATATAAATATAATATTTTATTTTATTAAATTAAAGAAATACTAACTTAAAATCATTACAAGTAAAAAAAATTGATACCCCCACTAAAAAGACCATCTTAGGAATCAATTTACATAATACTATCTGGCTTTTACTCCAATCGACCAGTATTGACCACCGGCCCTTGACCGTTTTTTTTACCAACCCTGCATTACAGGGATGCAGTCCAGTAAAACAGCCTGTATACGATTTGATAAGAAGTTATGTATTTGTTTTACCCTGTATCCCGTAATAATTTAGTTTGTATGTAAGAAGATTGTGGCTGACCTTGTCAAAAGCTTTAAATGCTGCTTTATGTTTGAGCATCTGTGTGTGGATCTTGAACAAGAGTCCAAAGAGGCACTCGCCACGTGGGTTCTTGTTCAGATCTATCCACAGTCCTCCTTTTTATGCCTGTATGTCTTAGCTTATTTTAGTTTGTAACTTTGCATGTGACTTGTGTTGTTTTATTGTTAATGTATATTCGGTAAAAAGCTCCTTAGAGCTCATGTTGTACTGTTTTATTATGTACCGAATCAAAATAAAGTTTTCTTATTCTTACAAGTCCATAATTAAACATCTGTTTGAAGTGAATTTTCCATATTTTTTGTAACATCATCAATGAATTCTAAAAGTTGTGTTTCACATGATCTGTTTTTTCGAAAACCGTGTTGAAGGGGATACAGGATATTGTGGTTGTCTGCATGGGTCATGATATAAAAATACCTTACATCGACTACAAATTCTAAAATACAAAAACATAATAAATGTTCCGTACATCAATGAACAAGAATACATTTATTTATTTCTTCCAGTTTTGACATTTAAAAATAAATAACCAATCTACCTTTATCATTTTAAATTCTGAGACGTCATTTGTTTTTGTTGAGACAACAGTGTTACGTTTATTGTATTCTTGTTTCCACCCGTCAGTTTCATTACAGAGTTCTATAAAATGTTTGAAGTCACTGTCTTCCGCTACTTTTACTTTTCCTGCCTGCATTTTAACGTATTGTTGACAAATCGTGACAATATTAGCTTGTTTGTCACTGAGTGATGACAACCACCTGTTTCTGTGACTTGTCACATATTACCGTAAACCGGCTCTAAATAGGATTATCTGGTACCGTACATTTAATTGCTACATACGCTGTGATGTAATTTCAGTACCAGTAACATGTCGTAAAATTATTATTTATTTTTTATATATATATATTTCAGTCAGGCTATGGAAACGATTGTCTCCCTTGGCTATATAGTCAGCCATTACAAAAAAGGGGGGTGCTAATGTGTGTATCGTGTTAGGTAAATGAGTTTGCCAGAGATTTATTAATGGATATATTGTGACAAAATATGGATGTAATTGTTTGAAATATATATTTCCCAAGGAGGTTTGTATTATTTTACATTCAACATACGTCTTCATGTAAAATTTTGGATGTGAAGTAAAATACAATCAAAATTTGGGCCAAATGTTACCAGCGAGTTGCTGGTAAGATCAGGATCAGAATCAGGAAGATTTTCAGTTTGACAAATTTTTCTGAATGGCTTTTTGTTCTTTTGTAAGGTATTTTTACCTTAATAATTATATATAAAAACAGAAAATATAGGTTATATATTTTTATGAAATAAATTAATTAAAAGAAACACGTGTTTTCTTAGAATATGGTAAATCCGAGGATGATATGCAAAGCAGATGTTTGTTTACAAACAATAATTATATATATAAGTGTATTTTGTAAACAACTAATGGTACTAGATACATTGTATCTAACATAGTTAACACTTAATCCAAGTTTTATTTAGCATACATATGCATTTTGATTATTTTATTTTATGAATATAAATTGTTATTAAAAACAGAGGATCTATTTAGATCATAGATGGGCTTCACACTCCTACAGGAGTATAGTAAAATATTTATTTCATTTTTTTTAAATATAAACTTATAAACAAACTGTGTTAATCACTATTGGTTCAAAAAAAAATTAACAAAAAGTTCTCGAGTAGTAATTTTATAATACTATACAGTGCTATGATTATCTCCCTTTATTTATATTCCTTAAAAAGCATTTTCCCCAATAATTATTGTTCATTCAACTTTTTGCATTTAATTGTTATATTTTGAAATTGTTATCAATATTAAACAATAATTTTTTTTTTTTATGTTCATATTTATATGAATATTATAGTTGCAAGTAATTTTAAATTAAATATACCTACCTTGAAGAACTTTAGATTTATTTATATAATCAATGCCCACTTTATTATATATATATATTGCTGAATTTCTTTCGATATTTTCCGTATATTACAATTATACTTTGGTATTTTCCGATTTATTTCGGTCGATTCTAAATTGGCATAAACACTTCAAATACTCAAAAAATTATCCAATGAAAAGTTTCTCGATATACGAGAACTAGGAGAGAAATTCATTAATTATTATAAAATCCCGAGATACATCGAATGGTAAAATCGGCCATTTTCTAGCATCATTATTTGCTGATTCCATCCCCTTTCCCTATGACATCCCCTGTTTCAGTTCATATTTTCAAATGATTTAGATTCAGTTTAACACAGAACCCTATAACAAAATGACTAAAGGTAAATGAGACTGTGGGAACGACCATTTAACTTTTAGGTTATGGAAAATAATTGATCTGAAAGGTGCAAAAAATAAATTATCTGGCCCTGTTTATAAGAATGCCAGACAACTCGGTCCGTAAGCGAGGACAAGTCGGCTCGTATGTTAAGACAACTCGGACCGTATTATTGTTTTATAATATTGTTCAATATTTATATGTGTATAATATAATTATTTATTTATTTATTTAAAAAACAATTATTATTTTTTAGGGAAAAAGAATTATTGATTCAATGATAATATTACTTGTGACCAAAAATGTGATTAGGACGTGATTTTGTTCTCATAACATAGTCTATTACACATCATTTACAGGAATAAAATTAATATCAAAAATTAAAAATAAATAATTTAAGAAAAAATTATTTAGAGCTTATAAATTATGAAATTTCATATAAGCATTATGTATTATTTTTTGTTTGTATAAGCTTCATGGTTGTTGGAAAAGTTGCAAATGGGTGTCGTTAAACAAAACATAAATAAAAAAAAATTATATCTTAAAGATGACAATATGTAATATCAAGGCATATCAAGTTGTCTGATAAATATAAAAATTAAAAAAAATTAAACTGTTAACTTTGTCTTTGTACAGGTAAAATTCCTCCGGGATTCGGAGCACTCCAATTAAGGATAAAATTATAAAACCTAACTTAACGGGCACATACTTAAAAAGATACGTATTTACAGTTAAGATCAAATATACGTAGTAGTTCAAAGTTCATCATTTCCATGTTGTATAAATTTGGTTAGTGGCATAAAAACGTATTTACATCAATTACTAAAAAGTATAAAACGTGTGTTGTAAAATAGTCGTTTCAGTAGTATTATAATTGATAGCGTTGTTAAAAGTCCATTCTGTTGTTTAATTATTCATATTAGTAAAAACGTATATACACACAGCACTAAAAGATAAAAGTGCAATCGTAATTTATACAATGTTCTTTCCTTCACGCACTCTCCGAATACAGCAATTCTTCCGTTGTTAAAACAAATTGACTCATAAAAGGTAAAATCATCATTTAAGTATGCGTACAGACTTTAAAAGGTAAAACGATCTCTTTAATGAACGGATCGGGTGCTGGACACAGTAAGAAAAATATTATATTAGCTTACTTATAAAAGGAAACAGTTCTATAAAAGTACTATCAGCTATTGACTATCTGCCTTTCTACATAATGCTCTTCAATATTTCAGTTCTCTTTTGGTGTAGCACAAAGCAATAGTGTTGCGTGGCTCTTTTGATTTGCACTAAATCCTGGTTTGAATATGGAATCAGTTGGTTTATTTTATATGAGGTGCAGTCCAAGATGATTTGCATAAGCAGCCCATTTTGTTCTATAGTCTGTGTACCACCCCCCCTTGCCTCTTCTAGAGCTTCACCTAGTTTCACCATTTGTGTTTTTCTGTTTTCTTCTAGAGTTTTACATTCAAGTAAAAAATGCACTCTATCTTCATCTTCCTCCCCACATAGTTTACAGATCGGAGATATTTTGTTACGGCTGAACTTAGGGTGGTGGTATTGTAGCATATAAGTATCTAATTAATCGTAATTTGATTTCTGCTTTTTGTATGTCGTACTTTCGATTTTTCACACTTCGTAATATGTTATGTGGTGTTCCTATTGGATTTTGTTGAATTTCTAGATATTCTAATGTAGATTTTATTTGCTTTTCGTTTGTCCATTTATCGTACCAAAAGCTGTTAATGGCCTTTTTCATTGCATTTTTCCACTGCTGTTACTTTGGAGGATTTTCTAGTATTTCTTCTGGAGATGGCAGATTATATTTCTGGAGCGTCTTCCTAATTCTACAGATGAAAAATCTGTCTTCTTCTTTTGAGTTTTCCATTTCCCATATGAGTATGTCTTTATCGATGGATGAGTCAAGCCTGGCTAAGGTGGTAAATAAGATCATTGCATTTTTGTCCAGCGTTGTCTGCACCTATTAGTGTGTAGATGGCTACTGCTGCGGTTCGCTCTGGAAGGCATTGAAATTGCCTGCAGGTTGCCCTTTGAAGCTGTTCTAATTTCTTCGTGTCTAATGGTGTATATGCTTGGATTTCCAGCCCATATAGATAACGTGGGACAGCGTATGTATTCCAGATTTTCAGTAGAACCACTGGGGACATTCCTGATCTTGCATGCAGTCCAGGTCCTAGTAAGGCATATATTGTTCGTCTGCCTATACTCAATCTCTCTTCAATATTTATTTTCCCGTTTTCTTGGTAAGTTATTCCAAGGTGCTTAATTGATTGTACCCTGTTTATTTCCTGGTCTCCTAATACATATTTTTTCGGATGTGTTTGTAGAGCTTTTGATACATTTATTACTTCAGTTTTTTCCGGGTTTAGTTTCACTAAATCTCTTTTAGTGTTATATTCTAGGAGATTTAACATGGCTCTCCCAGCAGAGCAATGTCATCTGCACAGGCTGACGCTGATACAGTAATATTTCCAATAGTAGCTCCTAACGTGCTTTTTGTAATACTATCCAAAATTGTGTTATTATACCTCTTGTAGAGTAAGGTTGACAGTTTTGCACCTTGGAGTATCCCTTGTTTAATATCTATACTTTCTGTGGTTTGGTCTCCCCATTTAACTTTCAGGATTAGCCCATCATAAATGTTCCTTAGTAATAGCCACATATCACCAGTAATTTCATCGTGGTATAGCTTATTTAAAATTATGTCATGGTTGACGGTATCAAATGCTTTTTCTGCGTCTACAGTCAGAAGTTCTAAATCCCGATTAAATTTTTTGTATATTAATATAGTTTCTGATGCTATAAATGCTGTAATTTTACTAGATGCGTGTTCAGTAAAACCTCTCTGTAAAGGATTTTGCGTTGGAGATAGCTGTTTTTCTAATCGCTCTTTGATGACCGACTCAATAAATTTTGAGAACGTGTTTGTAACGACTATGCCTCTATAATTTCCTGGTAAAGTTTTGTCCTTTTTCTTTTTCAATACTGGTGTTAAGATTCCTCTTTTCAAAGTATCTGGAATATTAAGCTCTTCAAATATTTGGTTGGTGATACTACATATTTCTGTTGCCAATTCAGCATTTGCAAATTTAAAGTGTTCTGCTTGTATTCCATTTTCATCAGCAGCTTTCCCATTATTCAGCTTTCGGATAGCTTGTTTTACTTATGCTTCTGTTGCTGGTGGAATTTTCACCTTATTGGCTGTTACTTCTGCTATGATGTCATTTTGTATTGTGCAGAGGCTGTTTCGTTCTAGGTCAAATTTGTTTTCGTCCAGATTAGGAGTAGCCAGATTTTCAAAATGTATTCTCCAGGCTTCCATAATATTATTTTGGTTGTATTCAACATTGTCTATGACCAGTGTGTCAGTATTTATTGCCGGGTTACTTCTCTGCATTCTTAGCAATTTGTGGAATGTTTTACTATCGTCTTGAGATGCCTCCATAATTTCTGAGATCAGTTTATCTTTCTTTGAGGCGTATGCTTGTCGCTGTACTTGACGCAATGTTCGTTTTTTCTTTATCATATCCTTTTTTTCGCTTTCAGTGCTACCGTTCGAATTTCCCTTATTTTTCCAAATCCAGTGTGCTTTTCTAGCCTCTTTAGATGCTTGGTCGATGTTATGATTCCATATTCCTCTACCTACAGATTTGAGTGTCTTTAGACGCCTGTATTTTGGTATTGACTTCCTTCCTGCCTTGTGTAATGTATTTTCTAGTGTGGCTATTCTGTCTGCAACACTTAGTTTTATAGTGTTTTTTTGCTTTCTTATTTCTTATTCAGAATTGCATTTGTCCCATGCTGGCTTGGTATATATTTTAGCTGATTTTGGTGCCAATTTACTTATTTGGGTGGTAATTTCTACTTTAATGAGAGTATGGTCCGAGGTGAATATAGCATCGAACGGCATGATTGAAACACTAGGTTGTAGGTTCAAAGTTTTTCCTTTAAACAGAATATAATCTATCTGAGATTTGCCTTTTCCGTTATGATGGTGGAATGTAAAGTCAATTGGATAGTTTGTAGGCAATATCAGGTTGCTTTCTACAGTAAACTTCTTAAAGATGCGATCCCTTCGTCTGTCGTCTCTATGTAATGAAGCATTCATATCTCCACAGAGTAGGATGTCGTATGTTTCTTCATATTTTTGTATGACCTCATTCAATTGATCCATCATGTCTCTGTATTCATAATCTCCCTCCTTGATATCGGATGGCATGTAAACATTTACTATGCATAACATTGTCGGTATATTGTTGATTGTAATAACTTGTATACGACTACCCCCATCTGATTTAATTTTCACTGCATTGTCTATGGTTTTCTTCCAGAATACGGCTATACCGCCATTGCCACGAAGGGACTTGTAGTTAAGTTTTATATCATCATCGTCCACTGCTTTAGCCGAAACGTTGAAATCTTTGTGCATATTTTCCAGGATTTTCTTTTCTAATGATAAAAGCCAATGTTCTTGTATGCATAGTATGTCACAAGTGTTCAGTATGTTTTCGAGATATTTTGAATTCCCTTTTGCACTCTGTATATTTATTGATCCTATGATTGTTGTCTGTATTTTTTGCTTTGCCATGCAGCTGTTGTTGCACGGTCGTCTCCTAAAAAAGGCACGTTTGTTGTGTTAGTTCCAGTTGGGGTTTCAATCATAGGTTGTGTATTTTGCTGATAATCTTGGGTGGCATTTGGTGGTTGTAGGTCTGCTGGGAGAGAGTATGTATGATTTTTTCCATCCAGCTGAGCTACCTCTTCTACACTGGTTTTGTTGTTACTGGTTGTACTATTTGTGTTATTCGGAGTTTGGTTTACATTTCCAGCAAGTTGAATATTCCCCCATTGTAGGTTTAATGTTCGATATTCACCACTTCGGTTTTTGCAGTTCTGGTTGCCTGTTCTTTGATGCTGATAGGTTGTTCCGAGCGGTGGCAAGCCCTTATTTTGCGCTTGGCGATGCCTATACTCCCCTTCTGTTGGCACGATTGTTGTGCGAATAGGATTAACTGGGTGTCCGATGTTGTTATAAGGCGTGTAGTATTCAGGCTGTACTTGTGTTTGTCCCTTGTTTGTATTGATGACTTGTGGGTATTGACTAGCACGTTGGAAATGCACAGGTGGTGGTACAACTGGGTTCGTGAAGGCGACATATGTAGGTATTTGTGCCTGTGGAGGTGCAGCATATTGTTGGTTAGGTTGTGGATGATCTTGCTTGCTATTTTCCCTCCTGGTACAGAAATTGTCGTTGTATGGAGCGAGTTTCTCTTTAGCTTCTAGGATATTAAATTTGCATTTTAGTTCATTCATTTCCATGAAGTGTTTAAATTGTAGGTCTTTTAATTCTAGTTTGTGATTCATTTCTTTTTGCAGGTTGTCTATACGGTCAGTAAGCTGTGATTCAATCTGTCCCATTTTGTAGAATAGAGATTGTTGAGGATGGTCGTTTCCGTACATTTCAGCTCTATTTATCATTGGCTCCTTAATACCTAATTTAGCTGTTAGTAGATCTATGGTGTTTTTGTAGTCGTTGTTAGATATCTGAAGCATGGCTATTTTGGCTTTGCAGTCAGCAAGTTGCATTTCTACCGATTCATAGTCTAATTGATCTCTTTTCTTGGTTCGTTTCTGCTTGGTCTTGGCTTCCTGTCTATTAGCATTTGCTATAGTTGCATTAGTTGCCTGTGTAGTATGGCTATGTGGTGGTACCTCTACAGATTCTGTGGTTTTACTTTTAGTAATATTTTGTTCTTCTTTATCATTATTTGTGATGGCAATGTTTTCTACCATTAGCTGTTTAGGTTCTGTTTCTTCATAAGGTATAGTTATGTTCAATGCCGTACATGAGGAGCATATATATTGGTCGTCTGGTATGCAGCCTATATTCACGCATTCAGCATGATGCCAGTTAGTACAATTTTTGCATTCTATGGCAGACTTAGTGTCTATTGTGGTTTCACAATACCGGCAGTTTAATATATATTCTGCCTCCATTCCTTCTCTGTCATCTAATTCTAATTCAGTGCTCAGACAGTGTTCATGGAAAGTTTCTATCTCAGTGATTGTATTTCTAGTCGGTAATGCTTGATATTCTATGGCCTTCCTATCTGGAGGTGGTGATATTACATTAATCCTTTGAACTGGTGTTGTAGATTCGTGCAGAGACTGGTTGCGTATCAGTTGTTGATTTTATAGTATCGTTGGTATAAGTTGGTGGACTCCAGCCTTGTAAATTTGGCGATATCATATGTGCATTGTCGTTATGATTACGAGTTTTAGTATACTCTTTGGTTGTTCTTTGAGCAATTGGTAAAGAAAGCTGGCAAGTTTCCCTAATTTTATTATTCAGTCTTTTATAGTCAGTATACTGCTCCAGGCATTGGCATATTATATGCAAGTCCTCTTGTATGAATTCTTGTAGCCAGTAACCATTGACATCGATTCTACTTGTGGTGTTAAACATGTTTATCCTATAAAGTTGGCGATTTGTTCCATCATTTTTGTGTTTAATGGATAATGATTCTTCTATAATAAGCATTTTTCCCGCCACAATCTCATTGTCCGGTTTGCTTGACTTTGTATGTAGACGAAATGTTTTTGTACTAGAATGGTCATAATATTCATATATTGATTTTTTCAATATTTCATATGATGCTGCAGAACATGTTATTACTAAAGTTCCAGATTTCAGTTCTATATTGCATAGGCTTCTTTCAGTGGCCTCTATTTTCTTTTCCAGGGTCTTTTTGGTATTAATTTTGTAACTCATCTTATGATTGTTGTCAGGATTTTGCCTATTTGGCGTATACATTTGTGGTGGGTTACGTACCCTGGTACTTCTAGCTCTGATGAGTGATGCACTCATTGTTGTCTAAGAAGAGTAGATATTTAGATAGATATGTTCAATTCCTCAATTGTAGAATCTATATGATAATCTAGGGTTGGTTCAGATACGAGCACTGACAGGACAGTTAGCTTGGAATCCCATGCAGACTGACCTAACCAGTACTAGTTCTGTGTATACCACAGATATATAGATAAATATGTTCAGTCCCTCAGTTGTAGAGTCTATATGATAATCTAGGGTTGGTTCAGATACGTGCACTGGTAGGGCAGTAAGCTTGAACATATATAATATATAGATAAATATGTTCAGTCCCTCAGTTGTAGAGTCTATATGATAATCTAGGGTTGGTTCAGATACGAGCACTGGCAGGACAGTTAGCTTGGAATCCCATGCAGACTGACCTAACCTGTACTAGTTCTATGTATACCACAGATATATAGATAAATATGTTCAGTCCCTCAGTTGTAGAGTCTATATGATAATCTAGGGTTGGTTCAGATACGTGCACTGGTAGGGCAGTAAGCTTGAGCAGATATAATATATAGATAAATATGTTCAGTCCCTCAGTTGTAGAGTCTATATGATAATCTAGGGTTGGTTCAGATACGTGCACTGGCAGGACAGTTAGCTTGGAATCCCATGCAGACTGTCCTTACCAATACAGTAAAGCGTAAAGTTTGATTTCAATTCCAACAGTCTGTCCTTATTCTGTCACTGATTTCTCTTAGCCAAACTCTTGCTAAATTTCTTCCAGGGTGTATACCATCCAGGTATAAATTAAAATTGTAATAATGCCACGTATCGTGCCTAGATCTAGTTCTATGTCTACAGCTTGCTTTCAGGAAGACGCTGAAGTCTGGTGAGTTTGTGTTTAAATCTAAATTTAATTTCCGGATTTCTTTATTTAAGGTAATAATTTGGACTTGCAGTTGTTTATCTTGGTCTTTAAATGTAGATGGATCTTTATGTTTACAATGTTCGTTCCAATTTTTTAACGAGTAGATGGGTACTTCTAAGAAGACAAGTTTCACTTGTGTATAATCAGTCAAAAACCTCTTGAATTCTAATAATGTCCTAATAATATGGTCTATTGTTTCGTTGTTTTGTGAACTTAATGAAATAAATCTGCTTTTGTATTTTGATGTCAGGTTGCAGGTGCCCAGCCAGACATAGAGGGCTATATCTCCTAGATTTTGTAGGTTTCTGTCAATATTACGTTTTAGCCAGGCTAGACTCCCCTCGATTTTGGCACCTTTTTTGCACCACCAGACTATATTGTTGTCAAAAGGATGTGTGATTTGGTTTCTAAGGCTGAAGCCTTTACTGTCAGATAAAATGACTGGAGTCCGCAATCTTGGTCCAGCAGGCACATTTACTACTGTCTTTTGGAGATATTTACTTAATTTCGTTTCAGACATAGATAGTGGCTATTTGATTTATGTGGCCACGTGGTTTGGGGGGAGGGTGGTACACTGAGTTAGCCCGGACAATTTGTTTACAAACTAGCAACAGTTGATTGTTAATGACAGTCAATCGGCAATAAAATACCACTAATATAAATAAATTTACGACAAATTAATCCACAATATAAGAGTTGATCAATGTTTGCTGAGGAATTTTTTTTTTTTTTTTTTTTACAGTGACACCATTTTGGCGCGAATATCAGCACGGACGACTGAAGTCAAATTGTCAATTAAAAATAATCGATAACCTATGAAGTTCTCATGAAATTACTATGAATAACGAGTAATCGGACTGTGCCCAGCAAAAAAATAATACGAGTATGTGCATAAAACTAATTGGAGTGCTATAAAACTTATAAAACTTTAAAACTATCAGGAGCTGTATCAGGTACGTCTTCTCAACTTAGCCTCGTAATACGACATGCCGGTTCATGGTAAGGTGTACTCGATACTACATTGTGTGATAAAGTTTGTCTGTGGTTTTCTCCGGGTACCGTGACTAATTTTCTCCACCCGAACTGACCGCCACGATATAACTGAAATATTGTTGAAAGTGGCGTTAAACACCATAAACCAATCTATTCTTTAGGTTGTATATATATTTTTTAGATAATGAATATGCCTGCTACATATGAACAATATATGAGAAATAGCTGGTCTGATACACAGGCACTTGACTTAATTCCCCCGTGTTTGCCACGGTGGTACGTATTTTCAGGGCTAGTAACGATGTAGGGCCTCTATTTCTGGGTCCTGGGTCCACACGAATAGTATTCGTATTCGTGTGGACCCAGAAATAGAGGCCCTACATCGTTAATACGTACCACCGTGGCAAACACGGGGGAAATTAAGGTCCATCGGTCAAGTGCCTGTGGTCTGATATGGGCTTTGTGGTTGAACGTGATTGAAACATAACATTTAAGAGGAAGTTGAAAAAAATTCAGGCTAAATGATAAACAGTAGCTGCTTTAAAATAGATGTCAATATTATTTTAATATAATTTAATTTGATTTGATTATTTCAATCTGATTGGCTAATCCGCCTGGAAAATAATTTGGTTATACTCGATAACCTGGGTTGGTATTGTGACGTCACGAACGTGTTCATCCGCCAACGACAAATTCAAATAGTCACATGAAATAATCGTAATTAAAATTGAGGAATGATTAAATTTTGTTGTAAAAATTAAATTATAAGGAATATTTGAAATTGTTGAACACATTATATGCGAGCTTAAGCGAGCTCTTTATGGTATAAAATGTGTACTTAGGATTTTTTAACAAACATGGCTGAACATACTATCGAAGAAAAAAATTTCGATGCTTTGTAAACACCGGTTTCCGTGTAACACACTAACACACTCAATTAATGAAGATCTTCTTAACATAAAGCGAAAAAGTGATCCTGAAGTCTCGTACCCTCTCTCGTACGTCCGATACCACTGAAACCCGGAACCCGTGTGTAATAGCGAACACAGAGAGATCTACCAATCGTAACTACTCGGCCATTCTCGCTACCCTGCAAATAACCTCGTATGCATTAGGCGTATAAATCGCACTACCTTTCACATGTCAGTTACATGAAAGTTTTATCAAGTTATATTTTTAGTAATTTTCTATATTTCAATTAAAGTTTTAATTAGTTTTGCATGATTAGATTTTACTTAGTATGTCTTCCATATTGGATTTTCGTGGACTATATTTTTGTGCGGCTTAACTTAACTTAACTTCCGGCAAACAATTTAAGAAGAATTTCTACTATGTACGTACGAGGTTATTTGCAGGGTAGCGAGAATGGCCGAGTAGTTACCATTGAGAGCTCTACAGCAACATGGGCATGCGCATGCAACACACAATCTTCCTTATGATGAGATTGAAATCCTTTCGTCCGGAAGTTGATAAAAGTTGGCAGTCTCGGAGAGAATGCCAAAAATAAAAGTCCAGATTATTAGATTCAAATTCTTTATTAATAAAGAAAGCTCCATAAGGAACATGCATATATGAAAGAATGCACAAATGACTAGAACAAACAAAAGAATAAAACAAGGAAATACAAGGAAAATAAAAAATAATAACAATACTACAATTGTACCAGAGGTAGACTGACGAGTTATGTCCCCTGGCTCGTACCTCGGCTAAAGGGACAGATAAACACTAATCTGTCGCAGTGGAATTTCTACTTAGGTGACGTCATCACCATAAAATCCTTGATCTTTTCTATCTTTAATTTATTTTAACTTATACAAATGAGTATTTTAAAGGTAAAGAGTTTATTTTTCTATAAAAATCATGAAATAAAATTAAAACGTTTTTGCATAAATATTGAACTTCCGGTGTAACCAAACGGGAGAAATATTCAAACAGCTGAGAAGATGTTGTAAACATGCGTTCGATCAGCTTGACGCCGACCAAATCAACAAAAGTGTGCTGTGTTTGCGGCGAAAATAAAAAAGAGGTACGCTCTATAGTCAGAAAAGGGAAAAGAAAGAAAATTGAGTCAATTGCTCTTAAAATATGGTGACCTTAATCTGGTACAAGGGATTTTCACTGCATACCGGAAACGACTTTTCCCAGTATTTGTAACTAAAAATAGCTTTACCAATCAAAAAAGAGCTAAGTAAGAACCAATGAACGCCAACGACAAATTAGTCTTTCTCTGTCTCTATATCCAATAGATTGAGACAGGCAATTGTCAGTCTATACCAGAGGGAGTCATACCCAAATATTTGTAGACTATATATAAACAATACACTGGTATACATATATATATATAAACATGAATCAGCACTGTTGGTTATAGAACATAAATATATTCAGTTACTTATCTGATAAATCTCTTATTGAAAGGCAAGTTGCTATAAAATTTGCAAGATTTTTACAGATGTCTCTGTCTTCATTACTTAATAACCATATAAACTTATTTCTATCTGATAATTCCGGAAAAAAATTGTTATTTATATTAGAAAAGAAAGTATTTCTAGCAAAGGAATATTTATTACATTTAATTAATAAGTGTTCTTCATCCTCAACTGCCTCACAGTTACATTGTTTGCATATTCTATTTTCAACTGCAGCACTGTAAAAAATCGGTATTATGTTACATCATCTACAGCGTAAATAATTTTAAAAAGAGGTGTTTCCGAAGTAAGTGGTGTAAGTTAAGTTGGACTTTACACATATAACATACATTTAATGTTATATGGTGTCAACTGTCCTAAATAAAAAATCTTTCCGCAAAAATGATACAGATTTTAATCAGTAATGTAAACTAACTCCAAAGTTTAACAAGATCACTTTGCCTTGTCAGTGTAACGATGCCATCTAGACGTGCGTGTACACACCGCAGGCGCTGAGTTCGCCTTTATACCATATATATAGCTGGTGTATAATTATCAGATCGCTGAGCTGTACATGTTCGTTCGGGAAGTTGACCTTTGTCAGCTTGTTCAGACAGAAAAAGAAAAGAAAAACATAATTCATTACGCAATAAAAGATCGTTGTTACCGGAGACATATATATATGTTTTATATGTCTCTGTTGTTACCTGGGCTTTTTTTTTGTGGTCGTACACGACCTTGATCTTGATCTTCACGAGAAGATAAACAGAAATAAAAGAACTAGGATGGTAATTATCTTTTTTTCTCATTTACTCTTTTTTTTTTCCGGCAAGCTAAATATGTATATATTCGTCCTTGTTTTGACTAATCCCAGAACCAATTAAATATGTAAATCTAATGAAACATAACATATTATAAGCATAAAAGTATGAAATAATTGTGTGAGACTTGACAGGTCCAGTGCGAGCCATGGGTTCACATTGCGGCAGAGAAAGGAGAAAAGCGACACCGAAATTGGTGTTAAAATTCTACGATTCGTATTACGGCGGGAAACAGAGTTATCGATCGTTGTTTTTTTATCAGAGGAATAGAATAGTTTATTAAATCAATCAAGAAGCCCGTGAGAGCACAGAATTACAGACATTTGCATTTTACACTTACAATGATTTTGATGATTAGTAACATATATGACATTGTTATTGATGCGATTTATGCTTCATCATTGTTTCCTTTGGAGAAAAGCATACAACAATTTTGACCGCATGTAACACTTCCGAAGCGAACGTACTGCACCTCAAGTTGTCACGGCGGTAAGCTACAGTTGTTCCAAAGTGCATTTCACAATGATATGTAGAATTTGTAGTAAAGATTTTAACAGTGTCAATTCTTACATCAAGCATATACAATGTATCTTTATAATTAATCCACAGAGGGGATCCAAATTTTAATATAGCATGTGGAATAGAAGGATGCTATAGCACCTTCAGGAGGTTTTCCTCTTTCACAAGCCACATTTCAAGAAAACACTTGTTCAACAAAATAGTTTTAATACAGAATGTCAGCATACACAATTTTTTTTTGTCCACACTGTCAAAAATCACAACCCTGCAAAACTGAGTGATTTGGTTGGACATTTAGGAACACACATACGAAATGATGAATCTTTAATATGTCCACATGAAAACTGCAATAGGACATACCAATGTGTATTCATCTTACGGTTGGTTGATTCTTGCCAGAGTTATGGTCCTTTATGTGCCTAATGGGTATGGTTCATTTTTGTGTCTTGTGTATGCAACTAGTCATTTATTATTTGGCGGATTTTGTTCATATTTGGTATAACGGTTGGGTATGATCTGAGCATGTGCATATTATACCGATTTTTACTGTCCTTTTACTGAAGAAAAATATGGGAAAATGGTGATTTTATCATTTAATGTTAAATATGTTTTATTTTCAGCAATATAAGTTGGTTTACACTCCCAAAACAGCCAGTTAGGCTGGTGTGGGTAACCTCTGCCCAAATTTTTGAAAAAAGAAGGCTCCAAAGGGTGTTTTTATTGATTTTTTAGGATAAAAAGGGATAAAAACATTATAGATAATCATATTGAAGTTGTGTATACATTTTTAGTATTTATTTCGCAATAGTATTAGACTAATGCCCTCAGACCAGCCTGGTTAGGTTTGGAACCCCTTCCAATTTTTTTTTTAAATTGGGGTTCCAGAAGGTTTTTTTTATTGATTTTGCACTGAGACAAGGGTTAAAGCAACCCCTACCCAATTTTTTTTTATGATAGGGATCCAGACATGGTTTGAATTATCTATAAATTATTTTGAAGATTTTTGGGTCGAGTGGAAAAAAGGGGTTTCTTATTTTTTTCAGGGGTTTAAATATGAATCCATAAGTACACCAAAAATTACTGACAAAGTGGGAGCGAGTGGGGTATTATATTTAGCATGACAACGTGTGCAGTTTCATTTAATATAGGGGTCCAAAATTATAACAAAGGCTTTATTCGGGAAAAAGCTTTTAAAATCTTCTTTAGAACCAGCAATGGTCAGATTTTGAATGAAGCACAAGAAGATCATGAATGTTCAAGTTTATACATCTACAAATGAAGGTCTAGGGATCCTGGCAGTGGGAGTTTAAATTTTGATATGGGTTTCAATAGAGTAAACTAAATATTTTTGAGAACTATCGATGGACGTGCAATAATTGACAGGAATCATTAATGGTACATGATTATTCAAGTTGGTACAAAACATGTTCCAGGGGTCTATGGATAGCTTATTTAGGTCAGGTCATATTCGCTAGCCAAGGGTTACAATCCGCTCTACTCATCTAGCGGATCGTAACCCTTGGCTAACGAAGATGAGGTCAGGTGAGCGATACAGGATCCCTTGAGCCTTGAGTTGTATAAAAAAAACTTTAAGAATTTTTCAGTGGTTACTTTTCGGATTAATCCTAGTCAATGGCATTTCTTGGCAATTTTTATTTTTATTTTAGATAATGTTTTGACATGATGAAGTTTCTGGTGAAATATGGAATTCATGCAAAAGGCATAAGTGTAGAGGAGACTGAACTGACAAAAGTGAAAGATATAATAAAGGAATCATTTAATATTGAGGATGGCATAATCATACAAAGATTTGATAAAACTTGGGAAGAATTTATTGATATCAATTGTAATGAGGAGTTACAGGATTGTGATAAATTAAAGATACAAATTTTGCCTGGAACCCACTGAAAATCCAACATTGCATAAAAGCTTGTCTGCACCTAAAGAATCTGACATTACCATTGCATCAGCTAACTTGCAGATTGATGAAGTAAGTGATTCAGTCATCGTTCAGTCTACCTGGCCAAAAATATTTACAAAATTTTTCATAACGGTTGATTGAAATGCTTACAAAGGAAACTTATGCTGGATTGGAATTGTAAACATGAATTTCTAAACCACATTACAGAGCAGATTACAACTTATACATATTATCCGTCATGTCATCAAGTATACGACGTTGCAAAGGCTATTATTCAAAAGTTTCCCTATCTTTGTGAAAAAATAGGCAGTGGGTATAATGGGTGGTACATTTGTATAA
The DNA here is from genome assembly GCA_963680875.1 of Bathymodiolus brooksi. NCBI lineage: Eukaryota > Metazoa > Mollusca > Bivalvia > Mytilida > Modiolidae > Bathymodiolus > Bathymodiolus brooksi. The sequence goes on from OY804582.1 coordinate 68,339,827, forward strand.
AGGACAAGCTTAAAAATGTGCGTAGGAAGTCTGACGAACCATCAGCGACTTGTAGAAAGAAACTCAAAATGTCAGACAAGATTCTAACAAGTGTTGCTAGAAAAAGATCCTTTCCAAAAGCAAGCTCAAATATTACAAAACATCTGAAGGAAATGGAAGGTGCAATAAATGACCTTGAAGAACAAACACCAAAGGCGGTTGCATATGAAAGATGTGTAACAGCTATCATGTTAATCCCAGAGATGCTAGGAGAGAAAAGTGATGGTATGATTAGAGTATATGATGTAAGTTTCAAAACAATTTAAATCTTATCATATTATACCCATGCTCCGAAGGAGTTGATAAGGTATACTGGTTTTCTTCAATATGCATTTGCTTATATCACTTATTGCAATTGGAGGATCTCAGAACACATTTTAAGGAAGTTATTCACTTCATTATTCAACTTTATAATTACCAGTGTATGGAAAGTGCAAACTGGTAAATAGTTGATTGATGTTTGCGAACCGATAAAACTGTTGATTAGTGTTCTTACCTGGAGCACCAGTCAACCATTTTATCGGTTCACAAATAACACCATTCAATAGTTTTATCGGTTTGCATACACCAATCAACCATGTATTGGTTCACACTTTCCATACATTGATTACACATATAGGTAATTTGTAACATTGTCTTAATTTTAGTTACTGTAAATCCAGAATTTATTGCATGCATTTATTATTGCAAATCTTTTGACAGATGATGGTTATTTGATTTCTCTTATCATGATTGTTGTGATTGTTGCTCATTTTAAAACAGAATACAAATGTAACACTAGAAAATGTAGACACATGCAAGTTTTGATGATTGCAATGGTCATCTAGTATCATTTTTCACATTAATAAAACATAATAATAATTTCTGAATTTACAGCAATTTTACATTTTATTTTAAACATTCACTGTTTGTAAAAGAACCTAAAAAAATAAAAGAAAGTTCAGTGATAGAAAGGTTAAAGTCTTCACTCGGCAAATTATTATTTGCTTAACTTCTTTGGCAAATTCCTTAGATAGATTACAGTCAGGATAATGTGTCAAAGTTTAGTAACTAACAAACAGATGATAGTGCAGAGCTAGCTTAATGAAAGAAAATATCAATCATGTGGACATGATAGAGATGAAAACATCAGCTGAAAAGTTGCCTTCTTATAAGCTTTTAACATTCTTTATTTGTTCTCTTATAATTTTAATGATGAGCTAATACCCTGCCACACACAGTGGTTGGTTGTTATGTGATGTCCTTCCATCTGTCTATATGTACATCTTTTCCCCAATTGTACATGTATTTAGCTTCTTGTCACAAAACTGAGATCAAGTACTATTTTTTGTGTGTTTATGGTTGTGAAGATTAGGCCATGAAATTATATAGCGTGAAATTGTGTGATTGTTATTGTTTTTAGCTGACCTGGCCCTGGGACAAAAGGTCATGTAAGCTTTTGTCTTCACTTGGGTGTCTGTCATCTTCCGTCCGTTGTTGTTTGCTTTTCACATTTTAATCATTTCCTCTGAAACCACTGGGCCGATTTGAACCAAGATTTGCATGGATGGTGCATCAATGGTCTCATTTCAGAATTGTATCTGACTACTCTAAAACTAGAAGGCAGAATACTGAATAGGTCACAAAAAATACAAGAGTATTGTTAAATAGAAAATGTTTTATAAAATAAAACTGCAGTGTAGGCTATTTGGAATTGGTGATTTAAGTGTCTGTGGTTATATTTTGGTTAAGTTAGCATTTAATCCCAGAAAAACAAGAAGAATTTTGTAGTTCTTAAGTAACAAAATTAATCTGAAGAGTTTTGAAAAATTTCCAGATGGTACATAAACATTTAAAAATCATTTAAATACAGTGCCTTCTGGTACATGTAATTACTAAAGCTGCAGTGGGCCAGTTTACATTCAGGTGAGCAATATAGGCTCACATGAGCATCTAGTTCGAATATGATTATAAAATATGACAGGGTATCTTTTAGCATCTGTTTAAGAACTGCAGTTTTTTTTTCAGGAAAGTATCACAAAAGAAGACATACTGAAAGGAGATATACCAAGGACACTATTTCTTGCTTTCATTGTGCCTTTTGGTAAAACCATACATGATGCAGAAACCTTTTATGTTGTTGTTGAAGGTCAGGTGGTAATAAATGGAGTGGAAATTATAGAGGCATTATTTCTGACTTACAGCCAGTTTTACATTTTTAACATAGAATACTACCAGGACAATATAGCTTCTTGGCAATTTATACAGCATGTCATTGCAGAAAATAAAGGTGGCAAGGTGCTGAAAAAAGTTATCACTCTTACTCAAATTTATGTATGCATTGTATGTTTCTTTTTTTGAGGGGATGTCAGTCACTTGATATTCAAAATGATCCAACTATAAAAATTGCATTGTGTCCAAATGTACTTCTATTGTCCATATATTTTCCACATGCATGTATTCATTTTTGCAAGATAATTATAATACTTTAGAGCTTTGGTATTTTATTAGAAGTAAAGATGAGTGAATTGCTGAATTTGCCAGATTTAGCATTGGAACGAGTATTGTTATATGTTGGAGTTGAATCTTTATTGAGGAGTTGTTCGAGTAAATAAATATGTGTATAACTTCATACATAGTCATCCACATGTATTGCAACATTATTTTTTTCTAGGAGTAAATGAAGTACCAATTTTCCAGGATCCTGCTCAAATAGAAAAGATATTGAAACATGCTAGGATTTTTCATTGTTTTGAATTACCGTACATGACATGTACATTTGACAAAAGCACTGAATTTATGGACCATTGTATGAACAAATATTTTGTTCAGTCTGCTATATATAATAATAATCTAGAATGGTTAGATCTTTCAGGTACACAGATTTCAAAGTTATCATTTTTGAAACATTTATATAATTTGGATACTTTGGTTCTTGATTCTTGTCAAAAAATTGATGTCAAAGAATTCGAAAATCTAAAATTCTGTAATCAGTTAAGTAACTTAAATGCTGGATGGAGAAACATTGGTCAAGGTTATTAAACCTCCAATTGTTCACATTGATATTTCTGGTATCATGCTGGGCACAATGACTGAAAGGACATATAATGGGTCATTTGGCAGATAATAGGTGAACAAATGACTTATAATTTTACAGTGCAAAATTTTCAATTTTTGGATTTCAAAGTTTCTTATTCAAAAGTGCATTTATTTACTAGTATGTGAAAATCAGCAACTTTTGTTAAGTAACTTTTTGTTTAACTTAACTGTTAAGGAGATCATAGCCTCAAAAATCGTTACAGAAAAAGTTTCAAAACAAAAGTTGCTGCTTTTTACCTAGATAAATGCACTTTTCAATAAAAACTTTGAAATCCAAAATTGAAAAAAATGACACTGTAAATATATAGACTATTTGTCCAATAATATGCAAAATTACCTATTATATGCCGTATCAGCCATTGTACCCAACCTGTTAAAATGTTTGTGAAGCAATGAGTAAATGAATGTTGATTGTAAAACAATGAATAAATGATAGATGGCATAAACCTTTGATGAAATGTTACACATACATGTATTCAGATACAACATTTTTGTATTGCTTCTGTACATAGAATATAAGATGCAACATGATGCTATAATATTGATTTATGCTAATCTGGCCCAAAGACTATTGGAGCCTTGATTTGTTTTTCTTTTTTATACAACCTTAAAAAATTGTGGTAGCTTATTGGTTAATGGGCTATTTATTGTGGCCTTTGGCATCGATTTTGTCTGTAGACACTCATTTCCATGCAAAAACTTTAGTTGTAGTTGGCAGATCCTTGTGAAATTTTATACAAGATAGGTTCCTTGGCACTAAAGGCGGATTGGTATTGATTTTGGGAGGTTGTGGGCCCTTCTGGTAATTAAAAGTGCATGGATATATTGTAGATGTGCACCATACATGTATATTTTCTTATTTTTCTTTTGTCATTTTTAACGGTTTTTTTTATCTTGCCATTTAGTAGGTCAGTAGATGTTATATTGTTAATCTGCAATTCATCCTAGACTACTTTACAGAAACAAACCAAATTTGCAGAGATGCTTCTGTGGGGAGTGAAGTTGTGCACCTATTACAATTTTTGGTCACTTCTATTTTTGAGGTTTCTCAGAAGCAAAAACATAGGCGACGACATGTCTTTTATGGAAGACTGACGTCAAAGTTTTTCTCCTTACAGAATGTAATAATTGATTTGTCCAATCAGAATTGAGGTAGCTGTCAGGATTTTCTAACTATAAGGGGCCGAAGGGGCCAAACATCACACTTTTATATGGTACCTGAATTTTTTTCATCCAGTTTGAATGGGATATTTTATTTGGTTCTTCTTGATGAGGGCTTTCAGTTGTATGTTTAACAGACTTTAAGTATCTCTTACAGTTTCAGAGTTTTCACACTATTACATACTACTTAGAATTTTTATTTTCCATCCAATTTGGTGGGATTTTTTTAATTTGGTTCCTCTTGACGACAGCTTTCAACATATACAGTTTTTGAACACATTAGGAAACAAATCAGAATGTAAGTCAAATGATCAAACACTGCAACTAATGAATAAGTTCACAAAAGCATGAAGATTGTTACTTTTTGGTAAAGTTTTTAAACATTAAGCATGTATCTTTGATTTACAGAGGGAATTACAGCTTTGGAGATAAGAGGGTCTAAAAGGAGCCATATTTATAACTGGAGATCCACCTTAAAATAAAAAATTGGGATGGGTTTAGGACCGCTAATGCCATTTCACCACTCTTCAGATCAAATCCGTTTTTATACCTTCTATTTTATTTTGCTGTAAGTCTTGAAGTTTCACTGTTCTTACAAGATACTATTGTAATAGAGTATGACCACATGACTTCTATGAAGGGACTTGATCATAACTTGATGTAATATTTATGTGATTGTACATGTATGCTACCGTATTTGTCCGATTAATCACCCAGGGCATTAAAAAAAAATTGAAAACGGGGGCACTTATTGAGATCAGCAAAATCCAGACTTTTTACCTGTCCGAAACTGTTTCCAATACAGAATTACCTTTAAAGTTGTGTTTCCGGTTTGAAAATCATGGCGAAGATAGCAAATATTGATGTCTTTCTGCAAAAAAAAGTGGTAATTTATGATGATCTTAGAGGGCGCTTATTCATGTTTTGTTGGTAAATTAGGTAGGGGCGCTTATAGGAGCAGGGGTGCTTAATAGGATGAATACGGTATTTAAAGTATGTTTTTTTAAGTTAATTTGTACTTGCAGTCGGGGAACAATGCAGACTTGTTATATTAAATATTGATACACATAACCTGTTATTTTAATGTTTCAAGCCTCTTTGCTAGTTGGCTCCTTACTCAGAAAATTTGGGAACTGGTTTAGAGCCATTGTCTAGAACATGTGTCTCTTTCGACAATGCTAAAGTAGATGAAAGGGGCCGAACAAATCATAATATCAACAACCTATAAAGGAACGAAAAGTTCTCTTATGAGCAAAATCAATATTCAGAACACAAGAAAAACATTAACTTGAATTTAGAAATCTTGAGAAAGTCCATCAAGAGTTTCATTATATGATCATCATTTTAATCATATTCATTTTTATAGATTTGACACAATTTCCTCTTTTTGACATTTTACTCATTTACTTACTGTAGTGTTTATTTTTTGTAACCTGTGAAAGAAAATTGATACACTGCAAACAAAAAATGCATGTTGGTTTGAAGTTACACTATATTTGGTGGCATCTCTGCTGCCACTCATATACTTGTGTAAGGTTACTCTATGAGGTTTGGTGTAAGGTTACTCCAAGAGGGGTGGTGTAAGGTTACTCCAGGAAGGGTGTTGTAAAGTTACTCTATGAGTTTTGGTGAAAGGTTACCCTAGATATGGTGATAAGTAATGTGACTAACACATAATTTGGTGTTAGTTGTCTTATGAAAGGGTGTAAAGTTTCCTGTCATACAGATGATATTTTACACCACATAGGAGTTAAATTACATTACTTAGGAGTTATGTTACACCACTTAAGAGTAATGTTACACTAGTGCAGAGTTATGTCACACCTCATATAGAGGGTAAACGTTACACCAATATTGGTGGCAGCTAAGCTGCCACCATTTTTAGTGTAAAGTTCCACTTTTTTATTTACAGTGTGCAGTTTTTGGAATTGTGTATCTGCCCCTTTCAATTTCAAGTTTATGTGCACTTATTCGAAAGCGTGCTAGGGTTGATCGATTAGATACAAACCTTTCTAGTTACGGCTTAGTAAAAGATGATTATAGAATAAATTTGACTTAATTTTGAACAATATTTTCAGAAAATATCAAATTTATTTTTTGGACCATTTGCAGCCGATGTAGAAAAACTCGCCTTGGTGTGTTTTTGTTTTGTTTTATTTTTTGCAGAATCTACGCGGGTGGTCTAATATTTACTTGGATCGATCAAAACTTTGATTAATACAACACTGGCGTACTAAGGACTTTATGTTAGCATGGACTATCATTAAGGACAACAACTGTTCATTTTTTTATCACTGTGAATGACTCTTAAGACAACTCGAATCTGGTCATTTTTTGACGTATGGACATTTTATGTCACGCCCAACTGCATTTCACTGTCGCACTCCAGATTTATATTGACATTTCGTTACTGTATGACTTACCAGTTTACATCCAAACACAATTCCTGTCTCCAAGATTATTTGTACATGTACCACAATATTCCTAAAGTTCTACAGTAAATGCGTAAATAAAAACGAATCTGGCCACCATTCATCGTCATGTTAATATTTTTTTTATCATGTCATATTTTACGTTGCAACAAGTAATGGTCAGCATTGAAATCGTATTTGGGTCACAACTGACATGCAAAGATGACAATGTCATCAATATTTTTAAAAATTAATTTTTTCTTATTTTAGATGTTGGTCAGTTTTAACTCCCTATGACCCTTTCTATCTCGGAAACATTTTTTGGATGGTGACCAGACATGCATTGAAATAGCTGTTAGCAGATGAGTACGAGTGAACCAGAAAGTGGGGGACTAGTTTTGAGGGTGGACCAGAAAAAGTGGTCAGTTTTCAAAACTGATAAGCAAAAAAAAAAAAAAATGATATTAAAAAAGAATGTTATTTGAATGCATGCTTCTATACTAAAAATCCAGCTTTTTAAAATTTTGTCAAAAGAGGGGGGGTGTGAGGACATGTGTCCCTTGCCACCGGCTCATATGTCTCTGAAAAGAAAAGATATTTGAACATTAACATTTTTCATTTTTATACAATTTTTGCATTTATTATTTCTTTGGCTAAGTAACAAACACTTTCTAACCATGATGTGCTCGCAAGGAACAAGGAACGCATTAGTTTTTCCTTATTTCTGTTAGTGTTAATTATTTCTATCAGTACCCATTTGTTTATTCATCTTACTACCCAAAAGAAAAAAAACAGAAATTATGCAAAATATCTATAGATATAAAGAAAAGAAGATTTGTTTACATAGTAAGAGAAGAGAATATTTGGCCACAGGTACTCAGGGACAGAATATATCCACCTTTTTTCCCTACACTATTATTTACAGCTTAAGCATTGGTTAATTTGATATGCATGCATATCATCACAAAATGACCAAATATGACAGTGGTTCCGTGTACAAAGGTTTTGAAAGATTTTCCGTCAGTCTAATCCTACAAAATATTTGAATACTACCGAAAATGGTTTAGAATAGTAAGACACAATGAATTTTATTTATTTAACTATTAATTATGCCGTTCATACTATAATGTATATCTGTTATTATTTATCAAACTCAGTCTTTCTAAAATAAATGCTATAAAATTATTAACCAGCTTGTTGTTGAAACTTTAAAAGGTAATAACATTACACAATAAGGAATATATGTCTCTGTATAATCTTGTCACAGATAATTTTAAAGAGTATGATTTCGATACTGAATATTGCCTTAATATATATATCACACCTCTACTGTGCTTTCTCCAATAAAAAAATATATTGAATATTGATAAATATTTTGTATATGAAAGCAGAGACATGTCTGATGAAAGCGGTACATATATAATTCTTTTAAAATTAAAAACTATTTTGTTCACTTGGAGATAGCATAATATTGGCCCAAATACACATACTTTAAAATGTCGAAATGAAGATTATCAGTATTACAGTAACCGTAGGCAACTTGCGGTCTTATGTATGGGCACAATGGGCAGTTGCACGGTGGCCCCACAAGCAAATGAACCCCATGCTAATCTATGTATGTTGTATACGGCATAATTTTTAATTTTTAAACACTGATTTTGTTGGAAGTATCAATACAAGAAATATATGTTTAATTTTATCGACCATTTATAGTTTTATTTCTGTAAGTGTTTGTATAGATAGGGGCCTCAGTGCACTGCTTTGACCGGGGTCTATATTGCTGATAAGACGGCCCTGACCGTACGTCATTCATCATTTACACTTCATGAACATGTATCGGCTGTACATAGCATGGTATAGACCAATATTGCTTATGTATGTTGGTTGCATTAATTGATATTTTCGTAATAAAACTCTTTTCTTATGACTTAAAAGACCATACTTTCATTTTACAGACACCGGCGTCTCAGTACTACCCCCTTTAGGCTTTATAATGGTTGATACCACCCGCGTACTAGTAGTTAGTCTTCAATGTTTGCACTGTCCCTAGTCCAACAATCAAAGATTCCATACTTTTTTCTCGTACTTTTCTATTCTACTTCATTTAACTTTCCAATGGATGTCATAGGGGATATAAAGGTATTTTTAGTATCATTTAATTTAAAATACTAACGTCCTCTCTACTATAGGCCATGTCTACTCATATTATTTTGTGATATTCAACTTGACTTTCACTCAAATATATACACACTGGCCAGACAGAAATGCTGTGCTCGCATCTAGGCAATGCCTACTCCATATTAAAAGTCATTTATTTTTTAATTTATTTAATCTCTTCTGACATATTGTTTCTACGCGGAAGTTAACTTTTGAGATTTCGTAAGGAACGATAACTCCAATAAAGGAACGACAGCTCGATTGAATGAGACTAGATTCGGCCCTAAAAATAAGTCGTCCCCAATATATCTCTGACCAAAAAATCTCGACACTTTTTGATGCACTGGATGGGCCAGATAATTTTCAGATGCGCGAGCATTCATGGCCGCGCCGGTTTCATATTATACTTGCATAACCTGGTTTGGGTCAGTTTACGCTTTTCATAAACCGCTTCGCGGTTTATTAAGCGTAAACTGACCCAAACCAGGTTATATCGTATAACCTGTTCAACAATTTCAAATATTCCTTAAATACAAATTTGTACGACAGAACTGAACAAATTATCTCCCTTTAAAGGGTAAAAATGTACTAAAGGCTATTAAACATGCTTAATCCTCCATGGCGACTTTTTTTTCTGTTAAATGGGATGCAGTAAAGTTGCTAAAGCACCACTTAGAAATTCTGTTGCAATTTGTTCCCGGTTCGGCTATTTTTATCATAGATTGACTGGACTAAATCTATTCTTCATTGCACCAAGAAGTTAGGATAGATAACTTCATGTCGTAAACCATTCTGTAGATTATATGATTGACCTGGAGATGAGAGATATTGCTTACATCGAAAAACTTCAAAAGCTATCGCCGACAGAAGCCAATCGTGAAGGTGTAAATTCGACACAAGACCTGAATTGAAACAGAAAAAACTGTCTCGTAGGAAATCGAAGAGCTTGATCCTTACTCCTAGCAAGACTGAGAAAGACTTGTCCCAAGTAGGAACCGTTTACACAATAGCAGAACCACATTTCAAATAATATACAGTCAAACCTGTATTAAGAGGCCACATTTGGGACCAAGAAAAAATGGCTTATAAGACAGGTGACCTCTTAAAAGAGTTCTATTCATATGAAATTTTCTATAACAGGGAAATACAAATGTGACCTTTTAATACAGGTGACTGCTTAATAGAGGATATCACATGGGCAGGTTTGACTTAATAGAGGTGATCACGTGGGAAGGTTTGACTCAATACAGGTGATCACATGGGCAGGTTTGACTTAATACAGGTGATCACATGGGCAGGTTTGACTTAATAGAGTCGATCACATGAGCAGGTTTGACTTAATAGAGGTGATCACATGGGCAGGTTTGACTTAATACAGGTGATCACATGGGCAGGTTTGACCTAATAGAGGTGATCACGTGGGCAGGTTTGACTTAATAGAGGTGATCACGTGTGCAGGTTTGACTTAATAGAGGTGATTACATGGGCAGGTTTGACTTAATAGAGGTGATAACATGGGCAGGTTTGACTTAATAGAGGTGATCACATGATGGGCAGGTTTGACTTAATACAGGTGATCACATGGGCAGGTTTGACTTAATAGAGGTGATCACATGGGCAGGTTTGACTTAATACAGGTGATCACATGGGCAGTTTTGACTTAATAGAGGTGATCACATGGGCAGAGTTGACTTAATAGAGGTGATCACACGGGCAGGTTTGACTTAATAGAGGTAATCACATGGGCAGGTTTGACTTAATAGAGGTGATCACATGGGCAGGTTTGACTTAATAGAGGTGATCACATGGGCAGGTTTGACTTAATAGAGGTGATCACATGGGCAGTTTTGACTTAATAGAGGTGATCACATGGGCAGGTTTGACTTAATAGAGGTGATCACATGGGCAGGTTTGACTTAATACAGGTGATCATGTGGGCAGGTTTGACTTAATAGAGGTGATCACATGGGCAGGTTTGACTTAATAGAGGTGATCACATGGGCAGGTTTGATTTAATAGAGGTGATCACATGAGCAGGTTTGACTTAATAGAGGTGATCACATGGGCAGGTTTGACTTAATACAGGTGATCACATGGGCAGGTTTGATTTAATAGAGGTGATCACATGGGCAGGTTTGACTTAATACAGGTGATCACATGGGCAGGTTTGACTTAATAGAGGTGATCACATGAGCAGGTTTGACTTAATAGAGGTGATCACATGGGCAGGGTTGACTTAATAGAGGTGATCACATGGGCAGGTTTGACTTAATAGAGGTGATCACATGGGCAGGTTTGACTTAATAGAGGTGATCACGTGGGCAGGTTTGACTTAATAGAGGTGACCACGTGTGCAGGTTTGACTTAATAGAGGTGATCACGTAGGCAGGTTTGACTTAATAAAGGTGATCACGTGGGCAGGTTTGACTTAATAGAGGTGATCACATGGGCAGGTTTGACTTAACAGAGGTGATCACATGGGCAGGTCTGACTTAATAGAGGTGATCACATGGGCAGGTTTGACTTAATAGAGGTGATCACATGGGCAGGTCTGACTTAATAGAGGTGATCACATGGGCAGGTTTGACTTAATAGAGGTGATCACATGGGTAGGTTTGACTTAATACAGGTGATCAAATGGGCAGGTTTGACATAATAGAGGTGATCACATGGGCAGGTTTGACTTAATAGAGGTGATCACATGGGAAGGTCTGACTTAATAGAGGTGATCACATGGGCAGGTTTGACTTAATTGAGGTGATCACATGGGCAGGTTTGACTTAATAGAGGTGATCAAATGGGCAGGTTTGACATAATAGAGGTGATCACATGGGCAGGTTTGACTTAATAGAGGTGATCACGTGGGCAGGTTTGACTTAATAGAGGTGATCACGTGGGCAGGTTTGACTTAATAGAGGTGATCACATGGGCAGGTTTGACTTAATAGAGGTGATCGGGCAGGTTTGACTTAATAGAGGTGATCACATGGGCAGGTTTGACTTAATACAGGTGATCACATGGGAAGGTTTGACTTAATAGAGGTGATCACATGGGCAGGGTTTACTTAATAGAGGTGATCACATGGGCAGGTTTGACTTAATAGAGGTGATCACGTGGGCAGTGTTGACTTAATAGAGGTGATCACGTGTGCAGGTTTGACTTAACAGAGGTGATCACGTGGGCAGGTTTGACTTAATAGAGGTGATCACATGGGCAGGTTTGACTTAACAGAGGTGATCACATGGGCAGGTTTGACTTAATACAGGTGATCACATGGGCAGGTTTTACTTAATACAGGTGATCACATGGGCATGTTTGACTTAATAGAGGTGACCACATGGGCAGGTTTGACTTAATATCGATGATCACATGGGCAGGTTTGACTTAATAGAGGTGATCACATGGGCAGGTTTGACTTAATAGAGGTGATCACGTGGGCAGGTTTGACTTAATAGAGGTGATCACATGGGCAGGTTTGACTTAATACAGGTGAGCACATGGACAGGTTTGACTTAATAGAGGTGATCACATGGGCAGGTTTGACTTAATAGAGGTGATCACATGGGCAGGTTTGACTTAATACAGGTGATCACATGGGCAGGTTTGACTTAATACAGGTGATCACATGGGCAGGTTTGACTTAATACAGGTGATCACATGGGCAGGTTTGACTTAATAGAGGTGACCACATGGGCAGGTTTGACTTAATAGGGGTGATCACGTGGGCAGGTTTGACTTAATAGAGGTGATCACATGGGCAGGTTTGACTTAATAGAGGTGATCACGTGGGCAGGTTTGACTTAATAGAGGTGATCACATGGGCAGGTTTGACTTAATACAGGTGATCACGTGGGCAGGTTTGACTTAATAGAGGTGATCACATGGGCAGGTTTGACTTAATAGAGGTGATCACATGGGCAGGTTTGACTTAATACAGGTGATCACGTGGGCAGGTTTGACTTAATAGAGGTGATCACATGGGCAGGTTTGACTTAATAGAGGTGATCACATGGGTAGGTTTGACTTAATAGAGGTGATCACGTGGGCATGTTTGACTTAATAGAGGTGATCACGTGGGCAGGTTTGACTGTACTTGGATTTAAATCTACTGGAAAAAGAAGTTTGACGGAACCCAGAGAACATACAACTAAAGGGTTGCTTATTGATTATATTATTAATGAGCGATCCATTGATAATGTAAAAAGCAGCAATAATATGATTAGCCACTGAAAGAGAATGTAAGGAAGAAAAATCCTTACCCAAGGCTATACCACAAAAAAACTAAGATATTTGGAACCACCGGCAAAATGGTTGAAAACTTTTTCTTAGAAACTACCAGCATGAAATGAATGATCAATGGACTGACCCTTACTATATGTACAACTTTATGTGGATCAGCAATATGGACGCGAGCACAGGACAAAGATTAAAACAGGACTCTTATGAAAAAAAGTGTTTTAAAGATACAAATGTATTTCTATGAAACAACTGGAATTTCCTTGGGGCGTTCCTTTCATGTTCTTCTAGAAATGTACATGTTGTTGTGACGATCGTAAAGATGCTCCAAGATGGTCCTCGGCAATGTTATATTTTTTCATGTTAATCAAACGAACAGTTTGAAGAGAACAGAGTGGGAATCAGAAGCCATAAACAATAAGCCAAACAATAAAATGATCAACAGAAAATGGACAAAAGGAAAAAACAATGATCCACAAAACACATCACACCAAACTAAAGATTGGGCAACACGAGAGGAATGAACTCATGTGCCCCGGAAGTATACACAGTTCCTGCTCCACCAGCAGGGGTATCGACCCAGTAACAATAAAGAAGATATCTAATTTACTGTGCACGACGAAATTTTGGAATAACCTTCATCAAGTACGCTCGTCGTCAAAGTAAACGTTAGAGAACGCCGAAGTGACAATCAATAATGTACAATCCAGAGAAACTGGCGACATAGGGTACACAAGACGAAGACAAGAAACACAAATACACAACACAATATGTGTTGGACGCCACTATACGCAAACAAACACAAATAACGTGTGAGTTGTGCAATGTAATCTCCATACGCTGGTGATGCTGGAATAATTGTAACTATTACCCCATTAAAGTATGCATATCGTTTAATAAAATTATTAGTCAAAATTGTGTACACTCTTTTTTAAATATGAAATTTGTGTTCATTGAACAGTTTAATGAGCAAGTGTATTTAAATTTCATATAGAAAACTATTTTAACCCGATGACTTGTGTTGTATAATTATGACTGTATAACATATATATCATTATACCTACTGATGCATTAATTTTTATTATAAGAACAGGTTTTAAATAAGAAAAACTTGAAAATACACAAAAGTGAACGTTATACCGAACATTTCACGAGATGATAGAGAGATTGCGAGAACAGGTAAATATATACACAATAATTTTATTCTACTCCCTTATTTCGAAGAATGCACTATATTTGTATCAATACAGATGTCATATTGAAATTACAAATGAATGTACTAAAATCATATCTTTCCGCACGCTACTTGAACTCTCTGATATACTGTTCGTTGGTTTGTCTCATTGTAATCGACTTATACAATTTGTCCAGTTTATACCAGTTGCTGTTCAATGTGTTCTTCATACATTTGGCACTGTCTAAACATGCTGTCAAATGTTTATCCCATGGTCTTGATATATTCTCAACCACTTCTATTCCCAAAGAACTAGAGGATTAGTGCTTTGTGATTACGTCGGTTTTTGTACGACCTTTAGGAGTCAAAGTCGCTTGACTGTATGTTTTAAATGTTTTCAGATATGTGTTTTCAACTTGTTGTTTTATTAGCACCAGAGAGGGTAATTGGAGTGTCCAATTAAATTATTAGGAACACTATGGCTTACATGCAATAAAGGATACCACAGATACATCTAACTTTGCTTCATATATTGACCGACACCTAGAGATTGTCAGTGAAGGTCAGTTGAGGAAACAAATACGATAAGAGAAATGATTAAAATTTTCCCATTGTGAACATTCCACATATATAGCAGCATATGCATATGGAGCGTAGTATATCCCTCAGCGGATACTATATTCCATACCTTGTGTTTCCTATGGGAGGTTTCCTTGATAGACAGTTGGAGGTAGCAAGGAAATTTACAGAACCAAAGCTTCCTAGTGGTAAACTTGAAGTCATCGCTTCGAAATGTTTACTGTCGCCGTCATGACTTGATTAACCTATATATAGATACGGAATATCAGATGACCACACATGTTCATTGTAGTCACATTCCGTCCCTTTCTCGTTCATGACGTATCACCGACATTTCAACATAGGTGACGCAACAGGTGTCACTGGTAGAGAAGGATATCCTTCCATAACGCCCAGTGCCGGATTTAGATAAATAGAGACCCTAGGCTAATCCACTTGTGAGACCCCTCCCAATTCCCCACCTTCACGAATGGAGGAACATGGAGGTGTGTTTAATCAATTTCAATAGAGTCAAAGATGATGAGGGGTGTTTAAAATTCTGCAATATTCAGAAATGGAGTGCAACTGTGTAAGGAAAACTACTGAAGGATTGTTGAGAAAGTATAGTACGTTATGACAGTATAAGTGTGAAAGTCCAATAACAGTGTTGAAAATATTATGCACCTTGACCAGAGGCCCCCTAAATTGTGAGGCCCTAGGCTTAAGCCTATCGAGCCTATAGGTAAATCCGGCACTGATAACACCTATGTACATCCCTGTAATGGGGTTTGTGTGGACCTATGTACATCCCGGTTCGTACTGTGGTTTGTGTGGACCTATGTACATCCCGGTTCGTAATGGGGTTTGTGTGGACTTATGTACATCCCGGTTCGTAATGGGGTTTGTGTGGACCTATGTACATCCGGGTTCGTAATGTGGTTTGTGTGGACCTATGTACATCCCGGTTCGTAATGGGGGTTTGTGTGGACCTATGTACATCCGGGTTCGTAATGGGGTTTGTGTGGACCAATCTTCAGTTGTTTTACTTAGTGTTTTGTCTATCATTGTTTGTCATTTCGTCTTGTTCTTTTTGACCATTGTATTTTCCACTGGGGTAAAGCTGATGACCGTAACTGTAATTACGGTCGTCCCAAGATGGCGGACATGAAATTAGGTAAGAATCTTTTTTGTTGATTAAGTTGTTTCTACATTGCATACTGTATTTTAAATGACACATGCATTAATTAGTACGATAGTAATCTATGAACTTTTCACAAGGAAATCACAAATTACGACTGAAAAATGTATATGAAAGAGAAAATCCGATTTTAAAAAATCGCTAAGATGACCGTAGCTGATCAAAATTCGGCGGTGCAATTACGGTCATCTCAGTTTTCAGTTACGATCATCTTAGCGAATTTTTAAAAGCGGATTTTCTCTTTCATATACATTTTTCAGTCGTAATTTGTGATTTCCTTGTGATAAGTTCATAGATTACTATCGTACCAATGCATGTGCCATTTAAAATACATTATAGAAACAATTTAATCGACAAAAAAGATTCTTGCCCGATTCCACGTCCGCCATCTTGGGATGTTACGGTCATCAGCTTTACCCCAGTGATTTTCTGTTCTTCGATTTACGACTTCTGATTACGCATTGGTATCTTCAAACATTTTTAATGCATGGAGTACGACGAGTCGCTTGCTCTTTCGTAAAACACTGTCCCCTTCTAATAATGGTTTTGTTCACTTTTTTTATAAGACTTGTATAATCCTATCTCTGACCTTCCTGACCCCTGATAATATTCTCTGTCAAATATTTTACACAAGGATATGATATAAATATTAGATATGTTCACTTTACCTGAACATAATTATTACACCTATTTATTTTTATTTATCGTTTCATATTCATGTAATGTTTACATGAAACCATGGATTAATAATATGAACTATTGTTATCGATTATGCAACAGTCTGAGTTGTGAGCAGTCAGATGTAGCCAAGGTTATATTAAATAACTTTCAATATAAAACAACATTAAAAAAAATAAAATATCAAATGGTTAACGAATGTAAGCGAATAACAGGAACCCGAACAACCGAAACATACTCATCAAAATTACCATTAAAACGTGATTTATTATAATAGAGATGGATAGGGTTTATGGTACTTACGCCACTTTCAAAAATATTTCAGTTATCAGTTTTATGTTGGTAGAGGAAACCGGGGTAGCGGGGGTACCCAGAGAAAACATCCGACCTGCCGCAAATCACTGAAAAACTTTATCATATAATGTTGTATCGAGTACACCTCGTCATGAGGGGTGATGAGCACTGATTGCATACATAGGTGGTTGTAAGTGATACAGTAAATCCAATTACCATACGATCACGACCACGATGGTCCCTTATAAAAGAGAGACAATGTACTTCAAGACGTTAGATTTATATGTGTACACGTGGGAAACTTTATAATAATTATGTAAAATGATGCACTATAGTTTACAAAGATACCAGACTAAACACGTCCATTAAAAAATATAACGGTCAACAGCGACTTCTTCAACGCAAAACACTACACAGAAAAGATTAATCAACATGAACCCAACAAAAAACCATGGATGAATCCAAGTGCTGCGGAAGGGTAAGGAGTTTCTGCTCCACTCATGTCGCCCATCGTGTTACTGTTTGTTAAATATGTGGCTAGCATGACAATGTTCACATTATTGTTGTTACTGCAGGCAGAACTGGAGAAAGCTGTCAGTAGTCATGGAGATACATTGGTACTTGTCAACTTTTTTTCCATGAGAAACTCACTTTGTACAAGCTTTATGACAGTATATGAGGTAAGTATACAAATACAAAAACTACGGTTTCCTCCACCAATAAAACGGACCGTCACGATATAACTGAATTATTGTTGAAAGTGGCGTTAAGCACTATAAACCCAAACCAAATAAGCAAGATAAATATATGTTTAAATCAGACATCAATGACACAATGAAATTAAGAATAAAGATAAACAATCCAACAACCAAACAAACAAACAAAATTTATAGACGAAAAAGTTCTATAACTTGTATACTTTCCTTGAGAAACTAAACTCATGGCTGTAGACATTTTATAGGCAAACCCATGTAGACTTGAAAAGTTCTATAACTTGTATACTTTCCTTGAGAAACTAAACTCATGGCTGTAGACATTTTATAGGCAAACCCATGCAGACTTGAAAAGTTCTATAACTTGTATACTTTCCTTGAGAAACTAAACTCATGGCTGTAGACATTTTATAGGCAAACCCATGCAGACTAGAAAAGTTCTATAACTTGTATACTTTCCTTGAGAAACTAAACTCATGGCTGTAGACATTTTATAGGCAAACCCATGCAGACTTACAATAATTAAATTGACTATAGTACAGAGCAGCGTTCATCTATTATGTCGTGATAACATGATTGTTTTCCTCAATGTAACACCACTAGAGAACAACCATGTAGTTTTATGCACAGGCGCTCGTGGCACGGAATTTCCACACCCCCCTTTTTTTGTTTAACTAACTGTTTACATAATAATAATGATAATAATATAAATTCTTTATTTCTTTATTATTTCATCTCTTTTTCCTTATTTCAATTTGTTCGTGTCAA
Source organism: Bathymodiolus brooksi (assembly GCA_963680875.1). Lineage (NCBI taxonomy): Eukaryota > Metazoa > Mollusca > Bivalvia > Mytilida > Modiolidae > Bathymodiolus > Bathymodiolus brooksi. Next base: position 68,358,292 of record OY804582.1, read on the forward strand.
TATTCATACAATCTTATGTTAACAACAACTTGCATGTGTCCACCCTATATATACTATTCTAACATAACGTCCTTCTTTCGCTTTGTAAACAAACGAGCGATTGATCTCATTGGCACATGCGCCGCTTCATGTGACTGACTTTCCCGTCGTAAATGTACATGTTGATGAATTATCGTCTGCTCGAATTTGGCAGCATAGATTGCATGCGACATTGTCCGCAAATGTAAATATAAATTACCGTTTTCCAATCAAAGTTTACTACCGTATTTGTACTCTTAGACATATCAGAATCGAAATAATTCATGGAAGCCAGAATGTGTTTTGAGTTTTAACATGGGTTGGCGGATATTAGAATGTGTTTTGAGTTTTAACATGGGTTGGCGGATATTATTATTACTCTATATCCGTCAACCCATGTACTAATATCCGTCAACCCATGTTAAAACTCAAAACACATTCTGGCTTCCATGATTTATTTCTTATTATTATACATCACATAATAAAGAATCAATTCTATTGGTTAAAAGATAATCACATGACATAAAATAATCTGGATATTTTTGCTTCTAATCGCCGCCAACGGTGAATAACCTCAAGAATTGCACACGTCCATTGAATAACCCTATTATTCAACGGTGTAATAACCCTCGAAAATTACAACGTCCACTGAATAACCCTAATGGAATAATACTTTCACAATTAAAATATTAAACAGTATATTTCAACTGTTTGTTCGGTATAATAAAATAGTTACGGCCCTCTGAATCGGTGAATATCCAAAATTGTCAACCCCACTAGGGTTATTTCCCTCGGGCTAAAGCCCTCGGGGAAATAACCCTAGTGGGGTTGACAATTTAGCCCGAGGGAAATAACCCTAGTGGGGTTGACAATTTTGGATATTCACCTGTTCCGAGTGCTATAATTGTATATTACTATACCTCACTAGCTTCTCATTGGCTTAAATTAAATCACATGACCTGAAACAATTTTAATGTTTTGTGAAAATTAACCCAAACGGGAAACAACTACATGTAGTTTTTTCCCGGTAAACAACCCATTGCGTGCCTCAAAAGGGGAACAACTCTTTCAAAATTTCATGACATTTCAAAATTCTAAAATAAATCCCAAAAATTTCAAAAATTTAAACAAAATTCAAAATTTTCATAAGATATCAATTTTTTTTTTAAATTTCAATATTTCAAATTTTTCAAAAAGTTTCAAAAATTTCAGTTTTCATAAAATTTCAAAATTTTAATATTTAATTAATAGTATTGACAAATGAAAAACAATTTTAGCCTACCATTTCGGTCAATTGCAATACTATTGTCTTCTTCAAAAAGAATGAAGATTACCTAAAATTGAAATTGACTGGTTAATAAAAGTATTGAGAAATGGGCGTTTTCATAATGGACCGGTTATATGTCCAAGGTTAGTCATAATGGCTCAAGGAAGGTTGTATTGTCCCGAGGCAATTTTTTAAGTTATTAAACACACATTTTAAATATGTTGAAAATATTACTGGTGGCCGGTTTGTGCCCTATATCACTAGTTGTGTTGTGAACTTTAATATAAAAACATGAAATAGTTTAACATTTGTTAAAAATTTGTCAAAATTTATTAAACACACATTTTGCTTAAATACATGTATTTATTTAAATGCCCAATCCTTGGTCTGTTGTTCGGTATAATAAAACAGTTATTGCCTTCAATGGATTGTAAACATCAGAATTGTTAACCCTCAAGGAGTTGTTTCCCTCGGGCTAAAACCCTCGGGAAAACAACCCCCATCAGGTTAACAATTCTGGATGTCTACATCCATTGAAGGCAATAATTGTTTAATGTTATAGGGTCGACACATGCAAGTTGTTGTTAACATAAGATTGTATGAATATTGACACGAACAGGTTGAAATAAGAAAAAGAGATGAAATAATAAAGAAATAAAGAAATGTTATTGAAAATAAAGAATTTATATTATTGTTATTATTATTATGTAAACAGTTAGCTAAAAAAAACACGGGGGTAGAAATTCCGTGCCACGAGCGCCTGTGGTTTTATGCAAAACAACCCTTGATATAGGCACTGTGCGAAAGTTGGACTTTTAGGAGAATTAAATTATACTTAAATGCAATTTTCCCTTAGAAATAAATGAATCTACATCTATATTAAGTTTTCTTAGTTTAATTTATAACGTGGGTAAATACTAATTCGAATAGACAAATTAAACAATATTAGTGAAGCGCAACGCCAAATTCAAAACTTACCAAAACAGTAACAATATCGACAAATCAACTTTTAGCACCAAAAAGAAAAAAATAATTCTAGGTTGTATTTAATTTTTGTTGTGGTGTCGTGGTAACTTGAAACATGCATTTTGACATTCTAAAGTTTCCAGTATTTCAGACATAGTGTATGCACTAAACTAATATAACGTGATGTTTGAAGGACTTGGTAGTGTGTGATCACCAGAGAACTGATAATTACATATACTGCTATACACGAGTAGTATATAACTAATGACCAGGGTCGGCTTTAGGATGCGCGGGGTGCAATTGTTCTCTGTAAAACATGCAGTGTAGTGTTGTTGTGTGTAGTTGTACAGCCGTGAGTAGATAAAGCCAGCGCGGGGTCCAATTGGCACTGCCAATGATTAGTTTGGACATATGTTTTTTTAAAGTATATAGAGCATTTAAGATTTACAGCACATCTGTTGTTATATTGTAGGTATTTTCGCAGCAGTACCCACAACTAAAATTTGTACAGGTTGACGTAAACATATCTACGGTAAGTTTTAACCTCACACGAATGTTATACATACACTTTTATAATTGTCTTTTTATCTAAGATTATCAGTGTCAAGTCGTTATACTTCCACCTGATTTTAGTGGTTTGCTTTATAGTAGAAATACATTTAGAAAACCAATTTAAACAAGGGCAACGCAAGGCGTGGCATATCTCCTCGCCTAAAAATTAGACCCTGTGACCTTGACCTTTGACCTTGAAAATCAATAGGGTTCCAGATTCTCTTAAGGTCTAAGTATGTACCAAGTTTGGTCAAAATCCATTGAAGGATGTTGATTCTAGAGTGTTCACAAGGATGTTACACAGTAAACATTTGACCCGGTGACATTGACCTTTGACCTATGACCTTGAAAATCAATAGGGTTCCAGACTCTCCTAAGGACTATTAGTATGTACCAAGTTTGGTCAAAATCCATTGAAGGATGTTGATTCTAGAGTGTTCACAAGGATGTTAAGCGGTAACAATTTGACTCCTTGACCTTTGACCTTGAAAATCAATAGGGTTCCAGATTCTCCTAAGCACTAAGTATGTACCAAGTTTGGTCAAAATCCATTGAAGGATGTTGATTCTAGAGTGTTCACAAGGATGTTACATGGTAAAAAATTTAACCCAGTGACCTTGACCTTTGACCTATGACCTTGAAAATCAATCGGGTTCTAGACTCTCCTAAGGACTAAGTATGTACCAAGTTTAGTCAAAATCCATTGAAGGATGTTGATTCTAGTGTTCACAAGGATGTTATGCGGTAAAAAATTTGACCCGGTGACTTTGACCTATGACCTTGAAAATCAATAGGGTTCCAGATTCTCTTAAGGACTAAATATGTACCAAGTTTGGTCAAAATCCATTGAAGGATGTTGATCCTAGAGTGTTCACAAGGATGTTACGGAAGGACGTCGGATGGAAGGAAGGACGGAAGGAAGGAAGGAAGGAAGGAAGGACGGACGGATGGATGGTAGCGTTACTATATCCCTTCGCAACTTCGTTGACGAGGGGATAATAAGTTGATCAGTAACCAGCTAAAACGTGTTCATGTCATACCTATATCTTAGACCGCCTTAAGCTTGGTGATGGCGTTGTAAAAATTTGCGCTAGTTTGTCTCGAGTGGATACTATCTCTGATCAGCCCAAAATAACAATATTAAAATTGGTACAAAAACATGTATTGGCTACGCCGTATGCACTCGGCATTGTGGAGTAAGAGAGAGAGAACTGATTTGCTTAGAGTAATAATTTGTAAAACATGTCTACCTGTGGTCTGTTGTATCAGCGAGTTACAACTATCAAACTTCAGCTCAACATACATTGGCTTATTAAATCCCTTATTACAAAGCAGACGGCATTATCATCCCATTAAAATATAACTAGTTTTTGCCATTGCTTAGAAATGCTATAGTGGATTTATAAACGCATGCCTACATTTTATCATATTCGATTGCTAATGAACTGTATAAAAGGGTGAATTGCTTCTTGATGTTATACTCGACTGGAATTGACCTGGGAGAAAGCCAATTACTATTGACAAATGCTTGTCATTTTTGTCATTTTTTTGTTTGTTTAGGACATAGCTGAGCAATACAAGATAAATTCTCTACCTGTTACACAGTTTTACAAGAATGGACAGAAGGTATGACATTTAATGTTAATGCTGGAATAAAGGAGGCTTCAGTGGTATTTTATATCATCAAATGAAAAATATATAAAAAATACCAGTTCTAAAATCTAATCTCAAAATCCTACAAACAGAGGCAAAAATCGATGATTTTTATGATGGAATAATTCTAGAAGACAACAGAAATTGACACACAAAAAACAGCAACTGTGAAACACTAAATCAGTACAAACTATAGGTGGATTTCTTCTCTTGATCCACACCATCTAGAGTCCACGAATACATGGACATTGACATGAGGACAAATTGACCCAAAATAATAGGACAAATGAGGTGATTATAACTTTCCATTAATTTGTATCAATATCACAACAGTACCTGTATACTGAATTTATATATCTCAATTAATACCACATTCCAGGGCCTGTGAATCCTATCTCAATCTTTGGGATAGAGAATTGCTTTAGACTAGAAAGCTGCTCACACAGAGGTTCAAGATCTGTTTGTGCTGTCATAATCTCATACTGTACGTTCTACTTAATTTACAACAATTAGTGGGGTTAGAGTTATTGTGCTTAACGCCACTTTCAACAATATTTCAGCTATATGGTGACGGTTACAACAATTAGAAGAATTCTACCAATACCCAGAGTGAAATCTTGAGCAACACAGTGGGTGTCCCATTGGGAGCAGGAACTGCTTACTTCTTCGGAGCACCTGACTTGACTACCGGTTTTTGATGAAAACCGTAATTACTTATCTTTAGTTTCCCGTTGATTATTCCTAATTTTTTGGCAAGTGTTTGTCTTTCTATATTTACAAATATTTTGTTTTATCATGTATTGATATCTTCTGTCTTCCTTTCACACGACTTGGGATTTCATGTGAAATTCATGAGCTGCATTTATCAGTGTATGAAACATGCAAGAAAGAACCAATATATATTATTCCTTATAATTTCTTTTGAAGGTCGATGAAGTGATAGGTGCCAATGAAGAAAATCTGAGACGCAAAATAGAAGAGCACAAATGATGTATATACTGTACACAGAATGTTAAAATAGCCTATTTAGAAATACATTGTACATGTATTTAGACATAATAAAAATGTATTGTGCCGATGTTTTCACTATCTATTGATAATGGTATAATAATCAATAATGATTAACTTGCCTCTGCTACATTCTAAAAGACTACCTTAAAATATGGATGAAACCTTTGTTCAAAAATACTTCAGTTGTACATCATGGCAGTCTGTTTTATTGTTATAGGAAACTAGAGTACCCGAAGAAAACCAGCGACCTGACTAACTTTATCACATAAAGTTGGATCCAATACACTTCGGCACTTGAAAATCAACCTCACAACTTTTATCATTATATAGGACTTGATTACATAGGTAGATGTAAATCCATACGATCTTGATTATAGGTCTTCCTCGGTATAGTGATGTATATCTAAATTGTGACGGGAATAAACTGGATAATGGATCCTAACCCCTCATGATAACTAATCTTCTAGCGAATAGTTAAACTTATATACAAACATTCAATAACAAAAAACCTACACAGAATCATTACAAAAGTGGCAGAATAATCAACGTATTGATGGTGGCACACAAGAAGGTAGAAGTAGAAAAAACAAATCAAGCTAGAATCAAAGAGTTAACTTTCCCAGATACCTATCCAAACCCATGGTTTTCACCACCTAGTTCATTTTAACTGTTCAGTCTTTCCAAGCTTAGTAGTCGCAATATAGCTGAAAAAAATTGCTGACCTGAGATCAACAAATGTGACAGACACTATATCTTTGTCTGTCTCGAACCTAGGACCTGGATCTTCATCATCATATGTCATAGTCTTTTTTATGTTCAATCAGTTGAGTTGAGAGGTTGCTGTTTGTTTGAATGATATTTGAGGAATTGTTTAAATATTTCATAATATAAAACAAACTCTCTATGATATGTTTAAATTTATTCATGATATAATTTAAAGTTTACATATCTACAAAGTAGTTACAATATTATGTGTACATATATACAAGTATATCACAGAGTTCATCACATAAAATCATAAAAGTCACAAGCAAGTTACTGTCTATCATTGATTAATAATGACATTATTTTGTTTATTTATTTTACGTTTAGTTCCAATCCTCCTTGGTCAAAGTATTTTCTTCTCTAGGTACACTGTATTCTACTGTATCACCAGTCAGAAAAACCTCCATCTGAGTTGTTACTAAAAATAGACAATAAAATATACAGAAAACACCTCATCTGAGTTGCTACTAAAATAGACAATATATAAAACAGAAAACACCTCCATCTGAGTTATTACTAATAATAAATAATATATTATACAGAAAACACCTCCATCTGAGTTGTTACTAAAAATAGACAATAAATTATATAGAAAATACCTCCATCTGAGTTGTTACTAAAAATGGACAATAAATTATACAGAAAAAACCCCCATCTAAGTTGTTACTAAAAATAGACAATAAATTATTCAGAAAATACCTCCACCTGAGTTGTTACTAAAAACAGACAATAAATTATACAGAAAACACCTCCATAGACAATATTAATACAGGAAATACCTTCATCTGAGTTGTTACTAATTATAGACAATACAGGAAAGCCCCTATATCAGTTATTACTCAAAAATTGCATTTGTATATATTTGTTTAATTTCATGAGGCATTCTTTTTTCTCGAGCATTATATTATGTTTCTATAGCCACATCTTCCCTTAATGAACATTCAACAGAAACATGCAACAGCTTCCACTTTTAAAAATATGTATATTACAGGAATTAAGATGTTCATATGTATATACTACAATAATAACTCAAGCAAACGTACATGCTGATTATGATATACTGAAACCTGTCTTCAGAAACCATCCATGGTGCCAACAAAATATGGTCTTTTAAAACAGGTGGTCTTTATAAGAGGTTTATGGTATGTAAATGAAAATAATGAAGAGTTGCTACATTATAAAATTGTCTCCTAAGACAAGTTTCACCTATTTAAATTTCAATATAGTAGCAATCAGGCATGCCAAATAAAGACAGTTGTCTAATGTCTAGTTGACATTGTCTGTGTTTTACAAGGTTGTCATTCTTAGTACTAAGAAGGCTCCTCACAGAACCAGAGAGGTTAATCCACAATATAATGAGATCAGAAAACTCTTCTGAATATCCAATGAGATCAGAGAAATCTTCTGAATATCCAATGAGATCAGGGAAATCTTCTGAATATCCAATGAGATCAGAGAAATATTCTGAATATTCAATGAGATCAGAGAAATTTTCTGAATATCCAATGAGATCAAAGAAATCTTTTGAATATCCAATGAGATCAGAGAAATCTTCTGAATATCCAATGAGATCAAAGAAATCTTCTGAATATCCAATGAGATCAGAGAAATCTTCTGAATATGCAATGAGATCAGAGAAATCTTCTGAATATCCAATGAGATCAGAGAAATCTTCTGAATATCCAATGAGATCAGAGAAATCTTCTGAATATCCAATAAGATCAGAGAAATCTTCTGAATATCCAATGAGATCAGAGAAATATTCTGAATATTCAATGAGATCAGAGAAATCTTCTGAATATCCAATGAGATCAGAGAAATCTTTGAATATCCAATGAGATCAGAGAAATCTTCTGAATATCCAATGAGATCAGAGAAATCTTTGAATATCCAATGAGATCAGAGAAATCTTCTGAATATGCAATGAGATCAGAGAAATCTTCTGAATATCCAATAAGATCAGAGAAATCTTCTGAATATCCAATGAGATCAGAGAAATCTTCTGAATATTCAATGAGATCAGAGAAATCTTCTGAATATCCAATGAGATCAGAGAAATCTTCTGAATATCCAATGATATCAGAAAAGCAGTACAATAGGGAGAAGTACACAATACATGTTTATAATTATACAATGTTAAAACAAACATTAGATTTAATTGCACACAAAACAATGCATATGTTATTAATCTTTAAATTAATTCTAATCAAGATTTGATTAAAACAAACTAATTGAGGGGCTATTGTTTTGTTAAGGGAGCAGATTATATTACTTGATTTATTTGTTATATTTAATTCTGCATTATTTACACACTACAAGTTATAATGTTATGATGCTATGATTGTTATCAATGGTAATTGGGCCATGGTAGTTATCAATTGTTGACATACTGGTTTTTACTTTGTCGTCACATGACATTAAGGGATATGGTAAGGGTTATGAAGTTTAACGTCACTTTCAACAATATTACAGATATAAATCGTGGCGGTCAGTTTTATTGGTGGAGGAAACAGGAGTACCTGGAGAAAACTACTGAAATGATGCAAGTCACTGACAAACATTATCACATAATGTTGTATGTAGTATACCTCACCATGAGTGGGATTCAAAACTCACAACATTAGTGACGATAGGCACTGATTGCACAGGTAGTTGTAAATTCAACTACCATACAATCATGACCACGAAAGCCCCCACATGACATTAATGATACTGATAACATGACATTAATGAAACTGATAACATGACATGAATGAAACTGATCACATAACATTAATGATACTGATAACATGACATGAATGAAACTGATCACATGACATTAATGATACTGATCACATGACATTAATGATACTGATCACATGACATTAATGAAACAGATCACATGACATTAATGATACTGATCACATGACATTAATGGTACTGATCACATGAAATTAATGATACTGATCATGTGATACTAATGATACTGATCACATGACATTAATGATACTGACCACATGAAATTAATGATACTGATCACATGACATTAATGATACTGATTACATGACATGAATGATATTGATCACATGATATTAATGATACTGATCACATGACATTAATGATACTGATCATGTGATCATGACTAATGTATCACATAGCTGACACAAACACTAACAGAACAGTTTCTATGACAATGGCTGAATTTGATCTCATGTTAAAGTGATCAATGATCAGCAGAGTGTGTCACACTGTGTTACAAACCTGTGGTACCACATAGAATACCCTGTCTCTTTCATGCTGTGAATCATACTATAAACCAGTATTATTAGTGTTTCATATCATCATGCTTTCAGTGATTTGGCTATTTATAATAAATATTTTGATCATCATCAGTACCTTTAATTTTTGGGATGATTGATTGGTATTATTTGGATAAAAAAAATTTAAAAGCCATTTGGTCTATTCCAAAGAAAAAAAACCACAGCTGTTTCATATTACGAACAATGATAACTAGCCCATTATTTAGTTTTTTTACATTGCATATTTTATTTCATTTTCAAATTTTGTAATAGATATTGTTCAATTGCTTATTAAGTTATTTCTACAGAATTTTCTTTTAAAAGTCCAAAATAAAACCCCCAAAAAAATCTGAAATTCACATATTAATGTGGGGGGAATTAAACATACTTAACAAATAGTTGTCTGAAGATGTGAATTTGTGGACAAAATGTAAAATTTACATGGACAATGGGAAACAGACAATGTCATCCATGTGTGTTGTTGAATCTAGGCAAAATCACAAACAGAAATACAGTAGAGTTTGTTTATAACGAAGTCCAGGGGACTCTCGATCTTAGTTCGCTATAGGCATCATTCGTTATAAGAGAAACAATGTAGAATTACCTCCCCTTTTGAAAATCGTACAGTAGAACTTCGCTGGCTCGAACTCGAAGGGACTGTCAAAATCTGTTCTAGCTATCGGTAGTTCGAGCCACCAAGGTCGCGTAATTTTAGAGAGAAAAAAATTTGGTTCTGACCCGGGCAGTTTCATTGCGCTATGATAACTGATGCACAGTAAAGTGGGCCTTTATCATAAAAAAATATTTAATCCTTTAGACAGTTCTCAAAGACTACTGCTTCTGAATACCTCTTTGGTATCTTCAAATGTTCCTTAGAAACATTTTTTCAACTTTGTTCATGATCTATTTCATAAACAGGAAATATGAGGTCGGGTATTAACACTTGTATCGATATCGGTATAATGCTGATAATTCGGATATATATTTTTAATGGCCAATTTTAAGATTGTAGCCATTTTCCTTTGAAGAATAATTGTTTCTTTTTGGTATTATATACACATAAAAACTCAGGTTAATCGAAATTTCAGAACGAGTACATTTCTTTTGTTTTTGGTATTTAGATGAACCTTAAGACCACACAGTTTGTTGTTTAATTAAAGAGTCTATCATCAAAGAAAAAATAAACAATAGTGAATGATTTAATCTCACACATTACTTTGTTTTTAATTTCTTTAGCTTGTGCATCCATTCATTAAAATTTAGATTACGTTTTATTAATTTTTAATGCAATAAATTAGCGCGTGTGTTATTAATTGACAACTTGTTTGAATATTTTAAAGAAAAGTCTTGATTGACATCATTAACAACAAACATCAAAGGTGGGATTATTGATTTTTCAATTATCAATAACGGAAGTGTCAAGTCCACTTGACCATTCTAATATGTGATCGTCCGTGCGTAACGGAAGACAGGTAAACGATTTGTTTGTTCAGCAATTTTCTTTGTTATATCATGTCAATTTTGAGTAATAAAAACGTTGTTTGGGTTTAAAATTCTCTTCGTTATAAGCCTGATTTTGTTATAAAAAATTTGTAATAGGCCTTCACAAATACATTGTTTAAATAGCGATGGGACCGGGGATTTATCTTTACTTCACATAGCGTTATAAACGAACTCTACTGTAGTGATGTTGAGAAACAAAAATATTTTTTTATAATTAGCCATAAAAAAACACATAAAAACTAATGATATAACTCAAAACAGACTAACAGAACTAAATGTCACAGGTCAATATGCTCAAGAAATCTACATGCTATTTTTAGTACACAGACTATTCCTATATAAATGTAATTATGCTAATGAATTGCACATGCTGTATGCATCAAAATGCATTGTCAAGGTAAGTATGCTCATGAATTTTGCAGTACATGAATGGTAGCACATGTATTATGCCAATATAAATATGCCCATGAAATTGATATGCTTTTTACAGTACATGTCTTATGCCAAATATAAATATGCCCGTGATTTCCACATGCTATTTGCAGTACACATACTATGCCAAATATAAATATATGCCCAGGAATTCTACATGCTATTTGTAGCACATGGAATATGCCAAGATAAATAGTTCTATGAATTTTAGATGCTATTTGCTGCACATAGATTATGCCAAGGTAACAATATGAATACATGTGACATATTTCAAGGAACAATATTTATTTACATACAGTAACTTAAAGTCTGGCCTCTTTCAGGTGTACTCATCAAACACATTTGCTTTAGCATGTTTGGTAGTGGTTGCAGTGACCTTGACCCTTATTAACCTCTTTATCTTATTTTAATTCTCAAAGGAAAATATGTCCAAGAAACAAAAACACAAATTTTAAAGAAAATGACTTACCTATTGATGTCTTCAGCGACAGATAAATCCTGTTCTGAATGGGTGGGTGTGTCCTGTATAAAGTCAATAGTATTATATTATAGAATACATGTGATTGTACTTGTAAGTTAAATAACACTTCAATCTAATGACATTTTATTTCCTTTGATGATACATTTACTTATCCCAGGCTTGAAAATTATAACAATTTTTGAATGGATATGACCCCGGGCATAGAAAACCCATATTCCCGGGTGTACCTAGCCACTTCCCTGGGGGATATCTACGGATAAGAGTGTAAATAACGAATTTATCTCCGGTTATAATAAAAAATAAGACACTTTAGACCCCTATGGGCCATGTAAAAGTGACGCTTTCTTCGTTGTTGGAAAGAATAAATAAAACATTTATGACGTTAAAGCTCATGACGTTGTACACCAAAACAAATTTAGTTGATTTTGGCCATATATTGAATATAAAGCTGTTAATTTGATCAACTGTAAAAACAGGTAAAAAACACTCAAACTTTCATATTTCTTATTTATTCTTTCCAACAACAAAGAAAACATCACTTTTACATGGACCACCAAGATCAGAAATGTCTTATTTTTGACTACAACTTACTGGAGATAAATTCGCTATTTACGTTCCTATCCGTAGATATGGAGATTTTAATACCCTTCAGTAGCCTGTACAACATTCGGCTGCACCTCAGGATGCACTTGGCTACTTTAGGGTGTTAACATCTCCATATCTACGGATAGGAATGTAAATAACTTATAATCTAACACCATCCTGTTTGGAGTTATATTAGGTAACCTTTTTATTCACCTTTGATCGTCCAGTCATATGCAAGTTAGTCAGTAAGTTTTCATCCTTCAGATTATAGACTTGTCATCTTTTGATTATCCTTGCGATACCTTTTGTGCACGGGCCCGTCGTGGTCATGACCACATAGTAGTTGGATTTATAACTAGCTGTGAGCTCGAATCCCATTCAGAAGAGGTGTACTCGATAAAACTTTATGTGATAAGGTTTGTCAATGATTTACAACAGGTCAGTGGTTTCCTCCAGGTATTCCGGTTACCTCGACCAATTAAAAACGGACCGCCATGATATAACTAAAAAATTGTTGAAAGTGGCCTTAAACACCATAAACCCCCCACTTTTTTTTTGCAATAGTATATTAATCCTAATAATATCTAGTGACCCTAAAAATATAATAGTTTTTAGACCAATACAGTTTCATATTTAATGGGTTCAATACCTGACTTAATCTGTGACCTTTAGACCATGTGCTTATTGTCTTCTTAGCTACCTGAAATAATATGTATATACTTGTTAGGTGTACAGACAAGAGACTGCTACAATCATTTGATGCAACAAAAATACGAAACTTTCATCAGTAGAAACATTTTTTGAGGGGTAAAAATCAACACTTTTATATCAATTTATACAACTAGAAGCTGTGACAGGGTAGATTTTCTCACAGATGAAAGCTTCATAACAGATGCCATAGAGGGGCTATTGAAGGGTTGGTTTACACACTGATAAAGGCATCCCATCATATACAGTTGAAAGATTATTAATCAAAGCAAAGCTCTAACAGATTTATTTGTAAGTAGGGAGATGTTTTTCATTGAACTAAAGCTCTAATAGATTTATTTGTAAGTAGGGAGATGTTTCTCATTGAACTAAAGCTCTAATAGATTTATTTGTAAGTAGGGAGATGTTTTTCATTGAACTAAAGCTCCAATACATTTATTTGTAAGTAGGGAGATGTTTTTCATTGAACTAAAGCTCCAATACATTTATTTGTAAGTAGGGAGATGTTTCTCATTGAACTAAAGCTCTATTAGATTTATTTGTAAGTAGGGAGATGTTTTTCATTGAACTAAAGCTCTAATACATTTATTTGTAAGTAGGGAGATGTTTTTCATTGAACTAAAGCTCCAATACATTTATTTGTAAGTAGGGAGATGTTTCTCATTGAACTAAAGCTCCAATACATTTATTTGTAAGTAGGGAGATGTTTTTCATTGAACTAAAGCTCCAATACATTTATTTGTAAGTAGGGAGATGTTTCTCATTGAACTAAAGCTCCAATACATTTATTTGTAAGTAGGGAGATGTTTCTCATTGAACTAAAGCTCTAATACATTTATTTGTAAGCAGGGAGATGTTTATCATTGAACTAAAGCTCCAATACATTTATTTGTAAGTAGGGAGATGTTTCTCATTGAACTAAAGCTCTAATACATTTATTTGTAAGTAGGGAGATGTTTCTCATTGAACTAAAGCCCTAATAGATTTATTTGTAAGTAGGGAGATGTTTTTCATTGAACTAAAGCTCCAATACATTTATTTGTAAGTAGGGAGATGTTTTTCATTGAACTAAAGCTCCAATACATTTATTTGTAAGTAGGGAGATGTTTCTCATTGAACTAAAGCTCCAATACATTTATTTGTAAGTAGGGAGATGTTTTTCATTGAACTAAAGCTCCAATACATTTATTTGTAAGTAGGGAGATGTTTTTCATTGAACTAAAGCTCCAATACATTTATTTGTAAGTAGGGAGATGTTTCTCATTGAACTAAAGCTCTAATAGATTTATTTGTAAGTAGGGAGATGTTTTTCATTGAACTAAAGCTCTAATACATTTATTTGTAAGTAGGGAGATGTTTTTCATTGAACTAAAGCTCCAATACATTTATTTGTAAGTAGGGAGATGTTTTTCATTGAACTAAAGCTCCAATACATTTATTTGTAAGTAGGGAGATGTTTTTCATTGAACTAAAGCTCCAATAGATTTATTTGTAAGTAGGGAGATGTTTCTCATTGAACTAAAGCTCCAATACATTTATTTGTAAATAGGGAGATGTTTCTCATTGAACTAAAGCTCTAATACATTTATTTGTAAGTAGGGAGATGTTTTTCATTGAACTAAAGCTCCAATACATTTATTTGTAAGTAGGGAGATGTTTCTCATTGAACTAAAGCTCTAATACATTTATTTGTAAGTAGGGAGATGTTTTTCATTGAACTAAAGCTCCAATACATTTATTTGTAAGTAGGGAGATGTTTTTCATTGAACTAAAGCTCCAATACATTTATTTGTAAGTAGGGAGATGTTTTTCATTGAACTAAAGCTCCAATACATTTATTTGTAAGTAGGGAGATGTTTCTCATTGAACTAAAGCTCCAATACATTTATTTGTAAGTAGGGTGATGTTTCTCATTGAACTAAAGCTCTAATACATTTATTTGTAAGTAGGGAGATGTTTTTCATTGAACTAAAGCTCCAATACATTTATTTGTAAGTAGGGAGATGTTTCTCATTGAACTAAAGCTCTAATACATTTATTTGTAAGTAGGGAGATGTTTCTCATTGAACTAAAGCTCTACTTGATTTATTTGTAAGTAGGGAGATGTTTTTCATTGAACTAAAGCTCCAATACATTTATTTGTAAGTAGGGAGATGTTTTTCATTGAACTAAAGCTCCAATACATTTATTTGTAAGTAGGGAGATGTTTTTCATTGAACTAAAGCTCCAATACATTTATTTGTAAGTAGGGAGATGTTTTCCATTGAACTAAAGCTCCAATACATTTATTTGTAAGTAGGGAGATGTTTTTCATTGAACTAAAGCTCCAATACATTTATTTGTAAGTAGGGAGATGTTTCTCATTGAACTAAAGCTCTAATAGATTTATTTGTAAGTAGGGAGATGTTTTTCATTGAACTAAAGCTCTAATACATTTATTTGTAAGTAGGGAGATGTTTTTCATTGAAGTAAAGCTCCAATACATTTATTTGTAAGTAGGGAGATGTTTTTCATTGAACTAAAGCTCCAATACATTTATTTGTAAGTAGGGAGATGTTTCTCATTGAACTAAAGCTCCAATACATTTATTTGTAAGTAGGGAGATGTTTCTCATTGAACTAAAGCTCCAATACATTTATTTCATTGAACTAAAGCTCCAATACATTTATTGGTAAGTAGGGAGATGTTTTTCATTGAACTAAAGCTCCAATACATTTATTTGTAAGTAGGGAGATGTTTCTCATTGAACTAAAGCTCTAATAGATTTATTTGTAAGTAGGGAGATGTTTTTCATTGAACTAAAGCTCTAATACATTTATTTGTAAGTAGGGAGATGTTTTTCATTGAACTAAAGCTCCAATACATTTATTTGTAAGTAGGGAGATGTTTTTCATTGAACTAAAGCTCCAATACATTTATTTGTAAGTAGGGAGATGTTTTTCATTGAACTAAAGCTCCAATACATTTATTTGTAAGTAGGGAGATGTTTCTCATTGAACTAAAGCTCCAATACATTTATTTGTAAGTAGGGTGATGTTTCTCATTGAACTAAAGCTCTAATACATTTATTTGTAAGTAGGGAGATGTTTTTCATTGAACTAAAGCTCCAATACATTTATTTGTAAGTAGGGAGATGTTTCTCATTGAACTAAAGCTCTAATACATTTATTTGTAAGTAGGGAGATGTTTCTCATTGAACTAAAGCTCCAATACATTTATTTGTAAGTAGGGAGATGTTTCTCATTGAACTAAAGCTCCAATACATTTATTTGTAAGTAGGGAGATGTTTCTCATTGAACTAAAGCTCTAATACATTTATTTGTAAGTAGGGAGATGTTTTTCATTGAACTAAAGCTCCAATACATTTATTTGTAAGTAGGGAGATGTTTCTCATTGAACTAAAGCTCTAATACATTTATTTGTAAGTAGGGAGATGTTTCTCATTGAACTAAAGCTCCAATACATTTATTTGTAAGTAGGGAGATGTTTCTCATTGAACTAAAGCTCCAATACATTTATTTGTAAGTAGGGAGATGTTTCTCATTGAACTAAAGCTCTAATACATTTATTTGTAAGTAGGGAGATGTTTTTCATTGAACTAAAGCTCTAATAGATTTATTTGTAAGTAGGGAGATGTTTCTCATTGAACTAAAGCTCTAATAGATTTATTTGTAAGTAGGGAGATGTTTCTCATTGAACTAAAGCTCTAATAGATTTATTTGTAAGTAGGGAGATGTTTCTCATTGAACTATAGCTCTAATACATTTATTTGTAAGTAGGGAGATGTTTCTCATTGAACTAAAGCTCTAATACATTTATTTGTAAGTAGGGAGATGTTTCTCATTGAACTAAAGCTCCAATACATTTATTTGTAAGTAGGGAGATAATATTTATAGGACATAAAACAGAGCGTTGTACTTCTATAAAGGGAATGTTAACATGTTGTCAAAAGAGTTCAAGAAAACCGATCTTTAAAAAAACTAGCTTCAACTAGTAAACCAATCTAACTTAATTATCTGATGATTGTGATAAACAGTGACACAGTGATATTTATTTATACAGGCTATATATATACAAACTTCTCATGATAAAGAATTTATGATGAATCTGATATGATCATGTATATATATACAAGCCAATACCTAATGATAAACAAGCCAACATATCGCTATGACAACAACAGCTACTTACTTTCTTTTTCTGTTTATTAAAATACAAAATAAAATTATATCAAATATAAATTAACTTAAAGGCTGTATTTGACACACAAAAATACAAATAAGACAGGTGGTCACTAAATACAGGTTATATAATATAAAATGTGAAGAGAAATATAAATAAAGGTTACACAATACAAGTTTTGGCTTAATAGAGGTGGTCACTAAAGCAGGGTTTACAGGAAATAGAGGTGGAAACTAAAGCAGGGTTTACAGGAAATAGAGGTGGTCACTAAAGCAGGGTTTACAGGAAATAGAGGTGGTCACTAAAGCAGGGTTTACAGGAAATAGAGGTGGTCACTAAAGCATGGTTTACTGTAAATAGAGGTGGTCACTAAAGCAGTCTACTGTACATTTAAGCATTTCTGTTAGATGGGATATTTTTTGTTAACTAGATTTAAGACCTGCAGAGTAATAGTGTGAACATCAAAGGATATAGATGACCTAAAAATATCAAAATAATATACAAAGATAACAAACACACTTCTTTTTCTTTATCTTTTTGTTGCTGTACCATCTCCATGTACTGTTTCATGACTGGGTCAATCACGTCCTCTCCTTCACCCTCTGTCTTCTTGTCCTCTACCTCTGGAGGTTCTCCATCCATCTCATCTACATCACCACCCTGTGTTATAATATTATAGGTTGCTTTATGATGTTTAATGCCACTTTCAACAATATTTCAGTTCTATCGTGGCGGTCAGTTTCATTGGTGGAGAAAACCGGAGTACCCGGAGAAATCCATGCACCTTTCGCAAGTCACTGACAAACTTTATCACATAATGTTGTATCGAGTACATCTCGACATGAACTGGTTTCGAACTCACAACTTAATTGGTGATATACACCGATTGCACAGGTAGTTGTAAATCCAACTACCATACGATCACGACCACAATGACCCCTGTTAGAATTTCATTATTATAAAACATTCAATTATTTCCTACATCTTAAACTAGTAGTCTAGAACTGGATCAAAGGTATTTTCCTCATTTCTCCCTCTGCAGTCTGAGTCATAGTAAGAGTAACATGAATTATAGAAAGGGGGTGGGGTTACTTTTTTGAATACCTTATGCCCTAACAAATAATATTAAATTATAACATTGTATATAAAATATCAGAGTTGCAACTAGGATTTTGTAAAATGGAGTCAAAAGTCCTCTTGGTAGTGACAAACAGGGACAATTCATGAGGATTTATACACACAAGATCCCATACAATGTGCACAAGGGAGAATATTATGTGGTCTATTTGCCTTTGCTTTTTATAAAATGGGGGTGGTGCTTTTTCAAATTAAATTGTCCCTTTCACAATGCCCCCTCTTCTAGATGCAACATTACAAGAAGTCATGACATCTGCCACAACTTACCATTTATCAAGAGGAGTAGCTCATGATTTTGTTTGTTTGTCCTTTTGTACTTTTTCTTTTGTCCATTGTGTTGTCTGTTCTTCTTCAACATACAGATTCTGATTACCCCTTTGGTATCTTCAAACTCTTCTTAGTATAATTTTGTATATATTTTTGACATCTACTGTTTGTTATACATGTACACATGTATACAATAAATACTAACAGATTGCTGTAGTTTATATAATTCTCTCTGCTCCCTCTCCCAGGCCTCTTGTTCACGTTTTTTTCTTTCTTCCTCTTTTCTTTGTCTCTCTTCCTGCCATCTTCTTTCCTCCTCTTCCTCCTTTCTTTTCTTTTCTTCTTCTTCTTTTATTTCATCTATTAAGATACAGGTTCAAATTATATACATTGTTCATTAAACGGAGAAAATGAACTGCCCTGAAATGCAGGTTTTATTGTACATCTAAATGTATATATCAAATATTATTGATCTACTGTGTTGTGGTTGTGAAACAAAAATATACTTCATCATAAAATTAAACAACTGTTGTGTCATCTTCACCATAGGTAAAACAACATCTATATCTTATGTTCTATCACTTTAGCCACAGGAAAGACAACAAAAGTGGAAGAATGCATCGTCATCTTCACCATAGGTAAAATAACATCTATATTATATGTTCTATCACTTTAGCCACAGGAAAGACAACAAAAGTGGAAGAATGCATCGTCATCTTCACCATAGGTAAAACAACATCTATATCATATGTTCTATCACTTTAGCCACAGGAAAGACAACAAAAGTGGAAGAATGCATCGTCATCTTCACCATAGGTAAAACAACATCTATATCATATGTTCTATCACTTTAGCCACAGGAAAGACAACAAAAGTGGAAGAATGCATCGTCATCTTCACCATAGGTAAAATAATATCTATATCATATGTTCTATCACTTTAGCCACAGGAAAGACAACAAAAGTGGAAGAATGCATCGTCATCTTCACCATAGGTAAAATAATATCTATATCATATGTTCTATCACTTTAGCCACAGGAAAGACAACAAAAGTGGAAGAATGCATCGTCATCTTCACCATAGGTAAAACAACATCTATATCATATGTTCTATCACTTTAGCCACAGGAAAGACAACAAAAGTGGAAGAATGCATCGTCATCTTCACCATAGGTAAAACAACATCTATATCATATGTTCTATCACTTTAGCCACAGGAAAGACAACAAAAGTGGAAGAATGCATCGTCATCTTCACCATAGGTAAAATAATATCTATATCATATGTTCTATCACTTTAGCCACAGGAAAGACAACAAAAGTGGAAGAATGCATCGTCATCTTCACCATAGGTAAAATAACATCTATATCATATGTTCTATCACTTTAGCCACAGGAAAGATAACAAAAGTGGAAGAATACATCCATAGGATCTGCTTCTAGCTACAATAAACAGGCCCAAAATATTATAGCTTGATCTTCCTTCTAGCTACAATAAACAGGTCCAAAATATTATAACTTGATCTTCCTTCTAGCTACAATAAACAGGTCCAAAATATTATAACTTGATCTTCCTTCTAGCTACAATAAACAGGTCCAAAATATTATAACTTGAGCTTCCTTCTAGCTACAATAAACTGGTCCAAAATATTATAACTTGATCTTCCTTCTAGCTACAATAAACAGGCCCAAAATATTATAACTTGATCTTCCTTCTAGCTACAATAAACTGGCCCAAAATATTATAACTTGATCTTCCTTCTAGCTACAATAAACAGGTCCAAAATATTATAACTTGATCTTCCTTCTAGCTACAATAAACAGGTCCAAAATATTATAACTTGATCTTCCTTCTAGCTACAATAAACTGGTCCAAAATATTATAACTTGATCTTCCTTCTAGCTACAATAAACTGGTCCAAAATATTATAACTTAATCTTCCTTCTAGCTACAATAAACAGGTCCAAAATATTATAACTTGATCTTCCTTCTAGCTACAATAAACTGGTCCAAAATATTATAACTTGAACTTCCTTCTAGCTACAATAAACAGGTCCAAAATATTATAACTTGATCTTCCTTTTATGGACCCTCATCTTGTGAATAAATTTCAAATGATTAGCTCATGAGAAACTTAAATTATTGAGCGGAAACCAAAAGCTGGATATAGACATAAAGTAAGGGCATGGGTAAAACTGTGTATGAATGAAACAATTTGTGAATATACATTTTTGTATAATGAAAACAATACTGTTACATATTTACAAATTACAAGTTTATTCTGACTTATGATATCCTACCTTCTTTAGACTTCCAGTTATCATCTAATGATGGTTTCTCAGTCATTAGTGGAGGGAGTTTACTTCCTAAGGGAGGTAGATTACTGGTTTCTTTAGATTTCCATTCATCTTCTAACGAGGGTGTTTTCCAGGCTGTATCTAGTGATATAGGTGCTAGTTTCCCACCAGCAGGTCCAGTTGGTGTTTTATACAGATCTTTTTTGTCTATTAACAAAGAAAAAGCATGGCATAAAATCCTTTTTCCTTCGAAAGAAGAGTTTAAAAATCTATGTAAACTAGGTAGTTAAATACTAATATTCATCATGCACTATATTATTGTGGAAGCAAAATATTATTGTGGACAAATAATCATGTAGATATCAAATTTAGTGCACACAGCATGTTTCTGTGGTAATCTTCATCAGGTACACTCTAAGCTCAAATATTTGAAAACCAAATAACTTAAGTCTTTTCAAGTTTGTAAATACAAGTAATATTGTCTAAATGACAAATACAAGTAATATTGTCTGAGTGACAAATACAAGTAATATTGTCTGAGGGACAAATACAAGTAATATTGTCTGAGTGACAAATACAAGTAATATTGTCTGAGGGACAATATACAAGTAATATTGTCTGAGTGACAAATACAAGTAATATTGTCTGAGGGACAATATACAAGTAATATTGTCTGAGTGACAAATACAAGTAATATTGTCTGAGTGACAAATACAAGTAATATTGTCTGAGTGACAAATACAAGTAATATTGTCTGAGGGACAATATACAAGTAATATTGTCTGAGTGACAAATACAAGTAATATTGTCTGAGGGACAATATACAAGTAATATTGTCTGAGTGACAAATACAAGTAATATTGTCTGAGTGACAAATACAAGTAATATTGTCTGAGTGACAAATACAAGTAATATTGTCTGAGTGACAAATACAAGTAATATTGTCTGAGAGACAAATACAAGTAATATTGTCTGAGGGACAAATACAAGTAATATTGTCTGAGGGACAATATACAACACTATTATACTTAATGTAAGTTTCTGTAGAGATATTTGGACTGATGATGATCATATTTTAAGTGGTTAGGATTATGGTGCTTAACACCACTTTTAACAATATTTCAGTTATATCGTGGTGGTAAGTTTTATTGGTGGAGGAAACCGGAGAAAACCACCGACCTGCCGCAAGTCACTAAGAAACTTTATCACATTATGTTGTATCGAGTACACCTCGCCATTAGCAGGATTTGAACTCACAACTTTAGTGGAGATAAGTACTGATTGCATAGGTAGTTGTAAATCCAACTACCATACGATCACGACAGCCCTGACATATATATAAGACTTTTTTATAGAACAATAGTTAAAAAGACATATGACATATACTGGTAGCTCTGTTATATTAGATTACCAAAGACATTAGTATAATAACAATAATGATGACGTCATCTTTTAATACACAAAAATATGTTATATATTCCCTCCACTAACCAATCAGGAAATCAGCTCAGAATGAGAAAATATTTTCACATATTACTGGCCTCTGACATTATTATACAATTATTTGGACAATAATCATTTCATTATATGCAATGCAAAAAAGAAAACAGTAGTATTTTCTTTCTACAGTACATCATCATTTTTTTTAATTTTATATTTATAAATTGCACATAAACAAATATATTGCAAATATATTCAGTTTTGCTGTAAAGGAAATATTGCTATCCAACATTAGTCAGATGTATGTTCCTATGATTCTTCTTACCTAAATCTAAGGCAGACATTGCTATACTGGATTCTGACCCTGGCACTACAACAATACTAGGAGACCCAGGTCTGGCTTCTAGATCAGCGACAGTGATGGGGCGTGGTCTTTCCACTCTCTCATCACCATTCCTATCAAAAATGTAAAAAGTTATAAAAGTACAAAACAAATGCCAAAGTTTATTGACAAGAGCAGAAACAAGCATCATTTCACTGGATTTCCTCTTGTCTACCACCTCCACACAATACTGTTACCATTTCATATTGTTAACTCTACATGAGTCAGGTACCAGGAGATTGTTATTTGTATGCCAAATGAATAGGTTTGGATTATGGCTTATGGTGTTTAATGCCACTTTAACAATATTTCAGTTATATCATAGCGGTCAGTTTTATTGGAGGAAATCAGAGTCCCCAGAGAAAACTACCGACCTGTCGCAAGTCATTGACAAACTTTATCACATAATGTTGTATTAAGTACACCTCTCCATGAACGGGGTTCGAACTCACGACATTAGTGGTGATAGGCACTGATTGCACAGGTAGTTGTAAATCCAACTACCATACGATCATGACCACGACGGCCCCCCAAACGAATAAAGGTAAAATTTATTCATATAGGTCTATTCTACAGCAAATGTAATGATTGCGGGATAAAAAATGTAGTGCATGTGATCACAACAGACATTTTTATTGAATATCACATACTCCAATTATTTTATCATGTCCCTTTTTTACGACAGATTTCCTTCACAAATATAACTGTTATCTGTTGATGCTGCAATTAACTCAATTCAATATTGCTAAATCTGATAAAACTGATATTTTTATGCAGCTTAAATAACCATACAAACCACCTTTACTCTTTTACTCTTTAATACACTCTTTTTTTTCTTTATATTCAGTAGTCCCCTCTTATCCTTAATAAATTAAAGGCCACCCTTCTTATCAGGCCAGATGTCAGATGCACTGAGATTGTAAAATACTATTCTATTGTCCTCCTCAAGAGAGGCCACCCTTCTTATAGGACCACTTTTTCATTGCAGAAGAGGTGGAACTATCGTACTTCTATTTTAATAATGTATCAAAAGACGAACATTCTAATACTAAATGTGGTACATGATTGATTGATTGATTGATTGCTTAACATATATAAATGAGCAGTATTTCAGCTATATCTAGGAGGAAAATGTGGTACAATTAATGACAATATAAACAAACCTCTCATTGTAGTCATCAGACATGTTTGACATATCAAATCTAGGAGGTGGTTCTTTTCTATCTCTAGATGATGATTGCTCAGTTAGTTCTCTAAGACTATCTGTAAATACAAAGATTATCAAATATATCAATGTATTTTCCACAGCGAACTCCATCTTGAAATCATCCAAAAAATTATAATTTTGTACATGACAATTCAAAGATTATTCCTGACTTTGAGATTAATATGCTTCTCGGTAGAAGTCATTAATACAATATTTTATATGGTTTTATATCAAAATCATGTCATATAGTGGCAGCCATCTTGAATTACTGATCAGCAAAAAAAACCCAAACTTCTGAAGAGTACCACTTTTAATATTTATGAAAGAAATTTGACATTTCAAATTTAAGCACAATTTAAATACAGTAAAATCTATTATTACATATTGGTATAAGCATCAATTGTTTCCTATTTGTCAGTGTTCTATTTTAAATGGAAGGTCTGAGTGATAAATTGTGGTTCACGTTGATGACTCTTGACCGCAAGCCTAACACCACTGAGTCCATGAATCCATATCAAGTGTGAAGGTTCTACCCAGTTATAACTGCCTCCGATTTCCGTCCTCAAAAAAGCTGGTAATCAAAATGTAGCTGTATTTGTATGTTTTACAGCTGAATTTTTTTATGGACAACAAATAATACTTGACCTTTATTTATCATCACGATGTCTGCAATACTAAAGCATGGCGATGTTTCGACCTGTACACCCTGTATCACTGGTTTATTATAATAGAAAATAATGTTAGATAATGTCTATTATTAATTAATTAATATAATGTCATACCATTCAGTTGACTTGACTGTCTGCCCTCGTATGGTGTAGAAGACATTGGCCTATGTATTGGACTAGCTGTAGGGGAAACAACCCTCTTCTGACTACTGGAGGTAACTGAAAAAAAAATGTTTTAAGTTGACTAAACTGGAAGGGTAAAAAGCTGTTGTATGTCACAATAAGGTTTTAGCAACAGAGATTTGGCTGTACAATTGAGAGAATACCATTCTAAAACTGATCGTCTTATGCTTCGCTTGCAAGTAACGTGATCGGTTTATGAATGTCAGCAATCTTGCAGGCCAGACAAACCTATCACTGAAGAAGACAGGCTTATAGCATGTCATGCCATAAGTCCAATAGAGGATATGTGAGATTTTCTTGATGGGAAAATCTACCAACACATTCCAGGATGTCAAAACACTGCTGAATTAACAAACACTAACTTGTAGTAATGGAGATAATCCTAACAGAGACTCAGGTTCCATAGGAGAACATTTTTTAAGAGTTTCTTTGTTATTGTAAACGTTGTACAAGTGCATGTGGAGAAAATACCCCATCAACGAAAGTTTCTAAATATAGTACAACCTTCATTTAAAAAAGATAGTTGGTGTTAGACTCTATCTGTCTTGATACATTGTATATGAATATTCATGACATATCTAGTCAGTGAAACCAGTCTTAATTTCCTGTTCCAATAGTAAAGCCATACCTTCTGGTTCCTTGATAAGTCTATCATGTGACCTTGCCTGTTCATCAGGTCCTGCTGCTGGGTTAGTTAGATTGTAATGAAAATCTCTATAGGCTTGGTCTAAATTCTATAATACAAGATATAATAAATATTAACATGCTTACAAACGATTGGTCTAAATTCTACAATACAAGATATAATAAATATTAACATGCTTACAAACGATTGGTCTAAATTCTACAATACAAGATATAATAAATATTAACATGCTTACAAACGATTGATTTGACACTGTTCAATATAAATTTTGACAGGAAGTTTAAAAGAATTTTGAACCCAGTAATAGATTTAACCCCCACATTTTTGTACATGCCCCAAACCAGGACCTGGATTTCCAATGTCACATGTCATGGTTTTTTTTTTGTGTTCAATGATTTGATGTTCGGTTTGATGATATTGGTGGATCATCACTGCTTAAACTTTCTTTCATAAAATAAAATTAAAATGAAGGTCAAGATAACTGGATCATATTTAGAACTGACGTCATTGTTTTTATCTGTGACATC
The DNA here is from genome assembly GCA_963680875.1 of Bathymodiolus brooksi. Lineage (NCBI taxonomy): Eukaryota > Metazoa > Mollusca > Bivalvia > Mytilida > Modiolidae > Bathymodiolus > Bathymodiolus brooksi. The sequence continues at coordinate 68,384,446 of OY804582.1, forward strand.
ATAATGTGCTTTATGTCCGATTGACCGATCAACTTGCGTGTGCGAGGTACGAACTGACCTGTTATTTTTGAGGATCAAGATCAGTTCAGTGATCCAGACTTTATCAGTAAAACACATCAAAGGGAAAATGTCCAATTTGCCAATAAAACTTTATCATATTTAGATTGGTGAATCATTACAAAAAGTTATAGTTCTAAATAAATGCAGATCAAGTGTACTCAACATAAATAAATAGCATAAGGGTCAAGGACAACATATGGGTCTCTCTCCAATCAATACAAAAATATATACAAACATAAATATTCATTCTTGGAAAATACCTAGCTTAAATCTGACTTTTCGTTCACAAGTTATCATTTGGAAACCAAAAAATTAGCAAACTGGAAGTACAAAAAAAGGGGTATTACTAAATAAGAATTGTCGAAAAATCATCATTATCAAACCTGATCTAGATATTCATATGATACACTTACATACCACACCTAGCTTCAATTCAACTTTTTGCTTGCAAGATATCATCCAGATATAGCGGTCCACGTTCGTGGACCGATATAAAAGGGGGGATTTGCCCCCCCCCCCCTCCCCAAGAAACAGGAAACTAAAGATCGAGCAATATGAACCCCATTAAAACCTTGGGTGAACTCATTTTCTCCGGAAGGATAAGCAGTTCCTGCTCCACTAGTGGCATCCACAAATAATTAAATTGACTGTCAGTGATTTAAACATGTACATATAGTTTTTGTATTCTATGAATGAATGTTGTACTTGATTTAAACAAGGGTAAAGTTCATGACATTTTCCCATACATGCATTACAATTAACAGGTATGGTTAGAAGATAATCAAACAATCTACATATAGATAGTCAAACTTGTTATCAAAAGTATATAGTTTTAACCTTTCATTCATTGTTTATTGTATATATGTTAACTTATGTATTAACTAAATTTAATACGGCGCTCGGCCAGTAATCTTCAGTAGTGAAGGACGGCCAGAAATATAAAGAAGAAGAAGTCTCAGCAACCCCCTCTGTATAACGGTTTCCTTTTTTAGCCAATCTTATCTATTCCTCCCCAGCGTTTTCCCGTGCATTCGACCATTATATAACGACCCACTGTCTAACGCGACTAACGACCATGTTCTTTGGGTAAAAATCCTTGACAACGACTATTAGAAGATTATTATCAAACCGGAAGTTAGATAATAAATAAACAAACACAGTCCCGACTTTGGAAAATTTTCCGTTTTGCCCAGCTGATGCAGCGATTGTTGCCAATATCCCTCTTGCTGATATCAGCATGATCTACTGACTGAGTCCATACCTGTTACTAGTTCATAATAATAGATTTTTCATATTAAATGAAGTCACGATTAGCGTTATTGTGTATCCGCCATTTTTTTTATAGGTAAGATGTTCACGTGATGATTTATTATTGTTGTTTGGTTTATTTGGGTTTATTTCTTATTTATATTAAATATTTAAAATTACTTACTATAGAAAATACCGTTTTAATCTTTCAGTTTTATAAATAAATAATCGTGATTTTGAAAATTATTGAATTATGAAGTACTGGTTCCCAGCATATATTTCTGTCAATATTCGTTTAACGTGCGGTAACAGATCAAGGTAAACACATGCTGATTGTGTGATTAGGCTATTTATAGCTTTCGGCGAGTGATTGAAGTTGAATTTTAACGTTTTATCAGGAAATTTCATTAGTCTGTTATCAGTCGATATTGAATGACACGGAAGAAACGAAAGTTGCTGGCCCAAGTGGCCCGAGAATATCAACTGGCCCAGCGGGCCGATCTTTGTTCAGTTTGACTGGCCCGACCGTAAATATACTGGCCACAGGCCAGCGGTTACATCGACCCCTGCATGTTAAATAAATATGTTTTCCTTCCCATTTTTGATATTAATATAGACTTAAAAAGATAGAAATAACTCAAATTGGATGAAAATAATTAAAATCTAGCACAATCCACCAACAAAATATGGTCAAAGAAGCATATCCGTGTGTATTCATTAGATTATATTCTACCTACCTGAGCCTCTCTTTCAAGACTTTTTAATCTATATTTAGCATCAGCTATAACATCTGCTGATACAGTAGAAGACCTATCATCTTCTGAGAAGGCAGGATACAATTTTCTTCCTGGTTTAGCCGAGGGTAAATCATATTCTGCCTCAATATCATCCATCATATCATTCTCATCGTATGCTGTCTGCGGTCGACGTTTAGGACTAGATAATTTAGAGGCATACTGATTTCCCGGTAGCTTTTGAAACTCATCGTCTATTTCATCGTCAGTATCTGTTCTAGGTAGAGGTATTGACCTTGACCCACGGAATACACCTGGAGCACTGAAAGAAGAATTAATGAACATTAGACATAATGTTTTAAATCACATGCATTGTTTCAACTAGACTATTGCCAGTTTTATCAATTTTTTTCAGGACATTCTTTAAATAATTAAGCTAATTTCAGGACAATTTGAGAAATGGGTGGGAAAATGTCCTGAGACCGGCCTATCTAAATCACTGAACTTGTCCAGTTTTATTAATTTTATTCTGATTTTTCCTGTGGCAATCTAAATTTAGACATATCTCTGTCACAACTTTTACCTTCCTGATTTATTGCTTGTAATCTTGTCATATACATAGTTGAAATACTGCTTACTTGAAAATAAATCAATCAATCAATCAATCAAAAAATAAAACAATAAAATTGGTGAATTGGTATAACCTTTGAAATATGTTATTTCATTTCAATAAATTTGTGAAAAGGGAATTAAAAGTTTTATTTCTAAAATGTAGGGGGCTTCAAACAGTAACAGATTTTATTCTACAGGTAGATAAAAAACAATTAATACTTACTCCATATCATCAGCTGGTTTTCTGTAAACTTCATTGGTTAATGCTACAATAAATTAATCATAATATTAATACACTCACTTCTTGACTAAATTATAAGCATGATATATAAATATTAATACACTCACTTCTTTACTAAATTATAAACATGATATATACATGTATATACTATCGTTGATTTGTTCTGGGAGAATGAATTTCTCAGAGCAATCTCATATCAAATGTGAAGCGTGGGATGTGAAGCGTGGGATGTGAAGCCTGGGATGTGAAGCCTGGGATGTGAGATGTGAGGAGAAGTTGAGGATTTGGTGAGATGATGTCATTATAGTGTCACATATCACCATAGTTGAGGATTCGGTGAGATGACGTCATCATAGCGTCACATATCACCATAGTTGAGGATTTGGTGAGATGACGTCATTATAGTGTCACATATCACCATAGTTGAGGATTTGGTGAGATGACGTCATTATAGTGTCACATATCACCATAGTTGAGGATTTGGTGAGATGACGTCATTATAGTGTCACATATCACCATAGTTGAGGATTCGGTGAGATGACGTCATTATAGCATCACATATCACCATAGTTGAGGATTTGGTGAGATGACGTCATTATAGTGTCACATATCACCATAGTTGAGGATTCGGTGAGATGACGTCATTATAGCATCACATATCACCATAGTTGAGGATTTGGTGAGATGACGTCATTATAGCATCACATATCACCATAGTTGAGGATTTGGTGAGATGACGTCATCATAGCGTCACATATCACCATAGTTGAGGATTTGGTGAGATGACGTCATCATAGCATCACATATCACCATAGTTGAGGATTTGGTGAGATGACGTCATCATAGCATCACATATCACCATAGTTGCTTGATAATAGATAAGATCACATGTAAGGGAAAATGTACAAATCATTTATAAAAGTAACCACAAATTTTATATAATAAGAATCCTCCATAATTCTGTGTTAAACAAATATAAAACTAAATCCAATTATCTAAAATCTTTAAAATGATTTACTTTTTAAAAGAAATCATATTGATTAGGAAAACATTGTATGTTAATCTTCTATTTTATTTCAATGACATACTATTGTGAGATTTTATGTATCTCACATCACATGACTTTTATTGGAGTCACAATGTGAATAAACAGCTGTGCCAAGAGCGCATGATACGCCCGTCGTCAACATTCATACAATATTTGTAAAGACTTTCTTTCTCATAACTCTTGAATGAAAAATTTCCATGTTAATCCACAAAGTTGAAAAAAAATCATTTAAACATAGTAATACGACACATTTTTTGAGAAATCAGTAAAGACTATCAATTCCAATAACAGTACGAAGTTTGAAGTGAATTAAAGTTTGTTTTTGCCCGCAAAAACATATGTCTCCCCCCGTCCCACAAACTGTAGTCAAAGGTAAATAATCTATTTAGGTAACAAATAAAATTAAGCTTCAATGAATAACAAAAAAGTGTTTTTAATCCATGAAACACAAAACAAATTTGATCAAAAGTGCTAAAGCAAGGGTTACAGGTACTATTCCATATTGTCATGGCAAAGTTCCCCTTTCCAGAAAATTGCTCAGCCTATGTTCCAATGATTTTAAAGGAGTTTTGTTCTTCTAAAATCAATGGATTGGTGATGAAATTTTTTTCAGGGAGATAGTGACATTATGATTGACTCTTGTACATATATATACCTTGTATATACGGTACAAGTTTCAGTAAGGGATATTACACTAGAGTGTTTGCAAATAACTCCCACAAAATTTAAGGGATCAAAATTTCCTGGTAATATGCACAACTACATATGGTGTCCTTACTACCTACCAAGTTTCATGAAATTCTGTTCAGTAGTTTCAGAGGAGTTGTGCTGACAAGCTGCTTCATAAGTATATTTCGGGAAATTTCTAAGTTCAAAGAGGCATAACTCCCACAAAATTCAGGAGATCAAAATTTCCTGGTAATATGCACAACTACATATGGTGACCTTACTACCTACCAAGTTTCAAGAAATTCTGTTCAGTAGTTTCAGAGGAGTTGCACTGACAAGCTGCTTCAGAAGTATATTTCGGGAAATTTTTAAGTTCAAAGGGGCATAACTCCCACAAAATTTAAGGGATCAAAATTTCCTGGTAATATGCACAACTACATATGGTGTCCTTACTACCTACCAAGTTTCATGAAATTCTGTTCAGTAGTTTCAGAGGAGTTGCACTGACAAACTGTGTGACGGACAGATGGACAGACGAACAGACAGACAGATGGACAGACGGACAGGACAAAAACAATATGTCTCCCCACCAAAGTGGGGCGAGACATAATTGGCGAAGGGGTTCTCAATTTACAGCGCGACATACGAAAAATCGCCTACAATTTGATGAATGAAGTCCCATAACTCTAGAATGAAAAATCAAAATTTTACCAAGTATACAGACCGTAAGACTATCAATTCCAATAACTATGCGAAGTTTGAAGTGAATTGGCCAAGGGGTTCTCAATTTACAGTGCGACATACGAAAAATCGCCTACAATTTGATGAATAAAGTCCAATAACTCTGGAATGAAAATTCGAAATTTCACCATAAAGTATACAGACCGTAAGACTATCAATTCCAATAACTATGCGAAGTTTGAAGTGAATTGGCCAAGGGGTTCTCAATTTACAGTGCGACATACGAAAAATCGCCTACAATTTGATGAATAAAGTCCAATAACTCTGGAATGAAAATTCGAAATTTCACCATAAAGTATACAGACCGTAAGACCATCAATTCCAATAACTCTGTGAAATTTGAAGTGAATTGGCCAAGGGGTTCTTAAGTTAGAGCGCGACATGTGAAACGGATGGACGGACGGACAGACGGACGGACAGTGGTATACCATAATACGTCCCATCTTAAAGACGGGTGTATAAAAACCTTGCAATGCAAAAGTTCTGCTCTTTCATAAAAAAAACACAAAACAAGAAAATGAGTCTTTATATATCAAATCTCCATGCCTTGAGTAGGTAATTGTTGCTTAACAAATCTCCATGCCTTGAGTGGGTGATTGTTGCTTAACAAATCTCCATGCCTTGAGTAGGTGATTGTTACTTAACAAATCTCCATGCCTTGAGTGGGTGATTGTTGTTTAACAAATCTCCATGCCTTGAGTGGGTGATTGTTACTTAACAAATATCCATGCCTTGAGTGGGTGATTGTTACTTAACAAATCTCCATGCCTTGAGTGGGTGATTGTTGTTTAACAAATCTCCATGCCTTGAGTGGGTGATTGTTGTTTAACAAATCTCCATGCCTTGAGTGGGTGATTGTTGCTTAACACTAAGTGAGCAATATTTTGGTGAGAACAAGCTACAATCAATGAGATAATGATGATGTCAGCTTTGTACTAGACCAACATGCTTAGTTTTATTTTTATAGTGCTAGCTCCCTGAAACGGTGCAAGGGTAGACAAGTCACTCCACTCTTGACACATTATTCTGATTCCAAGCCAATCAGTTTTTGCTCTTACTCTTCAAAGCTTAGCAGAGAAGAAGCAAATACCTATTTCTTAGTCTTTGGTTTGACCTGATTGAGCTTAAATCCACAGTCTACCACACTCGAGGCGAGCATGCTACCAATTACACCACATTTGTGGTTCTCCTTAGTGTACCTTGATGTGTAACAGTTAACTGTGACCTCATATCTACTATTTCCCTATTCATGTCTCTAATAGTGACCGTCTGCTCCTAAAGTCTACCACACTCGAGTGAGCATGCTAACGATTCCACCACATATATGGTTGCCCTACCTTGATGTGTAACAGTTAACTGTGACTGACCTCATATCTACTATTTCTCTATTCATGTCTCTAATAGTGACCGTCTGCTCCTCAAGTCTACCACACTCGAGGGAGCATGCTAATGATTCCACCACATATATGGTTGCCCTACCTTGATGTGTAACAGTTAACTGTGACCTCATATCTACTATTTCTCTATTCATGTCTCTAATAGTGACCGTCTGCTCCTCAAATCTTCTCACTAAATCTCTGTTTCTGTCCATCTATAAAACAAGTTGACAGTTAATTCAAGTTAACGAGATTTGACATAATAAAAACTCTACAATATATTACAGCCCATCAACGGGTTTGTAACAAGAGTAACATGATGGATGCCACTAGTGAATCAGGAACTCCTTACCTTCCTGGAGCACCTGAGTTCATCCCCAGTTTTTAGTGAGGTTCATGTTACTCGATCTTTAGTTTTCTGTGTAGTGTTTTGTAGATCATTGTTTGTCCTTTTGGCCATTGTATTATCTGTCCTTTGATTTACGACTTCTGATTACTCAAATAGAATCTTAAACTTAAACAATACAGACAACATACAGAGAAACACCATACCTCTTCCTGTAGTCTATTTTCTAGATGTGTTTTTTGACTTCCAGCTATGACAAGTTCTTGACGTAAATTCTCCCGAGCTTTCTCCAAATCTCTCTGTAGCATTAATGTCTCTGGTGATGGTCTTCGTAACTCTCTTAATAATTCCTCTTGTCCTAATTTCAATAGAAATAGTTAATAACAAACTGATATTTATGTAAAGATAAGCATAGAGACACTGAACCCTGAAAAAACCCTAGAATCGTGTATAAACAAAACCTTAGATAAAAGTCCCATTATAGGAAATCTTTGTTCAAAATAACCTGTATAAACCAAATACCTGTCTATTTCGAACACATAAGTTGGTCCTAAGGAGGTCGGTTTAGACAAGTTTCACTCTATAAAGATTTGTTTTCCTGATTCTAAAAAAAGGTAATATCATACTTTTACAATATATATATATAGTTAGTGTTATGGCGTTTAACGCCACTTTCAACAATATTTCAGCTATATCGTGGGGGTCAGTTTTATTCTTGGAGGAAACCGGAGTATCCCGAGAAAACCACTGACCTGCCGCAGAGCAGGATTAGAATATATATATGTAAGACTCAGATCAACATCCATGTCCGATTTCTACATCACAGACATCTGTAACTCAGATCTATGTCCTTTTTTCAATTTCTCAAATCGGCATCCAATTCTCAAATCTATGTCCTTTTTCAAATCATCAAATCTATGGCCGTTTCTCACTTTCTCAAATCGACGTCAAATGATGTCACGGTGTATGCCCTAACCCTAATTCTACCCCCAGCTATTAACCTAACCAATAAATCGGCCATAGATCTGAGAATTTGGAAAGGACGCCAATTGTTTACTGTAAGGTATCCATGGAAACAACTTATCTTAGATTGAAATAATAAGATTTGACTGTATATAGACTTTATATTTACACGATCACTTCATGGAATACTAACAAAATATTTTTGTGACACAGATAAGATGAAGTTTTTGTTCCTGTAACTAAAACTACTTACTTCCTCTTTCCCTTTCATTCATATTTAATACTTCTGCTAACCTCCTGAAATAAATATTATAATGCAAGTCATCAAAGAATGATTCTATAATTCATCTAAAGACAATGTAACATCTTTCCTTTTTATAGAAATAAAGATTAAGACTACAATAACAACAGTATATCTTCCTCATTATATACATTTGTTTAGGGCAAGAATAATAAAAAAATAATTTGATTTAAGGAATATTGGTTTTCAACACCACCAGATTCCCAAAACAATAATATTGACCTTCTATAAAGCAGATTACCCAAACAAAATTACTGAGCTTTCATACACCAGATAATCCTAACCTAACTATTGACTTTATATAACCAGATTAGCTAAACAAAACTACCAACCATTCCATAACCTGATTACCTAAATTTTGCACAAAAAAAAAATGGAATTCCAATTTTACATGTAAGAGTTGCAAATACAAACTTTTTATGAATTAATCTGAGTGTAAAGGGGCCTTAAAACTCTGAAAATATATTCCAATCAAATGCCGTAATGATATGCAAATCATCATATGCTAATTAGCATGCAAAGTTTTGAGAAATTCTAACAATCATAACATCAACATCCAGTTTATTTGGAGAAGAGAAGATTACAAATTTATAGAAGGTTGAACCTAGTTTGTTTACCATTAGTCCTAACCTACTTACGTTCTCAATGTCTCTACTTCATTCTTCATAACAACACTCTGTTCTTTCATAATTTTATAGTCCGACATCTAAAAATAGCATTACGATATGTACATGTAGTGAAAATGAAGATGACCTTTGACCTGAGTCTATGACCTTGACATTGATGGCAATAGTTTTAGAATTTATAAGTCTACATTTTTATGATGTTGCATATTATACAATAATGGACTCTTGAGGTGGTAAAGATGGTCTGATACTGACAAAACAAACCAATATTGACCAAGACAATACCTAGGTCAATACTGGTTTTTCTAGTCGATATCAGCACCATATTTACCACCTTAAAAGTCTGCAATTGTTTTATAACATAGATCTGTAAAGAAAAATGACAATTATATACACTCCGACAAAAGTTAAGCGCCACCCTATATTTTTATCGATACATTTTTTTTACATCAATACTGTTAAAACAATAAAATAGATATCACCATTTTTCTTACACTTCTTAAAAGACTACACCAAGGGCTCTAAAATTACCAATCTATGAAGTATTTATCATCCTGAAAGACGTGACTATGACGTGGCAAAAATGGGGTTCAAAACAGGCACTGGAAAAACATAAAACCAGTTTGTCTTTGATGGAAGTTTTAAACATTGCATTAAAATGCAGAGTCTTCAGATTTTAAGAATTTTTAAATGCATCTATTGTGCGTATGTGTAAGGCATAACAATCAATAACGAGTATATCCACCGCGTTTATTGTGAAGTTCTGTAACACGCCTCGTCATGCTTCGCACAAGACGCCTAAGCCGTTTTTGGGGGAACTGTTGCCATTCCTGTAAGATTGCAATTTTTAATTCGTCAATATTTTGACATTTTGGATTGCGTTGGTTAATTTTTCGGCCAATAAAGTCCCATACATGCTCTGTAGGGTTCATTGTCTGGCGACATCGCAGGCCATGGAATTGTCTCTTGGTGTAAAAGATGTTGTACAATTCAGGCTCTATGTGGCCTAGCGTTGTCGTCCATGAACATTGGCCTGTCAGCCAATGCATGATTGTCGAAATGGGGGACTACGTGTGGAGCGAGCACATTGTCACGGTATTTTTGGCCTGTCAGATTACCATCAAGAACGTACAAGTCCAACTTACAGTCAAAGGAAAAACAATCCCAGACAGTTACACCCCCACCCCCAAAAGCAGTTGTACCCAAAATGTGGTTGTCCTGAAGTGAAGTGTTTCGTTGGCGCCAAACTCTTGCACGACCGTCGGTAGGGCATAACAAAAAACGACTTTCATCAGATCAGTGGACCCGTCTCCATGTGCGAATAGTCCACCCCAAATGATCATGTGACCAGTCAAATCGAGCATGGCGATGACGTAATGTCAACTGTGGACGTTTTATGGGTCGTCGCGCTCACATTCCCCGATGGTGGAGGCGTCTGATTACAGTGCGTGTGTTAATGTGGCCTCCAAACGCTAAATTACCACGAAATGCACCAGCTGTACTGAACGGACGTTGCCGCGCTCGTCTGGATATGAGCCGGTCCTCTCTCGGCGTCGTTTTGCGAGGTCTACCTGCACGTGGACGGTCAGTAACATTCCCCGTTTGACGAAAACGCTGCATCAGTCGTACAATGATGGAATGGTTAATCCTGAAGTGGTCTGCCACCCTTCTATGGCTAAAACCACCGCTATGCATGCCAACAGCTTGCCACCTTTCTAGTATGGTTAATTTTCACCGCACCATACCAAACCAATAGAAAATGAAACTTAAAACTCTACACAAAAAAAATCAGCTTTCGTTCGCAAACACAAATGTTGAAAAGCACACGTGGCACTTTACACACCCTGTCATATACACATAAATAAAAATCGATCAATAACCTGTTTCACAGGTAAGTAAGTATGTGTGTACAGGTAGCGAAAACAACAAACCGATTTGAAATAAGTTGATTATTAGAAAAGATATTATTGAAACAAGTCAGGTGGTGCTTAAGTTTTGTTGGACTGTATATATTTACAATTTTTTTTTTTCAACAGTTGGAATAAAAACAACAATTCCAATAAACTTCTTTTAAAATCACTAGAACCTCAGTGACTTTTCAAGTATTCAAAATATCTTTCCACGAATCATTTCTGGAATACATCCTCTAATGTGCTTGTGAAATTTTTTTCTGCTTCGTATCTCTGATGACTTCAGCCAACTCTGTCATTGTTCAAACCAGAAAATGATATCACTTCTATTGCAGCATGTGAGATATCCCTTACTTTTACAAAACAGCCATTGAATATTACTTTTAATACAGAAGTAAATGGACTTTTGACGTTTGTATAGCTATATAATGTTATATGATTAAACACTTTCTCATAACCGCTGATACAATATAATTTACTTTTCTACGAAATAATAACTAGTAATGTCTATATAACTTTTACTTACATCTCTTAATTTAGCATTAAGTATCTCATTCTGTCTTGTAGCAGAAATGTCTTTGTGTCTTTCTTCATGTAACTGAGTCTAAATTAAAATAATATCAAGATTGATTAAAACATTAAAATTAACATATTAACATTATTTACATAAAACATTAGCATATTAACATTATTTACATAAAACATTAACATATTAACATTATTTACATAAAACATTAGCATATTAACATTATTTACAAAAAATATAAGAATGAAACAATTTGACATTTCAAATAGTAGGGTCATGGAACTTGCCATCTACACTAGTGCATGGGAATTATGATACTACATCTAATGCAGCCAAGGCCAGGATGAAGTGAAGGGGAGGTGGATCGTAACCCTTGGATGGCAAAGATGAACTTTTGTATGCAAAATGTAAATACTTTATAATCCAACTAATTATTTCCATTCTATGTAAGTTACCTAGAGTTGTCCCCCTTGATTACAACCTTCTCTATAAGTTACCTACTTCTAGTTCATTTGCTCTTAATGTTTTGTCTCTCAAAAGGTCTTTAATTTCCTGTATTTGATCTTTTTCATCCTTAACTCTCCTTTCTTCATCTAAAAATAAAGAAAACAAAATAATTTTAACAAGATGAACTGTGAGCTAATGCTCACTTATGATACCCCCGCTCTTCGGCAAACAGGAAGTAGGAATCTGACGGGTCAAAAAACGCTTCCCACGATATGGGGTACCTATATGAAGCTTGTGACCAAATACCAGATTTCTGCCATCAATAGTTGCTGAGAAAAATGCGACTAAAAATGGGCATATACAAAATGTATGTTCAATGTGTATAAAAATCAACAAAGTTGGCAAAGAGGAAGTAGGAATCTGATGGGTCCAAAAACGCTTCCCACGATATGGGGTACCTATATGAAGCTTGTGACCAAATATCAGATTTCTGCCATCAACAGTTACTAAGAAAAATGCGACGAAAAATATCTTGGACGGACGGAAGGACAGACGGACAGAGGTAAAACAGTATACCCCCCTCCCCCTTCAGGGAAAAATATCTTGGACGGACGGAAGGACAGACAGACAGAGGTTAAACAGTATACCCCCTCCCCCTAACAGTCGTGTTCATTGATAAAATAGTTTGAGGTACAGAAAGGGATGACAATTTATTTAAAAAGAAGAAAAAATTGTGTCCATAGGACATGGATGCTCCCACTTCCTGCTTAAGTAAAGAGGTATTTTTCTGCAAATCATGATGCCTAACTCCAGAACGGAAAAAGTGATAAAGTGTAAAATCCAACTTGGCCTTCCTTTTATGATCCTTGATATTGTGTATAAAATTCAAATAATTTGCTTAAGGGGAGCTTGTTACTGAGTGGAAACCAAATGTGGGACATACGGACAGATGTACATACAGTCATTGGTAAAACTTAATGCCCCCCGATGCCTAGCGACGGGGTCATAAAAACATCCAGTATAATAAATTAAATAATACATAGCTGAGAGAATGGTAGAGCCAATTGTTACCCTTTATTTCATTGTTTCAGGGTAACATTTGTTCTAACACCCACTATGAGTTGTTACCCTTTATTTCATTGTCTCAGGGTAACATTTGTTCTAGCACCCACTATGAGTTGTTACCCTTTATTTCATTGTCTCAGGGTAACATTTGTTCTAACACCCACTATGAGTTGTTACCCTTTATTTCATTGTCTCAGGGTAACATTTGTTCTAACACCCACTATGAGTTGTTACCCTTTATTTCATTGTCTCAGGGTAACATTTGTTCTAACACCCACTATGAGTTGTTACCCTTTATTTCATTGTCTCAGGGTAACATTTGTTCTAACACCCACTATGAGTTGTTACCCTTTATTTCATTGTCTCAGGGTAACATTTGTTCTAACACCCACTATGAGTTGTTACCCTTTATTTCATTGTCTCAGGGTAACATTTGTTCTAACACCCATGAGTTGTTACCCTTTATTTCATTGTCTCAGGGTAACATTTGTTCTAACACCCACTATGAGTTGTTACCCTTTATTTCATTGTCTCAGGGTAACATTTGTTCTAACACCCACTATGAGTTGTTACCCTTTATTTCATTGTCTCAGGGTAACATTTGTTCTAACACCCACTATGAGTTGTTACCCTTTATTTCATTGTCTCAGGGTAACATTTGCTCTAACACCCACTATGAGTTGTTACCCTTTATTTCATTGTCTCAGGGTAACATTTGCTCTAACACCCACTATGAGTTGTTACCCTTTATTTCATTGTCTCAGGGTAACATTTGTTCTAACACCCACTATGAGTTGTTACCCTTTATTTCATTGTCTCAGGGTAACATTTGTTCTAACACCCACTATGAGTTGTTACCCTTTATTTCATTGTCTCAGGGTAACATTTGTTCTAACACCCACTATGAGTTGTTACCCTTTATTTCATTGTCTCAGGGTAACATTTGTTCTAACACCCACTATGAGTTGTTACCCTTTATTTCATTGTCTCAGGGTAACATTTGTTCTAACACCCACTATGAGTTGTTACCCTTTATTTCATTGTCTCAGGGTAACATTTGTTCTAACACCCACTATGAGTTGTTACCCTTTATTTCATTGTCTCAGGGTAACATTTGCTCTAACACCCACTATGAGTTGTTACCCTTTATTTCATTGTCTCGGGGTAACATTTGTTCTAACACCCACTATGAGTTGTTACCCTTTATTTCATTGTCTCAGGGTAACATTTGTTCTAACACCCACTATGAGTTGTTACCCTTTATTTCATTGTCTCAGGGTAACATTTGTTCTAACACCCACTATGAGTTGTTACCCTTTATTTCATTGTCTCAGGGTAACATTTGTTCTAGCACCCACTATGAGTTGTTACCCTTTATTTCATTGTCTCAGGGTAACATTTGTTCTAGCACCCACTATGAGTTGTTACCCTTTATTTCATTGTCTCAGGGTAACATTTGTTCTAACACCCACTATGAGTTGTTACCCTTTATTTCATTGTCTCAGGGTAACATTTGCTCTAACACCCACTATGAGTTGTTACCCTTTATTTCATTGTCTCAGGGTAACATTTGTTCTAACACCCACTATGAGTTGTCACCCTTTATTTCATTGTCTCAGGGTAACATTTGTTCTAGCACCCACTATGAGTTGTTACCCTTTATTTCATTGTCTCAGGGTAACATTTGCTCTAACACCCACTATGAGTTGTTACCCTTTATTTCATTGTCTCAGGGTAACATTTGTTCTAACACCCACTATGAGTTGTTACCCTTTATTTCATTGTCTCAGGGTAACATTTGTTCTAACACCCACTATGAGTTGTTACCCTTTATTTCATTGTCTCAGGGTAACATTTGTTCTAGCACCCACTATGAGTTGTTACCCTTTATTTCATTGTCTCAGGGTAACATTTGTTCTAACACCCACTATGAGTTGTTACCCTTTATTTCATTGTCTCAGGGTAACATTTGTTCTAACACCCACTATGAGTTGTTACCCTTTATTTCATTGTCTCAGGGTAACATTTGTTCTAACACCCACTATGAGTTGTTACCCTTTATTTCATTGTCTCAGGGTAACATTTGTTCTAACACCCACTATGAGTTGTTACCCTTTATTTCATTGTCTCAGGGTAACATTTGCTCTAACACCCACTATGAGTTGTTACCCTTTATTTCATTGTCTCAGGGTAACATTTGTTCTAACACCCACTATGAGTTGTTACCCTTTATTTCATTGTCTCAGGGTAACATTTGTTCTAACACCCACTATGAGTTGTTACCCTTTATTTCATTGTCTCAGGGTAACATTTGTTCTAACACCCACTATGAGTTGTTACCCTTTATTTCATTGTCTCAGGGTAACATTTGTTCTAACACCCACTATGAGTTGTTACCCTTTATTTCATTGTCTCAGGGTAACATTTGTTCTAGCACCCACTATGAGTTGTTACCCTTTATTTCATTGTCTCAGGGTAACATTTGTTCTAACACCCACTATGAGTTGTTACCCTTTATTTCATTGTCTCAGGGTAACATTTGTTCTAACACCCACTATGAGTTGTTACCCTTTATTTCATTGTCTCAGGGTAACATTTGTTCTAACACCCACTATGAGTTGTTACCCTTTATTTCATTGTCTCAGGGTAACATTTGCTCTAACACCCACTATGAGTTGTTACCCTTTATTTCATTGTCTCAGGGTAACATTTGTTCTAACACCCACTATGAGTTGTTACCCTTTATTTCATTGTCTCAGGGTAACATTTGCTCTAACACCCACTATGAGTTGTTACCCTTTATTTCATTGTCTCAGGGTAACATTTGTTCTAACACCCACTATGAGTTGTTACCCTTTATTTCATTGTCTCAGGGTAACATTTGTTCTAACACCCACTATGAGTTGTTACCCTTTATTTCATTGTCTCAGGGTAACATTTGTTCTAACACCCACTATGAGTTGTTACCCTTTATTTCATTGTCTCAGGGTAACATTTGTTCTAACACCCACTATGAGTTGTTACCCTTTATTTCATTGTCTCAGGGTAACATTTGTTCTAGCACCCACTATGAGTTGTCACCCTTTATTTCATTGTCTCAGGGTAACATTTGCTCTAACACCCACTATGAGTTGTTACCCTTTATTTCATTGTCTCAGGGTAACATTTGTTCTAGCACCCACTATGAGTTGTTACCCTTTATTTCATTGTCTCAGGGTAACATTTGTTCTAACACCCACTATGAGTTGTTACCCTTTATTTCATTGTCTCAGGGTAACATTTGCTCTAACACCCACTATGAGTTGTTACCCTTTATTTCATTGTCTCAGGGTAACATTTGTTCTAACACCCACTATGAGTTGTTACCCTTTATTTCATTGTCTCAGGGTAACATTTGCTCTAACACCCACTATGAGTTGTTACCCTTTATTTCATTGTCTCAGGGTAACATTTGTTCTAACACCCACTATGAGTTGTTACCCTTTATTTCATTGTCTCAGGGTAACATTTGTTCTAACACCCACTATGAGTTGTTACCCTTTATTTCATTGTCTCAGGGTAACATATGTTCTAACACCCACTATGAGTTGTTACCCTTTATTTCATTGTCTCAGGGTAACATTTGTTCTAACACCCACTATGAGTTGTTACCCTTTATTTCATTGTCTCAGGGTAACATTTGTTCTAACACCCACTATGAGTTGTTACCCTTTATTTCATTGTCTCAGGGTAACATTTGCTCTAACACCCACTATGAGTTGTTACCCTTTATTTCATTGTCTCAGGGTAACATTTGTTCTAACACCCACTATGAGTTGTTACCCTTTATTTCATTGTCTCAGGGTAACATTTGCTCTAACACCCACTATGAGTTGTTACCCTTTATTTCATTGTCTCAGGGTAACATTTGTTCTAACACCCACTATGAGTTGTTACCCTTTATTTCATTGTCTCAGGGTAACATTTGTTCTAACACCCACTATGAGTTGTTACCCTTTATTTCATTGTCTCAGGGTAACATTTGCTCTAACACCCACTATGAGTTGTTACCCTTTATTTCATTGTCTCAGGGTAACATTTGTTCTAACACCCACTATGAGTTGTTACCCTTTATTTCATTGTCTCAGGGTAACATTTGTTCTAACACCCATGAGTTGTTACCCTTTATTTCATTGTCTCAGGGTAACATTTGTTCTAACACCCACTATGAGTTGTTACCCTTTATTTCATTGTCTCAGGGTAACATTTGTTCTAACACCCACTATGAGTTGTTACCCTTTATTTCATTGTCTCAGGGTAACATTTGTTCTAACACCCACTATGAGTTGTTACCCTTTATTTCATTGTCTCAGGGTAACATTTGCTCTAACACCCACTATGAGTTGTTACCCTTTATTTCATTGTCTCAGGGTAACATTTGCTCTAACACCCACTATGAGTTGTTACCCTTTATTTCATTGTCTCAGGGTAACATTTGTTCTAACACCCACTATGAGTTGTTACCCTTTATTTCATTGTCTCAGGGTAACATTTGTTCTAACACCCACTATGAGTTGTTACCCTTTATTTCATTGTCTCAGGGTAACATTTGTTCTAACACCCACTATGAGTTGTTACCCTTTATTTCATTGTCTCAGGGTAACATTTGTTCTAACACCCACTATGAGTTGTTACCCTTTATTTCATTGTCTCAGGGTAACATTTGCTCTAACACCCACTATGAGTTGTTACCCTTTATTTCATTGTCTCAGGGTAACATTTGTTCTAACACCCACTATGAGTTGTTACCCTTTATTTCATTGTCTCAGGGTAACATTTGTTCTAACACCCACTATGAGTTGTTACCCTTTATTTCATTGTCTCAGGGTAACATTTGTTCTAACACCCACTATGAGTTGTTACCCTTTATTTCATTGTCTCAGGGTAACATTTGTTCTAGCACCCACTATGAGTTGTTACCCTTTATTTCATTGTCTCAGGGTAACATTTGTTCTAACACCCACTATGAGTTGTTACCCTTTATTTCATTGTCTCAGGGTAACATTTGTTCTAACACCCACTATGAGTTGTTACCCTTTATTTCATTGTCTCAGGGTAACATTTGCTCTAACACCCACTATGAGTTGTTACCCTTTATTTCATTGTCTCAGGGTAACATTTGTTCTAACACCCACTATGAGTTGTTACCCTTTATTTCATTGTCTCAGGGTAACATTTGTTCTAGCACCCACTATGAGTTGTTACCCTTTATTTCATTGTCTCAGGGTAACATTTGCTCTAACACCCACTATGAGTTGTTACCCTTTATTTCATTGTCTCAGGGTAACATTTGTTCTAACACCCACTATGAGTTGTTACCCTTTATTTCATTGTCTCAGGGTAACATTTGTTCTAACACCCACTATGAGTTGTTACCCTTTATTTCATTGTCTCAGGGTAACATTTGTTCTAGCACCCACTATGAGTTGTTACCCTTTATTTCATTGTCTCAGGGTAACATTTGTTCTAACACCCACTATGAGTTGTTACCCTTTATTTCATTGTCTCAGGGTAACATTTGTTCTAACACCCACTATGAGTTGTTACCCTTTATTTCATTGTCTCAGGGTAACATTTGTTCTAACACCCACTATGAGTTGTTACCCTTTATTTCATTGTCTCAGGGTAACATTTGTTCTAACACCCACTATGAGTTGTTACCCTTTATTTCATTGTCTCAGGGTAACATTTGCTCTAACACCCACTATGAGTTGTTACCCTTTATTTCATTGTCTCAGGGTAACATTTGTTCTAACACCCACTATGAGTTGTTACCCTTTATTTCATTGTCTCAGGGTAACATTTGTTCTAACACCCACTATGAGTTGTTACCCTTTATTTCATTGTCTCAGGGTAACATTTGTTCTAACACCCACTATGAGTTGTTACCCTTTATTTCATTGTCTCAGGGTAACATTTGTTCTAACACCCACTATGAGTTGTTACCCTTTATTTCATTGTCTCAGGGTAACATTTGTTCTAGCACCCACTATGAGTTGTCACCCTTTATTTCATTGTCTCAGGGTAACATTTGCTCTAACACCCACTATGAGTTGTTACCCTTTATTTCATTGTCTCAGGGTAACATTTGTTCTAGCACCCACTATGAGTTGTTACCCTTTATTTCATTGTCTCAGGGTAACATTTGTTCTAACACCCACTATGAGTTGTTACCCTTTATTTCATTGTCTCAGGGTAACATTTGCTCTAACACCCACTATGAGTTGTTACCCTTTATTTCATTGTCTCAGGGTAACATTTGTTCTAACACCCACTATGAGTTGTTACCCTTTATTTCATTGTCTCAGGGTAACATTTGCTCTAACACCCACTATGAGTTGTTACCCTTTATTTCATTGTCTCAGGGTAACATTTGTTCTAACACCCACTATGAGTTGTTACCCTTTATTTCATTGTCTCAGGGTAACATTTGTTCTAACACCCACTATGAGTTGTTACCCTTTATTTCATTGTCTCAGGGTAACATATGTTCTAACACCACTATGAGTTGTTACCCTTTATTTCATTGTCTCAGGGTAACATTTGTTCTAACACCCACTATGAGTTGTTACCCTTTATTTCATTGTCTCAGGGTAACATTTGTTCTAACACCCACTATGAGTTGTTACCCTTTATTTCATTGTCTCAGGGTAACATTTGCTCTAACACCCACTATGAGTTGTTACCCTTTATTTCATTGTCTCAGGGTAACATTTGTTCTAACACCCACTATGAGTTGTTACCCTTTATTTCATTGTCTCAGGGTAACATTTGCTCTAACACCCACTATGAGTTGTTACCCTTTATTTCATTGTCTCAGGGTAACATTTGTTCTAACACCCACTATGAGTTGTTACCCTTTATTTCATTGTCTCAGGGTAACATTTGTTCTAACACCCACTATGAGTTGTTACCCTTTATTTCATTGTCTCAGGGTAACATTTGCTCTAACACCCACTATGAGTTGTTACCCTTTATTTCATTGTCTCAGGGTAACATTTGTTCTAACACCCACTATGAGTTGTTACCCTTTATTTCATTGTCTCAGGGTAACATTTGTTCTAACACCCACTATGAGTTGCTACCCTTTATTTCATTGTCTCAGGGTAACATATGTTCTAACACCCACTATGAGTTGTTACCCTTTATTTCATTGTCTCAGGGTAACATTTGTTCTAACACCCACTATGAGTTGTTACCCTTTATTTCATTGTCTCAGGGTAACATTTGCTCTAACATCTACTATGAGTTATTACCTTTTACTCTGGCCTCTCTTATCTCTACTTTCTGTGCCCTCTCCATATACTTGGCTTGTTCTTCTACTTTAAATCTAAGTACAAATAATCAAATAAAAACATGTCTTAGGACTGTTCCCTTAAAACATACATGGCACCCATGATTAACACTTTATAATCACTACCATGGGTGGGTGTCTAAAGCATCTTAATGGAGTGAAAATGTAGCACAAAAAAAATTGTCACTATCGGTGGTCACCCTGTTTTCAAAGCGCTATCTCAGGTACCATGTATGTTTAACTCAGACAGCCCTAATAGTTCTAACTTGTAGATTTCATTTCAGCTGAGGGATCAATTCTTTCATATAAATACATAATATTGCTATTTTACAATTTTGCATACAATTTATTTCATCTTTGTTCATATTTAATATAATCTGGGTTTTTTTTTAAAAGTAATTCCTTTACTGTGAATTCATTTTTATTCGTGGTATACCAATTTTCGTGGTTTTCGTGGGTGCCAGCAAACCACGAATTTAAATGTTTGACGAAAAATTACCATTTGATTTCCGTTTGGCGGTAAGCAAGGTTTTGACAACACAAACGTTTGTAGCCATGTAGGTAATTCAACATTGTTACATGATGTAATTGTAATGCATGTCTTGTGAATCTAGAATAAATGTACCTGTGTGTCATTTTGTGATTGATAAACACGTAAACTCTTGGAATAAATTGTTTATTGTTGTGACATTTATGAAAACATTTTGCGGTAATAACTTCCGGTATTTTTGTATTGTTTAATGAAGTGTTGATTTAATGCATCAAAGCCAACCTGATACGAGGTATGTTCTATATACTAGTAGACAAAACTCACTATATATATTTTATTATTTCACATCAAAATTCAACAGTACTTTAACACATACAGTTGACTCTCATTGTCTCGAATTCGGTTGACTCGAATTTCCGGTTGAGTCGAATTTTTATCGAAGTCCCGAACTTCGTTGTGTATAAATATATATAATTTGACTCCTGTTGAGTCGAATTCGGATGAGTCGAAATTTCGGTTGTCTCGAATAAAAGTCTTGGTCCCGAGATGTAGAAAGCCATATTATTTACATTCGTTAAGTCAAATTTACCTGTCAAAACATGTGTATTACCTTAGGATTAAAATCAGATCACAGGTGAAACATCCGGTCATTGAATTTGACATTTTTACCTTAGGCTATTTCACATGTTTATTTCACAATCTGTCAAATTAATTAGTGATAATATTTGAATTGGCTTGGTATTATGACACAGGTTAGATGTGTACAATCAAAAATTATCGATTCATAATAAGTGCGCTTGGGTCGGCATACATCAATGATTATGAAAAGTACACAAAGGAAGCGTTTTATCTATTGAATTATTTGTCGGAAATTAATTTTGATTAAAGAAGAATAGTTTTCTTCTACACTTTATTGAATAATAAAAACACACCATTTATTGTAAATAAACAGTATTGCACAAAGAAAAATACGTCATGATGGGTGAAGCTTAATGACAATGCAACAGGTGAAAAACATAAACAAAACGGATAAACATATTCATTCACACAAAAAAAGATATCTAGAAGTTATCAGTCGTTTCATAAGATTCAAAGAATTTAACGGAGAGAAAAAAACAGCAACAAAAACATCGAATATGTTTAAAATCGTTCCGAGAATAGGGACATGCGATGCTGGTTTTAGCTCTTCAAAATTTCGCTCAAGTTGTCTCCCTTTCATTGTTAAACAAACCACACTTCCCGTATCTTCGTAGCTCCTCTTGAGTCGAACTACGGTTGACTCGAATTTTTTCCATGGTCCCATCGAATTCGAGATAACGAGAGTCAACTGTAAATAAAAACAATATTAACATACACATACTAACATTATCGTCGCCTTTTATAATTGCTGTGTAAACATTTTGATTGACAGTCATAAAGTTTATTGGTGATCATAATCAGATTAACGGTCGGTATACTGGTATCACATACGCCCGGAGGTCAAGATTTTAATTTGTTGACACGTGATGTTTAACTGCTGTGACATAAAATTTCACACCTTTTTTCTTTACCGTTTAATGCAACTTTTTTATATGTATCATTTATGGCATGTCATGTTCCCGTAGAGTACAAAGAATTATAATTTAAGTTTTGACTCCTAGTGTGAAGTTTAGCAAAAAACATACCCTTTTTGTGAAATATTAATTAAGAAACAAATGTAAATGGTACTGTCAAAAATATTTTCTCGGTATTTATGACAAGTTGCTCAATAAGTAGATTCACGGCTTGGCTTCTTATCTTTTGATCATCTTTCGATGATTGCAA
This sequence comes from Bathymodiolus brooksi, assembly GCA_963680875.1. Classification (NCBI taxonomy): domain Eukaryota; kingdom Metazoa; phylum Mollusca; class Bivalvia; order Mytilida; family Modiolidae; genus Bathymodiolus; species Bathymodiolus brooksi. Next base: position 68,406,985 of record OY804582.1, read on the forward strand.
ATTATTTCTGATTGGATGTTATTGATTTAATTTGTGGGCTTCTTCAAAGAAGTATTAATTATGAAATCAAATAATTATCAACATTGTAACAAGCTGATAATATACAACAATGATCCATATTTGTTTGGCGTACTTGTAAATTTGAACACTTTACCGTAGAATCGTGACACGCAAAATCTACGAATTTGAAGTGAAAATCCACGAATTTAAGTATTTCAACACCTTTTTTTTTATTTTTTGTAATCGGCAATCCACGAATTTAACTATCCCACGAAATGCCTTTTTTTCCCAATCCACGAAAATTGGTACCAACGAAATTAAATGAATTCACAGTATTTAATATCCAATAGAAAAAAGTCAAACTTTTTTTCTCAAGTCAAACTATAATGTTTGTTTATTTGTTTGATGGTGTTTAATGCCACTTTCAACAATATTTCAGTTATATCATGGCGGTCAGTTTTATTGGTGGAGGAAACCAGAGGACCCAGAGAAAACCACCGACCTGTCATAAGTCACTGACAAACTTTATCACATAATGTTGTACACATCGCCCTGATCGATATTCGAACTCACAACATCAGTGGTGATAGGCACTGATTGCATAGATAGTTATAAATCCAACTACCATACGATCACGGCCACACTAGCTTCTTGGATCAATAGAAAATCCAGAACAATGAGCTGCAGACAGCCTCAAACCATAATGAACACAGTACATAATTGCCTTACTTGGTCATTGCATTCTTTAGTATGAACACAGTATATGATTGTCTTACTTGGTCATTTCATTCTTTAGTATGAACACAGTATATGATTGTCTTACTTGGTCATTTCATTCTTTAGTATGAACACAGTATATGATTGTCTTACATGGTCATTTCATTCTTTAGTATGAACACAGTACATAATTGTCTTACATGGTCATTTCATTCTTTAGTATTAACACAGTACATAATTGCCTTACTTAGTCATTTCATTCTTTAGTATGAACACAGTATATGATTGTCTTACTTGGTCATTGTATTCTTTAGTATGAACACAGTATATGATTGTCTTACTTGGTCATTGTATTCTTTAGTATGAACACAGTATATGATTGTCTTACATGGTCATTTCATTCTTTAGTATGAACACAGTACATAATTGCCTTACTTGGTCATTTCATTCTTTAGTATGAACACAGTATATGATTGTCTTACTTGGTCATTTCATTCTTCAATCTTTGTTCATATTCTATTTCCATCTTTCTAACTTCCTGGTCTCTATGTCTAACAGCTTCTTCTTTAGCTTTTACTCTGTCTTCATTTAATTTGGCTTCTCTGTAAATTATTTCATAAATTTGTTACAAAAAAAACAATCAGTCTTTGCCTTAATTTTGTTCACCTATTTGCCCGAAAGCCAAATTTAGAAGAAAAAAAAATCTATTTATTCAAACAAATTCTTTCAAAATTTTCACGTGTCCCGGGCTTCGGGCAAATGGGTTAGTGCGAAGACTGACAATTGGTTCAAAAATTATCTTAATCAACATATAACAAAAGCATACAAAATCTTTTTCATCATTATAACCCCCCTTTTCAGTGTAACATCTTTTTTTCAAGCATAGTATCTTTTAAGTGTTGTATCTTTTCTTTTTTAAGTGTTGTATCTTTTCTTTTTTTAAGTGTTGTATCTTTTCTTTTTTAAGTGTTGTATCTTTTCTTTTTTAAGTGTTGTATATTTTCTTTTTTAAGTTTTTTTTTTTTAAGTGTTGTATCTTTTCTTTTTTTAAGTGTTGTATCTTTTCCTTTTTAAGTGTAGTCTCTTCTTTTTTAAGTGTAGTCTCTTTTCTTTTTTAAGTGTTGTATCTTTTTAAGTGTTGCATCTTTTCTTTTTTTAAGTGTTGTATCTTTTCTTTTTTAAGTGTAGTCTCTTTTCTTTTTTAAGTGTTGTATCTTTTCTTTTTTTAAGTGTTGTATCTTTTCTTTTTTAAGTGTTGTATCTTTTCTTTTTTAAGTGTTGTATCTTTTCTTTTTAAAGTGTAGTCTCTTTTCTTTCTTAAGTGTTGTATCTTTTCTTTTTTAAGTGTTGTATCTTTTCTTTTTTAAGTGTAGTCTCTTTTCTTTCTTAAGTGTTGTATCTTTTCTTTTTTAAGTGTAGTCTCTTTTCTTTTTTAAGTGTTGTATCTTTTCTTTTCTAAGTGTAGTCTCTTTTCTTTTTTAAGTGTTGTATCTTTTCTTTTTTAAGTGTTGTATCTTTTCTTTTTTAAGTGTTGTATCTTTTTAAGTGAAGTGTCTTCTTTTTCAATCATAGTATCTTTCTTAAGTGTAGTTTCTTCTTTTTTAAGAGTAGTATCTTTTTTTCAGTGTAGTATCTTTTCTTTTGTCATTGTTGTGACTTTACATGAGATTTATTTGTACAAGTCTTAAACAACAATACTTAAAGACCATGCATTTCCTTATTTTGTGTGTCAAATATATTTTATAGAACACTACATTCATCTTGTTATGTTACAAAATTTTATTAACTTGCCCAAAAAAACTATTTTATGATGACATTTTCACTGTATTCCCTGCAGGGTATCAAAAAGAGAAGGTGAGTGAGTGAGTGATTGTTGTTTAACGCCACAATTTTCAGCTTTATCATGGCGAGAACAAGTTACCTTTGGATAAGAAGATGATGATGGTGATGTCTGTTTTCTACTAACTAGACCATCATGCTCAGTTAGATTTCTAAGGTGCTAACAGATGATGATGATAGTGATGTCAGTTTTCTACTAACTAGACCATCATGCTCAGTTAAATTTCTAAGGTGCTAACAGATGATGATGATGGTGATGTCAGTTTTCTACTAACTAGACCATCATGCTCAGTTAGATTTCTAAGGTGCTAACAGATGATGATGATAGTGATATCAGTTTTCTACTAACTAGACCATCATGCTCAGTTAGATTTCTAAGGTGCTAACAGATGATGATGATAGTGATGTCAGTTTTCTACTAACTAGACCATCATGCTCAGTTAGATTTCTAAGGTGCTAACAGATGATGATGATAGTGATGTCAGTTTTTTACTAACTAGACCATCATGCTCAGTTAGATTTCTAAGGTGCTAACAGATGATGATGATAGTGATGTCAGTTTTCTACTAACTAGACCATCATGCTCAGTTAGATTTCTAAGGTGCTAACAGATGATGATGATAGTGATGTCAGTTTTCTACTAACTAGACCATCATGCTCAGTTAGATTTCTAAGGTGCTAACAGATGATGATGATAGTGATGTCAGTTTTCTACTAACTAGACCATCATGCTCAGTTAGATTTCTAAGGTGCTAACAGATGATGATGATGGTGATGTCAGTTTTCTACTAACTAGACCATCATGCTCAGTTAGATTTCTAAGGTGCTAACAGATGATGATGATGGTGATGTCTGTTTTCTACTAACTAGGCCATCATGCTCAGTTGGATTTCTAAGGTGCTAACTATAATCTATACTAACATTACCTATGATTCATTTCATCCTCTCTTTTAATTTCTGCCTCCCTCTTCCTCAGAATTTCTATCTCATCCAGTAAAGACTGCCTCTGAGTATATATTTCTCTGTCATGCATCTGTAATATTAACCAAACTTTTCATCAAAAATTTAATAAGATTTAAATTCACAAAGAACATGAAGGAAAAACATCTGAAACTTGAGGTTAAAAGGCCTCTGAACTTTTCTGTTAATTAGATAAGAAAAGACTGCCTTGGATTGTTTTTTTTATCAATTTAAATCGTGGAAAGCTATTTGATACAGTCAGAATAGTCCAGGAGGAAAATTAGGATGATAACAACTGTGTAACAATAATAGCTTCTTTCATAATGCACTACGAGAGATGTAGCCATCATGTAGGAGTATCTTGAGAGATGTAGCCATCATGTAGGAGTATCTTGAGAGATGTAGCCATCCTGTAGGAGTATCTTGAGAGATGTAGCCATCATGTAGGAGTATCTTGAGAGATGTAGCCATCATGTAGGAGTATCTTGAGAGATGTAGCCATCATGTAGGAGTATCTTGAGAGATGTAGCCATCATGTAGGAGTATCTTGAGAGATGTAGCCATCATGTAAGAGTATCTTGAGAGATGTAGCCATCATGTAGGAGTATCGAGAGATGTAGCCATCATGTAGGAGTATCTTAAGAGATGTAGCCATCATGTAGGAGTATCTTGAGAGATGTAGCCATCATGTAGGAGTATCTTGAGAGATGTAGCCATCATGTAGGAGTATCTTGAGAGATGTAGCCATCATGTAGGAGTATCTTGAGAGATGTAGCCATCGTGTAGGAGTATCTTGAGAGATGTAGCCATCGTGTAGGAGTATCTTGAGAGATGTAGCCATCGTGTAGGAGTATCTTGAGAGATGTAGCCATCATGTAGGAGTATCTTGAGAGATGTAGCCATCATGTAGGAGTATCTTGAGAGATGTAGCCATCATGTAGGAGTATCTTGAGAGATGTAGCCATCGTGTAGGAGTATCTTGAGAGATGTAGCCATCATGTAGGAGTATCTTAAGAGATGTAGCCATCATGTAGGAGTATCTTGAGAGATGTAGCCATTATGTAGGAGTATCTTGAGAGATGTAGCCATCATGTAGGAGTATCTTGAGAGATGTAGCCATCATGTAGGAGTATCTTAAGAGATGTAGCCATCATGTAGGAGTATCTTGAGAGATGTAGCCATCGTGTAGGAGTATCTTGAGAGATGTAGCCATCATGTAGGAGTATCTTGAGAGATGTAGCCATCGTGTAGGAGTATCTTGAGAGATGTAGCCATCATGTAGGAGTATCTTAAGAGATGTAGCCATCATGTAGGAGTATCTTGAGAGATGTAGCCATCATGTAGGAGTATCTTGAGAGATGTAGCCATCATGTAGGAGTATCTTGAGAGATGTAGCCATCGTGTAGGAGTATCTTGAGAGATGTAGCCATCATGTAGGAGTATCTTAAGAGATGTAGCCATCATGTAGGAGTATCTTGAGAGATGTAGCCATCATGTAGGAGTATCTTGAGAGATGTAGCCATCATGTAGGAGTATCTTGAGAGATGTAGCCATCATGTAGGAGTATCTTGAGAGATGTAGCCATCATGCAGGAGTATCTTGAGAGATGTAGCCATCATGTAGGAGTATCTTGAGAGATGTAGCCATCATGCAGGAGTATCTTGAGAGATGTAGCCATCATGTAGGAGTATCTTGAGAGATGTAGCCATCATGTAGGAGTATCTTGAGAGATGTAGCCATCATGTAGGAGTATCTTGAGAGATGTAGCCATCATGTAGGAGTATCTTGAGAGATGTAGCCATCATGTAGGAGTATCTTAAGAGATGTAGCCATCATGTAGGAGTATCTTGAGAGATGTAGCCATCATGTAGGAGTATCTTGAGAGATGTAGCCATCATGTAGGAGTATCTTGAGAGATGTAGCCATCATGTAGGAGTATCTTGAGAGATGTAGCCATCATGTAGGAGTATCTTGAGAGATGTAGCCATCATGTAGGAGTATCTTGAGAGATGTAGCCATCATGTAGGAGTATCTTGAGAGATGTGGCCATCATGTAGGAGTATCTTGAGAGATGTAGCCATCATGTAGGAGTATCTTGAGAGATGTAGCCATCATGTAGGAGTATCTTTTAGAGTAGTTGAACAAATGTAAAAATGGTTTGAACTTCACACACACAAGTGGACGATATTTAAATCTCTTATATTGGCTGATTGGAAGAATCTATTTCTTCCTTAAACAATGAAACAATAAACAATTTTTTTTTAAATTGTGGGAAAGTTAAAGCCATTTCCTACATAGGTTGGTAATGACGTATTCACAATTTCAAAATTTCATTAACAAGCGACCCAACAGAAGACAGTATCACAGTCAGCTGTCTGCTATAGGTTGTGACATATAGAAAAGATCTACTTACTAAAGAATAAGGTTTCTACCTCATCTTAATAGTAAATCATCAAAAAGACACCATCCCTATAACTCTGGTGAATACTTTTATAAGTGGTGCACATGTGTGGGTTGGATGTCTCTAAAACACTAGTGGTCCATGTGTATGAGTTGGACGAATAATTTAATATATTATCTCTATAACACTACTTGGTACCACCCCTTATTGCAAGGCCTGAGACTGTCACTATAACTATTGAATACTTTTATAAGTGATGCACATGTATGGGTTGGATGCATGATTTAATACACTATCTCTATATCACTAGTTTTATTAACATCAGATGTTTACCGTTTGTTCATTCTGTATTCTCTCCATTGTATTTCTTTCCTTCAGTAATAACGCATCCATCTTTGTTTGATATTGTCTCTCCAACTGAAAAGATAATGATCAAGATTACTAGTATTTCTTATAAAAATTAAGAATCCTTGAAATAACATGTTTGTATAAGCTTGACAAGAAAATCAGGTGACATTTTAATTTTATATTTCATGTTTAAATGCACAATTTACAATGGCAGGACATTTCCATGAAAACAGAAATTGTCAGTTCATCTAAATTTGGTTAGCCACTACTATATTATGGGAGAATTCCTGATATACTACATAACAAAAGGTCATATAGACACAGGTAAACATGTTAAAAGATACTATACCTCTCTTCTAAGCTGTTCTAATTCTCTTCTTGAGCTTTCTTTCTCTTCCATTTTTATCCTGGCTATTTCATTGTCTTTCATTCTTGCCAGCTGAAATGACATCCATCAAAACTTTTTATCATTTTTTTTTAATAAAAACAAATCCACATATACCAATATTCTCCTTGTTATAATACAGGGCTACTTCAGAATCAGTTAAATAAGGAATTCAATGGAAAATATATGTTTACAAATTGTACTTGAAATAAAAGTTATTATTTTGGGCATTAGCCCCTTTTGGTTCCCTTGATCCATTTTATCTCAGAAACCGTAAAAGCTAGGTCGAATCTGTTTAATATATACAGGCTGGATAATTCATTAGAAATCTAAAGAAAATAACCATCAAAATCTGACTGTCACCTTATGATTCTGAATAATTTACCTCCATTTTGAGATCGGTCCTGTATCTCTCTTCTAATTGTCGTTGGAATGACATTAACCGATCTTCAACAGCCACAGCACTCGTTCTAAAATGTTCATCTCTCTTAGAGGAATAAAAATCATCAACACCATTTAGTCGTTCATCTGAAAAAGGACAAATTTTCATAATATGCAAGCATCAGCGAGCTCTTTATGGTATAAAATGTGTACTTAGGATTTTTTGACAAACATGGCTGCACATACTGATGGATAAAAAAAAAATTGACGCATTGTAAACACGTTCCGTGTAACACACTAACACACTCAACTAATGAAGATCTTCTTAACATAAAGCGCAAAGGTGATTCCTAAGTCTTGTACGTCCGATACCAGATAATTTTCAGATTCGCAAGCATTCATGGCCGCGCCTGTTTCATATTAAATATAATACAATAATACACAAAACTGTAGTAGTATTTTGATTTATATATCTTTTTTGCAGTTTTCATAAGTAATTAACATGCAAATAAAAATATTGCAAAAGAATAATTTTTTTGGAATAAGTGACAGACTATATATATCATTGTGAATTGATAAATATTTACTAACTACTATTCTTAAAAAATAAAATAAATTGTATTCTCCTTACATAATTTATATATTTTCCAGGTTTTTTTTTCTATTACAACGTTAATTCCCACAGTCAAGAAATGTTACTGTGATGTCTTTATATTGTAACATTATATAATTTTAATGTGGAAATTATCTCCCCTGAAACAGGTAAGTGGTTTTTTTCTGTGTACTCCGGTTTCCTCCACTAATAAAACTGACTGCCACAATATAACTGATATATTGTTGAAAGTGGTGTTAAACACCATCAAACAAACAAACAAACTGAAACTATTAAGTATATAATGTTCATGTCTATAATGGCAATATTTCTGCGATAACATGCAGATTTTTTAAAGCTAAAACAAAACTGTGTACATTTATAACAGTGGCATATTTTTGTGACTGCCCAAGCCTTCAACTTCTACCAAGTACTGACCAACTTCAATAAGTAGAAGATTATGTTAATGACCTGAATCTAGATTTCTTCTTATCATCATAGGTACATTGGTTTCACTCTCATTTTAGGGTATGAGTGCTATATATTTAAGACCCTATTGTGACTGTGAAATGTAGATCAGAAATGGTAACATTGTTCCTTTGCTTGAATTTGTGTCTAAGTGTAATGTTGGATAGTCTCTCATGTTCCCTTGCTTGAATTTGTGTCTAAGTGTAATGTTGGATAGTCTCTCATGTTTCCTTGCTTGAATTTGTGTCTAAGTGTAATGTTGGATAGTCTCTCATGTTCCCTTGCTTGAATTTGTGTCTAAGTGTAATGCTGGATAGTCTCTCATGTTCATTCACATCCATATCCTGTCTTATTACAAGCTGTTCCTTTGCTTGAATTTGCATCTATGTGTAATGTTGGATAGTCTCTCATGCTCATTTACATCCATATCCTTTCTTACTACAAGCTGTTCCTTTGCTTGAATTTGCATCTAAGTGTAATATTGGATAGTCTCTCATGCTCATTTACATCCATATCCTTTCTTACTACAAGCTGTTCCTTTAAGTGTAATGCTGGATAGTCTCTCATGTTCATTTACATCCATATACTTTCTTACTAAAAGCTGTTTCGTTGCTTGAATTTGCGTCTAAGTGTAATGTTGGATAGTCTCTCATGCTCATTTACATCCATATACTTTCTTACTACAAGCTGTTCCTTTACTTTAATTTGTGTCTAAGTGTAATGTTGGTACTTTAATTTGTGTCTAAGTGTAATGTTGGATAGTCTCTCATGTTCATTTACATCCATATCCTTTCTTACTACAAGTTGTTCCTTTAAATTTGTGTCCAAGTGTAATGTTGGATAGTCTCTCATGCTCATTCACATCCATATCCTGTCTTACTACAAGCTGTTCCTTTGCTTGAATTTGCATCTAAGTGTAATGTTGGATAGTCTCTCATGCTCATTTACATCCATATCCTGTCTTACTACAAGCTGTTCCTTTGCTTGAATTTGCATCTAAGTGTAATGTTGGATAGTCTCTCATGCTCATTTACATCCATATCCTTTCTTACTACAAGCTGTTCCTTTAAGTGTAATGCTGGATAGTCTCTCATGTTCATTTACATCCATATACTTTCTTACTAAAAGCTGTTTCGTTGCTTGAATTTGCATCTAAGTGTAATGTTGGACAGTCTCTCATGCTCATTTACATCCATATACTTTCTTATTAAAAGTTGTTTCGTTGCTTGAATTTGCATCTAAGTGTAATGTTGGATAGTCTCTCATGCTCATTTACATCCATATACTTTCTTACTACAAGCTGTTCCTTTACTTTAATTTGTGTCTAAGTGTAATGTTGGATAGTCTCTCATGTTCATTTACATCCATATCCTTTCTTACTACAAGTTGTTCCTTTAAATTTGTGTCCAAGTGTAATGTTGGATAGTCTCTCATGCTCATTCACATCCATATCCTGTCTTACTACAAGCTGTTCCTTTGCTTGAATTTGCATCTAAGTGTAATGTTGGATAGTCTCTCATGCTCATTTACATCCATATCCTGTCTTACTACAAGCTGTTCCTTTGCTTGAATTTGCATCTAAGTGTAATGTTGGATAGTCTCTCATGCTCATTTACATCCATATCCTGTCTTACTACAAGCTGTTCCTTTGCTTGAATTTGCATCTAAGTGTAATGTTGGATAGTCTCTCATGCTCATTTACATCCATATCCTTTCTTACTACAAGCTGTTCCTTTAAATTTGTGTCAAAGTGTTATGTTGGATAATCTCTCATGTTCATTTACATCCATATACTTTCTTACTAAAAGCTGTTTCGTTGCTTGAATTTGCATCTAAGTGTGATGTTGGATAGTCTCTCATGCTCATTTACATCCATATCCTTTCTTACTACAAGTGGTTGCTTTACTTTAATTTGTGTCTAAGTGTAATGTTGGATAGTCTCTCATGTTCATGTACATCCATATCCTTTCTTACTACAAGCTGTTCCTTTAAATTTGTGTCTTAAGTGTAATGTTGGATAATCTCTCATGCTCATTTACATCCATATCCTTTCTTACTACAAGTGGTTGCTTTATTTTAATTTGTGTCTAAGTGTAATGCTGGATAGTCTCTCATGTTCATGTACATCCATATCCTTTCTTACTACAAGCTGTTCCTTTAAATTTGTGTCTAAGTGTATTGTTGGATAATCTCTCATGCTCATTTACATCCATATCCTTTCTTACTACAAGTGGTTGCTTTACTTTAATTTGTGTCTAAGTGTAATGTTGGATAGTCGTCTCTCATGTTCATGTACATTCATATCCTTTCTTACTACAAGCTGTTCCTTTAAATTTGTGTCTAAGTGTAATGTTGGATAGTCTCTCATGCTCATTTACATCCATATCCTTTCTTACTAATGAATTTTCAAGTCTTTAACACATACCAAGTGAGGATACTGCAGCTACCCTGATCAGTTCTGTCTGAACTCCAGCTTCCTGTACAGCATTGGAATGAAGGGCTGATAACTCACAAAGTAACTGCCACAAAAAACCTGGAAATCATGGTCTTATGATATCAAGCTACTTATTTCTGATTATATGCCAACATTTAGCAGTATAAATATATATTGTTTCATCTGTTAAATAAGCTTTAAATACATGTAAGATGTAAAGTTGACTTTTTTGTATTATAGTATACAAGTTTTAGTTAATAAAATTGTCTCTGTATATTTTTCATGTAGAGTATGTTTGTATAAGTTTTTAGTTCATAAAATTGCCTCCCATTATTTTTTCCATTCAACATGATTTTCTACTGCTTCTTAACGCTTTATAAATAATTTAACACTGTTTGAAAATGTAACCAATTAATTCTTTTCTCCATCTAAAAAAAAGGGGGAACTAAGGGGACATAATATAAAAATATATCATACAACATTATATTAATTATGTTTTCAACCTGTTAATATATCAACAGTTGTAAAATCCTGATAAAAACTGTAGCAAAGAGTGATTGTGTCAACTCAAACATATTATTATCTTGACTCTGAGCTGAGAAACAGCAAATATCAATTTCATCTCATCTTTTTGCTTGATTCAACACGGGATCAAACCCATGACCCATGACCATCCACATTCAAGACAAGCATTACAACAGAGAGGCTGTTTAATTTATAAACTGTAGGAAAATTTGTGAAAAATAGTAAGGTGAGACAGACATTTCTCACATGTGAAACGGGAAAATCTGACGGTTGCTAGAGTTACGAGATCAGCCTATCTCACACCCGTGTTACATGTGAGAAAAGTATCAATCACATTTATTTTGGTAAGACTAAGCCATCTCACTTCCACAGGCTCAAATATTTTTATTTCTTAACCTCATGGCTCAGCAAGTCTTAGCTTTGACAAAATAAATATTTCATAAGTGTAAAAGATGCTATACGTCTGCTATTCTTGACTGAATCATAATTTGTTACCTTTCTTTGCTTGATCTTTTTTACCAGAGACCTGAAAGAATATATTTTTGCTATGATCATTTGAATCATGCAGCAATCTAATAATGGAGAGGTTAGGATTATGGCGTTTAACGACACTTTTAACAATATTTCAGTTCTATTGGTGGAGGAAAACACGAGTACCCAGAGAAAACCACTGACCATGCCGCAAGTCACTGACATACTTTATCACATAATGTTGTTTCGAGTACATCTCACCTGAATGGGTTTCGAACTCACAACGTTAGTGGGGATAGGCACTGATTGCATAGGTAGTTGTAAATCCAACTATCATACGATCACAACCACGACGGCCCCTACTTCCAATAATGGATGTCTCAATGTAAGGTACAAAATGTAGGAAATTACTGACATTAATCAAATACATGTACATACTAATGTCATTCTCCTTCATATTGTTCAGATGCTACATGAATATTTCTCTTATCTATAAAAAAAACCCAACAACATTGGAAGTGCATCCTTCTTTTGCTGTAACTTAGGATTAATTGGCTTCTTAACTCTTACTAGTACTTCAGAAGTCTTTTAAGTGATGTGAGTTCGAACCCCGTTCATGGTGCAGTGTACTCGATACAACATTATGTGATAAAGTTTGTCAATCACTTGTGACAGGTCGGTGGTTTTCTCCAGGTACTCCGGTTTCCTCTACCAATAAAACTGAAATATTATTGAAACTGGCATTTAACACCATAAACCATATTTTAAGTGATGAAAATAAATACATGTTACTATTGAAAATATTTTCATTGATAGTTTTGGTGTTTTAAAGTTTATCAAAACAATTCTCTTCATACAATACAAATGTTTACTGACAGAAATGAATGAGAAAACACTTCTCATGGAAGGCAATGTATTAAAAAATGTATTACAATTGCTAAATTTACAAATAACAATTAATATTTTCTTTGTATTTTTTTTTTACAATATGTATCATTGATCACAATGGTAACAATTATTTGCATCCATTTTTATTCAAGCTGCTTGCTATTTGCTAAAATCAAATCATTTATTTTACAATTTCTCATGAAAATTTGATTTCATTTAAGAGGCACCATCATCCCATTGGATCTATGGCTTAATATTGTAAAGAATTAAAACTTCAGATTTTCTATCATCAGTAGTCTCCCTTACAACTTACCATTTTCATATAAAGTCTAGACGATGGACTGATACCAAGTAACTGTAATAGATCCTCTGTTGCAAAAATCTGAAATATAATTAATTAATATACATGTATATCAAGGATAAGTAACAAATAACGCTGGTTTCAAATTCAAAATGAACGCTAGCTTGAAATCCACCATTTCTACAATACAATGTGAAACTTTGGTGTGTGCCAGTTGAAAATAGTGAGTGGTAAAGGCGATTTGCCAGGATCTTTGTTACCTGTGAATATTTCTACATGTTTTTGTCTCAGCTGCTTCTGAGCTTAAACAATCTTAAAAAATAAAAATGCTCAAATTTTAGAAATTTGTACTTTTCCCCTATTTTGGTCAAATTTAGCCGATCTATGTAACAAGTTATTTATAACATTTACATACCTTGTCTTTTGCTGTTTTACTTTCAGGAAGGAAGACACTGAATGAGTAATCATATTGACAACTTCTAAGATGGTCTGCCACCAAGCTGTTAGCTGCTCTATGTAACAAGGAACCTTCATCAGGAATCTTCAGATCTCTGACTGACAAATGACCTTTGTATGAGTGCTGCAGCTCCTCCACTATCTTATTCCTCAACTGACTCTGAAAATCAATCAATGTCAAATTGTGAGAAATATAATTTTATAACAATTGTATTATTTTCTTTCAACTTATCATTATTTTTTCAGTTTCCAAAGGAAAACTAAATAAAAAAAATAAAAAGTGCCAGGAAAAGCCTATAATACAGGATTTTTTACACGATTTACACCAGAGCTTATAATTTTTTACCTAGCTATGCTTGACGTTTTCCTCTCTTTTTTTCTGTTGATAATGTTGAAAGTACTGATGAGAGTAGATATCCGTCACGCATTTTCAAACAAATCTAGGTTTGATTACTTAAATATAATATGAATCATTCAGCTTATTTATTTAATTATATCGGGGCTAATGGTACTGTGGCAGTTAATTAATTAAAAATATAGCAGGGAAAATTGATTGAAATAGCATGTGAATACACTGAATTATCGTCGTGTATTGTAAAGTCGAGGGTCGGCCATTTTGCATATTCATTAGATGACGTCGTAGCGAGCACGTGACCTGTGACTGTCAAACAATAATAGTGATGATCTAATTGGAAATTACCAAGTATCTTAACAAAAATGAGATTCAAACAGGTAAAATAACATAAGAAACCCTCAAGATGCCAATTTCCGCCATTTTTGCTAATGTCCATTTTTAAAAAACCCTTTCTGTGCCGTTTTTAGAGCCTTGGGTCACCAGGGTCACAGAAGACACGGTCGGCTATTTTGCTTACAAACTTGGGTTAAAGGTTATATGACTGAACATGGGTTTAATCAATTGAGAAAAATGTCTCACAAAACATGTGATTTCTTATTTATCTAACCTGTAAAATGTAAAAAGTCTGACAATGAGTGAAACAAAATTACAACTTGTAGCCTTTCAAAACACTTGGTCATGTGACTTTAACATATGGATAAAAGAAAGAATGTATATTGTGTTTAATATAGTTATATTGTATTGACCCACATTGTTGTTATTTGCTGTTTGAAATAGTGAACTAAAATGAACAGCTGAAAAAACTTTATGTGAAAATTTTTTTTTTTTGCTGAGACAAAATAGACAATTTTGGTGTAATGCCAGGTTTTTTTTATATTATGTGACACTGAAACAAGATGTTTTTAGCTGTGATTGTTATTACAAATAGTTATCTTATTTATAGTTGAAAAAATTGAATTGGTATCATCTTTCATTTATTCACAACCTTATGCAAATATGGAGTCTCGACTTTACAATACACTCTACAAAACATGGTGGAAATACCCTCCAAGTTTCAGATGGATTTTTAATCACTTGCTAAGGATGCAAAAATAATGTAATCGGTACCAAAAGATACTACAGGTATGTTTATTCTTGACTATGTTATTTATAGAATAGTTGCAGTTATTTTAGAAATGTTTTGAGACAAAATAGTCTTAGGGTCTCGACTTTACAATACACGAGGATATAGTATAGAACCTGTGGTGCTACAGGATCGAACTTAGTCCGAGATTCCTCTGCCGTCCGACGGCAGAGGAATCTCGGACTAGATCGAACTAGGCTCTCAATTCTTCAAATATTTGCAGGTTTCCCAGTATTCTATAAATGGAAGGGGCAGTCGTGGTCGTTTAGTAGTTGGAATTACAACTACTAGTTGAACTACCTATGCAATCAGTGCCTATCACCACTAAAACTGTGAGTTTTAATTCCGCTCATGGCGAGGTGTACTCGTAGTCCTACAATATAAGACTCTGATAGGCGCGATGTTTACTTTACATGTTTTAATTTTATTTTTCCTTTTTATTATTTTTTGTTATTTACTATTTACTGTTTTCTATTTATTTTTTTATTTCTGATGGCTGCGCCTCGGAGTCTTATGTAGGAAGCCATTTTTCCTGTAGCATTTTTGAAAATCCAAGAAACACCTGTTACTGCGGTGTATGAGTAAAATCTATGATAATATAGTATGAAAATGTAACTTATCTTGATTTTGTGTGTTAATTAACGGTCAAATTAATTTAAATTAGGTAGCAGGTGAGAATCGTGGCATGTTCCGGAGAAGTGTTAGGTCACGTGAATGTTTAAATGTGGAGGTTTGTATACATTACGGATTTGTGCCTTGGAAAATAACGGTTTGCATAGAGCATATTAATATTATTAAGAACCAATTATAGATATTTAAATATCATGACACTAGAACATGCGTTATTTGCTGAATTAGAATCTATTTCATGTCGGTTGTGACAAATACACACAAGAGACATTTCATGAGACAAGTACAGTTTCGTTTCGTAAACCAAATTCCCAAATATAGGATTCACTTGTTTTTCACTCCGATTCTCTTGGAGGATGACATGCCGCATCATTGCAGACGAGAGGGGCACTTGGCAAAATCACAATAAAAAACTTGGAAATCGGACTTGACATATAAAAGTAAGTGCATTTTTATTCTTTTTTAACATATATATTCCAGCGTGTGCAGTTTGAGCTATGATGAAATGTTATTATAATAGTGTAAAATGATCCAAAATATCCCATCGAAATTTGATGGGAACTTGCAAAAGGAAAAATGGCTTCCTACATAAGACTCTGAGGCGCAGCCATCAGAAATAAAAAAATAAATAGAAAACAGTAAATAGTAAATAACAAAAAATAATAAAAAGGAAAAATAAAATTAAAACATGTAAAGTAAACATCGCGCCTATCAGTCTTATATTGTAGGACTAGGTGTACTCGATGCAACATTATGTGATAAATTTGTCAGCGACTTGTGGTAGGTCTGTGGTTTTCCCATGGTTTCCTCCACCAAGGAAACTGACTGCCACGATGCAACTGAAATATTGTTGAAAGTGGCATTAAACACCATAAGTTAACCCCCTCTATAAATGCATATCACAGTACTGTACTTTGACATTTTCAGTGTTATGAAACATAAATTTTAACAGAACATCAGAAAATAGGAGGACAGCTGCCCCATCTACTGCTAATGCCTTTAAAATTTGCATTTTTATTACATAGAAAACGCCAAAGTACTGTGATCTTCAGAAAGTGAACATTCAAACAGTTAACATGTCACAACACGTTTCATACTATTATTCATATACATTTATCTTGTTAATTGTAGTATTAACACATAACAGTCGGTTTATGGAATCATATCATTTCAGACACGTGAATTCTGTCTGTTTAATTTCTACCTTTATGCTGTCCACAGTTCCTTTATCACATAAACTGTGATACAGTCGATTACGAAGAGCTTCGGCTGACAAATATTCTGGTTTGTCTTCAGACATTTTGATCTTCGATCCTTTTTTTTTATAATACAAATAAACAACCAATATTCGGTAAATCTGTGGATTTGAGTCTCATGTCTCTTTTTCACTCCCTTGTCAAATATTTTGTAAGTTTATCGGTTGTCATCCGCTGCAATGGTTTCAGCCATTTTTGAAAAGAGCGCTTTGTTTACATCGGGCTAAATTGTTTGAACAGCTTTGATTGGATAATATTAAGACATACAGTAGTATAACATTCGTAAAGGACACTGCCTTAAATCTTGAAAAAAAATACCCATACGGAAAGCCAAAAAAATATCGATATACTAAGTACTTTCCCGTTTTTCAGAGCATTTAATGTTGGCAAATGCACTTCGTTCAAGAAACTTAATAAATCAAGATCTCCCTAAATCATCCGGAACTCCTCGCGCCTTTCCCTAAGTGAAAAAACAAGCTTGGGGAAAGGCGCGATGCGTTCCGGATGCTCCCTAAATATTTCTTAAATATGGTCGGTGACCTTAGGTGACATACAAGTCAAAGTTCACAACGTGAGGAATTATGGGTATGTTGGCAAGGAAAATACCAATGGCGGACAGCTGAGATGTTGAAAAAGTCATGAAAGAATTTTTGAATCACATGCTAATAATATGAGACAGTTAGGAAAAATTAATATATATGTTACAAAAAAATATTGAAAAATAATTCATTGCTCTCTCCAGAAGTTGAAATTATTTGTATGTAGTGTAAATAATTGGAAAACGTGATAACTGATATCCAAATTAATAACAACTAGAATACTAGGTTAACATTGTGCATGACAAATACTAGTAATTCGAAAGTAGTGCAGGATTTAAATTCGTCAATCGCTATATTTTCACATATTTGGGAATGTGATAAGGAAGTTAGACAATTGATTTGTAAGTAAGTTATATTTTATATTGCTGTGAACCCAATTAACATTATTAAGACTAAGTCTAACTCTATCAGGAGTCAGGACATTCAGGTGCGACTTGACTCTTGAGAAGCCAGCGATGTATAGCTTTGTAAGCGTCATAAGAACTAGACTTTCAATAAGATACAAAAAAAAATATAATGTCTACATGAATATAAAGTATAACATTGTATGGACACTGAAAAAAAAAAACATCTATTTTTATTTTTTTTCCAAAATTTCTGTTAATTGTGTAAAAGATGCAGTGCAGTGTATTATAATTAGATACAAATTTTATTTAAAGTCGGAGTATAAAAACATACAACATAAGCTCTGAAGAGCTTTTAAAACCGGCATACATGTAAATAACAAAACAAGCATAATGACAGACGTGCATAAAAAGCAGAGCACATACATATTAAAAAAAAATAAAAGCACAGTAGTTGAACTAAATTAAAAATAAACACAGTTGATGAACTAAACTAAAAATATCTAGTAAAACATAAAAGCACAGTAGTTGAACTGAATTAAAAATAAGCACAGTTAATGAACTAAACTAAAAATATCTAGCATACTAAGGGAAGGAAATCAAACTGAAGCCTTGCATGCAAAGCAATGACATGAGCTGCCTGACCATGTATTAATCAAATTTTTAAACTGGTCTAGTGACATGTCTTTTCTAAAGTGGTCAGGCAGCTCATTCCAGAGCTTTACACCTGCATAACGAAAAGATTGCAAACCAAAACTTGTAGTTCTTACCTGTGGTAAAGCTGCTTTATTTTGATATATAAAAGAATACGAAGTATTTTTTATATCTATGAGGTCAAATAAATAAACAGGACAATCCTTATTAACAATTTTGAAAACTTCTAAAGCAAATGTTCTAAGTCTCCTTACTTTTAGGGATGGCAGTTTAGATTTGCATAACAGGTCTTCATAACTAGAGGTGTATTCATTGTATATAAATCTGAGCCCTTTCGTTTTCATTTTTTTGGGGCAAAATCTAAAAAAACTGAATATTAATATAAAAAAAAATAAATAGTAAAAAATTGGTCTAAAATAAGCATAAACTTAATAACTAAGAAATGTCACCTTTGATTTTTTAATATATATTTCATATAAAACCACATTTTTTCAAAAAAATATTTTAAAGCTATCTCTGGGCAGATTTTTATGAAATTTATGTCAAGAAATGCAGAATTCTTTGAATTTTATCTGATAGTAATTTTTGTCTGCATGGTATTTGTTTTCGAGTGATTTAAACACAAATGTTGATTTTTCCGATTTTATTTTTGTTAAAAATCCCTTTGTTCTAATCTGTGACAGACATGGTTGATGGTAATAAAATAATTATTATATTTTACTTTATTTATTGTGTATGTGCTAATTATAAATGTTGTATCATGCCCTCCAGGGGCCTGCTTTGGAAAATAAAGTATCTTGTATCTTGTATAGCAAATTTGACGTCAGAAAGCAAAGATTATCTTTAAAGGGATATTAAAGCTCGTTTTAACATATATTTTTTCAACTCGTGACGAAGGTTGTTTCTTTTCAATTTAATTGAAAAAACAATCCAAAAATAATTTGCACGCCCATATAATCCCTAATATCGTTAAAATATCACTTAATGGAAAAACCGCAAGATATGACAAAATTATCAACGGATTATACCAATTGCAAGTTTTCATGAGATACAAAAAATTACCAAAATGAGCTTTAATATCCCTTTAAATCATTAGAAAATAAAGGCAATCTATTTGAAAATCGTGCTAAAATAAACAAATAATCTTTAAATATTTCTGCTTCTTTTGTTGCAAAAATGATCAAAATCCGTTTAGAAATGACTTCACAATAAATTTTTTGAAAAATGTGGTTTTATATGAAATATATAGCATAAAATCGAGGGTGACAAATACTTATGTCCATTGACTGTACATATGATATATTGACCGTGTAAACAGCAATAATAAACATGACCTCATAGTAAAGACAAGACATCATATATATATGCCTCAAGTGCAGTAGATCGTGGTCAAACCAAAGACTATGAAATTGGTATTTGTTACTTCTCCGCTAAGCACGCGGCATTAAGGAGAAAGAGCAATGACTGGTTGGCTCGGAATCAGAATAATGTGTCCGAGTGGAGCGACATGTCTACCCGCGGACTCAGTGAGCTAGCACTATAAAAATCCAACTCAGCGTGTTGATCTAGTACAAAGCGAGCCTCATCATCATTTCATTGAAAATTAATTTGTTCTTGCCACGATATACATTGTAGCTGAAAGATGGCTGAATATGCATTAAACAACAATCACTCACTCACTCATATATATGTGCTTCCAGAGTTCATTTCCATTTTTAATATAGAATCAATTTTTTTTAAATGTCGAAGTACTACTGAATACTCCAAAGAATTTACTGAATGATTATTCACAAATAAGTACAAACTTTGTTATTTTTATTGCTTTACTAGAAGTGGGAGCAATCTTGATTTGTTTGTGCACAATCAAAATGTCAAATAAACTTCTGGCCAAGACATTTTAACTTTCACTTCTGGTTATGTTGAAGAATTTTTTTCCAGACTGTTTCAAATGTTTATTTCTGTTTTTTTACTACCATGTTTTAACCATTAAAAGTCAGCAATCGCTCACTTATTACCTGTCCCTTTCCACCATCCATATTATCGTAAAAAAAATGTATTGGAAAATATACAGTAATAAAATAGAAGACTATTTTATTACAATATATTTTCCAATACATTTGATACATTATGGGCAGTCGTAGAGATCTTGTAGTAAATCACCATAACTCCTACAAAAACATACAATTTTACAATCATGTCTATTGCTATTTAAAGGATGAATGTTAGGAACAATTTTTTTAACAGACTTAAAATGGCATCAAATATGTTTCTTTGATTAAAATAATGTCACTTCATAATCACAAAATTCTACAAATGTACATGTACATACATGTGTAAAATAAAAAAAATGGTGTGAAATTTAGCTTGTATTTTCTTGAAGAAATTGACAAAAAAACACTTATACACATCTTTTAATACAGAATTTTTGAAATAAATTTGTTTTAAAGGTTTCAAAATACTGGTAAAGATTACATTTGAATATTTTATCAAGACCAGGTGCAATACATAATCTGAAAATTACAGAATTTATTTACATAGTTAAAACATATTAGGTAACAATTTCCATGACAATTGAATATTTATTCAAGCATTAAGATTTAAAAAAGAAAAGATAGAGTGGTTACACAGTCTTTTAAGCAGAGTTTTATAGAACTGTTAACCCACATCCAATTCTAAACATGATCAGTTTTTGCTTTTTGATACAAAATTTTGCCAAAGAGTTGATGGGAAAAATGATGTTTTTTATGGGAAAGCAATGTTTTAAATTTGTAGCCCTAGATTCTAATAGTAGATACAATGTAGAGAACAATAGTGGTTGGTCAAAGGACAAATAGGTAATTATAGAATAAACGAAAATACATGTTTTGACACACTTATTTGCCCAAAACATTGAGAAATCTTTGTCATGCTTGTAGGATAACAGTCCTCAAAATGAAAATTTGAATTTACTGGTCTAAATCAAATTCTTGCATTTATTTTTATATAGTTCTAAATAAAAATTGAAAAATTCACTGGTCTGAACAAAGTTTTACTGGTCTTAAGCCGGAGGACTGATACTCATCGTGAGAACTGGGATAAAATTGCAAGTATCTGTGGTTGTTGTTGAAATACAAAAAATAAGCCGTTTTGTGCCATTTAAGACATGTTATAAATGTACATTTTTTCAATGGTTTTCAATGTGTGACATGTAAACAATTTCACTTAACTTAGTCTGTCAATGAATTATTAAGAAAACAAACTTTTAACTTGAAATCGTTTAAAAACAGTTTTTAAATTTCACAACAAAGTACAAAGTATTCCACAACTCATCATGATATAGTTTAAATATTTTGACAAACAAACTTAAAAAAAATAATAAATGTACATTTCAATAACTTTTGAGGCCAAAATATATCTTTCTTGCAACTATCAATTTTAATTTTTGTAAAATAAGAAGTGCTAATTCATTCTAAATATAATGTCAATCATTAGAGATAATATTAATAACACAAGATTATCAAAAAATAAATGTCCATTGTTTGCCACTTTTGTTATCTTAAATGTTAAATACTGGTACACAAATAAGGGTAAAACACGTTATTTGTAGTTTGATACGATTGTCGTGTTTGTTTACACATGTGTTTAGATCACTATTATTTTATTGATTTACTAATTAAAACAACACTACAATGTATGCATTCATTTCAATTAAAAGTTTTAAGCTTTGTAAATGACCATCCACCCATAGCAAAAATGAAAACATTTATTTGACTTTGATTTTTCACATCGGTTTAAAAAAAAGTGATGGTAGCTTTTGTTAACGATTGAAAAACTACAAACTTTATTATGCTCTGTTTATGGTTGTAAATTTTTGTTTGTTAATTAAAAGTGAATTTTCTGAAAAATTCATTCCATTTGAAGTGATATTCAATAAATTTTCTGTTTGTCAAAATTTCTTGTTATAATTAAATTTCAAACTGACAGTGTCGACTGAGGACAGAAAAGGTCTGACTTTGATTTCCAAAGCAGTATACTATACATTTATTGCATGCTGGTGAGGGAAATGTTGCCCTCGGGGGAATATGATACTCTTGTGTGAATAAATTTTCATATTTCCTGTACCCGCATGCTATAAATGTTTTATTATACCGAATGAAATCAAGAAAACACATATACTGGTATGTAAAATACTGCTGGCAAACATATTTTAAGTCCATTAGAACGTTGTCTCAGATATTTAAAAACCACATTGTAACGGTCGCCTTCAAATGATGCGTTCCGAGTGCCTCTGACGTTTTCCTGTCAAAGAACGATAACTCTGGCAGGAAAACCCGCGAGACTTCTGAAGTGGTGGAATATGATTTTTACTCCAGCTTTATAGCTGATTTGTCAGATATTTGATTTTGTTCATATACCAATGTAGGCAGGGTACCATTTTTGTAGTTATGACCAAGTACTCTTTGTTAAGACTGACAAAGACAAGTATAAATGTTTAAAGAAAAAGTTTATTATTCTATGGTACATACAGATGTATTGATTTTGTTTACAGCAGTAATCAAATGTAAGATTATTTTGAACAAATCAAACATGTCCAAGAGTCGGAGGTTTTTAAATTGTCAATAGGGTTATATACCTTGTTTACTTAGTACAAACTTCATATTAATATCTATTTATAATCTTCTGTGCCAGTAAACTTTCACCAGTTTAATCCATTGCTTATAAAACTCGGCTTTATAATGATCCACGATTCAATATTATTTTTACTGTATTTTGATTCAAATTAAATTTGACAGAACACTTTACTTTTACAACACCACAAAGAATTACTGGAATATATTTTATGTACATGTGCTTATGAAAAGAAAGTTTAAACAGTGATGGTCAACAATTCCACCGATATCAACAAAACAAACAATGGCTCTCATCTTAACTGAACTCACTGAACACAAAATAGACCACAATATATGACGTTGGAAATCCATTGTACATATGCATTATGGAGCCTTTGTACAGAAATATACCTCTGTAGAGTTAGTGTACACTAAATCTAACTACATATACCTCAATCTATATACATACAAATGTATACCTCGGTTCTTCATTTAAATCCATACTTTTTTTGCCAGAAATTATATTATAATTAGTCCTTCTTTCAAAGTTAGAAAAAAACAACCTTCTTTTGTACTATTATGCAAATGTTGATTTTCTCAATTAAAATATTAAAAATAAAACCTCAACTGACATTATAATGTGTTCTTTTTGTTAAATTTTGTAATGAATAAAAAGAAAACCAATGTGATTGTAAAGTGTACCTTGGGCTTTGAGATGATTTGTATAAAGGTGATATAATGCAATTATTATATTACAAGTTTTTTTATTTACTAATGTTTACCGTTAAATTCACAATTAACCTTAAATAATGGTTCTAGTGTGAATGAGCTGCCATATTGAATTCTTGAAAACCAACATGTCATAACAGTAACAGTCAATTAAAACAATGTGATAGAAAAGAAAAACATCGCCTTCCTTTGAAATAATTTCTTGTTGAATTTTGAACAGATATATCATGTTTGGGAGGGATATTTGCGAAAAATACCAATCGAGAGACGAAAAATTGCCCAAGCTGAAAGGCGAGAGAAATTTAGTCTCAAGACTGGTATTTTTCGCAAATATTCCTCCCAAACATGATATATCTGTTTAATTACACCGAATATTATTTATAACACTGTCTAAATAAATAATACCTTTTGTTTGTCGTTTTCAGGAATATAATTTTTTTATTGTTTGTAACTTGGCAGTTGTTAAATACTATAGGACACTTTGAACTGTTCCCTTCAGCAGGTACAGTGGTAGTGTTTCGATTTGTTTTGTTAGACAGTGGTTGAAGTATTCCGAATGAATTTGGCGGTTTGCGGCACGTGAGGGTAAAAAAGTGAAATACGTTTTCACAAATACCACGGCAGAGGGAAAAAAAGTTAAATCCTTTACTTCAGAACACTTCCGGGTTTCAAATTTGATTAATCACGTTACTTTACGTATAAAGGTAAAGAAGAAATAATCCGAATGAATTTGGTGGTTTGATGCACGTGAGGGTAGAAAAGTTAAATCCTCATGCAAATACCCCGGCAGCGGTAAAAATGAACGAAATTAATCCTAAATATGAAAATAAACGAAAAATACACCGGCTATTAACCAATCATAATCCAGGATTCTTATATAAGGTGTAATTATATCAGAAATGGAAGGGTACAACTACATGTTGTGAAATAATTCCAGCGTTTACGTTCTACACTGAAAAGTTTCATATATGACGTACGTGTAACAAGTTTTTATGACGTTTTATGGTTTATGTGCAAAGTAATCGACAATATTTTGTGGCATATTATTTCTTTTTTAGATTCAGGTAGAGGTATTCAATTCAAAATATTACTGATACCTGGATATTGTAGCTTGTTTGGTCACCAAAATGTTTTTGATTGGAAGAAAATGAAATTAATTGGCAATAAAAGTTGAAGAAATCCTACACATTATAATTTTGTTTGCCAAATGGCCAATAAATGTATGACACTTACTGTTCCCGCATAACATATTTAGTTATGTTTTAATGAAAATAAGTTGTTTCTGTGGAAACCCATGATAATTATTTTTGTATTTTGTCTGTTGTTTGAAGATAAGTACAATCGGTAACACTCCAGTTTAAACAAACATGTATCCGTGGTAATTGGACTGTTTATATGCTGTGGTAGAAGAAGATATTTTATTAATAATAGTTTATATGCTGTGGTAGAAGATATTTTATAATTGATACTAGAAATATAATTGTCTATTGATTAATAAATTGTTACAAAATAGTGAAACTAATAAACGATTGATTTCCTCACACAGATAAATGTTTTGACACAACTTTGTAATTCATTTTGGTCTGTAGATTAACAATTAATCCCATCCTTTAAGTTTCTCAGTATGGAATTGCCCTGCAGCGTAGTTGTAAATTCTATAGTATCCTCTCCTTTATAAGACACATACAATTTAAGTGACATTCAATTTATTACCAACTTTGGAATTCAAATATATGAGGTGTCATTGACAAGAGAACTTAAAGCTAAATATTTTATACATTGAACAGTAGTAGTCCTTTATGTAAAGAGTAGTCATGCTATGTTGATGAATATATAAACCTTAAATGAAAGCAATAAAGACTTGTTTAGAATTATTTCATACGGAGAATAATGTAATAATTCTGTATAAGAATTTCTTGACAAGTTGTGAGATGAATTGATTAGAAGTGTGGATTTCTTGATTATCCATTCAGAAGCCTAAACCAATCATTTTCTTTTTGAAGTTTTTTTCAATGCTCAGGCGAGGTGTGTTCGATGCAACGTTTTGTGATAAAGTTTGTCAGTGACTTGCGGCAAGTCTATGGTTTTCTCCACCAATAAAACTGACCGCCACGATATAACTGAAATATTGTTGAAAGTGGCATTAAACACCATAATCCTAATCCTAACCAAACATTTTTTCAGACTGCTTCAAAGGATGTAGTGTCCTTCGAGGTTTATAGAGGCATAATGGAGGAGATGTTTATGTGATATGCAGAGAGTTCTAAAAATCTTAAACAGTCTTCGCACTTGCCCGAAGCCCGGTGTCATATGGTATTTTGAACCCCATGGTAAATTGACCCCTAGTTTGAATAAATAGAAAAATTTCTAAATTTGGCTTTGGGGCAAGTAGGTGAAAAAAAATTAAGGCTAAACAAATGAATTGTATGTCTATGTAAATTAGGTCATAAAAAGATATTACAGGCCTTAAATTACCCATCCAATAAATACCTTATCTATATAATGGTCTTGTCAGTGAATATTGTCAGCTGAGATAATGTCTTTTATTATACTATCACAGTGTTGTTTTTTTGACAAGTTCAAATCTCTTGGTAAACAGTAAAGGTGTTTAACGATTTCATATCAAATTTTTTTTTTTATATTTATACCAGTTTTTTCTTAATAATGTTAAGTTATTAAACAATACCTGGATTGTACAAAGACCTAAGGTCCAGGGAAGCCGACTTAGGGGCCCCTGTTTTAGTACACCTCATTTGCCCAGGGAAAATACAAATGAGTAATAGTCAACTCCCTGAATACACATTACAAAATACAAAAATATACAACATAATTTCATATAATTAAATACATTAACCAGCTGTATTTTCCTGTTTATTTAACGGGTAATTTTGGCTCATTGTCTTTTTTATTTCCATAGATATAGATAATGTCTTTTATTATACTGTAGTTTTTCTGATAGGTTTAAATCTCGTGGTAAACTGAAAAGGTGTTTAATGATTTCATGTCAGAACTTAACCAAGAAATCGCTACCACAATCCTATCATATTTATCATATTACTTGAAATATAATGTTTCACATATTTTTGATATCAGTATATAATTTGAATAGAAAATCTATTAATCATGTGCATTTCTTCAAACATTTATCTCTTCATACCAAAATTTTTTTAAATTGTTTAGAATGAAATAATATTGATTTAATTAGGGCTCCTGGTAACATCAGTCAGTCAATAGTATCTGTGGAATGTTAGTAGTAACATCAGTCAGTCAATAGTATCTGTGGAATGTTAGTAGTAACATCAGTCAGTCAATAGTATCTGTGGAATGTTAGTAGAAACATCAGTCAGTCAATAGTATCTGTGGAATGTTAGTAGTAACATCAGTCAGTCAATAGTATCTGTGGAATGTTAGTAGTAACATCAGTCAGTCAATAGTATCTGTGGAATGTTAGTAGTAACATCAGTCAGTCAATAGTATCTGTGGAATGTTAGTAGTAACATCAGTCAGTCAATAGTATCTGTGGAATGTTAGTAGTAACATCAGTCAGTCAATAGTATCTGTGGAATGTTAGTAGTAACATCAGTCAGTCAATAGTATCTGTGGAATGTTAGTAGTAACATCAGTCAGTCAATAGTATCTGTGGAATGTTAGTAGTAACATCAGTCAGTCAATAGTATCTGTGGAATGTTAGTAGTAACATCAGTCAGTCAATAGTATCTGTGGAATGTTAGTAGTAAAGCACATGTTATTCTTCTTTCATATCTGTTTGTATTGTTTAAAGAAGAAATGATATCAGAGGTTCCACCAAAGGTTGGCCAATTGTACTTTAAATCTGGGGTTGAAAGAAAATTTTAAATTTCAGACAACTTTTCATGTAAAGTTTTGAAACGATAATTTTGTTAAGTTTTGGGAGAATTTCTGTTTCAATGAAAAACAAACAATACCCCACTGTTGGAACAGTCCCAAAATCCAATTGGAAATCATAGAAATTGAGGCAAAATCCCTACCCCTAACACACATAATAGACATGACTGCTCACTTTCCTGGCTTGGTACTGGCACTTTAATAAAAAGTGGCAGGGTTCTACTAGTTCTATAACTATGGGCCTAAATCTCCCCTCTTAATGAAATTATGAGAGTAAGTTTACTATTTTACTCTGGTAGGTACTGTAAAGTGTTGACTAATGATATTCTTGTTATTACTGGTATTATATACTGAAATTGAAATGAACTGAAATGTACTATATTCATATTACCTTCAAAATTTAAACAATATTGTCACCAACCTGTTTGATGGAAAATACACAGGTATTTGTTATGATATAGGTAAAATACAAATAGACATCAATCCTTTGGTCTTAGACAATTAGATGTTTGATTTTCTACATGCTTCTAGTGTTATCTCTAACCACATCGGTGTTGTAATGGTTAGTGTGCTCGCCTCGAGTGTGGTAGATCATGGGTTGGAGTCCTGGTTGGGTCAAACCTAAGACTGTAAAATTGGTATTTGTTGCTTCTCTGCTAAGCATGCAGCATTAAGCAGAAAGAGCTCGGAATCAGGAAATAATGTGTTCGAGTGGGGCGACATGTTGTTTCAGGGAGCTAGCACTATAAAAATCCAACTAAGTGTGTTGGTCTATTACACAATGGACCTTGTCATCATTTCATTGAAATGTAACTTGTTCTCTCCATGATATGGCTGAAAAATTGCTGAGTTTGCATTAAACAACAATCACTCACTCGCTCCAGTGTAATCTGAGATCACAAAATCATAAATTATGAAAATAGATATAAGGATTATTTCCTTAAGTAATTTGATTTAATTTCTTTTCAGGAAATTAACATGTTATGGACAGTTTGGAATAACAGTGATATGTAATGAACAAGTACGAAATTCTAGGCGTTGTAGGCGAAGGTATGTTAAATTGTTTGTTATAGAATTTATTTATTGTCTGTAATCTATATATGTTTTTCTTTTGATCTCACTGAAGGATATTGATACTATACATTTATTGCATGCTGGTGAGGGAAACATGAAAATTTATTCACTCAAGAGTATCATATTTCCCGAGGGCAACGCCCGAGGGGAATGTGATACTCGTGGGTGAATAAATTTCCATATTTCCTGAACTCGCATGCTATAAATGTTTTATTATACCGAATGAAACCAAGAAAACACATCCATGTAAAATACTGCTGGCAAGCATATTTTAAGTCCATTGGAACGTTGTCTCAGACATTTAAAAACCACATCCACAACAACATTGTAACGGTCGCTTGCAAGTGATGCGTTCCGAGTGCCTCTGACGGTTTCCTGTCAAAGAACGATAACTCTGGCAGGAAAACCCTCGAGGCATCCGAAGGGGTGGAATATGATATTTATTTCACGGAATATGATTTTTGTCCTGTGTGATCACGTGTTCTGATTTTTACCCATTGTCCTATCAAATTAATCTATTTATGGTAATTAATATATGAGGTATAATAATAAAAATTATCATTCAGTGTGACATCCTACCCATTACAATGTATGACATTACAAGTAAAGCAATACGTCAGTTTTGAAAGTCTCAACACACATTATCACTAGTATCGATATATCACAGCTTGTCCTTATTCAGACTTGCTATGTTTCTACTACTTGCGATAATGTCTGTCTCGACCTTCATAGCTACCGTTATTCTATATTCATAAGATTATAATTGATTGTATGTTATAGGTTAATGTACATGTATGTCAGTTATAGAATTTTAGAGGTTCTTAAGAAGTGTTGTTACTTTTCGGAAGTAACTCTAAATCTAAGATGGCTGACATGATCTCTTATTATCTTAGACATTATTGACATCATCCCCTGAACAACAGCATTCTAAATCACCAGACTTGTATGAAATGTTCTCTCAGAAGGGAAGTACTTTTAAGAGCATTTGTAAATCCAAGTTGGCTGACCTGCAGCTGTAAATTAAAGGATTAAATTAAATTAAAGACCCAATATAGAGGAATGTAATAGGGGTCAAAGTTTGGTATAAAGAATTAGTTATATTTCTAATGTGAGCATTGTAGTGAGTAGTAGTACATGGGGTCTTGTTTAAGAATGATAGGTGTGAAGTGAAACAATCTAATTAAAATTAGATCTCCACAATTTCTCCCTATTTTCTATCGGTTGTTTACTAATCACAGCGTGGGAGATCTAAAAATGCTCCTTATGGGGTTGTCTCAAGAGTCCACATGAATATATATAAATTTACCAATGAGCGACTTCTGCATAATCGAGCAGACAATAATGCACCCGATATACACTGAATGTATTCATGTTGACCTCTGGTGTGAGCCCTAAAGGAACGTTTTTAGATCTCCCACATGGCGACTAGTAAACAACCGATAGACAATAGGGAACAAGTGCGGAGATCTAATTTCAATTAGAAATGAATTGAAACCAATTTTTATTTTGGTTTTACAATAGAAGGGAGATAATATTATATGATTTACAATAGAAGGGAGATAATATTATATGTTTTACAATAGAAGGGAGATAATATTATATGATTTACAATAGAAGGGAGATAATATTATATGATTTACAATAGAAGGGAGATCATATTATATGATTTACAATAGAAGGGAGATAATATTATGTTTTACAATAGAAGGGAGATAATATATGATTGCTGTTAGTTAACATTCAGCAAATGTGGTGGTTTTTTTTGTGTTCAGTGGGTTAAGGTGAAAGGTGATTGTCCATTTTGATGATGAATATGAGTTGAATTGTTGACCATATGATCACTGTTTAAACTTTCTTTTCATAAGGTAAGAATAGTATGATGGCCAGTACAATATGTAACAGTAATTATGTGAAGTACCTGTAATTATTATACAGTATTTATAAATTGTGTTCACAGTTCTACATTGACTGGAGAGTAACTTGATGCCCCGATTCTATTAATATTGTATATATGGATATAAACACATAGAATTGTCTTAATGTTAGAACCAGGATTACATTGTCTTGGATCGTATACATTTTACTATCCTATTGAATTGTATACACTTAATCCTTGTTATCTCAAACTCAAGTTGTTGCCATGGATACTGTGAAGCAGAAATTTTATATTTTCACTGTTTTCGGCTTGCTAGAATATATCCTAGATAACTCAAACACATAGTTTTATCCTTGGCTTAGTAAAATTCCCAGATTATGAGAGATTAATGACATATCCATAAAAAACCCAGCTTACCCGGACATTGCCAACCATTTCCCTGGGGAACTGCACTCGTTTATACGCTGTGGTATTAAATGAAAATAGAATTCTGTAATTATCACTTATATATACTTGTTATTAAATGTTGTTGTTATTCACTTAAGGTTTTATCCTATTTTATCCTATTGATGGCCGTTTGATGAAAATATCTTGATTGTCAATATTTTTATGAAATGGAATTCCTGACTTTTTATTTTCATTTCCCACGTCAATATCACATTATGTACAATGTATGACGTTTCAGTGAACAACTCAAAGCAATTTTGTCCATTTTGTAAGAGAAAAGTCTTATCTTTGAATAGTTGGAAGGCAGTACCTCAAGGCGTTCTGTGGTACTTCAAGGTCTGAAAAATCTCCATATCTACGGAAATGAGCGTATTTATCCCTGATCATAGTCAAGATTTAATGATTTTAGGGTCAGTTAAAGCAAATATTTAACATAAAAGTAAGTTTTTTGGAAGAGGGGTGGAAGTGGTTTTATAATAGGGTGACTACTGTAACACAATACATTCATAATAAAATATTAATTATCTCAGAGATGACTGCTGACGATATTAGTATTATCCAATGAATTAGTCACTTATTATATAATTCAATGGGTTAAGCCAAGTACTATTTGTACTGCACTTACTACAATTTTCTCAGGTAATTAAACCTTTTAAATATTATATTATACAAGTTAACACAGCTAAGTAGAATCAATATACTGATATGAACTCTTTGTCTAAAACAATATCATGATGCTGTTACAATGATTACATGTTGAAAATTATATATGAGAGTCTTTTAACAGGGAATTTCAATAGACTTTAGTGAAACAGAATTATAGATCAGGCTTCACAAAAGACAAAACAAGGCTTCATAGAAGATTGTTTGGTTGATTTAAAGCCACTTTCAACAACATTTCAGTTATATCGTGGCAGTCAGTTTTATTGGTGGAGGAAACTGAAGAAAACCATCGGCCTGTCGCAAGTCACTGGAAAACTTTATCGCATAATGTTTTATTGAGTACACCTCTCCATGAATGGGGTTCGAACTCACAACTTTAGAGGTGATAGGAACTATTTGCACAGGTAGTTGTAAATCCAACTACAATACGATCACAACCACGATTCTGTTACACAGAAGACTAAATATTTCCTTTTACCATTCTAATTAAAATAAAGATATATGAAGTACATTTTATCCTACAATCATTGCATTTACTGTACAAAACAATAAAACTATAGGAAGAAATGTTTGCTTTATTGATCTGGTATACAAATAACAATCTTCTGGTACCTGGTCCATGTAGAGCAAGTGATAAGAATCGTTTTGGTGAATTTTATTTTATATAATGTTTTTTTTGTTGTTGTTGTAGGTGCCTATGGGGTAGTGCTAAAATGTCGACACAAGGTAGGTTTCTTTTTGTAACATAGATTTTGTAATTAAATCTGATGCCTTCTTCAAGTAATACTGTAATGTGTCAATAAAAAGTCAGTTTTAAACTTTCATGGGTGTGTGGTTTTGTATTTTTTTGGTCACGTGGTGTACCTTTTGACATGTAGAAAATCCAGTACTTGTATACATGTTACAATGTATGTCGCATGATCAAAATATGGATGCTCACTCTGTCTAATTTATCTCAAAAAGTAATATTTTGTAGATCATTGTTTGTCCTTTTGTCCTTTTTCTTTCGGCCTTTGTGTTGTCTCTGTTCTTCTTCGATTTACAGATTCTGAATTTCCCTTTGGTATCTTCAAACTCTTCTTTACGAATACTAATTTGAATTATTTATTTAAACTACATTTATTTAAACTGGCACCTTGTCAAAACTTATGATCTGTGAAATTAGCTTCAATATTTTTTCACAATCTTTCAACCTGTTTTCTTAATTCATCCATTTACATGAAAATTAGTGGTTTTTGAAATTCCCCAAAATTATTTCCATTCAATGAATTAACAAAGTGTGCACATTTAAAGTATAATGCTTTTTTTCAAGGTTCTCTAAAACTACTTTAGACTGAAAACATAACAGATATTTATTCAGGTCTATAATAAATATCTATTTTTCACTGGCTGTTTTATTTTGAATAAGTGTTATTGGACTAACTACACATCCTTTTAACAAGAGTTATTTTAATAGACTTGCCATTATTTGCAATGCATGCCGTGTCTCATTAACTTTGAATGAAATACAAATTCTTTCTAAAACATTTACATTTAAAAACTAAAATTGTCCTTGATTACTGAGGATGGCGTCTGTAGATACCATTCATAATAAAGCAGATTACATTTCCATGCAAGATGTAGACCCCATTTCTAATAGACCATACAAGTTGTAGACCCCATTTCTAATAGACCATACAAGTTGTAGACCCCATTTCTAATAGACCATACAAGTTGTAGACCCCATTTCTAATAGACCATACAAGTTGTAGACCCCATTTCTAATAGACCATACAAGTTGTAGACCCCATTTCTAATAGACCATACAAGATGTAGACCCCATTTCTAATAGACCATGGAAGTTGTAGACCCCATTTCTAATAGACCATACAAGTTGTAGACCCCATTTCTAATAGACCATACAAGTTGTAGACCCCATTTCTAATAGACCATACAAGATGTAGACCCCATTTCTAATAGACCATGGAAGTTGTAGACCCCATTTCTAATAGACCATACAAGTTGTAGACCCCATTTCTAATAGACCATACAAGATGTAGACCCCATTTCTAATAGACCATGCAAGTTGTAGACCCCATTTCTAATAGACCATACAAGTTGTAGAGCCCATTTCTAATAGACCATACAAGTTGTAGACCCCATTTCTAATAGACCATACAAGTTGTAGACCCCATTTCTAATAGACCATACAAGATGTAGGCCCCATTTCTAATAGACCATACAAGTTGTAGACCCCATTTCTAATAGACCATACAAGTTGTAGACCCCATTTCTAATAGACCATACAAGATGTAGAACCCAGGCCATTTGTAATAGACCAAACAAGATAGGCCCCATTTGTAATAAAAACAAATTATTGGGATAATTATCCAATAACATCTACATATATTTATTATAAAAATCATTCTAATTTAGTGCAGCTGTCTTGGTTTGAAAAATGTTTTATTAGCTCACCTGGCCAAAGGCCATGTGAACTTTTGTAATCACATGAAAGTAGGACGCACAATGAATTGTTACTTTGTAGGAATGATGTATGAGAGATTCTGTACAAAATTTCCATATTTCGTGCCAATCGTATTACTAATATGGCCGCCATAGGCAGTTCTTGTTTGTGATTAGCCAATTTAAAAAATCTTCTCTAAAACCATTTGGCCAAATTAACTGAAATATGATAGGAAGCACATATGGAACCTAATGATTACCCCATAACAAAATGACAGGTGAGAGACACAGGCTCAGCCTACTGAGCCTCTAGTTTATCATAAACTGGTGAGATTTCAAATCGTAGATGTTAAATACCCCTGCGTTTAATTTTATTGTTAGATCTGTTTGTACTTGTTTCTTTTCACTTCTAGTCGATGTTATATTGATTGAAAATGTTGGTCATATACAACAGTGATTAACTGATATTTGATAACCTTAAATTAATAATTTTTATCCAAAAAAAAAAAAAAAAATGACAATAGTATAATAGATATACATTCTTCATATATCACCATTTAACAGATCCTTGAATTCAAAACCCCAAATCAGGTTTATTTTTAGGTGCCATATTTGAATATTTAATATACTTTAAATATAATCTGTTTTAATTTACAATCTTCTAGTAGTTAAATCATTAGTAATAGTATGCCAGATTATAATTTTTTTTTATATCGCTAGAAGAAAAACCCATCATTGTAATTCGTAATAATGTTTGGTCATCTCAGAATTTATTTGGATGCTGTGTGTTGTGTCAAGGTTTAAAGTAGGTTCCTATTTAATTCATTTAAGTCAAGTCCAGGATGTTTTATTTAGTCATGAAAGTAAAAAAAAACATTTATTAATGCATACCTGCATTGAAATTTACAGTTCCTAAAAATATAAATTATTATTAAATTAAGGACAGGCTCCTCCACCAATAAACTGATCGCCATGATATAACTGAAACATTGGTGAAAGTGGCATGAAAGCACCACAACCCACCCACCACTCTGACAGGTATAGGTGACTTCAGCTGATTTTGGTTACCCCGTTTAGGCCCTTTGGGGTTCTTGCTCTCAAAAGACTTTTAAGTTTTTTTGCTTTCCAATAATGTTTTGACTTTGAGTGTACCTGATGAATGTTATTGCAGAAATGTGTCATGCACATTAAATTTGATAACTACATTTTTAATTCAAGATATGACAAGAAATAGATTTTGGATATCATGTTTATACCACTTTCTTTTCCAATCTTTTAACTTTGAGTGTACCTGATAAATGTTATTAAAGAAATGTGTTGTGCACATTAAATTTGATAACTACGTTTGTAATCTAAGATGTCAGTAAAAGTGTTGTCAAATAATCAGTACATTAACCACACCTTAAATATTTTTTTATTAGATGACAAGTGATAAAAATCAAATTTATGATGATTTTGTAAACTCAGATGATTTTAATATAGTTGTTTATATAAAGTGCTGTTACGCGTCTCCTTTTGATAGT
This sequence comes from Bathymodiolus brooksi, assembly GCA_963680875.1. Taxonomy (NCBI): domain Eukaryota; kingdom Metazoa; phylum Mollusca; class Bivalvia; order Mytilida; family Modiolidae; genus Bathymodiolus; species Bathymodiolus brooksi. The sequence continues at coordinate 68,442,319 of OY804582.1, forward strand.
ATTTTATTGTATGCTATAAACTATAGGTTGTCATGTATCAAATTTACCTTGCAGGGGAGAAAGTTTTAGATTTATACTCTTAAATTAACCTTTAAAGATTGAACTGTTTTGTAAGGTATAGATCAATTTTTTAATCTAAATAAAATATATTGATAAAAGATATAAGGTATCTATTGATATAGTACTCTGTAAGTTTTAGCTCTGTTCAGAACTGATTAATGTACAATATTTTAATATGGTATATATTCTCTTGCCTGTCTGTTCAGAAGTAATTTCAAGTTTCCAACCACTTTTTAAGAACTGTGTAATCTCCAAAACCTATAAATTTGGTTTTAATACTCAACTCTCTTTATACTTGACAAAAAATACCCTTAAAGTAGCAACATAAAGACTATTTAAATATTTGATTATTCCAATTCTTGTCCCTTTCAAACCCAAATGTGCTCCTACAAGACTGACTCTACACATACAGTGTGTAAAAAGCTATCTTTGCGTTGGTTTGATCTATGGTCAGGTCAATTTACCAAAGACTATAACATTAGTATTAACTGCACTAAGAATGCAGCAGTAAGTAGTAAAAACAAAGACTGGGTTGCTCAGAGTCTGTATAATGTGTTAAAGTGTCATGTGTACATATATACGTATACTGATGTTTCAAGTGTACTCGATACAACATTATGTGATAAAGTTTGTCAGTGACTTGTGACAGGTCTGTGGTTTTCTCTGGGTACTCTCGTTTCCTCAACCAATAAAACTACCCACCACGATATATTTGAAATATTGTTGAAAGTGGCATTAAACACCATAAACCTAAACCTGATGATCATTGGTTTGATCCATGGTCAATTTATCAAAGACTATGCTTTTCTACTAAGAATGCAGCAGTAAGGAGTAAGGAGTAAGAACACAGACTGGCGCTCGGAGTCTACATAATGTGTTATAGTAGAGTGCCATGTGTACATGTGTACTGATGCTTCAGTGGGCTAGCACTTGTATATACAACTCAGTGTGTTGGTCTAGTACAAAGTATACAATACATCAAAAAGCAACTTGTTCTCACCACAATAAGGCAGAAAATTGCACACATGGCCTTCAAAAAAATAATCATTTATTACCTTTATGCAAATAAGTTAAGATTAAAATATGAATCAATCACACCATTCATGAACCACTGTCCAGTACATAATTTATTCATGAACCACTGTCCAGTACATAATTTATTCATGAACCACTGTCCAGTACATAATTTATTCATGAACCACTGTCCAATACATAATTTATTCATGAACCACTGTCCAATACATAATTTATTCATGAACCACTGTCCAATACATAATTTATTCATGAACCACTGTCCAATACATAATTTATTCATGAACCACTGTCCAATACATAATTTATTCATGAACCACTGTCCAGTACATAATTTATTCATGAACCACTGTCCAATACATAATTTCATTTAGTTTAACTCTTTTTAATCCATCATGTTATTTCTCTTTTTGTATGTATACCATCATGTTATTTCTCTTTTTGTATGTATACTATCATGTTATTTCTCTTTTTGTATGTATACTATCATGTTATTTCTCTTTTTGTATGTATACCATCATGTTATTTCTCTTTTTGTATGTATACTATCATGTTATTTCTCTTTTTGTATGTATACTATCATGTTATTTCTCTTTTTGTATGTATACTATCATGTTATTTCTCTTTTTGTATGTATACTATCATGTTATTTCTCTTTTTGTATGTATACTATCATGTTATTTCTCTTTTTGTATGTATACTATCATGTTATTTCTCTTTTTGTATGTATACTATCATGTTATTTCTCTTTTTGTATGTATACTATCATGTTATTTCTCTTTTTGTATGTATACTATCATGTTATTAATCTCCCTGAATACACCATTTTAATTTTCTCTTTTAAGTACATATATTTATATAAATCAGTCTAATTTAACTGTAAATGGTTTGTTTTTCCAGGAATCGGGTGAGATGGTGGCAGTAAAGAAGTTTAAAGACAGTGAAGGTTTGTAGACATAGTGGTTCTAACATTGTATTAGATATTTAAATACCACACAAACAGGGACATAACAGATTTTATTCCAGAGTTCTACATATTTGTCTTAGTACCATTACATGTTATGATAATCCCTTAATTTAAAGAATTTGTGTACTTTAGATGGCAATATTTATGCTTCTACCATTGTTGTGTCAAGTTCTAAATGAAGGTCGGGGCCATTGTGGTCGTGATCGTATGGTAGTTTGATTTACAACTACCTTTGCAATCAGTGCCTATCACTACTGAAGGTGTGAGTTTGAACCCCGTTCATGGCGAGGTGCACTCTATACAACATTGTGTGATAAAGTTTGTCAGTGATTTGCGACAGGTCTGTGGTTTTCTCCGGGTACTTCGTTTTCCTCAACCAATAAAACTGACCATATTGTTGAAAGTGGCATTGAACACCATAAACCAACCATTGCATGTTATGATAATCCCTTTTTCAGAATTTGTGTACTAGAGATGACATTATTTATGCTTCTGCCGTTGTTGTGTCAAGTGCCAAATGAAGGTCAAAGTCAAATTTAATGATTGCTGTTTTGGTTCATTGGTTCTGGCTCTTATTTCAGTCTTAAGTAAGTGTGGGCATTATTGTCTCATGTCCATACCTTTATTTACCTGATTAACGAAAATTAAATTGAAATCCTTCACAGATATTTCTATTGTGTAAAGTTTTCCTTGATTCTGTAAGTAGAATGAAGGTATTCATCAGACATTCAACTGTTGTAAAATCTGAGTAATGATTTTAAATAAAAATATGAATTATAATCTAAACAAAGACTAGGATTAAACTGGTTTAATAACACTGTTGAAATGTTGTACAACACTGACAGGATATTAACAGAGATTAAATTAGGCCAGAAAACAGTTTTACCTTTGTTACAACAGTTTTACCTTTGTTACAAAACAATGTTTGTTGTATATTTTATCACAGCATACACATATTGATTAAAACTTCTACATGTATGTAATTCATTGTTTCTAACTTCTGTCATATATTAACCTGTACAAAAGTCACTTTTGGTATGGATTTTTTTTTTATATAAATCTCCCTCTAAGAATAATTTTCAAATTAAAATAAAAATGGTGTTCCTCTTCTTAAAACCACTGATCTGTAATTTAGTCTCGGTAGGAATATTGCTCATTGTTAAAGTTGAAATTCATATTTCTTGGAAATTTATTTTAAAATTGTACTTAATGAACATGGTTTATGGTGTTTAATGCCACTTTCAACAATATTTCAGTTATATCATGGCTGTCAGTTTTATTGGTGAAGGAAACCTGAGTACCCAAAGAAAACCACCGACCTGTCGCAAGTCATTGGCAAACTTTATCACATAATATTGTATTGAGTACACCTCGCCTGAGCAGGATTTGAACTCGCAACTTTAGTGGTGATGGGCACTGATTGCATAGATTATTAGATAGTTGTAAATCCAACTACTATACGATCACGAACATGCCACCCATTTAACAACCAGGAAGTATATTACAATTAGTGTATACGATCACGAACATGCCACCCATTTAACAACCAGGAAGTATATTACAATTAGTGTATACGATCACGAACATGCCACCCATTTAACAACCAGGAAGTATATTACAATTAGTGTTAATTTGTTAAAACTTCTGAAAACAACTGTACAGTCAGCATTTATAACACTCAAAACTAAGAGATTTAAGTGCAAAATAATACAAATAGTTATGTGCACTAAAATCGATAGATCTACATTTTTATTGAAATTCATTTGTTCCCTTCACAATGTAATAACATTGATTACTCAAGTGACATTGTGGGGTATTTTAACTTTCAGCTGTAATATCCCATTGTCAGTTAAAATTAAAATGTAAAATAAGACAGTTATTAGATTTATTTGTGGGATAAACAATGCATGGGTACAATAACACTACAATCTGTACCAACACGTTCTTATGTGATTGTTTTGATATTTAAATGTTAAATTATTTATTTATTTGGCTTCATCTTATATTAACACTCTTTGGGATGTAAAATCTTATTAACATATTCTTACATAATTTGAAATGTTGTAACTCTGTTTAAATATCAAGTTATTTATTTATCTTGCTGTGATACTCTTTTAGCACTCTGTGATATACATGTACTTAAAAGGAAGGCTGTTTTTATGCCTAACATCTACAAACATTGGGGCATTAAGTTTAACTCGTATCCATACCTTTGTATCATGTTTAGTTTCCATTCAATAACTGAAGTTCCCTTTAAGCAAATTATTTGAAATTTTAACACAAGATCAAGCGACATAACATGAAGACCAAGTTCAATTTTGAACTTTAACACTTTTCCAGTTTTGGAGTTCGATGTTTGATATGTGGGAAAATACTAATTTCCTAGGTTTCTGCACAAAAACTTAAATTTTCCTCAACTGCAATCAAATCATTAAAATTTATACACAAGGTCAAGGACCAATAAAGTCAGGTCATGTGACTTGAACATTACCAGCTTTATGACCTTGAAAAATTGTCATTTTTGTGGTGTTTTCATGCTCCAACATTAGTAACCCTTCACCAGCTGCACCAGACATTGTTTTATCTTGAAGTGAGGACATCTGTGTCTTATGTACCCATTCAGCTTATATTTCAACTCATTAAAAAAATTACTATTGTTTGTAGTTTTAAGACTATATTCTATGCTTATTTTTTATAATTTGATAAAATTTGCTGTTTTTCATAAAATGGTTTACAGAGGGGAAGCATGTAATGATATACAAATTTTTGACATAACAAATTTCTACCTTCATATGATTTATTTCAACATTTTCAGATAAACTACTTGTTTTGACACTGCTTCACTTAGGAAGCTTGGGCTCTAGTATTACACTTATAAGTCTTTATGCTTAATAATATAGTCATATTTCACGATTGTACTTCTTTTAAATTCTGTTGTGGTTTAAAAAAAAATATCATCCATAGTTCACAAATTTTAGATACAAAAAAATTAATCAAATGTACTTTTAACATTTTTTCATATACAAGAGGAATATACTTGGGTCTTCATAAAAATTGATTGATATTTAAAGATCACTCCAGTGTTTTAGATGATCAGCCTAGCAATAGGGACAACAAACAGCTCTAAGGAGTGTGTGATTGACACATTATGTTTCTGACTGTATCATGAACGTGTAAATATTTTATAGAATCAGTAAAAGATAAGACAGCTGATTAAATCTTGTTTTGTTCTATAGTTGTTTACTTGTTTAATTACAATAAAAAAAAAATTTGCTTTTATTTGATTTTAGCAGATTCAGGCCTTTCAATAAGGGTGGTACCAGGTACTTTTACCCACCTAAAATAGTCTTTGGTGCCTCCTGATTTTAAACAGTGTTATAAGATATTCATGAAAAATGTTCAAATTTTAATACAAAGTACCCCCTGTAAATAGTGAAGTATTGGTTCACTTAAAAAATAGTGAAAGCTCTGCAGAGTAGAATTTGAAACTGTAATTTGACAGAATTGTGTATTTAATGTAAACCGTTATCTCACCCAGTGATATAGATCATGGCATATTTCACTGGGTGACGTTACAGTACTAACGTCATCACAATGGAATATATCATTGAGCGTATGATATTATGAATGACAAGTTCCTGTTTGAAATGTCTAAATAGGGCAAGCAAAAATTTAAAATCTACCGTGGTATGTAATTAACAGTATAACTACTCGTACATTCCAAATATAAAAAATAAATGACTCGTGTGCTAATGCAGATTCATAGATTACTGTGTTGTTTGGTTACTCGTGGTTCGTTTTTCATATTTTGATTGCAGAGAGTAGTTATATATTGGTATTATAATTCAGTGTTATCGTAGAAAGAGACATCTAGTGCTTTAAATATACTGACATTTATGGCCTATTTAAACGTTTTTGTTACAAATTGTTTTATTTTTGTATACCAGTATATAGTAACCACAAAACCACAAAGTAATTTAAAATGAATATATAAATTACATTGCTGAAGTGAAGTGTGTTTACTTTCACTTCAGAAAAAATAAGTACTTATTGATCTATTTAACTCTTATGTCCTTTAAGAAATATATCTATGAAGACCTGTTGTGTCGTCTTGAGCTATTTTACCCTTATGTCTTAAAAATTGTATCTATGAAGACCTGCTGTGTCGTCATATCATGACAAATATGTATATAGTTAAAATATGAATACTTTATAGTTAGAATACAAATACTTTATAAGGGGCCATCGTGGTCGTGATCGTATGGTAGTTGGATTTACAACTACCTGTGCAATCAGTGCCTATCACCAATAAAGTCGTGAGTTCGAAACCTGTTCATGGCGAAGTGTACTCGATACAACATTATATGATAAAGTTTGTTAGTGACTTGGGGCAGGTCGGTGGTTTTCTCCGGGTACTCCAGTTTCCTCCACCAATAAAACTGACCGCCACGATATAACTGAAATATTGTTGAAAGTGGCGTTAAACACCATAAACGAAACCTAAACCAAACCAAAAACTTTATTAAATCTTATCAGCAGCCCTTAGTGGGCATATACACATAAAAACATATATTAAATATTGAGCAGTACATAAAAATAGAAATAAAATTACAACGGAATAAAAGATATAAAAATAGAATCTCCTTCTGCTACCAGTAGATTACGATATTTCTCTACTCAAGATAATTAGATCTTCATATTTTAAAGCTTTAACGAGAGTTTTTAATTTGAAAATATAAATATCAAGAGTAGAGAAATATCACAATCCAATAGTAGCAGAAACCAAAAACCTCAAAAATATTTTTAAGTTGTTAATTTCCGTTGTTAATGATGTCGAAAGGAAATTGGCGGGAATTCTTATATTAAAAATATGATGAAACTTTAACCTACTGGTTAAACACGTTTAAAATAGGAGAATATAATATATTGGTAGGGTTATACAATATCTGATAATTGCTAACAAGTGAAACTTTTTATTATTTCAAAGCATTTGTAGCTAAATAGTTCTAGAAATGTAATTTATATGTCACTCATTGTAAAGCAGTGACCAAATTAATTTATTTTTATAAATGAATACATATTTGTCAAAAATGTCTGGCTATAAACAAATATTTTTTTGTATTCAAAAGTTTGCAATGGATTTTTTATGCTATATTTTCAAAATATAGAAAAATTCTTTTTAATTGCAATATTATATGATTAAAGAGAAAATAATAATAAATTTTCATTAGAATTTCCTCCGTTGAAACCTTATACATTTGAACTTTTATAATAACCATGCCATTAAGAAAATGCTAAGCACATGTTTTATGGTATAAATTAAATTTCTACGGGAACAATTGACTTTTGATTAATTTCGTGTAAGTATGACATGAAAGGTGATTAAAAGTCTATAGGGTTAGATATTAATTCTTATCCTGTCCTGATCTGATTTTCTTGCACCGCATTAAACTTTAGAAGTACTACACCTCCATCTGTTTGTTTAAAGTGTTCACGACGTGCATCAATGACCTCTTTGTTTGAAGTAATTTTCATTCGAGGGTGTTTATACCGTGATCTGAGGGTTTTAATCAGTCTTACCCATTGCGTCGTAAAAACATGAGTTTCATAACAATTTAAAAACCTTTTATAAATCAATAGTAAGACTGTTTGTATCTCGTCTTTACAAGTCTAACACTGTAATCTATATTTAAGCTTTTTTACAAAGCGTATAGTAGTCTAGCTGATTATGTACATTCTTAAAAACCATATATCACTTCAGGGGTTAGAGGTTAATAAGGTTTAAGGTCATTATTGTATTATTATGTCCGTTGCCAATGGTTACAGTGATGCTCATTTAAAGGTCTTTTTTGTATACTGTATCTTTATGTCATAAATTTAAGATAAAAACACCTTTAAAATCAATATTTATATTGTTAAGCATATTCTATTGAATATATTTATGAAAACACTCAAGCTGTCGATTTCTTGTAAAATGGATGGGTACTATCACTTAAATTAGATGTATATATATAATACAGTAAGCAATAGGATTTTTCCTATAAAGTGAGTAATTGTTGTTTAATGCCAAATGGACAATTTTCAGCTATATCATGGCGAGAACAAGTTATATTTGATGAAATGATGTCCACTTTCTACTAGACCAACACACTTTTTGGGGTATTTTATAGTGCTAGATCACTGAAACAATAGTCCGCGAGTATACATGTTGCCCCACTCTGACACATTATCCTGATTCTGAGTTGTCTAGTCTTTGTTCTTACTCCTTATGCTGCGTGTTTATAGTAGAACCAGCTAATACCAATTGATAGTCTTTGGTTTGACCCGACCGGAGCTTGAATCTTGACCTGACCTTGAACCCATGATCTACCACACTTGTCAATGTGGTAAGCATGCTAACTATTACATCACTGATACAGTTCTCCTTATTAAAAACAGAAAATTAAACAGTCTAGAATCTCTATCAAGTCACGTCAACAAATTACATTGCTGAAGATATACAGGTCCTAGTTTAAGACAGACACAGATGTCACGTATGATGGTTCAAACCTAAGTTAAAGGATCTTTATCATATTTTAGTGATTTTATATATAACATGTTCCTGTTAAAAGTGGACTATACTAAAAGTTGGTACCAGTCATAATAATACATACAAGTCATTTCTTGCAAACAAAAAATGTTTGGACTGTTAGTTAGATTGTGCTTTATTTCACGACAAATAAATGTGACTACTTTATAAAAAGAAAGTACAGACAGTAAACAATTTCAACAATATCAACAAAACAAACAATTACCTCTAACATCAAATCATTGAAATTTAAAAAAAAGACCCCACCATATGACGTTAGAAATTCAGGTCCTACTTGGTTGAATTAAGATTTTTTCCCTAGGATAATAAACAGCCATATTAAATGATAATGAATAACTGTGCCTATAATTAATATGCTCCACGTAGGGAGTGTGGATACAATAATATTTTCTCTTATAATTGACATATGATAGTGTATTGATGCAGCTTTCATATTTCCTTTTCCGATAAACTAAAGGTTGGTAGAGATTATGATGTAATTAATTATAATATGATACCCTGTTTCCTGCCTACCCAACGATGTAATCGTTTTCTGATAAATGTTTTACTGGCATGAAATGATTGAGTCAAACAATCAGATACCAGTTTGTTCATTTATTTACCTGGTAGTTAAAAGGGGGTTTGGGGTGGGGATTAGATATTTGTTGATTATGATATTTATTTTGTCTAATTTTGCCATTGTCATGTGTAAACCACCCCCATTGTCATGTGTAAAACTACCAGTAGTTTCTAAGGATCATGAGTTTATTTATTTCTATTTTATTGAAAAAAATATTTTCAAGTTTATAAAGTAGAAGATATAATCATTATTTGACTGTCTATAAACATTTCTATATGATGACTTACATTATTTTTTCATACATGTATCAGTTGATAAGTCCCCCTCTCCTCACCCCCGCTGTATTTTGTTTTTCTTTGAAGAAATTTAATTGGTTTACCTCCTTTGAAAAGACATTCACCACATATGTTTAGTTCTAGAATTATAGGGTTAGGATTATGGTGTTAAATGCCACTTTCAACAATATTTCAGTTATTTATTGTTTCGGTCTAGAATATAGTATTAAACAAGTCAAACGTAAATGAAATAACATTATAGTCTACTGAATTTTATTTCTCTAAAACTAAGATTTTTTTATATTATTTTGAGCAAAATTAGGACGTCTATGGAAGTGTGACAGAAATATGCACAACACATTCGTGGAACAATGTTCATCAGGTGTACGCTCATAGTGAAACGCTTGGAAAGCCAAATAATTTAAAAGTATTTTGGAACAATAAGTCAAAGGACCTAAATAGGATAGCTAAAATCAGGAACAATAAGTCAAAGGGCCTAAATAGGATAGCCAAAATCAGGAACAATAAGTCAAAGGGCCTAAATAGGATAGCCAAAATCAGGAACAATAAGTCAAAGGGCCTAAAAAGGATAGCCAAAATCAGGAACAATAAGTCAAAGGGCCTAAATAGGATAGCCAAAATCAGGAACAATAAGTCAAAGGACCTAAATAGGATAGCCAAAATCAGGAACAATAAGTCAAAGGGCCTAAATAGGATAGCCAAAATCAGGAACAATAAGTCAAAGGGCCTAAATAGGATAGCTAAAATCGGGAACAATAAGTCAAAGGGCCTAAATAGGATAGCCAAAATCAGGAACAATAAGTCAAAGGGCCTAAATAGGATAGCTAAAACAGGAACAATAAGTCAAAGGGCCTAAATAGGATAGCCAAAATCAGGAACAATAAGTCAAAGGGCCTAAATAGGATAGCTAAAATCAGGAACAATAAGTCAAAGGGTCTAAATATGATAGCCAAAATCAGGAACAATAAGTCAAAGGACCTAAATAGGATAGCCAAAATCAGGAACAATAAGTCAAATGGTCTAAATAGGATAGCCAAAATCAGGAACAATAAGTCAAAGGGTCTAAATAGGATAGCCAAAATCAGAAACAATAAGTCAAAGGGCCTAAAATAGGATAGCTAAAATCAGGAACAATAAGTCAAAGAACCTAAATAGGATAGCCAAAATCAGGAACATAAGTCAAAGGGGCTAAATAGGATAGCTAAAATCAGGAACAATAAGTCAAAGGGTCTAAATAGGATAGCTAAAATCAGGAACAATAAGTCAAAGGGTCTAAATAGGATAGCTAAAATCAGGAACAATAAGTCAAAGAACTTAAATAGGATAGCCAAAATCAGGAACAATAAGTCAAAGGGCCTAAATAGGATAGCCAAAAACAGGAACAATAAGTCAAAGGGTCTAAATAGGACAATAAGTCAAAGGACCTAAATAGGACAATAAGTCAAAGACCCTAAATAGGATAGCCAAAATCAGGAACAATAAGTCAAAGGACCTAAATAGGATATCCAAAATCAGGAACAATAAGTCAAAGGGCCTAAATAGGATAGCTAAAATCGGGAACAATAAGTCAAAGGGCCTAAATAGGATAGCCAAAAACAGGAACAATAAGTCAAAGGGCCTAAATAGGATAGCCAAAATCAGGAACAATAAGTCAAAGGGCCTAAATAGGATAGCTAAAATCAGGAACAATAAGTCAAAGGGCCTAAATAGGATAGCCAAAAACAGGAACAATAAGTCAAAGGGTCTAAATAGGACAATAAGTCAAAGGACCTAAATAGGACAATAAGTCAAAGACCCTAAATAGGATAGCCAAAATCAGGAACAATAAGTCAAAGGGCCTAAATAGGATAGCCAAAAACAGGAACAATAAGTCAAAGGGTCTAAATAGGACAATAAGTCAAAGGACCTAAATAGGACAATAAGTCAAAGACCCTAAATAGGATAGCCAAAATCAGGAACAATAAGTCAAAGGACCTAAATAGGATAGCTAAAATCAGGAACAATAAGTCAAAGGGCCTAAAAAGGATAGCTAAAATCAGGAACAATAAGTTAAAGGGCCTAAATAGGATAGCCAAAATCAGGAACAATAAGTCAAATGGTCTAAATAGGATAGCCAAAATCAGGAACAATAAGTCAAAGGGTCTAAATAGGATAGCTAAAATCAGGAACAATAAGTCAAAGGGCCTAAATAGGATAGCCAAAATCAGGAACAATAAGTCAAAGGGCCTAAATAGGATAGCTAAAATCAGGAACAATAAGTCAAATGGTCTAAATAGGATAGCCAAAATCAGGAACAATAAGTCAAAGGGTCTAAATAGGATAGCTAAAATCAGGAACAATAAGTCAAAGGGCCTAAATAGGATAGCCAAAATCAGGAACAATAAGTCAAAGGGTCTAAATAGGACAATAAGTCAAAGGACCTAAATAGGACAATAAGTCAAAGACCCTAAATAGGATAGCTAAAATCAGGAACAATAAGTCAAAGGGCCTAAATAGGATACAGGTAAAAGTTACCTATGCCTGAGGGATATTGACTTTAGTTTTGATCAATTACATTATTTAGGAACAGCTGTTATTGACTCGGGTTTGTACTAGGTCATTATGACCTTAGGAACTGTTTTTGACTCGGGTTTGTACTAGGTCATTATGACCTTAGGAACTGTTATTGACTCAGGTTTGTACTATGTCATTATGACCTTAGGAACTGTTATTGACTCGGGTTTGTACTAGGTCATTATGACCTTAGGAACTGTTTTTGACTCAGGTTTGTACTAGGTCATTATGACCTTAGGAACTGTTATTGACTCAGGTTTGTACTATGTCATTATGACCTTAGGAACTGTTATTGACTCGGGTTTGTACTAGGTCATTATGACCTTAGGAACTGTTATTGACTTGGGTTTATACTAGGTCATTATGACCTTAGGAACTGTTATTGACTCGGGTTTGTACTAGGTCATTATGACCTTAGGAACTGTTATTGACTCGGGTTTGTACTAGGTCACTATGACCTTAGGAACTGTTATTGACTCGGGTTTGTACTAGGTCATTATGACCAGATTAATAGGTAATCGGTCAGTTTGTGTCTAGCCCTAGGTAGTGTCAAATTCAAGAGTGCAATATCATCTACATTTTGTCTGTCAGTCATGTTCTCAGGGAAAGTCAATTCAAGAGTCTATAGTATCTGTCAGTAATGTTACCAGGAAATTAAACTGAAAATTCAATAATATCAAGATCATATATCTTTCTGTTAATTTGGATCTTATGAAATTAAAGTAATCGAGTCAGTTTAGAAATCAAGAGAATATCTGATATACTTATTTTGACAAACTTTGATATTAAAATGTTTTACTTAATTCTAAAGGTGACATTATCAGTGCAATTATTCCTAGTATAACAGGGTTGTTTATTTTAGCATTTTACTTCAATGACTTCTGCATAATTGATAAATTTAATCTGTTATTTCTTAAGATATGTGTCATAGGCTTAGACGTGTCAACAGTGTACTGTAATCTGTATTAAGTCCTTATCCTTTACAATATATTGAAATGTCAGTTGTGTAACAGAAAATGGTTTTTAGTGAATATAAAGTAAAAGAGAATATATTGATCATAAATAGCCATTGTCAGATAAATCAGGCATTGCAGATGAAAACAGGATGTATCCAAATTATGATTAAAATTTATGTAATCTCCTTTTTCACTGTTCCAGTGAGGAAATTCAAACTTGATGTGTATGCTTAAGGAATTTCAACATGGCTTCTTATAGAAGGGTCACATACAGGTCTTGATAAGATTTATGTATATCCCACAACCTATATTTTATGGTCTTTTGTTAAGTTTGTGAATTTTGTTATTGATTTTTGGGAACTGGTCAGAATCAATGTTATTTAAATTTTATACAGATCCCTTTTTTATGAATTAGGAAAGTGTTGATCAAAGAGATATAGATGCATGGTCAAGGGATTGGGGGTTAACAATGGCTGTTGCATGTTGTCAAACAGATTGGGGAGGAGGTAAATAATGCTTTTCCCTTAAGAGTCATGCAGTCTAACAGAAGATGAGGGGCCGGTCCTGCTTCTGTTAAGGGTGTATGTTGTGACTGTGATAAGTTGGTCTATTGGGGCTACTTACAGGGTATAAGTAACTTTAGTGTCGGTATCAACAAATGACAGCAAGGCATTTCTATATCAATATTCTTGATAGAAGACTACATAAGTTTGTTTAACTTGTGTCTAATCCATTTTATCTATTTAATTGGCAAATAAAATCTGTTTAAACTAATCAATGTTCTTTAATACACTATTTTGTTTTCATACAGACAATGATGATGTCAAAAGAACAACACAAAGAGAGTTGAACATGTTACGGACACTAAAACAGGAGAATATAGTAGAATTAAGAGAGGCCTTCAGAAGGAGGGGCAAGTTGTACCTTGTCTTTGAATATGTAGAGAGGGTAAGTTGGGCATCATTTAATAGAATTATTATAGAGAGATAACAATATTTAGTCTACAAATACAGTAGTTGGATTTACTTTACAACTACTTGTGCAATCAGTGCCTATCACCACTAAAGTTGTGAGTTCGAACCCAGTTCATGGCGAGGTATACTCAATACAACAATATGTGATAAAGTTTGTCAGTGACTTCCGACAGGTCGGTCGTTTTCCTCAGGTACTCTGGTTTCCTCCACCAATAAGGCAACGATATAACTGAAATATTCTTTAAAGTGGTGTTAAACACCATAAACCAAACCACTAAACCATCTACAAAAATACATGGAGATTGCAAGATGAACAAAACAACAAATACCAGTTCAGATTAAAAAACACAGTACTGATGAAACACAAGATCACAATACAAATAAACAAAAAAGAACATTCAAATCAAACTATACAGTATTTTCTGGTAGGACAAGGTGTGGTGAGTCTTACATTTATTCAGTGTCCCAGTGCTTAGTGCTAAGAGAAGGTGTGGTGAATCTTTCATTTGAGCTGTGTACCAGTACTTGGTGCTAAGAGAAGGTGTGGTGAATCTTTCATTTGAGCTGTGTACCAGTACTTGGTGCTAAGAGAAGGTGTGGTGAATCTTTCATTTGAGCTGTGTACCAGTACTTGGTGCTAAATAAAGGTAATAACAAAATTACCGAACTCCGAACAATCTTATAAAGGGAAAGTCAAAACTCATAATTATATAAACAGACAAAATCAGTCAACAACCGGAAAACTGTGAAAACCGTAATGACCCTGACTTGGTACCGGCATTTCTAAAGAAATGGTGGGTTGAATCAGATTTTAAGGCGCCAAACCTCCCGCTCTCATTACAGTTCAAAGGTTCCGGCTGTCACTGTAACAGTATTTAAATACAGGAACAAAATAGGTAAAATAGTTGTCAAAGCAGTACCATATTCGGTGACGTAAATGTCAAAAATATTTTTACGTCACACATTGACAAAAAAATTCTTGACATTTTGGACTTCTTTATCTTTATACATTTTCACTATATGAAAATGCATCGCTTATAATTATTTCTGCAGAGACGGAATATATTTCGACAAGATATTGGTATCGGAATATAAACTTTTTAAGAGATCGAATAAGGCGAATCTTTTTATAGCCCTGGTCCAGTAGCCTGTTTCTCAGATGAAGATGACGTTTCAGGAAATCAGAATAATTGCTACTGGCCCTTGCATAGCGAATCAATTGCGAGATGTAAACACCATATGCAGGAGAAGCTGGTATATTGCTGCACATGTTTGGAAAATTTATGATTTTAAAATTGAAGTCGTCCCGCTTATCATAAATTTTAGTACTGAGTTGACCACTGTCGTCAAATTCGAGGTATAAGTCCAAAAATGATGCGGACGAAGCTGTATCGGTGGTCTCTTTAACTTCCAGCTCTGGAGGATATATCAATGGAAGAAATTCTGCAAATCTAGAATTATTGATAGATAAAACGTCATCAATATACCTGTATGTGAAATTAAAGGCTCTAGCCTCATGAATCTTCTTATCTTTTACAAGCTTTTGAAGAAACTCCGACTCGTATGAGTATAAAAATAAATCGGCTAGAAGAGGGGCACAATTCGTACCCATTGGTATGCCGACGACCTGCTGAAACAGTGTCCCTCCAAAGGAGACAAATATGTTATCGATGAGGAACTCCAGCATACTGATCACTTGTTCCTCGGAGTAGCATGTTTTACCTTTATGAATTTTGTTTGAAAAATATGTGGAATTGTAGCCCAACACAACAAATTTTGAGCCATAGTTTCTATGACTAAAAGCTTTATGAATTGTTTCTTTTAAGCGGGTTTTTAATTTGTCATGCGGTAGGGTGGTATATAGAGTTGAAAAATCAAAAGTTTTGATGGAGGATACCTGAGAGAAAGATCTTGATTTCAGGTTATCCAAAAGATCTTTAGAGTTTTTCAAAATCCACATGTGATTTATGCCACTACGCGAGTAAACAGTTTCACAATATTTCTGTTGTCCCTCTTTTACTGTAGACAGAATCTTTGTCAGGTGAATAGACAATTCTTTCGTCGAACAAGTTGATGATCCCGCTATGTACCTTTCTTTGTATGGTGTCTTATGGAGTTTAGGTATCCAATATAAATAGGGTAAATCCTCAGACTCTTTACCAGAGGGAATGTTTAAAGAGGTCATGAATGATCTGTGGTTAGCTAGGATTTCATCTTTGTCGAACGAAGTTGGTTTGTATGTGGTATTACTAGAGGTGTTGCTATTTATGCCTAATTCCTTGATTAGACATTCGAAGTAATATGATTTACATACAAACACGATATTGTTGGAAGCCTTGTCCGCAGGAACGACAACATATTTGTCATGAAGAGAGGAAAGACACTTAACAGCTTCTTGGTCTTTAAATACAGACTTAGGTCGACTATTAACACAATTTTTTAGTTTGTGAATCCGACCTTGTACTAGAGACCTAATTGTTCTAACCCAGTCTGACAAGGACTCTAACTCAGGATCTTGGTCTACTTCTCTCTTTATCCACCTTCTGGCATAATCTTCAACAGCATCCATAATTATCTTGAAATTATGTTTCCAATTGATGTGTTGAGGTTCTCTGAATTTAGGACCATGAGAAATCACCTTTCGGAGACTCTCATGTTGAATGATATTCAGATCACCAGTGATTACATGTCCAGATGGGTTGTATTGAAAAGGAGAGTGGGAGCAGTCACAAGTCAGAGGGTTCTTAATGTACTCTTTTATGTTAATATCTTGCAATGCTTCTTTGTAGTTGAAAATTTTACGGCCAATGCTGTTAGTGTAGCTATAGGAGACAATGGGAACAGATTGATTTTTGAAATATGGTGGAATTTCTTTTATGACCTCTTTTCTATTAAGAATGTTGCTGATGTTAATAGCATCGATTCCTTTATTAGCAAACGGAATATGGAGGAATTTTCTGTTGTTATCATGAAGAGGTTCAGATCGAACTGGTTTAAAAAGACGAAAGGACGCCACGTCACATATAATACTAGACAATCTGTACTTAGGAGAAAAAGGATCTACGTCTCCTTTGTCAAGTCCAAAATCCCTAAGATCTTTGAGGTAGTTTACAGGTAGTGAAAATAAGATTGTACGAATATGATGAATTCCAAGAGGTTTCTGTATATTAGAAAGTAAATCATTAAAAGTATCTTGTAACGTTCTTGGTTTAGAGGACTTTTTAACATTAGGATGTTGAATTCTTTTATGACCATGGCTACGTTTAGTTCTTGGAATAGTATTAAAAAGGCTCATCACGTTGATTTCGTTGCATCCAGGACTTGACAAATTTCCCACTCCTTTGATGTTATCATTGCAACCGTAAGGCATTGCAGTGCCTAATTCTTTTATCCAGAACAACTCTCTATCGGTGCGGTAAGGTGTACTAAGAATAGGACTGTTTGTATGATGGTAAATCTTCTCGATGATTCGAACTTTCATCGTCAAACAGCGGTCATGACCCGGTTGATTGAAATGATTATACAAAATCCTGTATTTGGGATCTTTTGCATCATATCGATGTTGGCTCATCCTACTTCGCAATGTTTGACGAGTTTCACCAACATACAAAAGTCCACAGAGTGTACATTCTATACCGTAAATGACATTTTTAGTAGAACAGTCCAGAGGTTCAAACGATTTGGTGTAGTACGTTTTTCCAGTTAAATTACTTGTAAATTCAGGAGAAGTTATTAGCATGATGCATGTTTTACAAGTATTATTTTTGTCAGTTTTTATTTTGCAAGTAGTAATGCATGGAGAAGAGTCACAAGTACCTGGAGATTTAAGACAGTCCGAAATATTAATAGAACAAGATTTTAAAATTTGATACGAATCTGAAGTTTTGAAATAATAATTACCCTCTGGCTGAACGTAAGACAAATCGGGGGTATCCCGTAGGATATTCCGTGGAACGCATATATCATTTGCTACCCTGTTCCGTGTAGTAGCAAATGAGGACCTTGTTAACCCGGGTGACGTCCTAGCCGGTATGTTGTCGTTAATTTCGTTATTCATAATTGCTTAAGTAAAGCTACCAAGTTGCAATGACCTCGGGGAAAAAAAATTCCACCAGCAGTGACATTGGGCATGGTTATAGTAAATAAAGGTAATAACAAAATTACCGAACTCCGAACAATCTTATAAAGGGAAAGTCAAAACTCATAATTATATAAACAGACAAAATCAGTCAACAACCGGAAAACTGTGAAAACCGTAATGACCCTGACTTGGTACAGGCATTTCTAAAGAAATGGTGGGTTGAATCAGATTTTAAGGCGCCAAACCTCCCGCTCTCAGTACTTGGTGCTAAGAGAAGGTGTGGTGAATCTTTCATTTGAGCTGTGTACTAGTACTTGGTGCTAAGAGAAGGTGTGGTGAATCTTTCATTTGAGCTGTGTACCAGTACTTGGTGCTAAGAGAAGGTGTGGTGAATCTTTCATTTGAGCTGTGTACCAGTACTTGGTGCTAAGAGAAGGTGTGGTGAATCTTTCATTTGAGCTGTGTACCAGTACTTGGTGCTAAGAGAAGGTGTGGTGAATCTTTCATTTGAGCTGTGTACCAGTACTTGGTGCTAAGAGAAGGTGTGGTGAATCTTTCATTTGAGCTGTGTAACAGTACTTGGTGCTAAGAGAAGGTGTGGTGAATCTTTCATTTGAGCTGTGTACCAGTACTTGGTGCTAAGAGAAGGTGTGGTGAATCTTTCATTTGAGCTGTGTACCAGTACTTGGTGCTAAGAGAAGGTGTGGTGAATCTTTCATTTGAGCTGTGTACCAGTACTTGGTGCTAAGAGAAGGTGTGGTGAATCTTTCATTTGAGCTGTGTACCAGTACTTGGTGCTAAGAGAAGGTGTGGTGAATCTTTCATTTGAGCCGTGTACCAGTACTTGGTGCTAAGAGAAGGTGTGGTGAATCTTTCATTTGAGCCGTGTACCAGTACTTGGTGCTAAGAGAAGGTGTGGTGAATCTTTCATTTGAGCTGTGTACCAGTACTTGGTGCTAAGAGAAGGTGTGGTGAATCTTTCATTTGAGCTGTGTACCAGTACTTGGTGCTAAGAGAAGGTGTGGTGAATCTTTCATTTGAGCTGTGTACCAGTACTTGGTGCTAAGAGAAGGTGTGGTGAATCTTTCATTTGAGCTGTGTACCAGTACTTGGTGCTAAGAGAAGGTGTGGTGAATCTTTCATTTGAGCTGTGTACCAGTACTTGGTGCTAAGAGAAGGTGTGGTGAATCTTTCATTTGAGCTGTGTACCAGTACTTGGTGCTAAGAGAAGGTGTGGTGAATCTTTCATTTGAGCTGTGTACCAGTACTTGGTGCTAAGAGAAGGTGTGGTGAATCTTTCATTTGAGCTGTGTACCAGTACTTGGTGCTAAGAGAAGGTGTGGTGAATCTTTCATTTGAGCTGTGTACCAGTACTTGGTGCTAAGAGAAGGTGTGGTGAATCTTTCATTTGAGCTGTGTACCAGTACTTGGTGCTAAGAGAAGGTGTGGTGAATCTTTCATTTTAGCTGTGTACCAGTACTTGGTGCTAAGAGAAGGTGTGGTGAATCTTTCATTTGAGCTGTGTACCAGTACTTGGTGCTAAGAGAAGGTGTGGTGAATCTTTCATTTGAGCTGTGTACCAGTACTTGGTGCTAAGAGAAGGTGTGGTGAATCTTTCATTTGAGCTGTGTACCAGTACTTGGTGCTAAGAGAAGGTGTGGTGAATCTTTCATTTGAGCTGTGTACCAGTACTTGGTGCTAAGAGAAGGTGTGGTGAATCTTTCATTTGAGCTGTGTACCAGTACTTGGTGCTAAGAGAAGGTGTGGTGAATCTTTCATTTGAGCTGTGTACCAGTACTTGGTGCTAAGAGAAGGTGTGGTGAATCTTTCATTTGAACCGTGTACCAGTACTTGGTGCTAAGAGAAGGTGTGGTGAATCTTTCATTTGAGCTGTGTACCAGTACTTGGTGTTAGGATACATGTAAAACAACAATATTTGTAGCATTGTTCTTTTACTTTAATGTAATGAAAGCTTTATGCAGACTTTAATGTTCATACCTAATATCTTCCACTTTTAAAAATAATGTTCAAGTTTTTAAATGTTTAGATGTATTTATGACCATCATGATTTAAGCTCTTTTTAACAAGATTATTCTTTTAGAATATTGAGACATTATTCCTTTTCGTTTTAGAATATGTTAGAACTTTTAGAAGACATGCCAAATGGTGTACCAGCAGAAAAAGTCAAAAGTTACTCATATCAATTATGTAAAGCTATACAGTGGTGCCATACACAAGATATTATACATAGAGGTAAGATATACAGCAGGTTTTATGTTGTTGATGACATGATCATCACCGACAAGGCTTTCAATATTTTTCAAGTGTACCAGTACTTCACTATTTACAGGCGGTACTTTTCATTAAAATTTGAACAATTTTCATGAATATCTTATACAACAATCTTTAAAATCAGGAGATATCAAAGTCCATTTTAGGCAGGTAAAAGTACCCTTATTGAAAGGGCTGCACCGAAGGTCGTTTATAGGGCAATGATACTAATAATCGATAACAAGATTTATAATTGAAAATCACAGACTTCGCTGAACGAGTTCCGATTCAGTAGACAATTCCTTGTAATAGTTTGATGTACATAATTATTTATTTTTTATAATGTCACTACCTTCCTCTCAGAACAAACCAATAATAAAATAAAACTTATTGATTTTATTTTTAAATTTAAAAAAAAAATAAAAAAAAAATAATAATTCAATTACATTATATAATGTTCTCAGGGAATATATTTAAATATTTATAACATCAATTTAAATTACCTAAAGCTAGACACGTTTTATTATGTTTTTAATTTAAATAAAGAGAAAAGTTATCCTAAATGTTAAAACTATCCATTAACATTTAAACTACCTCCAGCGAACATTTATGGCAAACCATGAACAAATATTCATTAGCATAACATTGAAAACTCCTCACATTCAGTTTTTTCTTCTTCATTTTATTACAATTAAAATGTCTGATGTGTATCATGGTGATAATACAGAATTTCTCTCCTTTAAATATCACAAGTCACATCCTTTACTAGTTTTAATAGATATTTTGATACATTAATTAGCTGTTGGTATTGGGTATATTGTACAGGTTCTCTTTGAAGTTTGGAGTTAATAAAATATTTTATTTTTACTGATGTAATAATTGTAACTGTTGCTTAATGACAAAGAAATTAATGATCCATTTCTCAATTTTGTTTTTATCTTTGTTCGTAAAGCACTAATTAATAATGACTTCAGTATCAATTTCTATTGATGCTTCAGTTTCAAATTGCTTTTTAAAACAGTGTGTTTTATTGATAAACTTGTCATACAGGTACCAGCTCTGTTATGTTTCATGTTGAATGGTAATTTTTAAAATAAAATATGATCTCTGTTAAGTATAAAGTGCTGTTAATATTGAATTATTAGTTTTTTTTGTATAAATTACAAGCTTATCAGCATTACCACAGAACTTTTTAATAAAGCTGTTAAAATGTGCATTGTCCCTGATTATTTATAAAGTGTTTTTATAAAACAAGAAAGTTCCTAATTATTTACCAGTACATTTTGTTCAGTAACTTTGATAATGTTGCAAATTATTATTTTTAATGGAAGAATCTTGGATCAATCTAGAATCCATGATATGATTTTTCCAGTGCCGGTGTCATATGATATTTTGAACCCCCTGTAAAATTGACCCACCTGGTGACTTTACAACCTCTATCCCTTCTGGAAAAAAAACAACTGTTTGTAATATTACACTCTGTTCTAACAGTGTAAGCTATATATCATACTAAACTTTCTGTAAAATAGTCCCCTTTTAAGGCCCTTTATAGGGTTTGGGTTATCGTGTTTTATGCCACTTTCAACAATATTACAGTTATATCGTGGCAATGTCCCCCTTATAGATAACAGTCTTAATTAAATGTTGAGTTCTGGAATATCCCTATCAATGAATGTAGAGAGTATCCCTCTTCTTCCCATCATGAACAAATATTTCACATTGTTTTATGCCCCTGCCACTAGTAGGTGTCAGGGGCATTAAGTTTTACCTCTGTCTGTGTGTCCAGCATTTGTTTCTGCCCAATAACTTAAGTTTTATGCCCCTGCCGCTAGTAGGTGTCAGGGGCATTAAGTTTTACCTCTGTCTGTGTGTCCAGCTTTTGTTTCTGTCCAATAACTTAAGTTTTATGCCCCTGCCGCTAGTAGGTGTCAGGGGCATTAAGTTTTACCTCTGTCTGTGTGTCCAGCTTTTGTTTCTGCCCAATAACTTAAGTGGTATGCCCCTGCTGCTAGTAGGTGTCAGGGGCATTAAGTTTTACCTCTGTTTGTGTGTCCAGCTTTTGTTTCTGCCCAATAACTTAAGTGGTATGCCCCTGCCACTAGTAGGTGTCAGAGGCATTAAGTTTTACCTCTGTCTGTGTGTCCAGCTTTTGTTTCTGCCCAATAACTTAAGTGTTATGCCCCTGCCGCTAGTAGGTGTCAGAGGCATTACGTTTTACCTCTGTCTGTGTGTCCAGCTTTTGTTTCTGCCCAATGACTTAAATTTTATGCCCCTGCCACTAGTAGGTGTCAGAGGCATTACGTTTTACCTCTGTCTGTGTGTCCAGCTTTTGTTTCTGCCCAATAACTTAAGTTTTATGCCCCTGCCGCTAGTAGGTGTCAGAGGCATTAAGTTTTACCTCTGTCTGTGTGTCCAGCTTTTGTTTCTGCCCATTAAGTTAAGTTTTATGGCCCTGCCGCTAGTAGGTGTCAGAGGCATTACGTTTTACCTCTGTCTGTGTGTCCAGCTTTTGTTTCTGCCCAATAACTTAAGTTTTATGCCCCTGCCGCTAGTAGGTGTCAGGGGCATTAAGTTTTACCTCTGTCTGTGTGTCCAGCTTTTGTTTCTGCCCATTAAGTTAAGTTTTATGGCCCTGCCGCTAGTAGGTGTCAGAGGCATTACGTTTTACCTCTGTCTGTGTGTCCAGCTTTTGTTTCTGCCCAAAAACTTAAGTTTTATGCCCCTGCCGCTAGTAGGTGTCAGAGGCATTAAGTTTTACCTCTGCCTGTGTGTCCAGCTTTTGTTTCTTCTCAATAACTTAAGTTTTATGCCCCTGCCGCTGGTAGGTGTCAGAGGCATTAAGTTTTACCTCTGTCTGTGTGTCCAGCTTTTGTTTCTGCCCAATAACTTAAGTTTTATGCCCCTGCCGCTAGTAAGTGTCAGGGGTATTAAGTTTTACCTCTGTCTGTGTGTCCAGCTTTTGTTTCTGCTCATTAACTTAAGTTTTATGCCCCTGCCGCTAGTAGGTGTCAGAGGCATTACGTTTTACCTCTGTCTGTGTGTCCAGCTTTTGTTTCTGCCCAATAACTTAAGTTTTATGCCCCTGCCGCTAGTAGGTGTCAGGGGTATTAAGTTTTACCTCTGTCTGTGTGTCCAGCTTTTGTTTCTGCTCATTAACTTAAGTTTTATGCCCCTGCCGCTAGTAGGTGTCAGAGGCATTATGTTTTACCTCTGTAGGACGTGTGTCCAGCTTTTGTTTCTGCCCAATGACTTAAATGTTATGCCCCTGCCACTAGTAGGTGTCAGGGGCATTATGTTTTACCTCTGTCTGTGTGTCCAGCTTTTGTTTCTGCCCAATGACTTAAATGTTATGCCCCTGCCACTAGTAGGTGTCAGGGGCATTAAGTTTTACCTCTGTCTGTGTGTCCAGCTTTTGTTTCTGCTCATTAACTTAAGTTTTATGCCCCTGCCGCTAGTAGGTGTCAGAGGCATTAAGTTTTACCTCTGTCTGTGTGTCCAGCATTTGTTTCTCCCCAATGACTTAAGTTTTATCCCCCTGCCACTAGTAGGTGTCAGGGGCATTAAGTTTTACCTCTGTCTGTGTGTCCAGCATTTGTTTCTGCCCAATGACTTAAGTTTTATGCCCCTGTCACTAGTAGGTGTCAGGGTCATTATGTTTTACCTCTGTCTGTGTGTCCAGCATTTGTTTCCACTCAATAACTTAAGTTCCCCTTAAACAAATCAGTTGAATTTTATACACAAGGTCAAGAACCATAAAAGGAAGGCTAAAGTTGGATATCAAACTATAGCACTCTTTCGGCTCTGGAATTATGGCCCTTGATTAGCTAAGAAGTACTTGTTTATCCTAGCTTGCAGCTGAAGCATCCATGTCCATTCTTCTACAGGTATTTACAATTACTGAAGTAACTCCCTAGTGTGAGTGAGTGAGTGAGTGATTGTTGTTTAATGCCAACTCAACAATTTTTCAGCTATATCATGGAACAAGTTAATTTACAATGAGATGATGATGAGGTTCACTTTGTACTAGACCAACATGCTTAGCTGGATTTTTATAGTGCTAGTTCACAGAAACAGCAGTTGGCGAATAGACATGTCTCCCCACTCGGACACATTATTCTGATTCCGAGCCAACCAGTCTTTGTTCTTTCTCCTTAATGCTACGTGCTTAGCAGAGAAGCAACAAATACCAATTTTATAGTCTTCAGTTTGACTCTACCGCGGTTTGAACCCACAATCTGCTCCACTCGAGGCGAACATGCTAACCATTACACCACTGATGCGGTTAGTAACTCGCTAGAAGCTATCAGATTACTTCAGTATATATCTTTTCTATATTTAAATTTTCATTGTCCTATATATTATTTCATCATTATAATGTACTTCTTATAAAACATGACAAGAGCTGACATTTAACAGTAGATTTTGAGATAATCCAGATCAATATAAAACTAATTAATTACCTCCCTTTGAAGATCCTGTGGGAGTACAGATACTAGTCTTATAAAAACCTTGTTTAATTAGTTGTTGATTAAATATCATGCTATTTTGTTGTCTTGAAGGTTTCAACGTCGTGCAACAGTCAATATATAGTATATTTTGATAACTCCTCCAATAAAACTGCATGCCACGATATAACTGAAATATTGTTGAAAGTGGCGTTAAACAACATCAAACAAACACATAAATTCAGTTTTTTTTTACTGACAACATTAATTCCATACATGTACCACGAAGACCATTACTTTCTATAGATGTTTATGACTAATTGATATTAAATATATGAGAACTATCATTTATGAACTGCCACAATATAACTGAAATATTGTTGAAAGTGGCATTAAGCACCATCAAGCAAGCATCAGTTATGATTGTTTTGTCCTAAGAATGGTCTTTGACCAATAGATTCTACCTTCTTAGCTAGTAGTCAGTTAACTACAAGCATTCACTGACCCTGATATTGTACTGTCCATGTTTATTTTGTCATTCACTAACCCTGATATTGTACTGTCCATGTTTATTCTGTCATTCACTAACCCTGATATTATACTGTCCATGTTTATTTTGTTATTCACTAACCCTGATATTGTACTGCCTATGTTTATTTTGTTATTCACTAACCCTGATATTGTACTGTCCATGTTTATTTTGTTATTCACTGACCCTGATATTGTACTGTCCATGTTTATTTTGTTATTCACTAACCCTGATATTGTACTGTCCATGTTTATTCTGTCATTCACTAACCCTGATATTATACTGTCCATGTTTATTTTGTTATTCACTAACCCTGATATTGTACTGGTTATGTTTATTTTGTTATTCACTAACCCTGATATTGTACTGTCCATGTTTATTTTGTTATTCACTGACCCTGATATTGTACTGTCCATGTTTATTTTGTTATTCACTAACCCTGATATTGTACTGTCCATGTTTATTTTGTTATTCACTAACCCTGATATTATACTGTCCATGTTTATTTTGTTATTCACTAACCCTGATATTATACTGTCCATGTTTATTTTGTTATTCACTAACCCTGATATTGTACTGCCTATGTTTATTTTGTTATTCACTAACCCTGATATTGTACTGCCTATGTTTATTTTGTTATTCACTAACCCTGATATTGTACTGTCCATGTTTATTTTGTTATTCACTAACCCTGATATTGTACTGTCCATGTTTATTTTGTTATTCACTAACCCTGATATTGTACTGTCCATGTTTATTTTGTTATTCACTAACCCTGATATTATACTGTCCATGTTTATTTTGTTATTCACTAACCCTGATATTATACTGTCCATGTTTATTTTGTTATTCACTAACCCTGATATTGTACTGTCCATGTTTATTTTGTTATTCACTAACCCTGATATTGTACTGCCTATGTTTATTTTGTTATTCACTAACCCTGATATTGTACTGCCTATGTTTATTTTGTTATTCACTAACCCTGATATTGTACTGTCCATGTTTATTTTGTTATTCACTAACCCTGATATTGTACTGTCCATGTTTATTTTGTTATTCACTAACCCTGATATTGTACTGTCCATGTTTATTTTGTTATTCACTAACCCTGATATTGTACTGCCTATGTTTATTTTGTTATTCACTAACCCTGATATTGTACTGTCTATGTTTATTTTGTTATTCACTAACCCTGATATTGTACTGCCTATGTTTATTTTGTTATTCACTAACCCTGATATTGTACTGTCCATGTTTATTCTGTCATTCACTAACCCTGATATTGTACTGTCCATGTTTATTTTGTCATTCACTAACCCTGATATTGTACTGTCCATGTTTATTTTGTTATTCACTGACCCTGATATTGTACTGTCCATGTTTATTTTGTTATTCACTGACCCTGATATTGTACTGTCTATGTTTATTTTGTTATTCACTGACCCTGATATTGTACTGTCCATGTTTATTTTGTTATTCACTGACCCTGATATTGTACTGTCCATGTTTATTTTGTTATTCACTAACCCTGATATTGTACTGTCCATGTTTATTTTGTTATTCACTGACCCTGATATCGTACTGTCCATGTTTATTTTGTTATTCACTGACTCTGATATTGTACTGTCCATGTTTATTTTGTTATTCACTAACCCTGATATTGTACTGTCCATGTTTATTTTGTTATTCACTAACCCTGATATTGTACTGTCTATGTTTATTTTGTTATTCACTGACCCTGATATTGTACTGTCTATGTTTATTTTGTTATTCACTAACCCTGATATTGTACTGCCTATGTTTATTTTGTTATTCACTAACCCTGATATTGTACTGTCTATGTTTATTTTGTTATTCACTGACCCTGATATTGTACTGTCCATGTTTATTCTGTCATTCATGTTTGTGATAGTGTGTGGTCTTTTTGAGTGGAAGCGAATCTCTGCAGGTTTGGATCCCATTAAGTGGTTTAACTATCACTGTTTAGACTTTCCTTTCATAAAAAACACTAGTTACAGAGTTGGGTTTATTCTTACTACCAGTAAATGTCTTTAGATGTTTTTTTCCCTCCCTAAATTGGCATAAAAGATGTGGAATTCACACTTTAAAAAGTCAAGGAAATGTCTTTCTCTTTATTTTCGGAGAAAACAAAATGTTCAGGAAGAGGTATAGTTACAATACCTGTATTACACTAAAGTTTTGTGGAGTTTGATTTATGGTGTTTAACGCCACTTTCAACAATATTTCAATTATGTAGTGGAGGTTAGTTTTATTGATGGAAGAAACTGGAGTACACGGAGAAAACCACAGACCTGTCGCATGTAACTGACAAACCTTATCACATAATGTTGTATCGAGTACACCTCGCCATGAACGGGGTTCGAACTCACAACTTAAGTGATGATAGGCACTGATTACACAGGTAGTTTTAAATCCAACTACCATACGATCACGACCACGACGAACTGTTTTGAGGAGTAATTTATGTTTTATTGTTTATGAATACTTATTAATTTGTATATATAGATATAATGTTAAAATAATAACAATTAAAACTGCACATAAAGCGGCCTGTCAACTGTACGTACATTGTCCATGAATTATACAATAGGACTTTAAATCATATCATATAAGCTGTTCAGTATTTAATAAAAATTTAAATCATTTTGACAAGACGTAAGCTACCCCACACTTACGACAAATTATAATTTTATCAGGCTAATCTTAACTTATTTAAATTCTGATAATTGAACAAATTTAATATTGTAAATCTTTTAATTGCCAATTAAAATAAGGTGAGAATAGGGTTTACCTGATCACATCACTCTCCAATTGTTTGAAGCATTTTAAGTTAAATTAATGTTAAACTAGGGAAAAAAGAGGATGATATTACATTTAATTTGAATCTGATTTTAATCCTTTTTTTGTGTTTTTATTCGCCAATCTTCAGGGATAAATAAAACTACTTATAAACTTATTGATTTAGCCACGATTTAGGTCAGCTTTAGTCATATTTTTCTGTGTGTTTTGAAATTTAAAACAATGGATGATTAATGTTGCCATGGTGATATTCTTGATCAGTACTATTTTTTTATACCCCTTGTAACTAAAGTTGAGTGGGTTTTAAAATGTTACCTGTTATTTATCATTCTTCTTGTTTTTTTCTGTATTTATTAGGATGTTTTACTTCTTTTTTTTTCAAGAATTTCGTCCTTCCGTTTCCGTGTGGGATGCAATGTGCTTTGAGATTCTTTGAGTTTGATGCCATCTTTACATGTACATAGCGACTTTAAAACCCTGTGAAGTAACATAACTACAAGCCAATGCCTGGGTTTTGCATGCACAGGCCATTAACCAATCAACAATTGACTTTTTTATCAAGCCAGATAATATTTTGTTTACTTTGCTCACAGTACCTCTAGTTTTTTTTCCACTACGTAAATTTAAATTTTAATTCAGAATTTTATTTAAGAATTTATACCTAAACTGTTAATTCTCATTTGTCATGTTTGAATTCCTTCTTATCTTAAAGGTTTGTACTGTATATCATATGCTGACCCATATCATGCTAAGTTTATATAATAGATCTTTAGATTAAATTCAAACAATAGGTCAAGATATAGATTTCTTCAGGTCATTGTATAAATATTATACAATATACATGTATATTAATTAAGGATTGCTTCAACCCCCACTTACTGTTATCTTAAAATGTTTGAAGTATATTTTTTTAGTTGAATTTAATCAATTAATCTTTAGTACTCAGTGAATGAACATGCTCCAAGAAATACATTGATACGTCTTTATATGTAAGAATCAGATTATGCTGACTTCTGATCCAAGCAGAGTTCTGATCTTGTGGGTAGCTTCACTTCTGATCCAAGCAGAGTTCTGATCTTGTGGGTAGCTTCACTTCTGATCCAAGCAGAGTTCTGATCTTGTGGGTAGCTTCACTTCAAATCCGAGCTCAGTTCTGATCGTGTGGGTAGCTTGACTTCAGATCCAAGCACAGTTCTGATTTTGTGGGTAACTTGACTTCTGATCCAAGCACAGTTCTGATCTTGTGGGTAACTTGACTTTAGATCCAAGCACAGTTCTGATCTTGTGGGTAGCTTGCTTCTGATCCAAGTACAGTTCTGATCTTGTGGGTAGCGTGACTTCTGATCCAAGCACAGTTCTGATCTTGTGGTTAGCTTGATTTCTGATCCAAGTACAGTTCTGATCTTGTAGATAGCTTGACTAGGTCCAAGCACAGTTTTGATCTTGTGGGTAGCTTGACTTCTGATCCAAGCACAGTTCTGATCTTGTGGGTAACATGATTTTATATCCAAGCACAGTTCTGATTATGGGTAGCTTGACTTCTGATCAAAGTACAGTTCTGATCTTGTGGGTAGCTTGACTTCTGATCCAACCACAGTTCTGATCTTGTGGGTAGCTGGACTTCTCATCCAAGTATAGTTCTGATCTGTGGGTAGCTTGACTTCTGATCCAAGTACAGTTCTGATCTTGCGGGTAGCTTGACTTCTGATCCAAGTACAGTTCTGATCTTGTGGGTAGCTTGACTTTAGATCCAAGCACAGCTTTGATCTTGTGGGTAGCTTGACCTTAGATCCAAGCACAGTTCTGATCTTGTGGGTACTTGACTTCAGATCCAAGTACAGTTCTGATCAAAGCTTGACTTCAGACCCAAGTACAGTTCTGATTTGATGGGTAGCTTGACTTCTGATTCAAGTACAGTTCTGATCTTGTGGGTAGCTTGACTTCAGATCCAAGCACAGTTCTGATGCAAAACTTTAGCAAATGTGCCCTGCTATTAGACTTAAAATGTTCAGAAAGACTGACTCCGTCACAGCCCTGCTATTAGACTTAAAATGTTCAGAAAGACTGACTCCATCACAGCCCTGCTATAAGACTTAAAATGTTCAGAAAGTCTGACTCCATCACAGCCCTGCTATAAGACTTAAAATGTTCAGAAAGACTGACTCCATCACAGCCCTGCTATAAGACTTAAAATGTTCAGAAAGACTGACTCCATCACAGCCCTGCTATAAGACTTAAAATGTTCAGAAAGACTGACTCCATCACAGCCCTGCTATGTAAGACTACAAAGTTGACCTGTAATGAAGAGTTGGTCTCATGGGCAGGCTTTACTACAGGAAAACCCAAGACTGGACTGGAAAGATCAATTGTTTTTACAGATAAGATTATCTATCATGTGTTGATATAATTAATTATTTATATTATTTGATAATTAACGCTACGGGAGGATTCAAATAATGAAATCAGAAGCCATTGGTATTGATCAACGACGGGACTATTGTTATTATTTTTAGGAAGTTGTAAACATCTTTATTGATGACAATTTAAGTAATGTTTTTTTGTTGTTGATATTTTACTAGATAATGGCTATTGATTTGCTATAAGGAACCATTTTCTATAAGATTGTTAAGTAAATGTTCTATATTTACCCGTCATAACCTCCTTTAAGATTGATATTTCAGATTTAATTGATCCTTTATGAGTTACTACATTGTAAATGATTCAAGATGTTCCTTCATGTCACAGATTTTTAATGAAGAAATTCTTGGAGTCATTATCAAGTTAAAAATAGAATCTACCTACAGTAAAAGTACAAGATCATGAAATCTCAGACACCCAGTTGTAGATAAATAAATTTTAACTTTGATTTCATCCAGGGTATAGTACTGTGTTATGGTTATTTGTGTAGTACTGATTATGTTTGTTCTCTCTGTGTGTTTCACACTGGTTTGTGAGGACGAGTTCACTCACATCTCTATAAGACTGCATGCTTCCTGATCATTGTATATAGACATTCATATTTTTGTTGTGTTAGTTTGTTCAGAAGAGTTATTGCCCTTTATTACTCTCAGTTTTTCATTTGTCTGCAAGAATTTGTGCAACTTGTGCTACATTTTTGTGTTTTTGGTGTTTCCTTACTTTGACGATATCTTAAGCTACATTTTGATTACCTAGGGGCTGTCGTGGCTGTGATCGTATGGTTGTTGGATTTACAACTACCTTTGCAAGTGGTGCCTATCACCACTGATGTTGTGGGTTTCGACTCCCAATCAGGGTGAAGTGTACAACGTTATGTGATTAAGTTTGTCAGTGACTTGTGGCAGGTCTGTGGTTTTCCCTGGGTCCTCCGGTTTCCTCCACCAAGAAAACTAACCGCCACGATATAACTGAAATAATGTTGAAAGTGGCATTAAACACCATAAAACCAACCAACCATTTTGATTACCAGACTAAGTGGGACAGGAATTCCTGGATATTCATAAGGAATGATAGGTGTAAGAAATGATGGTCAACATTCCCTGTAGTCACCTTAACACGTTAGATCAGGTGTATCTGAACATGAATCCACTTCAGTGGTGTTACTGACTTGTGGTGAGAAGTCACTCACCTTAACCACTTATTCACTCAAGCAGACAAGTTATCTTGATCACACAATGTATATATAAACTCCATTTTATCATTGATAGAAATCTAATCAAGTTTTTAATTTTGTTAAATTTTTTTACAGATATTAAACCAGAAAATCTACTCATCAGCAAAAATGACACATTAAAATTATGTGATTTTGGTAAGTACTAACATTTTAAACCTATATGTCTTTGATAAATGTTTAAATATTACCCTAAAACTATGTCTCTTTGGTAATGTAAGTCAAAAATAGGTTTTTATGGTGTTTAACGCCACTTTCAACAATATTAACATTTCTACACTTAACGAAAGACAAACTCTGATAATCAATTGGTGATAATTGTCTTAATTATATCAACATAATCATTGTCTTTAATTAGATTTACACAGTAATGATTGATATAGAACTTGTATAATACATTGGTATATATACAGACAAACCTGCTTTAGTGACCACCTCTATTAAGTTACAGTCAAACCTGCTTTAGTGACCACCTCTATTAAGTTACAGTCAAACCTGCTTTTAGTGACCACCTCTATTAAGATACAGTCAAACCTGCTTTAGTGACCACCTCTATTAAGATACAGTCAAACCTGCTTTAGTGACCACCTCTATTGAGTTACAGTCAAACCTGCTTTAGTGACCACCTCTATTGAGTTACAGTCAAACCTGTTTTAGTGACCACCTCTATTAAACAATAACTTGTATTATGTGACCTTAATTTTAATTCCCCTTTACAGTACATTGTATTTAGCGACCATCTGTCTTAAGTGACCCTATTTCAATGATCCTTTGGAAGGTCACGACATTTGACTATAATATTATCCTCCTGTAACCAGTGGATTAAGATATTTCTCCACTGTGGATAGATCCTCCTGTAACCAGTGGATTAAGATATTTCTCCACTGTGGATAGATCCTCCTGTAACCAGTAGATTAAGATATTTCTCCACTGTGGATAGATCCTCCTGTAACCAGTGGATTAAGATATTTCTCCACTGTGGATAGATCCTCCTGTAACCAGTGAATTAAGATATTTCTCCACTGTGGATAGATCCTCCTGTAACCAGTGGATTAAGATATTTCTCCACTGTGGATAGATCCTCCTGTAACCAGTGGATTAAGATATTTCTCCACTGTGGATAGTTTAATTTATCTGTTTCTCTTATGATCAAAATATCAAATATTTATTTTAAGTTGTATATTTCCATAGTTAATGACAGGCTCAGGGATATTGGTGGGAATTCTTATGTGGTAAAAAATATTACGAAAATTGAACCAACTGTTTAAACATGATAAGTATAGAAGAAGGTCTAATTACAATTGATTTCTGTCTTCTGTTTCTAATATTGTCTGTTTCATGGTTTATAGACCTGATGTTTATAATGTATTTGTTATTTATGACCTGTCATCACAATGTAATTACTGTACATTACAGTACAATTTATACTTAGACTCCTGTAAAAATACATCTGGGACTCGGTTAGGAACCTATCTGACACTCGGGTAATAATCTATCTGAGACTCAGATAAAAAATTCAATTTGAGACTCAGATTAAATCCATCTGAAACTCTGGCTCACAGGTAAAAATCCATTGTACACTCAGGTAAAATTCCATTGTACACTCAGGTAAAATTCCATTGTACACTCAGGTAAAAATACACCAGAGACTTTGGTAAAACTCTATCTAAGACTGAGGTAAAAATCAACATGAGATTGAGGTAAAATCCTTCTGAGACTCTTTTTTTAATTTCTGCTTTTATAGTATACAGTCAAATCTGTATATAAAGGCCACTCAAGGGAACCTGAAAATATGCACTATTCGTCAATGGGGAAAATGACACTGCCCTTTATAGACAGTGATTTGTTATATAGAGGTGCCCTTTATAGACAGTGATTTGTTATATAGAGGTGCCCTTTATAGACAGTGATTTGTTATATAGAGGTACCCTTTATAGACAGTGATTTGTTATATAGAGGTGCCCTTTATAGACTGATTTGTTATATAGAGGTGCCCTTTATAGACAGTGATTTGTTATATAGAGGTACCCTTTATAGACAGTGATTTGTTATATAGAGGTGCCCTTTATAGACAGTGATTTGTTATATAGAGGTACCCTTTATAGACAGTGATTTGTTATATAGAGGTACCCTTTATAGACAGTGATTTGTTATATAGAGGTGCCCTTTATAGACAGTGATTTGTTATATAGAGGTACCCTTTATAGACAGTGATTTGTTATATAGAGGTACCCTTTATAAACAGTGATTTGTTATATAGAGGTACCCTTTATAGACAGTGATTTGTTATATAGAGGTACCCTTTATAGACAGTGATTTGTTATATAGAGGTGCCCTTTATAGACAGTGATTTGTTATATAGAGGTACCCTTTATAGACAGTGATTTGTTATATAGAGGTACCCTTTATAGACAGTGATTTGTTATATAGAGGTGGCCTTTATAGACAGTGATTTGTTATATAGAGGTACCCTTAAAGGCAGGTATGGCTGTATTTCAAGTGCAGAAAACAATTTCTATCAATTTCAAACACTTTATAAATTTTAATGTCATGTCTATTATCAACACATACCTATCCTTTACCTCGGTCTGTTTTGTAGGTTTTGCTCGCAGTATAAATGCTGGATTAGTAGGTGTTTATACAGACTATGTAGCTACTAGATGGTACAGATCTCCTGAACTTTTACTTGGGTGAGTAATGAAATGATTGGTTTATGAAAGAAAATTTAGAAACCTATTGCAACGTCTTTAGATACAACATTAATATTGAGCCATTTAAATATAATATACAATTACTGCACTTGAACGAGATCAATATTATACAATTACTGCACTTGAACGAGATCAATATGAGGTTTTATGGAGCAGAGTACAACAATATTGAACGAGGCGAAGCCGAGTTCAATATTGTTGTACTGTGCTCCATTAAACCTCATATTGATCAAGTTCAAGTGTAGTAATTGTTTTATTACATACAGCTCTATTTTACTCTAATTTTGAAATTTTATGAAAACTTTGAAATTTCTGAAACTTTTTGAAAATTTCATCATTTTGAATTTTTTTGAAATCTTATGAAATTTTTGAAAGTTTTGGAATTTTTAGAAAAAAAATGAAATTTTAAGAAATTTTTGATTTTTCAAATTTTTTAAAAAATTTTGAACTTTAAATATTTTTTTTTTTAATTTTATAATTTTTAAATTTTTGGAAAATTTTCAAATTTTATGAAACTTTCTAACATATTGATTAGCAAAAAGCAATTTCTGTGCAATAAAAAACCATATTGCACTCTCGTGCCACGTAATTTCACTCACTGATTTTGCACGAGAGTGCAATATGATTATTTATTGCAACGAAATTGCTTTTTGTTAATCAATATGTTAGAAAATGGAATGTCACGTGTATTGCTTCTGGTCAATAGAAAAACAGTAAAATAGAGCCTGATGTAATAAGAGGTTTTATGGAGCAGAGTACAACAATATGGAACGAGGCGAAGCCAAGTTCAATATTGTTGTACTCTGCTCCATGAAAAATTGTTGATGAAAATTTTGAATCTTTAAAAAAAACAATGAAAATGTAAGAAATTTTTGAAATTTTGAAATTTTGTTTAAAATTTTGAACTTTAAATTTTTTGTTTTTTTAATTTGATA
Organism: Bathymodiolus brooksi; assembly: GCA_963680875.1. NCBI lineage: Eukaryota > Metazoa > Mollusca > Bivalvia > Mytilida > Modiolidae > Bathymodiolus > Bathymodiolus brooksi. The sequence goes on from OY804582.1 coordinate 68,477,749, forward strand.
ATTTTGAAATTTTATGAAATTTTCTAGCATATTGATTAGCAAAAAGCAATTTCTGTGCAATAAAAAACCATATTGCACTTTCGTGCCACGTAATTTCATTCATTGATTTTTTATTGCATAGAAATTGCTTTTTGCTAATCAATATGTTAGAAAATGGAATATCACGTGTATTGCTTCTGGCCAATAGAAAAACAGTAAAATAGAGCCTTATGTAATAATATAGGGTTATTGCATGAATATTGGTGAATATTGTCCCGAGCAGTATATCATATTGCGCGAGGGTGCGAGTGCAATATGATACACTGCGAGGGACAATATTCATGCAATAAGCCTTTTATTATATAGTAATAAATATTTCTTCTTCAGAAGTGTTATTAATACTGTCAAGATATGATTTCTTCATATATCATTACTATATTGCACTAGGAAGAATATTTTAATATTTGCACTAGTGCAATATTGATTTTGTTTTATTTCATTCGGAATGCACCGGTATTTTTTCCGGATCTTATAAAGACGATCGAGACCAACAGTAAAATATGAGGAATGACATTTGGAACGCACCGGTATTTTTTCCGGATCTTATAAAGACGATCGAGACCAACAGTAAAATACAAGAATATATTGCACAATTTTTTATAAAGAATTAAATAGAGAAATATTTATTACTATATAACAACATTATTTATTGAACCATTAAAGTATAACATTATTTTATATTAAAATATATTTTTAAATGCTAGCTGAATTGTTGGACCAGCAAATTAATAACAAATTACACAAAGCACTTTCCTAAGTTGACAAGACTCCTTTCAGTTTCATGGTACTTTGACTTTGACTTATTTTATGAAAAAATGTCATGCAAGCGGTATGCAAAGGGCATAGAGACTTGTATATGTCCACACTTGTTAAAATAATGTTTTACCACATTGTGTTACAGTGTGTGAAACTATCTATTTTACATAGACCTCACTATACATTATATACAAAATTTTGAAAATTTGACATAGACTAGCTTGATTTTACAAAGACATTGTCTATAGATCTATCGCTAATTTCGCACACTGGTGTAATTGAACTATTACATAATTATTAATGTAGTTATGCCCCTTTTTCAGTGCTGCCTATGGTAAACCAGCAGATATATGTGAAATCAAACTATTACATAATCATTAATGTAGTTATGCCCCTTTTTCAGTGCTGCCTATGGTAAACCAGTAGATATATGTGAAATCAAACTATTACATAATTATTAATGTAGTTATGCCCCTTTTTCAGTGCTGCCTATGGTAAACCAGTAGATATATGTGAAATCAAACTATTACATAATTATTAATGTAGTTATGCCCCTTTTTCAGTGCTGCCTATGGTAAACCAGTAGATATATGTGTAATTGAAATATTACATAATTATTAATATAGTTATGCCCCTTTTTCAGTGCTGCCTATGGTAAACCAGTAGATATATGTACATATTATATAATAATTAACATAGTTATGCCCCTTTTTCAGTGCTGCCTATGGTAAACCAGTAGATATATGGTCTATAGGTTGTATATTAGGAGAATTAAGTGATGGACAGCCTCTGTTTCCTGGAGAAAGTGAGATTGATCAACTGTATGTGATACAGAAAATCCTGGGACAACTTCCTCCAGATCAAATGAAGATGTTCTTCACAAACCCAAGGTTTTCTGGTCTTAAGGTAAGAATTTTGTCTAGAATTTTGTTTTGCTAAATATATAGTCAAATCTTCTTTAGTGACCACCTCTATTGAGCAATAACTTGTATTATATGACTTAATTTTTATTTCCCTTCACAGTGCATTTCATATCAATTAAACCTGTATTAAGCGACCACCTGTCTTATGTGACCATATTTGACTGTTCCCTTTGAAGGTCACATAAGACTATTCAAGAAGTTGATTGTAGGTGTGCATATTGCATATCAAGTTGTTGAAAAATGCAATAGGTTTCTATTTATTTCTAACATCATCGATGGTATAACAGTTGATGTGCTCGCCTCAAGTGCAGGAGATCGTGGGTTCAAGCCCCTGTCGGGTCAAGACTATTGAGCTGGTATCTGTTGCTTATCCGCAGCATTAAGGTGTAAGCAAAGATTGGCTGATTCGGAATGAGGATAATGTGTCCAAGTGGAGTGACATGTCGACCCGCGGAGAGTTGTTTCAGTGAGCTAGCACTATAAAAATCAAACTAAGCGTGTTGGTCTAGTACAAAGCAGACATCATTATAATCTCATCAGATCATTAGAATAGATCTAATAAAACACAGATATTTTTAGCTCACCTTGCCAAAGGCAATGTGAGCTTTTGCCATCACTTGGCATCCGTCGTCCGTTAACTTTTCACATTTTAATCTTCTCCTCTGAAACCCCTCAGCCAAATGAAGTGAAACTTGGTAGGAAGCATCTATGGGAGGTCCTCTATAAAGATTGCTCATTTCGTCCCGATCTATTAACAAACATGGCTGTCACAGGCAATTATTGTTTCTGATTGGCCGATTTAAAAAAATGTTCTCCTCTGAAACCGCTTGGCCAAATGAACCGAAACTTGGTAGGAAGCAGCTATGGAAGATCCTCTGTAAAGATTGCTCATTTCGTCCCGATCCATTAACAAACATGGCAGCCACAGGCAATTTTTGTTTCTGATTGGTCGATTTCTAAAAATCTTTTCCTCTGAAACCTCTTTGCCAAATGATCCGAAACTTGGTAGGAAGCATCTGTGGAAGGTTCTCTATATAGTTTGCTGATTTTGTCCCGATCTGTTAACAAATATGGCCGCCACAGGCGACTCTTGTTTCTGATTGGCTGATTTCTAAAAATCTTTTCCTCTGAAACCGCTTTGCCAAATGATCCGAAACTTGGTAGGAAGCATCTATGGAAGGTTTTTTATATAGATTGCTCATTTCGTCCCGATCCGTTAACAAACATGGCCACCACAGGCGACTCTTGTTTCTGATTGGCTGATTTTTTAAATTCTTCTCCTCTGAAACTTCTTTGCCAAATGAACCGAAACTTGGTAGGAAGCATCTATGGGTGGTCCTCTATAAAGATTGCTCATTTCGTCCAGATCCATTTACAAACATGACAGCCACAGGCAATTCTTGTTTCTGATTGGTCGATTTCTAAAAATCTTCTCCTATGAAAACACTTTGCCAAATGATCCGAAACTTGGTAGGAAGCATCTATGGAAGGTTCTCTATATAGATTGCTCATTTCGTCCCGATCCGTTAACAAACATGGCCACCACAGGCGACTCTTGTTTCTGATTGGCTGATTTTTAAAATTCTTCTCCTCTGAAACCGCTTTGCCAAATGAACCGAAACTTGGTAGGAAGCATCTATGGGTGGTCCTCTATAAAGATTGCTCATTTTGTCCCGATCCATTAACAAACATGTTTCTGATTGGTCAATTTCTAAAAATCTTCTCCTCTGAAACCGCTTTGCCAAATGATCAGAAACTTGGTAGGAAGCATCTATGGAAGGTCATAGAAAAGAGTGCTCATTTCGTCCCGATCCATTAACAAACATGGCAGCCACAGGCGATTCTTGTTTCTGATTGGCCGATTTTTTAAAATCTTCTCCTCTGAAATCGCTAGGCCAAATGAACCTAAACTTGGTAGGAAGCATCTATGGAAGGTCCTCTGTTAAGATTGCTCATTTTGGCCCGATCCGTTAACAAACATGGGTGCCACAGACTATTCTTGTTTCTGATTGGTCGATTTCTAAAACAGCTTTTCCTCTGAAACCGCTTTGCCAAATGATATGAAACTTGATAGGAAGCATCTATGGAAGGTCCTCTATAGATATTGCTCATTTCGTTTTGATCCATTAACAAACATGGCCGCCACATGTTTCAGATTGGTTGATTTCTAAAAATCTTCTTCTCTGAAACTGCTTTGCCAAATGAATCGGAATTTTGTGGGAAGCACCTATGGAAGGTTCTGTATTAAGCTTCCTCAAAGCAGAATGAAAGGTGAGAGACACAGGCTCAGCCCATTGAGCCTCTAGTTACATATTTATCTTATATTTATAAATAAATCCTGAGTATACAATTCCATTCAAAAGTCTAAATAGAGACAAACTATTGAATATTAACAGAATTTATGCTGTAAATATTTTTTTCATTTATTTTCAGTTTCCTTCAGTTGTCAGACCACAGACATTACCTAAGCGTTACCATGGAATACTCAGTGGTGTATTAATAGACTTCATGGAGGTATGGACAGAAGGATTATGGGTATTTTAATGCCATTTTTAACAATATCTCATTTATATCGTCATGTTTTATTGTTGAGGTTACAGGAGAAAACCATCAAGCTGTCCGAGTCACTGACAAACTTTTTTTCACATAAGGTAGTATTGATTAGACTTTACCATTGGGCAGGAATCAAGTTCATAACTTTAATGGTGATGGGCACTGATTATATATGTATGATCATGGGTAAGACTACTCCTTCAACATGTCAGTATAGTTTGACACACAACACATATAACTTAAACCTCAATCTCATGATATCATCAGTAGGATATCACCAATATGACTTGACCCACATTCATTCCATTTTACCTTATGATAACTTTTCTGTCATTTAAACAAATGGCTTTCAAACACTTCTGTATCCTTTTTCCTGGAAATTTGTTTCTTGTTATTATGAATTAGAATTAATAAAATTTGGTTCATGGAATAAGTTTTGCAAGAGATTAATTTGTGGAGTTCATTGTTTAACTACTTATCTTTCTATTTACATCATATGGTTCTCATCAATTTAAAAGTACATGTATTCCATGAATATTGAAATTGAAGGAATAATAATGTATTGTTGTATTATTAGTTCACCTGGACCAAAGGTCCATGTGAACTATTGCCATCACTTGGCGTCCGTCGTCTGTCGTCTGTCGTCTGTAAACTTTTCACATTTCAAGCTTCTTCTCCGAAACCACTTGGCCGATTGGAACCGAACTTAGCAGGAATGTTCCTTGGATGGTCCTCTACAAAGTTACTGTTTTTCGTTCCAGTCGGATATTCAATATGGCTGCCAGGGCCAATAATATGCTCTGATTGGCTGAAATTTCAAAGATCTTCTTCTCCGAAACTAATGAACTGACTGAACCCAAACTGTAAAGGAATGATCATTGGAATGTCCTTTACTAAGTTACTGTTTTTTATGCCGATCGGAAATCCAAGATGGCCGCCATCGCAGGACATAGATTAACATTGGACCCTATGGGAAAATGTTCAAATGCCTTCTTCTCAGAAACTACAAATATGATTAAAGCCAAACTGTACATGAATGTTCATTGGATGGTCCTCTACAATCTTAAGGTTTTTTGTTCCGATATGAAATTCAAAATGGCGGCTACGGCAGGACTTAGTTTAACATTGGACCCTATGGTAAAAATGTTTCAAAATGCTTCTTCTCTGAAACCACTTGGACAGTTGAAACCAAACTGCCCAGGAATGATCATTGGAAGGTCCTCTACAAATTTTCTGTTTTTTATGCCGGTCGGAAATCCAAGATGGCCGCCACCGCAGGACATAGATTAACATTGGATCCTATGGGAAAATGTTCAAATGCCTTCTTCTCAGAAACTACAAATATTATTAAAGCCAAACTGTACATGAATGTTCATTGGATGGTCCTCTACAATCTTAAGGTTTTTTGTTCCGATATGAAATTCAAAATGGCGGCTACGGCAGGATTTAGTTTAACATTGGACCCTATGGGAAAAATGTTTCAAAATGCTTCTTCTCTGAAACCACTTGGACAGTTGAAACCAAACTGCCCAGGAATGATCATTGGAAGGTCCTCTACAAATTTTCTGTTTTTTATGCCGATCGGAAATCCAAGATGGCCGCCACCGCAGGACATAGATTAACATTGGACCCTATGGGAAAATGTTCAAATGCCTTCTTCTCAGAAACTACAAATATTATTAAAGCCAAACTGTACATGAATGTTCATTGGATGGTCCTCTACAATCTTAAGGTTTTTTGTTCCGATATGAAATTCAAAATGGCGACTACGGCAGGACTTAGTTTAACATTGAACCCTATGGGAAAAATGTTTCAAAACGCTTCTTCTCTGAAGCCACTTGGATAATTGAAACCAAACTGCCTAGGAATGATCATTGGAAGGTCCTCTAGAAATTTTATGTTTTTTATGCCGATCGGAAATCCAAGATGGCCGCCACCACAATACATAGATTAACATTGGACCCTATGGGAAAATGTTCAAATGCCTTCTTCTCAGAAACTACAAATATGATTAAAGCCAAACTATACATGAATGTTCATTGGATGGTCCTCTACAATCTTAAGGTTTTTTGTTCCGATATGAAATTCAAAATGGCGGCTACAGCAGAACTTAGTTTAACATTGGACCCTATGGGAAAAATGTTTCAAAATGCTTCTTCTCTGAAACCACTTGGACAGTTGAAACCAAACTGCCCAGGAATGATCATTGGAAGGTCCTCTACAAATTTTCCGTTTTTTATGCCGGTCAGAAATCCAAGATGGCCGCCACCGCAGGACATAGATTAACATTGGACCCTATGGGAAAATATTCAAATGCCTTCTACTCAGAAACTACAAATATGATTAAAGCCAAACTGTACATGAATGTTCATTAGATGGTCCTCTACAAACTTTACGTTTTTTTATTCTGGTATGAAATTCAAAATGGCGGCTACGGCAGGACTTAGTTTAACATTGGACCCTATGGGAAAAATGTTTCAAAATGCTTCTTCTCTGAAACCACTTGGACAGTTGAAACCAAACTGCCCAGGAATGATCATTGGAAGGTCCTCTACAAATTTTCTGTTTTTTATGCCGGTCGGAAATCCAAGATGGCCGCCACCGCAGGACATAGATTAACATTGGACCCTATGGGAAAATATTCAAATGCCTTCTACTCAGAAACTACAACTATGATTAAAGCCAAACTGTACATGAATGTTCATTAGATGGTCCTCTACAAACTTTACGTTTTTTGTTCTGGTATGAAATTCAAAATGGCAGCTACGGCAGGACTTAGTTTAACATTGGACCCTATGGGAAAAATGTTTCAAAATGCTTCTTCTCTGAAACCACTTGGACAGTTGAAACAAAACTGCCCAGGAATGATCATTGGAAGGTCCTCTACAAATTTTCTGTTTTTTATGCCGGTCGGAAATCCAAGATGGCCGCCACCGCAGGACATAGATTAACATTGGACCCTATGGGAAAATATTCAAATGCCTTCTACTCAGAAACTACAAATATGATTAAAGCCAAACTGTACATGAATGTTCATTAGATGGTCCTCTACAAACTTTACGTTTTTTGTTCTGGTATGAAATTCAAAATGGCGGCTACGGCAGGACTTAGTTTAACATTGGACCCTATGGGGAAAATGTTTCAAAACGCTTCTTCTCTGAAACCACTTGGATAATTGAAACCAAACTGCCTAGGAATGATCATTGGAAGGTCCTCTACAAATTTTCTGTTTTTTATGCCGGTCGGAAATCCAAGATGGCCGCCACCGCAGGACATAGATTAACATTGGACCCTATGGGAAAATATTCAAATGCCTTCTACTCAGAAACTACAAATATGATTAAAGCCAAACTGTACATGAATGTTCATTAGATGGTCCTCTACAAACTTTACGTTTTTTGTTCTGGTATGAAATTCAAAATGGCGGCTACGGCAGGACTTAGTTTAACATTGGACCCTATGGGAAAAATGTTTCAAAACGCTTCTTCTCTGAAACCACTTGGATAATTGAAACCAAACTGCCCAGGAATGATCATTGGAAGGTCCTCTACAAATTTTCTGTTTTTTATGCCGGTCGGAAATCCAAGATGGCCGCCACCGCAGGACATAGATTAACATTGGACCCTATGGGAAAATATTCAAATGCCTTCTACTCAGAAACTACAAATATGATTAAAGCCAAACTGTACATGAATGTTCATTAGATGGTCCTCTACAAACTTTACGTTTTTTGTTCCGATATGAAATTCAAAATGGCGGCTACGGCAGGACTTAGTTTAACATTGGACCCTATGGGAAAAATGTTTCAAAACGCTTCTTCTCTGAAACCACTTGGATAATTGAAACCAAACTGCCCAGGAATGATCATTGGAAGGTCCTCTACAATGTGTGTGTTTTTCATGCCGATCGGAAATCCAAGATGGCCACCACCGCAGGACATAGATTAACATTGAACCCTATGGGAAAATGTTCAAATGCCTTCTTCTCAGAAACTACAAATATGATTAAAGCCAAACTGTACATGAATGTTCATTGAATGGTCCTCTACAAAATATACGTTTTTTATTCTGATATGAAATTCAAAATGGCGGCTACGGCAGGACTTAGTTTAACATTGGACCCTACGGGAAAAATGTTTCAAAATGCTTCTTCTCTGAAACCACTTGGACAGTTGAAACCAAACTGCCCAGGAATAATCATTGGAAGGTCCTGTTTTTTATGCCGATCGGAAATCAAAGATGGCTGCCACCACAGGTCATAGTATTAACACAGAACCATATGGGGAAAATACAGAAATATATTCTTCTCTGAAGCTATTGCACTGATTGAACCTAAACTGTGCATCAATCATTGGAAGGTCCTTTACAAACTTTGTGTTTTTTATGTTGATCGTAATTCCAAGATGACGCAGGACATAGTTTTTACATAGGACCAATTGTTTTTTTTTATTACCAGGTGAACGATACAGGCTCTTGAGAGCCTCTGGTTAAATATCTAATATACAACGAAATTATTTTATCTATTTGTTTATTTGTAGAACACATTAAGATTAGACCCTGGTGACAGATACACTATAGACGACTGTCTACAACACCCTGCCTTCCGTACTCAACAATTACTGAATCGTAATCAAAACATTACCATCAAACGTTTAAATAATCATAGTGCTAGTAAAAAACGCAAGAGTGAATTCACAGATCAAGTTAACAGGTTGGTACTCTCTAATCATTAAAACGTTTAAATAATCAATGGTGCTAGTCAAAAAAATGCAAGAGTGAATTCACAGATCAAGTTAACAGGTTGGTACTCTCTAATCATTAAAATGTTTAAATAATCAATGGTGCTAGTCAAAAAAATGCAAGAGTGAATTCACAGATCAAGTTAACAGGTTGGTACTCTCTAATCATTAAAACGTTTAAATAATCAATGGTGCTAGTCAAAAAAATGCAAGAGTGAATTCACAGATCAAGTTAACTCCTTAATCTTTAACACAAAAACATTTTGTCTAGATTGTCTTTCTAACACCATGAAATCTTTCATTAATAGATACTTATTATCATTATAAGAAGTACATTTTGAGCAACACATATAGAAGATAGTATGTTTATTGAGGATTTGTCAAGGTGAAGTCAGTATCACATATAGAAGATAGTATGTTTATTGAGGATTTGTCAAGGTGAAGTCAGTGTCACATATAGAAGATAGTATGTTTATTGAGGATTTGTCAAGGTGAAGTCAGTGTCACATATAGAAGATAGTATGTTTATTGAGGATTTGTCAAGGTGAAGTCAGTATCACATATAGAAGATAGTATGTTTATTGAGGATTTGTCAAGGTGAAGTCAGTGTCACATATAGAAGATAGTATGTTTATTGAGGATTTGTCAAGGTGAAGTCAGTGTCACATATAGAAGATAGTATGTTTATTGAGGATTTGTCAAGGTGAAGTCAGTGTCACATATAGAAGATAGTATGTTTATTGAGGATTTGTCAAGGTGAAGTCAGTGTCACATATAGAAGATAGTATGTTTATTGAGGATTTGTCAAGGTGAAGTCAGTGTCACATATAGAAGATAGTATGTTTATTGAGGATTTGTCAAGGTGAAGTCAGTGTCACATATAGAAGATAGTATGTTTATTGAGGATTTGTCAAGGTGAAGTCAGTATCACATATAGAAGATAGTATGTTTATTGAGGATTTGTCAAGGTGAAGTCAGTGTCACATATAGAAGATAGTATGTTTATTGAGGATTTGTCAAGGTGAAGTCAGTGTCACATATAGAAGATAGTATGTTTATTGAGGATTTGTCAAGGTGAAGTCAGTGTCACATATAGAAGATAGTATGTTTATTGAGGATTTGTCAAGGTGAAGTCAGTGTCACATATAGAAGATAGTATGTTTATTGAGGATTTGTCAAGGTGAAGTCAGTGTCACATATAGAAGATAGTATGTTTATTGAGGATTTGTCAAGGTGAAGTCAGTGTCACATATAGAAGATAGTATGTTTATTGAGGATTTGTCAAGGTGAAGTCAGTATCACATATAGAAGATAGTATGTTTATTGAGGATTTGTCAAGGTGAAGTCAGTGTCACATATAGAAGATAGTATGTTTATTGAGGATTTGTCAAGGTGAAGTCAGTGTCACATATAGAAGATAGTATGTTTATTGAGGATTTGTCAAGGTGAAGTCAGTGTCACATATAGAAGATAGTATGTTTATTGAGGATTTGTCAAGGTGAAGTCAGTATCACATATAGAAGATAGTATGTTTATTGAGGATTTGTCAAGGTGAAGTCAATGTCACATATAGAAGATAGTATGTTTATTGAGGATTTGTCAAGGTGAAGTCAGTGTAGTTACACATATAAATCAATGGTAATTTGTCTTATCTAATATTAGGTATGTATTCTATAGGAACACAAAATGTAAGCCATTAAATACAACATATCAGATACAAACAATGTAACATATATAGTTTGATTTATGGTGTTTAATGCCACTTTCAACAATTATCGTGGTGGTAAGTTTTATTGGTGGAGGAAACCGGAGTACCCAGAGAGAACCACTGACCTGTCACTAGTCACTGACAAACTTTATCACATAATGTTGTATCGAGTACACCTTGCCACGAACAGGGTTGGAACTCACAACTATAGTGGTGATAGGCACTGATTGCACAGGTAGTTGTAAATCCAACTACCATACGGTCATGACCACGACGGCCTTCTGTTCATATATGTCTATGATACAAGATACATGTACCTGGGTAGGAACTGCATTCGTGACGCCATCATTTTGGAATGCGGAAATACCATCGTGACATCTTTGCAGATTCTCAATTAGGAATACTTCAAAGTAACATTTTAACCTTTGTTTCATATAACATTAACTATGCCATTCAATACATTAACAATTTTAGGTCAGGCTTCCAAAAAACGTAGAGCAATATAGTTTTGTACTCTGCGGTAGATAAATAAATAGTTGAATGAATGTTGTGACATGACGTAACACAACCTGTGGCACATATGTGTTTTTGATAACTACAACAAATAAAGATATCAGCAAAGTATGGCTGAAATATTCACAACAGCCAATCAACAATGACTGAAATATTCCCACCAGCCAATCAACAATGACTGAAGTATTCCCACCAGCCAATCAACAATGACTGAAGTATTCCCACCAGCCAATCAACAATGACTGAAGTATTTCCAACAGCCAATCAACAATGACTGAAATATTATATTTCCACCAGACAATCAACAATGACTGAAATATTCCCAACAGCCAATCAACAATGACTGAAATATTATATTTCCACCAGCCAATCAACAATGGCTGAAATAATATATTCCCACCAGCCAATCAACAGACCTATTTTGGTTTCAAATTTCAAGTTTTAGGAAGGGAACTTTTTAATTATTTATAGATTTCTTGCAAAAAATATGTGAAATCTTCTGTCGATTAGATTTTTGGTATGACATAAATTATGACAATATTTTTATTTCAGTAATTTTTTTGTTACAAAATTTATAAGGGACAGTCGTGGCCATGGATGTATGGTAGTTGGATTTACAACTACCTATGCAATCAGTGCCTATCACCACTGATGTTGTGAGAGTTTGAATCTTGATCAGGACGAGGTGTCCAACATTATATGATCAAGTTTGTCAGTGACTTGCGACAGGTCGGTGGTTTTCTCCAGGTCCTACGGTTTCCTCCACCAATAAAACTGACCACCACAATGTAGCTGAAATATTGTTGGCCTTAAACACCATCAAACAAACAATACAAAATTTATATTTATTTTTCATGTTTCAGTGAAAATTTAAAGAATTTAAGTATGACTAGACCTGGGACAGGACCTAAACCTAAAAATACAGAGGACAAAAATAGACAGGAAGAAAATATGGACATAGAAGAAGATATGTATAGTGTACCTACACCCACGCAAAGTAAATATATAAAACAGGCAAAAAATGTGTCGAAAAGTAACGCTGATAAACAGAATAGTGAAGTGAAAGTGAGTATTGACTCAGAAACCGTGGAAAAGGACGATCAACGGAAATATTCAGCAAAACAGAAAGGAATGACATTCGGTGGTCATTCAGAGAATATAAAAAACACAGATGGTGGTGAGAAAGAAAAAATGTTTAATATAGAAAAGACAATTGTTGTTCAAAATGGCAGAACGTCTCCTGCAGACGATAAGAAGACAACACTTCCTAGAACTCCTAAAGAAAGAAAGAAATTCAGTATAGAATTACGAGACTCTAAAGCTAACGTGGATAAGTTTGAAACAGAGAAATTATTTCAACCTGATAATAGGCTAAAGAATAATAGTGAATTTAAATATTTTAACAATGTGTCGTTAGAGTCGAGGGTAGAAATGAGTGAAGATGACATGATGGACGACTCATCTGCGAAGGACAGTAGTAGTACACCTACAACAGAGGAATTAGAGATTTCTATAGGCAATAATAGTTCTGAATCTAAATACCTCAAGAAAAAAACTTCTCCAGACTTAGAGTTTAGAATCTATAAACCTAATGTTAAAGACAGTAGTTCCCCTGAGCAATCTCCCTCTACCCCTAAGGAACCTAGATATCCACCCACTAATTCTTATGTGTCAACGAACAAATCGTCAACATACACAGTTAATGTACAAGCACCGTATCTTCCATCAGAAAATACAGATTCTCCACCAATTAAACATAGCAGTCCTCATCAAGAACGAAAAAAAGTAAGTGATATTTATAGATCTTTTGATTTGGGTAAAAACAATCTATAACATGTCATTCTGATAATATAAATATGACATTTCTGAGATTTTTTACTATTATACAAATAAGGTTGATGGTGTTTAACGCCACTTTCAACAATATTTCAGTTATATTGTGGCGGTTACAAATAAAGCGAATATGTCAAGTGTGGCATTATGTGACAAATTTCTATTAAATAGTACAAAATGTATATAAAATACTTGATTTATCTGAGAAGTGTGGTGACATGGTTACTGTACAATTTGTATCAGTACACGTATGCATGTAATATTTGCCTCTAGATGTTAAGCAACCAACAATCAATACATACATACACATAAATACAGTATGTGCTTTAGATAACTTCATAAAATACCATCTTTATTTAAAAATTACAAAATAACACCATTTTCCATAAAATGGAAAAATAACACCTTAAAAGAAGAGTATTTGAAGTATATTTTTTATGATTTATATGTATAGTGATATTCTTGCTCTATAAATCTACGTAGTGCGTCTTAATAGGAGATGTGTATTTTTCTGTACCTGTACCATATTGTCATTGTTATACACAACAGCAAATAATTTGTGAGGACAAAAATGGGGGACAACATCCAAAATGGTTTTTGTTGTTGTTTTATATTGAATTTTTATGGGTTTTCTTGTGAATTGTCCTGTCTTTACTTTTTAAAACAGATTTTATCTAATTTTTTACGTTTTTGAGATAAAAAGGGTCAAAAAGATTCAAAGAACCCAATGTCTTTTGAATTCTTCGAAAAAATTCCAGTCTTGATTCTTTCAACAGATTTGATGTATCTCTTACCATTTCCAAGATGTGAGGGGCCAAAAGGGGCCAATGCACAAAATGTTTGATATTATTATAGAGTGTTGTAAATTCTGATAAATAAGTGATGTATTGAATCAAGCAGACATTACTGGCTGACAAAGACCATTTATGAAATGTAAAATGATGCTGATTCTTTAAATTAAATAATAATTTATTTTGGACTTTCTTGAGATCATATTTTTTAATTTTCAGTTTCTAGATAAAGCTATGCAAGAAGAATTACAGAGAATAAAATCCAGTACATTAGGTCGAAAGAAAGGACCAGAGAAACCACATCAGGGATCCTTTATACAGACAATCACTGATCGATTATCTGATGCTAAAGTAATTTTATATATTGTTAATAAACGAGATAAATAAACGTTAGAGAATACCATAGGGGCAATCAATAATGGACAATCCAGAGAAACTGACAACATAGGGTACACAAGACGAAGAAAAACAAAACAAAAACACAACACAATATATGTTGGACACCACTATACGCCAACACAAATAACGAAAATATGACACGAACCAACCCTCTTATAAACAACTGGAGGTAAATACGAACCGAACATTGTTTTTATGTGGAAATCATAATGGACATCACAACATGGAACTCAGAACTTAAATCATCTACCATAACGCACACTCATATATACTTAGAAAACAAGTATGGGGATCCTCTAGATGCAGAATCTACCATAACACACACATGTCAATGGACGTACACAAATCAAATTTATATTCTGGCATTGGATAGGCAAATATGTTAAGACCTGGCATTGGACACTCAAATATATGTTAAGGTCCTAGCATTGGACAGGTATAAGTTTAGGTCCTCCCATTGGATAGACTCAAATATATGCCTATGTACCTAGACGAGCTTAAAAACTACTGCATCTGCCTTAAATAAACATTAATTAACAGACTAGAGGTAGTTTTTTGTTGTACTTGTAAATGGTTGTATATTTGTAAGAAGTTTTTTGTATTTTTTTACAAGCTTCAGAATCAACAAGATATTCCAGTACCACAGTCTAACAAGTACAGAGAAAGTAGCTTTATAAATTATGGTAATGGATTACAAGTCAATAAACGAAGTCGTAACCAATATTATGGTAAGGTTCATGGATATTTTATACTTAGGGCTTATCCTTTCTAATCTGATTAACAAAGGACAATATATTGATATTTTAGATAGATCTCCCCCATTTTTTACATAACAATATTAATTTTCATTTGAAGTAGGTATTCCTGAAATGTTGGGCTTTTTTTGTAGTTTAATACATTAATGTTATAAATGGTTCCTTTCAAGATAGTATCTTTATAGTAAAATTGTCTACTCAGCAAAAATCATTTAAAACCAATCTTGAAAATGAGTTTGTTATAACTTACATTAGTTATACAAGTTAACTGTTGGTTATAAGAGAATTTATCTACATGTATAGTTTCTCCTATTCTTAGTGTGTTTAACCAGTTGGTTAAGTTTTCATAATATTTTTAATCAACACAATGGTTAAATTTCTGCATGAGAATTCCTGTCAATTTCCTTTCGACGGTCATTAAAGACGGAAATTAACAACTTAAGAATATTTTTGACATTTTGATCGTAGGAGAAACAGATTCTCCTGGTACCAGTTGGAGAAATATTGTAATCCACTGGTAACAGAAAGAGATTCTATATTTGTCTAATTTATTTCCAATATTTTGATCTTCATTAAATTACAGGATACTTTTGTTAACAATAGAAAAGTTTGTTATTCGTTATTTTCTTTAAATCTTAAGATAGAATTATTATTTTTTACAGACAGGATTACAAAAAAAAATGCAATCATTTTCTAATGTATATAAAGTGCATGTTTACATAGAGAAGGTCTTAAGATAATTTTTTTTTATATCCAGGTTCTGTATACAAAAATAAATCAATCACTGACTTTTATGTATTTATACATAAATGTTTTGATTATTTAGATGATTCTGAATGCCCCATTCCACATCCATTGAAATACAGCATGAATATTTTAGACATTTAACAGTCTTCGAGCTAACCACTTGCCCGAAGCCCAGGACAAATAAAACTGGATTCGGACAAGTGGAAATAATGAAAGAATTTGTTTGAATAAATAGAATTTTTTTCTAAATTTGGCTTTCGGGCAAGTAGGTGAAAAAAATTAAGGCAAAGACTGTTTAATCATTTTAATGAAACAATACTGTTATTCTTGGTCATAATCTTCTACTTGATTAAAGTGTAGTTTATTTAAAGTATGATTGTTTTCTAACAGATGATACACTTCAACAAGCTCGTGAAATCTTAGTCATGAAAAACGCTCAGACAACACGAGGTATACAGCCTGCTATTAAACACGCCCAGTCTTCGTCTCTTGACAGATCTAAAACATTAGGTTTTATTTTACATTTGATTGATGGAGTGAGCTTGGGAATGGTGACATGTCAAGAAATCACGCTTGCATTGATTGAATACTTGAAATTAATTTGGTGATAGAACATATATATATTGTTTGCATGATAACACAGGGTACCATAGGTGTATAAGCTCTATTTTGTATGCCCCCCGCCACTAGATATTTGGGGGGGGGGGTTAAGTTTTACCCATGTCTTTTTGTATGTCCATCTGTCCATCTGTCCATCTGTCCGGTATTTGGTTTCCGCTCAATAACTTAAATTCATCTCAAACAAATCATTTGAAATTTATACACAACAAGGTCATGATCCATGAAAGAAAGGCCAATTTAGATTTCAGACTTGACCACTTTTTACGTTCTGGAGTTATGCCCCTGTTAACGTTAGCTGGAAGTATGTTCTAGAGTTATGCCCCTGTTAATGTTAGCTGGAAGTACGTTCTAGAGTTATGCCCCTGTTAACGTTAGCTGGAAGTACGTTCTAGAGTTATGCCCCTGTTAACGTTAGCTGGAAGTACGTTCTAGAGTTATGCTCCTATTAACGTTAGCTGGAAGTACGTTCTAGAGTTATGCCCCTGTTAGCGTTAGCTGGAAGTACGTTCTAGAGTTATGCCCCTGTTAACGTTAGCTGGAAGTACGTTCTAGAGCTATGCCCCTGTTAGCGTTAGCTGGAAGTACGTTCTAGAGTTATGCCCCTGTTAACGTTAGCTGGAAGTACGTTCTAGAGCTATGCCCCTGTTAACGTTAGCTGGAAGTACTTTCTAGAGTTATGCCCCTGTTAATGTTAGCTGGAAGTACGTTCTAGAGTTATGCCCCTTTTAACGTTAGCTGGAAGTACGTTCTAGAGTTATGCCTCTGTTAACTGGAAGTGATCTGTGTCCTATAGACACATTCTTCCATTTTTATTACAATATGTATTGATGTCTATTATTATACCCCCCGCAAACAAAGTTTGGGGGGGGTATATAGGAATCGCCCTGTCCGTCCATCCATGTACCTTGTAAGCGCAACTCCTCCTAAACCGCTTATTGGATTTTTATTGAAACTTTACACATTTGTAGTACACTACCTGCAGATGTGCATGAAGGAATATGGTTGCTGTCCAAAATTTAAAAGGAGAGATAATTCAACTTATGCTTTCACGAAAAGGGAGGGGGGGGGGGGCATGTACCTTGTAAGCACAACTCCTACTAAACTATTTATTGAATTTTTATGAAACTTTACACAGTTGTAGTACACAACCTGCAGATGTGCATGAAGGAATACCGTTGCTGTCTAAAATTTAGAAGGGGAGATAATTCAACTTATACTTTCACGAAAAGGGGGGTTGTGTACCTTGTAAGCACAACTCCTCCTAAACCGCTTATTGGATTTTTATGAAACTTTACACATTTGTAGTACACTACCCGCAGATGTGCATGAAGGAATATGTTTGCTGTCCAAAATTTAAAAGGGGAGATAATTCAACTTATACTTTCGCGAAAAAGGGAGGGGGGCATGTACCTTGTAAGCGAAACTCCTACTAAACTGCTCATTGAATTTTTATGAAACTTTACACAGTTGTAGTACACAACCTGCAGATGTGCATGATGGAATACCATTGCTGTCTAAAATTTAGAAGGGGAGATAATTCAACTTATACTTTCACGAAAAGGGGGGTCGTGTACTTGTGGCGACCCCTAGATGTATGTTCTTGGTTAGTTTATTTTGGAGATGGGATGTTGTCTCCTTGACATAACTCCATATCCGTTCATTTTTCATAGGTAACTTGCTAATATACCTGTATTCCAAAGTTTGAACATCATAGTATTTCAAGTGGGGGGTATCACTCAGTGAGGTCACTCACAGTTCTAGTTTTAACACAGTTCAGTTATATGGTTTATTTTTTCAGGATTTTATAAGAATGTTAGAATCAGGAATTGTCTTATATCTCATTAAGAAAAAATAACAAAACTTTTTTTTACGTTAATTTTTATAAGACAATTTGATGCCTAACAAACTCAGAAGAAAAATCTTTTACATTGATTTTTATAAGACAGTTTAATGCCAAGGTCTTCCCTTCCTTTTCCATGACTAATCATGATGTTATCTAGATATTTGAACAAACATCACAGACAAAGGATTGGTTTTGAAACATTAAAATTATATAGCAATAATTTATATAAAAAAAGCATGATTTATTTAACTACATTTATAGAACATTAATATTACATAGCAGTAATTCATATAAAAAAAGCATGATTTTTGTCTAACTGCATTTATGTATAAACCAATATTATAAAGAGAAATACAGACCTTGTTTGACATAAAATCATAAATTTGTCCTAATGTATTCCCAGTGTAAATCAGATATAAGTTTTAATTTTTTGCTCCATCACACAAAAGCCAAGCACATATTACACATGTGCAGACATATTACACATATTACACATGTGCAGTTTGTATGCATTGTTGCTTGATGTTAGAAATGTCTTGTGTAGGCTATAGTTTACAGACACAGTGTTTGATGTCAAAATATTATATAAATGTAGATTTAAATAGTTGACACTTTCCTGATAATAATTTAGAGTTTTATTATTGAACTGACAACCAACATCAAATAACTTTTTCTTCAATATATTTTTTAAATGGGAGACAAGCTTTGGTTTTTTTGTCACATTTGAATATATATATTTTTTTACACAAGCATTGTTTTTTTTCTGTCACATTTGAATGTATATTTTTTTAAACGGGAGACAAGCATTGGGGGTTTTTTTTCTGTCACATTTGAATATATATATTTTTTTACCGGGAGACAGACATTGTTTTTTTCTGTCACATTTGAATGTTTATTTAAGATGGGAGTGTAACAATGTCTAGAGAGTCCTACTCTTCACCACGGAGTCCTTCACCAGGTATATAGTTTGAACATCCTGCATCTCTGTGTTAATACAAAATGACTTCTCTAAAACACTACAAAACATTTAATCTATAAAGCCAAGCGAAATTATAAGTTAAATCATGAAATTATAAGTTAAATCACGAAATTATAAGTTAAATCATGAAATTATAAGCTAAATCACGAAATTATAAGTTAAATCATGAAATTATAAGTTAAATCACGAAAGGATAAGTTAAATCACAAAATTATAAGTTAAATCATGAAATTATAAGTTAAATCACGTAATTATAAGTTAAATTACGAAATTTTTATTTAATTTATGAAATTATAAGTTAAATTTTGTAGAAATAATAATAATATGATTGGTTATTTGACATTTTAACATTCATTGATAGATCAGATTATTGAGGCCAGTAATATACAAATTTAATATTTTTTTTAAATTATGTTTTTTAGTTACCTCCCTTTTTTATTGTAGGTTTTCAGACATTTGTTTGGGTTTTTGTTTGTTTTGAAAATGTAATAAAACTGTAAAAAAAAAAATCATTTTTTTACCTTTAAAGCAGCTTAACATTACTATTCTAAGAGTATGGCTACCTAAAATCTTTATTTGGCATGTAAGACGTACAAGATTCATTCTAAATAGAAATAAATCTTTTTTTGTAATTGTTTATTTCAAAAATAGAAAAGTGTTATACAAATGAAGTTCAATACATACACTATAGATGAAAAATATACAAAATAATATATATAAAAAGATATTTTGTTTCCATATATAGAAATAAGTCTTTTGCTTAATCTTTGATAATAAGCTATTTTGTTAACTTGAAATAAAATTGTTTGTCTCTTGACTTTAACATAACAAGGTTTACCTGTAATAGTCACTTACTGTGAACAGTTATCATAAAGCATTAAAAGAATATTTCTACCAGTAAAAATGCATAATAAATAACATAATGTATAAATAATTATGGGACTTCATTTGAAATGTTACAGGGAACCTTGTCTTAACTGAATCTCCTTGGAACCAGACAGGTGTTTGGTTTATACACAGGGCTTTCAATATTTTTCAAGTGTACCAGTACTTCACAGGCGGTACTTTTTATTAAAATTTGAAAAATGTTCATGAATATCTTATACAACACTCTTTAAAATCAGGAGGTACCAAAGACCATTTTAGGAAGGAAAAAACACCTGGTACCACCCCTTACTGAAAAGCCTGTATACATGTTAAATTAACAAACATTCCCTGCATTAGAACTTTATTTTAAGGTCAGTTTTTATATGATTCTGATTTATTTAGACAGGGTTAACTGTAATTACTAAAAATATTAATATAAGTATTAAATAAAAATATTAATATGAGTATTAAATAAAAATATAAATATTAATATGAGTATTAAATAAAAATATAAATATTAATATGAGTATTAAATAAAAATATTAATATGAGTTAAATAAAAATATTAATATGAGTATTAAATAAAAATATTAATATGAGTATTAAATAAAAATATCAATATGAGTATTAAATAAAAATATTAATATGAGTAGTAAATAAAAATATTAATATGAATATTAAATAAAAATATTAATATGAATATTAAATAAAAATATCAATATGAGTATTAAATAAAAATATTAATATGAGTTGAATAAAAATATTAATATGAATATTAAATAAAAATATCAATATGAGTATTAAATAAAAATATTAATATGAGTATTAAATAAAAATATTAATATGAGTATTAAATAAAAATATTAATATGAATATTAAATAAAAATATCAATATGAGTATTAAATAAAAATATTAATATGAGTATTAAATAAAAATATTAATATGAGTATTAAATAAAAATATTACTATGAGTATTAAATAAAGATATTAATATGAGTATTAAGTAAAAATATTACTATGAGTATTAAATAAAAATATTACTATGCATATTAAATAAAAAATATTAATATGAGTATTGAGTAAAGATATTACTATTGAGTATTAAAAATATTACTATGAGTATTAAATAAAAATATTAATATGAGTATTAAATAAAAAATATTACTATGAGTATTAAATAAAGATATTACTATGAGTATTGAATACAAATATTACTATGAGTATTGAATAAAGATATTACTATGAGTATTAAATAAAAATATTACTATGAGTATTAAATAAAGATATTACTATGAGTATTAAATAAAGATATTAATATGAGTATTAAATAAAACAATATTACTATGAGTATTAAATAAGAATATTAATATGACTATTAGATAAAAATATCAATATGAGTATTAGATAAAAATATTAATATGAGTATTAAATAAAAATATTAATATGAGTATTAAATAAAAATATTACTATGAGTATTAAATAAAGATATTAATATGAGTATTAAATAAAAAAATATTACTATGAGTATTAAATAAGGATATTAATATGAGTATTAGATAAAAATATTACTATGAGTATTGAATAAAGATATTACTATGAGTATTAAGTAAAAATATTACTATGAGTATTAAATAAAAATATTAATATGCATATTAAATAAAGATATTACTATGAGTATTAAATAAAAATATTACTATGAGTATTAAATAAAGATATTACTATGAGTATTAAATAAAGATATTAATATGAGTATTAAATAAAACAATATTACTATGAGTATTAAATAAGAATATTAATATGAGTATTAGATAAAAATATCAATATGAGTATTAGATAAAAATATTAATATGAGTATTAAATAAAAATATTAATATGAGTATTAAATAAAAATATTACTATGAGTATTAAATAAAGATATTAATATGAGTATTAAATAAAAAAATATTACTATGAGTATTAAATAAGGATATTAATATGAGTATTAGATAAAAATATTACTATGAGTATTGAATAAAGATATTACTATGAGTATTAAGTAAAAATATTACTATGAGTATTAAATAAAAATATTAATATGCATATTAAATAAAGATATTACTATGAGTATTAAATAAAAATATTACTATGAGTATTAAATAAAGATATTACTATGAGTATTAAATAAAGATATTAATATGAGTATTAAATAAAACAATATTACTATGAGTATTAAATAAGAATATTAATATGAGTATTAGATAAAAATATCAATATGAGTATTAGATAAAAATATTAATATGAGTATTAAATAAAAATATTAATATGAGTATTAAATAAAAATATTACTATGAGTATTAAATAAAGATATTAATATGAGTATTAAATAAAAAAATATTACTATGAGTATTAAATAAGGATATTAATATGAGTATTAGATAAAAATATCAATATGAGTATTGAATAAAAATATTACTATGCATATTAAATAAAAAATATTAGTATGAGTATTAAATAAAAATATTACTATGAGTATTAAATAAAAATATTACTATGAGTATTAAATAAAAATATTACTATGAGTATTAAATAAAAATATGAAGTCATTTTGTTACCTGCACTCCACATTTTGTTTTTGGATCACTCTCACTTTACACCTTCCTCTGTCCAAATTGTTTGTTTGTGTATGTGTGTGTGTGTTTGGGAATCTTCTTTATCTTGCGATAAAAGCTTCTAGTTATGTACACAATTATGCTTTAGATGATGAAATAATTCTTTACCTTTATAACATGAAATTTATACAGAATAATGTCAGTGATGAAGGTCGAGACAGACATTATCACTAGTATCACAGCTAGCAAGTCCTGATAGAACAAACTTTTATACTAGTGATAATATATGTCAAGACCTTCAAAACTCATGTTATTTCATTTATCACAATGACTGATATTTTTCAATATCAGAATCAGTCCCTCTGTATGATAAAAGGAAAATTGTTTAAATTAATGATAGAATTGTAAGTTTGTTATTTAAAACAGTTGGGTTTATATACGGTTTACATGTATTTATTAGATTTAATATGGCTAAAGAGATTTGCATTGATTAAATTTGGGTACAGTCTTAAAACTTTTGAACCAAAATTTCTACCTTCTTGGTTTCTTTGCTTCAAATATCAGCTCATTTGGCTAGAACATTTTAAACTTGACCCATGAGTACACATGGAAGGTCGAGTGTAACTTCTACAAATGTTAGCAATTCTGTAATATCAAATAGTCACACCCAATTATTAGCAGAGCCTGATCTTCTGTATTAATTTTTAATTCATTTTTTGTCTCAGTGTAATAGTACACATGTAAGATATGCATCCATTTTTATTGTGACCCATTCTTAAATCTCCACCATTTGTTGAAACGCTGTCGTAGAATATTGTGTTACATAAATCCTGACCCATTGTTGTAATGATGTGGTAGAATATTATGTTAATCTTGATAAATAATACTCACAAAGGATATGCACTTTTTTTTTCATGGTAAAGAAGTGAGTATTATGTACACAGGTTATTATGGAATTCTATTTTTAACTTTTGTTCTGGTTTTAATTATGGAATTCTATTTTTAACTTAATGTTCTTGTTTTAATTATGGAATTCTATTTTTAACTTTTGTTCTGGTTTTAATTATGGAATTCTATTTTTAACTTTTATTCTTGTTTTGATTATGGAATTCTATTTTTAACTTATGTTCTTGTTTTAATTATCCTGTGTCATCCTTGTCACCATCTTTGAGGTCTTTCTTTCATGGGAAGCACCTTATAAGGAAGATGTTATCTTTTTAATTTGTTAATTAGAAAAAAGAAGAGAATTATTTATAGACATTTGTTTATCCAATGTACAGTAATATGTCTATTTTTTTTATGAAAACAAATAAGTCTTTGAACCAATCTAATTAAAATTATATCTCGGCACTTGCTCCCTATTTTCTATCGGTTCAAGTTGTTTTGTAGTTGTCGCAAAAATAGGGAGCAAGTGCAGAGATCTAATTTTAATTAGATTGGTCTTTGAACATAATTCTATTGCAATTAGATTCCGAAATATTTTTTATTATTATTATTATTTAAAAGGAAATAAACACTAGAAAGTGTATAGCATCATCAGTGCTTTTTGGAAATTTATCGAGGATATGTGGCTTAAGTTCCAGTAAAGTTTTTTTGTGTAAATATATTAAATTTTCACTCAAAAAAGGACCTGTGGTTTAAACTACAGTGTGTTTTTTAAGCTACAATATATGGTGGTACCATTGTTCCCCTAACTTAACAGGAAAAAATCCTTTTGGAATGTAACATGGAAAACAACAATCAGAATGATACTAGTCATATTTGTATACTTATGGATTCTTATGTGTATTATATATCTTGTGCAATTTTCTTCAGTAAAAAACTTACTAAATATATTAACAACAGGGTTGGGTAAAACTATTTGATTTTGACCAATCAAAAAACTTGATTCTGCAAAAATGAAATATAATTCTGGGAAGGCTGCGACATGGGCGAAAACACACTTAAAAATAATTCTGATTTTAAGTAATAACCTGTTTATAATTTGCAGTATCAGAAAACAAATTAATATCAAGTTGTACATGGTACTATAATATATAATATATTTGACACAAACAGACTTTATTTTCATGGTAATATTTTCAGGGTCTGTCACTCTAAGTATCGTTGGTAATTATACAATTTTGATATGTATCTAAGGACTCAATAAAAATAAATAACATGGTTTGAAAATATTTTAATATGGCCGACAAAAAAGCCATTGTTTGTTTCTTGGATACATTACACTTTTATAGAATTTTATTATCAACATTCCACCTTATAATGCGGAATTATCTTTCAAAATACGAGAAATTTACATTAAGGGCTTTGTTGAAATTTTATAACCAAGATATCAAGTACTTTTAACCACCTTTTAAATATTGTACACAATTTTCAGATGTGTTGACAAAATTAAATACAATTTTTTTATGGCAAAAACAACAAATATTCATTAAGTTCTAATAAGAAAGGGAGATAACTCACACATGTTACAATTTTCCAGATTATTGAAGAAGGGGAAATAATCAACTAAGATATAATAAATTTTCCTAATAGTTTCATTCAAATGTACAAGTAATACATGGATACCTATCTACTTCTATGGAACATTATGTTAAGTATTTGAAAGTGTAACTCTGCTGTATGAGGAACGGAACATATGTATTTGGCACACTTTCCTAATCTTGTAGATGATGTTATTTTGTGTGTAATGTGTATTACATTCTATTGCATTAATCAGAAATGATGCTGTTCTGTTACGTACAGGTTAGAGAAGCTGCATATTTAGCTCACCTAGCTAAAGTCCATGTGAGCTTGTTGCCATTGCTTGGTGTCCATTGTCTGTCATACAAAGTTTGCTTTTAACATTATCATCTTCATATTTGAAACTTCTATGTCCAGTATTCCCAACCCACATTCAAGAGGGTGGTCATTTAAAAAATAAGAAATTTTACAATTAAAGAGGAATGACTAGAGTTTTGAATGTGATACACAAATCTAAACTTGTCAACAAGACAAATTACTTATCAAAACAGAAGGGTCCTTAAATATTATATCTGGGCTTTCTGACAGTCGTAAAAGATGGCTGCAGTCAGTAGAATTAAGAGCTATGTTTATTTCCAAACCTACAGCATTTCATGGTTAGGCTGTAATTTGCACATTTGTTGCATAATTTGTTATATAGGTTTTTTACTGTGCAATAGGTAATTTTGTATTAATTTTTTTTAATGCAAATTGGGCATATTTTTACCACAAACAATCAGACTTATATCTGCTTTAAAACCCAGGAAGATTAAATTAAAATTCTAAAGTGAAGCAAATGAGTGATTACAAGATCATGTGAGCCTCTGGTTTAAAACCAAGTACATTGTTCTATTGTAGAACAATCTAAAAATCTAAAAAATGTGATAAAATGTTATTGATAAAATTTTAATTAAAACTGACGAAATTATTAGTATTAATAGATTGGTATTTTGTTGCACTCTTTTACCATGAAAGCTTTGCTCTATATAGATCAGAAATACCAGAAGAACTAGAACACTGCATTACCCCCCTTTTCCTTTCTCTGCATAAACGTATTATAAATCAGTTTAGCTTGCTTTGTAGAATTTCTTGATAAAATTAGTAGCATTTATTTTATAAACTTAACTGTTGTTTTTTACATGGTCATTTCGTATATAGATAGTTAACCCTTAATTAACTTTCAAAAAAGGATAAAAATAGTTAACCCTTAATTAACTTTCAAAAAAGGATAAAACTGTTTATTTTATCCCCAGGTGACAAGTGGTTATTTTTAGATCACAGATATGATAATCCCTTAGTAACTCCATGCTCTTTATACATGTAGTCGAGTATGAACTTTACTATTAGACTATAAGTATATACTTTGTGTAAGCCTGACTTTTATTGTTTACCGTTAGATTGTAAGTATATTTTTTGTGTAAGCCTGACTTTTATTGTTTACCGTTAGATTGTAAGTATATTTTTTGTGTAAGCCTGACTTTTATTAATGAATTCTCTAACACTCTTTTCAGATATAGGTTTCCACCGTGATCAGTCAATGGGTAATCAAGGTGTACAGGTTCGTTCACACACTAAATACATGAACCTGAACCCTGAACCAGTCACACCACAACCAACGTATAATAGACCTTATGTACAAGATAATTCTTGGTAAGAATATAATATTATTTGTTGGTAGTTTTTAGAAAAATGACCTCAAATATCAGATTAAACCCATGTAATTATAATCTTACTAGTGGAGCAGGAACTGCTTACCCTACGGAGCACATGAGTTCACCCCCGGTTTTTAGTGGGGTTCGTGTTACTCGTTCTTTAGTTTTATGTGTATGTTTTGTAGATCGCTGTTTGTCCTTTTTAGCTCACCTGACCCAAAGGGTCATGTGAGGTATGGCCATCACTTGGCGTCCGTCGTCCGTCCGTTAACTTTTTAGTTCACCTGGACCAAAGGTCCAGGTGAACTATTGCCATCACTCGGCGTCCGTCGGCTGTAAACTTTTCACATTTCAAGCTTCTTCTCCGAAACCACTGGGCCGATTGGAACCAAACTTAGCAGGAATGTTCCTTGGATGGTCCTCTACAAAGTTACTGTTTTTCGTTCCAGTCGGATATTCAATATGGCTGCCAAGGCCAATAATATGCTCTGATTGGCTGAAATTTCAAAGATCTTCTTCTCTGAAACTAATGAACTGACTGAACCCAAACTGTACATGAATGATCATTGGAATGTCCTTTACCAAGTCACTGTTTTTTATGCCGATCGGTAATCCAAGATGGCCACCATCACAGGACATAGATTAATATTGGACCCTATGGGAAAATGTTCAAATGCCTTCTTCTCAGAAACTACAAATATGATTAAAGCCAAACTGTACATGAATGTTCATTAGATGGCCCTCTACAAACCTTAGGTTTTTTGTTCCGGTATGAAATTCAAAATGGCGGCTACGGCAGGACTTAGTTTAACATTGGACCCTATGAGAAAAATGTTTCAAAATGCTTCTTCTCTGAAACCACTTGGACAGTTGAAACCAAACTGCCCAGGAATGATCATTGGAAGGTCCTCTACAAAGTTTCTGTTTTTTATGCTGATCGGAAATCCAAGATGGCCGCCACCACAGGACATAGATTAACATTGGACCCTATGGGAAAATATTCAAATGCCTTCTTCTCAGAAACTACAAATATGATTAAAGCCAAACTGTACATGAATGTTCATTAGATGGCCCTCTACAAACTTTAGGTTTTTTGTTCCGGTATGACATTCAAAATGGCGGCTACGGCAGGACTTAGTTTAACATTGGACCCTATGGCAAAAATGTTTCAAAATGCTTCTTCTCTGAAACCACTTGGACAGTTGAAACCAAACTGCCCAGGAATGATCATTGGAAGGTCCTCTACAAAGTTTCTGTTTTGTATGCCGATCGGAAATCCAAGATGGCCACCACCGCAATACATAGATTAACATTGGACCCTATGGGAAAATATTCAAATGCCTTCTTCTCAGAAACTACAAATATGATTAAAGCCAAACTGTACATGAATGTTCATTGGATGGTCCTCTACAATCTTAAGGTTTTTTGTTCCGATATGAAATTAAAAATTGCGGCTACGGCAGGACTTAGTTTAACATTGGACCCTATGAGAAAAATGTTTCAAAATGCTTCTTCTCTGAAACCACTTGGACAGTTGAAACCAAACTGCCCAGGAATGATCATTGGAAGGTCCTCTACAAAGTTTCTGTTTTTTATGCCGATCGGAAATCCAAGATGGCCACCACCGCAATACATAGATTAACATTGGACCCTATGGGAAAATATTCAAATGCCTTCTTCTCAGAAACTACAAATATGATTAAAGCCAAACTGTACATGAATGTTCATTGGAGGGTCCTCTACAAACTTTACGTTTTTTGTTCCGATATGAAATTCAAAATGGCGGCTACGGCAGGACTTAGTTTAACATTGGACCCTATGGGAAAAATGTTTCAAAACACTTCTTCTCTGAAACCACTTGGACAATTGAAAGCAAACTGCCCAGGAATGATCATTGGAAGGTCCTCTACAAAGTTTCTGTTTTTTTATGCCGATTGAAAATTCAAGATGGCCACCACCGCAGGACATAGATTAACATTGGACCCTATGGGAAAATGTTCAAATGCCTTCTTCTCAGAAACTACAAATATGATTAAAGTAAAACTGTACGTGAATGTTCATTGAATGGTCCTCTACAAACTTTACGTTTTTTATTCCGATATGAAATTGAAAATGGCGGCTACGGCAGGACTTAGTTTAACATTGGACCCTATGGGAAAAATGTTTCAAAACGCTTCTTCTCTGAAACCACTTGGATAATTGAAACCAAACTGCCCAGGAATGATCATTGGAAGGTACTCTACAAGGTGTGTGTTTTTTATGCCGATTGGAAATCCAAGATGGCCACCACCGCAGGACATAGATTAACATTGGACCCTATGGGAAAATGTTCAAATGCCTTCTACTCAGAAACTACAAATATGATTAAAGCCAAACTGTACATGAATGTTCATTGGATGGTCCTCTACAAACTTTACGTTTTTTGTTCTGATATGAAATTCAAAATGGCAGCTACGGCAGGACTTAGTTTAACATTGGACCCTATGGGAAAAATGTTTCAAAACGCTTCTTCTCTCTGAAACCACTTGGACAGTTGAAACCAAACTGCCCAGGAATGATCATTGGAAGGTCCTCTACAAAGTTTCTGTTTGTTATGCCGATCGGAAATCCAAGATGGCTGCCACCACAGGTCATAGTATTAACACAGGACCATATGGGGAAAATACAGAAATATATTCTTCTCTGAAGCTATTGCACTGATTGAACCTAAACTGTGCATCAATCATTGGAAGGTCCTTTACAAACTTTGTGATTTTTATGTTGATCGTAATTCCAAGATGACTACCACTGCAGGACCAATTGTTTTTTTTTATAACCAGGTGAACGATACAGGCTCTTGAGAGCCTCTGGTTCATATTTTAATCTACTCCTCGGAAACAACTGGGCCAAATGGAACCAAACTTGGCAGAAAGCATCTATATAAGGTCCTCTATAAAGTTTCTTCATTTCGTCCCATTCCGCCAACAAATATGGCCGCCAAGGGCAATTCTTGTTTCTGATTGGCTAATGTTAAAAAAAACTTCTCCTTTGACACTGCTTGGCAAAATGGAGCCAAACTTGGCAGGAAGCATCTATGTAAGATCCTCTATAAAGCTTCTTCATTTGGTTCCATTCGGCCAACAAGCATGACTGCCAAGATTAATTCTTTTTTCTGATTGGCTAATTTAAAAAAAATCTTCTCCTCTGAAACAGCTTGGCCAAATGGAGCCAAACTTGGCAGGAAGCATCTATGTAAGGTCCAAACCTGGCATAGATGGTCCCTGGGTGTGTCCCTTTCAAAATTGTGTCCGACAGCCCCACCCTCCATTCAAGATGGCTGCTGTTTTTTAAGGTAATGATTATCTCCCTTTGAAATTTGCTTCAATATCATTCTATTGTCAGGTGAGCGATACAGGCTCAGTGGCCTCTAGTTCTTTTGGCCATTGTGTTGTCTGTTCTTTGATTTATAAATTCTGATTACCCCTTTGGTATTTTCAAACTCTTCTTACAGTGTAATATTGTTGTGTCAATCTTGATGGCACCTACTATTTCAGTTCAAATGATCTGATTATTCTACTAATTACGACAAATCTAGCTGACAATCACCAACTTTGATTTATGACATAATGTCTATTTTTGTGTTCAATGATTTAAATTTGTTTATGTTGGTAGAATTGTTGACCATCACTGTTTAAGCTTTCTTTTCATAATTTACCTGAGTTCAAGATAACAAATTTCAACTGTATATTGTTTTGCCATCTCTGTTTTGAAACAACATTGTGGTTCAATACAAATATCTATATTTAATATTTACTATAAAAAAAATCTTGTATAGGGTTGGATTATTGCCATTTTTATTGCATTGCAAAAGGAGTTTTATTTGTTGATGCATGTATGATCAGTAAATATTTAGAGCATAGATAAAAATCCATAAAACAGTCTGCTTTAATTTTTTTCGTCTACTTTCCCCAAAGCCAAATTTTGATCTATTTATTGAAACAAATTCTTTCATAATTTTCACTTGTCCGAATATAGTTTTACTTGTCCCGGGCTTCGGGCTAGTGGGTTAGCGCGAAGACAGTAAAATAATAATGTCTTTTTATTATAATGAAGTAAAAAGTATTCATTATTTCTAATATATATATATTTAATGTATGTATATAATTTATAATTTAAGGAGACACGCAGAAAATAATAGTAACAATGAATGGACGTCTGGATCTGCTATGCATCAACTAGCCAAGAAGAAAAAGAAGAAGAAATTCTTACAGGTCTGGTTTATATACAGGGCATTCTACAGCAGCCGGGCACAGGGCATTTTATTGCTCGTCTAATTGCATTTTCCCCCGGCTACTTTGTTTTCAAAAATGAAAATGTCAAAGTGAAAGTAAAATATGACTTTGTTTTGTATACTGATTTATCTTTTGCAATCTAAATTACTCAAATTGGGAATAAAAAAAAGGGGGTAAGAATGAACATTTTGGGAATTTTGCACTGGGGAAGGCTAGAATAATTCCCGCACTTCCTCTTTAGGATTATCACCTCCTACTTGAAAATGAGTGGAATCTCATGATATATCATTAATTATATATATATATGTAATGTGAGCATTTCTTCCCCATTATGGAGTTGACATGTAGTAGTACAAGTATCACAGCCTCTCACATTTTAATCTTCTGCTCTGTCTCCCTTCCTCCATCCAAGATGACTGCCATCATTAAAGAAATATCAAGTTCTTGTACTGGGTTAGGGTTAGGGTTAAGATTGTGGTGTTTAACACCACTTTCGACAATATTTCAGTTATATCGTGGCAGTCAGTTTTATCGGTGTAGGAAACAGAAGTACCTGGAGAAGACCACCGAACTGTCGCAAGTCACTGACAAACTTATCACATAATTCTTATAATGACAAAATGTCTACACATCAAGTCATCATGCATCAAAAAGATGAAATTCAATTTCTTGTTTTATATTAATGAGTTGTATGTGGTGTTATTATTATTCCATATAAAATAATTTCATAACTACCTAAGAAAGAAAGACAAGTTTGTAAGAAAACATGTTAAAGGACATAAGAGGTATTACCTCCCTTGTTTTAATATTTCTACTTTAAGATATGGTGTACAACACTTCTGGACATATAAAGTTACAATTTTTTAAACTCATGGTCTGATTTTTTGTTTATCTACATTTATAAGAACTCATTTAAAAAATTTTTTTTTTCTCAAAATGATTCATTTCTGACAATTTCCCCTAGTGAACAAATTGACAGGTGGTGTAGTAACAGTGTCTATGGGGCCTCTGGTGTTTACATTTAATTTTAATAAAATTACTGTCAAACCTGTCTTATGTGACATTCCAAAGGATATCTGAAATAGGGTCACATTTGACAGGTGGTGGTTAAATACAGGTTTGATTAATATAAAATGCTCTGGGAGGAGTAATTAAAATGAAGGTCACACAATACAAGTTATTGCTTAATAGAGGTGATCACTAAAGCATGTCCGACTGTATCTTTATATTTGTTTCTATTTTTAGCAGTTGTAATATATCAATAATCAACAATATTATATTTAAAATATAGAGGGGCTGTCGTGGCCATGATCGTATGGTAGTTTGATTTACAACTACCTAAACAATTAGTGATTTTCACCACTAATGTTGTGAGTTTGAATCCCGCTCATAGTGAAGTGTACTCTATACAACATTATGTGATAAAGTTTGTCAGTGACTTGTGACAGGTCGGTGGTTTTCTCTAGTTACTCTGGTTTCCTCCACCAATAAAACAGACTGCCATGATGTTATTAAAATATTGTTGAAAGTGGCATTAAACATCATAACCCTAACCCTAACCTTATATTTAAAATATTTTCAGATATTAGCCAATGATAATACAGATAGAATAACTCCGAGTCGTCTTCAGTTCAATCCTTCACGAGCCACGAGTAGGATAGACTTCGACCCGATGGACGAGGAAGGAATAGAAGGTCAAATATCAGCAAGAGAACCACTTCAAAACAGAGAGTACATGTCAAAAGATATGTACGACAGTAAATATGGAAAACAGATCTCTCTACGGAAACGAACTAAAACTCCAATTGATAAGGTGATTTATTTACAAAGATATGAAAAGCTACATAAATTTTTTTACTTGTTCTCGCCATGATATAGCTGAAAAAATTGCTGAGTTAGCATTAAACAACAAATACTCACTCACTCTTACATATTTTTGAAAAATTGTGGAAGGATATGACAAATAAATGGTAGTGTCATAGTGAGACAATGATCACAAATGTATACACACCACCCTTCAGTTTTAACATTCAGTTAGCACCATAAGATAGTGATCAGACAGAGTGCAGACCTAGACCTAAATGCTGTTTACAATATGTTCAAAAGTACAAACAAGAAAATAAGCTAAAAATAAACAAGTTATGATTGGTAGATATATTATCAGACACAGAAGTGAACATAGTGATAGTAATATTATTAGTATTGTAGTTTATTAACAAATTTGATCATTTAACAAACTTGAAGTATAGATATATACAATCCTTGATTTGTTTTTGGGAGAATGGATTTCTCAGAGTAATATCACATCAAAGACGAAATTTAGTATGTTTATTGAGGATTTGTCAAGAAGACGCCAGTATAAAGCGTTCCATAGTTACACATAGAAATCAACAATAATGTTAGTATCACGCTTGTTATATATAATCATATGTAAAGATCAAAAGGACAATTTATAAATCGTAGGTAACATGTTTGGTTTAGGGTTAGGGTGATGGTGCTTAACACCACTTTCAACAATATCTCAGTTATAATTATCATGGCAGTCAGTTTTATTGGTGGAGGAAACCGGAGTACCCCGAGAAAACCACCGACCTGTCACAAGTCACTGACAAACTTTATCACATAATGTGGTATCGAGTTCACCTCGCCTGAGCGGGGTTCGAATTCACGTTAGTGGTGATAGGCACTAATTGTGTAGGTAGTTATAAACCCAGCTACCATACGATCATGATCACAACGGCCCCTCGTAGATAATATGTTAATATTCTTTGTTAGCATGTTTAATACTGATACATAAATTATTACCTTGTAGAACCCACGACTACAGCCATTACAAATCTCCTCTGGTGTTCATCTGCTTCATCTAAATACCCATCAATCTACTTTGCAAACCATGGACCCTACGTGGCATCACCATAATAATAAGCCAGAGTCTGACACCAGATTAACAGGGACTATGACTGCAATGGAGCTGAGAAATGGCTGGTTGTCTAGACCAGGATCTGTGTTAGACGACAACTCAGAACTTTATACCTACTCACCACGAGATCCAGGAGAATTAAGACCTTTAAAAAGTGGTAAAGGAAAACCACACTTGGATTATCGTGGCAGAGATAATACTTAGCCATACTTTTTGTAACGAAGGCCGAGATAAAACTTGGCCATATTTTATTTGCCTGTCTTATTTAAAACAGTCATCAAAATGTCTTCTCCAACAAAACTGATTGACTTTTTAAGAACGATCCCCAAAATATGACCTTTTTAAGCAAAATTTATGATTTTCTTCCAACAAATGAAATCTACATTTCAAAGTGAAATGAAAGGGGATATGACTTCATTTCTTAACGAATTACTTTGATTAAAGAATAGCAGTAAAATCCTTGTCCTTACCGAGTTAATTAATAATATTAGAATCAAAGTTTATAAATAGAGATAAGACGTAAGAATAATAAAGACTGTCTCAAATTTGAAATAGCTGGAGGCAGAATTTCAAGAATATTTATTTATTAAAAAAATATATAATTTATATACAATATATAAGTTATTTAAACCAAAGTATATAGAATAATTTGTAAAAATCCAAAAACCTGATACACAAACTTGAGGTTAATTGACATTGTCCACAGTGAGGCTACACAAACTTGAGGTTAATTGACATTGTCCACAGTGAGGCTACACAAACTTGAGGTTAATTAACATTGTCCAAAGTGAGGCTACACAAACTTGAGGTTAATTGACATTGTCCAAAGTGAGGCTACACAAACTTGAGGTTAATTGACATTGTCCAAAGTGAGGCTACACAAACTTGAGGTTAATTGACATTGTCCAAAGTGAGGCTACACAAACTTGAGGTTAATTGACATTGTCCAAAGTGAGGCTACACAAACTTGAGGTTAATTGACATTGTCCAAAGTGAGGCTACACAAACTTGAGGTTAATTGACATTGTTCATAAGTGAGGCTATAATTTCCTAATACTTCAGTATCCATATCAATCAAACCTCTTTTTAGATTTCAATGTGTCTTGGAAGATAAACATTTTACTTACAAAAGGGCTGGTCATTTTGCTGGCAGAGAAGGTGGTCTTTGCTGGCATAAGGGGTGGTCATTTTCTTGGCAGAGAGGTAGCCATTTTGCTAGCAGAGGGATGGTCTTTACTGGCAGAAAGGGTGGTCTTTGTTGGCAGAAGGCATGTTTTTTAAAAAAAAACATCATTTTGGTGGCAGAGGGATGGTCTTTGCTGGCAGAATGGATGTTTTTTCATTCAAAGACATTATTTTGTTGGCAGAAGGGATGGTCTTTCAGCTCAATTTTCAACACAATAAGAAGACATTTCTGATCTTCATTTTAGAATATTGTGTATCAGGCTTTTTGATCTGTTATTGTATAAGAAATGTCAATTGTGTTCATGAATTTCATCGTTAGTGATGGAATGCTTTAATAAAAAGTGTTGTGATAGATTGTATTCATATCTGGTTTATGATAGTTAGTGTATAGACAAACAAATGTGATATAGACTTTTTATAATTTTATATTTTTGTTTTTTAATCATTACTTTCAATGTGTTTTTAATTCATTCATTCCACATTAATGGCAGAAATTAAAAATTTTATCAGGAAAATTATGTCATAATTCATACACCAAGAAATTAATGTATAACACGGGTAAATGTCACTGCAGATCATGATACCATATTTGAAATTATTTGCTGTGCGTCGTGTCTTCTTTAATTAGACTTTTAAATCATGAAGAAAATACATAACAAGTTGAAATGTGATTAGATAGTTTGAAGGTATCAAAGTGTACTGTTTACAGCTGATATTTTGTGATTATATATGTGTAACTTAAAACTGTCTAAACAGAACTCCAATGGAAGAAATTCTTCATATAAACAGGTGTTCAGATTAGACAGGTTAATTGTTCAAAGATTGATTAGTATCAATTCACTTGACAGAAAATAAAATAAGATTCTAGAGGAGTGAAACCTGTCAAGACCAAAGCAGGAAATAAAACAGAATCCTCTATATACAGTACTTTGAATAAAGTCTCAATGTAGGAAATCTTTATTAAAATAACCTGTATATACTGAACACCTGTCTATTCTGAACAAAAAAGGTTCACTTTATAAGTCTTCATGGCTGACTATTGTAAGTTAAGTGTAATCATACACAGACAGCTTATAAAGTTATGACATCACAAATTAGGATTCATTGATGTCATAAAGATAACGTTTCTTCACATTGATAAATTGACAAATTTGGGCAGCTTATTTGATTCTGAGATTTCAAGCACAAGCGATGAACCGATGAGATATCGCCATTGTTGATGTTTCTGTATTAAATATGTCTCATGTGTAATTATTTAGTTATTATGTCTCTCCCTTCGAACGAAGGGAGACATATTGTTTTAGTCTGATTTTTTCTTCTTCCACTTCTTCTGCTTCTTCTCAGTGAAGCTTGTCCGGACCATAACTTTTTTGTCTTTCGAGATAGGTCAATGATATTTGGTATGTGGGTGCATGACCATAAGGTGGTGTGTCGCGTACCGTAATGACCTTCATGGGACCTTGATCTTTGACCTCAAGGTCAAATAATTGTTTTTTAAATAGTATCGTTCAACTCATAATGTGTAACTTATTGTTGTACAGATGGCCGCATTAAGGGGAGACATAAGTTTTAGGTATCTAAAACAGTTCTTCCTAGTTTACATTGTTTTCCATCTGGGCAAATTTAACGGGCATTGAAATACACCTATCCACAGTCGAGAGAGATAAAAAAAAAAATTATCACAATAAATATTGTTTTCCATTTACAAAAATATATATATATAATTTCCCCCAAAAGTTGATTTAAACAATATAGCCCACAATAAAAAAAAAATCTGAACCAAATAGCATTCATTTTATTTTGTTGTATTCACGCTTTTATAATTGTTTTCTGTTGAAAACTTGCTTCCATCATATCATGCTCTGTCCATTGAGCCTGTTTTTATTTATCATGTCTGTATTCGTATACTTATTATATATAACAGGAAGTTAATTATTTCAGTATTATGTTAATGTTGTCTATATTCTACCTCAGTCAGTGTTTTAATGATCTGGATATTGTTATTCTGTGACTTGGCTGCCATTTCTACACAAAAAAAGACTTGATCCAATTGTGGAAATATACAACTTATTTTTATCCTGTACTTGTTCTATTTGAGCAGTCAAATTGCATTGATGGGATAAATGTTTGATGTACTGTATAGCTTTTCAGGTAACATGTTACCTGTTGAGCTTTGGGAAACTAGTTGTATATCCAGTTCACTTCCTGTTGACAGAAAATATCAAAAGGGGCATTCAAGGGATAATTGTATAATTTTATTATTTAATTAAAAATATAAAGGTTGATGGATTAATGTGACTTTTCTGCAGAATAAACACCATATTAATGCAGTGTCTTTAAATATAAAGTTTATGTATATTCTGCACAAAACTGGGGAAAAGCTCGGTTACCCTCGCCTTTTCCCCAGTTTTTAGGCCTCGTACATATAAACTTTATATTTAAAGACACTGCATTAATATTGTCTATTTATTATAATGTAAATTATGAATAATGAAAATAAAGTCCGAATGTTTTGGAAATTTTACATATTTGGAAGGTATACACAAAACTTATTTTTCATTTTATTTTGAATAGCTTTTTCTTTGAATTGCCTATGATAATGGTTTAAGTAACTATTTAAGGAGATTTCTTCCATCAATATGGTTTTTGTGTTAAATTGATTTCAGTAAAACTGGTACAGGAGAAAGTCTTTGTTGACGTGATGATTCTGGCGTGGTCCATCAGTAATATTTCTGGCATGGCCCGTCAGTGATGGTTCTGGCATGGCCCGTCAGTATTTATGTAGAATGGCAGACTATATTTACATTATTAACACATGATAACAAGCACTATAGATCTACAGCATTGAATTCTATGGTAGACATTTTATTTCAATATGAGATTTATAGAAAACCACTTATTATTTATTTATAAGCATTATTATATACCCCCTGATAAATTTTATTTTTTGTGTTTTTATAGTAGTATAGATTTTTACTGTATGGAGTCACATTTTTACATTTATTTCTGTATGGAGTCACATTTCTACATGTATTTCTGTATGGAGTCACATTTATACATGTATTTCTGTATGGAGTCACATTTATACATGTATTTCTGTATGGAGTCACATTTATACATGTATTTCTGTATGGAGTCACATTTATACATGTATTTCTGTATGGAGTCACATTTATACATGTATTTCTGTATGGAGTCACATTTATACATTTATTTCTGTATGGAGTCACATTTATACATGTATTTCTGTATGTAGTCACATTTTTACATGTATTTCTGTATGGAGTCACATTTATACATGTATTTCTGTATGCAGTCACATTTATACATGTATTTCTGTATGGAGTCACATTTATACATGTATTTCTGTATGCAGTCACATTTTTACATGTATTTCTGTATGCAGTCACATTTATACATGTATTTCTGTATGCAGTCAAATTTATACATGTATTTCTGTATGCAGTCACATTTTTACATGTATTTCTGTATGGAGTCACATTTATACATGTATTTCTGTATGCAGTCACATTTATACATGTATTTCTGTATGCAGTCACATTTATACATGTATTTCTGTATGGAGTCACATTTATACATGTATTTCTGTATGTAGTCACATTTTTACATGTATTTCTGTATGTAGTCACATTTATACATGTATTTCTGTATGCAGTCACATTTATACATGTATTTCTGTATGCAGTCACATTTATACATGTATTTCTGTATGCAGTCACATTTTTACATGTATTTCTGTATGGAGTCACATTTTTACATGTATTTCTGTATGGAGTCACATTTATACATGTATTTCTGTATGCAGTCACATTTATACATGTATTTCTGTATGGAGTCACATTTATACATGTATTTCTGTATGCAGTCACATTTTTACATGTATTTCTGTATGGAGTCACATTTATACATGTATTTCTGTATGCAGTCACATTTATACATGTATTTCTGTATGCAGTCACATTTTTACATGTATTTCTGTATGGAGTCACATTTTTACATTTATTTGTCAGAAGAATTTGTTATTAATGTGGTTTATTTCTAAAAATTTATACTGATAAATTTTTTCTGACGAATACAATAAGGCCAATTATCGGTAAATTGAACATTTTCCTTTTGATGTTTGCCGCTGATAAAGTCTGGATTACTGAACTGACCTTGATCCACAAAAATAATAGGTCAGTTCGTAACTTCCATGCGGAAGAACTGACTGATATTGAAATTATCTGGCAGTGTGACGTCAAAATGTGTTTGATAAATACCCATTACATACATAGTGTGATGAAACAAGACTTTGTATCAGGTCAAGCCTGTTGTGTGAACCAGTATCACTGAGTCGCGATAGCGACGAGTTGTGATGCGGTTTGTTCACACAACAGGCAAGACCTGATACAAAGTCTTGTATATACAAACACACTATGTATGTAATAAGTTTATCTACCATTTCAATAAAAACAAATTTTAAGCAAATTACAAGGGTCGAAATAAGATTAACAAATTTGTACAATACTCTGAGGGAGACTACATTTTGTGCATGTCGTCAC
Source organism: Bathymodiolus brooksi (assembly GCA_963680875.1). Lineage (NCBI taxonomy): Eukaryota > Metazoa > Mollusca > Bivalvia > Mytilida > Modiolidae > Bathymodiolus > Bathymodiolus brooksi. The sequence goes on from OY804582.1 coordinate 68,517,495, forward strand.
GTTTATTTGTTGCAGTTCATTCTATTGCTTTGTAACATTGCTCACAATCACATGTTTTACCCAGCATTCCAATAATATGATGTCATGACAAAATAGTTCGGCAGAGAAGATCCCGTGCAATGTCGCGCCATTCTTTTATCACCACAGTGTGGTGATACAACATCTTGTATCAGACAGGCTACTTCCTTTAAATTCAAAGGAAAATGTACAAAATGTTAGATAAAAAACAATAAAACCAGTTTTGAAGATCTCAACATACATTATCAATAGTTGTATGACAACTCGTCCTGTCAGACTTACTTGCGATACTATCAATAATGTTTGTCATGACCTTCAAGACTGCCGTTAGTCTATATTTATACAAAATATATTTGGTTCTGTTTAAAAATGTATACTGTTCAATCTTATTAGATATCTCAGTATCAATCAACTCACTGAAAATTATCTGTCTGCGTGACGTAAATTACATTATGAAATCTCTGATAAGAACAATAACGTAGGTTTTGAAGGTCTCGACATACATAATCACTAGTATCGTAGTTTTTCTATCAGACTGTTTGTGATAATGTGTGTTTTGACTTTCATAAATGCTGTTATTATTTATTTATCTTTGAACATTTTATATATCTCATTATTTATCTTTGTATGACTGCTACAATAGTTTTAACTATTATTGTGACTGCTACAATAAGTTTAACTATTATTGTGACTGCTACAATAAGTTTAACTATTATTGTGACTGCTACAATAAGTTTAACTATTATTGTGACTGCTACAATAAGTTTAACTATTATTGTGACTGCTACAATAAGTTTAACTATTATTGTGACTGCTACAATAAGTTTAACTATTAATGTGACTGCTACAATAAGTTTAACTATTAATGTGACTGCTACAATAAGTTTAACTATTAATGTGACTGCTACAATAAGTTTAACTATTATTGTGACTGCTACAATAGTTTTAATTATTATACCTCAGTATATATTTTCTATATAAAATTGAATGCAGATAAAATTACTATTTTGCACATAAAAATCCAATTGTTGATTTTGTTTAAATAGTTTTGATGACTGATCATGACTATTATCCCTAGGGAAATAGTCTCGATGACTATTTCCCTAGGGAAATAGTTCAGTTCAAACAGCATACGTTTTCCTGTGCTTTTATGGTTTGGATCTTTCGTGTTTTAACTTGCATGCACCTACATGACCTACATGCCCAAGAGATACGATTATTTGTTTACCAGGCGATAAAATGGCATCTGCTGAAGCAGATATGAACAGTGACTTTAATTGAGTTTAATCTTGTTGATCAATTCTTTAAACTGGTTAGAATTGTTACTATTAAGAACTTCTATTTGTGTCTTTTTTAATAGCCATATTTTCTCAGAATTCCTAGATTGCCTTTGGTATAATAAGACACTTATTTACTGGCTATTCGGACAATAGCAAGTTTATAGTCCCCCTCGACACCAAGTATTTCCCTCCGCTTCGTGTCGGGAAATAGTTGGTGTCTCGGGGGGGGACAATAAACTTGCTATTGTCCTCATAGCCAGTAAATAGGTGTATACTATTATTATGACTGTCACAATAATATTAACTATTATTGGGACTGCTACAATAAGTTTAGCTATTATTGTGACTGCTACAATAATTCTAGCTATTATTGTGACTGCTACAATAGTTGTAACTATTATTGTGACTGCTACAATAGTTTTAACTAATATTGTCACTGCTACAATAGTTTTGACTATTATTGTGACTGCTAAAATTATTTTAACTATTATTGTGACTGCTAAAATTATTTTAACTATTATTGTGACTGCTACAATAATCTTAGCTATTATTGTGACTGCTACAACAGTTTTGACTATTATTGTGACTGCTAAAATTATTTTAACTATTATTGTGACTGCTAAAATTATTTTAACTATTATTGTGACTGCTACAATAAATTTAACTATTATTGTGACTGCTACAATAGTTTTGACTATTATTGTGACTGCTAAAATTATTTTAACTATTATTGTGACTGCTAAAATAATCTTAGCTATTATTGTGACTGCTACAATAGTTTTGACTATTATTGTGACTGCTAAAATTATTTTATCTATTATTGTGACTGCTAAAATTATTTTAACTATTATTGTGACTGCTACAATAATCTTAGCTATTATTGTGACTGCTACAACAGTTTTGACTATTATTGTGACTGCTAAAATTATTTTAACTATTATTGTGACTGCTAAAATTATTTTAACTATTATTGTGACTGCTACAATAAATTTAACTATTATTGTGACTGCTACAATAGTTTTGACTATTATTGTGACTGCTAAAATTATTTTAACTATTATTGTGACTGCTAAAATAATCTTAGCTATTATTGTGACTGCTACAATAGTTTTGACTATTATTGTGACTGCTATAATTATTTTATCTATTATTGTGACTGCTAAAATTATTTTAACTATTATTGTGACTGCTACAATAATCTTAGCTATTATTGTGAATGCTACAATAGTTTTGACTATTATTGTGACTGCTAAAATTATTTTAACTATTATTGTGACTGCTAAAATTATTTTAACTATTATTGTGACTGCTACAATAATCTTAGCTATTATTGTGACTGCTACAATAGTTTCGACTATTATTGTGACTGCTAAAATTATTTTAACTATTATTGTGACTGCTAAAATTATTTTAACTATTATTGTGACTGCTACAATAATCTTAGCTATTATTGTGACTGCTACAATAATCTTGTGACTGAAGTATAACATTTGTAACATTAAATATAACCTTTTGTTATTACTATCATCCTATATCATTGTAATCTTTATACAGCTCCATGTTATTACTATCATCCTATATCATTGTAATCTTTATACAGCTCCATTATAATATTTATACTGATCTGGTTATTTTTTGATGTTGTAAACATTTTTCCAGTCATTTTTGTTAGTTTTTTTTATAAGATTTATCCTGCCATATCATCATGTTTTAAAGATTTTTCCAGCCATATTTTGATTGTAATAAGATTTTTCCAGCCATATTTTGATGGTAATAAGATTTATTCAGCCATATTTTGATGGTAATAAGATTTTTCCAGCCATATTTTGATGGTAATAAGATTTATTCAGCCATATTTTGATGGTAATAAGATTTATTCAGCCATATTTTTGTGTTTTAAAGTTTTTTTATTACCATAGATTTAGGAACTATGTGTTGTAAAATTAGAAAATGGGACTTAAAAAAAAGGCAGTGAATTTAAGTGATATTGCAAATAAATTTGCATTAAATCGGAAACTGTAGTTTGTGTAAAATAACTATATTACGCATAAATCATTATAGACATAGCAATATTTATAATATTGGATATAAACTGTCTGTTATCAAGACAGACATAAACATGTGAGTATTGTATGAAGAATATATTATTGTGTGTTGCCATGTGACCTGTTTAAGTGCTCTACGAATGTTTAATGTTTCATTAGATGTAGTATCATGTACATGTCTGATTTTAACTCATATTTTTTTTTATTAAGTTATATTATGATACATATCAAGCTGTCGCCTTCCACTATGATCCAGTCCATAAAGTCATCATTTTACACTTTGATACCATCCAGAAAGTTGAGGAAAAACATTTTTATGTGCCATTGTTATTTTAAAATTAAAACGAAAATAAAATAAGAATTATGATTTTGTGTTCATTTATTGTGCCTTTGTCAGTAGGCATTGTAGCCTAATGGTGTATTTAAAGATGTAAAGCTTGGCTCCGTCTTGGTCAGTAGGTATTGTAGCCTAAGGGTGTATTTAAGGATGTAAAGCTTGGCTCTGTCTTTGTCAGTAGGCATTGTAGCCTAAGGGTGTATTTAAAGATGTAAAGCTTGGCTCTGTCTTGATCAGTAGGCATTGTAGCCTAAGGGTGTATTTAAAGATGTAAAGCTTGGCTCTGTCTTGGTCAGTAGGCATTGTAGCCTAAGGGTGTATTTAAAGATGTAAAGCTTGGCTCTGTCTTGGTCAGTAGGCATTGTAGCCTAAGTGTGTATTTAAAGATGTAAAGCTTGGCTCTGTCTTGGTCAGTAGGCATTGTAGCCTAAGGGTGTATTTAAAGATGTAAAGCTTGGCTCTGTCTTTGTCAGTAGGTATTGTAGCCTAAGGGTGTATTTAAAGATGTAAAGCTTGGCTCTGTCTTTGTCAGTAGGCATTGTAGCCTAAGGGTGTATTTAAAGATGTAAAGCTTGGCTCTGTCTTTGTCAGTAGGTATTGTAGCCTAAGTGTGTATTTAAAGATGTAAAGCTTGGCTCTGTCTTTGTCAGTAGGCATTGTAGCCTAAGGGTGTATTTAAAGATGTAAAGCTTGGCTCTGTCTTGATCAGTAGGCATTGTAGCCTAAGGGTGTATTTAAAGATGTAAAGCTTGGCTCTGTCTTGGTCAGTAGGCATTGTAGCCTAAGGGTGTATTTAAAGATGTAAAGCTTGGCTCTGTCTTGATCAGTAGGCATTGTAGCCTAAGGGTGTATTTAAAGATGTAAAGCTTGGCTCTGTCTTGGTCAGTAGGCATTGTAGCCTAAGGGTGTATTTAAAGATGTAAAGCTTGGCTCTGTCTTTGTCAGTAGGTATTGTAGCCTAAGGGTGTATTTAAAGATGTAAAGCTTGGCTCCGTCTTTGTCAGTAGGCATTGTAGCCTAAGGGTGTATTTAAAGATGTAAAGCATGGCTCTGTCTTGGTCAGTAGGCATTGTAGCCTAAGGGTGTATTCAAAGATGTAAAGCTTGGCTCTGTCTTGGTCAGTAGGTATTGTAGCCTAAGGGTGTATTTAAAGATGTAAAGCTTGGCTCTGTCTTGGTCAGTAGGCATTGTAGCCTAAGGGTGTATTTAAAGATGTAAAGCTTGGCTCCGTCTTTGTCAGTAGGCATTGTAGCCTAAGGGTGTATTTAAAGATGTAAAGCTTGGCTCTGTCTTTGTCAGTAGGCATTGTAGTCTAAGGGTGTATTTAAAGATGTAAAGCATGGCTCTGTCTTGGTCAGTAGGCAATGTAGCCTAAGGGTGTATTTAAAGATGTAAAGCTTGGCTCTGTCTTGATCAGTAGGCATTGTAGCCTAAGGGTGTATTTAAAGATGTAAAGCTTGGCTCTGTCTTTGTCAGTAGGTATTGTAGCCTAAGGGTGTATTTAAAGATGTAAAGCTTGGCTCCGTCTTTGTCAGTAGGCATTGTAGCCTAAGGGTGTATTTAAAGATGTAAAGCTTAGCTCTGTCTTGGTCAGTAGGCATTGTAGCCTAAGGGTGTATTTAAAGATGTAAAGCTTGGCTCTGTCTTTGTCAGTAGGCATTGTAGCCTAAGTGTGTATTTAAAGATGTAAAGCTTGGCTCTGTCTTTGTCAGTAGGCATTGTAGCCTAAGGGTGTATTTAAAGATGTAAAGCTTGGCTCTGTCTTGGTCAGTAGGTATTGTAGCCTAAGGGTGTATTTAAAGATGTAAAGCTTGGCTCTGTCTTTGTCAGTAGGCATTGTAGCCTAAGTGTGTATTTAAAGATGTAAAGCTTGGCTCTGTCTTTGTCAGTAGGTATTGTAGCCTAAGGGTGTATTTAAAGATGTAAAGCTTGGCTCTGTCTTTGTCAGTAGGCATTGTAGCCTAAGGGTGTATTTAAAGATGTAAAGCTTGGCTCTGTCTTGATCAGTAGGCATTGTAGCCTAAGGGTGTATTTAAAGATGTAAAGCTTGGCTCTGTCTTGGTCAGTAGGTATTGTAGCCTAAGTGTGTATTTAAAGATGTAAAGCTTGGCTCTGTCTTTGTCAGTAGGCATTGTAGCCTAAGGGTGTATTTAAAGATGTAAAGCTTGGCTCTGTCTTTGTCAGTAGGCATTGTAGCCTAAGTGTGTATTTAAAGATGTAAAGCTTGGCTCTGTCTTGGTCAGTAGGTATTGTAGCCTAAGGGTGTATTTAAAGATGTAAAGCTTGGCTCTGTCTTTGTCAGTAGGTATTGTAGCCTAAGGGTGTATTTAAAGATGTAAAGCTTGGCTCTGTCTTGGTCAGTAAGCATTGTAGCCTAAGGGTGTATTTAAAGATGTAAAGCTTGGCTCCGTCTTTGTCAGTAGGCATTGTAGCCTAAGGGTGTATTTAAAGATGTAAAGCTTGGCTCTGTCTTGATCAGTAGGTATTGTAGCCTAAGGGTGTATTTAAAGATGTAAAGCTTGGCTCTGTCTTGGTCAGTAGGCATTGTAGCCTAAGGGTGTATTTAAAGATGTAAAGCTTGGCTCTGTCTTGATCAGTAGGTATTGTAGCCTAAGGGTGTATTTAAAGATGTAAAGCTTGGCTCTGTCTTTGTCAGTAGGCATTGTAGCCTAAGGGTGTATTTAAAGATGTAAAGCTTGGCTCTGTCTTTGTCAGTAGGCATTGTAGCCTAAGGGTGTATTTAAAGATGTAAAGCTTGGCTCTGTCTTGATCAGTAGGCATTGTAGCCTAAGGGTGTATTTAAAGATGTAAAGCTTGGCTCTGTCTTTGTCAGTAGGCATTGTAGCCTAAGGGTGTATTTAAAGATGTAAAGCTTGGCTCTGTCTTTGTCAGTAGGCATTGTAGCCTAAGGGTGTATTTAAAGATGTAAAGCTTGGCTCTGTCTTTGTCAGTAGGCATTGTAGCCTAAGTGTGTATTTAAAGATGTAAAGCTTGGCTCTGTCTTGATCAGTAGGCATTGTAGCCTAAGGGTGTATTTAAAGATGTAAAGCTTGGCTCTGTCTTTGTCAGTAGGTATTGTAGCCTAATGGTGTATTTAAAGATGTAAAGCTTGGCTCTGTCTTTGTCAGTAGGCATTGTAGCCTAAGTGTGTATTTAAAGATGTAAAGCTTGGCTCCGTCTTTGTCAGTAGGTATTGTAGCCTAAGGGTGTATTTAAAGATGTAAAGCTTGGCTCTGTCTTGGTCAGTAGGCATTGTAGCCTAAGGGTGTATTTAAAGATGTAAAGCTTGGCTCTGTCTTGGTCAGTAGGCATTGTAGCCTAAGGGTGTATTTAAAGATGTAAAGCTTGGCTCTGTCTTGATCAGTAGATATTGTAGCCTAAGGGTGTATTTAAAGATGTAAAGCTTGGCTCTGTCTTTGTCAGTAGGCATTGTAGCCTAAGGGTGTATTTAAAGATGTAAAGCTTGGCTCCGTCTTTGTCAGTAGGCATTGTAGCCTAAGGGTGTATTTAAAGATGTAAAGCTTGGCTCTGTCTTGATCAGTAGGCATTGTAGCCTAAGGGTGTATTTAAAGATGTAAAGCTTGGCTCTGTCTTGGTCAGTAGGCATTGTAGCCTAAGGGTGTATTTAAAGATGTAAAGCTTGGCTCTGTCTTTGTCAGTAGGCATTGTAGCCTAAGGGTGTATTTAAAGATGTAAAGCTTGGCTCTGTCTTTGTCAGTAGGCATTGTAGCCTAAGTGTGTATTTAAAGATGTAAAGCTTGGCTCTGTCTTGGTCAGTAGGTATTGTAGCCTAAGTGTGTATTTAAAGATATAAAGCTTGGCTCTGTCTTTGTCAGTAGGTATTGTAGCCTAAGGGTGTATTTAAAGATGTAAAGCTTGGCTCTGTCTTGATCAGTAGGCATTGTAGCCTAAGGGTGTATTTAAAGATGTAAAGCTTGGCTCTGTCTTGGTCAGTAGGTATTGTAGCCTAAGTGTGTATTTAAAGATGTAAAGCTTGGCTCTGTCTTTGTCAGTAGGTATTGTAGCCTAAGGGTGTATTTAAAGATGTAAAGCTTGGCTCTGTCTTTGTCAGTAGGCATTGTAGCCTAAGTGTGTATTTAAAGATGTAAAGCTTGGCTCTGTCTTGATCAGTAGGCATTGTAGCCTAAGGGTGTATTTAAAGATGTAAAGCTTAGCTCTGTCTTGGTCAGTAGGCATTGTAGCCTAAGGGTGTATTTAAAGATGTAAAGCTTGGCTCTGTCTTGATCAGTAGGCATTGTAGCCTAAGGGTGTATTTAAAGATGTAAAGCTTGGCTCTGTCTTGGTCAGTAGGCATTGTAGCCTAAGGGTGTATTTAAAGATGTAAAGCTTGGCTCTGTCTTTGTCAGTAGGTATTGTAGCCTAAGGGTGTATTTAAAGATGTAAAGCTTGGCTCTGTCTTTGTCAGTAGGCATTGTAGCCTAAGGGTGTATTTAAAGATGTAAAGCTTGGCTCTGTCTTTGTCAGTAGGCATTGTAGCCTAAGGGTGTATTTAAAGATGTAAAGCTTGGCTCTGTCTTGGTCAGTAGGCATTGTAGCCTAAGGGTGTATTTAAAGATGTAAAGCTTGGCTCTGTCTTGATCAGTAGGCATTGTAGCCTAAGTATGTATTTAAAGATGTAAAGCTTGGCTCCGTCTTTGTCAGTAGGTATTGTAGCCTAAGGGTGTATTTAAAGATGTAAAGCTTGGCTCTGTCTTTGTCAGTAGGCATTGTAGCCTAAGGGTGTATTTAAAGATGTAAAGCTTGGCTCCGTCTTTGTCAGTAGGCATTGTAGCCTAAGGGTGTATTTAAAGATGTAAAGCTTGGCTCTGTCTTGGTCAGTAGGCATTGTAGCCTAAGGGTGTATTTAAAGATGTAAAGCATGGCTCTGTCTTGGTCAGTAGGCATTGTAGCCTAAGGGTGTATTTAAAGATGTAAAGCTTGGCTCTGTCTTGGTCAGTAGGTATTGTAGCCTAAGGGTGTATTTAAAGATGTAAAGCTTGGCTCCGTCTTTGTCAGTAGGCATTGTAGCCTAAGGGTGTATTTAAAGATGTAAAGCTTGGCTCTGTCTTGGTCAGTAGGCATTGTAGCCTAAGTGTGTATTTAAAGATGTAAAGCTTGGCTCTGTCTTTGTCAGTAGGCATTGTAGCCTAAGGGTGTATTTAAAGATGTAAAGCTTGGCTCTGTCTTTGTCAGTAGGCATTGTAGCCTAAGGGTGTATTTAAAGATGTAAAGCTTGGCTCTGTCTTGATCAGTAGGCATTGTAGCCTAAGGGTGTATTTAAAGATGTAAAGCTTGGCTCTGTCTTGGTCAGTAGGTATTGTAGCCTAAGTGTGTATTTAAAGATGTAAAGCTTGGCTCTGTCTTTGTCAGTAGGCATTGTAGCCTAAGGGTGTATTTAAAGATGTAAAGCTTGGCTCTGTCTTTGTCAGTAGGCATTGTAGCCTAAGTGTGTATTTAAAGATGTAAAGCTTGGCTCTGTCTTGGTCAGTAGGTATTGTAGCCTAAGTGTGTATTTAAAGATATAAAGCTTGGCTCTGTCTTTGTCAGTAGGTATTGTAGCCTAAGGGTGTATTTAAAGATGTAAAGCTTGGCTCTGTCTTGATCAGTAGGCATTGTAGCCTAAGGGTGTATTTAAAGATGTAAAGCTTGGCTCTGTCTTGGTCAGTAGGTATTGTAGCCTAAGTGTGTATTTAAAGATGTAAAGCTTGGCTCTGTCTTGGTCAGTAGGTATTGTAGCCTAAGGGTGTATTTAAAGATGTAAAGCTTGGCTCTGTCTTTGTCAGTAGGCATTGTAGCCTAAGGGTGTATTTAAAGATGTAAAGCTTGGCTCTGTCTTTGTCAGTAGGCATTGTAGCCTAAGTGTGTATTTAAAGATGTAAAGCTTGGCTCTGTCTTGATCAGTAGGCATTGTAGCCTAAGGGTGTATTTAAAGATGTAAAGCTTAGCTCTGTCTTGGTCAGTAGGCATTGTAGCCTAAGGGTGTATTTAAAGATGTAAAGCTTGGCTCTGTCTTGATCAGTAGGCATTGTAGCCTAAGGGTGTATTTAAAGATGTAAAGCTTGGCTCTGTCTTTGTCAGTAGGCATTGTAGCCTAAGGGTGTATTTAAAGATGTAAAGCTTGGCTCTGTCTTTGTCAGTAGGTATTGTAGCCTAAGGGTGTATTTAAAGATGTAAAGCTTGGCTCTGTCTTTGTCAGTAGGCATTGTAGCCTAAGGGTGTATTTAAAGATGTAAAGCTTGGCTCTGTCTTTGTCAGTAGGCATTGTAGCCTAAGGGTGTATTTAAAGATGTAAAGCTTGGCTCTGTCTTGGTCAGTAGGCATTGTAGCCTAAGGGTGTATTTAAAGATGTAAAGCTTGGCTCTGTCTTGATCAGTAGGCATTGTAGCCTAAGTATGTATTTAAAGATGTAAAGCTTGGCTCTGTCTTTGTCAGTAGGTATTGTAGCCTAAGGGTGTATTTAAAGATGTAAAGCTTGGCTCTGTCTTTGTCAGTAGGCATTGTAGCCTAAGGGTGTATTTAAAGATGTAAAGCTTGGCTCCGTCTTTGTCAGTAGGTATTGTAGCCTAAGGGTGTATTTAAAGATGTAAAGCTTGGCTCTGTCTTGGTCAGTAGGCATTGTAGCCTAAGGGTGTATTTAAAGATGTAAAGCATGGCTCTGTCTTGGTCAGTAGGCATTGTAGCCTAAGGGTGTATTTAAAGATGTAAAGCTTGGCTCTGTCTTGGTCAGTAGGTATTGTAGCCTAAGGGTGTATTTAAAGATGTAAAGCTTGGCTCCGTCTTTGTCAGTAGGCATTGTAGCCTAAGGGTGTATTTAAAGATGTAAAGCTTAGCTCTGTCTTGGTCAGTAGGCATTGTAGCCTAAGTGTGTATTTAAAGATGTAAAGCTTGGCTCTGTCTTTGTCAGTAGGCATTGTAGCCTAAGGGTGTATTTAAAGATGTAAAGCTTGGCTCTGTCTTTGTCAGTAGGCATTGTAGCCTAAGGGTGTATTTAAAGATGTAAAGCTTGGCTCTGTCTTGATCAGTAGGCATTGTAGCCTAAGGGTGTATTTAAAGATGTAAAGCTTGGCTCTGTCTTGGTCAGTAGGTATTGTAGCCTAAGTGTGTATTTAAAGATGTAAAGCTTGGCTCTGTCTTTGTCAGTAGGCATTGTAGCCTAAGGGTGTATTTAAAGATGTAAAGCTTGGCTCTGTCTTTGTCAGTAGGTATTGTAGCCTAAGTGTGTATTTAAAGATGTAAAGCTTGGCTCTGTCTTTGTCAGTAGACATTGTAGCCTAAGTGTGTATTTAAAGATGTAAAGCTTGGCTCTGTCTTTGTCAGTAGGCATTGTAGCCTAAGGGTGTATTTAAAGATGTAAAGCTTGGCTCTGTCTTTGTCAGTAGGCATTGTAGCCTAAGGGTGTATTTAAAGATGTAAAGCTTGGCTCTGTCTTGATCAGTAGGCATTGTAGCCTAAGGGTGTATTTAAAGATGTAAAGCTTGGCTCTGTCTTGGTCAGTAGGTATTGTAGCCTAAGTGTGTATTTAAAGATGTAAAGCTTGGCTCTGTCTTTGTCAGTAGGCATTGTAGCCTAAGGGTGTATTTAAAGATGTAAAGCTTGGTTCTGTCTTTGTCAGTAGGCATTGTAGCCTAAGTGTGTATTTAAAGATGTAAAGCTTGGCTCTGTCTTGGTCAGTAGGTATTGTAGCCTAAGGGTGTATTTAAAGATGTAAAGCTTGGCTCTGTCTTTGTCAGTAGGCATTGTAGCCTAAGGGTGTATTTGAAGATGTAAAGCTTGGCTCTGTCTTTGTCAGTAGGTATTGTAGCCTAAGGGTGTATTTAAAGATGTAAAGCTTGGCTCTGTCTTGGTCAGTAGGCATTGTAGCCTAAGGGTGTATTTAAAGATGTAAAGCTTGGCTCCGTCTTTGTCAGTAGGCATTGTAGCCTAAGGGTGTATTTAAAGATGTAAAGCTTGGCTCTGTCTTGATCAGTAGGTATTGTAGCCTAAGGGTGTATTTAAAGATGTAAAGCTTGGCTCTGTCTTGATCAGTAGGTATTGTAGCCAAAGGGTGTATTTAAAGATGTAAAGCTTGGCTCTGTCTTTGTCAGTAGGCATTGTAGCCTAAGGGTGTATTTAAAGATGTAAAGCTTGGCTCTGTCTTTGTCAGTAGGCATTGTAGCCTAAGGGTGTATTTAAAGATGTAAAGCTTGGCTCTGTCTTGATCAGTAGGCATTGTAGCCTAAGTGTGTATTTAAAGATGTAAAGCTTGGCTCCGTCTTTGTCAGTAGGTATTGTAGCCTAAGGGTGTATTTAAAGATGTAAAGCTTGGCTCTGTCTTTGTCAGTAGGCATTGTAGCCTAAGGGTGTATTTAAAGATGTAAAGCTTGGCTCCGTCTTTGTCAGTAGGCATTGTAGCCTAAGTGTGTATTTAAAGATGTAAAGCTTGGCTCTGTCTTGGTCAGTAGGCATTGTAGCCTAAGGGTGTATTTAAAGATGTAAAGCATGGCTCTCTCTTGGTCAGTAGGCATTGTAGCCTAAGGGTGTATTTAAAGATGTAAAGCTTGGCTCTGTCTTGGTCAGTAGGTATTGTAGCCTAAGGGTGTATTTAAAGATGTAAAGCTTGGCTCCGTCTTTGTCAGTAGGCATTGTAGCCTAAGGGTGTATTTAAAGATGTAAAGCTTAGCTCTGTCTTTGTCAGTAGGCATTGTAGCCTAAGTGTGTATTTAAAGATGTAAAGCTTGGCTCTGTCTTTGTCAGTAGGCATTGTAGCCTAAGGGTGTATTTAAAGATGTAAAGCTTGGCTCTGTCTTGGTCAGTAGGCATTGTAGCCTAAGGGTGTATTTAAAGATGTAAAGCTTGGCTCTGTCTTGATCAGTAGGCATTGTAGCCTAAGGGTGTATTTAAAGATGTAAAGCTTGGCTCTGTCTTGGTCAGTAGGTATTGTAGCCTAAGTGTGTATTTAAAGATGTAAAGCTTGGCTCTGTCTTGGTCAGTAGGCATTGTAGCCTAAGGGTGTATTTAAAGATGTAAAGCTTGGCTCTGTCTTTGTCAGTAGGTATTGTAGCCTAAGGGTGTATTTAAAGATGTAAAGCTTGGCTCTGTCTTTGTCAGTAGACATTGTAGCCTAAGTGTGTATTTAAAGATGTAAAGCTTGGCTCTGTCTTTGTCAGTAGGCATTGTAGCCTAAGGGTGTATTTAAAGATGTAAAGCTTGGCTCTGTCTTTGTCAGTAGGCATTAAAGCCTAAGGGTGTATTTAAAGATGTAAAGCTTGGCTCTGTCTTGATCAGTAGGCATTGTAGCCTAAGGGTGTATTTAAAGATGTAAAGCTTGGCTCTGTCTTTGTCAGTAGGCATTGTAGCCTAAGGGTGTATTTAAAGATGTAAAGCTTGGTTCTGTCTTGATCAGTAGGCATTGTAGCCTAAGGGTGTATTTAAAGATGTAAAGCTTAGCTCTGTCTTGGTCAGTAGGCATTGTAGCCTAAGGGTGTATTTAAAGATGTAAAGCTTGGCTCTGTCTTGATCAGTAGGCATTGTAGCCTAAGGGTGTATTTAAAGATGTAAAGCTTGGCTCTGTCTTTGTCAGTAGGCATTGTAGCCTAAGGGTGTATTTAAAGATGTAAAGCTTGGCTCTGTCTTTGTCAGTAGGTATTGTAGCCTAAGGGTGTATTTAAAGATGTAAAGCTTGGCTCTGTCTTTGTCAGTAGGTATTGTAGCCTAAGTGTGTATTTAAAGATGTAAAGCTTGGCTCTGTCTTGGTCAGTAGGTATTGTAGCCTAAGGGTGTATTTAAAGATGTAAAGCTTGGCTCTGTCTTGGTCAGTAGGTATTGTAGCCTAAGTGTGTATTTAAAGATGTAAAGCTTGGCTCTGTCTTGGTCAGTAGGTATTGTAGCCTAAGGGTGTATTTAAAGATGTAAAGCTTGGCTCTGTCTTTGTCAGTAGGCATTGTAGCCTAAGGGTGTATTTAAAGATGTAAAGCTTGGCTCTGTCTTTGTCAGTAGGCATTGTAGCCTAAGGGTGTATTTAAAGATGTAAAGCTTGGCTCTGTCTTTGTCAGTAGGCATTGTAGCCTAAGTGTGTATTTAAAGATGTAAAGCTTGGCTCTGTCTTGATCAGTAGGTATTGTAGCCTAAGGGTGTATTTAAAGATGTAAAGCTTAGCTCTGTCTTGGTCAGTAGGCATTGTAGCCTAAGGGTGTATTTAAAGATGTAAAGCTTGGCTCTGTCTTGATCAGTAGGCATTGTAGCCTAAGGGTGTATTTAAAGATGTAAAGCTTGGCTCTGTCTTTGTCAGTAGGCATTGTAGCCTAAGGGTGTATTTAAAGATGTAAAGCTTGGCTCTGTCTTTGTCAGTAGGTATTGTAGCCTAAGGGTGTATTTAAAGATGTAAAGCTTGGCTCTGTCTTTGTCAGTAGGCATTGTAGCCTAAGGGTGTATTTAAAGATGTAAAGCTTGGCTCTGTCTTTGTCAGTAGGCATTGTAGCCTAAGGGTGTATTTAAAGATGTAAAGCTTGGCTCTGTCTTGATCAGTAGGCATTGTAGCCTAAGGGTGTATTTAAAGATGTAAAGCTTGGCTCTGTCTTGATCAGTAGGCATTGTAGCCTAAGGGTGTATTTAAAGATGTAAAGCTTGGCTCCGTCTTTGTCAGTAGGCATTGTAGCCTAAGGGTGTATTTAAAGATGTAAAGCTTAGCTCTGTCTTCGTCAGTAGGCATTGTAGCCTAAGGGTGTATTTAAAGATGTAAAGCTTGGCTCTGTCTTTGTCAGTAGGCATTGTAGCCTAAGTGTGTATTTAAAGATGTAAAGCTTGGCTCTGTCTTTGTCAGTAGGCATTGTAGCCTAAGGGTGTATTTAAAGATGTAAAGCTTTGCTCTGTCTTGGTCAGTAGGTATTGTAGCCTAAGGGTGTATTTAAAGATGTAAAGCTTGGCTCTGTCTTTGTCAGTAGGCATTGTAGCCTAAGTGTGTATTTAAAGATGTAAAGCTTGGCTCTGTCTTTGTCAGTAGGTATTGTAGCCTAAGGGTGTATTTAAAGATGTAAAGCTTGGCTCTGTCTTTGTCAGTAGGCATTGTAGCTTACGGGTGTATTTAAAGATGTAAAGCTTGGCTCTGTCTTGATCAGTAGGCATTGTAGCCTAAGGGTGTATTTAAAGATGTAAAGCTTGGCTCTGTCTTGGTCAGTAGGTATTGTAGCCTAAGTGTGTATTTAAAGATGTAAAGCTTGGCTCTGTCTTTGTCAGTAGGCATTGTAGCCTAAGGGTGTATTTAAAGATGTAAAGCTTGGCTCTGTCTTTGTCAGTAGGCATTGTAGCCTAAGTGTGTATTTAAAGATGTAAAGCTTGGCTCTGTCTTGGTCAGTAGGTATTGTAGCCTAAGGGTGTATTTAAAGATGTAAAGCTTGGCTCTGTCTTTGTCAGTAGGCATTGTAGCCTAAGGGTGTATTTAAAGATGTAAAGCTTGGCTCTGTCTTTGTCAGTAGGTATTGTAGCCTAAGGGTGTATTTAAAGATGTAAAGCTTGGCTCTGTCTTGGTCAGTAGGCATTGTAGCCTAAGGGTGTATTTAAAGATGTAAAGCTTGGCTCCGTCTTTGTCAGTAGGCATTGTAGCCTAAGGGTGTATTTAAAGATGTAAAGCTTGGCTCTGTCTTGATCAGTAGGTATTGTAGCCTAAGGGTGTATTTAAAGATGTAAAGCTTGGCTCTGTCTTGGTCAGTAGGCATTGTAGCCTAAGGGTGTATTTAAAGATGTAAAGCTTGGCTCTGTCTTGATCAGTAGATATTGTAGCCTAAGGGTGTATTTAAAGATGTAAAGCTTGGCTCTGTCTTTGTCAGTAGGCATTGTAGCCTAAGGGTGTATTTAAAGATGTAAAGCTTGGCTCTGTCTTTGTCAGTAGGCATTGTAGCCTAAGGGTGTATTTAAAGATGTAAAGCTTGGCTCTGTCTTGGTCAGTAGGCATTGTAGCCTAAGGGTGTATTTAAAGATGTAAAGCTTGGCTCTGTCTTTGTCAGTAGGCATTGTAGCCTAAGGGTGTATTTAAAGATGTAAAGCTTGGCTCTGTCTTTGTCAGTAGGCATTATAGCCTAAGTGTGTATTTAAAGATGTAAAGCTTAGCTCTGTCTTGGTCAGTAGGTATTGTAGCCTAAGTGTGTATTTAAAGATATAAAGCTTGGCTCTGTCTTTGTCAGTAGGTATTGTAGCCTAAGGGTGTATTTAAAGATGTAAAGCTTGGCTCTGTCTTGATCAGTAGGCATTGTAGCCTAAGGGTGTATTTAAAGATGTAAAGCTTGGCTCTGTCTTGGTCAGTAGGTATTGTAGCCTAAGTGTGTATTTAAAGATGTAAAGCTTGGCTCTGTCTTGGTCAGTAGGTATTGTAGCCTAAGGGTGTATTTAAAGATGTAAAGCTTGGCTCTGTCTTTGTCAGTAGGCATTGTAGCCTAAGGGTGTATTTAAAGATGTAAAGCTTGGCTCTGTCTTTGTCAGTAGGCATTGTAGCCTAAGTGTGTATTTAAAGATGTAAAGCTTGGCTCTGTCTTGATCAGTAGGCATTGTAGCCTAAGGGTGTATTTAAAGATGTAAAGCTTAGCTCTGTCTTGGTCAGTAGGCATTGTAGCCTAAGGGTGTATTTAAAGATGTAAAGCTTGGCTCTGTCTTTGTCAGTAGGCATTGTAGCCTAAGGGTGTATTTAAAGATGTAAAGCTTGGCTCTGTCTTTGTCAGTAGGTATTGTAGCCTAAGGGTGTATTTAAAGATGTAAAGCTTGGCTCTGTCTTTGTCAGTAGGCATTGTAGCCTAAGGGTGTATTTAAAGATGTAAAGCTTGGCTCTGTCTTTGTCAGTAGGCATTGTAGCCTAAGGGTGTATTTAAAGATGTAAAGCTTGGCTCTGTCTTGGTCAGTAGGCATTGTAGCCTAAGGGTGTATTTAAAGATGTAAAGCTTGGCTCTGTCTTGATCAGTAGGCATTGTAGCCTAAGTATGTATTTAAAGATGTAAAGCTTGGCTCTGTCTTTGTCAGTAGGTATTGTAGCCTAAGGGTGTATTTAAAGATGTAAAGCTTGGCTCTGTCTTTGTCAGTAGGCATTGTAGCCTAAGGGTGTATTTAATGATGTAAAGCTTGGCTCCGTCTTTGTCAGTAGGCATTGTAGCCTAAGGGTGTATTTAAAGATGTAAAGCTTGGCTCTGTCTTGGTCAGTAGGCATTGTAGCCTAAGGGTGTATTTAAAGATGTAAAGCATGGCTCTGTCTTGGTCAGTAGGCATTGTAGCCTAAGGGTGTATTTAAAGATGTAAAGCTTGGCTCTGTCTTGGTCAGTAGGTATTGTAGCCTAAGGGTGTATTTAAAGATGTAAAGCTTGGCTCCGTCTTTGTCAGTAGGCATTGTAGCCTAAGGGTGTATTTAAAGATGTAAAGCTTAGCTCTGTCTTGGTCAGTAGGCATTGTAGCCTAAGTGTGTATTTAAAGATGTAAAGCTTGGCTCTGTCTTTGTCAGTAGGCATTGTAGCCTAAGGGTGTATTTAAAGATGTAAAGCTTGGCTCTGTCTTTGTCAGTAGGCATTGTAGCCTAAGGGTGTATTTAAAGATGTAAAGCTTGGCTCTGTCTTGATCAGTAGGCATTGTAGCCTAAGGGTGTATTTAAAGATGTAAAGCTTGGCTCTGTCTTGGTCAGTAGGTATTGTAGCCTAAGTGTGTATTTAAAGATGTAAAGCTTGGCTCTGTCTTTGTCAGTAGGCATTGTAGCCTAAGGGTGTATTTAAAGATGTAAAGCTTGGCTCTGTCTTTGTCAGTAGGTATTGTAGCCTAAGGGTGTATTTAAAGATGTAAAGCTTGGCTCTGTCTTTGTCAGTAGACATTGTAGCCTAAGTGTGTATTTAAAGATGTAAAGCTTGGCTCTGTCTTTGTCAGTAGGCATTGTAGCCTAAGGGTGTATTTAAAGATGTAAAGCTTGGCTCTGTCTTTGTCAGTAGGCATTGTAGCCTAAGGGTGTATTTAAAGATGTAAAGCTTGGCTCTGTCTTGATCATTAGGCATTGTAGCCTAAGGGTGTATTTAAAGATGTAAAGCTTGGCTCTGTCTTGGTCAGTAGGTATTGTAGCCTAAGTGTGTATTTAAAGATGTAAAGCTTGGCTCTGTCTTTGTCAGTAGGCATTGTAGCCTAAGGGTGTATTTAAAGATGTAAAGCTTGGTTCTGTCTTTGTCAGTAGGCATTGTAGCCTAAGTGTGTATTTAAAGATGTAAAGCTTGGCTCTGTCTTGGTCAGTAGGTATTGTAGCCTAAGGGTGTATTTAAAGATGTAAAGCTTGGCTCTGTCTTTGTCAGTAGGCATTGTAGCCTAAGGGTGTATTTGAAGATGTAAAGCTTGGCTCTGTCTTTGTCAGTAGGTATTGTAGCCTAAGGGTGTATTTAAAGATGTAAAGCTTGGCTCTGTCTTGGTCAGTAGGCATTGTAGCCTAAGGGTGTATTTAAAGATGTAAAGCTTGGCTCCGTCTTTGTCAGTAGGCATTGTAGCCTAAGGGTGTATTTAAAGATGTAAAGCTTAGCTCCGTCTTGATCAGTAGGTATTGTAGCCTAAGGGTGTATTTAAAGATGTAAAGCTTGGCTCTGTCTTGATCAGTAGGTATTGTAGCCTAAGGGTGTATTTAAAGATGTAAAGCTTGGCTCTGTCTTTGTCAGTAGGCATTGTAGCCTAAGGGTGTATTTAAAGATGTAAAGCTTGGCTCTGTCTTGATCAGTAGGTATTGTAGCCAAAGGGTGTATTTAAAGATGTAAAGCTTGGCTCTGTCTTGGTCAGTAGGCATTGTAGCCTAAGGGTGTATTTAAAGATGTAAAGCTTGGCTCTGTCTTTGTCAGTAGGCATTGTAGCCTAAGTGTGTATTTAAAGATGTAAAGCTTGGCTCTGTCTTGATCAGTAGGCATTGTAGCCTAAGGGTGTATTTAAAGATGTAAAGCTTGGCTCCGTCTTTGTCAGTAGGCATTGTAGCCTAAGGGTGTATTTAAAGATGTAAAGCTTAGCTCTGTCTTGGTCAGTAGGCATTGTAGCCTAAGTGTGTATTTAAAGATGTAAAGCTTGGCTCTGTCTTTGTCAGTAGGCATTGTAGCCTAAGGGTGTATTTAAAGATGTAAAGCTTGGCTCTGTCTTGGTCAGTAGGTATTGTAGCCTAAGGGTGTATTTAAAGATGTAAAGCTTGGCTCTGTCTTGGTCAGTAGGTATTGTAGCCTAAGTGTGTATTTAAAGATGTAAAGCTTGGCTCTGTCTTTGTCAGTAGGCATTGTAGCCTAAGGGTGTATTTAAAGATGTAAAGCTTGGCTCTGTCTTTGTCAGTAGGTATTGTAGCCTAAGGGTGTATTTAAAGATGTAAAGCTTGGCTCTGTCTTTGTCAGTAGACATTGTAGCCTAAGTGTGTATTTAAAGATGTAAAGCTTGGCTCTGTCTTTGTCAGTAGGCATTGTAGCCTAAGGGTGTATTTAAAGATGTAAAGCTTGGCTCTGTCTTTGTCAGTAGGCATTGTAGCCTAAGGGTGTATTTAAAGATGTAAAGCTTGGCTCTGTCTTGATCAGTAGGCATTGTAGCCTAAGGGTGTATTTAAAGATGTAAAGCTTGGCTCTGTCTTGGTCAGTAGGTATTGTAGCCTAAGTGTGTATTTAAAGATGTAAAGCTTGGCTCTGTCTTTGTCAGTAGGCATTGTAGCCTAAGGGTGTATTTAAAGATGTAAAGCTTGGTTCTGTCTTTGTCAGTAGGCATTGTAGCCTAAGTGTGTATTTAAAGATGTAAAGCTTGGCTCTGTCTTGGTCAGTAGGTATTGTAGCCTAAGGGTGTATTTAAAGATGTAAAGCTTGGCTCTGTCTTTGTCAGTAGGCATTGTAGCCTAAGGGTGTATTTGAAGATGTAAAGCTTGGCTCTGTCTTTGTCAGTAGGTATTGTAGCCTAAGGGTGTATTTAAAGATGTAAAGCTTGGCTCTGTCTTGGTCAGTAGGCATTGTAGCCTAAGGGTGTATTTAAAGATGTAAAGCTTGGCTCCGTCTTTGTCAGTAGGCATTGTAGCCTAAGGGTGTATTTAAAGATGTAAAGCTTAGCTCCGTCTTGATCAGTAGGTATTGTAGCCTAAGGGTGTATTTAAAGATGTAAAGCTTGGCTCTGTCTTGATCAGTAGGTATTGTAGCCTAAGGGTGTATTTAAAGATGTAAAGCTTGGCTCTGTCTTTGTCAGTAGGCATTGTAGCCTAAGGGTGTATTTAAAGATGTAAAGCTTGGCTCTGTCTTGATCAGTAGGTATTGTAGCCAAAGGGTGTATTTAAAGATGTAAAGCTTGGCTCTGTCTTGGTCAGTAGGCATTGTAGCCTAAGGGTGTATTTAAAGATGTAAAGCTTGGCTCTGTCTTTGTCAGTAGGCATTGTAGCCTAAGTGTGTATTTAAAGATGTAAAGCTTGGCTCTGTCTTGATCAGTAGGCATTGTAGCCTAAGGGTGTATTTAAAGATGTAAAGCTTGGCTCTGTCTTGGTCAGTAGGCATTGTAGCCTAAGGGTGTATTTAAAGATGTAAAGCTTGGCTCTGTCTTGATCAGTAGGCATTGTAGCCTAAGGGTGTATTTAAAGATGTAAAGCTTGGCTCTGTCTTTGTCAGTAGGCATTGTAGCCTAAGGGTGTATTTAAAGATGTAAAGCTTGGCTCTGTCTTGATCAGTAGGCATTGTAGCCTAAGGGTGTATTTAAAGATGTAAAGCTTGGCTCTGTCTTGGTCAGTAGGCATTGTAGCCTAACGGTGTATTTAAAGATGTAAAGCTTGGCTCTGTCTTTGTCAGTAGGCATTGTAGCCTAAGGGTGTATTTAAAGATGTAAAGCTTGGCTCTGTCTTTGTCAGTAGGCATTGTAGCCTAAGCGTGTATTTAAAGATGTAAAGCTTGGCTCTGTCTTGATTAGTAGGCATTGTAGCCTAAGGGTGTATTTAAAGATGTAAAGCTTGGCTCTGTCTTGGTCAGTAGGTATTGTAGCCTAATGGTGTATTTAAAGATGTAAAGCTTGGCTCTGTCTTTGTCAGTAGGCAATGTAGCCTAAGGGTGTATTTAAAGATGTAAAGCTTGGCTCTGTCTTTGTCAGTAGGTATTGTAGCCTAAGGGTGTATTTAAAGATGTAAAGCTTGGCTCTGTCTTGATCAGTAGGCATTGTAGCCTAAGGGTGTATTTAAAGATGTAAAGCTTGGCTCTGTCTTGGTCAGTAGGTATTGTAGCCTAAGTGTGTATTTAAAGATGTAAAGCTTGGCTCTGTCTTGGTCAGTAGGCATTGTAGCCTAAGGGTGTATTTAAAGATGTAAAGCTTGGCTCCGTCTTTGTCAGTAGGCATTGTAGCCTAAGGGTGTATTTAAAGATGTAAAGCTTGGCTCTGTCTTTGTCAGTAGGTATTGTAGCCTAAGGGTGTATTTAAAGATGTAAAGCTTGGCTCTGTCTTGATCAGTAGGCATTGTAGCCTAAGGGTGTATTTAAAGATGTAAAGCTTGGCTCTGTCTTGGTCAGTAGGTATTGTAGCCTAAGTGTGTATTTAAAGATGTAAAGCTTGGCTCTGTCTTGGTCAGTAGGCATTGTAGCCTAAGGGTGTATTTAAAGATGTAAAGCTTGGCTCCGTCTTTGTCAGTAGGCATTGTAGCCTAATGGTGTATTTAAAGATGTAAAGCTTGGCTCTGTCTTTGTCAGTAGGCATTGTAGCCTAAGTGTGTATTTAAAGATGTAAAGCTTGGCTCTGTCTTGATCAGTAGGCATTGTAGCCTAAGGGTGTATTTAAAGATGTAAAGCTTAGCTCTGTCTTGGTCAGTAGGTATTGTAGCCTAAGGGTGTATTTAAAGATGTAAAGCTTGGCTCTGTCTTGATCAGTAGGCATTGTAGCCTAAGGGTGTATTTAAAGATGTTAAGCTTGGCTCTGTCTTTGTCAGTAGGCATTGTAGCCTAAGGGTGTATTTAAAGATGTAAAGCTTGGCTCTGTCTTTGTCAGTAGGCATTGTAGCCTAAGGGTGTATTTAAAGATGTAAAGCTTGGCTCTGTCTTGATCAGTAGGCATTGTAGCCTAAGGGTGTATTTAAAGATGTAAAGCTTGGCTCTGTCTTGGTCAGTAGGTATTGTAGCCTAAGTGTGTATTTAAAGATGTAAAGCTTGGCTCTGTCTTTGTCAGTAGGCATTGTAGCCTAAGGGTGTATTTAAAGATGTAAAGCTTGGCTCTGTCTTTGTCAGTAGGCATTGTAGCCTAAGGGTGTATTTAAAGATGTAAAGCTTGGCTCTGTCTTTGTCAGTAGGCATTGTAGCCTAAGGGTGTATTTAAAGATGTAAAGCTTGGCTCTGTCTTTGTCAGTAGGCATTGTAGCCTAAGGGTGTATTTAAAGATGTAAAGCTTGGCTCTGTCTTTGTCAGTAGGCATTGTAGCCTAAGGGTGTATTTAAAGAGGTAAAGCTTGGCTCTGTCTTGGTCAGTAGGCATTGTAGCCTAAGTGTGTATTTAAAGATGTAAAGCTTGGCTCTGTCTTTGTCAGTAGGCATTGTAGCCTAAGTGTGTATTTAAAGATGTAAAGCTTGGTTCTGTCTTGGTCAGTAGGTATTGTAGCCTAAGGGTGTATTTAAAGATGTAAAGCTTGGCTCTGTCTTGATCAGTAGGCATTGTAGCCTAAGGGTGTATTTAAAGATGTAAAGCTTGGCTCTGTCTTTGTCAGTAGGTATTGTAGCCTAAGGGTGTATTTAAAGATGTAAAGCTTGGCTCTGTCTTTGTCAGTAGGCATTGTAGCCTAAGGGTGTATTTAAAGATGTAAAGCTTGGCTCTGTCTTTGTCAGTAGGCATTGTAGCCTAAGGGTGTATTTAAAGATGTAAAGCTTGGCTCTGTCTTGATCAGTAGGCATTGTAGCCTAAGGGTGTATTTAAAGATGTAAAGCTTGGCTCTGTCTTGGTCAGTAGGTATTGTAGCCTAAGTGTGTATTTAAAGATGTAAAGCTTGGCTCTGTCTTTGTCAGTAGGCAATGTAGCCTAAGGGTGTATTTAAAGATGTAAAGCTTGGCTCTGTCTTTGTCAGTAGGCATTGTAGCCTAAGGGTGTATTTAAAGATGTAAAGCTTGGCTCTGTCTTTGTCAGTAGGTATTGTAGCCTAAGGGTGTATTTAAAGATGTAAAGCTTGGCTCTGTCTTTGTCAGTAGGCATTGTAGCCTAAGGGTGTATTTAAAGATGTAAAGCTTGGCTCTGTCTTTGTCAGTAGGCATTGTAGCCTAAGGGTGTATTTAAAGATGTAAAGCTTGGCTCTGTCTTGATCAGTAGGCATTGTAGCCTAAGGGTGTATTTAAAGATGTAAAGCTTGGCTCTGTCTTGGTCAGTAGGTATTGTAGCCTAAGTGTGCATTTAAAGATGTAAAGCTTGGCTCTGTCTTGGTCAGTAGGCATTGTAGCCTAAGGGTGTATTTAAAGATGTAAAGCTTGGCTCTGTCTTTGTCAGTAGGCATTGTAGCCTAAGTGTGTATTTAAAGATGTAAAGCTTGGCTCTGTCTTGGTCAGTAGGTATTGTAGCCTAAGGGTGTATTTAAAGATGTAAAGCTTGGCTCTGTCTTGGTCAGTAGGCATTGTAGCCTAAGGGTGTATTTAAAGATGTAAAGCTTGGCTCTGTCTTTGTCAGTAGGTATTGTAGCCTAAGGGTGTATTTAAAGATGTAAAGCTTGGCTCTGTCTTGGTCAGTAGGCATTGTAGCCTAAGGGTGTATTTAAAGATGTAAAGCTTGGCTCCGTCTTTGTCAGTAGGCATTGTAGCCTAAGGGTGTATTTAAAGATGTAAAGCTTGGCTCCGTCTTGATCAGTAGGTATTGTAGCCTAAGGGTGTATTTAAAGATGTAAAGCTTGGCTCTGTCTTGATCAGTAGGTATTGTAGCCTAATGGTGTATTTAAAGATGTAAAGCTTGGCTCTGTCTTGGTCAGTAGGCATTGTAGCCTAAGGGTGTATTTAAAGATGTAAAGCTTGGCTCTGTCTTGATCAGTAGGTATTGTAGCCTAAGGGTGTATTTAAAGATGTAAAGCTTTGCTCTGTCTTTGTCAGTAGGCATTGTAGCCTAAGGGTGTATTTAAAGATGTAAAGCTTGGCTCTGTCTTTGTCAGTAGGCATTGTAGCCTAAGGGAGTATTTAAAGATGTAAAGCTTGGCTCTGTCTTGATCAGTAGGCATTGTAGCCTAATGGTGTATTTAAAGATGTAAAGCTTGGCTCTGTCTTGGTCAGTAGGCATTGTAGCCTAAGGGTGTATTTAAAGATGTAAAGCTTGGCTCTGTCTTTGTCAGTAGGCATTGTAGCCTAAGGGTGTATTTAAAGATGTAAAGCTTGGCTCTGTCTTTGTCAGTAGGCATTGTAGCCTAAGTGTGTATTTAAAGATGTAAAGCTTGGCTCTGTCTTGATCAGTAGGCATTGTAGCCTAAGGGTGTATTTAAAGATGTAAAGCTTGGCTCTGTCTTGGTCAGTAGGCATTGTAGCCTAAGGGTGTATTTAAAGATGTAAAGCTTGGCTCTGTCTTTGTCAGTAGGCATTGTAGCCTAAGGGTGTATTTAAAGATGTAAAGCTTGGCTCTGTCTTGATCAGTAGGCATTGTAGCCTAAGGGTGTATTTAAAGATGTAAAGCTTGGCTCTGTCTTTGTCAGTAGGCATTGTAGCCTAAGGGTGTATTTAAAGATGTAAAGCTTGGCTCTGTCTTTGTCAGTAGGCATTGTAGCCTAAGGGTGTATTTAAAGATGTAAAGCTTGGCTCTGTCTTTGTCAGTAGGTATTGTAGCCTAAGGGTGTATTTAAAGATGTAAAGCTTGGCTCTGTCTTTGTCAGTAGGCATTGTAGCCTAAGGGTGTATTTAAAGATGTAAAGCTTGGCTCTGTCTTGGTCAGTAGGCATTGTAGCCTAAGGGTGTATTTAAAGATGTAAAGCTTGGCTCTGTCTTGATCAGTAGGCATTGTAGCCTAAGGGTGTATTTAAAGATGTAAAGCTTGGCTCTGTCTTGGTCAGTAGGTATTGTAGCCTAAGTGTGTATTTAAAGATGTAAAGCTTGGCTCTGTCTTGGTCAGTAGGCATTGTAGCCTAAGGGTGTATTTAAAGATGTAAAGCTTGGCTCTGTCTTTGTCAGTAGGCATTGTAGCCTAAGTGTGTATTTAAAGATGTAAAGCTTGGCTCTGTCTTGGTCAGTAGGTATTGTAGCCTAAGGGTGTATTTAAAGATGTAAAGCTTGGCTCTGTCTTTGTCAGTAGGCATTGTAGCCTAAGTGTGTATTTAAAGATGTAAAGCTTGGCTCTGTCTTGGTCAGTAGGTATTGTAGCCTAAGGGTGTATTTAAAGATGTAAAGCTTGGCTCTGTCTTGGTCAGTAGGCATTGTAGCCTAAGGGTGTATTTAAAGATGTAAAGCTTGGCTCTGTCTTTGTCAGTAGGTATTGTAGCCTAAGGGTGTATTTAAAGATGTAAAGCTTGGCTCTGTCTTGGTCAGTAGGCATTGTAGCCTAAGGGTGTATTTAAAGATGTAAAGCTTGGCTCCGTCTTTGTCAGTAGGCATTGTAGCCTAAGGGTGTATTTAAAGATGTAAAGCTTGGCTCCGTCTTGATCAGTAGGTATTGTAGCCTAAGGGTGTATTTAAAGATGTAAAGCTTGGCTCTGTCTTGATCAGTAGGTATTGTAGCCTAATGGTGTATTTAAAGATGTAAAGCTTGGCTCTGTCTTTGTCAGTAGGCATTGTAGCCTAAGGGTGTATTTAAAGATGTAAAGCTTGGCTCTGTCTTGATCAGTAGGTATTGTAGCCTAAGGGTGTATTTAAAGATGTAAAGCTTTGCTCTGTCTTTGTCAGTAGGCATTGTAGCCTAAGGGTGTATTTAAAGATGTAAAGCTTGGCTCTGTCTTTGTCAGTAGGCATTGTAGCCTAAGGGTGTATTTAATGATGTAAAGCTTGGCTCTGTCTTGATCAGTAGGCATTGTAGCCTAAGGGTGTATTTAAAGATGTAAAGCTTGGCTCTGTCTTGGTCAGTAGGCATTGTAGCCTAAGGGTGTATTTAAAGATGTAAAGCTTGGCTCTGTCTTTGTCAGTAGGCATTGTAGCCTAAGGGTGTATTTAAAGATGTAAAGCTTGGCTCTGTCTTGATCAGTAGGCATTGTAGCCTAAGGGTGTATTTAAAGATGTAAAGCTTGGCTCTGTCTTGGTCAGTAGGTATTGTAGCCTAATGGTGTATTTAAAGATGTAAAGCTTGGCTCTGTCTTTGTCAGTAGGCATTGTAGCCTAAGGGTGTATTTAAAGATGTAAAGCTTGGCTCTGTCTTTGTCAGTAGGTATTGTAGCCTAAGGGTGTATTTAAAGATGTAAAGCTTGGCTCTGTCTTGATCAGTAGGCATTGTAGCCTAAGGGTGTATTTAAAGATGTAAAGCTTGGCTCTGTCTTGGTCAGTAGGTATTGTAGCCTAAGTGTGTATTTAAAGATGTAAAGCTTGGCTCTGTCTTGGTCAGTAGGTATTGTAGCCTAAGGGTGTATTTAAAGATGTAAAGCTTGGCTCTGTCTTTGTCAGTAGGCATTGTAGCCTAAGGGTGTATTTAAAGATGTAAAGCTTGGCTCCGTCTTTGTCAGTAGGCATTGTAGCCTAAGGGTGTATTTAAAGATGTAAAGCTTGGCTCTGTCTTTGTCAGTAGGCATTGTAGCCTAAGTGTGTATTTAAAGATGTAAAGCTTGGCTCTGTCTTGATCAGTAGGCATTGTAGCCTAAGGGTGTATTTAAAGATGTAAAGCTTAGCTCTGTCTTGGTCAGTAGGCATTGTAGCCTAAGGGTGTATTTAAAGATGTAAAGCTTGGGTCTGTCTTTGTCAGTAGGCATTGTAGCCTAAGGGTGTATTTAAAGATGTAAAGCTTGGCTCTGTCTTGATCAGTAGGCATTGTAGCCTAAGGGTGTATTTAAAGATGTAAAGCTTGGCTCTGTCTTGGTCAGTAGGCATTGTAGCCTAAGGGTGTATTTAAAGATGTAAAGCTTGGCTCTGTCTTGGTCAGTAGGTATTGTAGCCTAAGGGTGTATTTAAAGATGTAAAGCTTGGCTCTGTCTTTGTCAGTAGGCATTGTAGCCTAAGGGTGTATTTAAAGATGTAAAGCTTGGCTCTGTCTTGGTCAGTAGGCATTGTAGCCTAAGGGTGTATTTAAAGATGTAAAGCTTGGCTCTGTCTTGGTCAGTAGGTATTGTAGCCTAATGGTGTATTTAAAGATGTAAAGCTTGGCTCTGTCTTTGTCAGTAGGCATTGTAGCCTAAGGGTGTATTTAAAGATGTAAAGCTTGGCTCTGTCTTGGTCAGTAGGTATTGTAGCCTAAGGGTGTATTTAAAGATGTAAAGCTTGGCTCTGTCTTGATCAGTAGGCATTGTAGCCTAAGGGTGTATTTAAAGATGTAAAGCTTGGCTCTGTCTTGGTCAGTAGGTATTGTAGCCTAAGTGTGTATTTAAAGATGTAAAGCTTGGCTCTGTCTTGGTCAGTAGGTATTGTAGCCTAAGGGTGTATTTAAAGATGTAAAGCTTGGCTCTGTCTTTGTCAGTAGGCATTGTAGCCTAAGGGTGTATTTAAAGATGTAAAGCTTGGCTCCGTCTTTGTCAGTAGGCATTGTAGCCTAAGGGTGTATTTAAAGATGTAAAGCTTGGCTCTGTCTTTGTCAGTAGGCATTGTAGCCTAAGTGTGTATTTAAAGATGTAAAGCTTGGCTCTGTCTTGATCAGTAGGCATTGTAGCCTAAGGGTGTATTTAAAGATGTAAAGCTTAGCTCTGTCTTGGTCAGTAGGCATTGTAGCCTAAGGGTGTATTTAAAGATGTAAAGCTTGGCTCTGTCTTGATCAGTAGGCATTGTAGCCTAAGGGTGTATTTAAAGATGTAAAGCTTGGCTCTGTCTTTGTCAGTAGGCATTGTAGCCTAAGGGTGTATTTAAAGATGTAAAGCTTGGCTCTGTCTTTGTCAGTAGGTATTGTAGCCTAAGGGTGTATTTAAAGATGTAAAGCTTGGCTCTGTCTTTGTCAGTAGGCATTGTAGCCTAAGGGTGTATTTAAAGATGTAAAGCTTGGCTCTGTCTTTGTCAGTAGGCATTGTAGCCTAAGTGTGTATTTAAAGATGTAAAGCTTGGCTCTGTCTTGGTCAGTAGGCATTGTAGCCTAAGGGTGTATTTAAAGATGTAAAGCTTGGCTCTTTCTTGATCAGTAGGCATTGTAGCCTAAGTGTGTATTTAAAGATGTAAAGCTTGGCTCCGTCTTTGTCAGTAGGTATTGTAGCCTAAGGGTGTATTTAAAGATGTAAAGCTTGGCTCTGTCTTTGTCAGTAGGCATTGTAGCCTAAGGGTGTATTTAAAGATGTAAAGCTTGGCTCCGTCTTTGTCAGTAGGCATTGTAGCCTAAGGGTGTATTTAAAGATGTAAAGCTTGGCTCTGTCTTTGTCAGTAGGCATTGTAGCCTAAGGGTGTATTTAAAGATGTAAAGCTTGGCTCTGTCTTGGTCAGTAGGTATTGTAGCCTAAGGGTGTATTTAAAGATGTAAAGCTTGGCTCTGTCTTTGTCAGTAGGCATTGTAGCCTAAGGGTGTATTTAAAGATGTAAAGCTTGGCTCTGTCTTGGTCAGTAGGCATTGTAGCCTAAGGGTGTATTTAAAGATGTAAAGCTTAGCTCTGTCTTGGTCAGTAGGTATTGTAGCCTAAGTGTGTATTTAAAGATGTAAAGCTTGGCTCTGTCTTGGTCAGTAGGTATTGTAGCCTAAGGGTGTATTTAAAGATGTAAAGCTTGGCTCTGTCTTTGTCAGTAGGCATTGTAGCCTAAGGGTGTATTTAAAGATGTAAAGCTTGGCTCCGTCTTTGTCAGTAGGCATTGTAGCCTAAGGGTGTATTTAAAGATGTAAAGCTTGGCTCTGTCTTTGTCAGTAGGCATTGTAGCCTAAGTGTGTATTTAAAGATGTAAAGCTTGGCTCTGTCTTGATCAGTAGGCATTGTAGCCTAAGGGTGTATTTAAAGATGTAAAGCTTAGCTCTGTCTTGGTCAGTAGGCATTGTAGCCTAAGGGTGTATTTAAAGATGTAAAGCTTGGCTCTGTCTTGATCAGTAGGCATTGTAGCCTAAGGGTGTATTTAAAGATGTAAAGCTTGGCTCTGTCTTGATCAGTAGGCATTGTAGCCTAAGGGTGTATTTAAAGATGTAAAGCTTGGCTCTGTCTTTGTCAGTAGGCATTGTAGCCTAAGGGTGTATTTAAAGATGTAAAGCTTGGCTCTGTCTTTGTCAGTAGGTATTGTAGCCTAAGGGTGTATTTAAAGATGTAAAGCTTGGCTCTGTCTTTGTCAGTAGGCATTGTAGCCTAAGGGTGTATTTAAAGATGTAAAGCTTGGCTCTGTCTTTGTCAGTAGGCATTGTAGCCTAAGTGTGTATTTAAAGATGTAAAGCTTGGCTCTGTCTTGGTCAGTAGGCATTGTAGCCTAAGGGTGTATTTAAAGATGTAAAGCTTGGCTCTTTCTTGATCAGTAGGCATTGTAGCCTAAGTGTGTATTTAAAGATGTAAAGCTTGGCTCCGTCTTTGTCAGTAGGTATTGTAGCCTAAGGGTGTATTTAAAGATGTAAAGCTTGGCTCTGTCTTTGTCAGTAGGCATTGTAGCCTAAGGGTGTATTTAAAGATGTAAAGCTTGGCTCCGTCTTTGTCAGTAGGCATTGTAGCCTAAGGGTGTATTTAAAGATGTAAAGCTTGGCTCTGTCTTTGTCAGTAGGCATTGTAGCCTAAGGGTGTATTTAAAGATGTAAAGCTTGGCTCTGTCTTGGTCAGTAGGTATTGTAGCCTAAGGGTGTATTTAAAGATGTAAAGCTTGGCTCTGTCTTTGTCAGTAGGCATTGTAGCCTAAGGGTGTATTTAAAGATGTAAAGCTTGGCTCTGTCTTGGTCAGTAGGTATTGTAGCCTAAGGGTGTATTTAAAGATGTAAAGCTTGGCTCTGTCTTGGTCAGTAGGTATTGTAGCCTAAGGGTGTATTTAAAGATGTAAAGCTTAGCTCTGTCTTGGTCAGTAGGTATTGTAGCCTAAGTGTGTATTTAAAGATGTAAAGCTTGGCTCTGTCTTGGTCAGTAGGTATTGTAGCCTAAGGGTGTATTTAAAGATGTAAAGCTTGGCTCTGTCTTTGTCAGTAGGCATTGTAGCCTAAGTGTGTATTTAAAGATGTAAAGCTTGGCTCTGTCTTGATCAGTAGGCATTGTAGCCTAAGGGTGTATTTAAAGATGTAAAGCTTAGCTCTGTCTTGGTCAGTAGGCATTGTAGCCTAAGGGTGTATTTAAAGATGTAAAGCTTGGCTCTGTCTTGATCAGTAGGCATTGTAGCCTAAGGGTGTATTTAAAGATGTAAAGCTTGGCTCTGTCTTTGTCAGTAGGCATTGTAGCCTAAGGGTGTATTTAAAGATGTAAAGCTTGGCTCTGTCTTTGTCAGTAGGTATTGTAGCCTAAGGGTGTATTTAAAGATGTAAAGCTTGGCTCTGTCTTTGTCAGTAGGCATTGTAGCCTAAGGGTGTATTTAAAGATGTAAAGCTTGGCTCTGTCTTTGTCAGTAGGCATTGTAGCCTAAGTGTGTATTTAAAGATGTAAAGCTTGGCTCTGTCTTGGTCAGTAGGTATTGTAGCCTAAGGGTGTATTTAAAGATGTAAAGCTTGGCTCTGTCTTTGTCAGTAGGCATTGTAGCCTAAGGGTGTATTTAAAGATGTAAAGCTTGGCTCCGTCTTTGTCAGTAGGCATTGTAGCCTAAGGGTGTATTTAAAGATGTAAAGCTTGGCTCTGTCTTTGTCAGTAGGCATTGTAGCCTAAGGGTGTATTTAAAGATGTAAAGCTTGGCTCTGTCTTGGTCAGTAGGTATTGTAGCCTAAGGGTGTATTTAAAGATGTAAAGCTTGGCTCTGTCTTTGTCAGTAGGCATTGTAGCCTAAGGGTGTATTTAAAGATGTAAAGCTTGGCTCTGTCTTGGTCAGTAGGCATTGTAGCCTAAGGGTGTATTTAAAGATGTAAAGCTTAGCTCTGTCTTGGTCAGTAGGTATTGTAGCCTAAGTGTGTATTTAAAGATGTAAAGCTTGGCTCTGTCTTGGTCAGTAGGCATTGTAGCCTAAGGGTGTATTTAAAGATGTAAAGCTTGGCTCTGTCTTTGTCAGTAGGCATTGTAGCCTAAGTGTGTATTTAAAGATGTAAAGCTTGGCTCTGTCTTGGTCAGTAGGTATTGTAGCCTAAGGGTGTATTTAAAGATGTAAAGCTTGGCTCTGTCTTGGTCAGTAGGCATTGTAGCCTAAGGGTGTATTTAAAGATGTAAAGCTTGGCTCTGTCTTTGTCAGTAGGTATTGTAGCCTAATGGTGTATTTAAAGATGTAAAGCTTGGCTCTCTCTTGGTCAGTAGGCATTGTAGCCTAAGGGTGTATTTAAAGATGTAAAGCTTGGCTCCGTCTTTGTCAGTAGGCATTGTAGCCTAAGGGTGTATTTAAAGATGTAAAGCTTGGCTCTGTCTTGATCAGTAGGTATTGTAGCCTAAGGGTGTATTTAAAGATGTAAAGCTTGGCTCTGTCTTGATCAGTAGGTATTGTAGCCTAATGGTGTATTTAAAGATGTAAAGCTTGGCTCTGTCTTTGTCAGTAGGCATTGTAGCCTAAGGGTGTATTTAAAGATGTAAAGCTTGGCTCTGTCTTGATCAGTAGGTATTGTAGCCTAAGGGTGTATTTAAAGATGTAAAGCTTGGCTCTGTCTTTGTCAGTAGGCATTGTAGCCTAAGGGTGTATTTAAAGATGTAAAGCTTGGCTCTGTCTTTGTCAGTAGGCATTGTAGCCTAAGGGTGTATTTAAAGATGTAAAGCTTGGCTCTGTCTTGATCAGTAGGCATTGTAGCCTAAGGGTGTATTTAAAGATGTAAAGCTTGGCTCTGTCTTGGTCAGTAGGCATTGTAGCCTAAGGGTGTATTTAAAGATGTAAAGCTTGGCTCTGTCTTTGTCAGTAGGCATTGTAGCCTAAGGGTGTATTTAAAGATGTAAAGCTTGGCACTGTCTTTGTCAGTAGGCATTGTAGCCTAAGTGTGTATTTAAAGATGTAAAGCTTGGCTCTGTCTTGATCAGTAGGCATTGTAGCCTAAGGGTGTATTTAAAGATGTAAAGCTTGGCTCTGTCTTGGTCAGTAGGTATTGTAGCCTAATGGTGTATTTAAAGATGTAAAGCTTGGCTCTGTCTTTGTCAGTAGGCATTGTAGCCTAAGGGTGTATTTAAAGATGTAAAGCTTGGCTCCGTCTTTGTCAGTAGGCATTGTAGCCTAAGGGTGTATTTAAAGATGTAAAGCTTGGCTCTGTCTTGGTCAGTAGGTATTGTAGCCTAAGGGTGTATTTAAAGATGTAAAGCTTGGCTCCGTCTTTGTCAGTAGGCATTGTAGCCTAAGGGTGTATTTAAAGATGTAAAGCTTGGCTCTGTCTTGGTCAGTAGGCATTGTAGCCTAAGTGTGTATTTAAAGATGTAAAGCTTGGCTCCGTCTTTGTCAGTAGGCATTGTAGCCTAAGGGTGTATTTAAAGATGTAAAGCTTGGCTCTGTCTTTGTCAGTAGGCATTGTAGCCTAAGGGTGTATTTAAAGATGTAAAGCTTGGCTCTGTCTTGGTCAGTAGGTATTGTAGCCTAAGGGTGTATTTAAAGATGTAAAGCTTGGCTCTGTCTTTGTCAGTAGGCATTGTAGCCTAAGGGTGTATTTAAAGATGTAAAGCTTGGCTCTGTCTTGGTCAGTAGGCATTGTAGCCTAAGGGTGTATTTAAAGATGTAAAGCTTAGCTCTGTCTTGGTCAGTAGGTATTGTAGCCTAAGTGTGTATTTAAAGATGTAAAGCTTGGCTCTGTCTTGGTCAGTAGGCATTGTAGCCTAAGGGTGTATTTAAAGATGTAAAGCTTGGCTCTGTCTTTGTCAGTAGGCATTGTAGCCTAAGTGTGTATTTAAAGATGTAAAGCTTGGCTCTGTCTTGGTCAGTAGGTATTGTAGCCTAAGGGTGTATTTAAAGATGTAAAGCTTGGCTCTGTCTTTGTCAGTAGGCATTGTAGCCTAAGGGTGTATTTAAAGATGTAAAGCTTGGCTCTGTCTTTGTCAGTAGGTATTGTAGCCTAAGGGTGTATTTAAAGATGTAAAGCTTGGCTCTCTCTTGGTCAGTAGGCATTGTAGCCTAAGGGTGTATTTAAAGATGTAAAGCTTGGCTCCGTCTTTGTCAGTAGGCATTGTAGCCTAAGGGTGTATTTAAAGATGTAAAGCTTGGCTCTGTCTTGATCAGTAGGTATTGTAGCCTAAGGGTGTATTTAAAGATGTAAAGCTTGGCTCTGTCTTGATCAGTAGGTATTGTAGCCTAATGGTGTATTTAAAGATGTAAAGCTTGGCTCTGTCTTTGTCAGTAGGCATTGTAGCCTAAGGGTGTATTTAAAGATGTAAAGCTTGGCTCTGTCTTGATCAGTAGGTATTGTAGCCTAAGGGTGTATTTAAAGATGTAAAGCTTGGCTCTGTCTTTGTCAGTAGGCATTGTAGCCTAAGGGTGTATTTAAAGATGTAAAGCTTGGCTCTGTCTTTGTCAGTAGGCATTGTAGCCTAAGGGTGTATTTAAAGATGTAAAGCTTGGCTCTGTCTTGATCAGTAGGCATTGTAGCCTAAGGGTGTATTTAAAGATGTAAAGCTTGGCTCTGTCTTGGTCAGTAGGCATTGTAGCCTAAGGGTGTATTTAAAGATGTAAAGCTTGGCTCTGTCTTTGTCAGTAGGCATTGTAGCCTAAGTGTGTATTTAAAGATGTAAAGCTTGGCTCTGTCTTGATCAGTAGGCATTGTAGCCTAAGGGTGTATTTAAAGATGTAAAGCTTGGCTCTGTCTTGGTCAGTAGGTATTGTAGCCTAATGGTGTATTTAAAGATGTAAAGCTTGGCTCTGTCTTTGTCAGTAGGCATTGTAGCCTAAGGGTGTATTTAAAGATGTAAAGCTTGGCTCCGTCTTTGTCAGTAGGCATTGTAGCCTAAGGGTGTATTTAAAGATGTAAAGCTTGGCTCTGTCTTTGTCAGTAGGCATTGTAGCCTAAGTGTGTATTTAAAGATGTAAAGCTTGGCTCTGTCTTGATCAGTAGGCATTGTAGCCTAAGGGTGTATTTAAAGATGTAAAGCTTAGCTCTGTCTTGGTCAGTAGGCATTGTAGCCTAAGGGTGTATTTAAAGATGTAAAGCTTGGCTCTGTCTTGATCAGTAGGCATTGTAGCCTAAGGGTGTATTTAAAGATGTAAAGCTTGGCTCTGTCTTTGTCAGTAGGCATTGTAGCCTAAGGGTGTATTTAAAGATGTAAAGCTTGGCTCTGTCTTTGTCAGTAGGTATTGTAGCCTAAGGGTGTATTTAAAGATGTAAAGCTTGGCTCTGTCTATGTCAGTAGGTATTGTAGCCTAAGGGTGTATTTAAAGATGTAAAGCTTGGCTCTGTCTTTGTCAGTAGGCATTGTAGCCTAAGGGTGTATTTAAAGATGTAAAGCTTGGCTCTGTCTTTGTCAGTAGGCATTGTAGCCTAAGTGTGTATTTAAAGATGTAAAGCTTGGCTCTGTCTTGGTCAGTAGGCATTGTAGCCTAAGGGTGTATTTAAAGATGTAAAGCTTGGCTCTTTCTTGATCAGTAGGCATTGTAGCCTAAGTGTGTATTTAAAGATGTAAAGCTTGGCTCCGTCTTTGTCAGTAGGTATTGTAGCCTAAGGGTGTATTTAAAGATGTAAAGCTTGGCTCTGTCTTTGTCAGTAGGCATTGTAGCCTAAGGGTGTATTTAAAGATGTAAAGCTTGGCTCCGTCTTTGTCAGTAGGCATTGTAGCCTAAGGGTGTATTTAAAGATGTAAAGCTTGGCTCTTTCTTGGTCAGTAGGTATTGTAGCCTAATGGTGTATTTAAAGATGTAAAGCTTGGCTCTGTCTTTGTCAGTAGGCATTGTAGCCTAAGGGTGTATTTAAAGATGTAAAGCTTGGCTCTGTCTTTGTCAGTAGGCATTGTAGCCTAAGGGTGTATTTAAAGATGTAAAGCTTGGCTCTGTCTTGGTCAGTAGGCATTGTAGCCTAAGGGTGTATTTAAAGATGTAAAGCTTGGCTCTGTCTTTGTCAGTAGGCATTGTAGCCTAAGTGTGTATTTAAAGATGTAAAGCTTGGCTCTGTCATCGTCAGTAGGCATTGTAGCCTAAGGGTGTATTTAAAGATGTAAAGCTTGGCTCTGTCTTGGTCAGTAGGTATTGTAGCCTAAGTGTGTATTTAAAGATGTAAAGCTTGGCTCTGTCTTGATCAGTAGGCATTGTAGCCTAAGGGTGTATTTAAAGATGTAAAGCTTGGCTCTGTCTTTGTCAGTAGGCATTGTAGCCTAAGGGTGTATTTAAAGATGTAAAGCTTGGCTCTGTCTTGGTCAGTAGGTATTGTAGCCTAAGGGTGTATTTAAAGATGTAAAGCTTGCCTCTGTCTTGGTCAGTAGGCATTGTAGCCTAAGGGTGTATTTAAAGATGTAAAGCTTGGCTCTGTCTTTGTCAGTAGGTATTGTAGCCTAAGGGTGTATTTAAAGATGTAAAGCTTGGCTCTGTCTTTGTCAGTAGGCATTGTAGCCTAAGGGTGTATTTAAAGATGTAAAGCTTGGCTCTGTCTTTGTCAGTAGGCATTGTAGCCTAAGGGTGTATTTAAAGATGTAAAGCTTGGCTCCGTCTTGATCAGTAGGTATTGTAGCCTAAGGGTGTATTTAAAGATGTAAAGCTTGGCTCTGTCTTGATCAGTAGGTATTGTAGCCTAATGGTGTATTTAAAGATGTAAAGCTTGGCTCTGTCTTTGTCAGTAGGCATTGTAGCCTAAGGGTGTATTTAAAGATGTAAAGCTTGGCTCTGTCTTGATCAGTAGGTATTGTAGCCTAAGGGTGTATTTAAAGATGTAAAGCTTGGCTCTGTCTTTGTCAGTAGGCATTGTAGCCTAAGGGTGTATTTAAAGATGTAAAGCTTGGCTCTGTCTTTGTCAGTAGGCATTGTAGCCTAAGGGTGTATTTAAAGATGTAAAGCTTGGCTCTGTCTTGATCAGTAGGCATTGTAGCCTAAGGGTGTATTTAAAGATGTAAAGCTTGGCTCTGTCTTGGTCAGTAGGCATTGTAGCCTAAGGATGTATTTAAAGATGTAAAGCTTGGCTCTGTCTTTGTCAGTAGGCATTGTAGCCTAAGGGTGTATTTAAAGATGTAAAGCTTGGCTCTGTCTTTGTCAGTAGGCATTGTAGCCTAAGTGTGTATTTAAAGATGTAAAGCTTGGCTCTGTCTTGATCAGTAGGCATTGTAGCCTAAGGGTGTATTTAAAGATGTAAAGCTTGGCTCTGTCTTGGTCAGTAGGTATTGTAGCCTAATGGTGTATTTAAAGATGTAAAGCTTGGCTCTGTCTTTGTCAGTAGGCATTGTAGCCTAAGGGTGTATTTAAAGATGTAAAGCTTGGCTCTGTCTTTGTCAGTAGGTATTGTAGCCTAAGGGTGTATTTAAAGATGTAAAGCTTGGCTCTGTCTTGATCAGTAGGCATTGTAGCCTAAGGGTGTATTTAAAGATGTAAAGCTTGGCTCTGTCTTGGTCAGTAGGTATTGTAGCCTAAGTGTGTATTTAAAGATGTAAAGCTTGGCTCTGTCTTGGTCAGTAGGTATTGTAGCCTAAGGGTGTATTTAAAGATGTAAAGCTTGGCTCTGTCTTTGTCAGTAGGCATTGTAGCCTAAGGGTGTATTTAAAGATGTAAAGCTTGGCTCCGTCTTTGTCAGTAGGCATTGTAGCCTAAGGGTGTATTTAAAGATGTAAAGCTTGGCTCTGTCTTTGTCAGTAGGCATTGTAGCCTAAGTGTGTATTTAAAGATGTAAAGCTTGGCTCTGTCTTGATCAGTAGGCATTGTAGCCTAAGGGTGTATTTAAAGATGTAAAGCTTGGCTCTGTCTTGGTCAGTAGGCATTGTAGCCTAAGGGTGTATTTAAAGATGTAAAGCTTGGCTCTGTCTTGATCAGTAGGCATTGTAGCCTAAGGGTGTATTTAAAGATGTAAAGCTTGGCTCTGTCTTTGTCAGTAGGCATTGTAGCCTAAGGGTGTATTTAAAGATGTAAAGCTTGGCTCTGTCTTTGTCAGTAGGTATTGTAGCCTAAGGGTGTATTTAAAGATGTAAAGCTTGGCTCTGTCTTTGTCAGTAGGCATTGTAGCCTAAGGGTGTATTTAAAGATGTAAAGCTTGGCTCTGTCTTGATCAGTAGGCATTGTAGCCTAAGTGTGTATTTAAAGATGTAAAGCTTGGCTCTGTCTTTATCAGTAGGCATTGTAGCCTAAGGGTGTATTTAAAGATGTAAAGCTTGGCTCTTTCTTGATCAGTAGGCATTGTAGCCTAAGTGTGTATTTAAAGATGTAAAGCTTGGCTCCGTCTTTGTCAGTAGGTATTGTAGCCTAAGGGTGTATTTAAAGATGTAAAGCTTGGCTCTGTCTTTGTCAGTAGGCATTGTAGCCTAAGGGTGTATTTAAAGATGTAAAGCTTGGCTCCGTCTTTGTCAGTAGGCATTGTAGCCTAAGGGTGTATTTAAAGATGTAAAGCTTGGCTCTTTCTTGATCAGTAGGCATTATAGCCTAAGGGTGTATTTAAAGATGTAAAGCTTGGCTCTGTCTTGGTCAGTAGGTATTGTAGCCTAAGGGTGTATTTAAAGATGTAAAGCTTGGCTCTGTCTTTGTCAGTAGGCATTGTAGCCTAAGGGTGTATTTAAAGATGTAAAGCTTGGCTCTGTCTTTGTCAGTAGGTATTGTAGCCTAAGGGTGTATTTAAAGATGTAAAGCTTGGCTCTGTCTTTGTCAGTAGGCATTGTAGCCTAAGGGTGTATTTAAAGATGTAAAGCTTGGCTCTGTCTTGATCAGTAGGCATTGTAGCCTAAGTGTGTATTTAAAGATGTAAAGCTTGGCTTTGTCTTTGTCAGTAGGCATTGTAGCCTAAGGGTGTATTTAAAGATGTAAATCTTGGCTCTGTCTTGGTCAGTAGGCATTGTAGCCTAAGGGTGTATTTAAAGATGTAAAGCTTGGCTCTGTCTTTGTCAGTAGGCATTGTACCCTAAGTGTGTATTTAAAGATGTAAAGCTTGGCTCTGTCATCGTCAGTAGGCATTGTAGCCTAAGGGTGTATTTAAAGATGTAAAGCTTGGCTCTGTCTTTGTCAGTAGGTATTGTAGCCTAATGGTGTATTTAAAGATGTAAAGCTTGGCTCTGTCTTGATCAGTAGGCATTGTAGCCTAAGGGTGTATTTAAAGATGTAAAGCTTGGCTCTGTCTTTGTCAGTAGGTATTGTAGCCTAAGGGTGTATTTAAAGATGTAAAGCTTGGCTCCGTCTTTGTCAGTAGGCATTGTAGCCTAAGGATGTATTTAAAGATGTAAAGCTTGGCTCTGTCTTTGTCAGTAGGTATTGTAGCCTAAGGGTGTATTTAAAGATGTAAAGCATGGCTCTGTCTTTGTCAGTAGGTATTGTAGCCTAAGGGTGTATTTAAAGATGTAAAGCTTGGCTCTGTCTTTGTCAGTAGGCATTGTAGCCTAAGGGTGTATTTAAAGATGTAAAGCATGGCTCTGTCTTGGTCAGTAGGCATTGTAGCCTAAGGGTGTATTCAAAGATGTAAAGCTTGGCTCTGTCTTGGTCAGTAGGTATTGTAGCCTAAGGGTGTATTTAAAGATGTAAAGCTTGGCTCTCTCTTGGTCAGTAGGCATTGTAGCCTAAGGGTGTATTTAAAGATGTAAAGCTTGGCTCCGTCTTAGTCAGTAGGTATTGTAGCCTAAGGGTGTATTTAAAGATGTAAAGCTTGGCTCTGTCTTTGTCAGTAGGCATTGTAGCCTAAGGGTGTATTTAAAGATGTAAAGCATGGCTCTGTCTTTGTCAGTAGGCATTGTAGCCTAAGGGTGTATTTAAAGATGTAAATCTTGGCTCTGTCTTGGTCAGTAGGTATTGTAGCCTTAGGGTGTATTTAAAGATGTAAAGCTTGGCTCTGTCTTTGTCAGTAGGCATTGTAGCCTAAGGGTGTATTTAAAGATGTAAAGCTTGGCTCTGTCTTTGTCAGTAGGCATTGTAGCCTAAGGGTGTATTTAAAGATGTAAAGCTTGGCTCTGTCTTGGTCAGTAGGTATTGTAGCCTAAGTGTGTATTTAAAGATGTAAAGCTTGGCTCTGTCTTGGTCAGTAGGTATTGTAGCCTAAGGGTGTATTTAAAGATGTAAAGCTTGGCTCTGTCTTGGTCAGTAGGTATTGTAGCCTAAGTGTGTATTTAAAGATGTAAAGCTTGGCTCTGTCTTTGTCAGTAGGCATTGTAGCCTAAGGGTGTATTTATATATGTAAAGCTTGGCTCTGTCTTTGTCAGTAGGCATTGTAGCCTAAGTGTGTATTTAAAGATGTAAAGCTTGGCTCTGTCTTGGTCAGTAGGTATTGTAGCCTAAGGGTGTATTTAAAGATGTAAAGCTTGGCTCCGTCTTTGTCAGTAGGCATTGTAGCCTAAGGGTGTATTTAAAGATGTAAAGCTTGGCTCTGTCTTGGTCAGTAGGCATTATAGCCTAAGGGTGTATTTAAAGATGTAAAGCTTGGCTCTGTCTTGGTCAGTAGGTATTGTAGCCTAAGGGTGTATTTAAAGATGTAAAGCTTGGCTCTGTCTTTGTCAGTAGGCATTGTAGCCTAAGGGTGTATTTAAAGATGTAAAGCTTGGCTCTGTCTTTGTCAGTAGGTATTGTAGCCTAAGGGTGTATTTAAAGATGTAAAGCTTGGCTCTGTCTTTGTCAGTAGGCATTGTAGCCTAAGGGTGTATTTAAAGATGTAAAGCTTGGCTCTGTCTTGATCAGTAGGCATTGTAGCCTAAGTGTGTATTTAAAGATGTAAAGCTTGGCTTTGTCTTTGTCAGTAGGCATTGTAGCCTAAGGGTGTATTTAAAGATGTAAATCTTGGCTCTGTCTTGGTCAGTAGGCATTGTAGCCTAAGGGTGTATTTAAAGATGTAAAGCTTGGCTCTGTCTTTGTCAGTAGGCATTGTACCCTAAGTGTGTATTTAAAGATGTAAAGCTTGGCTCTGTCATCGTCAGTAGGCATTGTAGCCTAAGGGTGTATTTAAAGATGTAAAGCTTGGCTCTGTCTTTGTCAGTAGGTATTGTAGCCTAATGGTGTATTTAAAGATGTAAAGCTTGGCTCTGTCTTGATCAGTAGGCATTGTAGCCTAAGGGTGTATTTAAAGATGTAAAGCTTGGCTCTGTCTTTGTCAGTAGGTATTGTAGCCTAAGGGTGTATTTAAAGATGTAAAGCTTGGCTCCGTCTTTGTCAGTAGGCATTGTAGCCTAAGGATGTATTTAAAGATGTAAAGCTTGGCTCTGTCTTTGTCAGTAGGTATTGTAGCCTAAGGGTGTATTTAAAGATGTAAAGCATGGCTCTGTCTTTGTCAGTAGGTATTGTAGCCTAAGGGTGTATTTAAAGATGTAAAGCTTGGCTCCGTCTTTGTCAGTAGGCATTG
Organism: Bathymodiolus brooksi; assembly: GCA_963680875.1. Classification (NCBI taxonomy): domain Eukaryota; kingdom Metazoa; phylum Mollusca; class Bivalvia; order Mytilida; family Modiolidae; genus Bathymodiolus; species Bathymodiolus brooksi. The sequence continues at coordinate 68,557,588 of OY804582.1, forward strand.
TAGCCTAAGGGTGTATTTAAAGATGTAAAGCATGGCTCTGTCTTGGTCAGTAGGCATTGTAGCCTAAGGGTGTATTCAAAGATGTAAAGCTTGGCTCTGTCTTGGTCAGTAGGTATTGTAGCCTAAGGGTGTATTTAAAGATGTAAAGCTTGGCTCTCTCTTGGTCAGTAGGCATTGTAGCCTAAGGGTGTATTTAAAGATGTAAAGCTTGGCTCCGTCTTTGTCAGTAGGTATTGTAGCCTAAGGGTGTATTTAAAGATGTAAAGCTTGGCTCTGTCTTTGTCAGTAGGCATTGTAGCCTAAGGGTGTATTTAAAGATGTAAAGCATGGCTCTGTCTTTGTCAGTAGGCATTGTAGCCTAAGGGTGTATTTAAAGATGTAAATCTTGGCTCTGTCTTGGTCAGTAGGTATTGTAGCCTTAGGGTGTATTTAAAGATGTAAAGCTTTGCTCTGTCTTTGTCAGTAGGCATTGTAGCCTAAGGGTGTATTTAAAGATGTAAAGCTTGGCTCTGTCTTTGTCAGTAGGCATTGTAGCCTAAGGGTGTATTTAAAGATGTAAAGCTTGGCTCTGTCTTGGTCAGTAGGTATTGTAGCCTAAGTGTGTATTTAAAGATGTAAAGCTTGGCTCTGTCTTGGTCAGTAGGTATTGTAGCCTAAGGGTGTATTTAAAGATGTAAAGCTTGGCTCTGTCTTGGTCAGTAGGTATTGTAGCCTAAGTGTGTATTTAAAGATGTAAAGCTTGGCTCTGTCTTTGTCAGTAGGCATTGTAGCCTAAGGGTGTATTTATATATGTAAAGCTTGGCTCTGTCTTTGTCAGTAGGCATTGTAGCCTAAGTGTGTATTTAAAGATGTAAAGCTTGGCTCTGTCTTGGTCAGTAGGTATTGTAGCCTAAGGGTGTATTTAAAGATGTAAAGCTTGGCTCTGTCTTTGTCAGTAGGCATTGTAGCCTAAGGGTGTATTTAAAGATGTAAAGCTTGTCTCTGTCTTTGTCAGTAGGTATTGTAGCATAAGGGTGTATTTAAAGATGTAAAGCTTGGCTCTCTCTTGGTCAGTAGGCATTGTAGCCTAAGGGTGTATTTAAAGATGTAAAGCTTGGCTCCGTCTTTGTCAGTAGGCATTGTAGCCTAATGGTGTATTTAAAGATGTAAAGCTTGGCTCCGTCTTGATCAGTAGGTATTGTAGCCTAAGGGTGTATTTAAAGATGTAAAGCTTGGCTCTGTCTTGATCAGTAGGTATTGTAGCCTAATGGTGTATTTAAAGATGTAAAGCTTGGCTCTGTCTTTGTCAGTAGACATTGTAGCCTAAGGGTGTATTTAAAGATGTAAAGCTTGGCTCTCTCTTGATCAGTAGGTATTGTAGCCTAAGGGTGTATTTAAAGATGTAAAGCTTGGCTCTGTCTTTGTCAGTAGGCATTGTAGCCTAAGGGTTTATTTAAAGATGTAAAGCTTGGCTCTGTCTTTGTCAGTAGGTATTGTAGCTTAAGGGTGTATTTAAAGATGTAAAGCTTGGCTCTGTCTTGGTCAGTAGGTATTGTAGCCTAAGGGTGTATTTAAAGATGTAAAGCTTGGCTCCGTCTTTGTCAGTAGGCATTGTAGCCTAAGGGTGTATTTAAGGATGTAAAGCTTGGCTCTGTCTTTGTCAGTAGGCATTGTAGCCTAAGTGTGTATTTAAAGATGTAAAGCTTGGCTCTGTCTTGATCAGTAGGCATTGTAGCCTAAGGGTGTATTTAAAGATGTAAAGCTTAGCTCTGTCTTGGTCAGTAGGCATTGTAGCCTAAGGGTGTATTTAAAGATGTAAAGCTTGGCTCTGTCTTGATCAGTAGGCATTGTAGCCTAAGGGTGTATTTAAAGATGTAAAGCTTGGCTCTGTCTTGGTCAGTAGGTATTGTAGCCTAAGGGTGTATTTAAAGATGTAAAGCTTGGCTCTGTCTTGATCAGTAGGCATTGTAGCCTAAGGGTGTATTTAAAGATGTAAAGCTTGGCTCTGTCTTGGTCAGTAGGTATTGTAGCCTAAGTGTGTATTTAAAGATGTAAAGCTTGGCTCTGTCTTTGTCAGTAGGCATTGTAGCCTAAGGGTGTATTTAAAGATGTAAAGCTTGGCTCTGTCTTGGTCAGTAGGTATTGTAGCCTAAGTGTGTATTTAAAGATGTAAAGCTTGGCTCTGTCTTTGTCAGTAGGCATTGTAGCCTAAGGGTGTATTTAAATATGTAAAGCTTGGCTCTGTCTTTGTCAGTAGGCATTGTAGCCTAAGTGTGTATTTAAAGATGTAAAGCTTGGCTCTGTCTTGGTCAGTAGGTATTGTAGCCTAAGGGTGTATTTAAAGATGTAAAGCTTGGCTCTGTCTTTGTCAGTAGGCATTGTAGCCTAAGGGTGTATTTAAAGATGTAAAGCTTGTCTCTGTCTTTGTCAGTAGGTATTGTAGCCTAAGGGTGTATTTAAAGATGTAAAGCTTGGCTCTCTCTTGGTCAGTAGGCATTGTAGCCTAAGGGTGTATTTAAAGATGTAAAGCTTGGCTCCGTCTTTGTCAGTAGGCATTGTAGCCTAAGGGTGTATTTAAAGATGTAAATCTTGGCTCCGTCTTGATCAGTAGGTATTGTAGCCTAAGGGTGTATTTAAAGATGTAAAGCTTGGCTCTGTCTTGATCAGTAGGTATTGTAGCCTAATGGTGTATTTAAAGATGTAAAGCTTGGCTCTGTCTTTGTCAGTAGACATTGTAGCCTAAGGGTGTATTTAAAGATGTAAAGCTTGGCTCTGTCTTGATCAGTAGGTATTGTAGCCTAAGGGTGTATTTAAAGATGTAAAGCTTGGCTCTGTCTTTGTCAGTAGGCATTGTAGCCTAAGGGTGTATTTAAAGATGTAAAGCTTGGCTCTGTCTTGGTCAGTAGGTATTGTAGCCTAAGGGTGTATTTAAAGAGGTAAAGCTTGGCTCCGTCTTTGTCAGTAGGCATTGTAGCCTAAGTGTGTATTTAAGGATGTAAAGCTTGGCTCTGTCTTTGTCAGTAGGCATTGTAGCCTAAGTGTGTATTTAAAGATGTAAAGCTTGGCTATGTCTTGATCAGTAGGCATTGTAGCCTAAGGGTGTATTTAAAGATGTAAAGCTTAGCTCTGTCTTGGTCAGTAGGCATTGTAGCCTAAGGGTGTATTTAAAGATGTAAAGCTTGGCTCTGTCTTGATCAGTAGGCATTGTAGCCTAAGGGTGTATTTAAAGATGTAAAGCTTGGCTCTGTCTTGGTCAGTAGGTATTGTAGCCTAAGGGTGTATTTAAAGATGTAAAGCTTGGCTCTGTCTTTGTCAGTAGGCATTGTAGCCTAAGGGTGTATTTAAAGATGTAAAGCTTGGCTCTGTCTTGGTCAGTAGGTATTGTAGCCTAAGTGTGTATTTAAAGATGTAATGCTTGGCTCTGTCTTTGTCAGTAGGCATTGTAGCCTAAGGGTGTATTTAAAGATGTAAAGCTTGGCTCTGTCTTTGTCAGTAGGCATTGTAGCCTAAGTGTGTATTTAAAGATGTAAAGCTTGGCTCTGTCTTGGTCAGTAGGTATTGTAGCCTAAGGGTGTATTTAAAGATGTAAAGCTTGGCTCTGTCTTTGTCAGTAGGCATTGTAGCCTAAGGGTGTATTTAAAGATGTAAAGCTTGTCTCTGTCTTTGTCAGTAGGTATTGTAGCCTAAGGGTGTATTTAAAGATGTAAAGCTTGGCTCTCTCTTGGTCAGTAGGCATTGTAGCCTAAGGGTGTATTTAAAGATGTAAAGCTTGGCTCCGTCTTTGTCAGTAGGCATTGTAGCCTAAGGGTGTATTTAAAGATGTAAAGCTTGGCTCCGTCTTGATCAGTAAGTATTGTAGCCTAAGGGTGTATTTAAAGATGTAAAGCTTGGCTCTGTCTTGATCAGTAGGTATTGTAGCCTAATGGTGTATTTAAAGATGTAAAGCTTGGCTCTGTCTTTGTCAGTAGACATTGTAGCCTAAGGGTGTATTTAAAGATGTAAAGCTTGGCTCTGTCTTGATCAGTAGGTATTGTAGCCTAAGGGTGTATTTAAAGATGTAAAGCTTGGCTCTGTCTTTGTCAGTAGGCATTGTAGCCTAAGGGTTTATTTAAAGATGTAAAGCTTGGCTCTGTCTTTGTCAGTAGGTATTGTAGCCTAAGGGTGTATTTAAAGATGTAAAGCTTGGCTCTGTCTTGATCAGTAGGCATTGTAGCCTAAGGGTGTATTTAAAGATGTAAAGCTTAGCTCTGTCTTGGTCAGTAGGCATTGTAGCCTAAGTGTGTATTTAAAGATGTAAAGCTTGGCTCTGTCTTGATCAGTAGGCATTGTAGCCTAAGGGTGTATTTAAAGATGTAAAGCATGGCTCTGTCTTTGTCAGTAGGCATTGTAGCCTAAGGGTGTATTTAAAGATGTAAAGCATGGCTCTGTCTTGGTCAGTAGGCATTGTAGCCTAAGTGTGTATTTAAAGATGTAAAGCTTGGCTCTGTCTTGATCAGTAGGCATTGTAGCCTAAGGGTGTATTTAAAGATGTAAAGCTTGGCCTGTCTTGGTCAGTAGGTATTGTAGCCTAAGGGTGTATTTAAAGATGTAAAGCTTGGCTCCGTCTTTGTCAGTAGGCATTGTAGCCTAAGGGTGTATTTAAAGATGTAAAGCTTTGCTCTGTCTTGGTCAGTAGGCATTGTAGCCTAAGGGTGTATTTAAAGATGTAAAGCTTGGCTCTGTCTTTGTCAGTAGGCATTGTAGCCTAAGTGTGTATTTAAAGATGTAAAGCTTGGCTCTGTCTTTGTCAGTAGGCATTGTAGCCTAAGGGTGTATTTAAAGATGTAAAGCTTGGCTCTGTCTTGGTCAGTAGGTATTGTAGCCTAATGGTGTATTTAAAGATATAAAGCTTGGCTCTGTCTTGGTCAGTAGGCATTGTAGCCTAAGGGTGTATTTAAAGATGTAAAGCATGGCTCTGTCTTGGTCAGTAGGTATTGTAGCCTAAGGGTGTATTTAAAGATGTAAAGCTTGGCTCTGTCTTGATCAGTAGGCATTGTAGCCTAAGGGTGTATTTAAAGATGTAAAGCTTAGCTCTGTCTTGGTCAGTAGGCATTGTAGCCTAAGGGTGTATTTAAAGATGTAAAGCTTGGCTCTGTCTTGATCAGTAGGCATTGTAGCCTAAGGGTGTATTTAAAGATGTAAAGCTTGGCTCTGTCTTTGTCGGTAGGCATTGTAGCCTAAGGGTGTATTTAAAGATGTAAAGCTTGGCTCTGTCTTGGTCAGTAGGTATTGTAGCCTAAGGGTGTATTTAAAGATGTAAAGCTTGGCTCTGTCTTTGTCAGTAGGCATTGTAGCATAAGGGTGTATTTAAAGATGTAAAGCTTGGCTCTGTCTTTGTCAGTAGGTATTGTAGCCTAAGGGTGTATTTAAAGATGTAAAGCTTGGCTCTGTCTTTGTCAGTAGGTATTGTAGCCTAAGGGTGTATTTAAAGATGTAAAGCTTGGCTCTGTCTTTGTCAGTAGGCATTGTAGCCTAAGGGTGTATTTAAAGATGTAAAGCTTGGCTCCGTCTTGATCAGTAGGTATTGTAGCCTAAGGGTGTATTTAAAGATGTAAAGCTTGGCTCTGTCTTTGTCAGTACACATTGTAGCCTAAGGGTGTATTTAAAGATGTAAAGCTTGGCTCTGTCTTGATCAGTAGGTATTGTAGCCTAAGGGTGTATTTAAAGATGTAAAGCTTGGCTCTGTCTTTGTCAGTAGGCATTGTAGCCTAAGGGTGTATTTAAAGATGTAAAGCTTGGCTCTGTCTTGGTCAGTAGGTATTGTAGCCTAATGGTGTATTTAAAGATATAAAGCTTGGCTCTGTCTTGGTCAGTAGGCATTGTAGCCTAAGTGTGTATTTAAAGATGTAAAGCTTGGCTCTGTCTTGATCAGTAGGCATTGTAGCCTAAGGGTGTATTTAAAGATGTAAAGCTTGGCCTGTCTTGGTCAGTAGGTATTGTAGCCTAAGGGTGTATTTAAAGATGTAAAGCTTGGCTTCGTCTTTGTCAGTAGGCATTGTAGCCTAAGGGTGTATTTAAAGATGTAAAGCTTTGCTCTGTCTTGGTCAGTAGGCATTGTAGCCTAAGGGTGTATTTAAAGATGTAAAGCTTGGCTCTGTCTTTGTCAGTAGGCATTGTAGCCTAAGTGTGTATTTAAAGATGTAAAGCTTGGCTCTGTCTTTGTCAGTAGGCATTGTAGCCTAAGGGTGTATTTAAAGATGTAAAGCTTGGCTCTGTCTTTGTCAGTAGGTATTGTAGCCTAAGGGTGTATTTAAAGATGTAAAGCTTGGCTCTCTCTTGGTCAGTAGGCATTGTAGCCTAAGGGTGTATTTAAAGATGTAAAGCTTGGCTCCGTCTTTGTCAGTAGGCATTGTAGCCTAAGGGTGTATTTAAAGATGTAAAGCTTGGCTCCGTCTTGATCAGTAAGTATTGTAGCCTAAGGGTGTATTTAAAGATGTAAAGCTTGGCTCTGTCTTGATCAGTAGGCATTGTAGCCTAATGGTGTATTTAAAGATGTAAAGCTTGGCTCTGTCTTTGTCAGTAGACATTGTAGCCTAAGGGTGTATTTAAAGATGTAAAGCTTGGCTCTGTCTTGATCAGTAGGTATTGTAGCCTAAGGGTGTATTTAAAGATGTAAAGCTTGGCTCTGTCTTTGTCAGTAGGCATTGTAGCCTAAGGGTTTATTTAAAGATGTAAAGCTTGGCTCTGTCTTTGTCAGTAGGCATTGTAGCCTAAGGGTGTATTTAAAGATGTAAAGCTTGGCTCTGTCTTGATCAGTAGGCATTGTAGCCTAAGGGTGTATTTAAAGATGTAAAGCTTAGCTCTGTCTTGGTCAGTAGGCATTGTAGCCTAAGTGTGTATTTAAAGATGTAAAGCTTGGCTCTGTCTTGATCAGTAGGCATTGTAGCCTAAGGGTGTATTTAAAGATGTAAAGCTTGGCTCTGTCTTGGTCAGTAGGTATTGTAGCCTAAGGGTGTATTTAAAGATGTAAAGCTTGGCTCTGTCTTTGTCAGTAGGCATTGTAGCCTAAGGGTGTATTTAAAGATGTAAAGCTTGGCTCTGTCTTGGTCAGTAGGTATTGTAGCCTAAGTGTGTATTTAAAGATGTAAAGCTTGGCTCTGTCTTTGTCAGTAGGCATTGTAGCCTAAGGGTGTATTTAAATATGTAAAGCTTGGCTCTGTCTTTGTCAGTAGGCATTGTAGCCTAAGTGTGTATTTAAAGATGTAAAGCTTGGCTCTGTCTTGGTCAGTAGGTATTGTAGCCTAAGGGTGTATTTAAAGATGTAAAGCTTGGCTCTGTCTTGATCAGTAGGCATTGTAGCCTAAGGGTGTATTTAAAGATGTAAAGCTTGGCTCTGTCTTTGTCAGTAGGTATTGTAGCCTAAGGGTGTATTTAAAGATGTAAAGCTTGGCTCTCTCTTGGTCAGTAGGCATTGTAGCCTAAGGGTGTATTTAAAGATGTAAAGCTTGGCTCCGTCTTTGTCAGTAGGCATTGTAGCCTAAGGGTGTATTTAAAGATGTAAAGCTTGGCTCCGTCTTGATCAGTAGGTATTATAGCCTAAGGGTGTATTTAAAGATGTAAAGCTTGGCTCTGTCTTGATCAGTAGGTATTGTAGCCTAATGGTGTATTTAAAGATGTAAAGCTTGGCTCTGTCTTTGTCAGTAGACATTGTAGCCTAAGGGTGTATTTAAAGATGTAAAGCTTGGCTCTGTCTTGATCAGTAGGTATTGTAGCCTAAGGGTGTATTTTAGCTTGGCTCTGTCTTTGTCAGTAGGCATTGTAGCCTAAGGGTTTATTTAAAGATGTAAAGCTTGGCTCTGTCTTGGTCAGTAGGCATTGTAGCCTAAGGGTGTATTTAAAGATGTAAAGCTTGGCTCTGTCTTGGTCAGTAGGTATTGTAGCCTAAGGGTGTATTTAAAGATGTAAAGCTTGGCTCCGTCTTTGTCAGTAGGCATTGTAGCCTAAGGGTGTATTTAAAGATGTAAAGCATGGCTCTGTCTTGGTCAGTAGGCATTGTAGCCTAAGGGTGTATTCAAAGATGTAAAGCTTGGCTCTGTCTTGGTCAGTAGGTATTGTAGCCTAAGGGTGTATTTAAAGATGTAAAGCTTGGCTCTGTCTTGGTCAGTAGGCATTGTAGCCTAAGGGTGTATTTAAAGATGTAAAGCTTGGCTCCGTCTTTGTCAGTAGGCATTGTAGCCTAAGGGTGTATTTAAAGATGTAAAGCATGGCTCTGTCTTTGTCAGTAGGCATTGTAGCCTAAGGGTGTATTTAAAGATGTAAAGCATGGCTCTGTCTTGGTCAGTAGGCATTGTAGCCTAAGTGTGTATTTAAAGATGTAAAGCTTGGCTCTGTCTTGATCAGTAGGCATTGTAGCCTAAGGGTGTATTTAAAGATGTAAAGCTTGGCCTGTCTTGGTCAGTAGGTATTGTAGCCTAAGGGTGTATTTAAAGATGTAAAGCTTGGCTCCGTCTTTGTCAGTAGGCATTGTAGCCTAAGGGTGTATTTAAAGATGTAAAGCTTTGCTCTGTCTTGGTCAGTAGGCATTGTAGCCTAAGGGTGTATTTAAAGATGTAAAGCTTGGCTCTGTCTTTGTCAGTAGGCATTGTAGCCTAAGTGTGTATTTAAAGATGTAAAGCTTGGCTCTGTCTTTGTCAGTAGGCATTGTAGCCTAAGGGTGTATTTAAAGATGTAAAGCTTGGCTCTGTCTTGGTCAGTAGGTATTGTAGCCTAATGGTGTATTTAAAGATATAAAGCTTGGCTCTGTCTTGGTCAGTAGGCATTGTAGCCTAAGGGTGTATTTAAAGATGTAAAGCATGGCTCTGTCTTTGTCAGTAGGTATTGTAGCCTAAGGGTGTATTTAAAGATGTAAAGCTTGGCTCTGTCTTGATCAGTAGGCATTGTAGCCTAAGGGTGTATTTAAAGATGTAAAGCTTGGCTCTGTCTTGGTCAGTAGGTATTGTAGCCTAAGGGTGTATTTAAAGATGTAAAGCTTGGCTCCGTCTTTGTCAGTAGGCATTGTAGCCTAATGGTGTATTTAAAGATGTAAAGCTTGGCTCTGTCTTTGTCAGTAGGCATTGTAGCCTAAGTGTGTATTTAAAGATGTAAAGCTTGGCTCTGTCTTGATCAGTAGGCATTGTAGCCTAAGGGTGTATTTAAAGATGTAAAGCTTAGCTCTGTCTTGGTCAGTAGGCATTGTAGCCTAAGGGTGTATTTAAAGATGTAAAGCTTGGCTCTGTCTTGATCAGTAGGCATTGTAGCCTAAGGGTGTATTTAAAGATGTAAAGCTTGGCTCCGTCTTTGTCGGTAGGCATTGTAGCCTAAGGGTGTATTTAAAGATGTAAAGCTTGGCTCTGTCTTGGTCAGTAGGTATTGTAGCCTAAGGGTGTATTTAAAGATGTAAAGCTTGGCTCTGTCTTTGTCAGTAGGCATTGTAGCCTAAGGGTGTATTTAAAGATGTAAAGCTTGGCTCTGTCTTTGTCAGTAGGTATTGTAGCCTAAGGGTGTATTTAAAGATGTAAAGCTTGGCTCTGTCTTTGTCAGTAGGTATTGTAGCCTAAGGGTGTATTTAAAGATGTAAAGCTTGGCTCTGTCTTTGTCAGTAGGCATTGTAGCCTAAGGGTGTATTTAAAGATGTAAAGCTTGGCTCCGTCTTGATCAGTAGGTATTGTAGCCTAAGGGTGTATTTAAAGATGTAAAGCTTGGCTCTGTCTTTGTCAGTACACATTGTAGCCTAAGGGTGTATTTAAAGATGTAAAGCTTGGCTCTGTCTTGATCAGTAGGTATTGTAGCCTAAGGGTGTATTTAAAGATGTAAAGCTTGGCTCTGTCTTTGTCAGTAGGCATTGTAGCCTAAGGGTGTATTTAAAGATGTAAAGCTTGGCTCTGTCTTGGTCAGTAGGTATTGTAGCCTAATGGTGTATTTAAAGATATAAAGCTTGGCTCTGTCTTGGTCAGTAGGCATTGTATCCTAAGTGTGTATTTAAAGATGTAAAGCTTGGCTCTGTCTTGATCAGTAGGCATTGTAGCCTAAGGGTGTATTTAAAGATGTAAAGCTTGGCCTGTCTTGGTCAGTAGGTATTGTAGCCTAAGGGTGTATTTAAAGATGTAAAGCTTGGCTTCGTCTTTGTCAGTAGGCATTGTAGCCTAAGGGTGTATTTAAAGATGTAAAGCTTTGCTCTGTCTTGGTCAGTAGGCATTGTAGCCTAAGGGTGTATTTAAAGATGTAAAGCTTGGCTCTGTCTTTGTCAGTAGGCATTGTAGCCTAAGTGTGTATTTAAAGATGTAAAGCTTGGCTCTGTCTTTGTCAGTAGGCATTGTAGCCTAAGGGTGTATTTAAAGATGTAAAGCTTGGCTCTGTCTTGGTCAGTAGGTATTGTAGCCTAATGGTGTATTTAAAGATATAAAGCTTGGCTCTGTCTTGGTCAGTAGGCATTGTAGCCTAAGGGTGTATTTAAAGATGTAAAGCATGGCTCTGTCTTTGTCAGTAGGTATTGTAGCCTAAGGGTGTATTTAAAGATGTAAAGCTTGGCTCTGTCTTGATCAGTAGGCATTGTAGCCTAAGGGTGTATTTAAAGATGTAAAGCTTGGCTCTGTCTTGGTCAGTAGGTATTGTAGCCTAAGGGTGTATTTAAAGATGTAAAGCTTGGCTCCGTCTTTGTCAGTAGGCATTGTAGCCTAATGGTGTATTTAAAGATGTAAAGCTTGGCTCTGTCTTTGTCAGTAGGCATTGTAGCCTAAGTGTGTATTTAAAGATGTAAAGCTTGGCTCTGTCTTGATCAGTAGGCATTGTAGCCTAAGGGTGTATTTAAAGATGTAAAGCTTAGCTCTGTCTTGGTCAGTAGGCATTGTAGCCTAAGGGTGTATTTAAAGATGTAAAGCTTGGCTCTGTCTTGATCAGTAGGCATTGTAGCCTAAGGGTGTATTTAAAGATGTAAAGCTTGGCTCTGTCTTTGTCGGTAGGCTTTGTAGCCTAAGGGTGTATTTAAAGATGTAAAGCTTGGCTCTGTCTTGGTCAGTAGGTATTGTAGCCTAAGGGTGTATTTAAAGATGTAAAGCTTGGCTCTGTCTTTGTCAGTAGGCATTGTAGCCTAAGGGTGTATTTAAAGATGTAAAGCTTGGCTCTGTCTTTGTCAGTAGGTATTGTAGCCTAAGGGTGTATTTAAAGATGTAAAGCTTGGCTCTGTCTTTGTCAGTAGGTATTGTAGCCTAAGGGTGTATTTAAAGATGTAAAGCTTGGCTCTGTCTTTGTCAGTAGGCATTGTAGCCTAAGGGTGTATTTAAAGATGTAAAGCTTGGCTTCGTCTTGATCAGTAGGTATTGTAGCCTAAGGGTGTATTTAAAGATGTAAAGCTTGGCTCTGTCTTTGTCAGTACACATTGTAGCCTAAGGGTGTATTTAAAGATGTAAAGCTTGGCTCTGTCTTGATCAGTAGGTATTGTAGCCTAAGGGTGTATTTAAAGATGTAAAGCTTGGCTCTGTCTTTGTCAGTAGGCATTGTAGCCTAAGGGTGTATTTAAAGATGTAAAGCTTGGCTCTGTCTTGGTCAGTAGGTATTGTAGCCTAATGGTGTATTTAAAGATATAAAGCTTGGCTCTGTCTTGGTCAGTAGGCATTGTAGCCTAAGGGTGTATTTAAAGATGTAAAGCATGGCTCTGTCTTTGTCAGTAGGTATTGTAGCCTAATGGTGTATTTAAAGATGTAAAGCTTGGCTCTGTCTTGATCAGTAGGCATTGTAGCCTAAGGGTGTATTTAAAGATGTAAAGCTTGGCTCTGTCTTGGTCAGTAGGTATTGTAGCCTAATGGTGTATTTAAAGATGTAAAGCTTGGCTCTGTCTTTGTCAGTAGGCATTGTAGCCTAAGGGTGTATTTAAAGATGTAAAGCTTGGCTCTGTCTTTGTCAGTAGGCATTGTAGCCTAAGTGTGTATTTAAAGATGTAAAGCTTGGCTCTGTCTTTGTCAGTAGGTATTGTAGCCTAAGGGTGTATTTAAAGATGTAAAGCTTGGCTCTGTCTTTGTCAGTAGGTATTGTAGCCTAAGGGTGTATTTAAAGATGTAAAGCTTGGCTCTGTCTTGGTCAGTAGGTATTGTAGCCTAAGTGTGTATTTAAAGATGTAAAGCTTGGCTCTGTCTTTGTCAGTATGCATTGTAGCCTAAGGGTGTATTTAAAGATGTAAAGCTTGGATCTGTCTTTGTCAGTAGGCATTGTAGCCTAAGTGTGTATTTAAAGATGTAAAGCTTGGCTCTGTCTTGGTCAGTAGGTATTGTAGCCTAAGGGTGTATTTAAAGATGTAAAGCTTGGCTCTGTCTTTGTCAGTAGGCATTGTAGCCTAAGGGTGTATTTAAAGATGTAAAGCTTGGCTCTGTCTTTGTCAGTAGGTATTGTAGCCTAAGGGTGTATTTAAAGATGTAAAGCTTGGCTCTGTCTTTGTCAGTTGGTATTGTAGCCTAAGGGTGTATTTAAAGATGTAAAGCTTGGCTCTGTCTTTGTCAGTAGGCATTGTAGCCTAAGGGTGTATTTAAAGATGTAAAGCTTGGCTCCGTCTTGATCAGTAGGTATTGTAGCCTAAGGGTGTATTTAAAGATGTAAAGCTTGGCTCTGTCTTTGTCAGTAGACATTGTAGCCTAAGGGTGTATTTAAAGATGTAAAGCTTGGCTCTGTCTTGATCAGTAGGTATTGTAGCCTAAGGGTGTATTTAAAGATGTAAAGCTTGGCTCTGTCTTTGTCAGTAGGCATTGTAGCCTAAGGGTGTATTTAAAGATGTAAAGCTTGGCTCTGTCTTGATCAGTAGGCATTGTAGCCTAAGGGTGTATTTAAAGATGTAAAGCTTGGCTCTGTCTTGGTCAGTAGGTATTGTAGCCTAATGGTGTATTTAAAGATGTAAAGCTTGGCTCTGTCTTTGTCAGTAGGCATTGTAGCCTAAGGGTGTATTTAAAGATGTAAAGCTTGGCTCTGTCTTTGTCAGTAGGTATTGTAGCCTAAGGGTGTATTTAAAGATGTAAAGCTTGGCTCTGTCTTGATCAGTAGGCATTGTAGCCTAAGGGTGTATTTAAAGATGTAAAGCTTGGCTCTGTCTTGGTCAGTAGGTATTGTAGCCTAAGTGTGTATTTAAAGATGTAAAGCTTGGCTCTGTCTTGGTCAGTAGGTATTGTAGCCTAAGGGTGTATTTAAAGATGTAAAGCTTGGCTCTGTCTTTGTCAGTAGGTATTGTAGCCTAAGGGTGTATTTAAAGATGTAAAGCTTGGCTCCGTCTTTGTCAGTAGGCATTGTAGCCTAAGGGTGTATTTAAAGATGTAAAGCTTGGCTCTGTCTTTGTCAGTAGGCATTGTAGCCTAAGTGTGTATTTTTAAAGATGTAAAGCTTGGCTCTGTCTTGATCAGTAGGCATTGTAGCCTAAGGGTGTATTTAAAGATGTAAAGCTTGGCTCTGTCTTGATCAGTAGGCATTGTAGCCTAAGGGTGTATTTAAAGATGTAAAGCTTGGCTCTGTCTTTGTCAGTAGGCATTGTAGCCTAATGGTGTATTTAAAGATGTAAAGCTTGGCTCTGTCTTTGTCAGTAGGCATTGTAGCCTAAGTGTGTATTTAAAGATGTAAAGCTTGGCTCTGTCTTGATCAGTAGGCATTGTAGCCTAAGGGTGTATTTAAAGATGTAAAGCTTGGCTCTGTCTTGGTCAGTAGGTATTGTAGCCTAATGGTGTATTTAAAGATGTAAAGCTTGGCTCTGTCTTTGTCAGTAGGCATTGTAGCCTAAGGGTGTATTTAAAGATGTAAAGCTTGGCTCTGTCTTTGTCAGTAGGTATTGTAGCCTAAGGGTGTATTTAAAGATGTAAAGCTTGGCTCTGTCTTGATCAGTAGGCATTGTAGCCTAAGGGTGTATTTAAAGATGTAAAGCTTGGCTCTGTCTTGGTCAGTAGGTATTGTAGCCTAAGTGTGTATTTAAAGATGTAAAGTTTGGCTCTGTCTTAGTCAGTAGGCATTGTAGCCTAAGGGTGTATTTAAAGATGTAAAGCTTGGCTCCGTCTTTGTCAGTAGGCATTGTAGCCTAATGGTGTATTTAAAGATGTAAAGCTTGGCTCTGTCTTGATCAGTAGGCATTGTAGCCTAAGGGTGTATTTAAAGATGTAAAGCTTAGCTCTGTCTTGGTCAGTAGGCATTGTAGCCTAAGGGTGTATTTAAAGATGTAAAGCTTGGCTCTGTCTTGATCAGTAGGCATTGTAGCCTAAGGGTGTATTTAAAGATGTAAAGCTTGGCTCTGTCTTTGTCAGTAGGCATTGTAACCTAAGGGTGTATTTAAAGATGTAAAGCTTGGCTCTGTCTTTGTCAGTAGGCATTGTAGCCTAAGGGTGTATTTAAAGATGTAAAGCTTGGCTCTGTCTTGGTCAGTAGGCATTGTAGCCTAAGGGTGTATTTAAAGATGTAAAGCTTGGCTCTGTCTTGATCAGTAGGCATTGTAGCCTAAGGGTGTATTTAAAGATGTAAAGCTTGGCTCTGTCTTTGTCAGTAGGCATTGTAGCCTAAGGGTGTATTTAAAGATGTAAAGCTTGGCTCTGTCTTTGTCAGTAGGTATTGTAGCCTAAGGGTGTATTTAAAGATGTAAAGCTTGGCTCTGTCTTTGTCAGTAGGCATTGTAGCCTAAGGTGTATTTAAAGATGTAAAGCTTGGCTCTGTCTTTGTCAGTAGGCATTGTAGCCTAAGTGTGTATTTAAAGATGTAAAGCTTGGCTCTGTCTTTGTCAGTAGGCATTGTAGCCTAAGGGTGTATTTAAAGATGTAAAGCTTGGCTCTTTCTTGATCAGTAGGCATTGTAGCGTAAGTGTGTATTTAAAGATGTAAAGCTTGGCTCCGTCTTTGTCAGTAGGTATTGTAGCCTAAGGGTGTATTTAAAGATGTAAAGCTTGGCTCTGTCTTTGTCAGTAGGCATTGTAGCCTAAGGGTGTATTTAAAGATGTAAAGCTTGGCTCCGTCTTTGTCAGTAGGCATTGTAGCCTAAGGGTGTATTTAAAGATGTAAAGCTTGGCTCTGTCTTGGTCAGTAGGCATTGTAGCCTAAGGGTGTATTTAAAGATGTAAAGCTTGGCTCTGTCTTTGTCAGTAGGCATTGTAGCCTAAGGGTGTATTTAAAGATGTAAAGCTTGGCTCTGTCATCGTCAGTAGGCATTGTAGCCTAAGGGTGTATTTAAAGATGTAAAGCTTGGCTCTGTCTTTGTCAGTATGTATTGTAGCCTAATGGTGTATTTAAAGATGTAAAGCTTGGCTCTGTCTTGATCAGTAGGCATTGTAGCCTAAGGGTGTATTTAAAGATGTAAAGCTTGGCTCTGTCTTTGTCAGTAGGTATTGTAGACTAAGGGTGTATTTAAAGATGTAACGCTTGGCTCTGTCTTTGTCAGTAGGCATTGTAGCCTAAGGGTGTATTTAAAGATGTAAAGCTTGGCTCTGTCTTTGTCAGTAGGTATTGTAGCCTAAGGGTGTATTTAAAGATGTAAAGCATGGCTCTGTCTTTGTCAGTAGGTATTGTAGCCTAAGGGTGTATTTAAAGATGTAAAGCTTGGCTCCGTCTTTGTCAGTAGGCATTGTAGCCTAAGGGTGTATTTAAGATGTAAAGCATGGCTCTGTCTTGGTCAGTAGGCATTGTAGCCTAAGGGTGTATTCAAAGATGTAAAGCTTGGCTCTGTCTTGGTCAGTAGGTATTGTAGCCTAAGGGTGTATTTAAAGATGTAAAGCTTGGCTCTGTCTTGGTCAGTAGGCATTGTAGCCTAAGGGTGTATTTAAAGATGTAAAGCTTGGCTCCGTCTTTGTCAGTAGGCATTGTAGCCTAAGGGTGTATTTAAAGATGTAAAGCTTGGCTCTGTCTTTGTCAGTAGGTATTGTAGCCTAAGGGTGTATTTAAAGATGTAAAGCTTGGCTCTGTCTTTGTCAGTAGGTATTGTAGCCTAAGGGTGTATTTAAAGATGTAAAGCTTGGCTCTGTCTTTGTCAGTAGGCATTGTAGCCTAAGGGTGTATTTAAAGATGTAGAGCTTGGCTCCGTCTTGATCAGTAGGTATTGTAGCCTAAGGGTGTATTTAAAGATGTAAAGCTTGGCTCTGTCTTTGTCAGTAGACATTGTAGCCTAAGGGTGTATTTAAAGATGTAAAGCTTGGCTCTGTCTTGATCAGTAGGTATTGTAGCCTAAGGGTGTATTTAAAGATGTAAAGCTTGGCTCTGTCTTTGTCAGTAGGCATTGTAGCCTAAGGGTGTATTTAAAGATGTAAAGCTTGGCTCTGTCTTTGTCAGTAGGCATTGTAGCCTAAGGGTGTATTTAAAGATGTAAAGCTTGGCTCTGTCTTGATCAGTAGGCATTGTAGCCTAAGGGTGTATTTAAAGATGTAAAGCTTGGCTCTGTCTTTGTCAGTAGGCATTGTAGCCTAATGGTGTATTTAAAGATGTAAAGCTTGGCTCTGTCTTTGTCAGTAGGCATTGTAGCCTAAGTGTGTATTTAAAGATGTAAAGCTTGGCTCTGTCTTGATCAGTAGGCATTGTAGCCTAAGGGTGTATTTAAAGATGTAAAGCTTGGCTCTGTCTTGGTCAGTAGGTATTGTAGCCTAATGGTGTATTTAAAGATGTAAAGCTTGGCTCTGTCTTTGTCAGTAGGCATTGTAGCCTAAGGGTGTATTTAAAGATGTAAAGCTTGGCTCTGTCATCGTCAGTAGGCATTGTAGCCTAAGGGTGTATTTAAAGATGTAAAGCTTGGCTCTGTCTTTGTCAGTAGGTATTGTAGCCTAATGGTGTATTTAAAGATGTAAAGCTTGGCTCTGTCTTGATCAGTAGGCATTGTAGCCTAAGGGTGTATTTAAAGATGTAAAGCTTGGCTCTGTCTTTGTCAGTAGGTATTGTAGCCTAAGGGTGTATTTAAAGATGTAACGCTTGGCTCCGTCTTTGTCAGTAGGCATTGTAGCCTAAGGGTGTATTTAAAGATGTAAAGCTTGGCTCTGTCTTGGTCAGTAGGTATTGTAGCCTAAGGGTGTATTTAAAGATGTAAAGCATGGCTCTGTCTTTGTCAGTAGGTATTGTAGCCTAAGGGTGTATTTAAAGATGTAAAGCTTGGCTCCGTCTTTGTCAGTAGGCATTGTAGCCTAAGGGTGTATTTAAAGATGTAAAGCATGGCTCTGTCTTGGTCAGTAGGCATTGTAGCCTAAGGGTGTATTCAAAGATGTAAAGCTTGGCTCTGTCTTGGTCAGTAGGTATTGTAGCCTAAGGGTGTATTTAAAGATGTAAAGCTTGGCTCTGTCTTGGTCAGTAGGCATTGTAGCCTAAGGGTGTATTTAAAGATGTAAAGCTTGGCTCCGTCTTTGTCAGTAGGCATTGTAGCCTAAGGGTGTATTTAAAGATGTAAAGCATGGCTCTGTCTTGGTCAGTAGGCATTGTAGCCTAAGGGTGTATTTAAAGATGTAAAGCTTGGCTCTGTCTTGATCAGTAGGCATTGTAGCCTAAGGGTGTATTTAAAGATGTAAAGCTTGGCCTGTCTTGGTCAGTAGGTATTGTAGCCTAAGGGTGTATTTAAAGATGTAAAGCTTGGCTCCGTCTTTGTCAGTAGGCATTGTAGCCTAAGGGTGTATTTAAAGATGTAAAGCTTGGCTCTGTCTTGGTCAGTAGGCATTGTAGCCTAAGGGTGTATTTAAAGATGTAAAGCTTGGCTCTGTCTTTGTCAGTAGGCATTGTAGCCTAAGGGTGTATTTAAAGATGTAAAGCTTGGCTCTGTCTTGGTCAGTAGGTATTGTAGCCTAAGGGTGTATTTAAAGATGTAAAGCTTGGCTCTGTCTTGGTCAGTAGGCATTGTAGCCTAAGGGTGTATTTAAAGATGTAAAGCTTGGCTCCGTCTTTGTCAGTAGGCATTGTAGCCTAAGGGTGTATTTAAAGATGTAAAGCTTGGCTCTGTCTTTGTCAGTAGGCATTGTAGCCTAAGGGTGTATTTAAAGATGTAAAGCATGGCTCTGTCTTGGTCAGTAGGCATTGTAGCCTAAGGGTGTATTTAAAGATGTAAAGCTTGGCTCTGTCTTTGTCAGTAGGCATTGTAGCCTAAGGGTGTATTTAAAGATGTAAAGCTTGGCCTGTCTTGGTCAGTAGGTATTGTAGCCTAAGGGTGTATTTAAAGATGTAATGCTTGGCTCCGTCTTTGTCAGTAGGCATTGTAGCCTAAGGGTGTATTTAAAGATGTAAAGCTTAGCTCTGTCTTGGTCAGTAGGCATTGTAGCCTAAGGGTGTATTTAAAGATGTAAAGCTTGGCTCTGTCTTTGTCAGTAGGCATTGTAGCCTAAGTGTGTATTTAAAGATGTAAAGCTTGGCTCTGTCTTTGTCAGTAGGCATTGTAGCCTAAGGGTGTATTTAAAGATGTAAAGCTTGGCTCTGTCTTGGTCAGTAGGCATTGTAGCCTAAGGGTGTATTTAAAGATGTAAAGCTTGGCTCTGTCTTTGTCAGTAGGCATTGTAGCCTAAGGGTGTATTTAAAGATGTAAAGCTTGGTTCTGTCTTGATCAGTAGGCATTGTAGCCTAAGGGTGTATTTAAAGATGTAAAGCTTGGCTCTGTCTTGGTCAGTAGGTATTGTAGCCTTAGGGTGTATTTAAAGATGTAAAGATTGGCTCTGTCTTGATCAGTAGGTATTGTAGCCTAAGGGTGTATTTAAAGATGTAAAGCTTGGCTCTGTCTTTGTCAGTAGACATTATAGCCTAAGGGTGTATTTAAAGATGTAAAGCTTGGCTCTGTCTTGATCAGTAGGTATTGTAGCCTAAGGGTGTATTTAAAGATGTAAAGCTTGGCTCTGTCTTGGTCAGTAGGCATTGTAGCCTAAGGGTGTATTTAAAGATGTAAAGCTTGGCTCTGTCTTTGTCAGTAGGCATTGTAGCCTAAGGGTGTATTTAAAGATGTAAAGCTTGGCTCTGTCTTTGTCAGTAGGCATTGTAGCCTAAGTGTGTATTTAAAGATGTAAAGCTTGGCTCTGTCTTGATCAGTAGGCATTGTAGCCTAAGGGTGTATTTAAAGATGTAAAGCTTGGCTCTGTCTTGGTCAGTAGGTATTGTAGCCTAATGGTGTATTTAAAGATGTAAAGCTTGGCTCTGTCTTTGTCAGTAGGCATTGTAGCCTAAGGGTGTATTTAAAGATGTAAAGCTTGGCTCTGTCTTTGTCAGTAGGTATTGTAGCCTAAGGGTGTATTTAAAGATGTAAAGCTTGGCTCTGTCTTGATCAGTAGGCATTGTAGCCTAAGGGTGTATTTAAAGATGTAAAGCTTGGCTCTGTCTTGGTCAGTAGGTATTGTAGCCTAAGTGTGTATTTAAAGATGTAAAGCTTGGCTCTGTCTTGGTCAGTAGGTATTGTAGCCTAAGGGTGTATTTAAAGATGTAAAGCTTGGCTCTGTCTTTGTCAGTAGGTATTGTAGCCTAAGGGTGTATTTAAAGATGTAAAGCTTGGCTCCGTCTTTGTCAGTAGGCATTGTAGCCTAAGGGTGTATTTAAAGATGTAAAGCTTGGCTCTGTCTTTGTCAGTAGGCATTGTAGCCTAAGTGTGTATTTTTAAAGATGTAAAGCTTGGCTCTGTCTTGATCAGTAGGCATTGTAGCCTAAGGGTGTATTTAAAGATGTAAAGCTTAGCTCTGTCTTGGTCAGTAGGCATTGTAGTCTAAGGGTGTATTTAAAGATGTAAAGCTTGGCTCTGTCTTGATCAGTAGGCATTGTAGCCTAAGGGTGTATTTAAAGATGTAAAGCTTGGCTCTGTCTTGGTCAGTAGGCATTGTAGCCTAAGGGTGTATTTAAAGATGTAAAGCTTGGCTCTGTCTTTGTCAGTAGGTATTGTAGCCTAAGGGTGTATTTAAAGATGTAAAGCTTGGCTCTGTCTTTGTCAGTAGGCATTGTAGCCTAAGGGTGTATTTAAAGATGTAAAGCTTGGCTCTGTCTTTGTCAGTAGGCATTGTAGCCTAAGTGTGTATTTAAAGATGTAAAGCTTGGATCTGTCTTGGTCAGTAGGCATTGTAGCCTAAGGGTGTATTTAAAGATGTAAAGCTTGGCTCTGTCTTGATCAGTAGGCATTGTAGCCTAAGTGTGTATTTAAAGATGTAAAGCTTGGCTCCGTCTTTGTCAGTAGGTATTGTAGCCTAAGGGTGTATTTAAAGATGTAAAGCTTGGCTCTGTCTTTGTCAGTAGGCATTGTAGCCTAAGGGTGTATTTAAAGATGTAAAGCTTGGCTCCGTCTTTGTCAGTAGGCATTGTAGCCTAAGGGTGTATTTAAAGATGTAAAGCTTGGCTCTGTCTTGGTCAGTAGGCATTGTAGCCTAAGGGTGTATTTAAAGATGTAAAGCTTGGCTCTGTCTTGGTCAGTAGGTATTGTAGCCTAAGGGTGTATTTAAAGATGTAAAGCTTGGCTCTGTCTTTGTCAGTAGGCATTGTAGCCTAAGGGTGTATTTAAAGATGTAAAGCTTGGTTCTGTCTTGGTCAGTAGGTATTGTAGCCTAAGTGTGTATTTAAAGATGTAAAGCTTGGCTCTGTCTTGGTCAGTAGGTATTGTAGCCTAAGGGTGTATTTAAAGATGTAAAGCTTGGCTCTGTCTTTGTCAGTAGGCATTGTAGCCTAAGGGTGTATTTAAAGATGTAAAGCTTGGCTCTGTCTTTGTCAGTAGGTATTGTAGCCTAAGGGTGTATTTAAAGATGTAAAGCTTGGCTCTGTCTTGGTCAGTAGGCATTGTAGTCTAAGGGTGTATTTAAAGATGTAAAGCTTGGCTCCGTCTTTGTCAGTAGGCATTGTAGCCTAAGGGTGTATTTAAAGATGTAAAGCTTGGCTCCGTCTTGATCAGTAGGTATTGTAGCCTAAGGGTGTATTTAAAGATGTAAAGCTTGGCTCTGTCTTGATCAGTAGGTATTGTAGCCTAAGGGTGTATTTAAAGATGTAAAGCTTGGCTCTGTCTTTGTCAGTAGACATTATAGCCTAATGGTGTATTTAAAGATGTAAAGCTTGGCTCTGTCTTGATCAGTAGGTATTGTAGCCTAAGGGTGTATTTAAAGATGTAAAGCTTGGCTCAGTCTTTGTCAGTAGGCATTGTAACCTAAGGGTGTATTTAAAGATGTAAAGCTTGGTTCTGTCTTTGTCAGTAGGCATTGTAGCCTAAGGGTGTATTTAAAGATGTAAAGCTTGGCTCTGTCTTGATCAGTAGGCATTGTAGCCTAAGGGTGTATTTAAAGATGTAAAGCTTGGCTCTGTCTTGGTCAGTAGGCATTGTAGCCTAAGGGTGTATTTAAAGATGTAAAGCTTGGCTCTGTCTTTGTCAGTAGGCATTGTAGCCTAAGGGTGTATTTAAAGATGTAAAGCTTGGCTCTGTCTTTGTCAGTAGGCATTGTAGCCTAAGTGTGTATTTAAAGATGTAAAGCTTGGCTCTGTCTTGATCAGTAGGCATTGTAGCCTAAGGGTGTATTTAAAGATGTAAAGCTTGGCTCTGTCTTGGTCAGTAGGTATTGTAGCCTAATGGTGTATTTAAAGATGTAAAGCTTGGCTCTGTCTTTGTCAGTAGGCATTGTAGCCTAAGGGTGTATTTAAAGATGTAAAGCTTGGCTCTGTCTTGGTCAGTAGGTATTGTAGCCTAAGGGTGTATTTAAAGATGTAAAGCTTGGCTCTGTCTTGATCAGTAGGCATTGTAGCCTAAGGGTGTATTTAAAGATGTAAAGCTTGGCTCTGTCTTGGTCAGTAGGTATTGTAGCCTAAGTGTGTATTTAAAGATGTAAAGCTTGGCTCTGTCTTGGTCAGTATGTATTGTAGCCTAAGGGTGTATTTAAAGATGTAAAGCTTGGCTCTGTCTTTGTCAGTAGGCATTGTAGCCTAAGGGTGTATTTAAAGATGTAAAGCTTGGCTCCGTCTTTGTCAGTAGGCATTGTAGCCTAAGGGTGTATTTAAAGATGTAAAGCTTGGCTCTGTCTTTGTCAGTAGGCATTGTAGCCTAAGTGTGTATTTTTAAAGATGTAAAGCTTGGCTCTGTCTTGATCAGTAGGCATTGTAGCCTAAGGGTGTATTTAAAGATGTAAAGCTTAGCTCTGTCTTTGTCAGTAGGCATTGTAGCCTAAGGGTGTATTTAAAGATGTAAAGCTTGGCTCTGTCTTGATCAGTAGGCATTGTAGCCTAAGGGTGTATTTAAAGATGTAAAGCTTGGCTCTGTCTTTGTCAGTAGGCATTGTAGCCTAAGGGTGTATTTAAAGATGTAAAGCTTGGCTCTGTCTTGGTCAGTAGGCATTGTAGCCTAAGGGTGTATTTAAAGATGTAAAGCTTGGCTCTGTCTTTGTCAGTAGGCATTGTAGCCTAAGGGTGTATTTAAAGATGTAAAGCTTGGCTCTGTCTTGATCAGTAGGCATTGTAGCCTAAGGGTGTATTTAAAGATGTAAAGCTTGGCTCTGTCTTGGTCAGTAGGTATTGTAGCCTTAGGGTGTATTTAAAGATGTAAAGCTTGGCTCTGTCTTTGTCAGTAGGCATTGTAGCCTAAGGGTGTATTTAAAGATGTAAAGCTTGGCTCTGTCTTTGTCAGTAGGCATTGTAGCCTAAGTGTGTATTTAAAGATGTAAAGCTTGGCTCTGTCTTGGTCAGTAGGTATTGTAGCCTAAGGGTGTATTTAAAGATGTAAAGCTTGGCTCTGTCTTTGTCAGTAGGCATTGTAGCCTAAGGGTGTATTTAAAGATGTAAAGCTTGGCTCTGTCTTTGTCAGTAGGTATTGTAGCCTAAGGGTGTATTTAAAGATGTAAAGCTTGGCTCTGTCTTGGTCAGTAGGCATTGTAGCCTAAGGGTGTATTTAAAGATGTAAAGCTTGGCTCTGTCTTTGTCAGTAGGCATTGTAGCCTAAGGGTGTATTTAAAGATGTAAAGCTTGGCTCCGTCTTGATCAGTAGGTATTGTAGCCTAAGGGTGTATTTAAAGATGTAAAGCTTGGCTCTGTCTTGGTCAGTAGGTATTGTAGCCTAAGGGTGTATTTAAAGATGTAAAGCTTGGCTCTGTCTTTGTCAGTAGGCATTGTAGCCTAAGGGTGTATTTAAAGATGTAAAGCTTGGCTCTGTCTTTGTCAGTAGGTATTGTAGCCTAAGGGTGTATTTAAAGATGTAAAGCTTGGCTCTGTCTTGGTCAGTAGGCATTGTAGTCTAAGGGTGTATTTAAAGATGTAAAGCTTGGCTCCGTCTTTGTCAGTAGGCATTGTAGCCTAAGGGTGTATTTAAAGATGTAAAGCTTGGCTCCGTCTTGATCAGTAGGTATTGTAGCCTAAGGGTGTATTTAAAGATGTAAAGCTTGGCTCTGTCTTGATCAGTAGGTATTGTAGCCTAAGGGTGTATTTAAAGATGTAAAGCTTGGCTCTGTCTTTGTCAGTAGACATTATAGCCTAATGGTGTATTTAAAGATGTAAAGCTTGGCTCTGTCTTGATCAGTAGGTATTGTAGCCTAAGGGTGTATTTAAAGATGTAAAGCTTGGCTCAGTCTTTGTCAGTAGGCATTGTAGCCTAAGGGTGTATTTAAAGATGTAAAGCTTGGTTCTGTCTTTGTCAGTAGGCATTGTAGCCTAAGGGTGTATTTAAAGATGTAAAGCTTGGCTCTGTCTTGATCAGTAGGCATTGTAGCCTAAGGGTGTATTTAAAGATGTAAAGCTTGGCTCTGTCTTGGTCAGTAGGCATTGTAGCCTAAGGGTGTATTTAAAGATGTAAAGCTTGGCTCTGTCTTTGTCAGTAGGCATTGTAGCCTAAGGGTGTATTTAAAGATGTAAAGCTTGGCTCTGTCTTTGTCAGTAGGCATTGTAGCCTAAGTGTGTATTTAAAGATGTAAAGCTTGGCTCTGTCTTGATCAGTAGGCATTGTAGCCTAAGGGTGTATTTAAAGATGTAAAGCTTGGCTCTGTCTTGGTCAGTAGGTATTGTAGCCTAATGGTGTATTTAAAGATGTAAAGCTTGGCTCTGTCTTTGTCAGTAGGCATTGTAGCCTAAGGGTGTATTTAAAGATGTAAAGCTTGGCTCTGTCTTGGTCAGTAGGTATTGTAGCCTAAGGGTGTATTTAAAGATGTAAAGCTTGGCTCTGTCTTGATCAGTAGGCATTGTAGCCTAAGGGTGTATTTAAAGATGTAAAGCTTGGCTCTGTCTTGGTCAGTAGGTATTGTAGCCTAAGTGTGTATTTAAAGATGTAAAGCTTGGCTCTGTCTTGGTCAGTATGTATTGTAGCCTAAGGGTGTATTTAAAGATGTAAAGCTTGGCTCTGTCTTTGTCAGTAGGCATTGTAGCCTAAGTGTGTATTTAAAGATGTAAAGCTTGGCTCCGTCTTTGTCAGTAGGCATTGTAGCCTAAGGGTGTATTTAAAGATGTAAAGCTTGGCTCTGTCTTTGTCAGTAGGCATTGTAGCCTAAGTGTGTATTTTTAAAGATGTAAAGCTTGGCTCTGTCTTGATCAGTAGGCATTGTAGCCTAAGGGTGTATTTAAAGATGTAAAGCTTAGCTCTGTCTTTGTCAGTAGGCATTGTAGCCTAAGGGTGTATTTAAAGATGTAAAGCTTGGCTCTGTCTTGATCAGTAGGCATTGTAGCCTAAGGGTGTATTTAAAGATGTAAAGCTTGGCTCTGTCTTTGTCAGTAGGCATTGTAGCCTAAGGGTGTATTTAAAGATGTAAAGCTTGGCTCTGTCTTGGTCAGTAGGCATTGTAGCCTAAGGGTGTATTTAAAGATGTAAAGCTTGGCTCTGTCTTTGTCAGTAGGCATTGTAGCCTAAGGGTGTATTTAAAGATGTAAAGCTTGGCTCTGTCTTGATCAGTAGGCATTGTAGCCTAAGGGTGTATTTAAAGATGTAAAGCTTGGCTCTGTCTTGGTCAGTAGGTATTGTAGCCTTAGGGTGTATTTAAAGATGTAAAGCTTGGCTCTGTCTTTGTCAGTAGGCATTGTAGCCTAAGGGTGTATTTAAAGATGTAAAGCTTGGCTCTGTCTTTGTCAGTAGGCATTGTAGCCTAAGTGTGTATTTAAAGATGTAAAGCTTGGCTCTGTCTTGGTCAGTAGGTATTGTAGCCTAAGGGTGTATTTAAAGATGTAAAGCTTGGCTCTGTCTTTGTCAGTAGGCATTGTAGCCTAAGGGTGTATTTAAAGATGTAAAGCTTGGCTCTGTCTTTGTCAGTAGGTATTGTAGCCTAAGGGTGTATTTAAAGATGTAAAGCTTGGCTCTGTCTTGGTCAGTAGGCATTGTAGCCTAAGGGTGTATTTAAAGATGTAAAGCTTGGCTCTGTCTTTGTCAGTAGGCATTGTAGCCTAAGGGTGTATTTAAAGATGTAAAGCTTGGCTCCGTCTTGATCAGTAGGTATTGTAGCCTAAGGGTGTATTTAAAGATGTAAAGCTTGGCTCTGTCTTGATCAGTAGGTATTGTAGCCTAAGGGTGTATTTAAAGATGTAAAGCTTGGCTCTGTCTTTGTCAGTAGGCATTGTAGCCTAAGGGTGTATTTAAAGATGTAAAGCTTGGCTCTGTCTTTGTCAGTAGGCATTGTAGCCTAAGGGTGTATTTAAAGATGTAAAGCTTGGCTCCGTCTTTGTCAGTAGGCATTGTAGCCTAAGGGTGTATTTAAAGATGTAAAGCTTGGCTCTGTCTTTGTCAGTAGGCATTGTAGCCTAAGTGTGTATTTTTAAAGATGTAAAGCTTGGCTCTGTCTTGATCAGTAGGCATTGTAGCCTAAGGGTGTATTTAAAGATGTAAAGCTTAGCTCTGTCTTTGTCAGTAGGCATTGTAGCCTAAGGGTGTATTTAAAGATGTAAAGCTTGGCTCTGTCTTGATCAGTAGGCATTGTAGCCTAAGGGTGTATTTAAAGATGTAAAGCTTGGCTCTGTCTTTGTCAGTAGGCATTGTAGCCTAAGGGTGTATTTAAAGATGTAAAGCTTGGCTCTGTCTTGGTCAGTAGGCATTGTAGCCTAAGGGTGTATTTAAAGATGTAAAGCTTGGCTCTGTCTTTGTCAGTAGGCATTGTAGCCTAAGGGTGTATTTAAAGATGTAAAGCTTGGCTCTGTCTTGATCAGTAGGCATTGTAGCCTAAGGGTGTATTTAAAGATGTAAAGCTTGGCTCTGTCTTGGTCAGTAGGTATTGTAGCCTTAGGGTGTATTTAAAGATGTAAAGCTTGGCTCTGTCTTTGTCAGTAGGCATTGTAGCCTAAGGGTGTATTTAAAGATGTAAAGCTTGGCTCTGTCTTTGTCAGTAGGCATTGTAGCCTAAGTGTGTATTTAAAGATGTAAAGCTTGGCTCTGTCTTGGTCAGTAGGTATTGTAGCCTAAGGGTGTATTTAAAGATGTAAAGCTTGGCTCTGTCTTTGTCAGTAGGCATTGTAGCCTAAGGGTGTATTTAAAGATGTAAAGCTTGGCTCTGTCTTTGTCAGTAGGTATTGTAGCCTAAGGGTGTATTTAAAGATGTAAAGCTTGGCTCTGTCTTGGTCAGTAGGCATTGTAGCCTAAGGGTGTATTTAAAGATGTAAAGCTTGGCTCTGTCTTTGTCAGTAGGCATTGTAGCCTAAGGGTGTATTTAAAGATGTAAAGCTTGGCTCCGTCTTGATCAGTAGGTATTGTAGCCTAAGGGTGTATTTAAAGATGTAAAGCTTGGCTCTGTCTTGATCAGTAGGTATTGTAGCCTAAGGGTGTATTTAAAGATGTAAAGCTTGGCTCTGTCTTTGTCAGTAGGCATTGTAGCCTAAGGGTGTATTTAAAGATGTAAAGCTTGGCTCTGTCTTGATCAGTAGGTATTGTAGCCTAAGGGTGTATTTAAAGATGTAAAGCTTGGCTCTGTCTTTGTCAGTAGGCATTGTAGCCTAAGGGTGTATTTAAAGATGTAAAGCTTGGCTCTGTCTTTGTCAGTAGGCATTGTGGCCTAAGGGTGTATTTAAAGATGTAAAGCTTGGCTCTGTCTTGATCAGTAGGCATTGTAGCCTAAGGGTGTATTTAAAGATGTAAAGCTTGGCTCTGTCGTGGTCAGTAGGCATTGTAGCCTAAGGGTGTATTTAAAGATGTAAAGCTTGGCTCTGTCTTGATCAGTAGGTATTGTAGCCTAAGGGTGTATTTAAAGATGTAAAGCTTGGCTCTGTCTTGGTCAGTAGGCATTGTAGCCTAAGGGTGTATTTAAAGATGTAAAGCTTGGCTCTGTCTTGATCAGTAGGTATTGTAGCCTAAGGGTGTATTTAAAGATGTAAAGCTTGGCTCTGTCTTTGTCAGTAGACATTATAGCCTAATGGTGTATTTAAAGATGTAAAGCTTGGCTCTGTCTTGATCAGTAGGTATTGTAGCCTAAGGGTGTATTTAAAGATGTAAAGCTTGGCTCTGTCTTGGTCAGTAGGCATTGTAGCCTAAGGGTGTATTTAAAGATGTAAAGCTTGGCTCTGTCTTTGTCAGTAGGCATTGTAGCCTAAGGGTGTATTTAAAGATGTAAAGCTTGGCTCTGTCTTGATCAGTAGGCATTGTAGCCTAAGGGTGTATTTAAAGATGTAAAGCTTGGCTCTGTCTTGGTCAGTAGGCATTGTAGCCTAAGGGTGTATTTAAAGATGTAAAGCTTGGCTCTGTCTTTGTCAGTAGGCATTGTAGCCTAAGGGTGTATTTAAAGATGTAAAGCTTGGCTCTGTCTTTGTCAGTAGGCATTGTAGCCTAAGTGTGTATTTAAAGATGTAAAGCTTGGCTCTGTCTTGATCAGTAGGCATTGTAGCCTAAGGGTGTATTTAAAGATGTAAAGCTTGGCTCTGTCTTTGTCAGTAGGCATTGTAGCCTAAGGGTGTATTTAAAGATGTAAAGCTTGGCTCTGTCTTTGTCAGTAGGCATTGTAGCCTAAGGGTGTATTTAAAGATGTAAAGCTTGGCTCTGTCTTGATCAGTAGGCATTGTAGCCTAAGGGTGTATTTAAAGATGTAAAGCTTGGCTCTGTCTTGGTCAGTAGGCATTGTAGCCTAAGGGTGTATTTAAAGATGTAAAGCTTGGCTCTGTCTTTGTCAGTAGGCATTGTAGCCTAAGGGTGTATTTAAAGATGTAAAGCTTGGCTCTGTCTTTGTCAGTAGGCATTGTAGCCTAAGTGTGTATTTAAAGATGTAAAGCTTGGCTCTGTCTTGATCAGTAGGCATTGTAGCCTAAGGGTGTATTTAAAGATGTAAAGCTTGGCTCTGTCTTGGTCAGTAGGTATTGTAGCCTAATGGTGTATTTAAAGATGTAAAGCTTGGCTCTGTCTTTGTCAGTAGGTATTGTAGCCTAAGGGTGTATTTAAAGATGTAAAGCTTGGCTCTGTCTTGATCAGTAGGCATTGTAGCCTAAGGGTGTATTTAAAGATGTAAAGCTTGGCTCTGTCTTGGTCAGTAGGTATTGTAGCCTAAGTGTGTATTTAAAGATGTAAAGCTTGGCTCTGTCTTGGTCAGTATGTATTGTAGCCTAAGGGTGTATTTAAAGATGTAAAGCTTGGCTCTGTCTTTGTCAGTAGGCATTGTAGCCTAAGGGTGTATTTAAAGATGTAAAGCTTGGCTCCGTCTTTGTCAGTAAGCATTGTAGCCTAAGGGTGTATTTAAAGATGTAAAGCTTGGCTCTGTCTTTGTCAGTAGGCATTGTAGCCTAAGTGTGTATTTTTAAAGATGTAAAGCTTGGCTCTGTCTTGATCAGTAGGCATTGTAGCCTAAGGGTGTATTTAAAGATGTAAAGCTTAGCTCTGTCTTGGTCAGTAGGCATTGTAGCCTAAGGGTGTATTTAAAGATGTAAAGCTTGGCTCTGTCTTGATCAGTAGGCATTGTAGCCTAAGGGTGTATTTAAAGATGTAAAGCTTGGCTCTGTCTTTGTCAGTAGGCATTGTAGCCTAAGGGTGTATTTAAAGATGTAAAGCTTGGCTCTGTCTTGGTCAGTAGGCATTGTAGCCTAAGGGTGTATTTAAAGATGTAAAGCTTGGCTCTGTCTTTGTCAGTAGGCATTGTAGCCTAAGGGTGTATTTAAAGATGTAAAGCTTGGCTCTGTCTTGATCAGTAGGCATTGTAGCCTAAGGGTGTATTTAAAGATGTAAAGCTTGGCTCTGTCTTGGTCAGTAGGTATTGTAGCCTTAGGGTGTATTTAAAGATGTAAAGCTTGGCTCTGTCTTTGTCAGTAGGCATTGTAGCCTAAGGGTGTATTTAAAGATGTAAAGCTTGGCTCTGTCTTTGTCAGTAGGCATTGTAGCCTAAGTGTGTATTTAAAGATGTAAAGCTTGGCTCTGTCTTGGTCAGTAGGTATTGTAGCCTAAGGGTGTATTTAAAGATGTAAAGCTTGGCTCTGTCTTTGTCAGTAGGCATTGTAGCCTAAGGGTGTATTTAAAGATGTAAAGCTTGGCTCTGTCTTTGTCAGTAGGTATTGTAGCCTAAGGGTGTATTTAAAGATGTAAAGCTTGGCTCTGTCTTGGTCAGTAGGCATTGTAGCCTAAGGGTGTATTTAAAGATGTAAAGCTTGGCTCCGTCTTTGTCAGTAGGCATTGTAGCCTAAGGGTGTATTTAAAGATGTAAAGCTTGGCTCCGTCTTGATCAGTAGGTATTGTAGCCTAAGTGTGTATTTAAAGATGTAAAGCTTGGCTCTGTCTTGATCAGTAGGTATTGTAGCCTAAGGGTGTATTTAAAGATGTAAAGCTTGGCTCTGTCTTTGTCAGTAGGCATTGTAGCCTAAGGGTGTATTTAAAGATGTAAAGCTTGGCTCTGTCTTGATCAGTAGGTATTGTAGCCTAAGGGTGTATTTAAAGATGTAAAGCTTGGCTCTGTCTTGATCAGTAGGCATTGTAGCCTAAGGGTGTATTTAAAGATGTAAAGCTTGGCTCTGTCGTGGTCAGTAGGCATTGCAGCCTAAGGGTGTATTTAAAGATGTAAAGCTTGGCTCTGTCTTTGTCAGTAGGCATTGTAGCCTAAGGGTGTATTTAAAGATGTAAAGCTTGGCTCTGTCTTTGTCAGTAGGCATTGTAGCCTAAGTGTGTATTTAAAGATGTAAAGCTTGGCTCTGTCTTGATCAGTAGGCATTGTAGCCTAAGGGTGTATTTAAAGATGTAAAGCTTGGCTCTGTCTTGGTCAGTAGGTATTGTAGCCTAATGGTGTATTTAAAGATGTAAAGCTTGGCTCTGTCTTGGTCAGTAGGCATTGTAGCCTAAGGGTGTATTTAAAGATGTAAAGCTTGGCTCTGTCTTTGTCAGTAGGCATTGTAGCCTAAGGGTGTATTTAAAGATGTAAAGCTTGGCTCTGTCTTGATCAGTAGGCATTGTAGCCTAAGGGTGTATTTAAAGATGTAAAGCTTGGCTCTGTCTTGGTCAGTAGGTATTGTAGCCTTAGGGTGTATTTAAAGATGTAAAGCTTGGCTCTGTCTTTGTCAGTAGGCATTGTAGCCTAAGGGTGTATTTAAAGATGTAAAGCTTGGCTCTGTCTTTGTCAGTAGGTATTGTAGCCTAAGTGTGTATTTAAAGATGTAAAGCTTGGCTCTGTCTTGGTCAGTAGGTATTGTAGCCTAAGGGTGTATTTAAAGATGTAAAGCTTGGCTCTGTCTTTGTCAGTAGGCATTGTAGCCTAAGGGTGTATTTAAAGATGTAAAGCTTGGCTCTGTCTTTGTCAGTAGGTATTGTAGCCTAAGGGTGTATTTAAAGATGTAAAGCTTGGCTCTGTCTTGGTCAGTAGGCATTGTAGCCTAAGGGTGTATTTAAAGATGTAAAGCTTCGCTCCGTCTTGATCAGTAGGTATTGTAGCCTAAGGGTGTATTTAAAGATGTAAAGCTTGGCTCTGTCTTTGTCAGTAGGCATTGTAGCCTAAGGGTGTATTTAAAGATGTAAAGCTTGGCTCTGTCTTGATCAGTAGGTATTGTAGCCTAAGGGTGTATTTAAAGATGTAAAGCTTGGCTCTGTCTTTGTCAGTAGGCATTGTAGCCTAAGGGTGTATTTAAAGATGTAAAGCTTGGCTCTGTCTTTGTCAGTAGGCATTGTAGCCTAAGGGTGTATTTAAAGATGTAAAGCTTGGCTCTGTCTTGATCAGTAGGCATTGTAGCCTAAGGGTGTATTTAAAGATGTAAAGCTTGGCTCTGTCTTGGTCAGTAGGCATTGTAGCCTAAGGGTGTATTTAAAGATGTAAAGCTTGGCTCTGTCTTTGTCAGTAGGCATTGTAGCCTAAGGGTGTATTTAAAGATGTAAAGCTTGGCTCTGTCTTTGTCAGTAGGCATTGTAGCATAAGTGTGTATTTAAAGATGTAAAGCTTGGCTCTGTCTTGATCAGTAGGCATTGTAGCCTAAGTGTGTATTTAAAGATGTAAAGCTTAGCTCTGTCTTGGTCAGTAGGTATTGTAGCCTAATGGTGTATTTAAAGATGTAAAGCTTGGCTCTGTCTTTGTCAGTAGGCATTGTAGCCTAAGGGTGTATTTAAAGATGTAAAGCTTGGCTCTGTCTTTGTCAGTAGGTATTGTAGCCTAAGGGTGTATTTAAAGATGTAAAGCTTGGCTCTGTCTTGATTAGTAGGCATTGTAGCCTAAGGGTGTATTTAAAGATGTAAAGCTTGGCTCCGTCTTGGTCAGTAGGTATTGTAGCCTAAGTGTGTATTTAAAGATGTAAAGCTTGGCTCTGTCTTGGTCAGTAGGTATTGTAGCCTAAGGGTGTATTTAAAGATGTAAAGCTTGGCTCTGTCTTTGTCAGTAGGCATTGTAGCCTAAGGGTGTATTTAAAGATGTAAAGCTTGGCTCTGTCTTTGTCAGTAGGTATTGTAGCCTAATGGTGTATTTAAAGATGTAAAGCTTGGCTCTGTCTTTGTCAGTAGGCATTGTAGCCTAAGGGTGTATTTAAAGATGTAAAGCTTGGCTCTGTCTTTGTCAGTAGGCATTGTAGCCTAAGGGTGTATTTAAAGATGTAAAGCTTAGCTCTGTCTTTGTCAGTAGGCATTGTAGCCTAAGGGTGTATTTAAAGATGTAAAGCTTGGCTCTGTCTTGGTCAGTAGGCATTGTAGCCTAAGGGTGTATTTAAAGATGTAAAGCTTGGCTCTGTCTTGGTCAGTAGATATTGTAGCCTAAGGGTGTATTTAAAGATGTAAAGCTTGGCTCTGTCTTTGTCAGTAGGCATTGTAGCCTAAGGGTGTATTTAAAGATGTAAAGCTTGGCTCTGTCTTTGTCAGTAGGTATTGTAGCCTAAGTGTGTATTTAAAGATGTAAAGCTTGGCTCTGTCTTGGTCAGTAGGTATTGTAGCCTAAGGGTGTATTTAAAGATGTAAAGCTTGGCTCTGTCTTTGTCAGTAGGCATTGTAGCCTAAGGGTGTATTTAAAGATGTAAAGCTTGGCTCTGTCTTTGTCAGTAGGTATTGTAGCCTAAGGGTGTATTTAAAGATGTAAAGCTTGGCTCTGTCTTGGTCAGTAGGCATTGTAGCCTAAGGGTGTATTTAAAGATGTAAAGCTTCGCTCCGTCTTGATCAGTAGGTATTGTAGCCTAAGTGTGTATTTAAAGATGTAAAGCTTGGCTCTGTCTTGATCAGTAGGTATTGTAGCCTAAGGGTGTATTTAAAGATGTAAAGCTTGGCTCTGTCTTTGTCAGTAGGCATTGTAGCCTAAGGGTGTATTTAAAGATGTAAAGCTTGGCTCTGTCTTGATCAGTAGGTATTGTAGCCTAAGGGTGTATTTAAAGATGTAAAGCTTGGCTCTGTCTTTGTCAGTAGGCATTGTAGCCTAAGGGTGTATTTAAAGATGTAAAGCTTGGCTCTGTCTTTGTCAGTAGGCATTGTAGCCTAAGGGTGTATTTAAAGATGTAAAGCTTGGCTCTGTCTTGATCAGTAGGCATTGTAGCCTAAGGGTGTATTTAAAGATGTAAAGCTTGGCTCTGTCTTGGTCAGTAGGCATTGTAGCCTAAGGGTGTATTTAAAGATGTAAAGCTTGGCTCTGTCTTTGTCAGTAGGCATTGTAGCCTAAGGGTGTATTTAAAGATGTAAAGCTTGGCTCTGTCTTTGTCAGTAGGCATTGTAGCCTAAGTGTGTATTTAAAGATGTAAAGCTTGGCTCTGTCTTGATCAGTAGGCATTGTAGCCTAAGTGTGTATTTAAAGATGTAAAGCTTAGCTCTGTCTTGGTCAGTAGGTATTGTAGCCTAATGGTGTATTTAAAGATGTAAAGCTTGGCTCTGTCTTTGTCAGTAGGCATTGTAGCCTAAGGGTGTATTTAAAGATGTAAAGCTTGGCTCTGTCTTTGTCAGTAGGTATTGTAGCCTAAGGGTGTATTTAAAGATGTAAAGCTTGGCTCTGTCTTGATTAGTAGGCATTGTAGCCTAAGGGTGTATTTAAAGATGTAAAGCTTGGCTCCGTCTTGGTCAGTAGGTATTGTAGCCTAAGTGTGTATTTAAAGATGTAAAGCTTGGCTCTGTCTTGGTCAGTAGGTATTGTAGCCTAAGGGTGTATTTAAAGATGTAAAGCTTGGCTCTGTCTTTGTCAGTAGGCATTGTAGCCTAAGGGTGTATTTAAAGATGTAAAGCTTGGCTCTGTCTTTGTCAGTAGGTATTGTAGCCTAATGGTGTATTTAAAGATGTAAAGCTTGGCTCTGTCTTTGTCAGTAGGCATTGTAGCCTAAGGGTGTATTTAAAGATGTAAAGCTTGGCTCTGTCTTGGTCAGTAGGCATTGTAGCCTAAGGGTGTATTTAAAGATGTAAAGCTTAGCTCTGTCTTTGTCAGTAGGCATTGTAGCCTAAGGGTGTATTTAAAGATGTAAAGCTTGGCTCTGTCTTGGTCAGTAGGCATTGTAGCCTAAGGGTGTATTTAAAGATGTAAAGCTTGGCTCTGTCTTGGTCAGTAGGTATTGTAGCCTAAGGGTGTATTTAAAGATGTAAAGCTTGGCTCTGTCTTTGTCAGTAGGCATTGTAGCCTAAGGGTGTATTTAAAGATGTAAAGCTTGGCTCCGTCTTGGTCAGTAGGCATTGTAGCCTAAGGGTGTATTTAAAGATGTAAAGCTTGGCTCTGTCTTGGTCAGTAGGTATTGTAGCCTAAGGGTGTATTTAAAGATGTAAAGCTTGGCTCTGTCTTTGTCAGTAGGCATTGTAGCCTAAGGGTGTATTTAAAGATGTAAAGCTTGGCTCTGTCTTGGTCAGTAGGTATTGTAGCCTAAGGGTGTATTTAAAGATGTAAAGCTTGGCTCTGTCTTGGTCAGTAGGCATTGTAGCCTAAGGGTGTATTTAAAGATGTAAAGCTTGGCTCCGTCTTTGTCAGTAGGCATTGTAGCCTAAGGGTGTATTTAAAGATGTAAAGCTTGGCTCTGTCTTGGTCAGTAGGTATTGTAGCCTAAGGGTGTATTTAAAGATGTAAAGCTTGGCTCTGTCTTTGTCAGTAGGCATTGTAGCCTAAGGGTGTATTTAAAGATGTAAAGCATGGCTCTGTCTTTGTTTTAAGATTCTATGGTTAAATCATATATGATTTACCATCATCTTCAAATGGGTCAAATCAAAGACTATAAAATCTATAGCTGTTGCTTCTTCAATAAGTACTCGGTATTATGGAGCAAGAGGAAAGACTGGTTAGCTCTGAATTAGGATAATGTGTCGGAGTAGAACGACATGCCTACTCACGTTGTTTCAGAGAGCTAGCACTATAGGGTTAGGGTTATGGTGTTTAGTATTGTAACGCAACTTTCAACAATATTACAGTTGTATCGTTGCAGTCAGTTTTATTGGTGGAGGAAACTGAGTACCAAGAGATAACCACCGTCCTGCCGCAATTCACTGACAAACTTTACCACATAATGTTGTATCGAGTACACCTCGCGGGATTCAAACTCACAATTAATGTTAGTGGTGATAGGCACTGATGCTTGCACTATTAATATCCAACAGACATCATCTTCATCTCATCGAGATGTAACTTGTTCTAACCATGACATTGCTCACTTGGGGTTAAAAGACAATCGCTCACACACTCATTCAATAACTTCTTTAAAAAAAATTCCAATATGTATACAACGTATATCTAAATGCTGCTTCCTTGGAAATATCTGTTGTCAAAAAAATGCCATTTTTACACAAGTACTTGTTTGGTCAATTGCCTGTCATGGTTTTCATTTTCAAATTTTTATATGACATTTTCTGTATCAATCCAATTCAAATGTAATCATATTGAAGAGGGCCATCCAAAGAGTATCACATCCAAGTTTGGTCTAATTTGTCCCAGTGGTTCCCAAGAAGATCAAAATGTAAAAATTGAATGGACGACTGATGCTAAGTGATGGGGGCTCACTTGAACCTTTCACTCTGAGGAACCAAAATTGTATATCTCTGGAACCAATGAGCCATTTAAAAATAGTCTGCTGGAATGTTCATTAGGTAGCTAAATAAATTCTGCCAATCAGGAAACCCATGGTGGCCACCAGGCAAAGACTGATTTTAACATAACACAGGACCCAATTAGAAAATACATTACAGCTTTTCCTCAGAAACAAATGAACAGGTGAAAAGGAAAACAGCTAGATTGTTCATTGAATGGACCAGTAGACAAATACACACACAAGGTAAAAGAAAATGTTTAAAAGGAACAATACAGAAATGCTTAATTATCTTCATAGAAACTATAAACCCAATTGAACCCACAATGAACGTGCATGTTCACTGAATAACAAGTTGACAATTTGTAACAGGGTGAGCAACATATGCTCCTGTGTACCTCTTGTTATAAGAAGAGAGACTCTGCTCAAAGTCATCACATCTGTAATAAGTCGGTACAATAATCTGCCAACACATTTTACTGTGTCTGGCACTTTAAAATCTGATTCAACCCACCATTTCTTTAGAAATGCCTGTACCAAGTCAGGGTCATTACGGTTTTCACAGTTTTCCGATTGTTGACTGCTTTTGTCTGTTTATATAATTCTGAGTTTTGACTTTCCCTTTGTAAGATTGTTCAGAGTTTGGTAATTTTGTTATTACCCTTATTTAATATGTCAATACAATATATTGTTTATACATTTTCTTTTACATTAAATATAAATCCAACCTAATTAGTTATCCTTCTTCTTCAGTCACTATCAAACTTTATTGTTCAATACAGTTAAGAGGTCACCTTTGGGACAAAGAAAATGTGGTCTTATAAGACAGGTGACCTCTTAAGAGGTTTAATTCATATGAAATTTTCTATAACAGGTCAAGAGAAGGATGACCTTAATATTGGCAGGTTTGGCTGTATAATCCAGGTATGTTCAGTTTTATCAGTTTCTAATATTAGAAAGTTACAGGCAGTGCCGGATTTACCTATAGGCTCGACAGGCTGAAGCCTAGGGCCTCCGGCCAAGGTGTATAATATTTTTAAGACTGTTAGTGTTATCGGACTTTCACACTTATGCTGTCATAGTGTACTGTACTTTCTAAACAACCCTTCAGTCATTTTCCTTACACAGTTGCACTCCCATTTCAGAATATTAAACACACCTCGTCATCCTCACCTTTATTGAAATTGATTACACACTTCCATCTTCCTCCAGTCGTGAAGGTGGGGAATTGCGAGGGGCCTCACAAGTGGAATAGCCTAGGGCCTCTCTTTTATCTAAATCCTGCACTGGTTACAGGTGGTTTTTCTGTTACTTAAATAAAGAGCCAATAACATTGTTTTACCCACTTCTAATTTTACAGCCAGATAAAATCTTGGCAATATGTGTCATCAATTTCTAATTTTAGAGCCAGTAATAATTTCAGTCCATGTGTTCTGATTAAAATCGAGATTAAGGTCATGATCACCGTTTTACTCACTGCAAGGTGCACTTCATCTATCTGTTACTTACATGTTTTTTTTTATACAGGAACACCAGCTTCCTCCACCATTAAACATGATTAGCTAAAAGCTACTTAAAATATCTAAAGAACATATTCAATCAATCAGTTAGATGGAGAAACCAAAATACTTCAGAGCCAATGATGAGGGCTTGAGTTATGTTGTTTTACACAACTTTCAACAATATTTCAGTCATATTGTGGCAATCAGTTTTATTGGAGGAGGAAACCGAGAGTATCTGTTGAAAATCACTGACCTGCTGCAGGTCACCGAAAAACGTGTGTTGCATCGAGTGCACCTCCCCATGAGCGGGATTCAACTCACAACTTAAGTGGCAATAGGCACTGATTGCACAGGTAGTTATAAATCCAACTACTATACGATCACAACTATGACTGGAAAATTTCTGGAAAGATTTTTATGCAAGGCAACACCAGAGCCTTTAACCACTCGCCTGATTTTTGACTTATAAATCTTATAGAAGCTGCCCCTCATTAGCGAGACAACCCCTCGTATCTCCAAGCAATTGTTAGGTAGTCTCTCATTCTTTTAAGTGCTTGCTCCGTGATTGTGAGACAACCCCAAATACATTAGCTATTGTGAGATAGCCCCTCATACCATACACTGGTCAATCACAACACAACAAAACAAGCCAGTATGGAGTGTTGTATCAACAGAAGTAAAGAATACCACCAATTACTGCAACTGAAATGTAGAACAAGAAGAAGAGTTTGAAGATACCCAAGGGGTAATCAGAATCCATAAATCAAAGAACACAATGGCCAAAATAAAAGTCCTGTTCTTTACTTCATGACTTATGTTTAATGTTGGATAGTCTCTCATGTTCATTTACATCCACATCCTTTTATATGAAGAATTACTTCACATAAACCATTTTTGAAAGAAGTAATGGTAAATTATTCCACTACTGAACTTAATTTCCATGGTACTGATATAAATAACAAGATGTATTTTTCTGTTTTTGACATTTTTTTGTATTTATTGCATGATATCTACTAACTAGATGCTATGATAAGCAAAAACAGAAAAAAATGGGTTCTTTGAATGTATAAATGGATATTCCCATCCATGATGTGTATAAGATATATATATATAATATGTCAATAAAACAAGTGCGCTAATCAATCATTGGTAACCTGGAGGGTAAAGGTCATGCAATGCCATTATCTAAGATGAAGACTTAATTTGACATAATTACTGTAAATGGTTGTCAATAATATGCACTTTACAGTGAATGGTTTTCAACAGTATGCACTTAAGCACAACACACATTTGAGGACTTTTTGCCGATTACACAAGAATGATCATTACTTTATACTACTCGTCCAGCAGGGTCAAGTCGGTATGGGCAAAACAAAACAAATTTGTGCAAATGGGATAATTAAAATTTTTAAGGCAAAAATGAGTGACTAAGGATTTGTACATACTGTTTTTTTAAATAGCAAATTTTATGTTTTAATCATTGAAAAGTGACATTTTTTTCATTATTATTATTATTATTACACAAGGGTATAATTAAGATACCTTAAAATAACATCAAAGTTCACTTTTGTAATTTTCATGTTTCCTTAGAAATGTTACATTAATTTTAAATCATTGATAGTTATGTAATAAAGTTAGAATGTATATATCATGTACTTATCATTAGTAATGTTTGTACTTTAAATACACAGGTGGTCTAGTTACAATGATGCCATGTGAAGGAAGAAAGTATATAATATTTAACAATTTAATTTCAATTTTAGCATCTGCTGAGTGGGGTCACATCAGAGGTTATCATCAACAAGACGACCACCATGGTAAATTTTTCCTGTCTTGGACATTAATTCATTTTGTCTGCATTTTAAGTGGGTTTGGAAAATATTTTTTAATGCTTTATACAAATTATGTTATCAAAAATAATCTGTCATTTAAAATAAAAACAACAGTTTCGATGTCCCTTCAAGATATAAGATAGACAAATATGTGTCTTTTTTTTTTTTTTTAACTCGGTCACTGATAAACAAAGATAAAAATTAATATTACTTATTAATGAAAACCAATGAACATATTTTTTCAAGGATTACGGTGTTTAATGCCACTTTCAACAATTTTTCAGCTATAATGTGGCGGTACACATTTTAAAATATGCTTAAAGGCAAATATTTCTATTCTTTATTTAAGAAATAATTCATGGAAGCCATATGTATATATTGTTTTTACCACGGGTAGGCCTTTATGTGACGAAGTTTTAAAAAGCTGACACAAAGGCCTACACGTGGTAAAAACAATATATACATACGACTTCCATGAATTATTTTGATTCTAATATGTAAAAATTGGTAAAATATCATTATAAATTGTCGATGACGTCATAAATTACAATGGGTGTAGGTATATATTATTTTTACCACAGGTTTGGACTCAAAAGCGTTTGAAGGACGTCATATTAGAATTATATTTATTTTTAAATCTTTTATACAAATCAAAAAATTATGGAACATGAATTTATAATAAAACAATATGTAACATGGCTAATGGCATGACATGACCCAGTATTTACCTGTAATTCATAACAGAGAGACATGTTAATAATGACAGGAGCAGTTACACTCTAAAATAAAATAACACAATTTCAAATGGTTCATGCAGCTATTACAAAAAAATAGTACAATACTGTGATTTATTTAATGTTTCTCACAATAAACTTGTATTCAATTTTAAAACAAACTGAACATTAAATTGACCAATGAAAATGGGCATTATATATCCTAGAATAATAATCGGCTAAAATTAAACTGGTGAATAAAATTATGAGAAAATCACAAATCAAAGGTCAACATAATCTGATTAATATCTGAAGTGTAGCTCATGAAAACATATTTTTTTCAAGATATTTTTGAACAGCCTAAATAATTTGCATGATTGATAGATTGGAGTTTAACGCCAACTTAAGCAGTATTTCAACCAAAATAATTTACAAAATATCAAACCATTTGTTATATTGATCATAAAAAAAACTTGAGCAAACTGACAATCTCAACTAAACAGGACAATTTGAACATACAAAACTTTATTTGACTAGTTTTGTAGAGGTAATTATATCATTCTGATTTAATTTTTTTTTAAATGTATTAGAAAGTAACTGCAAAATGAATTGCATACATTTGAAGAAGAAGAAGAAAAAACTTAACTGCATATTTTTGTTTGTATATCAAGATATTAAAAAAAGTAAACAATATGTTTAAACTGGTATAAAAGGTACATGTATATACAAAGTATAATATAACGGAGATGAAATCAGAATAAATTGACACGTGTAAGTTACCAGGGGAAATCTAATTCTATCATCACCAATTGTTCTGACAAAGTACTGTATTGTGTAATAAAAAAAAGTTACAAGGGAAAAATACCATCCTATTTTCACTAATTGTTCGGACAAAGTAGCTTATTGTGTAATAAATTTAGAAAGTGACCATTGATGAAAACAGTCTTCACGCTAATTTTTTCAGACCACTTGCCCCATTGGGCAAGTGACATTAATAGCCTACTTGTCTGAACCATATTGTACTAGCCCGAAAAGAAAAAATATATTTCATGTAATTACTTAGGCCAAAAAAAAAAAAATATGCGTGTTTACGGTCACCCCGACCCACCCTATTTTTCAGCTGCCGACCCTAACTTTTTTTTTATCAGCAATTATTCGACACTAATTTTTGCTAGCGACCCTATCAATTTTTACACAGAATTCGGATAACCATTTTTGTTGTTTAATCAGCAGCAATGTTTTATTTATTCAACCGCTAGCTTTTTGTCGAAATTGAGAGCAAAGAAGGTAGAAAAACTGTGTAACTCGTCATAAAACAGTTTCAACAAATGACGGCTTACCGAAAATTTCGAAAAATGAAATACCGGAATCGGATTCCGGAACGACTATTTCCAGTTTTGCCGATATTTAAAAAAAAAATTTTTTTTATGCCGACCGACCAGCCCTAGATTTTTTGGACATGTGACAGTAAACACACATATTTATTTTTTTGGCCTTCGCAGCCGAGTTGAAATCTCCAAACAATAAAAAAACATATGTATAATGATTTTTTTATTTTTATTCTTAATGGACATTATTAAAGAAAAAACAGTGTACTCGGCCATTTCATTTTCATCATCATCGTCGTCGTCATCATCTGACCTGCCTACCTTATTTTATTTCATTAATTTTTTCACATGAAACACATTTTTTTGTTGCTTAAATCGTGATTGCAACCTGTGGAAGCAGTTTCATACAGAAAATTTGCTGGAGAAAAAAATATTTTTTATCTATGTTGAGTCTTTCATGGGTTGTACATATATCTTGATTTAGGAATTAGCAACTAGACGGGCATCAATATAAAAATGGGTAAAAACAGTGATTTGCATGTCAAATGTATCAGTAATATTTTCATTTCATTATTGCCATGTTATAATTTTTAAATCTATATATTTTCTACAACACTTTGAC
Organism: Bathymodiolus brooksi; assembly: GCA_963680875.1. NCBI lineage: Eukaryota > Metazoa > Mollusca > Bivalvia > Mytilida > Modiolidae > Bathymodiolus > Bathymodiolus brooksi. The sequence continues at coordinate 68,598,777 of OY804582.1, forward strand.
ATGCTTGACTTAAAAAATATGTAAGTTTTCCCCCTGCCGACTCAAAAGTTTTTATTTGAATTTCCGATCGAAGTTTTTTTTTATTTCCGGAATTTCGGGTCCGTTTCCGTCATCGTTATTTCCATTTCTGCATTTTACTATAGTCGAAGCTTCTGTTGATACGATTGCGGGAATGGTTTTGTAAACACGTTTTTCGTCTGTTACTGGTAGCTGGCCTCTTACAAAAAGAGACCACGGACATGGAAAATTGTCATTATAAAATTGAATTCTTTTGAAAAAACATTCTGATGATCATGTAAATACAAATTAAGAAGTAAAAAGTTTACTTGCCCGTTCGGGCTTGTGCCTATGAAATTTCATTTGTCCGACGGACGAATTACTTGTCCCGGGCTTCGGGCAAGTGGGTTACGTCGAAGACTGTGAAAAAAAAGGAAACCATCTATCTAGTGACCGAAACCCTCATTTTCTAGCTGTTTGGGCCATGTTTGACACATTTTACTTGCAAATATTTTGTAAAAAAAAAAAGGGGGAAATACACTATCAGAGAAAAACTTTCATCTCAGAATAGAGCCAAAGGATTGCTTTTTAAATATAAGAACAAATTCAGAATAAAAAGAAACTTGAAATAAGGTAGATATAAGAACAAATTCAGAATAAAAAACTGAAAACAAGGTAGATTTTGTTGTTCCCATTGTTGCCATATTTAGCAGTTACTTTCTACAATTAAATATATGTCTTTTATTATTTATATTAAATTATCATAACAAATAAAACTTGTAAATCCTTTTACACACATTATTTTATAATTTCATGATTATAATAATAGTCTATGTACAAACAACAATTATATATATACATCAACAAACGTTTTTTTTCTTCTCTTCTTTCAATTTGCACAAATATCTTAACAAACTGTGGTAAAATTAACAATGGAAAACAAGAAAGCTATACACACACTCGCATAACTCAAAACTCAACAAACATATTAGATATATTCTTCACAAAACGGCAAACACATTTATTTTTTAAAATAATTTTCTCTCAAAGCCAACTAATTTTAGATGTAAAAAATATATCTACTAAGTACATGTAAAATTATTTGAAATTCCAAATGAATTTTGTTTGAAAACTGAGATAACACTATTAATATTCAGACTAACAATGTATAAAATGTCTGTAAAAAAATTAACAAACTTAACCAGAATAAAATCTGCAGTTTAAAATTAAAATTTACATCTTAACAAGTTTTTTGCTTGTCTTGGCATCGTTATGGTGGGATTTCAATGATAACCCTAAAACTTGATAAAATAAAAGTAAGAAAAAGTGTCCCTTTTTATAAAATATATATTTTTTTAATTTCAAATCAACCTTATTTTCATCTTTATTTAAAAACAAAAAACAATTAACTGGGTAAATTATTAAACAAACTCATTGTTTCAATTTCATTTAAATTTTTTTTTTATTGAAATGATTCCTGATTTTTTTCTGACATGTAAATAATGTTCATTCATTCATTCAACATGTGTGTAGTTTTTGTCCACCAAATCACATACACGACCAATATATATATGTATGTATAACCTTGTTTAATGGGGGAAAAACCAATACATATTCTCTAATTCAATTGGCTAATATCAAAATAAATAAAATCTTGCATATTAACATTTATAACCTATTTCAAATGTCAACAAATTAAGAAGAAAATCAAAATACAACAAAAAAAACACCATGGAAACCAATTATAATATTGTCATAAAACACAATCTATAAAAACAAGTTTTATATTTTTACAATGAGATAACATTTGAATTTTATCAATTTATTTCTGAATCAAATGGTCATCAATACTTCGATTTAAAAAAATATATTGAAGGCTTGGGGAAAAAAAACCAGCTAAAATAAATGCTTTCTACTAATTTTTTTTTTCATAAAAAGATTGAATTTCGGATCTTCGTAAAATAAAGAATGCTATGACAACAGTGAAAAATCATATAAAAACAGACTAGGAGAAAAAAAACATGGAAGCTTTAGAGATGAAAGACTTGTGATAATTCCACTCCCATTAAAAATAATAATGCTTATTTATATTCAGTAATCGTTGTATTGTTTAGATACAACTTACAAAAACTATGAACTATTAATAGAGCAACACAATCGTTTCTACATGACAAAGATGTTATCTTATGTACTCAACATTTTTTTCTTCAAATTCCATAAGTCTACTTTGACATCTGACCTCATATAATCACTGAATTCATATTAAAGCCAGTTCAATCGAAACACAAACAAAACACTTCATCGTGACTTTTTATGGCAACATGGAAGGTTATTATCACGAGACATATATCAAGATATCTTATCACAAGGATATATCTCTCATATATGAATTAATTAAATGATTAAAAAAAAGCATCATTTCAGATTTTTTTTTTTTTATCATTTTTCTTCCTTTTTAATTTTTTTTTTTGTTAATATAAATTAGAAATACAATAAAGTCACTCATACAGACATCTACAAGATCAAACACGTCTGTCTTATGTCTTATCAACTTTTTTTTTTACAACTCTGATTATTTTGCAAAATTAATTTCCATCACCTCAAGACTAAAATTTGAAATTTGTCAACAAAAGATAGATAACTCTTCTATTCTTTTGAGACTGGGGTTTTCGATTGCACAGATGGGCTGTTCGAATTCTTTATCGTGTTACTAGATGTTTGGGGTTTGTTCGAATCATTCCCACTTTTTACATCATCTGAATGTTTAGACGGTTCTGTCTTTTCTTTGGCAGCACATGTTTGTGGTGAACTAGGTTTCCCACTTGGTGCAGTTTTTGAAATTGGTGAACTAGGCTTTCCACTCGGAGCAGTTTTTGACACAGGTGAATTTGGTTTTCCAGTAGATGCGGTTTTTGTATCTGTTACAGATGATTTTCCACTGGATGCTGTGACAGTTTTGGGTACTGTTTTGGAATCGGTAGCACCTGATTTTATGACTGGTTTTGTGCTACCCGTCTTAGAATGCCCACTACCACCATATTTAGCTGTCTGATAGTCTTTAACTGGTTTTACTTGATGGAGTCGTCCACTCCCAGTTTCTTTCCCACCCGATTTACTTTGAACTGAATGCGAGTCTCTCTCATTTGACTTTACAGAATGTGAATCTTTTCCACTTGATTTAGAGTCCTTCCCATGTGAATCAGTCGATTTAGTCACTTGTGAATCCTTACCACTTGACTTGGTGGTATGAGAATCCTTTCCACTTGACTTGGTGGTATGAGAATCCTTTCCACTTGGCTTGGTGGTATGAGAATCCTTTCCACTTGGCTTAGTCAGTGATTCCTTTTTGGAAGAATGTGAGTCCTTTCCACCCGACTTGTCTTTTTGTTTATCAGATGCACCACTTTTACTTGGATCTGATTGGTTAGCACTATGTTTGGGATATGATTGGCCCCTCTGACCCTTTGACCCTGATATATGTCGTTCTCTCCTGGAACTACCTTCAGACATTTGACGTTCTCTGTGGTACTTCTGCCCTTCTGGTTTGTCCTGGTCAGGTGGAAACATCTAGAAAATCAAACAAGAATCATTAGTGAATCTGTCTCTTGGTTATCTAGACACCAACCTATACCTTATTGTAGGATAATGGAGGGTTAGGAGTTATGATGCTAAGCGTCGCTTTCAACAATATTTCAGTTTTATTATATAGTAATAGATATTTTCCTATTAATATCAATGGAAAATAATTGTGCAATATATCCTTGTATTTGCATGCTATATGTATATTGCACTAGTTGAGTAGTTCGATATTCCACTTAATTATAATAAAATACACAATATCTATATAAAAATGCTTTAAGCATAAAATATTTATTACATGTACTATATAATAAAAGGGTTATTGCTTGAATATTGGTGAATATTCATGCAATAACCCTATAATATCGTGGCAGTCAGTTTTATTTATGGAGGAAATTGAAGTGCCCTGAGAAAACCACTGACCTGTCGTAAGTCACTGACAAACTTTACTATATAATGTTGTATCGAGTACATCTCACCTGAGCGTGACTCTAACTCACAACGTTAGTGGTGATAGGCACTGATTGCATATAGTTGTAAATCCAACTGCCATATGATCACGACGGCCCCTAGAGTAGGATATGGATGCTGAATACAATTGACAATTCAGTTAATACCAAAGCTGTCACTTTTATTGGTGGAGGAAAACAAGAGAACCTAGAGAAACCACTGAACTTTTAAATGTTGTGTGGCACCTTGGTGGTGTTAGGTATTGCTTGTATGACAGATAACTGTTACCATCACTCCCCCTCCCCTCCCCAATGACAACTGTTAGAGACAAATTTCAGGTAGAATCATGTATTTTCCCCAATTCTACATCATTCTCATCTAATGTGTCTAATAGCTTAGTGTCCTATAAACAAATTTAATACAAACATTTAATATCGTTATGTGTTTTAGGAGTATCAATTATGCATGTTTTTTTTTTTAATGATTTTCTGATTGTATTTTGAACTGTCCTGAAAGTGTGGTATTTGTTGTTTTCCATATTATCAAAGCATTAGCCCAAAAATAAAAATAGGTTTGTTTGCTGTTGGTCGACCGACCCTCTAAATTGGAGCCGACCCAATTTTTTTTAATTGCAGTTGTGACCAAAAAATATTTTTCCGTTTTCCATTTGCGGTAAATCCGGATTTGTACTTTTCCGGTTTGATCCGTATTTTATTGTAACCGGAACTTGTTCTAGATTCTCGGAAGTACTTGTATATTCAGTCCAATTATCCATTCTCTATCCAGAGTTGTCGTTCCTGCTACGCTACACAACATCTCTGTCAACGCTCATTTTACAAGATTTTTGTAAAATTTAGAAACATTAAAAAAAATGTACCTTTAAAATTGTTTTAAGTATTGTAAATATCAATAAAGATGAAAATAAATCACTCATTTCAAATCAATTCTCTCTTAACAATGATTTCCCCCCCACTTCTTGGAGAACTATTTTGTGGAGGTAAAAATTAAAAAGTTAAAATCGATCACAAATCATTTTTAAGAGAGAATTGATTTGAAATGAGTGATTTATTTTCATCTTTATTGATATTTACAATAATTAAAACAATTTTAAGTACATTTTTTTTAGTTTCTAAATTTTACAAAAATCTTGTAATATGGGCGTTGACAGAAACAACAACTCTGGATAGAGAATGCCAATTATCAGGTAAAAAAGTATTGAAATGATCCGAATAAATCAGTGTCTGCTTTCGTCAGGTCGTCTACTGCATGTGGCAAGAGACAACGGAGTGGGGAGACATTTACCCTTTGTTCATCAGTTATTGTCAAATGTGGAGACAAAAATGAAAATATATGCAAAAATCGTTTGTACCTGTTTGAAATTGAGGATACTTGGGATGATATATTCAACGATTTATTGGAGGAGAGCGAGTTTAAAATCCATAAAACAGACACAGTATCAGTGACAATTTCTGATCAACTGATGGGCACAACGGTGTTTACTCCGAATATGGAGGAGCCAATTCGTGTTGTCAAACAGTTTGATTCAACACTGAAGTATGCACTTTTTACCATTGTGCGGGATATTGATGTTGGCATGAATAATATTGATACAAATTAAAGAATAAACAAAAACAAAGCCATAAAGTGATAACTTCTTTGAATTGTAATAGAAACACTGAAAACTGTGATTTCATGAATCACAACACAGTTTCGACATACATTATTATATGCATATTTTTTCTCCAAAAAAAAAAAAAAAAGAAAAAAAAGCCTACCTACCCACCCTCCCCTTCTAAGTATGGGTAGGCCAAAAGCAAACAAAGATATTTTTAAGTCTGGTCTTATCCCTCTTCTATCGATTATTAACAACCAAAATAGGGTTGGGTTTGGGTTTATGCTTTTTAAAGCCAGTTTCAACAATATTTCAGCTATATTATGGCGGTCAGTTTTATTGGTGGAGGAAACCGAAGTACCTGGAGAAAACCACAGACCTTTGACAAGTCACTGACAAACTTTATCACATAATGTTGTATCGAGTACACCTCTCCATGAACGGGGATCAAACTCACAACTTTAATGGTGATGGGCACTGATTGCATGGGTAGTTGTAAATCCAACTACCATACTATCACGACCACGTCGGCCCCCCCAAAAGCTTGGGCAATTCTAACTGGTTCCAGATGATATGACCTCAGCCCTATCATTAACTTTCACAGACAGTCAAATATAAAGGCTCTTGATAATTCATCATTGGTCAATCAGCTATATCAACTACAGATATGGTACTAGCAAAATTGTTTTGTTATTTTGTGGCGATCAGTTAGTGTTGGAGGAAGTATGCGACATACCTCATAGTTCTCCAGACTTGCGGGTCACAAATTTAAATTCACAATTTCAAAATAACATTATGGCCAAGACAAGAAGGGCGAGTTCAAAAATCAGGAAATTGATGTCCATGGTCCAATGTTCAAATTAACCCCTGTACCCATAATATCAGAGATCAGTTTTTTCTTCTTCTAATATTGAGAAGAAAATATTCTGTTCAAGAACTAAATTTAATTAATACCTTAGATCACTAGGACATCATTACCCCCTCATCAGTGATGAAGCCTCTACTTATATGACATCTTCAGTAACAATATTCTTGTCTAAATATGACCTTCTCTTATTATCAGCATACTTAACCAGTTGATTAAATCTTAGTAATATTCTTAATCACCACAATGGCAAAGTTTCTGCATGACAATTCCTGCCAATTTTCTTTTCAATGGTCAAAAGCGATGGAAATTAACAACTTTAAAAAATATTTTTGACGTTTCGGTCATGGGTGAAACAGATGCTCCATGCTACCTGTGAATTACAATTTTTCTCCACTCTTAATAGTTAAATTTTCAATCTTGAGTGGAGAAATATTGTATTCCAATTGTAGCTTATGGAGAATCCATATATAAACATTTAACTTATTAAAAAAACTTTTAATAATTCGGACTTGCTCCTGGAGATGATATGACCTCAGCCCTATCATTAACTTTCACTGACAGTCAAATATAAAGGCTCTTGATAATTCATCATTGGTCATTTTAGGGTAACAGGCCTTTCAATAATGGATGGTACCAGGCATTTTTTTTTACCAGTCAAAAATGGTCTTTGGTACCTCCTGATTTTAAAGAGAGTTGTACAAGATATTCATGAAATTTTTTCAAATTTCAATAAAAAGTACCCCCTGTCAAGTGAGTACTGGTAGACGTGAAAAATATTGAAAACCTTCGGATAGACTAGACTGGTTATTCTTAGATTGCTTATATTTTGGCTATCATTAAATGTCAATCATTACCCCTCCTCTGAGATCAAAAGTGTAGTCTGTGCTCATGATACAATACCTTAGACAACTAGATCATTGTTATCTGACCTCTAAGGTGAGAGTAGACTGTGCTCATGATACAATACCTTTGACAACTAGATCATTGTTATCTGACCTCTAAGGTGAGAGTAGACTGTGCTCATGATACAATACCTTAGACAACTAGATCATTGTTATCTGACCTCTAAGGTGAGAGTAGACTGTGCTCATGATACAATACCTTAGACAACTAGATCATTGTTATCTGACCTCTAAGGTGAGATGTACTGATGTTGACACTAGAGGTCATTTTTATCCCTCCTCTGAGAAGTATGGAGTAGACTGATGATGAGACTAATAGAGCACTAGATCATCGTTACACCCCTTCTCCGAGGTGAAATTTGTACCCTTAACCGATGTGGTGCCTAACATCTTATGTAACAATATTCTTTACTTTCGTATCTAACTTAATAAATGCTTTAATAATTCTGATTTGTTCCCCGAGATGATATGACCTCAGCCCTATCATTAACTTTCACAGACAGTCAAATATAAAGGCTCTTGATAATTCATCATTGGTCAATCAGCTATATCAACTACAGATATGGTACTAGCAAAATTGTTTTGTTATTTTGTGGCGATCAGTTAGTGTTGGAGGAAGTATGCGACATACCTCATAGTTCTCCAGACTTGCGGGTCACAAATTTAAATTCACAATTTCAAAATAACATTATGGCCAAGACAAGAAGGGCGAGTTCAAAAATCAGGAAATTGATGTTCATGGTCCAATGTTCAAATTAACCCCTGTACCCATAATATCAGAGATCAGTTTTTTCTTCTTCTAATATTGAGAAGAAAATATTCTGTTCAAGAACTAAATTTAATTAATACCTTAGATCACTAGGACATCATTACCCCCTCATCAGTGATGAAGCCTCTACTTATGTGACCAATATCTTCAGTAACAATATTCTTGTCTAAATATGACCTTCTCTTATTATCAGCATACTTAACCAGTTGATTAAATCTTAGTAATATTCTTAATCACCACAATGGCAATGTTTCTGCATGACAATTCCTGCCAATTTTCTTTCAATGGTCAAAAGCGATGGAAATTAACAACTTTAAAAAATATTTTTGACGTTTCGGTCATGGGTGAAACAGATGCTCCATGCTACCTGTGAATTACAATTTTTTTCCACTCTTGATAGTTAAATTTTCAATCTTGAGTGGAGAAATATTGTATTCCAATTGTAGCTTATGGAGAATCCATATATAAACATTTAACTTATTAAAAAAACTTTTAATAATTCGGACTTGCTCCTGGAGATGATATGACCTCAGCCCTATCATTAACTTTCACTGACAGTCAAATATAAAGGCTCTTGACAATTCATCATTGGTCATTTTTAGGATAACAGGCCTTTCAATAATGGACGGTACCAGACATTTTTACCAGTCTAAAATGGTCTTTGGTACCTCCTGATTTTAAAGAAAGTTGTACAAGATATTCATGAAAATTGTTCAAATTTCAATAAAAAGTACTGCCTGTCAACAGTGAAGTACTGGTAGACTTGAAAAATATTGAAAGCCTTCGGATAGACTAGACTGGTTATTCTTAAGATTGCCTATGTTTTGGCTATCATTAAATGTCAATCATTACCCCTCCTCTGAGATCAAAGTGTAGTCTGTGCTCATGATACAATACCTTAGACAACTAGATCATTGTTATCTGACCTCTAAGGTGAGAGTAGACTGTGCTCATGATACAATACCTTAGACAACTAGATCATTGTTATCTGACCTCTAAGGTGAGAGTAGACTGTGCTCATGATACAATACCTTAGACAACTAGATCATTGTTATCTGACCCCTAAGATGAGAGTAGACTGTGCTCATGATACAATACCTTAGACAACTAGATCATTGTTATCTGACCTCTAAGGTGAGAGTAGACTGTGCTCATGATACAATACCTTAGACAACTAGATCATTGTTATCTGACCTCTAAGGTGAGAGTAGACTGTGCTCATGATACAATACCTTAGACAACTAGATCATTGTTATCTGACCTCTAAGGTGAGAGTAGACTGTGCTCATGATACAATACCTTAGACAACTAGATCATTGTTATCTGACCTCTAAGGTGAGATGTACTGATGTTGACACTAGAGGTCATTTTTATCCCTCCTCTGAGAAGTATGGAGTAGACTGATGATGAGACTAATAGAGCACTAGATCATCGTTACACCCCTTCTCCGAGGTGAAATTTGTACCCTTAACCGATGTGGTGCCTAACATCTTATGTAACAATATTCTTTACTTTCGTATCTAACTTAATAAATGCTTTAATAATTCTGATTTGTTCCCCGAGATGATATGACCTCAGCCCTATCATTAACTTTCACAGACAGTCAAATATAAAGGCTCTTGATAATTCATCATTGGTCAATCAGCTATATCAACTACAGATATGGTACTAGCAAAATTGTTTTGTTATTTTGTGGCGATCAGTTAGTGTTGGAGGAAGTATGCGACATACCTCATAGTTCTCCAGACTTGCGGGTCACAAATTTAAATTCACAATTTCAAAATAACATTATGGCCAAGACAAGAAGGGCGAGTTCAAAAATCAGGAAATTGATGTCCATGGTCCAATGTTCAAATTAACCCCTGTACCCATAATATCAGAGATCAGTTTTTTCTTCTTCTAATATTGAGAAGAAAATATTCTGTTCAAGAACTAAATTTAATTAATACCTTAGATCACTAGGACATCATTACCCCCTCATCAGTGATGAAGCCTCTACTTATATGACATCTTCAGTAACAATATTCTTGTCTAAATATGACCTTCTCTTATTATCAGCATACTTAACCAGTTGATTAAATCTTAGTAATATTCTTAATCACCACAATGGCAAAGTTTCTGCATGACAATTCCTGCCAATTTTCTTTCCATGGTCAAAACCGATGGAAATTAACAACTTTATAAAAAATATTTTTGAAGTTTCGTTCAAAGGTGAAACAGATTCTCCATCATGCTACCTGTGAATTACGATATTTCTCCACTCTCAATAGTTGAATTTTCAATCTTGAGTGGAGAAATATTGTATTCCAATTGTAGCTTATGGAGAATCCATATATAAAGATTTAACTTATTAAAAAAAACTTTTAATAATTCGGACTTGCTCCTGGAGATGATATGACCTCAGCCCTATCATTAACTTTCACTGACAGTCAAATATAAAGGCTCTTGATAATTCATCATTGGTCATTTTAGGATAACAGGCCTTTCAATAATGGGCGGTACCAGACATTTTTACCAGTCTAAAATGGTCTTTGGTACCTCCTGATTTTAAAGAGAGTTGTACAAGATATTCATGAAAATTGTTCAAATTTCAATAAAAAGTACCCCCTGTCAAGTGAGTACTGGTAGACATGAAAAATATTGAAAGCCTTCAGATAGACTGGACTAATTATTTTTATATGGCTTATATTTTGGCTATCATTAAATGTCAATCATTACCCCTCCTCTGAGATCAAAAGTGTAGTCTGTGTTCATGATACAATACCTTAGACAACTAGATCATTGTTATCTGACCTGTACTGATGTTGAAACCAATCACAGAAACGAAACTAAGAGGTCATTGTTACTCCTCTGAGGTGAGAAGTGTACTGATATTGAGACTAATATCTTAAGACTACTAGGTCATTGCTACCCCTTCTCTGAGATTAGAAGTGTAGATTTTACCAATGTTGTTCCTTACATCTCATTTAACAATATTCTTTACCTTCGTATTAAGTTTAAAAATTACGTAAACATCTGTCAGACTTAATCAGGGTTGTCCATCAATTTGAAAGTATCAGGTTATAACAAAAATATTTAAGCATTTAGAAGGTGATTTAACCACCTCTCTCTCCTGACATCAATTTTAGATATTTTTTCTGTCTAAAAAATAAAAATTGACTTTGAATTGAAGTAATTAAAAAATAAAATATATATAATATTCAAAATGTCCAATGATAGTGTTAGGAGAGGATGGCTGAACCGGCTAGCTTCTGATTCTTGCAAAAAACTTACTTGTTTGCTTCGCCCACATTCTCACTATATAGATAAGATACTGTCCTTAGATCTCCTTTAATATTGATTTTCAAACAGCAAGACATTGAATTTCATTAAGTAAGAATAAATTCATACATGTAGATAAGCTTATACTTTGTTATGCCAAATACAATCTACATGTATTACTTCTTTGTTAATTTGAAAAGATGTCTGTATACCTGATGTACATATTAATTTGTTTTGTGAGTGATTAAAAGCATTTTGATTTATTGTGTTTTGTTTTTAATAATTTTAAGTTTATCTTTGTATCAGTATATGTCTTGGGCAGGGGGTTGTAGAACATCCATGACAATTTGAATACCAATATTGGGCAATAAGAGCCTTGATTTCCTCTGGATTGGTTGGGTACCAATTTTTGTTTGGTGTTGCCTCAATGTGCTTCCGTGCGTACTTATTTGTTTGAGTAGCAATTTCAATTGACAATGCTTCCGGGAACAAAAGATTAAAAAATATATTTCTCGTTTGTTATTCTCCATAACAGTCGCTGGTCCCATAAATTCAATGGGTCTAAGAGGGTCACTCCATTTAGCAATGTCGGCAAGAACAGTATCAACATCTCTGTCAATTTCCTCTTTGTCCGACGATCCCATCTCTGAAAATTCGATGTTGGAGTCAAAATCATTCAGCACATCTAATTGCCGAATATATCTTTCCTCTGCTTCCTCAATATTGTCGAGATCGAAGCCTAGAAACTCTTCATTTTCCAATCATCATCACTCTAATTTTCCGCTATTGTTTACAAATTTGTATGAATGAAACACGTGTAGTAAAATCGATGTAATTTAATAACTTTTTACTTCTGAATACTAAAGGAAAAAGGAAATGTAAACTATTTTTCTATTGGCCAATATTGAAAGAATTATTTGACCAATCGGAGAAAGCTTTACAACGTACTTTCGTCACGACTACAGGCATGATCGACCCGGCCATTGAATGAAGTAAACAAACACGACTACAGGCGAGATTGGCCATACTCTGTAGATATTTAATCATGCCTACAGGTGTGATCGGAACTGAATGCATTAACAGATTAAGTTTTATTTTTATGTAAAAGATATAACTGACAAAAAAGTAGCCAGTCAAAATCAAGAAGTAGAAGGCCATATAGCCGACTGCCAGCTTCAAAGGAAACCACTGCTTAATACATGCTTTGATAATTCTGACTTGATCCCCGAGATGAAATGACCTCAGTCCTATCATTAACTTTCACTGACAGTCAAATATAAAGGCTCTTGATAATTCATCATTGGTCATTTTACAGGGTTCATACACCTTTTTTGTGAGAAAATTCCATGACTTTTCCTAGTTTTTCCAGGACCAACTTTACTTCTGCTTCTGCCGATTAACTGCCTCCTTCGTCAATGAGTATAAGTGAAATCTTGAGTAATCACATTATTTATCATGTTCTAACCTTTGTATATGAGTATATAAGAAATTATCCATCATAAACAGCACACTTGGTAGCCATTTATGCCAGTGACCTGAACTACCATCAAAATGGAAGTGGCCCATTGGATAATGAGACAATTACAACCCCTTGTTTTTTTTTTTAAGTTGTTGAATTAGAGATTCATCAAATAAGAGAACATCTATATCTTCTTTTTTATATTTCCTTTCGATTGATTCCATCAAATATGGATGGATTCCAAAGAACATGCTCCAGTTCTCCAAGGGCCCTGCTATCATATCGTCTGGGAACACACTCTGAAAAACCTGTACAATGTCTGTACAACTTATGAAAGAAAAGTGACTTTCTACCATGTTTAATGTCAAATTCAGGGGTGTGGAAATAGTGAAATGGTCTACTTATCTGAAAAAAGTTACTTGTTTGGACAAAATCCTACTTGTCCTGTTTTTTTTTATAAACATTTGATACTTGCAAACACAGTTGCTAACTAAATTGAACTTGTTTATATTATCTATTACATCATTGCGTAAAATTTGAAATATAGTTTAAACAAGGGCAATGCAAAGCGTGGCCTATCCCCTCGCCTAAAAATTTGACCCGGTGACCTTGACCTTGAAAATCAATAGGGTTCCAGATTCTCTTAAGGACTAAGTATGTACCAAGTTTGGTCAAAATACATTGAAGGATGTTGATTCTAGAGTGTTCACAAGGATGTTACGCAGTAAAAATTTGACCCGGTGACATTGACCTTTTTGAGGACCGACTTAAGACCACTAGGTCATAGCTACCCCTCCACTGGGGTGAGAAATGTAGCCTTTACCGACGTTGTTCCTGTCTTATAACAACATCATTTACTGAATTACTTTCGTATTAAGCTTAAAAATTACCGTAAACATATAACTTAATAAATGCTTTGATAATTCTGATTTGTTCCCCTGAGATGATATGACCTCAGCCCTATCATTAACTGTCACTAACACTCAAATATAAAGGCTCTTTGATAATTCATCATTGGTCATTTTAGAATAAACTGCACTGGTTTTTACTAAATAGCCAATATCTTGACTCAATAAAATCAGTAAAACATTACTCAATCCTTTTAACTTACTTCATCCCTGAAGTCCTCTAACTTTTTATACTTTGCCAACCATTCTTTCAGTTTAGGATCAATATCCACATGTTTTCTAGAATATTTAAGGAATGCCCAAAACTTCTCTAATCCATACAACTGACCTACAATAAAATAATATTTGTAAACAAATCAAGCAAGAAAGTAGAAAGTTTCCTGTAGTTATTGAACAATCTTACAAAAACCAGAGGCTCTCAAGAGCCTGCATCGTTCACCTGGTTATAAAAAGAACCAATTGGTCCTATGTAAAAACTATGTCCTGCAGTGGTAGTCATCTTGGAATTACGATCAACATAAAAAACACAAAGTTTGTAAAGGACATTCCAATTTACACTGCACAGTTTAGGTTCAATCAGTGCAATAGCTTCAGAGAAGAACATATTTCTGTATTTACCCCATATGGTCCTGTGTTAATACTACATAGATGCCAACCCCTTTTTGGTGCAATCAGTAACAAAAAGTTGAGATGTCAGTAATTTGTGATTTTTTTCAGTCATCATAATTTTTCATAAAATTTTACCATAATCGTACTACAGACTAGGCACAAAGTGATGAGCAAATGATTTCCTTTATTTGTGACAACTAGATGCAAAATTGATGAGCAACAAAAAGAAATAAAAAGTTAAGTTTTAATACATGTATGTTCACTTACAAATGTATTCTATGTTTCAACTTACTGTCAATAGAAATGAAAATTTCCTGAAGTGGCCCTCCCTCACCCTCCCATGGAATAATTAATGTCTAATTCTGGAGTGCCTGATATGTTGTTGACTTGGCACTTTTGAACTGTTTTGTTGTATATGTGTGTTCATCCCGACCACCGTGCTGAATGGACAAGTCTTGTTTGCAATAGGCATAATGTTCCCGTGTCGATTTCATAAGGCAAGAGAAGAATATTCGGGACGAAATCGTTGTCCCAATTTTCTTTTCTTCGCTGCAGAAGCTTCACTTGTTCCCTCAGACATCGCGAAATTGACAAAAACGTGCTGTGTTCATTAACTACTCTGGATCGAACAAGAAATGGATAGATCGTTTTCTACTATAGATAGTCCCGAGAATCCCTAAAGGATTAAATAATTGAAATCCCTCAAGCGCTTATCATTACGCGATTTTAACATACAATGAAGTGTCTAAATGATCACAATGATATTTAAATGGGGAAAAACAGAGGACCTTCCAATGATCATTCCTGGGCAGTTTGGTTTCAACTGTCCAAGTGGTTTCAGAGAAGAAGCGTTTTGAAACATTTTCCCCATAGGGTCCAATGTTAAACTAAGTTCTGCCGTAGCCGCCATTTTGAATTTCATACCGGAACAAAAAACCAAAAGTTTGTAGAGGACCATCTAATGAGCATTCATGTACAGTTTGGCTTTAATCATATTTGTAGTTTCTGAGAAGAAGGCATTTGAATATTTTCCCATAGGGTCCAATGTTAATCTATGTACTGCGGTGGCGGCCATCTTGGATTTCCGATCAGCATAAAAAACAAAAATTTTGTAGAGGACCTTCCAATGATCATTCCTGGGCAGTTTGGTTTCAACTGTCCAATTGGTTTCAGAGAAGAAGCATTTTGAAACATTTTTCCCATAGGGTCCAATTTTAAACTAAGTCCTGCCGTAGCCGCCATTTTGAATTTCATATCGGAACAAAAAACCTTAAGATTGTAGAGGACCATCCAATGAACATTCATGTACAGTTTGGCTTTAATCATATTTGTAGTTTCTGAGAAGAAGGCATTTGAACATTTTCCCATAGGGTCCAATGTTAATCTATGTCCTGTGGTGGTGGCCATCTTGGATTTCCGATCGGCATAAAAAACAGTAACTTGGTAAAGGACATTCCAATGATCATTCATTTACAGTTTGGGTTCAGTCAGTTCATTAGTTTCAGAGAAGAATTCAGCCAATCAGAGCACATTATTGGCCCTGGCAGCCATATTGAATATCCGACTGGAACAAAAAACAGTAATTTTGTAGAGGACCATCCAAGGAACATTCCTGCTAAGTTTGGTTCCAATCGGCCCAGTGGTTTCGGAGAAGAAGCTTGAAATGTGAAAAGTTTACAGACGACGGATGCCAAGTCATGGCAATAGTTCACATGGACCTTTGGTCTGGATCTATGTTACTGCACAGCATTGACCATTATATAAATATCATATAGTTGAGAGGGTGATAGATCAGATTGTTACCCTCAGAAAAACATTATCAACTGAGGCAAAGCCGATGTTGACAATGTCTTTTTCGAAGGGTAACAATCTGATCTATCACCCTCTCAACTATATGCTATTTAATTTATTATACTGAATGTTTTCACTTTCTCGTTTGCAATGATGTTTTTTTCTTCATTTTAATGGGGTTTTTTCATTTTAATGTTTCAATTGATTCATAATCATCAAATTGAGGCTTTAAATGAGAGGGCGACAGTAAAATTGTTACCCGCTGAGCCATGTGTCAGAGCAGAATGTTACCCTAGTCTTATCCAATAAAATTACAGCTTACATACATGAAGTATAATAAAATTTTAATTGTCACATTTTGGGAAAAGGTTGAGAGCATGTATGATTTGATTTTGATTTTTGGTGTTTAACGCCACTTTCAGCTATATCATGGCGACCAGTTTTAGTGGTGAAAGAAGCCAGAGTACCCGGAGAGAACCGCCAACCACGGGCAAACAACTGGTAAACTTTATCACTTGCAGCTGCGAGTCGAGTGCACCCTTTTTTGTAATTTACAAAGCCGGGCACAAACCCACGCCGTATTGGTAATAGGCTTGTACGAGTTGTTAGGTAATCCAACTACCTAACTCATTGAGCCACCCGGGCCCTTGTGAGCATGTAGGAGTACATTATATAACTATAAAGAATGTAGTACATGTTAACAGAATGGTTAAACATTGAATTTCCAGAATACATAAATTTGGGGAATATTATTATGATCTACACATTTAAAATCTGATAAATCTTTCAATGCTATTTCAGATAAAAATTGTATAAGGTGATTTGAAGGCACTTTATATGATTAATATCTGGGTGGTGGGCATTTCATAACTTATATAACTTTCCGAAAACACTGTCACTTGAAATTCCTATGGGTGGTGGGTCTACAAAAATGTGTCTTCCAAGTGATTACACAAACTAGATACCCACTAAGTAACTGGTTTGGAATACAGGTAAAAGAAAGTGGTTCCTAGACCTGTGGTGCCCGCTAGCAATACATGTTTGAAAAAAAGGCTTTCTAATTGACACCACTATTTCCACTCACTACTGTTCCCCAGTGACTTTTACCACTGCTTCGCCATTCCCCCAATCATAGATTATTTATTTATTTGGAAATTTGACAAAGATGTGTGGCTTAATTTCTGTTGTAGTTAATCTGTGTAAAATGAAATTCCTCTCGAGTGTTTTGAAGTTAATAATACTAGTGTGCCTTATCTACAAAATACTGTAGTCAATAAAGCTGAAAATTATCATCAGATGCTACACATTATCTATATCAGTAGAGAACTTGTCATTCAATCCTCTGTTACCTCAGAAGAAGGAATACTCAGATGAAGGGGATAAATCAAGATCTAATTCAGAACTATTTCACTACATAAAGACACTTAGTATTATTTACCCTGCTCATAGTCTCGGACTGTTTCTTCTTGGAAATCTTTATACAGCTCTGGTCTAAATCGTTTCTCTAAACCATAACTGTAATATCTAAACAGACATTCTACACCATACCTACAAAATACAAATATATATTGGTAATAGAATAGATTCATTCCACAATTAGACCAAATTTTGACAAATTTCAAAAAGTAAACAACCAGTGCACCCTTTTTCAATAATATCAAGACGAGAACAAATGACATGTCTTAAAGAGATGATGATGATGTCTGTTTTGTACTAGACAATGAAGTGTATTATTATTGTACTAGACCAGCACAATGAAGTGTATTATTATTGTACTATCTCACTGAAACAACAATCAAACTGTAGATATGACTTCCACATATAATCCTGACTAGGCACCAAGGAGTTCGTGAACGTATGGTAGTTAGATTTACATCCACCTATGAAATCAGTGCCTATCACTGTTAAACTTGTGATTTCTATATCAGCACAGGATTAGGTGTAATTGATACAATATTATGTGATAAAAGTTTTGTCAGGTCACTGGTTTTATCCAGGAATCCAAATTTCATCTTGGGGACATCATAGTTGTTATCATACCTTAGTTGGATTACAACTACCTATGCAATCATTGCCTATCATCACCAACGTTGCGAGTTCTCATCCATCTCAGGCGAGGTGTACTGGATACAAAATTATGTGATAAAGTTTATCAGTGACTTGCGGAAGGTCTGTGGTTTTCTCCACCAATAAAACTGACCGCCACGATACAACTGAAATATTGCTGAAAGTGGCGTTAAACACCATACCCCCACCCCCATTTTATCTACTGATAAAACTAATTGTCTATTTTCTGTTAGTGTAAAAAGGAAAAGATGTAACATCTTGAATTTCTAATTGATTTTAAAAATCTTATGTTTACAATTTTAAAAACAAAAGCTAATGGAATCTTTCAAATCTAAAAAAGCTGACAAACCTATAACCAGCAATGGAATCTTCTACGGCCAACTGTCGAAATTCCTGGTACATTTTCTTGTTAAAATGTTGTCTCAAGAAAAAAGACCAGAATCGGAAAAGTGTGTTCATTTCTTGTGATATGCCAACACCCAACTTCTTGCGATCTGAAAATTTTAATAAAAAATATTTTTTGAAAGTAAATTCCCTCCAATATACATTTCCCTCCATATTTCTGAACAGCAAAAGATTTCAAGTTGTAATTAGTAAACAAATTAAAATTACAAAATAATACATCAAAGTTTGGTGGGGGAGAGACCTTTACATAGGCAACTTTATTTACATAAAAAATTCTTTGCCAAGCGATATTATATACAAATCATTTTGATTCTAATAGGAAAATCTAGCAGAAGGCAGTATGGAAAATGCATCTCATAACAAAATCCACCAACCTTAATGTTTAGTCATTAAGTTGTTGTAAACAAATACCCAAAACAGAAAAACGTTATCAAACATTAAAATAACCTCTTTATGGTGTAAATTAAACACGACAGGATGTTGATTAAAGTTAACATAAAAGGTTATACTACAGAATGCCTAACCGTGGGCATTTAGTAACCAACAATCAATTAATCATGACGTTTAAATTAAGTTACTAAAAGATAAAAACTCAATGTCAACAGTCTGCTTTTCTTTTTATTACTTTTATTAGCAGAAACAAATCCTAATTAAAACAAACCTTTTAAACATTTGGCATGGTATTTATGATAAACATGCCAAACAAAATTGTTGTCTTTTAAAAGTTCATGTGACGGGTGATGGAATGCTGGGAAGGCATGTGGTGTACTACCGTAGCTGCCATAGCTTGAAGACATCATGCTATCTGTCGGGCTGAAAAACAATATGTATAATTTATAAAAGTTAGTTAGAAACCAGATTTGTTTTGTTCATGCTAATTTAAGTGAGCGAGTGATTGTTGTTTAATGCCAACTCAGCAATTTTTCAGCTATATCATGATCTACCGCACTGCTAATTTAAGGTACTGTATATACTTGATTACAAGTCAGAAAATTGAGGAGTTCAAATATGCATCCAGGGAGGTATAGTTACAGAAAATTGGTCAAGTTCAATGAAATATCTGTATGGATGTGATAAAGCCATGGCTTAAATACAATTTACCATCAAATATGAATAAGGTCAGACTAATGTAGATGAACAACTGATCTAATCACAAAAAGTTGATAGAAATAATATTCTCTTTCTTTAATCATAATTCAATTCCTGAATGTTAGTGATAACCGTGTTACTAACAAGTCAGGTATTTTTACCTGGCTAAAATGTTTTTGGTACCTTCTGATTTTAAAGAGTGCTGTATAAGATATTCATGGAAAATATTCAAATTTTAATAAAAAGTACCGCCTGTAAATAGTGAAGTACTGGTACACTTAAAACATATTGAAAGCCCTGGTCATTGTTTTACTTCATTAATAATTCTCCTTATTTTTATTTTTTTTTTACTTTATAACAAATTCTGCCTACCTTTGAGACATTGAGTTATTACGAGATCGTGACGGCCTGTGTTCCCTTGCATCCATAATCCATCCTACATGACTTTCTACTGGTGGATTACTGCTGTGTCGTGTCTTTTTTTTTCTTGGAGTCTAAAATAACACAACGCTCACATTAGTCGATTCCTCATCTCTTAAAGACGATTTTATTGCCAATCATAACATATGTTCAAGTGATGAGATTATCTAGCATTGAATGGTTTCAATTGTATTTTACAGGCAGAACACAGTTGAGTGTGTAAATGGTACAGAATCTAAAGGAATTTTTTACAAACTACTTAATGAGTGCTAAGGTTGATGAATCTTTATACTAGTTAGAATTACTGCATTTAAATTATTGGCATCTTTCAAGTTCCATAGACATTTTTTTTTTTATTATTATTATTATTATTATTATATTTTATTTTACTGAAGTGCCTGTATACCAAGCCAGGAAAGTGAGCTGTCATGTATTTGAGTGTTAGGGGTATAAATGTTGCATTTCTATGATTTTTTCGTTGGGAACAGTTCCGACAGTTTGCTAATATTTTTCCTTCATTTTATTAGAAAACATTAAAGTCTTTTATTTTTCGCAAATTAAATATAAACAAATATAGTGGCAATCATTCCAAACAGAAATTGGGCGTTCGAGTGGTATGGAAAAATAGACTAAAAATGTAATGATGGTTGTATTGGTGACATGTCTCCATGCCACTGTACTGCAGTATCTGTAAAATCTATGGCCTCAGTTCACTATTACTACAGAAGTACGTGAATCATTTTTTTTTAAACACATGTTAGTTTTATAACTTTGCAATATTTAAACAACTGTTGCATGGCGACACAATTATATATTCAAATTTGTTAATGAGAATAAAGAAGTTAGTTAGCTAGTCAATAATTAAACACGTCAGGTTAATTATGTATCTGTGTAACTGTTATATAGGGTTGATATGTGTATGAATACAGGAAATGCAAAAATGTCAACAAAATATCTGATGTACAGATAATTAATGACTAATCACAAATGCCAATTATCTTCAACTACAAAGTCTTCCAAAACAAAACTTCTGCACTTTCATGGTTACCATGGTAACAATGGCCATTCTGAAATTTTCAAACCCTGAATGAACTTCTACACATCCCAAGGATCATTCCTGTGAAGTTTCATTACAATCTGATAAAAAAAAAAATCTTTTAAACATTCACGGGAATGGCAACCATTTTCATCCTTGAATGTGCATCTGCACATCTCAAGGATCATTCCTGTGAAGTTTCATCATTATTGGATCAAAAAATTATTTTTAAACTTTCATACAAGACCATTTCTGTGACGGACCAAAAAAATATTTTTTCTTGGAAGAAAAAAAAATCCCCAATAGGATTGATTCTATTAGTAAACCCCCCAACTATTTAGGCCCCACAAAAATACCCAAGTGGAAATTAGATACATAAATCTATCATCATGCAAAACCCCGAGATCATTGAACCTATGGTTTCTGAGAACAGCTGTGGAGAACTTCATGGGTTACAGAAAGAAAGAATAAACGGAGCAAAAGCAGTAAGACTCCAAACTTTGCTTGGGAGACTTGATAATGAAGAAACTATTTCATTGTGTATTATTACTAAAACAGTAACAGTTTGCCTTTCAGAAACCAACTGAAGAAGTTAACTAATGCTGTAGTATTGATGGAATCTTTCAGATTCATAAACTAGAGGCTCAGTGGGCTGTGTGTCGCTCACCTTTCATTCTGCTTTGAGGAAACTTAATACAGAACCTCCCATAGGTGCTTCCCACCAAGTTTTGGTCATTTGGGTAAACAGTTACAAAGAAGAAGATATTTAGAAATCGACCAATCAGAAACAAGAATTGCCTATGGCAGCCACGTTTGTTAACGAATCGGAAATAAATGAGCAATCTTTATAGAGGACCTTCCAAGGATGCTTCCTACCAAATTTCGGTTCATTTGGCAAAGCGGCTTCAGAGGAGAGGAGTTTTTAGAAATCAACCAATCAGAAACAAGAATTGACTGTGGTGGCCATGTTTGTAAACGGATCGGAACTAAATGAGCAATCTTTATAGAGGACCTTCCAAGGATGCTTCCTACCAAGTTTCGATTCATTTGGCCAAGCGGTTTCAGAGGAGAAGATTTTTTAGAAATCAACCAATCAGAAACAAGAATTGCCTGTGGCGACCATGTTTGTTAATGGATCGGGACGAAATGAGCAATCTTTATAGAGGACATGCCATAGATGCTTTCTACCAAGTTTCAGTTCATTTGGCCAAGCGGTTTCAGAGGAGAAGATTAAAAAAAAAATTGGCCAATCAGAAACAAGAATTGTCTGTGGTGGAAATGTTTAATAATGGATCGGAACGAAATGAGCAATCTTTAGAGAGGACAGTGCCATAGATGCTTCCTACCAAGTTTCACTTTATTTGGCTGAGGGGTTTCAGAGGAGAAGATTAAAATGTGAAAAGTTAACGGACGACGGATGCCAAAAGCTCACATTGCCTTTGGCAAGGTGAGCTAAAAAATGTGGCATACGTACGTGTAACAAAAGAAAAGGATAACACAAAATGCCCCTTGTGTCAATAAATGGGTGCATTTGTGCAAATACCTGTGGATCATGTGGTCTTGATGAATCTTTAACAACAGGGTAGAATCGAGGAGCCATTTCTTCCTTTTTACTGTGTGGCGTACGTGGACCCTTCTCTTTCTTGCCAGGTGTGTCTGGAACATATGCTGGCAGAGATCTGGCAATATCAGGTTGAGCATTGGAAGGTGTTGGCACTTTCTTGGTTGCTGTAAAATATAAACAAATACCTTAAAGGGGCATTAGCTACGATTTTGACCAAAAAAATTATATGTTTTGGAAATTGGTAAATAGCTTTAAAATGATGAAATAAAGGTAAATATTTCACATTAAACAGCTTATCGTAACACTTCGCCTTTTGAGAACGAAAATTACCATCTATTTATTATTCCCTTGCAAGCAAATAATTTGACCTCGCTTTCTCTGTATGCAACTGACCTTACTAGTGACAGGTTGTCGCTTATTAACTGCAAACTTGCATGGTTCTGTCGGTAATTAACGCCGACTCACAGAAAATAAGCGCATTGTTGTACTGATTTAATGACGATTCGGCAAACCCTGTAAACAATGCCGATAATTAATAAGATGGCGTCCATTTCTTGAGCAATCTCAAAACACGAGCAGTTGCACCTTTTTTCCCCGATGCGTGTACATTTCATAACATTTATAAGTTACAGAAACACGTTTAATTAAGGCATCAATCATATCTGATAGTTTTTATGGGTAACAAAAATTTATGCTTTTGGCAGATAATGCCCCTTTAAATTATCTGACGATGTACTGTTTGACATAATGAATTTGTCTACTGATATATTCTAATGCATTTTTTTTTAGTATTTTAGATTTGATTGGCTAAAGTTAAGTTTCAAATTCACAATATACATGTCCTAACATGAGTTCTACTTTCAACAGATATATGCGTTAATATTGAAAGAGAGAAAAAAAAAGAGAAACACCCAATGGTTATGCTTCACTCTAGAAGCAAACACTTGACATCATATCTTTTCTCTGACATTTATGCAGTAAAGACGTCAAATACATTTTGTAGAATTTAAGCTTAGGTCAATTTAAGATCAATTTGAATGCTCAATCAAGACATTTATTTTTATTGTATTAGAATGGAGATACTGTATTGTATTTTAAACTTTACCATTGTCAGTCTTGGTTTTACTGTTGCAAATATCTGTTTACTTACCTAAAATATGCATCACTACCAGATAGATACACTTACTTTGTGATAGTAAAACCAGCGATTTACTGCAGCAAAGATTAAAATACAGTAGTTATCGCCTAATTTACAGATTGTTTCCAATTCTCAAATATAGCTAGAAACTCTAAATTAAAATGAAATCATTTAGTCTTTTTTTAACAAGCTACAATTTTCAGGCAATATGAATATTAATTAAAACACTGTTGCCATGCTTACCCGATTGTATTGTTACCGGGGGTGGTGGGGGTGGCAGTTTTTGTGCGACAACAGAAGAATGAGGCATCAACGACTGAAATTCTTCTTTGGTAATCACAGATACTGTCCTATACTTGCTGAAGTCGTCCTATAAAAAAAACCAATCATCTCTTTATTTAGAATTTAGAATTCTGATGGAACGATAAAATTTTATTACATAGATTGAATTGTATGTAAATTTCTAGAACTTTCTAAAATAAATAAATTCAAATGTCCGTATAAACAGACCTAGACTTGTCAAGTTCGTTTCATTCTTTAGAAGTGCCTACAGTTGGTCCTGGAATAAAATTAAGATGTTACATAAATCAATTCTGTTTGGAATTCTGCATCAAGAAGTGAAAATTTCAGATATAAATATAAAAGATTCAAATTATCTGACATTTTCGACATACAGTTCAACTTGTGCAATCCGACACCCGAGTTTTCCGACATCCTGTGACATCCAACACAAATTGATGGTCCAAAGTCTGTAAACTAAAATAAATCCTGAGTATTCTGACATCCTGTACAATCCGACATATTTCCCTGGTCCGTTGGTGTGTCGGATTAGACAGGTTCCACTGTATCTATCAGATGATAACGTCAAGAACAGTTTACTGTGTATACTTTTTTAGATAAAATATTAGTTTTGTAAAATCTTATATAATTAAAACTCAATAATCTTGTTATTTGTCTTTTGTTGGATCAAGCTTCTAAAAAGGTAACTTCTGGTTCATAACAATAGTCATCCCAACTTGTTTTACATTAACATCCATTAGGTAACTTCTGGTTCATAACAATAGTCATCCCAACTTGTTTTACATTAACATCCATTAGGTAACTTCTGGTTCATAACAATAGTCATCCCAACTTGTTTCACATTAACATCCATTAGGTAACTTCTGGTTCATAACAATAGTCATCCCAACTTGTTTTACATTAACATCCATTAGGTAACTTCTGGTTCATAACAATAGTCATCCCAACTTGTTTTACATTAACATCCATTAGGTAACTTCTGGTTCATAACAATAGTCATCCCAACTTGTTTTACATTAACATCCATTAGGTAACTTCTGGTTCATAACAATAGTCATCCCAACTTGTTTCACATTAACATCCATTAGGTAACTTCTGGTTCATAACAATAGTCATCCCAACTTGTTTTACATTAACATCCATTAGGTAACTTCTGGTTCATAACAATAGTCATCCCAACTTGTTTTACATTAACATCCATTAGGTAACTTCTGGTTCATAACAATAGTCATCCCAACTTGTTTTACATTAACATCCATTAAGTAACTTCTGGTTCATAACAATAGTCATCCCAACTTGTTTCACATTAACATCCATTAAGTAACTGTATCTAAACATTGGAGTGGCAAGTGGCATCTCATATTAAAGGATGACATCCATGTACTAGCAATCAGCAGTTAATGGTTTACAATGAACACAATTTTTATGAATGACAGAAAACAAATAATTTAAGTCTAAGCCATGGAGAATTTGACCATGACATTTTTACTTACCTCATTTTCTTGTTCCCAGAGATCTTGTTCATAATAACACAATCCATCGTTAATGATTTTCGTCATTTCTGAAGTCATTTTAGATCGTGGTACAAAATCGCTAGTTCGGTCACCACCAGGGTGCTTACGCAAGGATGGGGGCGTCTGTGTAACAATCAATATCTTGTTGATGTCAGCATCATCTATCTCATTATCTGATTCATCATCTGACCTACAAATATAAACCATCAATTCCATGTTATTTTTGACCAAAAACAAACATGTCCCCACAATCCTTTACTTTTTGATGAAATATTCCATGTCAATAACTCCTTCAATACTTATCAGATTAAACCATTGCTTGGTTGAATTATGGTGTTTAATGCCACTTAAAACAATATTTCAGTTATATCATGGTGGTCAGTTTTATTGGTGGAGGAAACCGGAGTATCCAGAGAAAACCAACAACCTGCAGCAGGTCACTGACAATCTTTATCACAGAATGTTGTGGCCGAGAAGGATTCGAACTCACAATGTTAGCGGTGATAGGTTTTGACCAACTACATGCTCCTTTATGTAAATCCAACTACCTTACGATCACGACCACGACAGTATGTAAATTTATAGTACGTAAATCTTGATATGATTATAAGCAAGCATGCAAAGTTTTGAGGAAATCTCCTTTAAAATGTTGGGACGATTTACATGCACAAACATTTTGATGCTTATTTTAAGTTAAAAAGGCCAATAATTCGTTCAAACTAGAGGCTCAGCCCACTGAGCCTGTATCGCTCACCTGACAATAGAATGATACTGAAGCAAATTTCAAAGGGAGATAATCATTACCTTAAAAAAACAGCAGCCATCTTGAATGGAGGGTGGGGCTGTCGGACACAATTTTAAAAGGGACACACCCAGGGACCATCTATGCCAAGTTTGGCTCCATTTGGCCAAGCTGTTTCAGAGGAGAAGATTTTTTTAACATTAGCCAATCAGAAAAAAGAATTATTCTTGGCGGCCATGTTTATAGGCCAAATGGAACGAAATGGAGAAACTTTATAGAGGACATTACATAGATGCTTACTGCCAAGTTTGGTTCCATTTGGCCAAGTTGTTTCAGAGGAGAAGATTAAAATATGAAAAAGTTAACGGACGCCAAGTGATGGCAATACCTCACATGGCCCTTTGGATCAGGTGAGCTAAAAAATGATGAAAAAAGGGGAATAACTCCTAGACGGGTAATCAGATTTACTTCAAAATTGCAGGGCATGTAGATCTTGACAAGCTGAACATGTTTTCAGTTTACACTCAACATCTATCTCTTATAGTTTTTGAAATAAAGGATGAAAAGTATTAACATTTTTAAAATTTGATGAAAAAAGGGCAATAACTTCCAGATGGGTAATCAGATTTACTTTAAAATTGTAGGCTAGGTTGATCTTGACATGCTGAACATGTTTGCTGTTTAAACTTAACATCTATCTCTTATAGTTTTTGAAATAAAGGACAAAAGGTATTAACATTTTGAAAATTTGACATAAAAAAGGGCAATAACTCCAAATTGGGTACTCAAATTAACTTCAAAATTACAGGGTAGGTAGATCTTAATATGCTGCACATGTTTGCAATTTAAACTTAACCTTTATCTCTAATAGTTTTTGAAATATCAGACAAAAATGGCAATAACTTCTAGACGGGTAATCAGATTTACTTCAAAATTGCAGGGCATGTAGATCTTGACATGCTGCACATGTTTGCTTAACGTCTATCTCTTATAGTTTTTGAAATAAAAAAACCGAAAAGTATTAAAATTTTGAAAATTTGATGAAAAAAGGGCAACAACTCCAAGATAGGTAATCAGATTTTCTTCAAAATTACAGGGTAGTTAGATCTTCCTGTGCTGATCATTTTTACCCATGTCAGATTTCTGATATTATTAACGGTTTTTGAGTTGTTACCAAAAACGTGCAATTTTACACTATGTTCTATTTTTAGTAACAGCGGCCATGTTTGTTGGCCGAATGGAATTAAATGAAGAAGTTTTATAGAGGATCTTACATAGATGCTTCCTGCCAAGTTTGGCTCCATTTGGTCAAGCAGTTTCAGAGGAGAAGATTTTTTTAACATTAGCCAATCAGAAACAAGAATTGCCCTTGGCGGCCATATTTGTTGGCGGAATGGGGCGAAATGAAGAAACTTTATAGAGGACCTTATATAGATGCTTTCTGCCAAGTTTGGTTCCATTTGGTCCAGTTGTTTCAGAGGAGTAGATTAAAATATGAAAAGTTAACGGATGGACGACGGACACCAAGTGATGGCAATACCTCACATGACCCTTTGGGTCAGGTGAGCTAAAAAAAATAGTTTGATCAAATTGTTATAACACTGCAAATGTTCATAAGTAGGCCTGCAAAGCTTTGAGGATTTCTCATTTGTTGGAGAAATTGCAAGTTAAGGGGGAAATGATTCACTGTATGTACTGAAATCACGATTATTTTGGGGACGGTTCACGATACGTGGAGGCTGCTTACTTTTTTGAAAAAAGTAGTGTTGAACTTCTGTTTTTTTTTTTTGGTGATTATTTAATTAATATTTTGAGAAAAGTGAATAGATTAATTTTACACTTTTAAAATTAATTAATCAAATATTTATAATTTCCGCTAGTACGTAAGCGACCTCATATAAAAAAAAACATGGCAGCTCCCATGTCGACCAGCATGGACTTCAAGGAATAGCTACATTTTCCTATAAAACGTATTGTGATACGCATCGTAATACTTATCAAATATTGCGATACGTATCGCTTGTGGAACCAGAGGCTCTCAAGAGCCTGTATCGTTCACCTGGTTATAAAAAGAACCAATTGGTCCTATGTAAAAACTATGTCCTGCAGTGGTAGTCATCTTGGAATTACAATCAACATAAAAAAAACAAAGTTTGTAAAGGACCTTCCAATGATTGATGCACAGTTTAGGTTCAATCAGTGCAATAGCTTCAGAGAAGAATATATTTCTGTATTTTCCCCATATGGTCCTGTGTTAATACTATGACCTGTGGTGGCAGCCATCTTGGATTTCCGATTGGCATAAAAAACTGAGGACCTTCCAATGATCATTCCTGGGCAGTTTGGTTTCAACTGTCCAAGTGGTTTCAGAGAAGAAGCGTTTTGAAACATTTTTCCCATAGGGTCCAATGTTAAACTAAGTCCTGCCGTAGCCGCCATTTTGAATTTCATATCAGAACAAAAAATGTAAAGTTTGTAGAGGACCATCCAATGAACATTCATGTACAGTTTGGCTTTAATCATATTTGTAGTTTCTGAGAAGAAGGCATTTGAACATTTTCCCATAGGGTTCAATGTTAATCTATGTATTGCGGTGGCGGCCATCTTGGATTTCCGATCGGCATAAAAAACATAAAATTTGTAGAGGACCTTCCAATGATCATTCCTGGGCAGTTTGGTTTCAATTGTCCAAGTGGTTTCAGAGAAGAAGCGTTTTGAAACATTTTCCCCATAGGGTCCAATGTTAAA
This sequence comes from Bathymodiolus brooksi, assembly GCA_963680875.1. Taxonomy (NCBI): domain Eukaryota; kingdom Metazoa; phylum Mollusca; class Bivalvia; order Mytilida; family Modiolidae; genus Bathymodiolus; species Bathymodiolus brooksi. Next base: position 68,628,005 of record OY804582.1, read on the forward strand.
TTAAGTCCTGCCGTAGCCGCCATTTTGAATTTCATATCGGAACAAAAAACGTAAAGTTTGTAGAGGACCATCCAATGAACATTCATGTACAGTTTGGCTTTAATCATATTTGTAGTTTCTGAGAAGAAGGCATTTGAACATTTTCCCATAGGGTTCAATGTTAATCTATGTATTACGGTGGCGGCCATCTTGGATTTCCGATCGACATAAAAAACATAAACCTTGTAGAGGACCTTCCAATGATCATTCCTGGGCAGTTTGGTTTCAAAGAAAAAGCGTTTTGAAACATTTTTCCCATAGGGTCCAATGTTAAACTAAGTTCTGCCGTAGCCGCCATTTTGAATTTCATATCGGAACAAAAAACGTAAAGTTTGTAGAGGACCATCCAATGAACATTCATGTACAGTTTGGCTTTAATCATATTTGTAGTTTCTGAGAAGAAGGCATTTGAACATTTTCCCATAGGGTTCAATGTTAATCTATGTATTGCGGTGGCGGCCATCTTGGATTTCCGATCGGCATAAAAAACAAAAAATTTGTAGAGGACCTTCCAATGATCATTCCTGGGCAGTTTGGTTTCAATTGTCCTAGTGGTTTCAGAGAAAAACGTTTTGAAACATTTTTCCCATAGGGTCCAATGTTAAACTAAGTTCTGCCGTAGCCGCCATTTTGAATTTCATATCGGAACAAAAAACGTAAAGTTTGTAGAGGACCATCCAATGAACATTCATGTACAGTTTGGATTTAATCATATTTGTAGTTTCTGAAAAGAAGGCATTTGAACATTTTCCCATAGGGTCCAATGTTAATCTATGTATTGCGGTGGCGGCCATCTTGGATTTCCGATCGACATAAAAAACATAAAATTTGTAGAGGACCTTCCAATGATCATTCCTGGGCAGTTTGGTTTCAATTGTCTAAGTGGTTTCAGAGAAGAAGCGTTTTGAAACATTTTTCCCATAGGGTCCAATGTTAAACTAAGTTCTGCCGTAGCCGCCATTTTGAATTTCATATCGGAACAAAAAACGTAAAGTTTGTAAAGGACCATCCAATGAACATTCATGTACAGTTTGGCTTTAATCATATTTGTAGTTTCTGAGAAGAAGGCATTTGAACATTTTCCCATAGGGTTCAATGTTAATCTATGTATTGCAGTGGTGGCCATCTTGGATTTCCGATCGGCATATAAAACAAAAATTCTGTAGAGGACCTTCCAATGATCATTCCTGGGCAGTTTGGTTTCAATTGTCTAAGTGGTTTCAGAGAAGAAGCGTTTTGAAACATTTTTCCCATAGGGTCCAATGTTAAATTAAGTCCTGCCGTAGCCGCCATTTTGAATTTCATATCGGAACAAAAAACGTAAAGTTTGTAGAGGACCATCCAATGAACATTCATGTACAGTTTGGCTTTAATCATATTTGTAGTTTCTGAGAAGAAGGCATTTGAACATTTTCCCATAGGGTTCAATGTTAATCTATGTATTGCGGTGGCGGCCATCTTGGATTTCCGATCGACATAAAAAACATAAACTTTGTAGAGGACCTTCCAATGATCATTCCTGGGCAGTTTGGTTTCAATTGTCCTAGTGGTTTCAGAGAAAAACGTTTTGAAACATTTTTCCCATAGGGTCCAATGTTAAACTAAGTTCTGCCGTAGCCGCCATTTTGAATTTCATATCGGAACAAAAAACGTAAAGTTTGTAGAGGACCATCCAATGAACATTCATGTACAGTTTGGATTTAATCATATTTGTAGTTTCTGAAAAGAAGGCATTTGAACATTTTCCCATAGGGTCCAATGTTAATCTATGTATTGCGGTGGCGGCCATCTTGGATTTCCGATCGACATAAAAAACATAAAATTTGTAGAGGACCTTCCAATGATCATTCATGGGCAGTTTGGTTTCAATTGTCTAAGTGGTTTCAGAGAAGAAGCGTTTTGAAACATTTTCCCCATAGGGTCCAATGTTAAACTAAGTTCTGCCGTAGCCGCCATTTTGAATTTCATATCGGAACAAAAAACGTAAAGTTTGTAAAGGACCATCCAATGAACATTCATGTACAGTTTGGCTTTAATCATATTTGTAGTTTCTGAGAAGAAGGCATTTGAACATTTTCCCATAGGGTTCAATGTTAATCTATGTATTGCGGTGGTGGCCATCTTGGATTTCCGATCGGCATATAAAACAAAAATTCTGTAGAGGACCTTCCAATGATCATTCCTGGGCAGTTTGGTTTCAATTGTCCAAGTGGTTTCAGAGAAGAAGCGTTTTGAAACATTTTTCCCATAGGGTTCAATGTTAAACTAAGTTCTGCCGTAGCCGCCATTTTGAATTTCATATCGGAACAAAAAACGTAAAGTTTGTAGAGGACCATCCAATGAACATTCATGTACAGTTTGGCTTTAATCATATTTGTAGTTTCTGAGAAGAAGGCATTTGAAGATTTTCCCATAGGGTTCAATGTTAATCTATGTATTGCGGTGGCGGCCATCTTGGATTTCCGATCGGCATAAAAAACATAAAATTTGTAGAGGACCTTCCAATGATCATTCCTGGGCAGTTTGGTTTCAATTGTCCAAGTGGTTTCAGAGAAGAAGCGTTTTGAAACATTTTCCCCATAGGGTCCAATGTTAAATTAAGTCCTGTCGTAGCCGCCATTTTGAATTTCATATCGGAACAAAAAACGTAAAGTTTGTAGAGGACCATCCAATGAACATTCATGTACAGTTTGGCTTTAATCATATTTGTAGTTTCTGAGAAGAAGGCATTTGAACATTTTCCCATAGGGTTCAATGTTAATCTATGTATTGCGGTGGCGGCCATCTTGGATTTCCGATCGACATAAAAAACATAAACCTTGTAGAGGACCTTCCAATGATCATTCCTGGGCAGTTTGGTTTCAAAGAAGAAGCGTTTTGAAACATTTTTCCCATAGGGTCCAATGTTAAACTAAGTTCTGCCGTAGCCGCCATTTTGAATTTCATATCGGAACAAAAAACGTATTGTTTGTAGAGGACCATCCAATGAACATTCATGTACAGTTTGGCTTTAATCATATTTGTAGTTTCTGAGAAGAAGGCATTTGAACATTTTCCCATAGGGTTCAATGTTAATCTATGTATTGCGGTGGTGGCCATCTTGGATTTCCGATCGGCATATAAAACAAAAATTCTGTAGAGGACCTTCCAATGATCATTCCTGGGCAGTTTGGTTTCAATTGTCTAAGTGGTTTCAGAGAAGAAGCGTTTTGAAACATTTTTCCCATAGGGTCCAATGTTAAATTAAGTCCTGCCGTAGCCGCCATTTTGAATTTCATATCGGAACAAAAAACGTAAAGTTTGTAGAGGACCATCCAATGAACATTCATGTACAGTTTGGCTTTAATCATATTTGTAGTTTCTGAGAAGAAGGCATTTGAACATTTTCCCATAGGGTTCAATGTTAATCTATGTATTGCGGTGGCGGCCATCTTGGATTTCCGATCGACATAAAAAACATAAACTTTGTAGAGGACCTTCCAATGATCATTCCTGGGCAGTTTGGTTTCAATTGTCCTAGTGGTTTCAGAGAAAAACGTTTTGAAACATTTTTCCCATAGGGTCCAATGTTAAACTAAGTTCTGCCGTAGCCGCCATTTTGAATTTCATATCGGAACAAAAAACGTAAAGTTTGTAGAGGACCATCCAATGAACATTCATGTACAGTTTGGATTTAATCATATTTGTAGTTTCTGAAAAGAAGGCATTTGAACATTTTCCCATAGGGTCCAATGTTAATCTATGTATTGCGGTGGCGGCCATCTTGGATTTCCGATCGACATAAAAAACATAAAATTTGTAGAGGACCTTCCAATGATCATTCCTGGGCAGTTTGGTTTCAATTGTCTAAGTGGTTTCAGAGAAGAAGCGTTTTGAAACATTTTTCCCATAGGGTCCAATGTTAAACTAAGTTCTGCCGTAGCCGCCATTTTGAATTTCATATCGGAACAAAAAACGTAAAGTTTGTAAAGGACCATCCAATGAACATTCATGTACAGTTTGGCTTTAATCATATTTGTAGTTTCTGAGAAGAAGGCATTTGAACATTTTCCCATAGGGTTCAATGTTAATCTATGTATTGCGGTGGTGGCCATCTTGGATTTCCGATCGGCATATAAAACAAAAATTCTGTAGAGGACCTTCCAATGATCATTCCTGGGCAGTTTGGTTTCAATTGTCTAAGTGGTTTCAGAGAAGAAGCGTTTTGAAACATTTTTCCCATAGGGTCCAATGTTAAATTAAGTCCTGCCGTAGCCGCCATTTTGAATTTCATATCGGAACAAAAAACGTAAAGTTTGTAGAGGACCATCCAATGAACATTCATGTACAGTTTGGCTTTAATCATATTTGTAGTTTCTGAGAAGAAGGCATTTGAACATTTTCCCATAGGGTTCAATGTTAATCTATGTATTGCGGTGGCGGCCATCTTGGATTTCCGATCGACATAAAAAACATAAACTTTGTAGAGGACCTTCCAATGATCATTCCTGGGCAGTTTGGTTTCAATTGTCCTAGTGGTTTCAGAGAAAAACGTTTTGAAACATTTTTCCCATAGGGTCCAATGTTAAACTAAGTTCTGCCGTAGCCGCCATTTTGAATTTCATATCGGAACAAAAAACGTAAAGTTTGTAGAGGACCATCCAATGAACATTCATGTACAGTTTGGATTTAATCATATTTGTAGTTTCTGAAAAGAAGGCATTTGAACATTTTCCCATAGGGTCCAATGTTAATCTATGTATTGCGGTGGCGGCCATCTTGGATTTCCGATCGACATAAAAAACATAAAATTTGTAGAGGACCTTCCAATGATCATTCATGGGCAGTTTGGTTTCAATTGTCTAAGTGGTTTCAGAGAAGAAGCGTTTTGAAACATTTTCCCCATAGGGTCCAATGTTAAACTAAGTTCTGCCGTAGCTGCCATTTTGAATTTCATATCGGAACAAAAAACGTAAAGTTTGTAAAGGACCATCCAATGAACATTCATGTACAGTTTGGCTTTAATCATATTTGTAGTTTCTGAGAAGAAGGCATTTGAACATTTTCCCATAGGGTTCAATGTTAATCTATGTATTGCGGTGGTGGCCATCTTGGATTTCCGATCGGCATATAAAACAAAAATTCTGTAGAGGACCTTCCAATGATCATTCCTGGGCAGTTTGGTTTCAATTGTCTAAGTGGTTTCAGAGAAGAAGCGTTTTGAAACATTTTTCCCATAGGGTCCAATGTTAAATTAAGTCCTGCCGTAGCCGCCATTTTGAATTTCATATCGGAACAAAAAACGTAAAGTTTGTAGAGGACCATCCAATGAACATTCATGTACAGTTTGGATTTAATCATATTTGTAGTTTCTGAAAAGAAGGCATTTGAACATTTTCCCATAGGGTTCAATGTTAATCTATGTATTGCAGTGGTGGCCATCTTGGATTTCCGATCGGCATATAAAACAGAAATTCTGTAGAGGACCTTCCAATGATCATTCCTGGGCAGTTTGGTTTCAATTGTCCAAGTGGTTTCAGAGAAGAAGCGTTTTGAAACATTTTTCCCATAGGGTTCAATGTTAAACTAAGTTCTGCCGTAGCCGCCATTTTGAATTTCATATCGGAACAAAAAACGTAAAGTTTGTAGAGGACCATCCAATGAACATTCATGTACAGTTTGGCTTTAATCATATTTGTAGTTTCTGAGAAGAAGGCATTTGAAGATTTTCCCATAGGGTTCAATGTTAATCTATGTATTGCGGTGGCGGCCATCTTGGATTTCCGATCGGCATAAAAAACATAAAATTTGTAGAGGACCTTCCAATGATCATTCCTGGGCAGTTTGGTTTCAATTGTCCAAGTGGTTTCAGAGAAGAAGCGTTTTGAAACATTTTCCCCATAGGGTCCAATGTTAAATTAAGTCCTGCCGTAGCCGCCATTTTGAATTTCATATCGGAACAAAAAACGTAAAGTTTGTAGAGGACCATCCAATGAACATTCATGTACAGTTTGGCTTTAATCATATTTGTAGTTTCTGAGAAGAAGGCATTTGAACATTTTCCCATAGGGTTCAATGTTAATCTATGTATTGCGGTGGCGGCCATCTTGGATTTCCGATCGACATAAAAAACATAAACCTTGTAGAGGACCTTCCAATGATCATTCCTGGGCAGTTTGGTTTCAAAGAAGAAGCGTTTTGAAACATTTTTCCCATAGGGTCCAATGTTAAACTAAGTTCTGCCGTAGCCGCCATTTTGAATTTCATATCGGAACAAAAAACGTATTGTTTGTAGAGGACCATCCAATGAACATTCATGTACAGTTTGGCTTTAATCATATTTGTAGTTTCTGAGAAGAAGGCATTTGAACATTTTCCCATAGGGTTCAATGTTAATCTATGTATTGCGGTGGTGGCCATCTTGGATTTCCGATCGGCATATAAAACAAAAATTCTGTAGAGGACCTTCCAATGATCATTCCTGGGCAGTTTGGTTTCAATTGTCTAAGTGGTTTCAGAGAAGAAGCGTTTTGAAACATTTTCCCATAGGGTCCAATGTTAAATTAAGTCCTGCCGTAGCCGCCATTTTGAATTTCATATCGGAACAAAAAACGTAAAGTTTGTAGAGGACCATCCAATGAACATTCATGTACAGTTTGGCTTTAATCATATTTGTAGTTTCTGAGAAGAAGGCATTTGAACATTTTCCCATAGGGTCCAATGTTAATCTATGTATTGCGGTGGCGGCCATCTTGGATTTCCGATCGACATAAAAAACATAAACTTTGTAGAGGACCTTCCAATGATCATTCCTGGGCAGTTTGGTTTCAATTGTCTAAGTGGTTTCAGAGAAGAAGCGTTTTGAAACATTTTTCCCATAGGGTCCAATGTTAAACTAAGTTCTGCCGTAGCCGCCATTTTGAATTTCATATCGGAACAAAAAACGTAAAGTTTGTAAAGGACCATCCAATGAACATTCATGTACAGTTTGGCTTTAATCATATTTGTAGTTTCTGAGAAGAAGGCATTTGAACATTTTCCCATAGGGTTCAATGTTAATCTATGTATTGCGGTGGCGGCCATCTTGGATTTCCGATCGGCATATAAAACAAAAATTCTGTAGAGGACCTTCCAATGATCATTCCTGGGCAGTTTGGTTTCAATTGTCCAAGTGGTTTCAGAGAAGAAGCGTTTTGAAACATTTTTCCCATAGGGTCCAATGTTAAACTAAGTTCTGCCGTAGCCGCCATTTTGAATTTCATATCGGAACAAAAAACGTAAAGTTTGTAGAGGACCATCCAATGAACATTCATGTACAGTTTGGCTTTAATCATATTTGTAGTTTCTGAGAAGAAGGCATTTGAACATTTTCCCATAGGGTCCAATGTTAATCTATGTATTGCGGTGGTGGCCATCTTGGATTTCCGATCGACATAAAAAACATAAACCTTGTAGAGGACCTTCCAATGATCATTCCTGGGCAGTTTGGTTTCAATTGTCCAAGTGGTTTCAGAGAAGAAGCGTTTTGAAACATTTTCCCCATAGGGTCCAATGTTAAATTAAGTCCTGCCGTAGCCGCCACTTTGAATTTCATATCGGAACAAAAAACGTAAAGTTTGTAGAGGACCATCCAATGAACATTCATGTACAGTTTGGCTTTAATCATATTTGTAGTTTCTGAGAAGAAGGCATTTGAACATTTTCCCATAGGGTCCAATGTTAATCTATGTATTGCGGTGGCAGCCATCTTGGATTTCCGATCGACATAAAAAACATAAAATTTGTAGAGGACCTTCCAATGATCATTCCTGGGCAGTTTGGTTTCAATTGTCTAAGTGGTTTCAGAGAAGAAGCGTTTTGAAACATTTTTCCCATAGGGTCCAATGTTAAACTAAGTTCTGCCGTAGCCGCCATTTTGAATTTCATATCGGAACAAAAAATGTAAAGTTTGTAGAGGACCATCCAATGAACATTCATGTACAGTTTGGCTTTAATCATATTTGTAGTTTCTGAGAAGAAGGCATTTGAACATTTTCCCATAGGGTTCAATGTTAATCTATGTATTGCGGTGGCGGCCATCTTGGATTTCCGATCGACATAAATAACATAAACTTTGTAGAGGACCTTCCAATGATCATTCCTGGGCAGTTTGGTTTCAATTGTCCAAGTGGTTTCAGAGAAGAAGCGTTTTGAAACATTTTTCCCATAGGGTCCAATGTTAAACTAAGTCCTGTCGTAGCCGCCATTTTGAATTTCATATCGGAACAAAAAACGTAAAGTTTGTAGAGGACCATCTAATGAACATTCATGTACAGTTTGGCTTTAATCATATTTGTAGTTTCTGAGAAGAAGGCATTTGAATATTTTCCCATAGGGTCCAATGTTAATCTATGTCCTGCGGTGGCGGCCATCTTGGATTTCCGATCGGCATAAAAAACAGAAAATTTGTAGAGGACCTTCCAATGATCATTCCTGGGCAGTTTGGCTTCAACTGTCCAAGTGGTTTCAGAGAAGAAGCATTTTGAAGCATTTTTCCCATAGGGTCCAATGTTAAACTATGTCCTGCCGTAGCCGCCATTTTGAATTTCATATCGGAACAAAAAACCTTAAGATTGTAGAGGACCATCCAATGAACATTCATGTACAGTTTGGCTTTAATCATATTTGTAGTTTCTGAGAAGAAGGCATTTGAACACTTTCCCATAGGGTTCAATGTTAATCTATGTATTGCGGTGGCGGCCATCTTGGATTTCCGATCGACATAAAAAACATAAACCTTGTAGAGGACCTTCCAATGATCATTCCTGGGCAGTTTGGTTTCAATTTTCCAAGTGGTTTCAGAGAAGAAGCGTTTTGAAACATTTTTCCCATAGGGTCCAATGTTAAACTAAGTCCTGTCGTAGCCGCCATTTTGAATTTCATATCGGAACAAAAAACGTAAAGTTTGTAGAGGACCATCTAATGAACATTCATGTACAGTTTGGCTTTAATCATATTTGTAGTTTCTGAGAAGAAGGCATTTGAATATTTTCCCATAGGGTCCAATGTTAATCTATGTCCTGCGGTGGCGGCCATCTTGGATTTCCGATCGGCATAAAAAACAGAAAATTTGTAGAGGACCTTCCAATGATCATTCCTGGGCAGTTTGGCTTCAACTGTCCAAGTGGTTTCAGAGAAGAAGCATTTTGAAGCATTTTTCCCATAGGGTCCAATGTTAAACTATGTCCTGCCGTAGCCGCCATTTTGAATTTCATATCGGAACAAAAAACCTTAAGATTGTAGAGGACCATCCAATGAACATTCATGTACAGTTTGGCTTTAATCATATTTGTAGTTTCTGAGAAGAAGGCATTTGAACACTTTCCCATAGGGTTCAATGTTAATCTATGTATTGCGGTGGCGGCCATCTTGGATTTCCGATCGACATAAAAAACATAAACCTTGTAGAGGACCTTCCAATGATCATTCCTGGGCAGTTTGGTTTCAATTGTCCAAGTGGTTTCAGAGAAGAAGCGTTTTGAAACATTTTTCCCATAGGGTCCAATGTTAAACTAAGTCCTGTCGTAGCCGCCATTTTGAATTTCATACCGGTACAAAAAACGTAAAGTTTGTAGAGGACCATCTAATGAACATTCATGTACAGTTTGGCTTTAATCATATTTGTAGTTTCTGAGAAGAAGGCATTTGAACATTTTCCCATAGGGTCCAATGTTAATCTATGTCCTGCGGTGGCGGCCATCTTGGATTTCCGATCGGCATAAAAAACAGAAAATTTGTAGAGGACCTTCCAATGATCATTCCTGGGCAGTTTGGCTTCAATTGTCCAAGTGGTTTCAGAGAAGAAGCATTTTGAAGCATTTTTCCCATAGGGTCCAATGTTAAACTGTCCTGCCGTAGCCGCCATTTTGAATTTCATATCGGAACAAAAAACCTTAAGATTGTAGAGGACCATCCAATGAACATTCATGTACAGTTTGGCTTTAATCATATTTGTAGTTTCTGAGAAGAAGGCATTTGAACATTTTCCCATAGGGTCCAATGTTAATCTATGTCCTGTGATGGCGGCCATCTTGGATTTCCGATCGGCATAAAAAACAGTAACTTGGTAAAGGACATTCCAATGATCATTCATTTACAGTTTGGGTTCAGTCAGTTCATTAGTTTCAGAGAAGAAGATCTTTGAAATTTCAGCTAATCAGAGCATATTATTGGCCCTGGCAGCCATATTGAATATCCGACTGGAACGAAAAACAGTAACTTTGTAGAGGACCATCCAAGGAACATTCCTGCTAAGTTTGGTTCCAATCGGCCCAGTGGTTTCGGAGAAGAAGCTTGAAATGTGAAAAGTTTACAGACGACGGACGCCAATAGTTCACATGGACCTTTGGTCCAGGTGAACTAAAAAGTATATCGTTACACCTCTATTGCAGGTACAAAGTTTTTGATGAAATATTTCAAGTCAAAAAGGGCAATAACTCCTTCAAAAATAGTCCAATCAAACTGCTGTATGATATTCTAATCTTCATAGGATAATAAGAAAGCATATAAAGTTTTGAAGAATTACCATTTAAAATGTAGGAGTTGCACAAACAAACATTTGTGACAGGCGAATACAACGAAACTGCAATACTGTCTAGGGTTAAAATCAAGGACAAAGGTCATGATGCAATGACCTTGAAACATTGCACCAGACAAACATCCTGATAAAACTGCTGATGAAATTGAATTTTCTTCTTTATAAAGTAAAGGATAAATATCTGTAATTCTTTTCATTCAAGTACTTATTAACAAAAACACAGAACATGTCATTTAAATATTTTTATAATTGTTACAATAGGTACACTATCTAATATAAAAAAATAAGTCATGTTAATACCATCATAAAGGAAAGATTAAGTTTAGTATTATCGGTATTTAACACCACTTTCAACAATATTGTGGAAGTCATTTAATGATGGATCATACAATGGAAGATTTTCTTCTAATATTCAATGATTATTACAAATTGCTAGTAGCCTAAGGTGTCAAAACAGAATGAAGCATGGCATCTTTTCAGATGACCATTAAAATGATACCAGTAGAATTAAGGTTCAATCGGACCAGACAAATAGGGGATGAAAATCTAGACAATTATACGAACTGACCTATGAAATCCCAGAAAATATTTTTAGGAAGTTTTTTGTGTTCAGATAAATATTTTTACAAATATTTAAAGTCTGAATGAAAAAATAGTTTGCCTATATACATAGCTACTTCAACAATGGTAATTCTGGTAACAATATGATTGTAATTTTTGCCTCAGTCCTATCGTCAGTATTTCCTGACAGTCAATATTCTTACTGGTATGATGACCTCAGCCCTATCATTAACTTTCATTGACAGTCAAATATAAAGGCTCTGATAATTTCATCATTGGTCATTCAGCTGTGAAGTGAACTGGATAATCCAACAATAAGCTAAGCTTCCATATACACCCAACCACCAAAGTCACAAAATTTCTATTGCATGGAAGTTTGACCAATTTTGTTCACTGTATATGTCGAAACCATAAATTTTATGTAAATTGAAGTACAATTTTCTAATTCTAACTTATCTTATCCAAAGATTTTGTTGATGCCAAAGGAGTTAGTCAACCTACTATGGCCATCTGAAGTCAACCAAGAGGGATTGTAGGGTGAATAAGCATGCAGACTTCTTACTACAAACCTATCACCACCAATACAGTCTTTGTCTTCATTTTTTCCACCTACTTGCCAAAAAGCCAAATTTAGGAAAACAAATTTTTGTCCGAATCCAGTTTTACTTGTCCCTGGCTTCGGGCAAGTGGGTTAGCGAGAAGACTGCCAATATTGACCCCCCCCCCCCCCCCCCCCCCCCCCCCATTCGAGTTTTCTCTTGAATTCCATACATACCATTCTGAGAAATGATTTTTCCTTCCACCATCTAATCCCTCCATTTCTTCATCAAACATAAAATCAAGTTCCTCCTGTTGGTCTACATCATTTTCTTTGCTTACTGATTTCTTCTTTTCTGGTTTTTCGTCCTGGAATCAGATTTCAATTTCAATTTATATCACATTTTACTATAGTACAGAGGAAGGCTAATCATTCTATCTGAACTCCATTTATTCTATTGTCCTAACTTGAAACAAGAAATGTGTGCATCACAAAATACACCTGTCTATATAAATCATCAAACGATATAATGGTAATGACCCCAAAATAAATAGGGTTCTTCCCCTTCCACAGGGGAATCATGTGGCCAAGTTTGGTAAAGATCCAATATACAGAACTAAAGTTATCGTGCAGAAACGATCCTGTTGTCAAAAATTCTATTTATAGTAATGGTGACCTTGACCTTTGACCCTAAAATAAATAGAGTTCTTCCCCTTCCACAGGGGAATCATGTGGCCAAGTTGGTTAAAGATCCAATATACAGAACTAAAGTTATCGTGCAGAAACGACCCTGTTGTCAAACAGGTGACCTCTTAATAGTGGTTAACTTCGTATGAAACTTTCTGACAGGACAAGAAAAATGTGACCTTTTAATACAGGTGACCACATGGTCAGGTTTGACTGTATTTACACAATTATTACAGACCACTGTTTCTTTGTCTTACATATAAATTACTGACCTTTTTCTTTGGTGTTCTATCTTTCTTTTTGACTTGAATCCAGGCTCCCTTCATTTCAGGAGCACTGGTAGATAATATTTTAGGGTTAGGATAGCCTAGGTTATCACTCAGACCGTCCTCATTGTCAGAATGTGTGGTCTCATCATCACCTTCATTACCATGATCTGAAACAAAAAATAGCACTGAAAGCACTGTCACACAGGTAATTTATCTTGTCTCATTTTCATTATTTGATTGATTGTTGCTTAACATCTAGCATCAAATATTTCATGCATATTCCGGATGTGAATGAGTTCAAATATCAAAGATCTATACAGAAATGAAGGCTTTTGGTGGTGGTTTATGGTGTTTAACGCCACTTTCAACAATATTTCAGTTATAACGTGGCAGTCAGTTTTATTGGTGTAGGAAAGTGGAGTACCCGGAGAAAACCATCAACCTATCGTAAATCACTGACAAACTTAATGGGACATTCATTATTTGAAGTTTTGGCCTTTTTTTTTCCAATAATTTTGTATATACTTATTTAAAGCAATTAAAACATAGAATTTTTGTTTGTACAATAACTTTGAATTCATTCTGATTATTAAATATATCAAAACACAAAAAAAGCTACTAAATGATTGAAAACTGCCTTCATTAATAAGAATTTTCCATAAGTGTGATTATCAAAGACTTTTCACACTTTTATTATATATAATGTTATGCAACCACCCTAGTCTATTGTACAATGAAGACAGACATTTTTATTTATGCAGTACATACCATGTGTATAGACTGGTTGGAATTTGTAAGCCTGTCCAGGAACAAACTCTGGTACATCAGCATGAAGATTTGATGATACAGGGATTCCTATTGGTGGTCCTTCTATCGGCCATTTTACAGGATTTACTTTGCCACGAACTTTCACGGAGTCTTCAGCTAGCTCTAGAACTTCACTTCCTTTTAAAGACTGCAATATTAACATAATATTTTAGGTTATATTATTTATTTCATTCTAAAGCCACATATAAAAAAATACTCGACTTCGTTTCAAGTTGTCAGTTTTACTTTTTCATAACTGTTACAACTGGTACTGACAAGTATTCTACATATACAAAAACATAACTAGAGGCTCAGGTGAGCCTGTATCGCTCACCTGACATAAATAAGTCCTCTTAAGAATGTCTGCATGCTGAATACATCTAAGTTACTATTCAAATCCCATAGGGTTCTATGTTAAAACTATGTCTGCTCATGGCAGCCATCTTGGATGGAGGTCGTGGTCACCGGACACAATTTTGAAAGTATACCACCCAAGGACCATCCATGCCATGTTTGCTTTAAATTGGCTGACTGGTTTCAGAAGAGAAGACTTTTAAACAATTTTCCCATAGGGTCCTATGTTAAAACTATGTCTGCTGACGGCAGCCATTTTGAACAAATATCGGGATCACTGAACACAATTTTGGAAGTTGACCACCTAAGGACCATCGATGACATGTTTGCTATATTGGCTTATTAGTTTCAGAGGAGAAGATTTTAAAACATTTTTCCCATAGGGTCCTATGTTAAAACTACAGTATGTCTGCTGAAGGTGGCCATCTTGGATGGAGGTCAGGGTCACTGGACACAATTTTGAAAATTGACCACTTAAGGACCATCCATGCCATGTTTGCTTTAAATTGGCTTACTGCTTTCAGAGAAGAAAATTTTTAAATATATTTCCCATAGGGTCCTATGTTAAAACTATGTTCGCTGATGGTTGCCATCTTGGATTAATTTTGAAAGTTGACCACCTAAGGACCATTCATCCCATGTTTGCTTTAAACTGACTTACTGGTTTCAGAGGAGAAGACTTTTAAACATTTTTTCCATAGGGTCCTATGTTAAAATTAAGTCGAGTCATGGCGGCCATCTTGAATTTCCGATCAGCAAACGATTCACAATTTTAGTACAGGACCACCCAATGATCATTCCTGCAAAGCCACAATTCAATTGGCTTAGTGGTTTCTAACAAGAAGATTTTTAAAATTTCGACCAATCAGAACACATTATAGGCCCTGGCAGCCATGTTGGATTTCCGATCAGCACCAAAAACACAAATCGTGTATATGACCATCCAATGAACATTTCTGCCAAGTTTGGTTCAAATCTGTTTTGTGGTTTCAGAAAAAAAGATGAAAATGTTAAATTCCCATAGGGTCCAATGTTAAACTAAGTCGTGTCATGGCGGCCATCTTGAATTTCCGATTGGCAAACGATTCACAAGTTTAGTACAGGACCACCCAATGATCATTCCTGCAAAGTCACAATTCAATTGGCTTAGTGGTTTCTAACAAGAAGATTTTTTAAATTTCGACCAATCAGAACACATTATGGGCCCTGGCGGCCATGTTTGATTTCCGATCAGCGCCAAAAACAAAAATCTTGTATATGACCATCCAATGAACATTTCTGCCAAGTTTGATTCAAATCTGTTCTGTGGTTTCAGAAAAAAAAGATGAAAATGTGAAATTCCCATAGGGTCCAATGTTAAACTAAGTCGAGTCATGGCGGCCATCTTGAATTTCCGATCGGCAAACGATTCACAAGTTTAGTACAGGACCACCCAATGATCATTCCTGCAAAGTCACAATTCAATTGGCTTAGTGGTTTCTAACAATTTTTTTTTTAAATTTCAACCAATCAGAACACATTATGGGCCCTGGCAACCATGTTGGATTTCCGATTAGTGCCAAAAACAAAAATCTTGTATATGACCATCCAATGAACATTTCTGCCAAGTTTGATTCAAATCTGTTTTGTGGTTTCAGAAAAAAAGATGAAAATGTGAAATTTCCATAGGGTCCTACAGCACGCACAGCGCGATTTAGCAAGAAATCACTCGGGTCCGACGTCGGTGAAATCAAGAAAATGTCGGAGAAATTAAAAAAAAAAGTCGGTGTTGACACCGCGAAATGTCAGAGAAAAATCGAACACGGTGATTTACTATAAAACACCGACATTGACGATTAAACGCCGCGAAATAAAGAAATGGGATATTAACCTTTATTTGTACATTTGTATGTTCTTGAGACTGTCATTTTTGATAATATGAATGATTCATAGCAAATACTTATTTTCTTTTTCAGGTGTGCAAGCTATGTGATCATTTTTCGTTCTTTAATTCTGATATTTGCTTTTGTTTTAATCTATTATGTTAAGAAAACAATGCCGGTACAAACGTTTAGTATTATGTGATCATTACCATTTATAGGCTTGTGTTGTATTATTTTGTTAATTAAAATAAGCTTGATCTTTTGAATGCAAGCTTGGTATCCAGAGTTAATTTGCTTTCGGGTGTTCAATTAATGTCGACTTGGCACGTGACTTAAGTTCTACAAAAGTTTCTAGATCCCCAAAAGCACGCTTTGATCGATAGCATGTGGAAACCTTTCTAGATTTACGTTCACGTGAAAAATATGTGTACAAATCAGAAATGGAACTTTTATTAAAGGTAAAATAACACGTGGCTTGCAAGGGGATTAACGACATACAATTACGAAAAAGCACGTTTGCTTTAGATAAAAAATTACATCGATTTTTTTTTTCAATCATTCTCGGTGTGTTTTTAAATCAATAACTGTGTATTTGACCTTTTAGTGACCTAGTTCAATGTGTGCACTACATAAAAATAGACACATCCGTAAATTGATAAAACACAGGTGATTAAAAAAAAATAACATCGATATAAACCAATCGAAATGTAGGGATTAGACAAGGATTTATATAGTAGGACTACTATATATATCCCTGGATTAGATAATATACGCAAAACAAGATGCGTGCTCAGCCTCATAAATCCTATAAATAAAATGTATGCCATGCTGGCATCCCAGAAAAAAAAACCGGTATCAAATTGAAATATAAAGTACGAAATAGTAAAAAATCAAAACTAAGCAACAAAAAACAAAAGAACACATGAAGTACAGTTACATGTACGTGTATACACGTATGATTTTCGCCGCGGTGTTGTCACCGGCAATTAAAACATTTCACCGACATTTAGGTCCTAATTTGTTAATTTTCGCGGTGAAAGTTTCACCGTGATTTCACCGACATTTTATGACATATCACCGACATTTCACCGTGAAAAAACACCGACTAAGGTGATTTCTTGCTAAAACGCGCTGTGCGTGCTGTATGTTATACTAAGTCGAGTCATGGTGGCCATCTTGAATTTCCGATCGGCAAACGATTCACAATTTTAGTACAGGACCACCCAATGATCATTCCTGCAAAGTCACAATTCAATTGACTTAGTGGTTTCTGACAAGAAGATTTTTAAAATTTCAGCCAATGAGAACACATTATGGAACCTGGCAGCCATGTTGGATTTCAAATCAGCACCAAAAACACAAATCTGGTAGAGGACCATCCAGTGAACATTTCTGGCAAGTTTGGCTGATTTCTGTTCAGCGGTTTCAGAGAAGAAGATTTAAATGTGAAAAGCTAACGGACGGACGGACGCTTACCCATGACAAAAGCTCACATGGCCTATGGCCAGGTGAGCTAATAAAATAGCCCAAACTATGATTTTTTTTCATTGGTTATATCAGTACTAGAAAACCAATCAAAATTCTTGACACTCAAAACAAGTAAACATGTTGTATCCAAATAACTTTCTTGTTCAAATCTATTTGTTTACATTTAATTTCTTCATACATTAATTTTTGAAACTTCAAATTGAATAGATAGCACTGGTAACTGACATAAACAGTAAAGATTTGCTAGCTGCTGACTTTTTTTTAAACCCCTTGTAACAAGTACTCATTGGAAACTAATGGGTATACAACCCTTGTTGTGCAGTCTTTAATATTGGGGTTTACCTTAATTATCAATGCTACATCTTGTGTTAAAGCTTGAACTCTGTGAAAACTAGCTATCAAACTAATGGGCATACAACCCTTGTTGTCCAGTCTTTAATATTGGTTTTACCTTAATTATCAATGCTACATCTTGTATTAAAGCTTTTACCTTAATTATCAATGCTACATCTTGTGTTAAAGCTTGAACTCTGTGAAAACTAGCTATCAAACTAATAGGTATCCATCCCTCTTTATCCATCCTCCTCCTCAAGAAAAAGTCCCTCTGTAAATTGTCTTCACTGAAGTAATACTCACTACAATATATAAATACATGTTATTTTATTTTTAAAGTTTCTCCACCGTAGTTTATGTTAAACTTTTGACCACAGTGTTGGTAATTTGTACAAGGTTGAACCTCAATTTCATAAGAAACCTTAATGTCAAATTGAAAAATACATTTCCTTTGATGGTTCTTGAGAATATTGGGGGTTTTTTTCCATAGCAACATGTCAAATTTTAGACACCAAGGATCAGACCTAATAAATCCTATGGATTTCATTTGTGGAAGTTTCAATATGTGTATAAAAATGATGATTCATGACATTTATATTTGCATTTTCACTACTGGTTCTTGAGAAAATCTTTATATTTCATTTTCCTCAATGTTCAATTTGGACCCTCAGGGTCCTGGCCCCTTTATAACCTGAGACCTTCATATGTACATATCTAAATCTACATATCCAAATGATGCTGCAAGACTTGTATTGTATTATTTCTGTTTCTGGTATTCGAGAAAAAGTTTTAAAAATTTACTTTAATTTCCAATTTTTAGGCCAACAGACTGACACTAAGGTATATCATATTAAGTTCACTTGATCTTTGGTTAACGAGAAAAGCTGTCACAAGACAGCAAAAAAGAATTTCAAATATAGAAGAAAACTGACTGAATTGTTAAATTAGCATTTTAAATCTTACATTTAATATTGTCATCAAGGTATGTCATACTTCACAGAAACAGATTTATCTGCCAGCAATACACTACTACAAATGACCTCAGTTTGAACTAGTCCATTTTCTCCGCATTATTCTCAGAAGAGGGAGCATGGATAGTTTCATCATAGGTAATCAAGAGGAAGGAACAGAAAAAACTTTTATTTGAATCATTGTGAAGTAAACCATATAAAACTGTAATAGTTCCATTTTCAGTAGTTCATACATTGTAGAAAAACAAACAGGAGCCTGTGGAGGTTCACCTAAGCCTGAATCGCTCACTTGGTTACTCATGTAGTGATCAGGTTTAATGAAGTTTATAGTTTCTGAGACAATTGCTCATTAATGCCATGTTTTAAATTTGAACGAGATGAAATGAATAATCTTTGCAGAAGACCACTAAAACATTATTCCTACAGATTTTGGATCCAATCAGCCCAGAAGCTTTCGAAGAGATTACCAAAAGTTAAATATTAATGATGTCGATGGACCTTATGACAATGGACGCAAAGTGATAGCAATAGCTTACATGGTTAGCCGAGATAAAAATGTGGAATTTTTTATTGTAGATTTTTCTACACTTTCACAACAATCCATTTGTTAATGACAAACTAGAGGTACTGGTGTACGCAGGAGTCCCGCTTTGATACATAAATGTAATAACTTAACTGTCCGCTATGTGGGACTACTACACCCAGCGTCCCCATCATCTTAATTGAGTCAAAATATATTTGGAACACAACTTTTAAACTCATCATTCTGGGGAAACTCGATGGACCCACCCACCCCTTCAACATCGGCACATGTGGATCTAACAACATATAAACTTTCATAAAATGTCTGAAGTCAAAAGAGGCATAACAGGGGTAAAACTCAATGAACCAAGATATCCTACTAATGTGCACATCTTAATATTAGGATCTTGCAATGTACAAAGTTTCATGAACTTCTGATTAATCATGTAGGAGAATTTGTGATGACAAAGTGCATACTGAATTGTCTCAAAATTTCTAAGTCCAAAGAGGCATAACAGGGGTAAATCTCAATGGGCCAGGATATTCTACTAATGTGCACATCTTAATATTAGGATCTTGCAATGTACAAAGTTTCATGAACTTCTGATTAATCATGTAGGAGAATTTGCGATGACAAAGTGCATACTGAATTGTCTCAAAATTTCAAAGTCCAAAGAGGCATAACAGGGACAATAAAATCCTTTATACTGCAAAGTTCACACATCATGATCTTAAATTCCACAAAATTTGGTGGAAATCGGACAAAAGACTTGAAAGTTGGTCCGGACAGACAGGCCAATTCCTATATACCCCCCAAACTACGTTTGCGGGGGTATAATAACTACTTTAATAAGAATCTTAGTTTTTCATTTTAAAATTCAGACTTAATGACTTACACTTGTTTCTTCACTAGATCCATCAGAATGCCCTCCTCCACATAGGAAGGGTTGAAATATACAGTCCCTCCAAATCCCCCACTCCCTTCAGTGGGTGGTGCCGCAGACGATGGTTCTGTGAAAAAAGTTTCATTGTTGAACTCTGCACTGAAATATTTAACATCTTGTCCTGCAAGACAAACAAGTACCGTGTATGTGTTACATATCCTGCACAACACTTTCAAAGTGGAGTAGTCTCCCCTCCTTTACTTCCTGTAACTGAATCGAAAGTTCACCTGGACATAAGGTCAAATCTAGGTAAACTTGAGTATTTCACTTTACAGCCTACAACTGACCGTGAACCTAAAGTTCACTTGGGCATAAGGTCAAATACAGATTAACGTGAGCATTCTCACCTCCTTTACTACCTGTAACTGAACCTAAAATTTATCTGGATGTAAGACAAAATCCAGGTGATTTTGAGTAGTCTCCCCTCCTTTACTTCCTGAAACTGAAGCTAAAGTTCACCTAGACATAAGGTAAAATCCAGGTGATATTGAGTGGTCTCCCCTCCATTGCTTCCTGTAACTGAAGCTGGACACAAGTAAAATTAATGCCCGATGTAAATGGTATGTAGTGTATGTAGTGACTGATAAAATAGAATGAATAGGAAGTTATAAAATACTTTACTCAATAGATTGGTCTTTGGCTCTGAATTTATATTTTGCTAAAAACATTACTATCTTTACATCTGGGTAGAAGTTTGGAGCTTAAACTTACTGACATTGTTTTAAACAATTCAAAAGTCTTACCAACAAAACCCTCAGGTGCAAAATCTCTTCCCCGTCCTCTTCCCTTAGCTCCCCGACCTCTCCCACCACGTCCTCGTCTAAACCCACCAAAACCACTTCGGCTATCTCTTGGACTCGGTGGTCGCATGTCATCTCTCCAGTTCCTTGCATCTGAACCTACAAAAACAAAAAAATAATACCATACATTAATTTCTGGAATATCTGACAATAAACATTTAAGATATAATTATATTCGCTAGTAAAGGTCAAATGTTTAAATCAAACTCTAATTAGTGAGTACGGCAGGTTGGTGGTTTTCTCCAGGTACCCCATTTTCCACCACCAATAAAACTGACCGTCACGATATAACTGAAATATTATTGAAAGTGGCGTAAAACACCATTAACCAATCCAAACCTAATTAGTGAGTAAAACCTTATATACTGAATAAAACCCAAATTACCATCATCGGTTAGGCATAATGCACAAAATTTTACAGGTAACCAATAAAATTATTTTATTTAATAGAATAATATGTAGCCTGGTATGAGATTTTGTTGTGTTTATCTGTATGTTAGTACACCAGTTGTGTCACAAACTGATCAGCAGATATTTATCTATGGATTACAGGCATAGAAATTAATTTTTTAACCACAAGCAAAACATAGCTTGTATGCTTGTAATTTTAAAAGTTACAAGCAAAATTCAGTTTCATTTCATATTTAAGAAGCATTTTTTGTTTGGGGGGGGGGGTTTCATTATTTTTTTCTATGTTTGTTTGCCGGTTGACCTACATCGGTACTTTCATTTCATGTTTATTTTTAGGTGGAAAATACTTTAAAAGCATGTTTTGCCGACATATTATACATCAGCAGTGAGTCAAGGTAAACAGGTCAAAAAACCTCTTCAGGATTTTCTAGACTTTTCATTAGATAGTACTTCAAACATTAGAACACGTGTTATATCCGAACCACTGGTTTCCAATTCTGAACAAAAAAATCGTCAAAAAAGAAAGGGATCCTCCTCTCTTCACCAGTTAAGCAGCTGATAAAATTTTAAAAGATTCGAAGAAACACAACTCAAGTTATCGTACGACATAGGATTTGTCTACAGACAGACGGACATGGTGAAACCAGTATAACCCCCAACAACTTTGTTGCGGGGGGTATAACTACGATGGTTGAGAACTAACGACACTGACAAAACATTACGTTTTAAAATTTATTCTAAAATTAAAAACAGAAAACACACATTTCGGAACAGGACAAAGGTAGAAAGGTACAATTTTTGTACACTTGCTGAAATATGCACACCCATTTTTTGTCGTTCACATGACATTTTTCAAATGCAAATATGAAAAAAACAGACGGATTTAGCGTCTTTGCGTCCAGTAATTTTGAGCCCTGGGATTACCAACTTGGTCAATGGATATTCAGGGATAGGAAAATTTAAACAATATATAAGATACATTCAGAAATGACAGAGGAAGATGACAACTAAGGCAACAACTTCTGACAGCCAACGAAAAAGGAGGGACTACAATGTGTCTCATCTTAGTGGCATCTACAAAAGTCATCTTAAACATGCAAGGCACGTGACACAACTTCAGTGTTATAACCTGACCCCCCCCCCCCCATGAAGAAGATATCCCCTATCTGCCACCTGGGAATGTGCTCGACTGAATACCTTGTAATAAGTTTTCAGTAAAAGGTAGAATCTAGACCTAATTAAATATAGGTAAACCTCCATTGTTATAATTGTCTACACCAATGTTTTAACATTTCTATACAGAGCTCCTTACTGTTATAATAGTTTGTGCCCATGTTGTCATTAGCACAGTATTACAACTTTTAATCATATAACAATGATTATGCCGTCCTTAGTGACAAAACATTTCATGCCTCGGGGACACGTAATAAAAACTTCCCCGACATATATCAATTCTGCTTGATAAATACATTATGACTTAACATAAAGTCATTAGTGTAAAAATACTAATCCTAGTTTTAATTGTGACCCATGCAGATTTTTTTTAATTCGTCGCACCGTCACACCGAGCGGGCAGAAAATCACAAGGACCGGCAATACTGCCAAGTATGCCGGTCCGGGTGTCCGACAAAATTTTTTGTTTGTGTATTTAGTTTTGCATCGGAAATGCAACTGGTATGCCGGAACGATCACGGTCAACTCGGAATTAGATTCTGCTTCAAATGACATTTACTTCTTAAACATGCAACCGTTTCCATGGTAATTCTATTAATCATTGTATTTTTATAGTTTAAACTGGCTGTGATGCATCAACGCGACCATATCTTGTGTTTATATTTGAAAACATGGCGGGTCAGGTTTTTATTGTTCCTATCACCGATTCCGTTTAAATTTTAGAACTTTGTAAATTCCGGTCCTGCACAATTTCAGTAGGTCCTGCAGAAAATTATTGGGTGCAGGACCAATGTCCTGCATATTTGAATTTTTTCTCTCAAAAAGTCTGCCCATGTAGGATTTGTCAAAAGATTTTATCTCAAGACAGAGGAATCATCTTAATTATGCACTGATCATTGTATTAAGAACTGTTGATTGGTTGGTTTGGTTCATGGTGTTTAACACCACTTTCAACAATAATTCAGTTGTAGTGTGGCGGTCAGTTTTATTGGTGGAGGAAACCAGAGTATCTGGAGAAAACCACCGACCTGTCGCAAGTCACTGAGAAACTTTATCACATAATGTTGCATCGAATACACCTCGCCATGAACGGGGTTCAAACTCACAACTTTATTGGTGATATGAACTGATTGCACAGATAGTTGTAAATCCACTTACCATACGATCACGATGGCCCCCCCCTTTTTTTTTTATTATGTATCATAGAAAATTTTAAGTGCATGAACATCTGAATGCGACTTCTTTATAAACTTATCCTTGATAAAGGCCTGATTGCAGAAACATTGAAAAAAGAGCAAAAATATTGAACATTTATTATATTATTTTCCCTATATGGTAAAAGAATTCAACAATATACTTTTTTTTTTAATTTTGTATTAAAACTTGCCATAAAATATTTTTTTTAAATATTTTTGGTCCCCTGTATGGCTGTAAAAATGACATTCAAAAACAAAAACACAAATTTGGATGATTCATCAAATTGTGTGTTCTTTCTGATCAGTAACAGGTGTCCTTGAAAACAGGGAAAAAAGAGGTCAATAAACCTTATAATGATGTCTTATGCCGCCAACAACATTTAGTAATGTTTATAATGTCTATGTAAGTGTTACAAACCAGTAATATTTAATATATCTCTTTGTTTCGTCTGTCATATAAAACATTACATCAAGGACATGTTACAAATAAAATCTTACAAATCAAAGTGTGATTGGGTTAAAATACAGTGAAGCCTGTCTAAACTGAACCTAGATTGTATGGAATAGACAGGTGTTCACTTTATGCAGGTTAAATCAATGCAGATTTCCTTAAAGAGACTTTATTTTAAGTTTGCTTTATACAGAATTGTTTTATCCACGGTTCAGTTTAGACAAAAAAATAAAATAAAATAGTTTAAAAAAAAGCTATTCAGGGTTCAGTTTAGACACTCGATCAGGGCGAGGTGTACAACATTATGTGATAAAGTTTGTCAGTGACTGTGATAGGTTGGTGGTTTTCTCCGGGTCCCCCGGTTTCCTCCACCAATAAAACTGACTGCCACGATATAGCTGAAATATTGTTGAAAGTGGCATTAAACACCATCAAACAAACAATCAATTTAGACAGGTTTCACTGTATATTGTAAGAGTTGTTTTCACTGTGGTTTCAGGTGGGACAATTAAGATACAAACATTTCACCATTATGCATGTCATCCTAATTGTAAATCATTTTTCAGCTAACAAATTTCACTTAAACTCTCAAATCATAGAAGCAAGTCTTTCATATCACAAGACCCTGTGTGGAAAAACACATAATCTAGGGTACTACAAGCTAGTATACTTCAAAGACAAATTTCATCCATAATTTAGCCAGAGGCAAATGTACCGTTTAACATTACCCAATAACTTAACACTCAAAGTGATTTCCTTCACAACATCACAAGTATTACACCTTAATGCAGAATATTAACAACCGATCATTATTTGAAACACAGTTTAGCTAAATAAACCTGTTGCCTTTTTTTCCTAGGATTTAATATATTTCCATTATTCATAATTTCATTTCATTGAATCTTTTCAGTCACCTTGAAATAAAATAATTTTTCAAGTACATGTAACAGGATTTTCCTGGTTGTAACCGACAGTATTAATAGGTAATACCAAAATTCTGTGTTTTACATCAAAATATTACATTTTTCAATAAATTTACATATTTGTTAAACGTGTCTTTATTGTAGTTAAATTGTCAAACATGACTTAAAAATTGCCAAAAAAATGTGGGCATAATAATATGATAAAGATGATTACTTGAAAACACCGGAGATATGATGGGACCTTTCAAAGAGGGGGTTCTATTAAACAAAACTAGGAATATGGGAAAGGTGAGCTAAAAACAAAGCCAAAGAAGTAAGATATCTGTAAAAACAACAAGGTGCTCCCCAAATTCTAGTTTACAACTCAAGAAGAGAATAGAAATGCAATGTTATATATCTGTCATGTATACAGAACCACATCATTTCAGGAAGACAAAAAGAATAGAAACAATCTACGTCAAGGTTGCCCTCTTTCCCGTTTACTCTACGTCAAGGTTGCCCTCTTTTATATTTATTCTTCAAAGAGAAGACAGGCAGCATGGGGAGACAAAAGAAAATTATGATTTCTGGGAGAATAGTTCACAATGACTTATTAAAGCAACGGAAGACAAATTTGAATAAATGTTTACAGCAGTTTGTTTGTTTCTTATTCCTTTTTGTTATAACATGCGAAGGTTGGCAATAAATGTTTACAGCAGTTTGTTTATTTCTTTGTTATAACATGCGAAGGTTGGCAATAAATGTTTACAGCAGTTTGTTTATTTCTTTGTTATAACATGTGAAGGTTGGCAATAAATGTTTACAGCAGTTTGTTTATTTCTTTGTTATAACATGCGAAGGTTGGCAATAAATGTTTACAGCAGTTTGTTTGTTTCTTTGTTATAACATGCGAAGGTTGGCAATAAATGTTTACAGCAGTTTGTTTATTTCTTTGTTATAACATGCGAAGGTTGGCAATAAATGTTTACAGCAGTTTGTTTATTTCTTTGTTATAACATGCGAAGGTTGGCAATAAATGTTTACAGCAGTTTGTTTGTTTCTTTGTTATAACATGCGAAGGTTGGCAATAAATGTTTACAGCAGTTTGTTTATTTCTTTGTTATAACATGCGAGGGTTGGCAATAAATGTTTACAGCAGTTTGTTTGTTTCTTTGTTATAACATGCGAGGGTTGGCAATAAATGTTTACAGCAGTTTGTTTGTTTCTTTGTTATAACATGCGAGGGTTGGCAATAAATGTTTACAGCAGTTTGTTTGTTTCTTTGTTATAACATGCGAAGGTTGGCAATAAATGTTTACAGCAGTTTGTTTGTTTCTTTGTTATAACATGCGAGGGTTGGCAATAAATGTTTACAGCAGTTTGTTTGTTTCTTTGTTATAACATGCGAGGGTTGGCAATAAATGTTTACAGCAGTTTGTTTGTTTCTTTGTTATAACATGCGAGGGTTGGCAATAAATGTTTACAGCAGTTTGTTTGTTTCTTTGTTATAACGTGCGAGGGTTGGCAATAAATGTTTACAGCAGTTTGTTTGTTTCTTTGTTATAACATGCGAGGGTTGGCAATTTATTCAAATTTGGAAAACATGTGCACGACTGTATTATTTCACTAAGAGGGGAGATTTGGAGCCATAACACTAGTTTAACCCCACCACTTCTTACTGAAGTGCCTGTACCAAACCAGGACAGTGAGCAGTCATATATTGTGTGTTGTCGTGGGTATCGATTTTGACTGTTTCTATGATTTTTCTATTGGATTTTGGAACTGTTCCGACAGTTGTATTTTATGTTTTTCACCCTATTGTATGCTCACTGCTTTTCATTCTATTGTATGCTTACTGCTTTTCATTCTATTACATGCTTACTGCTTTTCATTCTATTACATGCTTACTGCTTTTCATTCTATTGTATGCTTACTGCTTTTCATTCTATTGTATGCTCACTGCTTTTCATTCTATTGTATGCTTACTGCTTTTCATTCTATTGTATGCTTACTGCTTTTCATTCTATTGTATGCTCACTGTTTTTCATCCTATTGTATGCTCACTGCTTTTCATTCTATTGTATGCTCACTGCTTTTCATTCTATTGTATGCTTACTGCTTTTCATTCTATTACATGCTTACTGCTTTTCATTCTATTACATGCTTACTGCTTTTCATTCTATTGTATGCTTACTGCTTTTCATTCTATTGCATGCTCACTGCTTTTCATTCTATTGTATGCTTACTGCTTTTCATTCTATTGTATGCTTACTGCTTTTCATTCTATTGTATGCTCAGTTTTTCATCCTATTGTATGCTCACTGCTTTTCATTCTATTGTATGCTCACTGCTTTTCATTCTATTGTATGCTTACTGCTTTTCATTCTATTGTATGCTTACTGCTTTTCATTCTATTGTATGCTCACAATATATTTTAAATTTCATATTAGAAAACTTAACACTGAGGGTATTTGCGATGATCATATTTTTTACTTTCAAAACTATATATAGTCATAGTCTTACAAAATGCTCCAATTAATCTAAACAAAGGTATATAGCACACCTGTAATTAATCATGTATCTATTGTCACAGGACATAACTAAAAGCACACTTAGTAACAATTCCTTTCTCTCATGATTCTAACAGAAAACAAATCATTAAGTATTAGCAGGCCTTTCAATAAGGGGTGGTACCAGGTACTTTTACCCTTTTAAAATGGTATTTAGTACCTCCTGATTTTAAAGAGTATTGTATAAGATATTCATAAAAACGTTCAAATTTTAATAAAAAGTACTGCCTGTAAATAATGAAGTACGTGGTAGGTTTAAAAAATATTGAAAGTCCTGTATTAGACATTTTACTGGTCTAAATGTTCTCATGTTTTATAAGAAACATGGCAAGTGACTTTTGCTGGTTAACACCTGAGTAGAAGAACTAAGGTTATTTAATGGTTGACTGAGTGATATGTATGTGACATACCTTGATGTGACATGTACACTAAATTTTGTAAGCCTCGATGATACAGACATAAAGACATCATCTTATCACAGTTTAAATAAATCCATATGGACACTTTTCCAATGCCATTCAAAATTCCTATCAAAAAAATTAGGAACAAGAAATTTTGAGTAGGTCAAACGATCTCAGGTAAAAACTTGCATTAATTCATGACCTGAATGTGGTTTTAGAAGCCATCAATCAGACAACACGACATCAGGGACTGTCTCAAGAACTTGGAAGTTTGACCTCGGGGAAAATCAGAACACGCACACTGGAAAGTTTTTTCTCTGGGCAGATCTCAAAGAGTAAAATGATATCTTCTAAAAAGATAAGGAAGATAAAGGTATTATGTTATGTACATACATTATAATGCGGTGACAATCAAGGTAAAATGGAAAATTTAATGGACCGAAATACCACACGGCTGCATTGGATATTATTTTGAAGAAAAAGACATTTTGCATCGATTTAGGCATGTCGGCGCATTCTAGTATGGTGCAGATTTTCTATATCCGGAGTCAAAGGTCAAATCTAAGAACGAAGACATTTTCATTTTTTCATACATTATCTGAAACATCTTAACTAGCATTCGCCACTGCTTAACGTACTTCATACATATGGTTGAGACAGGCATTGAAAGTGAGATTGTTGCGGTTACAAAAGTCTGACTTTAAAAACATAACTGAAATATGCGCCTAATTAAAAAGGGGGGACAACATTCACAAATTGATATTAACGCACGTATATTTTCACCGCAAGTCATTGAAATTTCTTAGAATTATACATAAGAATAATTCAATATATGTATATCTTTTCTGGAAAGTTTGAACCAAATTCATAGAGAAACAATGAAAAAATTACGACAACAAGAACAAGCATCTAAGAAGATTTCACACCAAAAAAATGACAAAGTCCATATCTCAATTTTAAGTATTGAAAAGACAAAAAAAATGAAAATAACTAGTTTGTTACTACATATCATGTATATTAAAGAATTGCAAGATAAATGTGATTAAAATGTATAGGAATAAATGAGAGAAAAAAAACGTGAAATATTTGATTGACCTTGTCCCTTTTGACTTTCGATCACAATAGTATCACCGTAATGATTTTGAAGCCTTGTCTGTAATTTGGCAGTAGAATACTTTGTCAATAAACCCTCTGGAAGCAAGGAACAAAATTTGTCTAACAAGGAAGACATAGTAAACGCTTTCTTGTTCTCAAAAAGGTCATGGTGCAAAATGTCTAAGAATTTTTTGAATGCAATATCATGTTCCGACTCATTTTTAATTGTAGAGTAATTATCAGCACTATGTTCTTTTTTCCACTTCAGCAAATAATTTGTAATGCATGCCGAATGATACTGCGCTTTTTCCTGGACATCGTCAACGGTCAAGAGGCTCAACAAATCATAATCAAACTTACGGCATTTAAAATGTATTTGACGCGTTCACTACTTTCAATGCGCTTAAGTTTTCTATCTTTCTTGATAGCCATTTGTCTACAAAAAATACAATAGTCCCAATTTATTTGTGGCAAGGTTTTAGAACGCGTCTTCATAGTAGACACTGAAGCGTCATTACTAGTGTTGCTACATTCTGGAACATCGCTGACAAACCGTTGTAAATTTCTTTTACTTGTATAGGCTTTATAACAAGACCTATGATACTTTATTTCATTTAAAGGAACCAAGCTCAAAGAATTAAATTCGTCATACATGCGACGATAAACATCATCTTGTCGCTTGTTGATCGCATCAAACAGAGTATCTCTTGCCTTCTCTGTAGCGCAGGAAAAACTGTCGGGTGTGTTTATTTGACAAATGACACATAATTCCAAATACGGTTGTTTCGAATCATGTCAATTCCGACCACGTTCCGTCTTTTTCTTGTTTTGACGTCTGAACAAATCGGCAGGCAACTTCCGGTGTTTACGCTATTCACTGTGAAAACGTCAGCATATCATAGTCGTAGATGCGGTAGATTATAAGTAATTGTAATATGGAGACGCCAAGGAAACCGCTGAATAAATACTGGTGTTTGGTACCCCACTATCTGTCTGATATCAGAAATATATACATAAAGGCAGATCGTTTTCCTTTGATGATGCTGACAGCCGCAAATAAAGAAAGAAAACAAATTTAATTTTAAAGAAGTATTTGTCTCTGCATTGAAGTCTTTGATACAAATAAAATAATTTAATTGATATCTGTCTTTTACAGAAAATGCTAAGATTTTTTAAAGTTGAGGATCGAACGTTAAAACGGCACATATCGATTGGAGTTTTTGTTGTGTACATTGACACCGGAAGTTCAATGTCGATTAGTCCATCGAAATCACGTGATCTGGTGGACGAAAATAACAAAATTTTAACGTAATGGAAATGATTCGAAACAACCGTATTGCTTGTGTTTCGACATTTTTTAGGCAAAGAGTGGACTGCACATTTTCCGGATTAAATAAGTATTCCGACTTGGTCAGTGTATTATTTGTGCCTTATAGGAGCTTATTTTCAACAACTGATATACTGCTTTAAATAACTCCTACACTAAAACCATCACAATAAAATGAGATATTAAACTGAATTCTTGTAATAAGCACATAAATTATTTCATTGAGAGAGAAGTTAATTTCATAGCAATTTCATTTTAAATGACGTGCATTGCACTCAATGTAATCAGGGCTGTGTTAGACAGGGGAGGGACACCATGTTCAGTACGTATCAAATTTACAGAATGCTAGTAAAGTTTAAAAAAAGATGATAAACGTTTAATTTCAAGTTTTGATTGACAAATTTAGCACACATAATATTACAAATAAAGTTTCAATTCATAGCGAATTATATTTTCCTCGTGAATACCATGGAACAATTTTAAATGGAATTGAAAGGTGGTGGAAGGTCACGAAAATTGACCCTCAGAGAATAATCTTAATTCTAACTGCTAATTTTCTGTTCTTTATTTACCTTGTTATTTCAAATGAAAGATAAGATATAGTAGTCTCAATTTAATCAGAAAAGAGTTTTCATTTTTGTCAAATATTAAAAAAACAGTATCGCAAAGTAGACATACTTAGAAATGTGAAAATGCGATTACCCCCAAATGTCACGCTCTCCTAAAAAACTGCACCATGAGAAAACGCGACGACAGGGCTAAAATGGTACTTTGATGTATACTCTTTCATCTGGGAAAATTTCAGCCGTGTGGTATTCCGGTACATTAAACTCGAAAAATAAGCGTCTTTTCTCGATTCGTCACTGTACTATTAGCCATAACTAAAAAAAATTTCTTTGATTAGAAATTGTACTAATTGAGGAGGAAAAATGTGCATTTGTGAAAAATTAATACAGGTGATATAAGAAAGACGAACTCTTTATAATTGATTTGGTTTGATTTTTGGTGTTTAATGCCACTTTCAGCAATATTTCAGCTATATCATGGAGACCAGTTTTAGTGGTGGAAGAAGCCGGAATACCCGGAGAGAACCACCGACCATGGGCAAGCAACTGGTAAACTTTATCACTTGCAGTTGCGAGTCGAGTATACCTTTCAGAGCTCCAGATAAGCTGTGTATTTACGTTTTTTACGCTATAAAAAGGAGTAAAAACGCATGTATTATCAGATCAGAGTGTACACATTATGCATACATATTGCTGTGTAAGCAAACTTTCCAAATTCGGAGCGTACTTGTATGCTGATAATACAGTCGTGTACATCAACAATACATTTTTGTCTTTGAGAAATTCCCCGTAATTACTTCTCTTTATACTTTTCGAAGGGGAGAGCGTATACATCGGAGGGGTACCGAATGTTTGCCTTTCTAAGCATCGATGTCAAAAGAGATCTGATTGGATGTTTACGATAAATCATCCAATCGCGGTCAATATTACAAATAAATGCGGTGCTCCTTCTAAGGAGTGGTTTACGTGATAAGTAAGAACTAAAACGAAAGTAAATTTGAGAACACGTTGTTCGTTGAAAATGAGCCAAGAACATGAATAAGCGCACTACTAAGCGCTCCGGAAAATTCTATGCTTAAGTTCCCGACAGTTTCATCTATGTCTAGTGACAGTATAGTTAAAGGAATCATTGATGACATTATCAAAACGGCTGTGAAAACTGCCGAAGTCGACGAGCAAAAAACGAAAAGAAAACATGAAAAAGTTATCAGTCAGTTATATAAAGTAAGCACAGAACAAAATATTAACAACATTTTATTAATAAACATGACACAATCGTGTCAAATTAAACATTTCACTTGCATCCTGCGTTTATTGAATAACACTTGTGTCAAACATAATTTTAAAAGTGTACGTATAGGAGAATGTCCGCGAGTAACTCTCCATTCCTTAAAAATAATGGAGCAGAGGCCCCGAAGGGGCCGAGGCCCATTGGTTTTAAGGAATGGAGAGATACGAGGACATTCTCCAACTTAAAATCCACCCATTGTACTTTAATAATTTTATTAATTATTAATCTTGTAACAAAAAAATTTAAATAAATTGTTTGTTATTCCCTTTTGCAATTTTAAACAGGTTGAAGTTTTTGGCCTTTAAACTCTAGCTCCGCCCCTGTACATATTGTTCACAACTCTCCATTCCTTAAAAATAATGGAGAGTTTAGACAATAGATTTACATCACAGGTGGATTTTAAATGTAAGCAATCTTTTCTGAAGTAGAGAGTACAACAGTGCAAAGGAAATATGCAAATACCCATCATTTTCAAAAGTAGGGGGTAATTACCCTTTGGACTTGAAAATTATCTGGAGCTCTGCCTTTTTTTTTTTTTTATAAATTACAAAGAAGGGCACGAACCCACGCCGTATTGGTGATAGGCTTGTATGAGTTGTTAGGTAATCCAACTACCTAGCTCATTGAGCCACCGGGCCCCTCTTTCTAATAAATAGACATGATCTTCTGATCTTTTGAATAATTTATGACTATTTTATTCATTGATCTCAGTTGTCATGGTATTGGTAAATAATTAAAATTCATACGTTAACCGATTGAGAAATTTGTGGACGTCAATGGGGTTTCTTGGTGGGTACATGAAAAGTATGCATTTTGACGGGGCTTTAAGTTCGTGGACTTGATGACCCATAAAAAAGCTGTCAAAACCAAACCATGAATGAACCATAACAATGAGTCTGTGTATAGAACTGAAGCGATTGATTAGGTTTTATATTAAGACAATGATTCTTCAGCTAAAATAGGCAATATTGGTGATATGGTTCCATTTTCTAGGGTTGCCTTAAAAGAACTGTGCCAATTTCTAAAAGGGTGATGCTATCGTCTTTGGTGGCACTTCTACTGTTATATAATCCTAAACCTTTCCTGTGTGGATGTGAATTTTTAAAAAGGTGGAATGTGTGAAGGCTGAATGGAGCAACAAAATGGCCATGAGAAATGGAAGTTAAATGAGGAAAATCAGAAATTTGATAAAGGGGCATAACTTTGGAACCATAAAACAAACAATAATCAAATGTGTACTTGACATGTGCATTGTGTTCATAAACATTCTACCAAAAAACTTTGGTTAAAAGTAGAGCAGGAAAATCAAGATGGAGTTGACATAAAGAGGGACAAGTGTAACACCTCAAAGCCTATCAGTGGGGGCATAACAATGTACTTAGTAAATATCTAACTTTATTATACCAGATTTACCTCTATGACAATGGCAAGGTACTGCCAAATTTAATTTGGAGTAGCATCAACCATTCTGAAATTAGGGGAAAGGTAGGGTCAGCCTCAACAGTGTTGAGAAGCACATTAGATTAATCTATCCAAGTTCATTTATATTTTTCTACTGACCTTTACCATCTCCTCTACTGTCTGGTCTTCGGTCAAACTTTCCTCTTCCATTTGGAAGCCTCCCTTGACTACGACTTCTACGACCTTTAGGTGGTTCAATGTCTAAAGGCACCCATTTCTGCTTGGAAGCTAAAATATTTGTAATTAAAATCTAAATACCAAAGTGTTGAATATTATATGATTATCTCTTATATGGATAAAAAAACTGAGTACAATAAAAACCTGCCAAAATGATAACAAATTAATAGGATTATATGTGATATGGTCTTCTTAACTAGAATGTTACAAGTAAAAACATTATATATTAGGCATCAATCATTATTAAACTTTTTAATACGTTTAATAAGTTAAATAAACTTACTAGTCTTTCCTCTACGCCTGGGTGTACCAGGTCCATCCCCATTGTTACTAGAAGTGTCTTTGTTTTCTTTAGATGAATCTTCTCCACCAGAATCACTACCCTGTGATTGGCTTCCTGATGATCCAGCAGACGGTTGATTTGTCACAGCAGTTTTCATTGGTTTCTTTACTGACTGAGTCTAAAACAAGAACAATAATAAGTTTGAAACAATTTCTATTGACTATAAAATAAAATGTTAAGTACTGTACAGTAATCCCCCTCTTATAAGACAAGTCCCAGCAAGCCAATCTGTAAATCAGTTTTTGTAGTCGCCTCAATCAAAAATATTTAGCTTGTTCCTACATAATACAAGTAGGAGTTATTTCAGGGGCAGGGATTATGGTACTTAGACAAGTAGGAGTTATTTCAGGGGCAGGGATTATGGTACTTAGACAAGTAGGAGTTATTTCAGGGGCAGGGATTATGGTACTTAGACAAGTAGGAGTTATTTCAGGGGCAGGGATTATGGTACTTAGACAAGTAGGAGTTATTTCAGGGGCAGGGATTATGGTACTTAGACAAGTAGGAGTTATTTCAGGGGCAGGGATTATGGTACTTAGACAAGTAGGAGTTATTTCAGGGGCAGGGATTATGGTACTTAGACACTTTCAACAATATTTAAGTTATAGGAGTTGTTTCATTCCTAGTGTATTTTGTTGTTTTCTTTAGAAACATAATGTAAACTGTGGATCAGAATCATCAGGTGTAATCAAAGTATTCTCAGGTGAAACACGGATTGTAATCTCCATCATTTCCACATTTTACTGTATGCCTCTCTTGTGAAGAAAACGATAATCAAGTTTAATGACCAAAAATATGTTTGAAAATCTGAAAAAGTTTTCAATTACTAACAAAGGTTCAGTTGTCATCTCAAAACAAAGAACTCAAAAGTTTTCCTATTCAATAATATCACTACTATAAATATGCAAAGTTCAAGAAAGATGTGGGTTTTATTCTTTCTTTTGAAGATTTATGTGAAATGAAATCTACTAATTTGTATTACATTGTAAGTAAAAATATTTTTGCTAAGGTTTTGTTCATGCTTAATGGGCTAAACCCTAATTCTAAGGGGTTAGAACTAAAACTGCCTTGTTCCAGGAAAATGTGATTTGCAGTCTCCCAGTCAAAAATAGGTATGGACAGACAGAACGAGGACTACGTATTTGTCATCACTTACCTCAGCGACTTCATGTAAAGCTGGCCAGTTTTCATCACTCAGTCCTGTAGAAGCCTACAAAATGAAGAAGAGATATACGAATATCATACATTACATATCAAGACAATATCATGCTACCAGCACATGTTTCTTTAAACAAAGCCTAATCCCTAGAAAAGAGTTTTTTCAAAAATGGTCAGAACTACTCGACTGATAATTTTCATTTCATCCATTGCTTAACCAAACATAAAATTGTAAACATTTATTTTCTACTAAAATTAATACATTGCATTACATTGTTTTTATTTGAGTTTCAATCTAATTATAAAATTAAATGTTTGTTTCATCTCATTTCTAATTTTGTTTTATTCCGTGATACACTAACATCTAACAACATCCTGTTTAGGGTCATGTCATGTGACCTTTCATAGTTATCTCTGATATTTCATCATATGCAAGACGGGTAAACATATGGACAAATGGGTAACAGCTCTCAGTTTTAGACAGGTAAACATATGGACAAATGGGTAACAGCTCTCAGTTTTAGACAGGTAAACATATGGACAAATGGGTAACAGCTCTCAGTTTTAGACAGGTAAACATACGGACAAATGGGTAACAGCTCTCAGTTTTAGACAGGTAAACATATGGACAAATGGGTAACAGCTCTCAGTTTTAGACAGGTAAACATATGGACAAATGGGTAACAGCTCTCAGTTTTAGACAGGTAAACATATGGACAAATGGGTAACAGCTCTCAGTTTTAGACAGGTAAACATATGGACAAATGGGTAACAGCTCTCAGTTGTAGACAGGTAAACATATGGACAAGTGGGTAACAGCTCTCAGTTTTAGACGGGTAAACATATGGACAAATGGGCAACAGCTCTCAGTTTTAGACGGGTAAACATATGGACAAATGGGCAACTGCTCTCAGTTTTAGACAGGTAAACATATGGACAAATGGGTAACAGCTCTCAGTTTTAGACAGGTAAACATATGGACAAATGGGTAACAGCTCTCAGTTTTAGACAGGTAAACATATGGACAAATGGGTAACAGCTCTCAGTTTTAGACAGGTAAACATATGGACAAATGGGTAACAGCTCTCAGTTGTAGACAGGTAAACATATGGACAAGTGGGTAACAGCTCTCAGTTTTAGACGGGTAAACATATGGACAAATGGGCAACTGCTCTCAGTTTTAGACAGGTAAACATATGGACAAATGGGTAACAGCTCTCAGTTTTAGACAGGTAAACATATGGACAAATGGGTAACAGCTCTCAGTTTTAGACAGGTAAACATACGGACAAATGGGTAACAGCTCTCAGTTTTAGACAGGTAAACATATGGACAAATGGGTAACAGCTCTCAGTTTTAGACAGGTAAACATATGGACAAATGGGTAACAGCTCTCAGTTTTAGACAGGTAAACATATGGACAAATGGGTAACAGCTCTCAGTTTTAGACAGGTAAACATATGGACAAATGGGTAACAGCTCTCAGTTGTAGACAGGTAAACATATGGACAAGTGGGTAACAGCTCTCAGTTTTAGACGGGTAAACATATGGACAAATGGGCAACAGCTCTCAGTTTTAGACGGGTAAACATATGGACAAATGGGCAACTGCTCTCAGTTTTAGACAGGTAAACATATGGACAAATGGGTAACAGCTCTCAGTTTTAGACAGGTAAACATATGGACAAATGGGTAACAGCTCTCAGTTTTAGACAGGTAAACATATGGACAAATGGGTAACAGCTCTCAGTTTTAGACAGGTAAACATATGGACAAATGGGTAACAGCTCTCAGTTGTAGACAGGTAAACATATGGACAAGTGGGTAACAGCTCTCAGTTTTAGACGGGTAAACATATGGACAAATGGGCAACAGCTCTCAGTTTTAGACGGGTAAACATATGGACAAATGGGCAACTGCTCTCAGTTTTAGACAGGTAAACATATGGACAAATGGGTAACAGCTCTCAGTTTTAGACAGGTAAACATATGGACAAATGGGTAACAGCTCTCAGTTTTAGACAGGTAAACATATGGACAAATGGGTAACAGCTCTCAGTTTTAGACAGGTAAACATATGGACAAATGGGTAACAGCTCTCAGTTTTAGACAGGTAAACATATGGACAAATGGGTAACAGCTCTCAGTTTTAATACCTAAAGATTTAGTAGGCTCATCACCGATTGGTCAGTTGAATATATGAACCAATATGTGACCTAATACAGGATGTCGTTAGATGTATCGTCGAAAAATAAAAATAAAAAAAGATACAAAATCTATTTTAAATTAAATCAATAATCTGTATAAATCGACTGAAAGGAACAATTAACAGAAAAACCAGGAATTTATGTTGAACTACTAATTGCATGGGTGAAAGTGGTTTTTTTGGGACAAATACTGAACATTTTCTACTATTAAGTCAGGATCCTCTCAATTTTTTTTTATTTCTTTGTCAAAAATGCATACCTCACTCCCTAAAAAAAACTCATCAAATTTACACGAATCTCAAGAACTGTCTAGACCTTTACTAAAAAAAACCCACCTGAAATCAGTCAAAATACTGAAAACTTTCACCCATGTAAATGTGATGTAACTGCAGTTAATTTGAGTTCATTTTGGCTTACAATAAAGCAACAAGACAATTAAAGAAATTTCTATTTTTGGCAATGACTGCCATCTTGAATGAAAGGCCCAATTTTGAAATAGGACCACCGTCAAGTTGGGTTTAAATTGATTCAGTGGTTTCAGAGGATATTTCAATATGAAAGTCTACGACATACACCAATTAACAAAAACTGTCACATTGCCTTTGGCCAGGAGAGTTAAAAATGTAACCTGTCAACCAATCATCATAACATAATAACACCACTATGATTTGGAGTGAGGCGATATGAATTATATTTTTTTTTACAGAGCAAGAAACAGTATGCTAATTTAAAGTTAATACCATCTCTGTTCAGTCACAACACACAATCTAATATTAAAATAGTTTTTTCTTCTTTAAAATTTTAAAATAATATGAGAGGTCATGTTAAGTAGTGACAACAAATGTTGCCACATCACCATGTCAACAGTTGGTTATCAGTAAACTGTTATCTAACATTAAATATAGGAGGATAATACATGTATTCAAATGTAAATGTAGAGATCTGTAAAAAGTATTCATCACTATTTTTTTCTACATATTTCATTTAATATCACAATTTTTCACAAAATAATCCTGAGTGCAATTCTTGTCCAATTTTAATAAAACTTTGCATCATTAAAAGTAACTAGAGGCTCCCAGGAGCCTGTAATCGCTCACCTGGTTTTCAATTTGACATCTAAAGTTGATATAAAATGGGGGTGTTACACATAATTTTGAAAGTGGGCCACCCAAAGATCATTTCAACTCAAATTTCTGAGCAAAAGATTTTGATGTGATTTTTATCTCATAATATTCATAAACGGAATAAACTGGCTGAAAAAATCTCATAGAAAAACCCAGAATATATGTTAAACTACTCATTGCCATATAGCTGCAGTTAAAATTTGAGTTCATTTTGATTTGTAATAAAGCAGAAATTGACAACTAAAGAAATTTCTATTTTTAGTAACAGCAGCCATTTTGAATGGAGGGCGGGGCTGTCGGACACAATATTGAAAGGGGACCACCCAAGGACCATCCCAGCCAAATTTGCTTTAATTTGGTTCAGCAGTTTCAGAGGAAAAGATTTAAATGTGATCTTTTATCAAAATATGCCCAATTTGCATAATCGGTATAAATCGGCTGAAAGAAAAATTTCACAGAAAAACGCAGAATATATGTTAAACTACTCCTTGCCATGTAGCTGCAGTTAAAATTTGAGCTCATTTTGACTTATACTAAAGCAGCAATGGACAATTGAAGAAATTTCTATTTTTAGTAACAGCAGCCATCTTGAATAGAGGGCGGGGCTGTCGGACACAATCTTGAAAGGGACCCACCCAAGGACCATCCCTGCCAGGTTTAGTGTAATTTGGTTCAGCGGTTTCAGAGGAGAAGATTTAAATGTGATCTTTTATCAAAATATACCTAATTTGCATAATCGGTATAAATCGGCTGAAAGAAAAATTTCACAGAAAAACGCGGAATATATGTTAAACTAATCCTTACCATGTAGCTGCAGTTAAAATTTAAGCTCATTTTGACTTATGATAAAGCAGCAATGGACAATTGCAGAAATTTCTATTTTTAGTAACAGCAGCCATCTTGAATGGAGGGCGGGGCTGTCGGACACAATTTTGAAAGGGACCCACCCAGGGACCATCCCTGCCATGTATGGTTTAATTTGGTTCAGCGGTTTCAGAGGAGAAGATTTAAATGTGATCTTTTATCAAAATATGCCCAATTTGCATAATCGGTATATATCGGCTGAAAGAAAAATTTCACAGAAAAACCCGGAATATATGTTAAACTACTCCTTGCCATGTAGCTGCAGTTAAAATTTGAGCTCATTTTGACTTATACTAAAACAGCAATGGACAATTAAAATTTCATCCCCCCTTTTTCTATTTTTAGCTTGGTGGCCATCTTGGTTGACAGTCGGGATCACCAGACACAATTTTGGAAGGGGGCCATCCAAGGACCATTCCACCAAAGTTTGGTTCAAATTGGCCCAGTGGCTTCAGAGGAGTTGATTAAAATGTGAAAAGTTAACGAACGGACGACAGACGCCGGACGCTCAGTGGTGACAATAGCTCACCTGACCCTTTGGGTCAGGTGAGCTAAAAATGCAGTGTTTTGTGGTCATTTTCAAATAATTATTAAATACAATTTTTAAACATTCTTGATGTAAAAACAAATTGAAATTGTACAATCATTGAATTGTGTTTAACTCATATTTTTTTTTTAAATTTATATAATAAATAGTATGCCGAAATTATTGGACAAAACTACATTTAATTGTGCTTTTATTGATATTGATTGAACAAGAATTAGCTTAGGAGTACTAATAAATTGAAAAATTGTGATTTTAGATTATATAGTAAACATATTTCAGTGATGAATACTTTTTGAACATATCGATACTTCAGAGATTACTGAAGTCCGTCTCACTTTGCCAGACATTCGGTCTAGTAAAGACCCCCTCTTCACCAGATCAAACAGAATTTCACAGGACCGAAAAAATATCAAGCTTTTCCTGCAGTGGTTGCTTTCACCCAAGGGCTACCAATTTTCCATTTCTCGTTTTAGTAATGCAAATTAACTGTATATATATTTTTCTGAACATTGTTTGTTAAAACAAGTCTGCTTTGAAGTAAACATTTTGTAGAATTTATTATTTTTATATAAATAAAACAAAGTATTTTATCTAAATTCAGAGAAATAAAAAATTAATTGGATCTTTTCAACCATTTGTCTTAATCAGGAAAAAGATTGTAATATTTGTCCATTTCAAAGGTTTCAATATTTCAGAAGCCTAAATCAAGTCCTCTATCGTATTTTGCACAAAAGACAAGTTTAAATTGGGCGCCAAATTAATATCCGATAATCTTTACAAGTCCGGTCCAGAGTGATTCTTGTTCTTGTATTTCAAATATTTATATTTTCGTTCATTAAAGCGTTTCTGAGATTGCGACTTTCATTGAACTTCATCTAAGCATGGAGGAACGATAAATGATACAATAAAAGTTTTGATTTGGCGTTTCACTTTAGCTTTAATAAAAACAAGGGCAACGCAAAGCATGGCATATTCCCTCGCATAAAAATTTGACCCAGTGACCTTGACCTTTGACCTTGAAAATCAATAGGGGTTCCAGATTCTCTTAAGGACTAAGTATGTACCAAGTTTGGTCAAAATCCATTGAATGATGTTGATTCTAGAATGTTCACAAGGATGTTATGCGGTAAATAATTTGACCCAGTGAACTTGACCTTTGACCTTGAAAATCAATAAGGTTTCAGATTTTATTAAGGACTAAGTATGAACCAAGTTTGGTGAAAATCCATTGAAAGATGTTGATTCTAGAGTGTTCACAAGGATGTTACAAGATAAAAATTAGACCGTGATCTTGACCTTTGACCTATGACCTTTAAAATCAATAGGGTTCCAGATTCTCCTAAGGACTAAGCATGTACCAAGTTTGGTCAAAATCCATTGAAGGATGTTACGGAAGCGTTAGTATATCCCTTCGCAACTTCGTTGGCGAGGGAATAATAAATCATGGACAAATTGGAGATCAAACAGGGCTCTTTTATACAACAAACCCAGTATTTTATACCGGACAGTTGGTCCGGTGGAAACCAATGTTTTTCCGGACCAAATTGATTTTTAACGGATTTGTCCGATGGACTGACATGCTTGGGAATCTCTGGTACTTTAGAATATCCAATATTTTGGTTCACTTTGTCTTTGTCTAATATGTTTTTCACCTACTTTCCCGAAAGCAAAATTTAGAAAAAAAAAATTTATTCAAACAAATTCTTTCACAATTTTTACTTGGCCGAATCCAGTTTTATTTGTCCTGGGCTTCAGGCAAGTGGGTTAGCGCGAAAACTGTTCACTATAGCTGGCAAATCCTTTACGGAGATAAAAAAAAAAGAAATAAGTTTTTTTGCAATGATCTGGTATTAAAATTAAAATTGATTGACTGATTGTTGCTTAACACCACCAATAACAATATTTCAGTCATATACTGGTACAAGTAACTTATAAATTTATCAAAAGTTAACAAGGAATTATGGGTAAAATGACTGAGACAATATGTTCAACAGTAAAGTAAAATTTAGAGGACAGTAATATTTTAAACAGGATATATTCTTCACAAAACAAATCACTCATTAAGTATCTACTTGTAGGAGTTCCAGGTAATGACTGACTGAAGGACATTAGTAGAACCAGTGTTTTTTACATGTTTACCTGTACATACCTGTGCAGTTTTGTTAACATCTGTGTTTGCCTTGATAACTTTTATTTCTTCACCTACAGAATATCAATAACAAATAGATATTTGACATTTCTCTATACATATATACTTGTATATATTTTATTGTGTACCAGAAATACAATAATATGTTAAAAATACACATACATATATGTGTTTACGTAGCAGACATACAATATATAATGCCAGACATTTAAATCAAACCAAAGTTAACACGTAGATGTAGATGAATTGTCGAGTTTTTTTTTGTATTTACCATATTTACTTATAGCCCATTGTGGACAATAGGATTTATTGATTGATTGATGTTCAATGCCAACTTTAGCACTATTTCAGCTATATCGTGGCACAAATAAATTTGTGGACTATAGGTGTATACTTTATAGGGGCAATAGAGCTTTATGAACTACAGGCACATATGTCGACTATAGGGTTACATGTGGATAATAAGTCTTTGTGGACTTTAGATATATGTATATGTGGACAATAGGTTTATGTGGACTAAAATACATGTTTTTTTTGGCTTTAGGTAGTGGAGCACATTATCATTTATTTCAGAGGTGTCTAAAATGTTAGTAATATTGTGGCCATCATTTAATCTTGATGATCTATTAATATCTTTGGATTAAAATACATAAAACAAAATTTAACAATATTATAAGTTGGGAAACATGTGTTTGAATTCCCACAGGTTGTAAATAGTCATGACAAATCAATTTAAAGTCACTATGGTCTAGCCATCATGACTTCAAGCTACCAAA
The DNA here is from genome assembly GCA_963680875.1 of Bathymodiolus brooksi. NCBI lineage: Eukaryota > Metazoa > Mollusca > Bivalvia > Mytilida > Modiolidae > Bathymodiolus > Bathymodiolus brooksi. Next base: position 68,670,923 of record OY804582.1, read on the forward strand.
TACATGTACAATATGGCAACATTAAAACTTTCCACACCACCATGCTGCCAACAAAAATTAACCAATCAGAGATTAAAGAACTATTTACCTCAGGACAAACTAACTCCACAGCAACACTTATATATATATAATGTTGTAATAATGTGACCACCTGTTATTTTTATGTTATCTGCAGTTGTCACGTGACAATTGAAACATGTTTCACGCAGCAAGATAATCAGGATGTGTTGACCTAATACATGTACTTGTAAACAAAGGCAAACAAGATGGTCGTCTTTACATTATGACATAACATTAAATCTTGTTTCAGTTATTACATTTAATTGCAATTTTTTTTTCAGATGAAAATACATTTAAACCTGTATTAAGATGTCATCTTTGGGACAGAGAAAAAGTGATCTTTTAAGACAGGTGGCCTCTTAAAAGAGGTTCAATTCATGACATTTTCTATGAAAAGACAAGAAAAAAGGTGACCTTTTAATACAGGGGACTGCTTAATAGCAGGTCTCACCATACTATGTAAAAACAGGGTGATTTGATTTCTCTCTCGGTTGATATAAGGACGAAGTGAGTGAAAATCTGGGAGACTTCTGAAAAACTAGCAAAAAGTTTCTTTCCCTATTACCACATGTTCACTTACCTTTCACAAAACAAACATGTTGCACTACGTTCTTAAAAAAGATGCAATCAATGAGTTTGGAATAAAATATTGAACAGTAAACCCTGTATGGGTCAAATTTTTGGAACAGGAGACCTCATTTTATGTGAAGATTGAATAAAAAGTATGATTATTGGTGAAAAAAAATACTGACTTACAAAGACGGACACTGGGGGCTTCAAAAACTTCGCCTTTTGGCTAGAATATGACAATTTCATTGAAAACAAGGGTGAAAAAGTTGTCCACTTCGCCTGGACCTGTGGTTTAGTGAGCCCTGTAAATACAGGTAATTGCACAGGCAAGTTTGACATTTTTTAATCTTTACAAATAATTAGTACACGTGACACTAGAACATGTACCAAGATCAGTTCTAAAGATTCTGTACAGCTCATCAGAATTAAAACTTGTAAATAGATGAACAATTATGTTAAATTGGCCAATGTTTAGCAAAGGTAGCAAGTTTTAATTTTCTGAACTTTATGCTATCAAATTGTGATGTTTAATATATACATGTATGTAGGTACATTTTGTGTGCCATTTATAGGTTTCTAACTAATGAAATTTTTGACATATATGTCAGATAACTCTATGCTACACCAAGGTGCAAATGTATTTTGGCCAGTTTATAATCTGCCCAAAAAAAAATTAACAAACTTTCTAAACAAGGATCATTTGATCATACATTTTAAATTCATCAGAGCCTAATCTAGCTTACGAAATGGATAAAAAAAGTTAACAAAAGAAATTGATATATACTACATATGCCAGGGCTCACCACATAGTAAAAACAGAGCGACTTCTCTCTCTTGACTTAAGGGCGAAGTGAGGGAAAATCTGGGAGACTTCCGAAAATCGATCCAAATCTTAACGTTTCTTTCCCCACTACCGCATGTTCCCCTACCTTTCACAAAAACGAACGTGATGCACTATGATCTTAAAAAGGATGCTATTAACGAGTTTGGAATAAAATATTGAACATCAAACCCAGTGCCTGAAATAATTTTGGACCAGTAAAAAATTAGAATCACTGGCCCAAAAATTTTGTGACATTTTTTTTTTTATGAAAAAAAGACATCAGATATCAATATATAAAGAGTTTTCAGGTTAATTGTTTTTTTTATCAATAACATTAAAATTCATTCTTTCACTAGTCTCTCAGTCTTTGAAATTAGGCGGTAGTCTGATGCCAGTGGCGTGTAAAATTGTACACAGGCGTATAAAATGAGTAGTTCCACAAGTCTGACGGGCTTGTGAACAAAAAGTCCAATAGTTTCAAAAGTTGATTTCATTAGATATTGTGTGTAGATATTTATTTTATTGTTCTCCGTTTTCAGTCGCTGCTGAGTCAATGCAAAAAATGGGTAGGCAAACAAGTCCTTTTAAGAATTTTCGATATTCGAAATAGATTTAGGTGTGTCTGTTTTTTGCAATTTGATTGGTTGATATTTTTACCATCATGTAGGTTTTAAACCAGAGGCTCCCAGGAGCCTGTAATCGCTCACCTGGATCAAAGCTGCTTTCAATAACAACCCAACTGCACTGCGGCAGCCATCACGACTTACAGACACAATTTTGGAAGAGGACCATCCAATGACTATTCCATCAAAGTTTGGTTCTAATTGAGCTACTGGTTCCAGACAAGATGGTTTTTATGTGAATTTCCCATAGGGTCCTATGTTAAACTAAGTACAGCTGTGCAGCCATCTTGGTCAGAGGGCGGGACCACCAGACACAATTTTGGAAGAGGACCATCCAATGGCTATCTTATCAAAGTTTGGTTCCAATTGAGCAACTCAAAGGTTCCAGACAAGAAGATTTTTATGTGAATTTCCCATAGGTTCCTATGTTAAGCTAAGTTCGGCTGTGGGGGCCATCATGTTCGAAGGGCCGAACCGTCGGACACATTTTTGGAAGAGAACCATCCAATGACTATTTCATCAAAATTTTGTTCTTATTGAGCAAATGGTTTCAGACAAGAAGATTTTTATGGGAATTTCCCATAGGGTCCTATGTTAAATTAAGTTCGGCTGTGGTGGCCATCTTGGTCGGAGGTATGAAATGCCGGACACAATTTTGGAAGGGGACCACCCAAGGATCATTTCAGCAAAGTTTGGTTGAGATTGGCTCAGTAGTTTCAGAGGAGAAGATTTTTTTAAAATTTCATCCCCCCTTTTTTCTATTTTTAGCTTGGCAGCCATCTTGGTTGGAAGTCGGGAACACCGAACACAATGTTGGAAGGGGGCCATCCAAGGATCATTCCACCAAAGTTTGGTTGCAATTGACCCAGTGGTTTCTGAGGAGAAGATTTTTATGTGAATTTCCCATAGGGTCCTATGTTAAGCTAAGTTCGGCTGTGGGGGCCATCTTGGTCAAAGGGCCGAACCGTCGGACACATTTTTGAAAGAGAACCATCCAATGACTATTTCATCAAAATTTTGTTCTTATTGAAATGGTTTCAGAAAAGAAGATTTTTATGGGAATTTCCCATAGGGCCCCATGTTAAATTAAGTTCGGCTGTGGCGGCCATATTGGTCGAAGTTCTGAAATGCCGGACACAGTTTTGGAAGAGGACCACCCAAGAATCATTTCAGCAAAGTTTGGTTGAGATTGGCTCAGTAGTTTCAGAGGAGAAGATTTTTTTAAAATTTCATCCCCCCTTTTTTCTAATATGCATAATCGGTCAAAATCGGCAAAAGTTCAAAGTTCATAAAAAATCCCATAATATATGTTTAAAAGCTCATCATTATGCTTTAACAGTTCAAATTTGGGCATATTCTGGCTTAAAATAGAGCAGTTTTGGCCATTTGAAGAAATTTCTATTTTTAGTAACGGTGGCCATCTTGGATACAGGACGGCACTGACGGACACAATTTTGAAAGGGGACCACCTAAGGATCATTCAGACAAAGTTTGGTTGAAATTGGCATAGTGGTTTCTAACAAGAAGATTTTTAAATGATTTTTTGCTTATTTATGCCTAATTTGCATAATCGGCAAAAGTCCAAAGTTCATAAAAAATCCCATAATATATGTTAAAAAGCTCATCATTATGCTTATACAGTTCAAATTTGGGCACATTCTGGCTTAAAATAAAGCAGTTTTGGCCATTTGAAGAAATATCTATTTTTAGTAATGGTGGCCATCTTGGATGGAGGGCGGGGCTGTCGGACACAATTTTGAAAGGGACCCACCCAGGGACCATCCCTGCCATGTGTGGTTTAATTTCGTTTAGCGGTTTCAGAGAAGAAGATTTAAATGTGATATTTTATCAAAATATGCCCAATTTGCATAATCGGTATAAATCGGCTGAAAGAAAAAGTTCACAGAAAAACCCGGAATATATGTTAAACTACTCATTGCCATGTAGCTGCAGTTAAAATTTGAGCTCATTTTGACTTATACTAAAACAGCAATGGACAATTAAAATTTCATCCCCCCTTTTTTCTATTTTTAGCTTGGCGGCCATCTTGGTTGGAAGTCGGCCATCCAAGGACCATTCCACCAAAGTTAGGTTGCAATTGGCCCAGTGGTTTCCGAGGAGAAGATTAAAATGTGAAATGTTGACGGACGGACGAAAAGTGATGACAATAGCTCACATGGCCTAAAGGCCAGTTGAGCTAAAAAGGACGAGAAGCAGGGCTCACGTTAGAGGGCGAAGTAGTTGCCTTGTGAAGGTTGACTTCGATTTCTCGTTGGTCAAAAGCGAAGTTCAAGTAGCCTTGTAATTTTGAAGAGTCACCCTATGTTGCCCGCGTATTTTTGTAAATTTTGCCACGTGCCATTTATGAAAATATTGACATCGTGTTTATTGAATTCTATGGTATTCATTAAGTATTTTGAAAGTGACTTTATTGAAAAGTAATCCATTTCGGTTTAAAGAAACTTTAATTTCGTTCAATATCAAATAAAAATGGCACCACAAGAAAGGGGGCGCAATCAGAAACTGTGCTACGGGAAATGTTGATCGAAGCTACTTTTAACCAAGCAAACTTTTGATTAATTTTTTTCTCAATCCTGTGACATAAAGTCTGAGTTCTCATATATAATATGTTCATATTTGAGAAGGTTGGTCATTTAAATTCGTTGAAATGCAAGGAGACACTTCAGATTTTTTTCAATCCGCTTCCAAATCCGATCGGTATTTTTTTTATTTTTTATTAATTGCAATCTATTTATAGAACTGTTGCTGACAGACCTGTGTCTACGTTAATACATCTGCAGTTAGAAAATAGACTTTGAACTACAGTACTGGTAGTTTTGTTCCATTGTTGCACTCTGATTTGAGGTCTGACAAATAATAATTACAATCTTTACTTGCTTAGTTTATGACTGTCAGTGTCAATATGTACGTTCGTGCTATATTTGCAGGTAATTCCCTAGCTATCTATATATAGTTGGACCGTTGAGCAAATTGGCATATACATATTTCTTCTGGTGAAGGCTACAAAGTGACAAATATGACTTTTTGCATTTTGTGTGGTATTAATTCAAAGCATAGTGATATTTAAAAACTAGAGGCTCCCAGGAGCCTGTAATCGCTCACCTGGTTTTCAATTTGACATCTAAAGTTGATATAAAATGGGGGTGTTACACATAATTTTGAAAGTGGGCCACCCAAAGATCATTTCAACTCATATTTCTGAGCAAAAGATTTTGATGTGATTTTTATCTCATAATATTCCTAAATGGAATAAACTGGCTGAAAAAATCTCAGATATATGTTAAACTACTCATTGTCATGTAGCTGCAGTTAAAATATGAGCTCATTTTGATTTATAATAAAGCAGCAATGGACAATGAAAGAAATTTCTATTTTTAGTAACAGCAGCCATCTTGAATGGAGGGCGGGGCTGTCGGACACAATTTTGAAATGGGACTACCCAAGCCAAATTTGGTTTGATTTGGTTCAGTGGTTTCAGAGAAGAAGATTTAAATGTGATCTTTTATCAAAATATGCCCAATTTGCATAATCGGTATAAATCGGCTGAAAGAAAAATTTCACAGAAAAATGCAGAATATATGTTAAACTACTCATTGCCATGTAACTGCAGTTAAAATTTGAGCTCATTTTGGTTTATACTAAAGCAGCAATGGACAATTGAAAAAAATTCTATTTTTAGTAACAGCAGCCATCTTGAATGGAGGGCGGGGCTGTCGAACACAATTTTGAAAGGGACCCACCCAGGGACCATCCCTGCCAGGTTTGGTGTAATTTGGTTCTGTGGTTTCAGAGAAGAAGATTTAAATGTGATCTTTTATCAAAATAGGCCTAATTTGCATAATCTGTATAAATCGGCTGAAAGAAAAATTTCACAGAAAAACGTGGAATATATGTTAAACTACTCCTTGCCATGTAGCTGCAATTAAAATTTGAGCTCATTTTGACTTATACTATAGCAGCAATGGACAATTAAAATTTCATCCCCCCTTTTTTCTATTTTTAGCTTGGTGGCCATCTTGGTTAGAAGTCGGGATCAGCGGACACAATTTTGGAAGAGGGCCATACAAATACTATTCCACCAAAGTTTGGTTGCAATTGGCCCAGTGGTTTCTGAGGAGAAGATTAAAGTTTACGACGTACGATGGACGGACAGACACCAAGTGATGGCAAAAGCTCACATGGCCTTTGGCCAGGTGAGCTAAAAAGGGGGGTACATATTAAAAATTATCACCAAATTATATGTCACACGCAATGATGACACCACAAGTTTTTGCTATAAGAGTGGTTGTGATGATGAGGAGGAGGTGGACAGTGATGATATGGAATATACTGAGGATGCTATATGATTTTCTAATTTTCAGGAGATTAATATAAACATGAATCCAAAATAAAGTACCTTTTTGGTTTTTTTTACTTGCATTCTGGTCTTACCCACAGGCACTCGTGGCACGGACCACCCTTTTTTCTAACTTTCTGTTTACAAATTTATTTTCAATAAAATTTCTTTACGTCTTTATTATTTCATCTCTTTTTTCTTATTTTAACTTGTTGGTGTCAATATTCATACAATCTCATGTTAACAACAATTTGCATGTTTCGACCCTATATAGATACTAATAATCCACAAGGCATGCAACTCCGCAGGTTTAAAAATCGTACCCCTGCTCGCTTCGAGTACATTTATTGCACCTTATGTCCATTATGTCATTCAAACTAGGACATGTATTCATTCCTAAAAGACCCATCTTTTCGCCCCTGTTTTTGTTTTGTCCATACAATAGCTCAGTTCTCCAGTTTTCTGACCCTATCGTTGAAGTTATTGCATTGGTACGTCACTTCTGTCATCCGTGGGTCCTTTTTGGCAATAAATGTACTCGAAGCGAGCAGGGGTACGATTTTTAAACCTGTCGAGTTGCATGCCTTGTGGATTATTAATATCTATATAGGGTCGACACATGCAATTTGATGTTAACATGAGATTGTATGAATATTGACACGAACAAGTTAAAATAAGGAAAAAGAGATGAAATAATAAACAAATAAAGAAATTTTTATTGAAAATAAATTTGTAAACAGAAAGTTAGAAAAAAGGGGGGTGGTAGGTCCGTGCCACGAGCGCCTGTGGTCTTACCTAATGCATAATTGACATGTCCACATAATATTTGGTACATCATCATGTTTTGAGTTTTGCTGGTTTGAATTAATGGTCATTAATGTAGTTTTCAAATTCGGGCCTGTAAATATTTGAACTTACAGGCCCGGTGGGCTTGTAAGGTAAAAAGTTAAGTGTGAAGACTGGTCTCACAGGGGTTGGGGCTCTTCAAGGTAATTTTGGTACAGGTGTGCAGTTGAAATTGCGAAAACACCCCCATGCATATATTGCTATTGACGCCATTGACTAGGGTGGTCTCAAGAAACGATGCTAGTCCGTCGGATGGGGATAATAAAAGGCTGGTTTGTGTAAGGGGAGATCAATGCCATGATCACATTAAAGACATTCGGAAAAGAGTAGACTAATGCCACTACAAGGACCGCTCTTGCACTCCCCAAAGTGAAGAGTGACATCACTTGTTTCAATCCACTATGAAGAAGTGATTTTAAAATAAAATAACCTCTCAGTTCGGGGTAATGTCAGTTGGTTATTCAAGTAAAGGGGTTAACAAATCCCCTAGCCCGACGCCCGTAATTTCCACATTTGGGCTAGCTGAAATAATCAGCTGTATGTCCGACGGGCTAGTAAAAATATATATCGGATATTGACAAACTTGTCAATATTCGCGTATCTACTTAATATATTCATATATGTTATATGTTGTTTAATCAGCAGCAATGTTTTATTTATTCAACCGCTAGCTTTTTGTCGAAATTGAGAGCAAAGAAGGTAGAAAAACTGCGTATTCTCGTCATAAAACAGCTTCAACAAATGACGGCTTACCGGAAATTTCGAAAATGAAATACCAGAACCGGGAACGACTATTTCCGGTTTTGCTGATAGTAAAAAAAAAAAAATTATGCCGACCGACCCTAGATTTTTTTGACGTGACCATGAACACACATATTTTTTTTTTGGTCTTACAGTGACCTGATGTGTGGAAAATAAGTGAAAATAAAACACAATACCAGATCTGCAAAGAAAGTTAGTTTAAATTAAGGGACCGACCATTTAACTTGAAGGGGGGGTTATGGTTTTTTGTTTGTTCAAAAATTTTTTTTGTCGCGCAAAGCGCGAATTTTTTTCTCTCCAGAATTTAACATTAGGTTATATGACAAAAACTCTGAATCAGATTTTTTTTTTCCCTCCACCAAAATCAAATATTTTTTTCCAGCAACATTAGGAATCAGAATATTTTTTTTAGAAAAAAACCATAACCCCCCCCCCCCCCCCCTTCAAGTTAAATGGTCGTTCCCTAATATACATTGTACATGTTGTACAAAGGTTCAAGTCTGCAAGTCGGATTCATGAAATCACGGTATTGACCAGGACTAGTGGTTGATAGATTCGGGCTAGTAATATTTGGGAGTATGCTAGCCCTGGGCTAGTGAGGTGGTCCAAGATTTTTTAACCCCTGAAGTATCTCACTTTGTTGAAATAACAAACGGTGCTGTCATTTTCTGTTAACTTTTCCTGTTATTTTTTAATTTGTAAACAAAATTCTGGTTCCAAAAAACACTCCAATTGTCATTAAAATGTAGCCGTGTACATATAGAGATGAACTATGAAAAGTTTAAGAGAAGTGACAGGCCAGATCGTTTCCATAGTTTGACATTACTGTCAACGATTTTCTCTCTGTTGTTGGGGAAAAGTTTTTCAATGATTATCTAAAGATTGACACAAAAAGGTTTCCGATCTCTGTAAAATGAAATTCGTACACATGTACATTTTGCAGCAGATTGAATGAATGAATTTCCGAACTGTGGAAGATACCAGATCGCAAACATTACAAGTTGACAGAATTCTCTTTATTGTTCACAACTTTCCATTTTCATGAAAGTTAGCAATTTTAATAATTAAATCATAAAGAAACAAAAAAACACGTTTCTTTTCTAATTGTGTATTACAAGAAAATGTGTAGGAAACGTGTATTGATTGGCTCGATAAAAATAAATAATTGGGGAGAACAGTAAATTACATTAGCTGTGTATTCATTGGCTACAAAAATGTATTTGGACCAATCGCTGTGCTCGTAACGAACCGTTTTCGACTAGAACAGAAGAGTTATCTACCGTTGAAGTTAGTTTATGTCCGGTTTCAGTAAAACAACAATTTTTAATGGTCTTTTAGGCAATCGCCCAGACATTTTTTGTTGGGCCAGTGACTACCTAATTTGGAACAGCTTTTGGTCGCCTGAATAAGATATTAGTCGCATTTGGCGACTGGGTGACCGTCCATTTCAGGCACTGAAACCCTGTATGGATCACATTTCAGGAACATGGGAGCTCCTTTAATGTGAATATTGAAGAAAAAGTATGATTATTGGTGAAAAAAATACGGACTTGAAAAGACTGACAGCCCTGACTAAAACTTCGCTTTATGACAGAAATTGGACGATTTCATTGAAACCAAGGTGAAGAAGTCGCCCACTTCGCCTGGTTTGGCGAGCCCTTATATGCAGGTGCTGCTGGAATGTTGTCCATATAAATGGAAAGTTCACAATGAGAAAATTGAAATCATCTCTTTTGTTGTAAAGTTTCGTTCTTAACCGACCCTCACTGTCGATTTCGAGGGGTAGGTCAAGGAATGAAGCAGACCTATCTGTATCTGTGGTATCCTTTATTTCAAGCTCAATGGGATAGATGCAATCAACAAAATCACCAAACCTAGAATTATTTAATGATTAAATTTGGCATTGAATTTAGTGCCTAGGGACCAAAATAAAACTACCCTGCAACAAATGTTGGCCCAATAAAAAAATAATTCAGACACCATATCCATTCAGAACACCATGGCAGTGATTCCCAAGTTTCGTCTGACACTGGTAATTTTTTACCTGGTTCGATAATTTTGTGCTGAAGCTCGGACCAAATGTCCGATGAATTTTAATGAGAAGCAATAGTCAGTTCCCGCCACTTCCCTTTCCCAAATTTTATTAAGTGAGCACCAGTTTCACCTTCTCGTACTTGTTTACAGGATACTATAAATAACTTTGATTTCTCTCTATAGGGGGGGTATGAGCAATGGTGAATATCCCCAGTGTATTAGCTAGCGCTCGTCACTTTCGTCATTGACGAGTATTTCCCGTATCCAATTCGTCACTTGAATTTTCAAAAAATCGTAAAAAAATGTTTGTAACAATCCATTTTTCTTCATTTTCTGATTAAAACTAATTAGTCACTGCAATGACAATTTTATTACATGTTACAAGCCAATCAACGGATTATAGAATTTTTGTTTTGATTGCATAATCTTTGATCTTACCTGGACAAAGAATTCAATCAATGATAATAATTTTTTTATAGTTATGTACTCAAAATGCCACAGTATGTATTTAAAGTGGACATATTTTTGTAATCGTCATACGGGCGCAATTTCGCATAGGGAAAGTTACTGTCAAAATATATAATTAATAGTAATCGTCATTCACACAATTCGTCTCAATGTCTGCCATAACAAACTATTTTTGCCAAATTTATGAAAATGTCGATATCATGTTTATTGAAATCTATCGTATCCATTAAGTATTTTGAAAGTGATTTTCTCGAAAAGTCATAACTTTGATTAAAGAAACCAAGGACGTGTATACACGCATACGTCCTTTAAAGAAACTAATAAAGAATAAAAATGGCACGATCAACAGGAGTTCGCAATCTACCGAAGCTACTTTTAACCAAACGAACTTTTGATGTATTTATTCTCATTTCTGTGAAATGAAATCTTAGTTCTCATATTTTATATTTCATTTATATGCAAAGGATGGCCATTCAATTCGTTGAAATGCACTATTTATAGAACTATTTACAAACAGACACGTGTCGGCAATTAAAAAAAATAACTACAGTATTTGTATTCCAATTGTTGCAATTTGATTATGAGGTCTGAGAAATCATTATTTATTTTACAACTTGCTTCAGTTTTTGAAGTGTGTTCTATACTGATTTCCTACAAAGAATCTAGATAGAAGTTGGACCATTGCCATTGGTCAAACTGGTAGAATTTTTTTCTGCTGAAGACTACACAAATATGAGTTATTACAATTGTTGTGGTATTAGACCAAAGCACAGTTACATTTCAAAAGGGTGGGGGAGGGGGTATTTACAATTTGTGTGGTATTAGACCAAAGCACAGTAATATTACAAAAGGGGGGGGGGGGGGCGGGGGTATTACAATTTGTGTGGTATTGAGATCAAAATAGTGGCAATGTTATGTTTTATCAGTTGGTTGTTAATTTGCAGAGTATGTTCCCATCCTAGGAGGTTTTCAATCTCCATTACTAACCAATAAGGCAACGTCACTGATTATAAGATTAAGCTCATTATATTCTTGTTTATTCATAATTAATCCGCAAAAGTGACTAATGGTCTCAAAATCCTGGCTAAATCCCTGATCCCGATATCGTATTCTACATCTTGGTGAATATCCCGATATCGTATTCTACATCTTTGAAGCGCTTGATTTCTACGGAAGAGTATTTATTCGCGAATGCTCAAAATTGAGATCGATGATTTAAAAATGTTGGGGCTGAAGTACGTTGCCAGTGCTATCCCTGGTAAATCGCTGAAAAGAAAACCAACAGTAACAGAAGAGGAACTTAAATCAAAACAAAAGTATGTGGAAAACAGGAAAACAAGGAAGTTTAACGAAAAGTGGAAACAAACGTATGATTGGCTGATGTATGACAGCGATAAAAACATCATGCAGTGTTCTGTGTACCTTAGGGGTGTAACGATACACTTTTTCCACAAGCGATACGTATCACGATATTTGATATGTATTACGATACGTATCATGATACGCTTTATAGGAAACTAACTATTCCTTAAGTACCTGATTCCCTTCTTTCTGGGTCGTTTCGCCCTCATTTATTAATAGTGCTTTAAAAAATGAAATATGGAAAATACCATTGCAAATATTCGTATTTTGGATGTTGTAAGGCTTGTTCATGGGTACTTTATTTTTGTCTTCCTCATAATTACACGGTAACATGCTTTCTTGACGTGTTTAATATTATGTATTGCTTTACTCTTTGTTTGACAACTGATTAAATGTGTAAAATTTCTTTGTTCACTTTCATTGTTTGACACCCGATACGAAATCTGATATTTATTATTGTTATAAATATCCGAGAAATTAGCATATGAAGGAGAGTTTGATGTCTTCGTTAGTCGAGTTCATCGTATTTTGTTGCCATTCTGTACACATATTAAGTGAATCTAAACCCCTTCACGATGATCCTTTTTTGAGAAAAATATTCTCCCTTTTGTGTTCAACAATATTCCACTGACCAAAATGAATGAATTATTATTTTTTTTGTATACAACCAATAAATAAATAATTAAAGTAGACCAAAATAAATGAATTATTATTTTTTTTGCATACAACTAATAAATAAATAATTACCAAAAAATTGTCGAAAAAGACTTCATCTACTATAATATAATAGCAATTAAGTGGGGCGAATCAACTCACTTTCTGGGGCGAAACGACCCGGATTCATGACAACAGAAGCACCATTGACAAATTGTTATCTAAAAGTCATGCAACACTTATTTTGTTAAATTTACCTGGTGGTTTTTTGACAATTTGAACAGGAGGGCTTGTTGGTTGTTTACTTTTATTCCATGGGTTTGTTTTTGGAAGTGGGGCTTCAACATAGTTTTTCTTGTCAAATTTCTTGACTTTTGGAGTTGTCTTCTCTTTGTCTGTACTTTCATCATCAACTTCTTCCTTTTCTGAATTATTTCTCTCTTTGTTATCTGTGGTTTGGTCTTTACTTTCCCCTGTGTTATCAGAGTTGGTGTCTTCAGTGCTGACATTCTCTATGTTGACATCAGACTGGAAATGTTCATTAGGTGTATTTGACCCTACTGCTGTGGCCATGTCTGCTGATCCAAACGACAGGTCAACAGATGGTCTAGTTTTCACGATTACTGATTGTGTCGTCTTGACAATAAATTGACATTTAGCAAATTCTCTAACTTTGAAATATATATGTAGTCCAACCTATACAACCTAAAGTTGTCTGGAATGCTAAAATATGATCTTAACCAATGCACAAAATTATCTCCAACTACACAGCCTCGTTTTAAATTCAGTCAACAGAACGTGTCTATTTACAGATTTTTTATACACAATGGTCTTTAAGAGCTTGTCATTGGTTCCAACAAATAGTATGGGGTAATATCCACTGAAAATAGTCTGAAAGAATCCGATTCACTTCAAAATCACGTTATATTAGTCCAAATTGTACTTTCTTGTATAAAATGTGAAAGCCACGTTGTCTGCAAGGGAACAATGTTTACATCCAATATGCGAAGGAAAATGTCTGAAATAATTAAGCACAAAATGCCTCATATAATGAACGGTGCTACAAACCCGATGACAACCAATTATCTACGAAAACCTCCTGGCTAACATGGCATGAGAAATTGTGATATTTCGTCGAGCACATGTCGCCATTTACTAAATGAAAAGACTACGCATGCGTGATGATTTATAAATCGCTGGTGTAACTCAGATTTATCATTGTCGGTCAAATGCTTCATTGCAATCCCTGTTGTCGGTTTCAGTCACGTTATGCACGTCATCATTTGAAATATCATGTACATGATGTAGCTATCATCGTGAAATTTCTATCAAATACAAGAAATCAAGGGTTAGGAAATTATCTGAATAAAAACCATAGGGAAATACTAGACAAAGGCACACAGAAGCCTGGTTTTCAATATTATTTGATTGATTGGTGTTTGATCTTGATCTTGATCCTGTTTAACGTGTACTTTCGTAGTATTTCATTTATATCGCGGCGTTCAATTGTTTGACTTCTTAGTTTTATAGAAATAGACGAAATATATGTAGGACTCGCAAACGTGTCCGGTTCCACAAACATGCAGATGCATCAGAGAAAGCAGAGCTTTTGAACGAACAATTCTCCTCTGTCTTTACTAAGGAAAACGGCACGAGCACCATCCCAAACTTGGGCATTAGTAAGACACCAGATGCACCGAATATGATAGTTGGAAAAGAAGGCGTTCTGAAACTACTTCTCAACCTCAATCCACACAAGGCTACGGGACCAGACCAACTGTCCACACGCTTCTTGAGAGAAAAAGGAACATCTATAACACCATCACTGACCCTAATCTTTCAAACATCACTAGAAAGGGGCACAGTACCAGATGACTGGAAAACCTCATGTAACACCGATTTTTAAGAAGGGAGACAAAAGCAAACCTTCAAACTACAGGCCGGTATCATTAACATCAATTTGTTGTAAGACCTTGGAACACATAATATTCAGCCATCTAATGAAATTCTTTGAGAGCCATAACATACTGTCTGATAAACAACATGGTTTCAGAAAGAAAAGATCGTGCGAAAGCCAGCTGATTTTGACCATACAAGACCTTGCTGCGGGACTAAATTCCAAAAGCCAGATTGATGCCATTCTACTCGATTTCAGCAAGGCATTTGATAAAGTCCCACACGAGAGACTGGCAGCGAAGCTACATCACTATGGAGTCCGTGGTAACACCTTGTCATGGATTAAAAGTTTCATATCCAGAAATTGATGGTAGTTTCCTCATAAATATTCTTCATATTTAAATTAGATTTTGATCACGTGACTGCAGTTTCAAGCTCGATGGATCGTTTATTAGATTTGTCAAAAAATAGCCTACAGTACGGAAATTCAATGTGTCCGTCAATGATTCGAAAATTAAAAGTTATTGTTTATTTCCGCAAAGTTTTTCTTCTGTCAAAATTCAAATATTTTTGTTTTGTAACGATTTTAGACATGTCTTTGATATCGCGATCATGCAAAAATGATCATATTATATTTAATGTGGGAACCACGAGTTTAGAAGCTAGAAATATAAGGTTAGTCAATATAATTACATATATTATTGAGGAATCTAAATTAATTTCAGAAAATATGTCGCCAAATCATGTCATTCATTGTTAAATTTTGTGTCACACGCCACCAGTTTCATGTATTTCAGACATTTTTACATAGACTCTTCAGACCAAAAAAGGGTTCGTCGCCTCGGATTTTCATTTAGTCCAGGAACCTCGAATATTTAATTGTTTTCATTAATTTTTATTTCATTTAATTCAGCTTGATTCAATGTATCATTTTCAAGTTCAGAAAATGACACACATGCAATTATGAATGATATCGTCTATATAGATCATATGAAAATTGCAGACGTCCCGGCGTCGCCATCTTAGATATGCAAATGAGCAAAGTACCCATCATTTCTGGCTATGTCTTGGCAAACAGAGACCAGCAGGCAATATTAGATGGAGCCAAATCCAACTCAGCACCAGTATCATCAGGTGTACCTCAGGGGGCAGTACTTGGCCCACTGCTGTTCCTGGTTTACATAAACGACCTGTTATCTAACGTTAATGCCATCGGTAGACTTTTTGCTGACGACTGTCTGTTGTCACGGTATCGTACCATCAAGACTACGGATGATGCAGTGTCATTACAAAACAAGCGTGACACTTAACAGCAGTGGGAGAAAGACTGGTTGATGTCATTTAATCCTGACAAATGTGAAGTCATCAGAATCACAAACAAGAAAAACATCATAGATGCCAAATATACCATCCATGGCCAGGTATTACATGAAACTAACAGAGCAAAATACCTTGGAGTTACCATCGATAACACACTATCATGGAACAGTCATATTGACATCATGACTAAGAAGGCAAACAATACCACAGCCTTCCTACGTAGGAACCTATCATCGTGTCCAGCTGATGTCAAACCAACATGCTATAAGACATTAGTAAGACCACAGCTAGAATACGCGGCCACTGTGTGGGACCCGTGGACACAAACAAATATCAGTAAAATCGAAGCGGTACAACGAAGAGCGGCACGCTTCACACTCGGTGACTATAGAAGAACAAGCACTGTATCATCTATGCTTCACCAACTTAAGTGGGACGACCTCATTACCCGTCGACAACAATCCAAAGTCACCATGTTATACCGAGTAATCCATCAACTGGTCGCAATACCATCAGCTTTATTTACAACCAACCGGTGTAAGAACAAGAGGAAATGAAATGCGGTTCCTAGTACCATTCACAAGTGTCAACTCTTATAAGAACTCCTTCTTCCCGTCTACCATCAGACTCTGGAACAGTCTACCATCAGATATTACAAGCATGCAATCCCCAGAGGCTTTCAAGGGAGGGATTGCTTCCAGCTTCCACTAGACCAGCCTCAGATGTTTTTAACCAGATCGTTTTATCCTGCACCTGTAAATGTTTGTAAATACACTAACCGACCCCCCCCCCCCCCCTCCTCACGTGTACATAGTCAATTGTGCACACTAATGGAAGAATAAGAAGAAGAACGTGTCCGATTCCCCAAACATGTCCGATTACGTCATCTTCCCACAAATGCGTCTGATTTAGCCCACCACATTGACGTCATAATATAACAACAAAATATACAGCAGTTCAAAATATGGTCAAGACTATCCGTTTTTCCTCATTTGGTCCCTCCCACGATTATGGTATGGATCTTTGTCTGGAAGTATATCTTTGAACCATTTATCCATATTTTACAACATTTCGTGTTACAACTCTCTCGTTCTACTAACTTTTGTTTCTAGGTCCAGCTGCCGTTTTACTGGAGCAAAAGCGGACGGAGGGTTACCTTATCGTATCTATAGTACTCACACCCTACAGTACAACCGGCTATTTGGACAACAGATGCTATCGGGAACTCGGATCATATCTACGTCACACAGAATGACAGGTAGGAATTTTTTTTGACGTTTTTCTTCCATTTTATCTACTTTTGGGATTTTAAATTTGTCTGCAAATGAGAAATTTGCATACCAAATATGACAGTATAGGTTTTAATATTTAGTAAGTTTTCAATCAATGAAGATAGAATTTGACATTTTCAACAGAGAATTCTTCAGAACATTAACGTTTTCTCTAAAGCACAAGTTTCTATAATATACATGAAAAATATAGTGTTTCTTATACCTTCCTGTACAACGGGAACTCGAAGTGTTATGTAGTAAGAATATTATACGCAATTTCATTCCAGTGGTCAGAATGTTTTGGCAATCGGGGACAGCAGATCGGGCTATCACGTACATCAGATCAGTGGAGTTAAATGGCAATCAGGAACGTGAAAAAAATTAAAAGAAATTCAATTGTTAATTAACTTTGTTTCTCTCATTATTGTGCATTATTCATACCGCTCCTCCCTGGCTGCTCCTGACATTTGTAGAAAAATCATTCGTTTCCCGATTTGACACTAAAAAGTCTCATGAAATTTCTCGCGATATTTTAACCCTTCATTAAAACTTCGTGCATATAAGGTCGTTATTTACTGTTAAACTGTATTTATTTCGTGTGCTTTTATGTGCTCGTTCATGTTTTGACGTTTGTTGAAGGTTTTGCCACAAAAGGTACATAAATAATTGTAACTATGTTTGTCAATCTTGTGTTTA
This sequence comes from Bathymodiolus brooksi, assembly GCA_963680875.1. Lineage (NCBI taxonomy): Eukaryota > Metazoa > Mollusca > Bivalvia > Mytilida > Modiolidae > Bathymodiolus > Bathymodiolus brooksi. The sequence goes on from OY804582.1 coordinate 68,688,665, forward strand.
TTAAGTGTTTCTTCAGAATCTAAATATTGGGTACAGCTTGGACAGAAGAATTTAGTACCATCATGGATTTTTAAATGTCTCTTTAAGTTGTGTCACATTGGTAGGAATCATATTTAGTTGTATGAACAGTTTCTTCCAAAGAAATATTTAGAAAAGGTCCATCCAGTGGATTCTCACTACAGTGCTGTGTAAGTGAAATCCCATCACCTCCGTATCCATGAATAGAATTTACTAAAAATCAGGCTTATTCACACGGGATATAAAAGTTTATCAAATCAAGTTAAAACAATCCACAACGATTGTCCCGACGAATACATGTCAAAACGCCCCCACTACCAAAACGCCCCCTACCAAAACATCCCACTTTTTACCAAAACGCCCCCACTGTATTAACTGTATTAACTCGAATAATACTGCGCCCTCTATCGGCACTATCGCTGGTACTATAGCAAAGCGTAATATAACGACTGGATTATTCGGGTTACGACTGTATTACCAAAACGCCCCCACTTTTTACCAAAACACCCCCGTTTTTTTTTTGTTTTTTTTTTAACAAAACGCAATCATCATTATTTAAATTTATAATTTTAATAAATAGATTAATAAAAAATATAATAAAACAAAAACAAAAACAAAATATTCGAACAAAAACCGGAATCACAAAGTTGGGGTTTTTTTTCGAAAAGGGCATTTGGAAAGGTCTCCAGATTGTCTTGCCAGATGTTGCAGTACGCGGCTGCAACTTTCATTTCACGCAGGCAGTTTGGCGTCGAATTCAGAAGTATGGTCTTGCAGTAAGTACAGTTTGTATTCATTTGTCTTTTTTTATACAATACAATGCATTAATCCAGGGATGAGCCTGGTTGGAAAATAAAATAACTGAAATCAATTAAAAATAGCCGTGAAACCATCAACACCCCCTTTCAGAATTGTCATTTTTGACCTATTCTGACCGTGTCCAGCAACATTCGGAAAACAAATTTGAGAGGACAATAGCTGAAATCAGTTAAATAACTGAAAAGAATCATTGGTTGAATAACATACGAATAAATACATGTAGGGTCAATATGGAAAAAAATAGTGTCACTGTTGACCGCACAGAATAATATATAATATTTAATAAAAGAAAACTAGATATAAAAAAATACGACCTCACAAAAAAATGTAGAAGCTTACCAACTAAATAAATTGTATACTTTTTAGTTCAATTGTCCAGTAATCGGTCGTAATTATATATTATGCTGTGCGGTCCTGCAATGTCATTGGTCGCTCTTTAATGGAAGTTGAATATTTCTGGGCACGTCACAAAAGTATGGTTTAGTGAAGTATGATCGTCTGCTCTCCAATAAATGCGGCGGAGAAACTATTAGGTAGGTCTCCATCCATAAATACCTCAAAGGTCAAGCGAAAACCGGCGTGACTTTTTACCCAAATACACCCAAATATACCCAAATACAGCTTCAAATTATATTATTTTGAGATGTTTTATGTATAATTAATTATTTATTAGCTCTTCTATCGTTATTTTTTCATGAATTTCAACAAAATAGTCAGGTTTTAACGGATCTCGGTCGGATCGCTTACAATCACTAATATACCCAAATATACGTTAAAATTTCGTCTTTCAAAAGTCTGATATATATAAATTATTTTTATATTTTTACAGAAATTCTGATACTGAAAACAATTCTAATCTTTTTAAAACTTATGCAGTTGATTTAAGGCGGTTGCTATCATTCTCTTGTTACGCTACACAACAGTCTGAAGATGTCTACCGTCAAAAATCCTACTTTCACTTTCGATTTAACACAAATTCAGGTGGTTTCTTTCTAATGCAATCAATTTTTTATTTAAAACCACAAGGACATCAAATATGGGCTTAAATACGTTCTTTTCGACTGGTACCCATGTTTAGTGGTAATACACCTATATGCAATGGGGTTCACCTATCCCATTCCCGACAGGTGGCGCATGTGTACTATCTTAACTTAACTTAACTTCTGTATCTTTACCCCATTCAAAGGAGAACCATACTGTGTCGTATGTTAAACGTGTGTTGGTGCTCTGTACAGTGCTGTGCGAGTGAAAATCCCATCACCTCCGTATCCATGAATAAAATGTATGTACACTAAAAATCAGGCTTATTCACACGGAATATAAAAGTTTATCAAATCAAGTTAAAACAATCCACAACGAATGTCCTGACCTTACGTATAAAATATGCATGTTGCTTGTATTGGAAAATTTTAAGACGACGCATCACTGTTTAAAATCTAAAAGTCTCTGTTCGTATGGTTGAAATCTAAATCTATTTGTTACAGTTTGGTTCGAGGTATAAAAAGTAATTGTCACATCATAAAATCTAAAACGAATCATATTTGCAGTTTAAGATCTAAAACGTCATCTTTCAAAGTCTAAAATCTAAAACAATTATCAGTTATTCGATTCCAAGATGGCGGACGGCGATCAGCTGGGGGGTCAGTGCCGAAGCTCGAATATGATATACTACGCCGGAATGCATCGACAAACGTTCGAAAAACTTACCTGATTGAAAGGTACATATTACACTGAAAACCCAAGCATACGATTTATGTTCGTTACTTTTCAATATTATTGTATTTGTTGAATGTCCAAGTTGCCCCGACTGAAAATAAAACATCATTAAAATTATGATGACGGATCAGTTTGAGTGTGCTTTCGTGACAGGATTCAGAGACAAGACCAGGAGAATTTGTCATATTTATGCTATCCATTACAATTGAAAAAAAAGATTTTGCCTTTATAAAACCAGATGGGATTCATATCCAGGCATAGGTTAGGAAAAAAAATCCTTTTTATTAAAAAAACTTGCCCAACCTTTTACACACCTTTTCTTTTTATTAAATATTCAAAAACAACACACTGAAAGCATCATATACATGTCATCATTCAGAATGTGAAAAAAATGGGGCATATTTTCAATAGAAAGAAATTATGGGGCTTTCAATAGGGATACCCTCATATGTTTTTAAGAAACATTTTACATTTAAAAAAAAAATTCACAATTTTTTTTATCTTTGAAATATAAATACACAATCATGTGTAATTACCTCAATAAATATACTAATTTAAATGATGCTCATTACATTCGGTATACATCTTTATGAAATTTGTACAAAAAATGTATTCCTTATTTTTCTGGTATATTTTCAACTGTGCAGCAATAAAAAAAAAAGTCACTATGGTTCCAAAGCATACCCTTGTCCAAATACCCTTATACCCTTGGCTAAATGGACAATATATGCTTCCATACTAAAGTAAAAAAGTTTTTTTTCTTAAATTTAATGCCAAAAAGGGGGCAAAACTATCTCCCTCAATTTTTAAAAGTAGGGAGGGCAATTGCCCCCAGCTCTTTCACCCATGAAGTGGTATTAGTGAAGTTTGAACTGCAGACTCATATGGAGCATCTGAGTTCATGTCAGTCCGGAATTTTAGTTGTTTGTGCATCTCAGTCTTCAGTTTTCTGGGTATTCCTAATTTTTTGTCAGCCATTAAATATTTGTCTTTTTGTCATGTTATATTTGTATACTTATATCATATATTGTTATTAAAGTAATATATTGACCCTTTAAGTTTAAGACTATTTAAGCGAAGGGGCTAGTCGCTAGAGAGAAAAAAAGGTTTCATGAATCACGAAAACATTAACAACTTTTTAATGAATATTATTACCTGATGTAATCAGTGTCAATACATACACAATTTAAACATTTAACTATCCTATGGTGAAGATTAAAATACATGTACATCTGTAGTTAATAATATGTCTTAAATATAGTCCTTTGTACAAGATGCTTTTGAAGTACTTGTTTGAGTGGTTTATTTATCTGTATGTGTACTTTGTGTAATATTACAATCATAATGGCTTCTATAGTACAAGGTAGTACATTTCAATAAGTTGAAAAGATGTCAGTTCAAATCTGACTGGAAGCTAATCTATGATCTTTTTAATGTGTGTTTGATGATATTGACTGTATTAACTAACTTCAACTAAGCAACTTGGGCACAAGTCCCTTGCTTAATGAAAATTTTGAAGGACTGCTCCTTTTTCAGTGTGATTTTTATACGACCACAGAAATTTTGTTGTGGTGGTATTATGTTATTGGTCTCAATGGTCTGTTGACAAAATGGTTTCCTATCTCATCGGTGGTGTAATGGTTAGCATTCTCGCCTTGAGTGTGTTAGATCCATGGGATAGAGCCCCAGTCTGGTCAAACCAAAGACTATAAAATTGGTATTTGTTGCTTCTCTACTATTAAAGCATGCAAGTAAGAACAAAGGCTGGCCGGCTAGGAATCGGAATATTAATTAATGTGCCCGAGTGGAGTGACATGTCTTCCCACTCACTTGTTTTCTTTATTAGACACCAACAATTTTATTAGTGAAGGAGGGAGGGGGGTATGGGATTTTTTATGTCTGTCAGTAGAGAATCCATTTTTTTTTCAAGCATCAGGTAGATCAAAAATATTTTTTATACATACATGAGGTAAAAGATACATGCATACGAGACCTAAAAAATAATTGTGTGTTTAGTGTTACCAGTAACCCTGTGAAAAAGGTTAGGTAAAGGTGACCAGTATTTGGTTTTTTTTTTACATTGGATATATTGGGCATGCAGATGTTCCAAGACTGTGCTTGTTGAGAAAAACTAATAAAATAGCTAGGATTATAGGCACTAAATTTTAGGTAGGGTCGAGTTAACCTAAACAAGCAATAGTGTTTTATGTCTTATTAAATATATTGAACACTATGCTTAGAGGAGCCATTCCTTAAGTAAAAGTTATGTAAACTTTTTATTCAATCAACACTGGAAGACATCTAACATAATAATCCCGACACTCTGAGAAGCCGATGCCGATGGCGATGTCCTTGATTGGGCTTGAAATGTCATTATGTGCCGAGCAAACCACGTCGTATTTCCCTGGCGTCCACGGACCTCTCGTCGCATGGTCAGTCTTCTTGATAGCTACCCTCATCTTGTTAAACACACCATTTGTGGCATTTTACACGAATACATATACATTTTTTGTAAATCAATATCGTAGTTTACATTAGTTACGTTATTGATGCTAGCCGAGGAGTTCCGAAAGTAATAACTGATGGAACACATGCGCCACCTATTAGCGTAAAAATCGTAGGTGAACCCCATTAAATGTATGTTGATTTTCGGAGTTAAGCTTCCAATTAGGTACCCCTTCCATGAGATATGAGTGTCACTTAGATTAAACTTAAGGTAAATCCTGTATGAAATCTCAAAAAGATTTTATTTAACATAGAAGGCTATGGAGGAACGACAACTCTGGATAGAGAATGGATTGCTTATGTGAGCAAGTGGTATGTCTAATCACCGAAAAAAAGGGAGCATTCTGATCATTTCCCGTTTTCATATATATTTTTATTCATATTAAAAAGGAAGAAAAGGAATAAGATAAATAAATAAAATAACTAAAAGAGTGTTGGAAGAAATATATTTGTTGTATGTAAGTAACACATACCATATGAATTTTGAGTGTGTTTGGGTACATTTGTATTTGTTGGAAGCGGCCATGTTGGTGTATACAGCATCGATAAATAATAAATAAATAAATAAGCTTTATTTAGAGTCGGCATGGTTAAAACAACATACAACATAAGCTCTGTTGACCTTTTAACCGACATACACAGACACATAATAAATAACAAATAACAAGCATGCAACATACAGCTAAAATACAAGACTAAGTAAGCACTACAGTCTACATGTAAAATACTAACAGTTACAAGATAAGCAAAAAAGCAGATTAAAAGCTGATGTTATAAGCTAAGCATACCAAGAGCTAATGTAGCAAACTATGAACAACTAAAAGCTGATATTATGAGCAAAGCATAAAAATTTTACAAGCACAATAAATAAAAACTGGATATGACCTAGATGGTAGAAATTTAAACAAATTTAAAAGTCAGCACAAACTGAACATTTACATACTTAAAAGTCAGCACAAACTGAACATTTACATACATTTCCATTCCAAGATTTTAAAATATTCTTAAACTGATTAAAATTGGAAATTTTTCTAAAATCATCAGGTAGGTCATTCCATAAAACAGCTGCTGCATATTTAAAACTATGAATAATAGTTATAAAATTGATTATTTTGATTACTCTTGTGACAAATTTATGAAATTTGAATTTTTTTATGAAAAATAATTCATATAGAACCTTTAACTAATACAATAAATACGATTGTATGGTATATTTGGGTAAAAAGTGGGTTACACTAATGTCCTGAAAGTTGACCTGAAATGTCCTGAAAAGTACATAAAGGCCTATATTATTTTTTATTATCCAATAGATTGAGTTCAAATTTGAAAATGTTAAATACATTAGCAAATATTTAATGAATATTTAAAAAGAAAAAAGAAAAAAAATATTTTTAGGTGGAAATAATTTGACCTGAACATTGTCATGAAATGTCCTGAAAATGTTCTGAAAAGTACATTAAGGCCTATATCTTTTTTAAAATTTGAAAATGTTAAATACATTAGCAAATATTTAACGAATATTTAAAAAGAAAAAAGAAAAAATTTTTTTTAGGTGGAAATAATTTGACCTGAACATTGTCATGAAATGTCCTGAAAAGTACATAAAGGCCTATATCTTTTTTATTATCCAATGGATTGAGTTCTAATTTGTAAATGTTAAATACATTAGCATATATTTAACGAATATTTAAAAATATATATATAAAAAAAAATTTTTTTAGGTGGAAATAATTTGACCTGAAAATTTCATGACAATTTTCAGGTCAAATTATTTCCACCTAAAATTAAAATTAAAATTAAAAAAATATTTTAGGTGGAAATAATTTGACCTGAAAATTGTCATGAAATGTCCTGAAAATGTCCTGAAAAGTACATTAAGGCCTATATCTTTTTTTTTTATTATTAACCAATGGATTGAGTTCAAATTTGAAAATGTTAAATACATTAGCATATATTTAAAGAATATTTAAAAATATATTTAAACAAAAATTTTTTTAGGTGGAAATAATTTGACCTGAAAATTTCATGACAATTTTCAGGTCAAATTATTTCCACCTAAAATATTTTTTTTAATATTTGTTTAAATATTCGTTAAATATATGCTAATGTATTTAATATTTTCAAATTTGAACTCGATCCATTGGATAATAAAAAAGATATAAGCCTTTATGTACTTTTCAGGACATTTCAGGTCAATTTTCAGGACATTAGTGTAACCCGTAAAAAGTCACACCCAGCGAAAACCGTACACGAAAAAATAAACAGATTTGCTTACATTTGTGCCGAAAAATGCATTGGAAGCCTTCTCTATTATATATCAGTGACACTATTTTTTTAATATCATCCTTTGAGGAGAAAAAATTATTACATATGCCGTTTTTTCAACAACAAAAAAGTGGGGGCGTTTTGGTAAAAAGTGGGGGCTTTTTGGTAAAAGGTGGGGGCGTTTTGGTAAAAAGTGGGGGCGTTAAATTGGTAGGGGGCATTTTGGTAGTGGGGGTGTTTTGACCTGTTACCGTCCCGACACTACGTATAAAATATACATGTTGCACGTATTGTCTGGAAAAATTTAAGAAGACGCATCACTGTTTAAAATCTAAGAGTATCTGTTCGTATGGTTAAACTCTAAAATCTATTTGCTACGGTTTGGTTCGAGGTTTAAAAAGTAATTTTCACATCTTAAAATCTAAAACGAATCGTATTTACAGTTTACGATCTAAAATGTCATCTTTCAAAGTCTAAAATCTAAAACAATTATCACAGTTTATTGTAATGGATTCTTGGGCAATCCCCGAACGGCTCTCCCCTCCCCCTTTTCACAATGTTAAGATCTGTTTCTTCATTGTTGCCTGTATTTTGTCTCTATCACTCTCCAGAAGCTTCGTTCTCTTAGTATGACCTTCGAGTCTGGCTGCGCTGGCTGAGTTTTTCTTGGTAGGTTTCACCTTGATCGTATTGTCCATTAGCAGTTGTAGTTGGTCAACTTCGCTCAAGTCCGTAAAATTTTCATTATTTTGGAACTCATTTTGCCATATAGCGTTGATCTCGGACAGTAAAGCTACTCTCTCCAGCTGTAGTTTTTCACATTGGAGAATGAAGTGTAGCACATTCTCTTCAGCTGCTCCGCATAGCAGGCATGTTGGGTCAGTTTCATTTCTGTAGTACTTAATGCATTTTGTTGGTGACAAGTCTTAATTTTACTGGAATTCTACTGATGTCTAATGATGAGTAGCATCTGTGCTTCAAAATAGGATGTATTTTGCACTTGCTCAGGTTGTGGTTACTAAGATATTGCAGCTCTTTGTAGAGTTGTGCTAGAGTTGTTAGCTGGGTACACCAGTGGTCATTCACTCTTGATTTCACCAACGAGATCCATCGTGATTTTTTGATAGGATTGTCCAAATAGTTGTACGCCTCTCAGGTCGTATTTTCGTAGTATTTTGTTGACACATATAAACCAGCTGTTACTAGATTCCTCCTTCACAGTTAGTTGTCTTCTTGCAAGCTTTTCCTCAGTGTTTTTTTCACCCTGATGACAGACGTTGTTGAAGAATGTGAGGGCTTTTATATGAATTTGTGCTTCTATTGGTAGAATTCCAGTTAGTATATAAACGGCTGGATCCGGACAGCTCATCGGTAATGACAGGATTTGTTTTAATATCCTTTCCTGGAAGAGTTCTAGTTGTTCAAGAGGTTTTGAGGACGGTAATAATAGCTCCATACTGTAAAGCAATACTGGTGTTATGTAGGTTTTGTAGATGTGTAGAAGGGACTCGGGATCCAGGCCGTTGTGTCCATGAAATCCACATCCGAATAGACTGTATGCACTACGTCTTGCTTTAGTTATATTTTCATCAAAATTGGTTTGGATATTGTGTTTCATTGTTGTTGTTCTGATGATACCTAAATGAGTAGCTTGCTCCACCTCGAGCATGGTGATATTCCCCATATTAAGTTTCTCGTTGGTTGTTTCGCACTGTTTGTTGTTTCCTGTAATGTGGATTGCTACACTTTTCTTTGGTTGTAACTCATATCCCTCGAGGTTCGCAAAGTCAAGAGCCATATGTTGACCATGATCTGTGCATCACTGAGCTGAGTACTGAGTAGTGCGACGTCGTCGGCACATCCTGTGTTGTTACCGTTGATGTTTCCTATTCTCAGTTCTATACCTACATCTTGCAAACGGTCTAATAGTGGGTTGATATATAGTTTATAGAGATCAGTGCTAAGGATACCCCTTGCCGGACTCCCATACTGACCTTAAAACAATCGGACGTGCTTCCTGCCCATTTTATGCAGCTTTCCGCATTGTGGTGTAAGCTCTTAATAATAGTCCACGTTTTGTCCTGAATTCCTGGATGGTACATACGCCGTAACAGATGTGAATGTATAACTTTGTCAAATGCAGCTTTTGCATCGAGAAGTACAAGATGTCCATTTTGCTTTTCGTCGGTTAATATTCTGTATGCTTCTTCGACAGGTAGAGCAGCATTCATGGGGGACGATCCTTTCATAAACCCTCTTTGCGTTGGATTTTGCATATTATGGATCAATGATTGTATTCTATCTCTGATCACTGCTTTGACGATCTTACTAATTACAGGCAGAACTGTTATTCCCCGATAGTTGATGGCATCGTTTTTGCTTCCTTTGTTTTTGAATATTGGCGACAATAGTCCAATTTTTAGCACCTCTGGTATATCTCCTTCTAAGAATATACTGTTTAAGATATGCGTCAGGACAGTAATTATATTTTCACCTGCATGTAATATATGTTCTATTGTTAAGTTGTGAAAGTCAGCCGATTTTCTCTTATTAATGGATGCTATTGCAGTTGTTATTTCTTCTTCGGTTACAGGTAAGATTAGTTGCTCTTTTGACATTTCTGTAATGTATTTATTCTCCATTTCGACTTGTTGGTGATATCTAATCTCGTTATGTACGGATTTATTGAAGGTTGACAAACTACGAAAATGTTCTTGGAATCCTAGTATTACCTCATCGGATCCTGAATATGTTTTGCCATTCACATTTATGTCCTCAATATGTTCAAGGCCTTTTTTACGATTTTTCTGAATCAACTTGTGAAATAGTTCCATGTTGTTTGATCGTGCCTCCATTATATTTACTTTTTCGATCTCTTTTTGACGCACTACCTCTATTCTGACAGCTCTACGGAATTCCTTTTTGGTATCTTTTTTCTGTAACAGTAGGTGGTTGGTAGGATCATTCGGTTTTCCGTTCTTTAGCCAGATGTTGTACGAGTTGCGTTTTTCCTTCAGTGCAACCTTTATATCAGTATTCCATACCTTTAGTTTGGGTTTTGCTTGATAGGTAGCTTTGCTTCCTGAACATATTTGGGTGGCAGATGTGAGCAGTGTGTTTACTTGAGTTATTGCTTCCTGTGAACTGATTGTTGTTATTCGCATTCTTTCATACAATGCTGTTGACTTTTCTGTCACCATAGCTCTGTATGGGTGTGTAGTGATGGTCCGACAGCTCTTTAGTCCGACAGTTCGATAGTCCGACAATGTCCGTTGCACGAAAAATTAATAAAATTTTTACAGGCAGGGAGTATGACCAAGTAGTTACGTTAAAATAAAGAAGTATCTCAATGATTTGATTGATTGATTGATTTTTGGTGTTTTAACGCCACTTTCAACAATATTTCAGCTAAATTGGGGCAACCAGTTTTAGTGGTGGAGGAAGCCTTTTATTTGTATTTACTAATAAAGAAGTCTGGCAGTCGTCAGCTTCAATACTGCAATCAGCGACTTCTCCAAATAACCACAGACGTATGAATGATTAAATTGATTAAATTAGTAAATACAAATAAAAGACTTCCTCCACCACTAAAACGATATAGCTGAAATATTGTTGAAAGTGGTGTTAAAACACCAAAAATCAATCAATCAATCAAATCATTGAGATACATCAACTACACACAAGACTTTGGAGCATGAACGGCAGAACTATTAAATTTGTTGGACTATCGGACTATCGAACCATCGGACTGTCGGACTATCAAACCGTCGGACTATCAATCGGTCCCCCTCTGTATAGATCTTTATCTATTTTTTCCCATTTGATTTTTCCCTTTGGGTTTGGTATCTTCAAGTTGTCATCCTTGTTATGTTCCCATTTAAAGGACATGCTAATCGGGTAGTGATCTGAAGTGTTGGTATCGATTCAGATTATCGATTTCCCTGCTATTATTTGTTGTTGTGGAATATTATGTATGAAATATTCGATTTCTGAGCACTCACATCCCTTGGAGTTGGTGAATGTGTTTCCTACATTTTCGTATTGCAACCCAAACTCGTTGATGAAATTTTTTAAATAAGCCTTTCTTGTGTTGTTCGGTTTATGTTTGTTGAGGTCTTCGTTGATATCACCTCCTATAATGATGTCATGAGAATGTTCGTATTTCAAGTATATTTCATGAAGCTCATCTATGCACTCCTGATATTCGACTTGATGGTTCTTGCTTCCATTAGCTGGCATATACACACATATAATAATTACACTTCTCTTTGCACCTTCAAGTTCAATACATTGGATTTTTTCGGAGCCGTCTGGTAAGGTTCTGACAAGGTGATCAATGATTTTTTTCCATAAAATTGCGACTCCTCCATACCCTCTAGGTAATGATACCGGTAGGAGTGGGTCATTTATATCCACCCCCTTCGCTACGAAGTTGATGTCACTATTAATGTCCGAAATAATACTGGTTTGTGAATGAAAAAGCCAATGTTCTTGTATCAAAATAATGTCATTGTCCTTTAGAATTTCGCTAATTGAATTACCACAGGTTTTAATGTTTTTACAGTTGTATTAAGTCAATTTAATCCTATTCTCACGGTTTTCTTTGTTTAATATTGATGTCAGTTCATTCGAAGTGGATTGCTGTTCACTAAAAAAGGCACACTTGTTGCTGTCCTTGGGTTTAGTGGGATATACCCGTTGCCGCTTTGTTTTTCTCTAGGTACTATTCTAGTAGTTTGACCTGGATGAAGTGGCGGACTCAGTACATATTGGACAGTTGGGGGTGGAGTTAGGGACCGACCATTTAACTTGCAAGGGGGGGGGGGGGGGTATGGTTTTTTGTTTCGTTCAGAATTTTTTTTTCGGACAACACGAGAGTTAGAATTTTTTTTTTTGTCACGCAAAGCGCAATTTTTTTTTCCAGAAGTTAACATTAGGTTATATGACAAAAACTCTGAATCGGATTATGTATAGGAGAATGTCCAAGTAACTCTCCATTCCTTAAAAATAATGGAGCCGAGGCCCATTGTCTTTAAGGAATGGAGAGATACGAGGACATTCTCCAACTTAAAATCCACCCATTGTACTTTATTTATTGTATTAATTATTAATCTTGTAACAAAAAAAAGTCTGTGTATATTATCTAAAGTATAAAGAGAACAATAACTCCGCCCCTGTCCACATTGTTCATAACTCTCCATTCCTTGAAAATAATGGAGAGTTTAGACAATAGATTTACATCACAGGTGGATTTTAATTATTTTCTCCTCCACCAAAATCAGAATATTTTTTTCAGCAACATTGGAAATCAGAATTTTTTTTTTAGAAAAAAAACCATACCTCCCCCCTTCAAGTTAAATGGTCCGTCCCTTATAGTACGTTGGATGGGTTGATTACTTTGTTGCGAGGCTGTTACCTTTGCTGCTTGAGGGTTTGGTTTTCCATAGAACAACGGTTGCCGTGCCACATAGGCTTCACTGTCCTTAGATGTGGCCACATTGTCGTTGTACATTCTACCGGACGAGTCTGGTTGTGTCTGAGAGCAGGGTTTTACTTCATTATTATGACCTTGCGTTTGCTCTTCTTTATTACTGTTTTGGTTACTTATGGTTATTTCTCCACTGATCATACAGTCGATATGCTTTTCGATATTGTCAAACACTACGTCTGTTAGCTTCTGTTGCATACGCATGAACCCGTGGTTGAAGTAGTCTGCCATGCTGTCATTATTACAAGAGAAGTTTGCATAGTTTTTTGTCCCATTATTGCCTTTGTTGGTTTCAGAGCGGTTGTCATGTATGTTTGTTAGTTCTAGGCTTTCTATTCTTTTCATTAGAGTTTTCACTGTTTGTTCTAGCTCGTAGTTCCTCGATTCTAACTCTTGACATCTTGATTCAAGTTTTGTTCTGTTGTTGTTCACCTCCTGAGCTGCCTTTTCTTTTTGTTTTATTAGTTCTTCCATTTTCTTTAATTTCGTCTCTTTTGCTCTTAGTTCTTTATACTTTACTTCTCTATGGTTTGCTGTACTGTCAGTGTCATCAGACTTGGTTGCCACTGCATTCTCATCTGTTCGTACTGACGTTTGTGATGGGACTTGCTTTTGTTGTGCTGTAGAATCTTTTCGGATAGTTTGCTGTGCGATATTCTGATATGGTAACTGTTCTTGCAGTTTGGCACTTTCAGTTGTAGAGATGGTTTTACAGCTAGTTTTTTCTTCTTGTATGCCCATGGCCTTACATGCATAACACATTGGTTCTCCATTTATATATTCCATACAATGAATATGGCATTGATTATCACATACTATACATATGTCGCTTTCGATTCGTTTCATTGTTTTATCACATTTGATGCACTGCTGCTGTTGTTCCTGCTCCTCGGATTGTATTGCTTCGTCAGTTCTCGTTTCATTCTCCTCTAATAATAACGATTTTGCAAGTGTCTCTTCACTATTTGGACCATCTGTAATCTGTTTGAGGTCTGTTCCACAAATTTTACATGTATAGTCACTTTCTGTGTCATCATTATCTTCGATTTGCCTGATTTCAACTGGTGTTAGTTTTTGGGATTTATAATGTACCCAATGATTGCCCGTTGTGCAATATGTACTTCTTGTCCTACATGATTTCCCGCATTTTGGGCATTGAATGTCAGCACCATTACATTTTGTTGGAGTACCATTTACAAGCTGTCTCAGTTGTTCTTGTAGTTGTTGATTTAGAAGTTCCAGATCAAGGTTGATATTTTTTGCTTCTCGTACAATTATTGACTGTATGTTCGGAATGTCCGTTTGTACAAATGTATCGCATCCTTCGCCATTCACTAGAATTCTTCTTTGTGTGGTATAAATGTTGATGGTATATGGTGCACTAGTTGGTTTTCGGATTTTATTCGTATATTGAACTACTGCTCTACCTGTTCCGTCTACATTAGTTTGTATATGGGCGAGCGTTCCATCTGGGCTGGGCTTCTCATAATATGCGATTGCCGCCATTTTAAATAATTCGAAACTTGCTGCATCAGTTGTTATGACAATTCCTCCTCCAGTATATTTATACTGCAGTGTTCGATTTCTTTGTGTTGCTTTTAGTTTCTTCTTTAAGGCTCTATTAATATTAAGGGTGTAATCCATAACCATGCTCTCTACTCCAACAACATATTGTTTATTATATTTCCGCAGATCCATTGCGTCATAGTTTTTCGTTGCTACTGATTGAACTTTTGACTGTCTAATCTATTGTTGCACAGTGTGGCTTGGACATCCCATGCCTCCTATAGCATACAGATAGAAAAGAGTAATTGTCAGTTGTTATTTATTGTCATATTGATAGCAGTCTACGCTTATTCTCATAGAGATTTCTTTGAGCCACACTTTTGCCAGTAAAGGAAATGGGTGTAAGAAGGTTAAAGTTAATTATGTCTTTTGTTGGTTTATTTTTACCTCTTTTTACCTGCTTTCTTGCTCTGAGATGTACAGTCAAGAGAGGGGACCTCACCCCTTGCTCTCTATTCAATGTATGTATAACTTGGTTGATCGCCTTAATTTGTTCATGGAGGGTATTATCTTGTGTTGCGAACACTTATGGCTGACGATGACTTCTTGTGGTGTTCCAGCAGACAATTGAGTAGTGTGGTACTTCCAAGAATGTTAATTTACAGTTTGGATACTGGTTCACTAAATCTATAAATTGCTTGAACAGATTTGTAATTACTGCTATAGCATCATTGGTTTCAGTAAATGCCAAGGATATGTACACACTTTTGTCTTTCGTAGTCAAATTGCAGGTACCCAGCCAAATATAAAAATGTATGCTTCCTAGCTCATTGACCTTATCCTGTACCTTAGCCAGCGCAGTCGTTTTTCGATATTGTCATCTGCTTGACACCACCAGTAAATTGCACGGTCTTCGACTCGAACAACTTGTTGTTTTATTTTTTTATTTTTTTTTTTTTTATTTTTTTTTTTTTTTTTTTTAGATAGTTGCCTTTTCTGTCAGATATAGCGGCTGTGACCGATGTTCTCTGGCCTTGTGTTGGCTTTCTTTCCAACTGAAGAAAGTCTGTAAGCCTCTTGTTGGACATAGGCGATGACACATGGGTAAATGGGAGAGATAAGGGGGAGGGGACGGACACGGCACCGGTATTTTCTGGTAGAATTAACCAAAAATGTTAATAAGTTTTGTCTCATGTTATTTCACATCTTATTACAGTCTTCTTTTAACCAAATTATACGAGATAAGAAAAAGTTTTGTTGTGTTCGGGTCAAAAATTTCAAATATGGCACCCAGACCACGCCGTTGTCAAAAGATTAAAATCTCGGGATTAGCAAAAGTTTGAGGTATATATAGTTTAGCAATATATTATTCTGTGTTTGGTAAGTGTTTTTGCTAAGTGTCTAGGTACACATTGATTTATTTCTGTTGAATTTCTTGAAATTTCTTGAAACTTTCAGGAGATGTTATAACCAATGTGTAACCCACTGAAAAATCACAAGGGAGGACAATATTGCTGACACTTCCTCGATTAAACTCCTTTTATTAGTTCACCTGGACCAAAGGTCCAGGTGAACTATTGCCATCACTTGGCGTCCATCGTCTGTCGTCTGTAAACTTTTCACATTTCAAGCTTCTTCTCCGAAACCACTAGGCCGATTGGAACCGAACTTAGCAGGAATGTTCCTTGGATGGTCCTCTACAAAGTTACTGTTTTTCGTTCCAGTCGGATATTCAATATGGCTGCCAGGGCCAATAATATGCTCTGATTGGCTGAAATTTCAAAGATCTTCTTCTCCGAAACTAATGAACTGACTGAACCCAAACTGTAAAGGAATGATCATTGGAATGTCCTTTACCAAGTTACTGTTTTTTATGCCGATCGGAAATCCAAGCTGGCCGCCATCGCAGGACATAGATTAACATTGGACCCTATGGGAAAATGTTCAAATGCCTTCTTCTCAGAAACTACAAATATGATTAAAGCCAAACTGTACATGAATGTTCATTGGATGGTCCTCTACAATCTTAAGGTTTTTTGTTCCGATATGAAATTCAAAATGGCGGCTACGGCAGGACTTAGTTTAACATTGGACCCTATGGGAAAAATGTTTCAAAATGCTTCTTCTCTGAAACCACTTGGACAGTTGAAACCAAACTGCCCAGGAATGATCATTGGAAGGTCCTCTACAAATTTTCTATTTTTTATGCCGGTCGGAAATCCAAGATGGCCGCCACCGCAGGACATAGATTAACATTGGACCCTATGGGAAAATGTTCAAATGCCTTCTTCTCAGAAACTACAAATATTATTAAAGCCAAACTGTACATGAATGTTCATTGGATGGTCCTCTACAATCTTAAGGTTTTTTGTTCCGATATGAAATTCAAAATGGCGGCTACGGCAGGACTTAGTTTAACATTGGACCCTATGGGAAAAATGTTTCAAAATGCTTCTTCTCTGAAACCACTTGGACAGTTGAAACCAAACTGCCCAGGAATGATCATTGGAAGGTCCTCTACAAATTTTCTGTTTTTTATGCCGATCAGAAATCCAAGATGGCCGCCACCGCAGGACATAGATTAACATTGGACCCTATGGGAAAATGTTCAAATGCCTTCTTCTCAGAAACTACAAATATGATTAAAGCCAAACTGTACATGAATGTTCATTGGATGGTCCTCTACAATCTTAAGGTTTTTTGTTCCGATATGAAATTCAAAATGGCGGCTACGGCAGAACTTAGTTTAACATTGGACCCTATGGGAAAAATGTTTCAAAATGCTTCTTCTCTGAAACCACTTGGACAGTTGAAACCAAACTGCCCAGGAATGATCATTGGAAGGTCCTCTACAAGGTGTGTGTTTTTTATGCCGATCGGAAATCCAAGATGGCCACCACCGCAGGACATAGATTAACATTGGACCCTATGGGAAAATATTCAAATGCCTTCTTCTCAGAAACTACAAATATGATTAAAGCCAAACTGTACAAGAATGTTCATTGGATGGTCCTCTACAAACTTTACGTTTTTTGTTCCGATATGAAATTCAAAATGGCGGCTACGGCAGGACTTAGTTTAACATTGGACCCTATGGGAAAAATGTTTCAAAATGCTTCTTCTCTGAAACCACTTGGACAGTTGAAACCAAACTGCCCAGGAATGATCATTGGAAGGTCCTCTACAAAGTTTATGTTTTTTATGCCGGTCGGAAATCCAAGATGGCCACCACCGCAGGACATAGATTAACATTGGACCCTATGGGAAAATGTTCAAATGCCTTCTTCTCAGAGACTACAAATATGATTAAAGCCAAACTGTACATGAATGTTCATTGGATGGTCCTCTACAAACTTTGCGTTTTTGTTCCGATATAAAATTCAAAATGGCGGCTACGGCAGGACTTAGTTTAACATTGGACCCTATGGGAAAAATGTTTCAAAATGCTTCTTCTCTGAAACCACTTGGACAGTTGAAACCAAACTGCCCAGGAATGATCATTGGAAGGTCCTCTACAAAGTTTATGTTTTTTATGCCGGTCGGAAATCCAAGATGGCCACCACCGCAGGACATAGATTAACATTGGACCCTATGGGAAAATGTTCAAATGCCTTCTTCTCAGAGACTACAAATATGATTAAAGCCAAACTGTACATGAATGTTCATTGGATGGTCCTCTACAAACTTTGCGTTTTTGTTCCGATATAAAATTCAAAATGGCGGCTACGGCAGGACTTAGTTTAACATTGGACCCTATGGGAAAAATGTTTCAAAACGCTTCTTCTCTGAAACCACTTGGATAATTGAAACCAAACTGCCCAGGAATGATCATTGGAAGGTCTTCTACAAGGTGTGTGTTTTTTATGCCGATCGGAAATCCAAGATGGCCACCACCACAGGACATAGATTAACATTGGACCCTATGGGAAAATGTTCAAATGCCTTCTTCTCAGAAACTACAAATATGATTAAAGCCAAACTGTACATGAATGTTCATTGGATGGTCCTCTACAAACTTTACGTTTTTTGTTCCGATATGAAATTCAAAATGGCGGCTACGGCAGGACTTAGTTTAACATTGGACCCTATGGGGGAAATGTTTGAAAACGCTTCTTCTCTGAAACCACTAGAACAGTTGAAACCAAACTGCCCAGGAATGATCATTGGAAGGTCCTCTACAAATTTTATGTTTTTTATGCCGATCGGAAATCCAAGATGGCCGCCACCACAATACATAGATTAACATTGGACCCTATGGGAAAATGTTCAAATGCCTTCTTCTCAGAAACTACAAATATGATTAAAGCCAAACTGTACATGAATGTTCATTGAATGGTCCTCTACAAAATATACGTTTTTCATTCTGATATGAAATTCAAAATGGCGGCTACGGCAGGACTTAGTTTAACATTGGACCCTATGGGAAAAATGTTTCAAAATGCTTCTTCTCTGAAACCACTTGGACAGTTGAAACCAAACTGCCCAGGAATGATCATTGGAAGGTCCTGTTTTTTATGCCGATCGGAAATCCAAGATGGCTGCCACCACAGGTCATAGTATTAACACAGAACCATATGGGGAAAATACAGAAATATATTCTTCTCTGAAGCTATTGCACTGATTGAACCTAAACTGTGCATCAATCATTGGAAGGTCCTTTACAAACTTTGTGTTTTTTATGTTGATCGTAATTCCAAGATGACGCAGGACATAGTTTTTACATAGGACCAATTGGTTTTTTTTATTACCAGGTGAACGATACAGGCTCTTGAGACCCTCTGGTTTTATTTCTTCACATTTCTTGGAGCTGATATATTTCTTAAAGCAGACCTCCAATGAATTAATTCTGCCAAGTTTGGTTTCATGCATGTGACCCAATGGTTTGAGAGAAGAAAATTTGAAAATCTAACATATCTGACAGCCTCGTCCTCTGTCCAGGGTTTGGTTTGTACACAGGATTCACAGTACAAATAGGGGCCGTAGCTATAATCCGACAGTCTGACAGTCCGATAGTCCGACAGTCCGATAGTCCGACAAATGCTTTAAACTGATGAAAGTTTTGAAAAATAATTTGGCCAAAGATGATATATTCGTATTTCAGGATATGGGCCATTCATTTTTATACGCCCGTCAAAATACCGGCTTATTATGGCATACCGCTGTTCGTCCGTCCATCCACGCCTCGTACGATAACATCTCTCACTTGTTCCCCCTTTTACTGATAGGTCACGTCGTGACATACATTGTATTGATAAAAGGGGGAGCAAGTGAGAGGTGTGATTTTAGTAAGTTTGGAAAACGCCAGTTTTCTTATGGTATATACAATTAATTGATTTAAAAAATGCAGCATATTAATTACTGTTCTCAAGCTGAGCAACTGACCTTCAATTGTCACAAAGGGGGGAGGGGCGTATCATGGCACAGTTGTTTATTTTGTCATATTCCGATGCTGTTTCTTTCCGTGATATAAGGGGTCACTTAGGGACAATTCCTTCAATCGTAACTTTTTATATATGCGCTTGTCGTAGAAGGCGACTATAGCAGGGTCACCCGTCGGAATTCCGGGGAATAAAAATAGGACCAACTTGTCGTCCGAAGAGACAGAAAAACATGTTCTCGTGTTAAGTTGTTGCCCATGTTGACCCATCCCAGAGTCCCCTCTTTCTTATTTTTTGTTTACAAACTTTTCTCATCCTGAATATGACTGAAATATTGCTTGCTGGACCTTAAGCAATCAATCAATCAATCAATCAATTCGCACACATTATTGTATCCAGCTCTATTGATGTGTCGACATTACTTTTTAACATAAATATTCCATGATAAAGGGCGGGGGGCACTGGTACGCTCTTCTTTTTTTTTTCCCTTTTTTTTGTATTCATTTATTTTATCTTTCTTTTCAATAGTGACTTTTCTTGGCTGGACTCGGATACACGCTACTTGAATAAAGCCTGAAGTAGTCGCTACTAAAAATATACGGGATACTTACACTACCGGTTCATCACGACTGGATCCAGGTTTTTATGGAGTCCGTGTTGTTCATATATGTGTTTTTTTGAGTTCTTGTGTGTCCCTGCCAATTGTTTGTCCGTCTATGATATCGTGTTTCCGATGTTCTGGACCTTTCTTTGGTGAGTAAACGGTTCGGTTTCTGGCCCCATATTACACATGTTATAATGTTAACTTTCAAAGAAATAAAGCATTTATCGGACTGTCGGATTATAGGTCGGACCCCGTACAAATATATTTGTCTAAAACTTTTTATATTTTATTCATAACATAAATGCCAGTCTTCGCGCTAACCCACTTGCCTGAAGCCTGGGACAAGTAAAACTGGATTCGGACAAGTGAAAATTATGAAAGAATTTGTTTGAATAAATATAATTTTTTTCTAAATTTGGCTTTCTGGCAAGTAAGTGGAAAAAGTTAATGCAAAGACTGTTATACTGTGTTAATGTAAGTAAAACTGATTTGATATAGTATTTGTTTTTCACATTTATAGACAGGAGTATGGAAATAATTTTGACCTGACAGAAAATGAGCAAGTTTGACCAGATTTATAGAAGATTTATATTGACAAGCTTCTTCACAAGAGGATGGGGAAAACCAGAAAACTTAAAAAGGTGAAACAATACTAAAGTGAAAGTAGAAAAACAATACTAAAGTGAAAGTAGAAAAACAATACATGGCAATTCACAACAGAATAAAAAAAAATCCAAAAAATCTGTATATGACTGATATAAAATTGAATACATTTGTCTTCATTCTAATACACTTCCTTATAATCGAGCAAGCTTTGCATTTTCAATTAACCTGATATATTATTTCTGCATGTGCTAACTGTATGAGGACATCAATCATGTAATATTAATGCTGGCAAATATTTGATGCCATCCAATCAAAAAAGGTGTTACATACACAACTGCATTAAATTGGTTTATATATATGAGAACAGTGAGATGCTCATTATCTTTAATAGAGTGCCATTGATTTGTCAGATCTCTATGATCTGAAGTTAAATTCCATTATTGAAGTTTAATATTTATGTTTCAGAAACCCAAGAAATATATTCATGCTCCAAGAAATATATTCGTGCTCATTTTACATAATTTATAATCAATACTTTTTATTTTTCTGTTGATGGTTTTTTTGTTGCTTTTAGGATTTTTGAATGGAGAAAAGTTTTATCCAATAGGGAGAAATGTTACAAACTAGTGTCCCCAGATTATCCAGTCCACATAGACAAGGTATGTTAAAAGCAGGGAAGGAGTTATATCATGGTGATATCCAAGGTGTAGAATTTTCTTTATTCAGATTATTTATAAAAGTATGTCTAGTAATATCACCAAGCAGCTAACTGTAACAAGAAAGTTATTTTTAGTCTGTCAAAAAATGTTCAGGAATGTTTTATTTGCAGAAATATGAAATATAAATTTGTTTTATTATTTTTTACGTCCCCTGACCCAAAAGAGTCATGTGAAGTATTGTCATCACTTGGTGTCCTTCGTGGTCGTCTGTAAACTTGCTTGCAGTAACACTGGTGCAGGAGGAAGCCCTTGTCAACATGCTACAGTTGTATCATGCTGTATTAGAGGTATTTAAAGAGAAATAAATTCAGTTGAAATGAACTTGCTATAACAATTGCAATGGGAATGCTATCCTACCTAAGGTTATAGGAACCTTAGAAGGTTAATAACCACCTCTAGGAATGCTATCCCACCTAAGGTTATAGGAACCTTAGTAGGTTAATAACCACCTCTAGGAATGCTATCCCACCTAAGGTTATAGAAACCTTAGTAGGTTAATAACCACCTCTAGGAATGCTATCCCACCTAAGGTTATAGGAACCTTAGTAGGTTAATAACCACCTCTAGGAATGCTATCCTACCTAAGGTTATAAGGACCTTAGTAGGTTAATAACCACCTCTAGGAATGCTATCCCACCTAAGGTCATAGGAACCTTTGTAGGTTAATAACCACCTCTAGGAATGCTATCCCACCTAAGACTATAGGAACCTTAGTAGGTTAATAACCACCTCTAGGAATGCTATCACACCTAAGGTTATAGGAACCTTAGTAGGTTAATAACCACCTCTAGGAATGATGTCCTACCTAAGGTAATAGGAACCTTAGTAGGTTAATAACCACCTCTAGGAATGCTATCCTACCTAAGGTTATAGGAACCTTAGTAGGTTAATAACCACCTCTGCTGATTGCGTTTGTGGAGATCTCCTTTAGCTCAGTTGGTAGAGCGGTGGCTTACAATGTGAAAGTTACCGGAATTGAATCTCATCAGGATATTGCAATTTTCGGAGGGAAAATATTCTCTACTGTTACACAATGTAGACGAGGAAATTAGATCACAGTGGTGACTGGGAAATGAAGAACAGCAGGAAATTAGAACACAGTGGTGACTGAGAAATGAAGAACAGCAGGAAATTAGAACACAGTGGTGACTGAGAAATGAAGAACAGCAGGAAATTAGAACACAGTGGTGACTGAGAAATGAAGAACAGCAGGAAATTAGAACACAGTGGTGACTGAGAAATGAAGAACAGCAGGAAATTAGAACACAGTGGTGACTGAGAAATGAAGAACAGCAGGAAATTAGAACACAGTGGTGACTGAGAAATGAAGAACAGCAGGAAATTAGAACACAATGGTGACTGAGAAATGAAGAACAACAGGAAATTAGAACACAGTGGTGATTGAGAAATGAAGAACAGCAGGAAATTAGAACACAGTGGTGACTGAGAAATGAAGAACAGCAGGAAATTAGAACACAGTGGTGACTGAGAAATGAAGAACAGCAGGAAATTAGAACACAGTGGTGACTTGAGAAATGAAGAACAGCAGAAAATTAGAACACAGTGGTGACTGAGAAATGAAGAACAGCAGGAAATTAGAACACAGTGGTGACTGAGAAATGAAGAACAGCAGGAAATTAGAACACAGTGGTGACTGAGAAATGAAGAACAACAGGAAATTAGAACACAGTGGTGACTGAGAAATGAAGAACAGCAGGAAATTAGAACACAATGGTGACTGAGAAATGAAGAACAGCAGGAAATTAGAACACAGTGGTGACTGAGAAATGAAGAACAGCAGGAAATTAGAACACAGTGGTGACTTGAGAAATGAAGAACAGCAGAAAATTAGAACACAGTGGTGACTGAGAAATGAAGAACAGCAGGAAATTAGAACACAGTGGTGACTGAGAAATGAAGAACAGCAGGAAATTAGAACACAATGGTGACTGAGAAATGAAGAACAGCAGGAAATTATAACACAGTGGTGACTGAGAAATGAAGAACAACAGGAAATTAGAACACAGTGGTGACTGAGAAATGAAGAACAGCAGGAAATTAGAACACAGTGGTGACTGAGAAATGAAGAACAGCAGGAAATTAGAACACAGTGGTGACGGAGAAATGAAGAACAGCAGGAAATTAGAAGACAGTGGTGACTGAGAAATGAAGAACAGCAGGAAATTAGAACACAGTGGTGACTGAGAAATGAAGAACAGCAAGAAATTAGAACACAGTGGTGACTGAGAAATGAAGAACAGCAGGAAATTAGAACACAGTGGTGACTGAGAAATGAAGAACAACAGGAAATTAGAACACAGTGGTGACTGGGAAATGAAGAACAGCAATACAATGCTTTTGATTTTCTACTCCATTTTCAGACAAATTTTCTTTCAAATCAATATCTATTAGTATTAAAGTTGACTTGATAATTTTATGATATTCCATTACAGGAGGAGCTCCAAGGAGATGTAAAGATACTAGAAGGACATTTCTCTTGTCCATGGACCAGAATATTACCTGGAATAATGCCAAAAGAAGCTGAGGTCGCAAAGTATGTCTTTTCATTACCTATATATATAACCTTAGATTTTCTCATGTGTTCCCTTGGTTACAAACCCTCATCATTAGACCATTTTAATTTTTATGCCCCATGATGCACATTTGTCCATCTGTTCGTTGGTTTGTCCCGACATTGGGTTTATGCTTCGAACAGCAAACTTCTTCTACAGATTTTCATATAGAACTTTTTAGTTTTGCAGGATCTTTTGTATATGCTGAAGATGTGCTTGTAGGTAAGTTTAAGATTTTGATAAATTTTTCATAAATTACAGGTGGTTAAACTTGTTAGTAATTTTTTTACAAATATTTGAACATGTTGGTTTTAAGGTTTGTTCAGCTAACCACTACTACAGATTTTTCATATATAACTTATTTTTGTGTGATCTTTTTGTATATGCTAAAGATGTGATCTTTTGTATATGCTGAAGACATGCTTATGGTTAGAATTAAAATTTTGATTACATGTAATTGTACACAAATATTTGAATCCGAATGTATAAGATTATTTTTTTTGTAGATTTCAAGTGATTTTACCAAAGGAATGGAAAGGGAAGCATAAACCAATATGTTTACATCTGGCAGGAACTGGTGATCATGTATGTATATTTTGTATATAAATATTTAAGGGGCATCTAGCTGGAACACAATCTTATTGGTGGTGTAATGGTTAACAAGCCTCTAATGAGGTAGATCGTGGGTTCAACCCTCGGTTGAGTCTGAGCAAAGACTAAAATTGGTATTTGTTGCTTCTCCGGTAAGCAAACAGCATAAAGGAGAAAGAGCAAAGACGGCTTGGCTCAGAATTGAGATAATGTGTCCGAGTGGAGCGACATGTCTACTTGCAGACTGTTGTTTCAGTGAGCTAGCACTATGAAAATCCAACTAAGCATGTTGGTCTAGTAGAAAGTGGACATCATCATTATCATCTCATGGAATGTAACTTATTCTTGCCATGATATAGCTGAAATACCTGTTGTTTGGCGTTAAACAACAATCACTCACTCTATACAGAACATGTGATCATATGTGTATTTTTATATAAATCTTTAAAAAAGAAAAGAGATGTGAATGATGTGATGATGGAAGAAATTCATGTTTATATGTTATAAATCACAATTTATAGCTCCACTACAAAAAGATCGTTAAAAATATGAATTTACAGGGCTCTACAATGTGACTAAAACACTCGCATTTGCGAGTTACTTTTGTAAAATGCGAGTAAAAATTCTGTATTGATCACCAGACGGCGAGTTGATATTTTTGGGACATTTTCATTCCCTCACCGATCGTATTTTTCATTTTAAAATCTGACTTTGATTTTCCGGTCTTTTAAACGCACAATTGACTCAGACATAAAAGTTTTAAATCACGTACTTTTAACGATTGAAAATAAGGGTAGTAACAAAATTACCGAACTCCGAATAATCTTACAAAGGGAAAGTCAAAACTCATAAGTATATAAACAGACAAAATCGGTCAACAACCGGAAAACTGAAAACCATAATGACCCTGACTTGGTACAGGCATTTCTAAAGAAATGGTGGGTTGAATCAGATTTTAAAGTGCCAAAGGTTCCGGCTGTCACTATAACAGTATTTATAACAATACTGGAACAAAATAGGTGAAATATTCAGTGAAGTAATTGTCAAAAACACTTACGTCACACATTGATAAAAAAATATTTTTGACATTTTTGTTGACTTCCTTATCTTTATACATTTTCACTATATGAAAATCCATCGTTTATTATCGTCTCTGCAGAGACGGAATATATTTCGACAAGATCTTGGTATCGGAATATAAACTTTTTAAGAGATCGAATAAGGCGAATCTTTTAATAGCCCTGGTCCAGTAGCCTGTTTCTCAGATAAAGATAACGTTTCAGGAAATCAGAATAATTGCTACTGGCCTTTGCAAAGCGAATCAATTGTGAGATGTAAACACCATATGCAGGAGAAGCTGGTATATTGCTGCACATATTTGGAAAATTTATGATTTTAAAATTGAAGTCGTCCCGTTTATCATAAATTTTAGTACTGAGTTGACCACTGTCGTCAAATTCGAGGTATAAGTCCAAAAATGATGCAGACGAAGCTGTATCTGTGGTCTCTTTAACTTCCAGCTCTGGAGGATATATCAATGGAAGAAATTCTGCAAATCTAGAATTATTGATAGATAAAACGTCATGAAAGTGACCACAATAAGCAAAAATTAAAAATTTTCATACAAATTTTTCACTAAAAATAAACCGGCTGAATTAACTTATCATAAAGCTGGCCTGTTAATGCAATATCCACGGAAATATCGGCCCAAAAAATGTGATGAAGTTTCGGGTTCTAAAGATGGAAAGCGTAAATTCCATGATGTCTGGAAGTCAAAGTTTGTGTGGCTCATTTATGATTCCAGTAACAACATTAATTATGTAGTCTGATGTTTGCAGAAAGGTAGGCCCAGATATTGCTGGCAAAACCAAATTTGTTACTGTAACAAAAGTTTAAATGTGAAATTCTGGTTTTTTAGCTCACCTTGCCAAAGGCATCGTGAGCTTTTGCCATCACTTGGAGTCCGTCGTCTGTTAACTTTTCACATTTTAATCTTCTCCTCTGAAACCCCTCAGCCAAATGAACTGAAACATGGTAGGAAGCATCTATGGAAGGTCCTCTATAAAGATTGCTAATTTCGTCCCGATCCATTAACAAACATGGCCGCCCAGACAATTCATGTTTATGATTGTATGCTTTATAAAAAAGCTGTTTTTCTGTGGAAAGGGAGATAACTCTAATTTAAATATAGATATTAGTCAAATACAGTTAGCTATGAATTGAATTACAGATTAATATTCATCTAAAACCCCTCGGCCAAATGAACTGAAACTTGGTAGGAAACATCTATGGAAGGCCCTCATTTCGTCCCGATCCGTTAACAAACATGGCCGCCATAGGCGACTCTTGTTTCTGATTGGCTGATTTTAAAAATTCTTCTCTTCTGTAACCGTTTGGCCAAATGAACCGAAACTTGGTAGGAAGCATCTATGGAAGGTCCTTTATAAAGATTGCTCATTCCGTCCCGATCCATTAACAAACATGGCCACCACAGGCGATTCTTGTTTCTGATTGGCTGATTTTAAAAATTCTTCTCCTCTGAAACTGGTTGGCCAAATGTACCGAAACTTGGCAGGAAGCATCTATGGAAAGTCCTCTGTTGCGATTGCTTATGTCGTTCTGATCCGTTAACAAACATGGCCACCACAGACAATTTTTTTTTCTGATTGGCCTATTTTTTTAAATCTTCTGTGAAACCGCTTGGCCAAATGAACCGAAACTTGGTAGGATGCATCTATGGAGGTCCTCTGTAAAGATTACTCATTTCGTCCCTATCAATTAACAAATATGGCTGCCACAGGCAAGTCTTGTTTCTTATTGGTCAATTTCTAATACAGCTTTTCCTCTGAAGCCGCTTGGCCAAATGATATGAAACTTGGTAAGAAGCATCTATGGAAGATCCTCTATAGAGATTACTCATTTCGTTTTGATCCATATACAAACATGGCTGCCACAGGCAATTCCTGTTTTAGATTGGTCAATTTCTAAAAATCTTCTTATCTGAAACTGCTTTGCCAATGTGAACTGATATTTGGTGGGAAGCACCTATTGAAGGTTCTGTATTAAATTTCCTCAAAGCAGAATGAAAGGTGAGCGACACAGGCTCAGCCCACTGAGCCTCTAGTCTTAATAAAAGTCTGAAACATGAAAAATGTTTCAATATGGTTTCAGCAAAAACCCATTCCTCTTCTTCTTCTTCCAAATACAGGACTAGACTCTAAGGATAGAGTGGGTTACGTCCCGGAATTGTGTGCGCTATGTACATGGACAATTTAGTATAATAAACAAAGCAAAAAAATAACCAAACAAAAATAATTAGTTATATATATGTACAGTGGCTTGCAATATGTATTTAAAGGTGGATTGGGAATCCTTCAAATGTTAATGTGGAGAAACCACTTTTGATGGATTCTTGGTTAGGTGAAAGAGCTATTGACTGAGGTAAACTGTTCCAGACTGATAATGTATTAGGGAAGAAAGAAAACTTATAAAAATCTTTATTTGACTGAATTTGTCTGAATTTATGTGCCCCATGAGTACGCCTGTCAGATTGGGTTAGCATGGTTGTTGGTACCTCTACTAAACCCCTGTTTATTTTATTAAGCAGTATCAGACTTGCTTTAGTTCGCCTACAAGCAAGACTGTCCTACTGGAAAGTGTCAATAATATTGGTGACCACACCAGGTGACCTGTCACGGTAGTCATTAAAGACGTACCAAGCTGCTTTCCTTTGTATTTGCTCAACCTGAGATATTTGCATGTTCTGTCTCATTCAGTGGATTAATAATTATATATGACATAATATGTAAATAAATACATATTGAAGTTATACAGTACGAATTTGTATCTTTATTAATCTGGCAAGTAACACTTTTTTGTTGGTGAGTAAAAAATGTTTCCTGACTAGCTAGGGGCTAGTGGGGGCTGGTATGAATTGTAGAGCCTTGATTTATTTGTTTATTTAGCAAAAGCTGTTTTTGCTAGATAATATTCTATGATCACATGATAAGCACTGGTATACTAGATAATATTCTGTGTTGCTTATATTAATCTTAACCACCTCATTTTTTTCTCATATTTTTACTAAATAACTTGGGTGAAGTTTTCACTGCAATATGATGAAATTCTTATTAAGTACAGAAAACCAATTATTCCTGAAAATTTTACTGTATAATAATTTTTTTTATTCACTATAAAAATCAGGTTGTTTTAAAAATAAACTCTTCAATTAACAAATAAACAACTCAGTTTACACAATGCATTTTGTATATGCCATACATTACAGTTTTACTGTAGAAGGCCAGCCATAATGGCTCAACCTTTGTACAATAAAAGTCATTTACACCATAAATGTTTTATATTACAGTTTTACTGGAGAAGAAGGATCCTCATGGCTAAACCTCTGTTGAAAGAAAATGGTATAGCATCAATTATCTTGGAAAGTCCATTCTGTATCCTTCAAGAATGAAAGTACATGTATATGTCAGGGTGAGCTTGTGCCACCATGCAGCATCAGTCGTCCATCTTTTAGCATTTCACATTTCAATCTTCTCTTCTGAAACCACTGGGCCAGTATAAACCAAACTTGGAATGAATAGTCCTTGGCTAATCCCCATTTTAAATTGTATCTGGTAGGTCCAAGCTCCTTCCTAGATAGCTGCCGTTACTAAGTAATATTCTCTTACATGAGAGATATGTTTTTAGCTGACCACATGAGTTTTTGCTATCACTTAGTGTCCGTCATCATCCTTCATCACTTGTGCATCTGTCATCGTAACCTTTTTCAAAAGTATTTTCCTCTAAATCTCCTGGCCTAATTTGAACCAAAGTTGGGCTGAATAATCCTAAGGATGTCTGCTTTCATAATTATGTGTGATGATAGAGCCAATTCTCCAACATGGCTGATGTTACTATAAATTGAACAGAGGGAGGGGGTAAATCACACACAAGAGTTGATAAAGCCACATTTTCCCACCAAATGAGCTAAAATATGAACAGTAGGTAGTTACATTTAATGAATAGTATGACATATGTTACAAGTTTTGCTGAAACATTATGCATTAAGATGATTTTTGACGAAAATATGGCAATACTTATTTGAATATACAGGCCCACACTCCATCCAAGATGGCTGCCAATGCTAAAAATGAGATGAGCATGTTGTTTGATCAGAGTTATTACCTTTTAACTTGTAACTAACTTAAAATACATAATATTGTAAGGACAGAACTTTACATACACTTGATCAGATAAAAAATATTAAAAACAGTAGACATTTTGGCATCAAAAATAGACTTACAAAACAACAAAAACAATGTAGTAGTAGTTCTGTGGCAGACATATTAAATATTTTATAATATGCACATTAAGTACAGGCAGTTCTTTGAAACCTACATGTAAAATATACCGTAAATTGGCACATTTTGGCGGTTTTCTGTCAAAATGTGGATGTTTAATTTTTGGTGCTTTCATAAAGATCAAATGGTTAGAAAAAAATAAATGCTTGTGACCAATGTTTTTTTTTATCGTAGATCAAAAACTTGAAGTCAAATACCACCGGTATCTCACCGGAAGTTTGTTTAAAAAAGTAACTAAGAAATTGGATACGGGCGAAATACAAATACTTTTTCCGGATGGCATTATCTGTGGATGAAAATTAATAAATAGTGATAAAATATTTATTAGCTAAGATGATAAGATGAACTTTAAAACAACATAAAACCACTGATCCGTAATGGTCTACCTGCATAGACTACCTTAATTAACGTTTGTCAATAGGTGTTTTTACAACAGGTGTGAAATCCGTAATAATTTATTTGACTGACGACTGCTGGTATACTAATCATACAATAAAAATGTCAATGATTAAGACCCTAGAGCTAAATTAACAATTAACATTTAGTTTCTTGTGAAAATTATTATACACATATTGTTAAATTATAAGCTTTATTTATGTCTGGAGTAGATCTGCTTTAAGTCATTATAACTGATAGCTGTGGATTATTGAAGTATTTGCTTGTTTTATACGTCTTGTGTTACTTGGACTATCTGATTTAATTTATAATTTTTTTCGCAAAGTTGAATACAAATGAAAGACTCGCCCGTGATTTCGCATTTATAATTTTTATAAAATATTGGTATTTTTTATTTTAGCGGACGTTATTTTTTGGCGTGTTTAATTTTGGCACTTTCAAGAGAGGCACCAAATAAATCAAAATAAAACTACGGTCAAAATATCCCAATTTACGGTATTTATTGTACAATTTCATATAAATTTAAACATATCCTGAACTAATCACAGATGGTTCGAGGAAACCCAAACAACAAATGTAAGTACATATGTATACTATGATATTTTTGGACAATGATTATTCATAGAATGAAGTAGGGAGATATGGTATTTAACACCACTTTCAACAATATTTCAGTTATATTGTGGCGGTCAGTTTTACTGGTGAGGAACCAAGAGTACCCAGAGAAAACCCACAGACCAACTTTATCACATAATGTTGTATTGAGTACACCTCGCCTGAGTGGGATTTGAACTCACAATGTTAGTGGTGATAGGCACTGATTGCACAAGTAGTTGTAAATCCAACTAACATAGATCACGACCACAACGGCCCAGAAAATGAAGTAATTTTATGTGGTTTATTCAAGAAATAATTCATGGAAGCCATAATGTATTGTCAGTTTTAACATGAGTTTAAAGGATAAAATTTACTAATATCTGCCAACCCATGTTAAAACTCACAACACAATATAACTTCCATGCATTACTTTGATTCTAATATGTCTAACAGTACAAATATGATAGTACACTTTGAAGAAAGATGGTAATTTATGTTTACGGATACGGGCAAGGTCGCACACAATTTATGTGATGCTGTTCCTTCTTCCACATTATCAAATTAAAGTTTACTTTTCACTAATAAATTAATTTGGAGTGAATGAAAAGAACAATAAATAAAGAATCGGGGGAATAATATTTCCATATCAGATTTTACAATTTTGTGTACAAAAAAAAATATGAAGAAGTGTGCATTAAAAAGCATCTAAAAAATCATCTTTGCAGTCATATTTTTCTTAAACTCTAGATATTATTAAGTTGCTGACATTTTCCAATTTGATGGCATTTCTATTTTAGCAACTTAGTTAAACAAATGAAATGCTTAAAAAAAATCGTAAAAGATAAATCAGTTACCTAATGTCAATGACACAATTTGTAAAAGTCAGAATCAATTTTTATCTTCTGTATATTTTTCGGGAAAAAAAATTTAAGAAACAAAGCGAGCATTTAAATGTTTGTATGCACCACAGTCCTGTATACATACATGAAATCACATATAATGTCCTTAATTTGTCAGACACTACGCATGTGCGAATTAAAATATATTGGCAGTTTTATCACTGCATTATTTATATAACCAGTGAAGTACGTCATGTTAGAATATTTACTTTTTCCAGGCGTTCCAGTTTACACAATGTTAGTGATTTATTTGTAATGGGTGGAGCTCTGATCCTTGAGTCACTAGTGTTGTTCCACTGGTGTGAAAGACAAGGTCTAGGACCATTAGGAATTACAGGGATCTCTATGGGAGGTTTTGTAAGTCACTTTAATAAAAGTATATGTACAATGATATGAGATAAAGTAAGGCTAATGGCAATTCCTCAATTTTAGAAAATATTCAGCTATATCCTGTTATGTTAGGCTGATGATTGATTGTAATCGAAATTTGATTGGTTTAGGATAATCGATTCCGCTCGTCAGGGTCCATAATCAGTTAATAAAACTCTGAGGTCAATCTGATAAAACCACATCAGTGGTGTAATGGTTGGCTCGGAATCGGAATAATGTGTCCGAGTGAGGCGACATATCTATCCGGGGACTGTTGTTTCAGTGAGCTAGCACTATAAAAATCCAATTAAGCGGTATAAAGTGGACCACATTATCATCTCATTAAAAATTAACTTGTTCTCGCCATGATATAGCTGAAAAATTGCTGAATTGGCGTTAAACAACAATTACTCACTCGCTCACTCAATCTGATTAAATTATAGATTTAAACTTATTTCATTGTAAGAAAAATAGCATAATGACAAATGGATAAGATACAAGTATAAATTTCTCTAATAGACATACAACAAAAAGAAAATTATATAAAAATAGCAGAACAAAAATAATTTTATGGTAAAGAGGAAAGAACCATAATTGGTTTGTTTGGACATCGTTGTCAAGATGTACACACACAATCATAAGCTGACAAATCTATTTGAGTCTAAAATAAAACTTTTAAACTGAATTAAATATTTTAGTTTTTTTTCAATATCCATGTCAATGTTTCCAAGTACATGTAGAATGTTCTATATGAAGATTTTAAAAACCATGGGTCCTCATGTCATGAAATAGGCATTCTCTTTAAGCCGTAGATAATGGACATGTTAAAAAAAAATGCACTATAGTTTCAATGTTATTTCCACACTCACAATTACATCTAAAGTCATGTGTTAAATATTATATGCTCCACCAACATCTGACAATACTCTTGTCTAATTTTACGTCAAGTTTAGTATGTCTGTATGATTATTTTTCACTTCCTGTAACGAAACATGCCGAAAATGTTTTGTATTTTCATTGGTTGATCTAAGGCGATTAAAACATTGGTGTCAGATGCTACTTGAACATACATTGTATCATATTTAATGTAACTTTTATCAGATTAATCACATGGTATCAGTTTTTACGTATGCTAAACTGGTCACCATGACAAGGGTATAAGTGTTATAGAACAATATATACCAGTAATAGTAAAAATTTCTAGCATGTACCAGTAGTCTTTCCATTGTTTTATGGAAGCTTTGACAATATTTACTGCAAAGATTAGTGTTTGTATTCTAATATCAATATATTTTACATGTATATATACTTTAATTTCTTTTTAAAGATGGCATCTTTGGCAGCTTCGAACTGGCCAAAACCCATATCTCTGATTCCTTGTCTGTCATGGAGCACGGCGTCTGTTGTATTTACTAAGGTTTGTATTTAAGCAAAACAATGACTATTGCATCAGCTTAACACACAGCATTAAGGAGTAAAACTATTAACTCGACGTCGTGATAGTTTCTCGGCTTAACACACAGAGCATTAAGGAATAAGACTGTTAACTCGACGCCGTGATAGCTTCTCAGCTTAACACACAGCATTAAGGAGTAAGAATGTGAACTCGACGTCGTGATAGCTTCTCGGCTTAACACACAGCATTAAGGAGTAAGACTGTTAACTGGACGTTGTGATAGCTTCTCGGCTTAACACACAGCATTAAGGAATAAGACTGTTAACTCGACGTCGTGATAGCTTCTCGGCTTAACACACAGCATTAAGGAGTAAGACTGTTAACTTGACGTCGTGATAGCTTCTCGGCTTAACACACAGCATTAAGGAGTAATACTGTTAACTGGACGTTGTGATAGCTTCTCGTCTTAACACACAGCATTAAGGAATAAGACTGTTAACTCGACGTCGTGATAGCTTCTCGGCTTAACACACAACATTAAGGAATAAGACTGTTAACTTGAAGTCGTGATAGCTTCTCAGCTTAACACACAGCATTAAGGAGTAAGACTGTTAACTCGACATCGTGATAGCTTCTCGGCTTAACACACAGCATTAAGGAATAAGACTGTTAACTCGACGTCGTGATAGCTTCTCGGCTTAACACACAACATTAAGGAATAAGACTGTTAACTTGAAGTCATGATAGCTTCTCTGCTTAACACACAGCATTAAGGAGTAAGACTGTTAACTCGACGTCGTGATAGCTTCTCGGCTTAACACACAGCATTAAGGAATAAGACTGTTAACTCGACGTCGTGATAGCTTCTCAGCTTAACACACAGCATTAAGGAATAAGACTGTTAACTCGACGTCGTGATAGCTTCTCGGCTTAACACACAGCATTAAGGATAAGACTGTTAACTCGACGTCGTGATAGCTTCTTGGCTTAACACACAGCATTAAGGATAAGACTGTTAACTCGACGTCGTGATAGCTTATCAGCTTAACACACAGCATTAAGGAATAAGACTGTTAACTCGACGTCGTGATAGCTTCTCGTCTTAACACACAGCATTAAGGAATAAGACTGTTAACTTGACGTCGTAATAGCTTCTCAGCTTAACACACAGCATTAAGGAGTAAGACTGTTAACTCGACGTCGTGATAGCTTCTCAGCTTAACACACAGCATTAAGGAGTAAGACTGTTAACTCGACGTCGTGATAGCTTCTTGGCTTAGCACACAGCATTAAGGAATAAGACTGTTAACTCGACGTCGTGATAGCTTCTCGGCTTAACACACAGCATTAAGGAATAAGACTGTTAACTCGACGTCGTGATAGCTTCTCGGCTTAACACACAGCATTAAGGAATAAGACTGTTAACTAGATGTTGTGATAGCTTCTCGGCTTGACACACAGCATTAAGGAATAAGACTGTTAACTCGACGTCGTGATAGCTTCTCGGCTTAACACACAGCATTAAGGAGTAAGACTGTTAACTCGACGTCGTGATAGCTTCTCGGCTTAACACACAGCATTAAGGAGTTAGACTGTTAACTGGACGTCGTGATAGCTTCTCGGCTTAACACACAGCATTAAGGAATAAGACTGTTAACTCGACGTCGTGATAGCTTCTCGGCTTAACACACAGCATTAAGGAATAAGACTGTTAACTCGACGTCGTGATAGCTTCTCGGCTTAACACACAGCATTAAGGAGTAAGACTGTTAACTCGACGTCGTGATAGCTTCTCGGCTTAACACACAGCATTAAGGAGTTAGACTGTTAACTCGACGTCGTGATAGCTTCTTGGCTTAACACACAGCATTAAGGAGTAAGACTGTTAACTCGACGACGTCGTGATAGCTTCTCGGCTTAACACACAGCATTAAGGAATAAGACTGTTAACTCGACGTCAGGATAGCTTCTCGGCTTAACACACAGCATTAAGGAGTAAGACTGTTAACTTGAAGTCGTGATAGCTTCTCCTCTTAACACACAGCATTAAGGATAAGACTGTTAACTTGACGTCGTGATAGCTTCTCGTCTTAACACACAGCATTAAGGAATAAGACTGTTAACTCGACGTCATGATAGCTTCTCGGCTTAACACACAGCATTAAGGAGTAAGACTGTTAACTCGACGTCATGATAGCTTCTCAGCTTAACACACAGCATTAAGGAGTAAGACTTTTAGCTCGACGTCGTGATAGCTTCTCAGCTTAGCACACAGCATTAAGGAGTAAGACTGTTAACTCGACGTCAGGATAATATGTCTGAGTGCAGAAACAATTATTGTTTAAGAACTAGCACTATAAAAAAAATTCAGCTCAGCATGTCGGTATAGTACAGTGCAGACATCAGTCTGTCTAGACTCTGGTATCTGCAGCGCAATGAAAAAACAGTTTTCCAAAGATTTATTGTTTCATTCATAGTATTAAAGCTTTCATTTTCTTACATAGCGACAGTAAATGTAACTGTTTATTCTAAAATAAATGCTGGACTTATGAAATAAACAAACTTGTGATTTATTTAAAGAACTTGTGAACCAGTCCCGTATTTTGACAGGTCATCACTCTGACAACTTTATTGGAAATATTTGTTTGAATTAGATGTTTCCCTCTGTTCAAAGCTTACATATTAATAGCTTATTGTTTTCAGAAAAAGGTGCACCCCCACAAAAAAAAAAAAACAACACAAAAAACAGACAAATGCAAGACAAAAAAACTAGCAAACATTTTTTTTTTAATAATAATTTTATCCCATTATATCATGACTATTAAACCAAACAAGTTTGTTATTATTTCATATTTGGTATAAATATTAAGCAAAAGAGATTGACAAAAGTTTATTATCACATATTTTGTTGCAATATGTTCGTTTTTGCATGTCCAATTATAGCTAGAAGTCAGTGTTGGTTATTTGCCCCCAAATTCAACTTCCGGTATCTGCACAGTGCCAGTGGTCTCCAAGATTATATGTCAAAGTACAAGGAAATATGGTGCATAAAGATATGCATAAAATCGCATTTCAATCAAATTAACACATTTCTAAATATTGGAATAAAGTTTAAATAACTTGAAATGGAATAATTAGCTCAAATGTATACGTCGTGTTGAATAGGAATTTCCATTCAAATGGCTACGTCTTGGGTAAATTTTACAATCACTTTCTAACGTCATTGTACAGATCGACATTGTTTGATACCTTTCTGAAACCAGACTCGAAACAAAAATATTTGCAAGTTGAACAAAGGCAATGCTCTTAAAGGCATACAGGCTGTCAGAATTGATATTTTTTTGTTTATATTAAAAGTTGCAAATATTCAATGTTTTATACAAATAAAATGTTCTGAACAAGAAGCCAGGTTTAAAAAAATATGTTATAATGTCATAATTAGTGAAAAGAATTGTCTGTCGGTGGAATCGCCATTAACACACCTAATTATAAGTCGGCTGCTTTTCCGAGGTTTGCCGAACACTGATAACTACTATTAATAACCAAGGAAGCATGGTACATGTAAATTCGTTAGAATTAATATAATTTAAGAAATATATTTATGAAATTGGATCCTGGGGTAATCAGTTAATATTATATAATGGTATTTAGTAAAAATGACACTTAAAATCGGAAATACGTGATGAAATCGATAAAAACAAACCCAAACTCTGCAAAGGGACCCGATAAAGGGAAAATTGTAAACAAATTATATTGCATATTATTGACAACACTTGAGTTGACTTGATTATAATTTTTTAGAAAAAAAACAGACATGAAGTTCATTATTTTAGTCGCTTATTTAAAAGTTTTCTCCTGAAAAAAAGAATATATAAAAAACTACAATGCAATTCTACTGTCAAAATATTATTCGGCTTAAAAAATATACTAAATTATGCTTACGTGTTGAAAAATGGAGTAGGTCGGTATAACATCTTTTTTTAATTTTTACACAAAGCTTGCTGAATCCTCCTTTTTGTGTCGTTTTCGTATAGAATCTGTCAATGTTTTTATTCTTCCACGATTCGACTTGTGCCATGTGCACATTTCCTTCATCAACAAACAATTTCGCACATGCGCAAATGCTTTCCCGAATGAGTTCACTGTCAGGTCGCATGAATATTGCGCGGATAAACATTGAATGCTTTACTGGATGCAAGAGAATCAAACAGCGACATATTTCCTTCATTCTAGGCTATTTATGTATGATATTATGAAAAATTTCAACTACAATTAATATAAAACATCGAATATTGGCAACTTTTAATATAAAAAAAAATTCAGTTCTGACTTTAAGGATTTATTTTCACAATTTGTCAGTTAAAAGATCTTTTCTGCAATCTAAAACATGAAATTTTCCATATCGTCTCTCATATCAACCCTCGACCCATATCAGCCCTCCAGCTTCGCTGTCGGGCTTGATATGGGAGTCTCAGGCTGATACCAGGGCCGATATGGAAAATGCTATGTAATTTGATAAAAATAATCTCTTAGTATTTACCAAAGAGGTTGAAAAAAGTTCAGATATCACTGTTACTTTTAAAAGCTCAGTTGAAGTGAATTCAGTATATTATCTTTATATTTCAAGGTTTTCCTATTTAGCAATGCTGAAATAACTATACATTGTCTCTAAATATATCTTTGTAAAACTGTACATTCTGTCAACTGTCAAACAAATTTAAAGTACAATTCAATAGACAAACAGATAATTTTTGTAATGCCACCTCGCCAGAGACACAGACTTTTATGACTTAATTTGATAAAACACATAAAGGTTGACAATTTTAATAATTTTATTGACATAATATTTTGAAGCATACATTCTGTGCTAAATTTGGTCACTATTCATGTCAGTTTGTTTGCTAGTTGATTTTTTTTTCAACTTGCAAGATTTTGCTTGTTGAGAAAAAAGTTAATTTCTATCCCTGGTAATACATGTGTTAACCTGCTTTGAATGTGTCATCTACAATATATTTACATTATTTATTTACTTTCCAATGTAAATTTAGATGCTTTTAAATGATGCAGATATGTAATGAAGGTTCTATTTTAATAAGAAGGGCATATTTTATTTGAAAATGTATTGAAAAGACTAAGCATTGATTGGTCAATATTTCCACCAATCACTACAAAGGAAACATTTTTTTCTTGATAGGGTGTAATGAGTGGAGCTATACCATGGAAAGTTCTAGAGAATCAGTATGCAGAGGACACTATATATAAAGAAGAACTGAAGAATATGATAGTATCTCCAGAGGAGGTATGAACCCTCAATATTTACCAACCTCACTTTAAAATAGTTTTTGGTTAAGAAATTGAGAATATGATTATAAAAGGTACCTCTAGAGAAGGTTATGACTCTCAATATTGAATCTTATTGACCTCCCTCTTCCTCTACAGAATGAAGCCCCATTAAGATAGTTTTTTTTAAGAAATTGAAAATAAGATTATAAAATGTACCTTTAGAGGAGATAACGAACCTCAATATTGAATCTTATTGACCTCCGTCTTCCTCTACAGAGTGAAGTTTAACATTTGCACACTGGTTCAAAACGTTTTTGAGAATCTGAGTATATAGTACTCTTTTAACAAGAGCACTGTTGTAAAGAAGAAAATTAATATGTTCCATATGAAGTATGGTCTGTCAGTTTTACACCCTCAAACATCAAAACAGCATTACATATTTTTAATAAAATAGATTAGATTCTGAAAATTATTTTTATCAGCTTCTTTCAAAATTATTAATGTTATCTTTGGAATATTTTTATAGGGAATATTTTCCCAGGAGCAACTGCCCAGCACCTCTATTTTGATTTGTGACCTGCGACAGGTCAGTGGTTTTCTCCGGGTACTCTGGTTTCCTCCACCAATAAAACTGACCACCACGATATAACTGAGATATTGTTGAAAGTGGCGTGAAACACCAAAAACCAAACCATCTTGTCGTAGACAAATAACAGTCTATAATGGCCATCAATTTTTTTATCCACACATCCTGGCATTGTATAATTTGAAGGAGGTGAAGTCACCATGATTCCTTATCATTTACCACTATTTCAATTTTTAAAATTTAATATACTTTGAAGTATAATTTGAAGATAATCAAAATAGAGATCTGATTTAGTGTTAACAAGGACCAGAGGTGAATTTGATTTGTATTGAAGTCTATGTAGAACCACAAGGATTTTGCTTGGCTTCACATTCAATCATTTTCTTCATATCACCCGCCACGATATAACTGAAATATTGTTGAAAGTGGCGTTAAATACCATAAAAACCAAATCATCATATCACAGATGCTAATCATTGATTGGTGAATTACACCATGTGATGTCACCCCATATTAGATAATAAATATGGTTATTATCTTCTTCTTGACTAATAGAAGTTAAGGGTTTATTGAAGATACTATTTGTCTTAAAAATGCTCCAAATATAAACTTTCCAACCATTGTAGATTTTTTCAAACTAATATCTTAATTTTTCACAGGTGTGGGGATCAACATACAGTATGGGCCAAGAATTTGTACGAACATTTTCAGAACAGTTTGAAGACCCAAATGTAAAGAAAGTTGAGAAAGAAGGAAGTTATGTTTTGTACAGTGACAAAGTAGAAAATTCTAGTCAAAACACACAAGCATTCCAGAATCATGTCTGTCGTCATGAGTCCGAAAATGATGAAAATGAAGGAATGGATATCAGGGCAGATATCGCTGCAATGGAGGATTTTTTATTAAAGAAACACGATAAAGTGCCTAAACAATCTGCCTTAATAGATAGAATAAGAAATACAAACCATAAAATAATGAATACTGTTAGGCTATCAGGGTTTGGTATCACTTCACGAAAACCAAAATCTATTATAAATATGAACTCTAAAAATTGCAGTAATATGAGACCAGAAGCTCTGGCATTTATGCGAGGAGTCATGGATGAGTGCACACATCTTGGGAACTACTCTATCCCTGTTGATACAGATCTGATCATCATAATAGCAGCTTTACACGATGCTTATGTTATCAGGAAAGATGTACTTAGTCTTGATAGAATATGGCCAGGTGCTCAAGTTAGATATGTAGACTCAGGACATGTAGGAGCATTTGTACTCCACACTAATCAATTCAGGCAAGTTCACAAATTAATATGTCCATATATTATTGTAAAGCCAAGACCATCTGCGAAAACATGAGGTTAAATTTAATGTAATTGTCGTAAAATGTAAATACAACACCACCCACGAAAATGTGAGGTTAAATTAATGTAATTGTCGTCAAATGTAAATCCAAGACCACCCTTGAAAATGTGAGGTTAAATTTATTGTAATTGTCATCAAATGTAAATCCAAGACCACCCTCGAAAGATGCTGATTAGTACCGGTAGTGTTAGATCTGTGACTGATTAGAATCGAAGCGTAACCTTTTCTGATAATCATCGTAAAGGTCCATCGTTGATTAATCAGAAAAAAAGAAAAACATGGAAATTTCCCTTCTTAATGTAAAATTCAGTGTAGTCTCTCATCCATGATAGTGAGATTAATTTCTTATTTCTTTTAAATGTCAAAATCCTTGTGTTTATTTGCCATTTTTACAGAACAAAGCATATAAATTATATGGTGGATGGGAATAATTTTGTAACCTTTAGGCTTTTAACAAACTCAACTACAGGTTAGGTGCTGTTTCACACTTATTTTAGGGTTTGATGTTTGCTCATCGTAGAAGACCCTACTGTGACTGTGAAATGTAGAACAGCAATAAAAGTGCTGTATCTTTTCTTTAATTTGTGTCTAAGTGTAATGTTGTATAGTCTCTTATGTTCATTTACATCCATACCATTTCTA
Source organism: Bathymodiolus brooksi (assembly GCA_963680875.1). Lineage (NCBI taxonomy): Eukaryota > Metazoa > Mollusca > Bivalvia > Mytilida > Modiolidae > Bathymodiolus > Bathymodiolus brooksi. The sequence goes on from OY804582.1 coordinate 68,730,342, forward strand.
ACTAAATCTTATGTACTGTAGCAGTGATAGTCCTGGTTTTATATACATACTTTAAAGTTACATGTGAAATGAATCATAAAATTCACTCATGGAGAGGTGTACTCCATACAACATTATGTGATAAAGTTTGTCAGTGACTTGCGGCAGGTTGGTGGTTATCTCTGGGTACTCTGGTTTCCTCCACCAATAAAACTGACCGCCATGATATAGCTGAAATATTGTTCAAAGTGACGTTAGACACCCTAACCCTAACCCTGAATCAGAAAATTAACATTGTACTAACTTTCTTGTTTTGAGTGAATTCATATACTGTAGTTTTAATTCTTTATTCAGTGACTTATGAACATATTTCTTTATTTTTTAGGAAAGCCATTGCGGATTCCTTTGAACGTCAGATAGAAAAATATCATAGTTAACAAAAACAGAACTTAGTGCTCAACTTTAATTAGTGAGAACAGACTCTAGTCCTCAACAGTTATTACTGGGAAGAAACAGACCTTAGTGCTCAAGATAGTTTTTGCCTTAATTTTTTTCACCTGTTTGCCTGAAAGCCAAATTTAGAAGAAAAAAAAGTTCTATTTATTCAAGCAAATTTTTTCATAATTTTCACTTGTCCGAAACCAGTTTTACTTGTCCCAGGCTTTGGGAAAGAGGGTTAAGACTGTCAACAGTTAATTAGTGGGAAGAAAAAGACAATTGACCTCAACAGTAATTGATAGGAAGAAACTTTATGTAGTTAAAAGAAACTTTTAATCTTAACAAATGGTGCAGCGGTGACATGTTACCACAAGTATTAATTTATTGTATTTTATTGTTTAAGCATGATGTAAACGTAATAATTTTCGCTTTTTTCAAGGTGTCGAAAAAGGCATGAAAAATGTACCACCAAAAATCTGTACCATTTATCAAACTGCTGAATGACTGAATCAAAACCAGAAACATATTCTCCAACAATATATAATAGATAAACTATATTTAGTGGGTAGGGATTGTCCATTTGTATTGAGTTTTAATAAAAATGTATATATATCAGAGGCCAGTAACACCAAATTATACAATAAAAGTATATGTTTTATAAATTTTATCTCTAACTAGACTTTATTTCAAGGTAAGGTGATTTCTTTTTAATTAAACGACAAAAAAAAAAAATTTCAACATAATTTTTGTAACATAAGTTTTTACAAAAACTTTTCACATGTTACAAATACCTGGGTATAATTGTCATGAGGTCAATCAACAAATCTATACATGTACTAGGTAATTATCAATTTAAGCTCGTTCATTTGTTTTCTTATTTATGGCCTTGTGTTAAAAGTTAATGAAATCATTCCATGTGTCATTTGAAAATAAAATTTATGATATGATAGTCCTTTTAAACAGAAAATATTTTACTGGTACACTATAGCTACTTGTTTTCAGTTGATGGTTTTCTCCGGTTGCCTTCTCCAATATAACTGACCGCCATGATATAGCTGAAATTTTGTTGAAAGTGGCGTTAAGCACCATAGCCCTATTTTCAGTTGAGAAATGATTTTTAATAATGAAAAAATATTGAAAATAAAAACCTGTGAATTTGTCCTTTAAAAAACCATGGAAATTAGATATCATGAAAATTACTATGTTTACAGTATATACAGCACCTTTATATTGTTGTTTCTATTTAATGCAGTTCTGAGTTGTTGTGTAACAATCACATGACGTAGGTACAAATAAAAACCAACGTTTATTATGCCGCATGACTTAACATGGCAGACACTCACACTTTATAATGACAACTCCTCGTACATAGTACTTTTTAGTTATTAACATGGCAGACACTCACACTTTATAATGACAACTCCTCGTACATAGTACTTGTTAGTTCACCTGGACCAAAGGTCCATGTGAACTATTGCCATCACTTGGCGTCCGTCGTCTGTCGTCTGTAAACTTTTCACATTTCAAGCTTCTTCTCCGAAACCACTTGGCCGATTGGAACCGAACTTAGCAGGAATGTTCCTTGGATGGTCCTCTACAAAGTTACTGTTTTTCGTTCCAGTCGGATATTCAATATGGCTGCCAGGGCCAATAATATGCTCTGATTGGCTGAAATTTCAAAGATCTTCTTCTCTGAAACTAATGAACTGACTGAACCCAAACTGTAAAGGAATGATCATTGGAATGTCCTTTACCAAGTTACTGTTTTTTATGCCGGTCGGAAATCCAAGATGGCCGCCACCGCAGGACATAGATTAACATTGGACCCTATGGGAAAATATTCAAATGCCTTCTACTCAGAAACTACAAATATGATTAAAGCCAAACTGTACATGAATGTTCATTAGATGGTCCTCTACAAACTTTACGTTTTTTGTTCCGGTAGGAAATTCAAAATGGCGGCTACGGCAGGACTTAGTTTAACATTGAACCCTATGGGAAAAATGTTTCAAAACGCTTCTTCTCTGAAACCACTTGGATAATTGAAACCAAACTGCCTAGGAATGATCATTGGAAGGTCCTCTAGAAATTCTATGTTTTTTATGCCGATCGGAAATCCAAGATGGCCGCCACCGCAATACATAGATTAACATTGGACCCTATGGGAAAATGTTCAAATGCCTTCTTCTCAGAAACTACAAATATGATTAAAGCCAAACTGTACATGAATGTTCATTGGATGGTCCTCTACAATCTTAAGGTTTTTTGTTCCGATATGAAATTCAAAATGGCGGCTACGGCAGGACTTAGTTTAACATTGGACCCTATGGGAAGAATGTTTCAAAATGCTTCTTCTCTGAAACCACTTGGACAGTTGAAACCAAACTGCCCAGGAATGATCATTGGAAGGTCCTCTACAAATTTTCTGTTTTTTATGCCGGTCGGAAATCCAAGATGGCCGCCCCCGCAGGACATAGATTAAAATTGGACCCTATGGGAAAATATTCAAATGCCTTCTACTCAGAAACTACAAATATGATTAAAGCCAAACTGTACATGAATGTTCATTAGATGGTCCTCTACAAACTTTACGTTTTTTGTTCTGGTATGAAATTCAAAATGGCGGCTACGGCAGGACTTAGTTTAACATTGGACCCTATGGGAAAAATGTTTCAAAACGCTTCTTCTCTGAAACCACTTGGATAATTGAAACCAAACTGCCTAGGAATGATCATTGGAAGGTCCTCTACAAATTTTATGTTTTTTATGCCGATCGGAAATCCAAGATGGCCACCACCGCAATACATAGATTAACATTGGACCCTATGGGAAAATGTTCAAATGCCTTCTTCTCAGAAACTACAAATATTATTAAAGCCAAACTGTACATGAATGTTCATTGGATGGTCCTCTACAAACTTTACGTTTTTTGTTCCGATAAGAAATTCAAAATGGCGGCTACGGCAGGACTTAGTTTAACATTGGACCCTATGGGAAAAATGTTTCAAAACGCTTCTTCTCTGAAACCACTTGGATAATTGAAACCAAACTGCCCAGGAATGATCATTGGAAGGTCCTCTACAAAGTTTCTGTTTTTTTATGCCGATCGGAAATTCAAGATGGCCGCCACCGCAGGACATAGATTAACATTGGACCCTATGGGAAAATGTTCAAATGCCTTCTTCTCAGAAACTACAAATATGATTAAAGCCAAACTGTACATGAATGTTCATTGGATGATCCTCTACAAACAATACGTTTTTTGTTCCGATATGAAATTCAAAATGGCGGCTACGGCAGGACTTAGTTTAACATTGGACCCTATGGGAAAAATGTTTCAAAACGCTTCTTCTCTGAAACCACTAGAACAGTTGAAACCAAACTGCCCAGGAATGATCATTGGAAGGTCCTCTACAAATTTTATGTTTTTTATGCCGATCGGAAATCCAAGATGGCCGCCACCGCAATACATAGATTAACATTGGACCCTATGGTAAAATGTTCAAATGCCTTCTTCTCAGAAACTACAAATATTATTAAAGCCAAACTGTACATGAATGTTCATTGGATGGTCCTCTACAAACTTTAGGTTTTTTGTTCCGATATGAAATTCAAAATGGCGGCTACGGCAGGACTTAGTTTAACATTAGACCCTATGGGGAAAATGTTTCAAAACGCTTCTTCTCTGAAACCACTTGGACAATTGAATCCAAACTGCCCAGGAATGATCATTGGTAGGTCCTCTACAAAGTTTCTGTTTTTTTATGCCGATCGAAAATTCAAGATGGCCACCACCGCAGGACATAGATTAACATTGGACCCTATGGGAAAATGTTCAAATGCCTTCTTCTCAGAAACTACAAATATGATTAAAGCCAAACTGTCCATATGTGTGTACATTGGATGGTCCTCTACAAACTTTACGTTTTTTGTTCCGATATGAAATTCAAAATGGCGGCTACGGCAGGACTTAGTTTAACATTGGACCCTATGGGGAAAATGTTTCAAAACGCTTCTTCTCTGAAACCACTTGGATAATTGAAACCAAACTGCCCAGGAATGATCATTGGAAGGTCCTCTACAAGGTGTGTGTTTTTATGCCGATCGGAAATCCAAGATGGCCACCACCGCAGGACATAGATTAACATTGGACCCTATGGGAAAATGTTCAAATGCCTTCTTCTCAGAAACTACAAATATGATTAAAGCCAAACTGTACACGAATGTTCATTGAATGGTCCTCTACAAAATATACGTTTTTTATTCTGATATGAAATTCAAAATGGCGGCTACGGCAGGACTTAGTTTAACATTGGACCCTATGGGAAAAATGTTTCAAAATGCTTCTTCTCTGAAACCACTTGGACAGTTGAAACCAAACTGCCCAGGAATGATCATTGGAAGGTCCTCTGTTTTTTATGCCGATCGGAAATCCAAGATGGCTGCCACCATAGGTCATAGTATTAACACAGAACCATATGGGGAAAATACAGAAATATATTCTTCTCTGAAGCTATTGCACTGATTGAACCTAAACTGTGCATCAATCATTGGAAGGTCCTTTACAAACTTTGTGTTTTTTATGTTGATCGTAATTCCAAGATGACGCAGGACATAGTTTTTACATAGGACCAATTGGTTTTTTTTATTACCAGGTGAACGATACAGGCTCTTGAGAGCCTCTGGTTAGTTATTAACATGGCAGACACTCACACTTTATAATGACAACTCCTCGTACATAGTACTTGTTAGTTATTAACATGGCAGACACTCACACTTTATAATGACAACTCCTCGTACATAGTACTTGTTAGTTATTAACATGGCAGACACTCACACTTTATAATGACAACTCCTCGTACATAATACTTGTTAGTTATTAACATGGCAGACACTCACACTTTATAATGACAACTCCTCGTACATAGTACTTGTTAGTTATTAACATGGCAGACACTCACACTTTATAATGACAACTCCTCGTACATAGTACTTGTTAGTTATTAACATGGCAGACACTCACACTTTATAATGACAACTCCTCGTACATAGTACTTGTTAGTTATTAACATGGCAGACACTCACACTTTATAATGACAACTCCTCGTACATAGTACTTGTTAGTTATTAACATGGCAGACACTCACACTTTATAATGACATCTCCTCGTACATAGTACTTGTTAGTTATTAACATGGCAGACACTCACACTTTATAATGACAACTCCTCGTACATAGTACTTGTTAGTTATTAACATGGCAGACACTCACACTTTATAATGACAACTCCTCGTACATAGTACTTGTTAGTTATTAACATGGCAGACACTCACACTTTATAATGACAACTCCTCGTACATAGTACTTGTTAGTTATTAACATGGCAGACACTCACACTTTATAATGACAACTCCTCGTACATAGTACTTGTTAGTTATTAACATGGCAGACACTCACACTTTATAATGACAACTCCTCGTACATAGTACTTGTTAGTTATTAACATGGCAGACACTCACACTTTATAATGACAACTCCTCGTACATAGTACTTGTTAGTTATTAACATGGCAGAAACTCACACTTTATAATGACAACTCCTCGTACATAGTACTTGTTAGTTATTAACATGGCAGACACTCACACTTTATAATGACAACTCCTCGTACATAATACTTGTTAGTTATTAACATGGCAGACACTCACACTTTATAATGACAACTCCTCGTACATAGTACTTGTTAGTTATTAACATGGCAGACACTCACACTTTATAATGACAACTCCTCGTACATAGTACTTGTTAGTTATTAACATGGCAGACACTCACACTTTATAATGACAACTCCTCGTACATAGTACTTGTTAGTTATTAACATGGCAGACACTCACACTTTATAATGACAACTCCTCGTACATAGTACTTGTTAGTTATTAACATGGCAGACACTCACACTTTATAATGACATCTCCTCGTACATAGTACTTGTTAGTTATTAACATGGCAGACACTCACACTTTATAATGACAACTCCTCGTACATAGTACTTGTTAGTTATTAACATGGCAGACACTCACACTTTATAATGACAACTCCTCGTACATAGTACTTGTTAGTTATTAACATGGCAGACACTCACACTTTATAATGACAACTCCTCGTACATAGTACTTGTTAGTTATTAACATGGCAGACACTCACACTTTATAATGACAACTCCTCGTACATAGTACTTGTTAGTTATTAACATGGCAGACACTCACACTTTATAATGACAACTCCTCGTACATAGTACTTGTTAGTTATTAACATGGCAGACACTCACACTTTATAATGACAACTCCTCGTACATAGTACTTGTTAGTTATTAACATGGCAGACACTCACACTTTATAATGACAACTCCTCGTACATAGTACTTGTTAGTTATTAACATGGCAGACACTCACACTTTATAATGACAACTCCTCGTACATAGTACTTGTTAGTTATTAACATGGCAGACACTCACACTTTATAATGACAACTCCTCGTACATAGTACTTGTTAGTTATTAACATGGCAGACACTCACACTTTATAATGACAACTCCTCGTACATAGTACTTGTTAGTTATTAACATGGCAGACACTCACACTTTATAATGACAACTCCTCGTACATAGTACTTGTTAGTTATTAACATGGCAGACACTCACACTTTATAATGACAACTCCTCGTACATAGTACTTGTTAGTTATTAACATGGCAGACACTCACACTTTATAATGACAACTCCTCGTACATAGTACTTGTTAGTTATTAACATGGCAGACACTCACACTTTATAATGACAACTCCTCGTGCATAGTACTTGTTAGTTATTAACATGGCAGACACTCACACTTTATAATGACAACTCCTCGTGCATAGTACTTGTTAGTTATTAACATGGCAGACACTCACACTTTATAATGACAACTCCTCGTGCATAGTACTTGTTAGTTATTAACATGGCAGACACTCACACTTTATAATGACAACTCCTCGTACATAGTACTTGTTAGTTATTAACATGGCAGACACTCACACTTTATAATGACAACTCCTCGTACATAGTACTTGTTAGTTATTAACATGGCAGACACTCACACTTTATAATGACAACTCCTCGTACATAGTACTTGTTAGTTATTAACATGGCAGACACTCACACTTTATAATGACAACTCCTCGTACATAGTACTTGTTAGTTATTAACATGGCAGACACTCACACTTTATAATGACAACTCCTCGTACATAGTACTTGTTAGTTATTAACATGGCAGACACTCACACTTTATAATGACAACTCCTCGTACATAGTACTTGTTAGTTATTAACATGGCAGACACTCACACTTTATAATGACAACTCCTCGTACATAGTACTTGTTAGTTATTAACATGGCAGACACTCACACTTTATAATGACAACTCCTCGTACATAGTACTTGTTAATTATTAACATGGCAGACACTCACACTTTATAATGACAACTCCTCGTACATAGTACTTGTTAGTTATTAACATGGCAGACACTCACACTTTATAATGACAACTCCTCGTACATAGTACTTGTTAGTTATTAACATGGCAGACACTCACACTTTATAATGACAACTCCTCGTACATAGTACTTGTTAGTTATTAACATGGCAGACACTCACACTTTATAATGACAACTCCTCGTACATAGTACTTGTTAGTTATTAACATGGCAGACACTCACACTTTATAATGACAACTCCTCGTACATAGTACTTGTTAGTTATTAACATGGCAGACACTCACACTTTATAATGACAACTCCTCGTACATAGTACTTGTTAGTTATTAACATGGCAGACACTCACACTTTATAATGACAACTCCTCGTACATAGTACTTGTTAGTTATTAACATGGCAGACACTCACACTTTATAATGACAACTCCTCGTGCATAGTACTTGTTAGTTATTAACATGGCAGACACTCACACTTTATAATGACAACTCCTCGTACATAGTACTTGTTAGTTATTAACATGGCAGACACTCACACTTTATAATGACAACTCCTCGTACATAGTACTTGTTAGTTATTAACATGGCAGACACTCACACTTTATAATGACAACTCCTCGTACATAGTACTTGTTAGTTATTAACATGGCAGACACTCACACTTTATAATGACAACTCCTCGTACATAGTACTTGTTAGTTATTAACATGGCAGACACTCACACTTTATAATGACAACTCCTCGTACATAATACTTGTTAGTTATTAACATGGCAGACACTCACACTTTATAATGACAACTCCTCGTACAACTTGTTAGTTATTTTGATGATCACATTTTGTTTATTTGTTGTTTTTTTAATATGATTGCAATTTGCTCCCTAAATTATTTTTACATTGTTATATGAATATTCATTTGGAATCCCGAATCAAATGTCCATTCCCTGTTTAAAATTGGTGACATTCGAATACAGCAACACCTTATTGCATGCCTTCTTAAATGGATTCACTCCTGAAACCCACTTTCATTATTAAGGCTTCTAGACAACTACCAGTGTCAGGTGATTTTATGATCAGTTCATTGTAACTGTCCAGACCATCCTTTATTAAGTCTGACAGTCATGATTTAGCTGACAAATAGTTGAAAGTGATGAGAAACAGCAAAAACCCAATCAAAATGGACAAATAATTATACCCCCGCTCCCCAAAGGGGGAGGGGGTATACTGTTTTACCTCTGTCCGTCCGTCCTTCCGTCCGTCCAAGATATTTTTCGTCGCATTTTTCTCAGTAACAAATAATTATACCACCGCTCCCCGAAGGGGGAGGGGGGTATACTGTTTTACCTCTGTCCGTCTGTCCGTCCGTCCAAGATATTTTTCTTTGCATTTTTCTCAGTAACTGTTGATGGCAGAAATCTGATATTTGGTCACAAGTATCATATAGGTATACCATATTGTGGGTAGCGTTTTTGGACCCGTCAGATTCCTACTTCCTGCTTGCCGACTTAGTTGGTCTTTATACACATTGAACATATATGCACATTTTTCTCAGCAACTATTGATGACAGAGATCTGATATTTGGTCACAAGCGTCATATAGGTACCCCATATCGCAGGAAGCGTTTTTGGACCCGTCAGATTCCTACTTCCTGCTTGCCGACTTAGTTGGTTTTTATACACATTGAACATATATGCACATTTTTCGTCAAATTTTTCTCAGCAACTATTGATGGCATCTTGTTGTGGCAGCCAAGATGATCAACCATTTATTCTGGTTGGTAAGCATGGCTTGTTGCTATACATGTCTGCTAGACATTCATACCTTTATATAGTTGGGGGAAAACACTAATTGCAATGTAAATATTTTAATGAAGTTAGTGATTTTATATTTTGCTGTTTTACGGTTTTAAAAGAATTCAGGGAACAGCATTATTTTGACCTTTTTCTGACCTGTGATATATAAGTACATGTATACCGGTACATTATATTTATGAGAAAATAAACATTGCCTTTGTACATTGTGTTTTTAATTGCCACGAATATATTGTCGAAGAGGAAATTGGAAAATGACAGTTCATCAACCAATCTGATTGAAATCAGCTGTTATGTTATATACACTACCCCTCTCCCCTCCTAATTTCTGACATAGCCCAATTAGAGGTCATATCCAGATGAACTTTCATATATGAATATTTATTTACAAAACCAACCAATCACAGATCTTTACATTTATGATGCAGTAATAAAAAGGCTCGAAAAGCTCTATTTAGATTTTTCATTGGCTTATCATGAGTTCATCTTGACATGACCTCTGATAGGGTTCTGTTAGATGTTTGGGGGAGTGTAGCGTATTACAATAGCTGATTTTAATCAGATTGAATTCTTCCATAAAATGGAGATCTTCAATGGGAGATAACTGATACAGTGATAGGAGATAGGATCATGTGAAGTTGTCTCCTTTGGGTAAATGTCCAATCAAGTGAACTGACTTGTTAGTCGTCACAATTGTAACTATAATAAACGTGGTGAATGATTTGACTTGAATCACTTTACAATGGAATTCATCCTGAAGAATGGCAAGTTTGTCTTCTAATCCTGTGATCAGTTGAGTTTTATCATCATATTTGGTCTGTCCTACTTTGATTTACTGATTCTGGTTACCTCTTTGGTATCTTCAAACTTTTCTTATGGGAGAAATATGTTCTTATATTTGGCCAAAATTGAAGATCAGGATATCTTACACTCATGTGAAAAATTCTGCATATTTTATCCTCATTTTACTGTGCTCCAACCAGGAACAGATATAATTTCTCACACGTATGTAAGATATCTCTTATCTTCAATATGGACTCGTGTAAGAACATATTAAACTCTCACACATAATGACACCTGGTCGTGATCATATAATAGTTGGATCTGCATATATATATATATATGAAATTGCCAGTTACCACTGAAGTTGTGAATTTTAAACCCTCTCATGGCCAGGTGTACTCGATAAAACTTTATGGGATAAAGTTCACAAGTGAGTGACTTGTGGCAGGTCGGTTGTTTACTATGTGTACACTGGTTTCCTCCACTAATAAAAACTGACCTCTTCATTACAACTGAAATATTGTTGAAAGTGGTGTTTAATATCTATAACCCTAACCTTAAACAAACATTTTCAGATCCAAATGACACAACCATTAACACATAAAATAAATGTTACTATGAGAAAACTTCTTATTCTGCCTAAACTTGTGTTGTTTGTGTTGATCTGAAATCCAAGATGGCCACCATGACAGGACATTGTTTAACAAAGGACTCTGGGAAAATGAATAAAAAGATTAATCTCTACAAGATGGCCACCATGACAGGACATTGTTTAACAAAGACTCCTGGGAAAATTAATAAAAAGATTAATCTCTAATTGAACTCAACCTGTACATTAATTATCTTTGAAAGGTCAAGATGGTCCCCACTGCAAAATTTAAAATAGGACATACAGGAAAATATTTAAATAATATTCCACTCATAAATCTCTGAGCTTCTTGAGCACAAACCTGGCTGGAATGTTCTTTAGATGGTCATGTACAAGGTCTATGTTTTATTTCTTGGTACATGTGTATATTTATTATGTTGATCAGAAGTCTCCATTGTTTAAAAAGGTATAACAGGACCAGATGTTGAAATGTTAGAATAGTCAAACATGTATATAAAGGCCACTCGAGGGAACCTGAAAATGTGGCCTTTATGAGCAGTTGCCCAAAATTAACCTGTATATATTTATATACAGTTTAAATTTATAAGCACTATTCATTAATGGGGAAAATGAGACTGCCCTTTATATTTGCGAATACTAAGCTGAATGTAAAACAATATATATATATATTTCTCATTTCAAAGCTGAGGAGTTGTAAATAAATTCTTGTGAAAAAATTCTGATGTATAGTGCACATGAAGTAAATCTACACAAAAAGAAGCATATGATGTTTCCCCGTTTAAAAAGCCAATGGAAGCGATGATTTCACATAACCTACAAGCAAATTGTAGCCATCAGCTCCACCTGTTCGTTCTGTGATGCTTATTCCTAAGATCTCTCCACAATGACGCATTATATCTCCATGTAGTGCAAATGTAGCATTGTCTTCCTTTCCTTTGATCATGACACGAAATTCTTGTACCATTTTTGATGGAGAATTTCCAAATTATTCTGTTTAAAATCATGTATGATTTCTGCTTGTACATCTGTTGTAAATCACAAAGCATGTATTAATCTTTTCCTATTATTTATAGCTATATTTTGACGTAAATTTTGTTTGACATACAGATTCATTATCATGGTTACAACATATTACAAACATCTATTAAAATTGGGTATCGTTCCCTAAAAAAAAATATACAGTTAATGTGTCGGTCTTTACGCGATGTATGTCAAAATATATCCATGAAAAGTACTACATTATATTAGAATCTATTTTGTTAGACAGACTTTTCATTTGGTAGGTAAATGATCAATGCCACAATGTTATCTCATTCTACTTTTGAAGTTAAATAGTCATAAAAATGCTTTACTACATCATTTTACAAGCAAATAATTAAAATAAAACGTTATAGCAACAAATTACATGAAGTGTGTGGTAGTGTGTGGTAACTACAACGGAAAACACAGCACCATATTTTTAGCTAATTATATTATATTTCTTAACTTTTGAAGTTAAATAGTCATAAAAAAGCTTTACTACATCATTTTACATGCAAATAATTAAAATAAAACATTATAGCAACAAATTACATGAAGTGTGACAATGTGGTAAGATTTTTGGACGTAAGGAAACACTGTTATGCCATCTACAAAAAAAGTTATACATATTGGAATTGGTAGAACAGATAAGGACACTTGTAAAGCTACAATCGAAGAAAATTTAAAGAAATCCAGAAGAACTTTATACAGTTTAATGGGGGTTGGTCTTCAGGGTGAAAACGGTTTAGATCCACCGACAGCCATGTCAATTATGAATACCGGTAGATATATATTACCAATTATGTTATATGGATTAGAAAGTAACCCCCTCAGGGAAATGTTTGGAATATCTGTCTGTCCAGTTTAAAAAGTTACTAAAACAGTTGTTATCATTACCAAAAACTGTAGCGGATCCGGCCATATATATAATTTCTGGAATGTTACTGATAGAAGCACAAGTTGACATTAAAATACTATCTTTTTATGGAAACGTTACTAGACAAGAAAAAGTTTCTATAGAGTGGCAACTTGCAGAAAGGCAAATGAATTTCAAAGTATTAAATAGTAATAGTTGGTTTAGTCATTTGAGAAGAATTTTCCTGAAATATATCTTGACTAATCCTAGACAATATTTGCATAATCCAATCTCAAACTATCAATGGAAGAAACAAATATCTGCTAAAGTACAAAAATATTGGACTACAAATTTTTTAGAACAAGCTAGGTTATACTCTAGTTTGAAATATTTGTCTTTGATATATACACCGGGAAAATGTCATCCTATCGTTAATACTAATACTATGTATGTTAGAGAAATTAGTAGAATACCTACAAAGTTGAAAATTGTAACAGGAAGCTATGTTCTTCAAGTAGATAGAGTAAAATTTAGACAGAATGTTGAACGGGGTATTTGTGAACTGTGTGGTGAAGCAGAAGAAAATCTTACACACTTTCTATTAACTTGTAAATGTTTAGAATTTGTAAGGAAGCCTATAATTAAGGATTTGATTAGTTTTTGTAGTAAAGAAATAGCCAGATTTAGTTATAAGGAAACGAAATTTGACATTTTGCAACTTATAGTAGATCCATTTGTTTATATTGGCAACTTTAAAGAGGAGGAGGCTCATACAGTGATACAGAGTATAATAGAACCAAAATGTAGAAGACTATGCTATAATTTTCACTGTGAAAGATATTAACAGTTACATATAGAAGCGACCAAGAACAGAAAGAAAAAGTATATATAGACAGTGTTGTTATATAGTGGTGGGGTTGTCTACTCAGGCACAGTGTATATTATTTTAGATCTTCGACTTATTTTAGATTTTAGACGTTTTAGATTTTAAAGTGACGTTTTATTCCAGTGTGTTGTGAAAAAAACGAACTTATTACACAAACAATATATAGTGTATATAGTGTACATTGGTGGAGGAGATGTTTTAACTGCTTATATAACTTGAACTACTCGAAAGAGGTGTGCCTACAATGGCAGAAATTAGATTACAGATTACAAATTACAGGTAGTGTGTGGTAACTACAACGGAAAACACTGAGCACCATATTTGGAGCTAATTATATTATATTTCTTAACTTTTGAAGTTAAATAGTCATAAAAAAGCTTTACTACATCATTTTACATGCAAATAATTAAAATAGAACGTTATAGCAACACATTACGTAAAGTGTGTGGTAACTACAACAGAAAACACCGAGTACCATATTTTGAGCTAATTATTCCCTTGCCAACGAAGTTGCGAAGGGATATAGTAACGCTACGGTCCGTCCGTCCGTCCTTCCGTTACATTCTTGTGAACACTCTAGAATCAACATCCTTCAATGGATTTTGACCAAACTTGGTACATACTTAATCCTTAAGAGAATCTGGAACTCTATTGGTTTTCAAGGTCATAGGTCAAAGGTCAAGGTCACCGGGTCAAATTTTTACCGCGTAACATCCTTGTGAACACTCTAGAATCAACATCCTTCAATGGACTTTTACCAAACTTGGTACATACTTAGTCCGTAAGATAATCTGGAACCCTATTGATTTTCGAGGTAATAGGTCAAAGGTCAAGGTCACCGGGTAAATATTTTTACCGCGTAACATCCTTGTGAACACTCTAGAATCAACATCCTTCAATGGATTTTGAGCAAACCAGGTACATACTTAGTCCTTAGGAGAGTCTGGAACCATATTGATTTTCAAGGTCAAAGGTCAAGTTCACAGGGTCTAATTTTTACCCTGTAACATCCTTGTGAACACTCTAGAATCAACATCCTTCAATGGATTTTGACCAAACTTGGTACATACTTAGTCCTTAGGAGAGTCTGGAACCCTATTGATTTTCAAGGTCGTAGGTGATAGGTCAAGGTCACTGGGTCAAATTTTTAGGCGAGGGGATACACCACTCTTTGCGTTGCCATTGTTATATTATATCTCTTAACTTTTGAAGTTAAATAGTCATAAAAAAGCTTTACTACATCATTTTACATGCAAATAATTAAAATAAAACGTTATAGCAACAAATTACATGAAGTGTGTGGTAGTGTGTGGTAACTACAACGGAAAACACTGAGTACCATATTTTGAGCTAATTATATTATATCTCTTAACTTTTGAAGTTAAATAGTCATAAAAAAGCTTTACTACATCATTTTACATGCAAATGATTAAAATAAAACGTTATAGCAACAAATTACATGAAGTGTGTGGTAGTGTGTGGTAAATCGCGTCACCCTATTATTTGTGGTTGTTTGCGCATAGTGGTGTTCAACACGTCTTAGTTATATTAGTAACACGGGGGGTTTCTTATAAGGGGCAGGGACTGCTTACCATTAACGAGTACCTGAGTTCACCCCCGGTGTTTTGGTGGGGTCCGTGTTGCTCATCATTAGTGTTGTGTGTTGTCCTGTTATCATCAGTCTGTTATGTGTCTTTACTTTCTTGGTACTGTGTTGTGATGTCCGTTGTGATTTCAGAATGAAAACGATGTTCGTTTTGTCTACCTCCAGTTGTCTTTAGATCTCATGTCTTATTGTGCTTCTGTGTATATTTGAGCATTGTGATGTCCAACGTTTTGTCTTGTCATATGTCTTTGCGTTCTGGGTTTCGTGTTGTGATGTCCGCCGCGATTTCCGCATGAAACGATGTTCGGTTCATCTTTGCCTCCGGTTGTTTGTGGGAGGCTCCTAGACCGAATTATTCTGTCGTTTAGAAAGTCCTTTCTGTCATTCTATATTTATCTTTTACTTATCTGACTTTTTATGTTTATTTTTATTTTTTTATGCTGCTAATATGCACCCACAGTAGGAAGAAATATATGTCTCTACAGAAACATGTTTTATCTTCAGAGATATGTGATTTTGATAAAGCTGTCAAAGAACTTTTACCATTGATTTTCACATAATAGTATCCTAATATAACTTACCAAAGCAATAACTAAATTTAGTACTAGCTGCTATCGATATTTTGGTGTCAGGTCGAAACCTGTCTTAAAGAGCACCTTATATAGCAAATCACTGTCTATAAAGGGCAGTCTCATTTTCCCCATTAATGAATAGTGCTTATAATCTTAACCTGTATATAAAGGGCAACTGCTCATAAAGGCCACATTTTCAGGTTCCCTCGAGTGGCCTTTATATACATGTTTGACTATTTTAACATTTCTACATCTGGTCCTGTTATACCTTTTTAAGCAATGGAGACTTCTGATCAACATAATAAATATATACATGTACCAAGAAATAAACATAGACCTTGTACATACCATCTAAAGAACATTCCAGCCAGGTTTGTGCTCAAGAAGCTCAGAGATTTATGAGTGGAATATTATTTAAATATTTTCCTGTATGTCCTATTTTAAATTTTGCAGTGAGGACCATCTTGACCTTTCAAAGATAATTAATGTACAGGTTGAGTTCAATTAGAGATTAATCTTTTTATTCATTTTCCCAGGAGTCCTTTGTTAAACAATGTCCTGCCATGGTGGCCATCTTGGATTTCAGATCAACACAAAAAACACAGGCAGAATGAGAAGTTTTCTCATAGTAGTATTTATTTTATGTGTTAATGGTTGTGTCATTTAGATCTGAAAGTTTTTGTTTAAGGTTAGGGTTATATATATTAAACACCACTGTTGTGTTATTTGGATCTGAAAGTTTTTGTTTAAGGTTAGGGTTATAGATATTAAACACCACTGTTGTGTCATTTGGATCTGAAAGTTTTTGTTTAAGGTTAGGGTTATAGATATTAAACACCACTGTTGTGTTATTTGGATCTGAAAGTTTTTGTTTAAGGTCAGGGTTATAGATATTAAACACCACTGTTGTGTTATTTGGATCTGAAAGTTTTGTTTAAGGTTAGGGTTATAGATATTAAACACCACTGTTGTGTTATTTGGATCTGAAAGTTTTTGTTTAAGGTTAGGGTTATAGATATTAAACACCACTGTTGTGTTATTTGGATCTGAAAGTTTTTATTTAAGGTTAGAGTTATAGATATTAAACACCACTGTTGTGTCATTTGGATCTGAAATTTTTGTTTAAGGTCAGGGCTATAGATATTAAACACCACTGTTGTGTTATTTGGATCTGAAAGTTTTTGTTTAAGGTTAGGGTTATAGATATTAAACACCACTGTTGTGTCATTTGGATCTGAAAGTTTTTGTTTAAGGTTAGAGTTATAGATATTAAACACCACTGTTGTGTTATTTGGATCTGAAAGTTTTTGTTCAAGGTTAGAGTTATAGATATTAAACACCACTGTTGTGTTATTTGAATCTGAAAGTTGTTGTTTTAGGTTAGAGTTATAGATATTAAACACCACTGTTGTGTCATTTGGATCTGAAAGTTTTTGTTTAAGGTTAGAGTTATAGATATTAAACACCACTGTTGTGTTATTTGGATCTGAAAGTTTTTGTTTAAGGTTAGGGTTATAGATATTAAACACCACTGTTGTGTCATTTGGATCTGAAAGTTTTTGTTTAAGGTCAGGGTTATAGATATTAAACACCACTGTTGTGTTATTTGGATCTGAAAGTTTTTGTTTAAGGTTAGGGTTATAGATATTAAACACCACTGTTGTGTCATTTGAATCTGAAAGTTTTTGTTTAAGGTTAGGGTTATAGATATTAAACACCACTATTGTGTTATTTGGATCTGAAAGTTTTGTTTAAGGTTAGGGTTATAGATATTAAACACCACTGTTGTGTTATTTGGATCTGAAAGTTTTTGTTTAAGGTTAGAGTTATAGATATTAAACACCACTGTTGTGTCATTTGGATCTGAAAGTTTTTGTTTAAGGTCAGGGTTATAGATATTAAACACCACTGTTGTGTCATTTGGATCTGAAAGTTTTGTTTAAGGTTAGGGTTATAGATATTAAACACCACTGTTGTGTTATTTGGATCTGAAAGTTTTTGTTTAAGGTTAGGGTTATAGATATTAAACACCACTGTTGTGTCATTTGGATCTGAAAGTTTTTGTTTAAGGTTAGAGTTATAGATATTAAACACCACTGTTGTGTTATTTGGATCTGAAAGTTTTTGTTTAAGGTTAGGGTTATAGATATTAAACACCACTGTTGTGTCATTTGGATCTGAAAGTTTTTGTTTAAGTTCAGGGTTATAGATATTAAACACCACTGTTGTGTTATTTGGATCTGAAAGTTTTTGCTTAAGGTTAGGGTTATAGATATTAAACACCACTGTTGTGTTATTTGGATCTGAAAGTTTTTGTTTAAGGTTAGAGTTATAGATATTAAACACCACTGTTGTGTCATTTGGATCTGAAAGTTTTTGTTTAAGGTTAGAGTTATAGATATTAAACACCACTGTTGTGTTATTTGGATCTGAAAGTTTTTGTTTAAGGTTAGAGTTATAGATATTAAACACCACTGTTGTGTCATTTGGATCTGAAAGTTTTTGTTTAAGTTCAGGGTTATAGATATTAAACACCACTGTTGTGTCATTTGGATCTGAAAGTTTGTGTTTAAGGTCAGGGTTATATATATTAAACACCACTGTTGTGTTATTTGGATCTGAAAGTTTTTGTTTAAGGTTAGAGTTATAGATATTAAACACCACTGTTGTGTTATTTGGATCTGAAAGTTGTTGTTTAAGGTTAGGGTTATATATATTAAACACCACTGTTGTGTTATTTGGATCTGAAAGTTTTTGTTTAAGGTCAGGGCTATAGATATTAAATACCACTGTTGTGTTATTTGGATCTGAAAGTTTTTGTTTAAGGTTAGGGTTATAGATATTAAACACCACTGTTGTGTTATTTGGATCTGAAAGTTTTTGTTTAAGGTTAGGGTTATAGATATTAAACACCACTGTTGTGTTATTTGGATCTGAAAGTTTTTGTTTAAGGTTAGGGTTATAGATATTAAACACCACTGTTGTGTCATTTGGATCTGAAAGTTTTTGTTTAAGGTTAGGGTTATAGATATTAAACACCACTGTTGTGTTATTTGGATCTGAAAGTTTTTGTTTAAGGTTAGGGTTATAGATATTAAACACCACTGTTGTGTTATTTGGATCTGAAAGTTTTTGTTTAAGGTTAGAGTTATAGATATTAAACACCACTGTTGTGTTATTTGGATCTGAAAGTTTGTGTTTAAGGTTAGAGTTATAGATATTAAACACCACTGTTGTGTCATTTGGATCTGCAAGTTTTTGTTTAAGGTTAGAGTTATAGATATTAAACACCACTGTTGTGTTATTTGGATCTGAAAGTTTTTGTTTAAGGTTAGGGTTATAGATATTAAACACCACTGTTGTGTTATTTGGATCTGAAAGTTTTTGTTTAAGGTTAGGACTATAGATATTAAACATCACTTTCAACAATATTTCAGTTGTAATGAAGAGGTCAGTTTTTATTAGTGGAGGAAACCAGTGTACACATAGTAAACAACCGACCTGCCACAAGTCACTCACTTGTGAACTTTATCCCATAAAGTTTTATCGAGTACACCTGGCCATGAGAGGGTTTAAAATTCACAACTTCAATGATAACTGGCAATTTCATATATATATATATATAGGTAACACTACGACTATTGAAGCTCCTTTTTTAGGGAGTGGATGTAGTCGAGTGGTCTAGGGCGCTGGACGTAAGGCTAAGCGAATGGTGCTGCAGTGTAACAATGGTGTGGGTTCAAATCCCGTCGAGGGAAGAACAAAAATTTGACAGCTCTAAAATCTAATTCTAACACTGTTTGGTTTAATTTTCAGACGTATATAATATTTAGTATTAACCTAGTATCCTTTAAAGTAACTTTGAGATCCAGTGGAACAGATATATTGTATGGTTGTCACTTGCTTCTAGACGTTTGTATAATATACTTTATTTCCTGTGACTGTATAATGAATAATTCTTCATTATCCTATCCAATATATTAAAAATTGCTGAGTTAGATTGCTGTCAAATTATAATATTAAGTATATATGTACCATCTACACACGCTTATACACATGTCTTACGCCTATCCCTAGATTTACCTTACGAGACAAGGTAACACTACGACTATTGAAGCTCCTTTTTTAGGGAGTGGATGTAGTCGAGTGGTCTAGGGCGCTGGACGTAAGGCTAAGCGAATGGTGCTGCAGTGTAACAATGGTGTGGGTTCAAATCCCGTCGAGGGAAGAACAAAAATTTGACAGCTCTAAAATCTAATTCTAACACTGTTTGGTTTAATTTTCAGACGTATATATATATATATATATATATATATATATATGCAGATCCAACTATTATGTGTGAGAGTTTAATATGTTCTTACACGAGTCCATATTAAAGATAAGAGATATATCTTACATACGTGTGAGAAATTATGTCTGTTCCTGATTGAATTCCATTGTGAAGTGATTCAAGTCAAATCATTCACCACGTTTATTATAGTTACAACTGTGACGACTAACAAGTCAGTTCACTTGATTGGACATTTACCCAAAGGAGACAACTTCACATGATCCTGTCTCCTATCAGTTGTCTCCCATTGAAGATCTCCATTTTACGGAAGAATTCAATCTGATTAAAATCAGCTATTGTAATACGCTACACTCCCCCAAACATCTAACAGAACCCTATCAGAGGTCATGTCAAGATGAACTCATGATAAGCCAATGAAAAAGCTGTGGGAAAAATCTAAATAGAGCCTTTCAAGCCTTTTTATTACTGCATCACAAATGTAAAGATCTGTGATTGGTTGGTTTTGTAAATAAATATTCATATATGAAAATTCATCTGGATATGACCTCTAATGTCAGAATTTAGGAGGGAAGAGGGGTAGTGTATATAACATAACAGCTGATTTCAATCAGATTGGCTGATGAACTGTCATTTTCCAATTTCCTCTTCGACAATATAAAGCCAAAGTTATATTCGTGGCAATTAAAAACACAATGTACAAAGGCAATGTTTATTTTCTCATAAATATAATGTACCGGTATACATGTACTTATATATCACAGGTCAGAAAAAGGCCAAAATAATGCTGTTCCCTGAATTCTTTTAAAACCGTAAAACAACACAATATAAAACCACTAACTTCATTAAAAATATTTACATCGCAATTAGTGTTTTTTCCCAACTATATAAAGATATGAATGTCTAGCAGACATGTATAGCAACAAGCCATGCTTGCCAACCAGAATAAATGGTTGACCATCATGGCCGCCACAACAAGATGAATGAAACTAGCTACAACCTTCAACTTAATGTTTTCATCCATTAGCACTTTTTTATTAACGTCCTGTAATGTAAATCAGCAAATTGTGTCAAATTTGTTTGATGATTTACAATGCAAAAAACAATGGGGCTACCATAGGGTTTAACAAAATGACAAAATTAAAACAAAATATATGTACCAGTATTACTGAGTAAAACAAGTTATAACATGTTTAAATTACAGAATAAAACAAAAAATATTTACATCACAATTAGTGTTTGTTCCCAACTATATAAAGGTATGAATGTCTAGCAGACATGTATAGCAACAAGCCAGAATAAATGGTTGACCATCATGGCTGCCACAACAAGATGAATGAAACTAGCTACAACCTTCAACTTAAATAAAATTTAAGTCTTAATGTTTTCATCCATTAGCACTTTTTTATTAACATCCTGTAATGTAAATCAGCAAATTGTGTCAAATTTGTTTGATGATTTACACTGCAAAAAACAATGGGGCTACCAAAGGGTTTAACAAACTGACAAAACTAAAAAAATATATATGTACCAGTAAAACAAGTTATAACATGGTTAAATTACAGAATAAAACAACAGTTGTAAGGTGTATCTAAATAAAGGATTTATCTGTATTTATAGTATACCTATATTATTTTAATGTAATTCAACCATATGAAAGAGACTTTTTTAATGGATCAAAACTTTTTCAACAGCACGATTGTCTAGAAGTTTAAAGGTTACAGCTATGTGTATTTATTGTTACTTTCAGCAGTTTTCTGCCTTATCGTGACTGCCAGACTTATTGACGGAGGAAAACATGGTCAAATATATAAATAACTGACCTGTCAAATGGACTTGTTAGGTGTCAGAACACTTTAACACTTGAGGTAGAAATCAGAGAGCTAACCCACATGAGTGGTGATAAGATTGTGGTCAGAAGTGAAAAATCTGTAACCACTCAGCCTCTTGATAACTAAGGAGAATCATATATAGTACATATAACTATCATTACTTTATAAACTAACTGAATAATTGATACATGTGACGAAAGCTAACCAATTAAAACTGTCATCCATTGTTCTGTTTATTATTCCTTTCATTTTAAAGCTTTTTGACATAGAGGTATATATTCGTTGATTGCATTGTTTTGTTGCATTAAATGATTGTACTTTGAATTAGTCGGAGGGTAGATGAAGCTAGTTAAATTAGATGATATTTTTACTTCAGAATTATCCAATGAAATAATTTATCTAATTTCAGGATAACATTGTGTATTACATTTGTATATCTATTGAAATGCTGTTTTTAATTTTTTCATAATGGCAAGAAGAGTACAAAATTCAACCTTTAACAAACAAACAAAAAGATAACAACTAGACGATATATTCCAATTAGAAATGGGTCTATCATGGGGAAGATGTGTCCTCGTTACTAGCTAATTAAATATTGTAAAAGATGTATGTCATCTGTCAATATTGCTGCCTAATTCAATAGCTGCAGTTACAAGGCTACTAATGAGTCAATATGATGGCAAAAAAAAAGATTTGCATATATTGATGAGGTAGCAATAATTATTTGTCCATTTTGATTGGGTTTTTGCTGTTTCTCATCACTTTCAACTATTTGTCAGCTAAATCATGACTGTCAGACTTAATAAAGGATGGTCTGGACAGTTACAATGAACTGATCATAAAATCACCTGACACTGGTAGTTGTCTAGAAGCCTTAATAATGAAAGTGGGTTTCAGGAGTGAATCCATTTAAGAAGGCATGCAATAAGGTGTTGCTGTATTCGAATGTCACCCATTTTAAACAGGAAATGGACATTTGATTCAGGATTCCAAATAAATCTTCATATAACAATGTAAAAATAAATTAGGGAGCAAATTGTGATCAAATTAAACTAGAGGCTCAGCACACTGAGCTTGTATCGCTCACCTGACAATAGAATGATACTGAAGCAAATTTCAAAGGGAGATAATCATTACCTTAAAAAACAGCAGCCATCTAGAATGGAGGGTGGGGCTGTCGGACACAAATTTGAAAGGGACACACCCAGGGGCCATCTATGCCAGGTTTGGACCTTACATAGATGCTTCCTGCCAAGTTTGGCTCCATTTGGCCAAGCTGTTTCAGAGAAGATTTTTTTAACATTAGCCAATCAGAAAAAAGAACTAATCTTGGCGGCCATGTTTGCTGGCCCAATGGAACCAAATGAAGAAGATTTATAGAGGATCTTACATAGATGCTTCCTGCCATGTTTGGCTCCATTTTGCCAGGCAGTTTCAGAGGAGAAGATTTTTTTAAACAGTAGCCAATCAGAAACAAGAATTGCCCTTGGTGGCCATATTTGTTGGTGGAACGGAACGAAATGGAGAAACTTTATAGAGGACCTTACATAGATGCTTACTACCAAGTTTGGTTCCATTTGGCCAAGTTGTTTCAGAGGAGAAGATTAAAATATGAAAAATGACGGACGACGGACGCCAAGTGATGGCAATACCTCACAAAAAGATGATGAAAAAAAGGGCAAAAATTCCTAGACGGGTAACCAGATTTACTTCAAAATTGCAGGGCATGTAGATCTTGACAAGCTGAACATGTTTTCAGTTTACACTTAACATATATCTCTTATAGTTTTTAAATAAAGGATGAAAATTATTAACATTTTTAAAATTTGATGAAAAATGGGCAATAACTTCAAGATGGGTAATCAGATTTACTTTAAAATTGCAGGCTAGGTAAGTCTTGACATGTTGCACATGTTTTCTGTTTAACTTAACATCTATCTCTTATAGTTTTTGAAATAAAAAACGAAAAGTATTAAAATTTTGAAAATTTGATGAAAAAAGGGCAATAACTCCAAGATAGGTAATCAGATTTTCTTAAAAATTTCAATGTAGTTAGATCTTGCTGTGCTGATCATTTTTACCCCGTCAGATTTCTGATATTATTAATGTTTTTTGAGTTATTACCAAAAACGGGCAATTTTACCATATGTTCTATTTTTAGTAACAGCGGCCATGTTTGTTTGCCGAATGGAACCAAATGAAGAAGTTTATAGAGGATCTTACATAGAGCCAAGTTTGGCTCCATTTGGCCAAGCAGTTTCAGAGGAGAAGATTTGTTTAACATTAGCCAATCAGAAACAAGAATTGCCCTTGGTGGCCATATTTGTTGGCGGAATGGGACGAAATGAAGACACTTTATAGAGGACCTTATATAGATGCTTTCTGTCAAGTTTGGTTCCATTTGGCCCAGTTATTTCAGAGGAGTAGATTAAAATATTAAAAATTTAACGGACGGACGACGGACGCCAAGTGATGGCAATACCTCACATGACCCTTTGGGTCAGGTGAGCTAAAAACCAACAAACAAAATGTGATCATCAAAATAACTAACAACTACTATGTACGAGGAGTTGTCATTATAAAGTGTGAGTGTCTGCCATGTTAAGTCATGCGGCATAATAAACGTTGGTTTTTATTTGTACCTACGTCATGTGATTGTTACACAACAACTCAGAACTGCATCAAATAGAAACAACAATATAAAGGTGCTGTATATATTGTAAACATAGTAATTTTCATGACATCTAATTTCCACGGTTTTTTAAAGGACAAATTCACAGGTTTTTATTTTCACTATTTATTCATTATTAAAAATAATTTCTCAACTGAAAATAGGATTATGGTGCGTAACGCCACTTTCAACAAAAATTCAGCTATATCATGGCGGTCAGTTATATTGGAGAAGGCAACCAGAGTACCCTGAGATAACCATCAACTGAAAACAAGCTGCTATAGTGTACCAGTAAAATATTTTCTGTTTAAAAGGATTATCATATCATCAATTTTATTTTCAAATGACGCATTGAATGATTTCATTAACATTTAACACAAGGCCGTAAATAAGAAAACAAATGAACGAGCTTAAATTAATAATTACCTAGTACATGTATAGATTTGTTGATTTACCGTATGACAATTATCATACCTGTTAACCCTCCCCCTTTGCCCGGGAGTCTCCCGCGTAAGAGCCTGATCTCCCGCATGGACTGGGTCTCCCATGCGGGAGACATAAATCTCCCGCACACACCTTTTCCTCCCGTACGATCTCCCCCCAACAAAAAAATTGTTTGCTTTCTCCAGTCGCCATATTTGTTTACAATCGATCGGCTATTTCCGTCAATCGTCGAGATGTTTTGTATAAATTTTTATCAAGTTTCTCTAGACTTTTCGTTCAGGAATACGAAACTGATTGTTGTTTACGTAATCGAACGGATAGTACTATTCAGATTTAGCTTTAACTAAAATTTGTTTCTGGCATTTTATAACGATGTCTCAATCAACAAAGAGAAGGTGGAATTCGGGACCTACTACTCCTTCTTCGACATCAAAGAAAAAGAAATACAATGGTAAATTCCAGGACGAGTGGAAAAAATCACACCACTGGTTACAGTCAAGTTCGTTGGGAAAGGATCTGGCATTTTGCACTCTGCGTAGTTCCAACTTCAGTGTTGCTTCAGGGGGATTGTATGATATTAAGAGACACTCAGAGACCAGTTTACACAAGAAAGCAGTCACTGCTACTAACAAGTGACAGTGTTCTGAGCGCAGCAAAGAAAGCTGTTCTAACATACCAGAGTAACATAAGTTCATGTAACTAGACTGTCAAGCTATTAATAGAAGGGTCAACAATAAATTTGTATACAATGAATGTGTCTTTATATACCATTTTACATCATTGCTTTATTATCATTCAACTACATGTACAAGGTACAATTTTGTGCGTTTAAAGGTGACGCGCAAAATCTCCTCCTTAGAAGAGTTGGTAGGGGGAGATCTTCCCCTAGCAGTTCCCAGAGGTTAACAGGTATGAATTATACCCGGGTATTTGTAACATGTGAAAAGTTTTTGTAAAAACTTATGTTACAAAAATTATGTTGAAAAAACAATTTGTTGTGTTTTAATTAAAAAGAAATCGCCTTACCTTGAAATAAAGTCTAGTTAGAGATAAAATTTATAAAACATATACTTTTATTGTATAATTTGGTGTTACTGGCCTCTGATATATATACATTTTTATTAAAACTCAATACAAATGGACAATCCCTACCCACTAAATATAGTTTATCTATTATATATTGTTGGAGAATATGTTTCTGGTTTTGATTCAATCATTCAGCAGTTTGATAAATGGTACAGATTTTTGGTGGTACATTTTTCATGCCTTTTTCGACACTTTGAAAAAAGCGAAAATTATTACGTTTACAGTACATCATGCTTAAACAATAAAATACAATAAATTAATACTTGTGGTAACATGTCACCGCTGCACCATTTGTTAAGATTAAAAGTTTCTTTTAACTACATAAAGTTTCTTCCTATCAATTACTGTTGAGGTCAATTGTCTTTTTCTTCCCACTAATTAACTGTTGACAGTCTTAACCCACTTGCCCAAAGCCTGGGACAAGTAAAACTGGTTTCGGACAAGTGAAAAATATGAACAAATTTGTTTCAATAAATATAACTTTTTTTTCTAAATTTGGTTTTCAGGCAAGGAGGTGAAAATAATTAAGGCAAAAACTATCTTGAGCACTAAGATCTGTTTCTTCCCAGTAATAACTGTTGAGGACTAGAATCTGTTCTCACTAATTAAAGTTGAGCACTAAGTTCTGTTTTTGTTAACTATGATATTTTTCTATCTGACGTTCAAAGGAATCCGCAATGGCTTTCCTAAAAAATAAAGAAATATGTTCATAAGTCACTGAATAAAGAATTAAAACTATATGAATTCACTCAAAACAAGAAAGTTAGTACAATGTTAATTTTCTGATTCAGGGTTAGGGTGTCTAACGTCACTTTGAACAATATTTCAGCTATATCATGGCGGTCAGTTTTATTGGTGGAGGAAACTGAGATAACCACCAACCTGCCGCAAGTCACTGATAAACTTTATCACATAATGTTGTATGGAGTACACCTCTCCATGAGCGAATTTTATGATTCATTTCACATGTAACTTTAAAGTATGTATATAAGACCAGAACTATCACTGCTACAGTACATAAGATTTAGTTAGAAAGGGTATGGATGTAAATGAACATGAGAGACTATACAACATTACACTTAAACACAAATTAAAGAAAAGATACAGTACTTTTATTGCTGTTCTACATTTCACAGTCACAGTAGGGTCTTCTACAATGAGCAAACCTCAAACCCTAAAATAAGTGTGAAACAGCACCTAACCTGTAGTTGAGTTTGTTAAAAGCCTAAAGGTTACAAAATTATTTTCATCCACCATATAATTTATATGCTTTGTTCTGTAAAAATGGCAAATAAACACAAGGATTTTGACATTTAAATGAAATAAGAAATTAATCTCACTATCATGGGTGAGAGATTACACTGAATTTTATGTTAAGAAGGGAAATTTTCTTGCTTTTCTTTTTTTCTCATTAATCAATGATGGACCTTTAAGATGATTATAAGAAAAGGTTACGCTTCGATTCTAATCAATCACAGATCTAACACTACCGGTACTAATCAGCATCTTTCGAGGGTGGTCTTGGATTTACATTTGATGACAATTACATTAATTTAACCTCACATTTTCGAGGGTGGTCTTGGATTTACATTTGATGACAATTACAATAAATTTAACCTCACATTTTCGAGGGTGGTCTTGGATTTACATATGACGACAATTACATCAATTTAACCTTACATTTTTTAACCTGGTGCATCCAATTTTCTTAGTATATCAATTATTAATTATTTTGTTTACAAGTGAAAGTACTATGAAAAACAAAGTTAATGCAATTAATTTGGTCAAAATTGGTTAAGTAGTTTCCGAGATATTGAATTTTAAGGTCCGCTATTCTTGATGATTCTGGACATATTCAATGTAATGTTTTTATATGCAAATATGGCACCGAAAAGGTGACATAAATACAAAATATAGCAGAAAAATGACCATAACTTCGAAAATATGAAAGATAATTTCTTGAAACTTGGCATACTTGAAGGTCGTAATGTCCCATTTGATACAAGCCTATTTTCATAATTTTTTTTTCTAATTAAGCACGTTTCTAGGAGTGTTTACCATGGCAACGGATGAAAAAAAAATGAAATACTACTTCCAAACAGCTATTTTTCCATAAATGCAAATAATAGGACATGGTTCTCTTTATACAGACCCTCAAAATTTGTATCCTTTAAATTTATCAAACCTTTTTACAAATTTAACAGAGAAGCTTGGTTACCATAGCAACGAAATAGGAAAAAATTGAATATTTCCTTTCATACTGTAATACCATAGCCCTCCCCCCTTTTCAAGTTAAATGGTTGGTCCCTATTTCATAGTGGGACTTTATATGCTGCATCCCTGTTCCCCAACTTCAATTTTTTTAAATTCCCAAGTCATGAATGTCATTCATAGATGCAACAATTAAAGCAGTTTATAAAGTGGCATACAAATATGCAAGAAGAATTTAAGTTGAAGAAAGACATGCAGTGTTTTGAATTTCTCGAGTAGCTCGGTCGTAAACAAATTATGCCACGGGCATTATGGAAATGTGACAGAATAACAAGTAATCTATCTGATTGTGTTAGCAAAATCCCGGTTCCGAATTAATATAAAATAATACCTCGATTTTTGTACTTTAACACGTGATCGACCGATCAAAACACGCCATTGATTTTAGTTGCTAATACAATAAGCGCTGTCATTTTTAAGAGCGTCTTTTGGAGGTCGCGACCTTTATTACAAACAGGAAAAGTCGATATCGCTTTATTTTCGTATAAAATGTAAATTAGATGGTTTGACAGAAAAAGTTCTCTAGATTTTAATGATATAATTTTATTCTCAATATTCCGCCATTAACAATACGCAAATTTTGTTTAAAACAATTAAATCGAAAATAAGATATGAAACTCTGCGTATATCATCAATAAAGTGGTACGAAAATAAAGCTGAGAAAACGCAGATTACTACGACACAAATTTTGTTTTTGTAATCCTCGGGGCGATAATGGCAAATATAGGCTGAAGTTTGGTATCGGAGACATATTTACGGTCAAATTATGACGCCGCGATATATATTCGTAGATAACGTCGTGTTCAAACGCTTGCATTTTCGTTTAAAATTTCACGATCGAAACTAAAGTTATATCAAATTAAAGAGCAGAAAACGATCTTTCTAACGAGGTAGGTTTCGTCAGAAAAGCCACATGATTAAAACAAGAAAACAGGTTAAAACACAAGGTTAAATCGGCAAAATACCGTTACGTCCACAATGACGTTGTATTAGTGATGCACCAGGTTACATTTTTGTTGGTGCTCTTGAATTTACATTTGACGACAATTACATTAATTTAACCTCATGTTTTCGCAGATGGTCTTGGCTTTACAATAATATATGGACATATTAATTTGTGAACTTACCTGAACTGATTATTGTGGAATATAAATGCTCCTACATGTCCTGAGTCTACATATCTAATTTGAGCACCTGGCCATATTCTATCAAGACTAATTACATCTTTCCTGGTAACATAAGCATCGTGTAAAGCTGCTATTATGATGATCAGATCTGTATCAACAGGGATAGAGTAGTTCCCAAGATGTGTGCACTCATCCATGACTCCTCGCATAAATGCCAGAGCTTCTGGTCTCATATTACTGCAATTTTTAGTGTTGATATTTATAATAGATTTTGGTTTTCGTGAAGTGATACCAAACCCTGATAGCCTAACAGTATTCATTACTTTATGGTTTGTATTTCTCATTCTATCTATTAAGGCAGACTGCTTAGGCACTTTATCGTGTTTCTTTAATAAAAAATCCTCCATTGCAGCGATGTCTGCCCTGATATCCATTCCTTCATTTTCATCATTTTCAGACTCATGACGACAGACATGATTCTGGAATGCTTGTGTGTTTTGACTAGAATTTTCTACTTTGTCACTGTACAAAACATAACTTCCTTCTTTCTCAACTTTCTCTACATTTGGGTCTTCAAACTGTTCTGAAAATGTTCGTACAAATTCTTGGCCCATACTGTATGTTGATCCCCACACCTGTGAAAAATAAAGATTTTAGTTTGAAAAAATCTACAATGGTTGGAAAGTTTATATTTGGAGCATTTTTAAGACAAATAGTATTTTCAATAAACCCTTAACTTCTATTAGTCAAGAAGAAGATAATAACCATATTTATTATCTAATATGGGGTGACATCACATGGTGTAATTGACCAATCAATGATTAGCATCTGTGATATGATGATTTGGTTTTTATGGTGTTTAACGCCACTTTCAACAATATTTCAGTTATATCGTGGCGGGTGATATGAAGAAAATGATTGAATGTGAAGCCAAGCAAAATCCTTGTGGTTCTACATAGACTTCAATACAAATCAAATCATTTAACAACTATCACCAGGACTTAGATATAATTAAATTCACCTCTGGTCCTTGTTAACACTAAATCAGATCTCTGTTTTGATTATCTTCAAATTATACTTGACAAGTATATTAAATATTAAAAATTGAAATAGTGGTAAATGATAAGGAATCATGGTGACTTCACCTCCTTCAAATTATACAATGCCAGGATGTGTGGATAAAAAAATTGATGGCCATTATAGACTGTTATTTGTCTACGATAAGAGATGAGAAAAGCATAAACAAAGATGGTTTGGTTTTTGGTGTTTCACGTCACTTTCAACAATATCTCAATTTTATCGTGGCGGTCAGTTTTATTGGTGGAGGAAACCAGAGTACCCGGAGAAAACCACTGACCTGTCGCAAGTCAGAAATCAAAATAGAGGTGCTGGGCAGTTGCTCCTGGGAAATTATTCCCTATAAAAATATTCCAAAGATAACATTAATAATTTTGAAAGAAGCTGATAAAAATAATTTTCAGAATTTAATCTATTTTATTAAAAATATGTAATGCTGTTTTAATGTTTGAGGGTGTAAAACTGACAGACCAGACTTCATATAGAACATATAAATTTTCTTCTTTACAACAGTGCTCTTGTTAAAAGATTACTATATACTCAGATTCTCAAAAACGTTTTGAACCAGTGTGCAATTGTAAAGCTTCACTCTGTAGAGGAAGACGGAGGTCAATAAGATTTAATATTGAGGTTCGTTATCTCCTCTAAAGGTACATTTTATAATCTTATTTTCAATTTCTTAAAAAAAAACTATCTTAATGGGGCTTCATTCTGTAGAGGAAGAGGGAGGTCAATAAGATTCAATATTGAGAGTCATAACCTTCTCTAGAGGTACCTTTTATAATCATATTCTCAATTTCTTAACCAAAAACTATTTTAAAGTGAGGTTGGTAAATATTGAGGGTTCATACCTCCTCTGGAGATATTATCATATTCTTCAGTTCTTCTTTATATATAGTGTCCTCTGCATACTGATTCTCTAGAACTTTCCATGGTATGGCTCCACTCATTACACCCTGTCAAGAAAAAAATATATCCTTTGTAGTGATTGGTGGAAATATTGACCAATCAATGATTAGTCTTTTCAATACATTTTCAAATAAAATATGCCCTTCTTATTAAAATAGAACCTTCATTACATATCTGCATCATTTAAAAGCATCTAAATTTACATTGGAAATTAAATAAATAATGTAAATATATTGTAGAAGACACATTCAAAGCAGGTAACATATGTATTACCAGGGAGAGAAATTAACTTTTTTCTCAACAAGCAAAATCTTGCAAGTTGAAAACAAAATCAACTAGCAAACAAACTGACATGAATAGTGACCAAATTTAGCACAGAATGTATGCTTCAAAATATTATGTCAATAAAATTATTAAAATTGTCAAGTTTTATATGTTTTATCAAATTAAGTCATAAAGTCTGTGTCTCTGGCGAGGTGGCATTACAAAAATGATCTGTTTGTCTATTGAATTGTACTTTAAATTTGTTTGACAGTTGACAGAATGTACAGTTTTACAAAGATATATTTAGAGACAATGTATAGTTATTTCAGCATTGCTAAATAGGAAAACCTTGAAATATAAAGATAGTATACTGAATTCACTTCAACTGAGTTTTTAAAAGTAACAGTGATATCTGAACTTTTTTCAACCTCTTTGGTAAATACTAAGAGATTATTTTTATCAAATTACATGACATTTTCCACATCGGCCCTGGTATCAGCCTGATATGGGTCGAGGGCTGATACGGAAAATTTCATGTCATAATCTATTTATCACACATTTATCATTGACTTTTTTCAAGCATTGACTTTTATATTGCAGAAAAGATCTTTGAACTGACAAATTGTGAAAATAAATCCTTAAAGGCATACAGGCTGTCAGAATTGATTTTGTTTTATATTAAAAGTTGCCAATATTCGATGTTTTATATTAATTGTAGTTGAAATTTTTCATAATATCATACGTAAATAGCCTAGAATGAAGGAAATATGTCACTGTTCGATTCTCTTGCATCCAGTAAAGCATTCAATGTTTACCCGCACAATATTCATACGACCTGACAGTGAACTCATTCGGGAAAGCGTTTGCACATGTGCAAAATTGTTTGTTGATGAAGGAAATGTGCACATGGCACAAGTCAAATCGTGGAAGAATAAAAACATTGACGGATTCTATATGAAAACGACACAAAAAGGAGGATTCAGCAAGCTTTCTGTAAAAATTAAAAAAAGAAGTATACTGACCTACTCCATTTTTCAAAACGTAAGCATAATTTAGTATATTTTTTCGGCCGAATCGTATTTCGACAGTAGAATTGCATCGTAGTTTTTTATATATTCTTTTTTTCAGGAGAAAATGCTAGGTGATATCTCTTTTAAATTAGAGACTAAAATAATGAATTTCATGTCTGTTATTTTATCATAAAAATATAATCAAAGGCAACTCAAGTGTTGTCAATAATATGCAATATAATTTGTTTACAATTTTCCCTTTATCGGGCCCCTTTACAGAGTTTGGGTTTGTTTTTATTGATTTCATCATGTATTTCCGATTTTAAGTGTCATTCTTACTAAATACCATTATTTAATATTAACTGATTACCCCGGGATCCAATTTCATAGATATATTTCTTAAATTATATTAATTCTAACGAATTTACATGTACCATGCTTCCTTGGTTATTTATAGCAGTTATCAGTGTTCGGCAAACCTCGGAAAAGCAGCCGACTTATAATTAGGTGTGTTAATGGCAATTCCACCGACAGACATTCAAATTCTTTTCACTAATTATGACATTAAAACATATTTTTTTAAACCTGGCTTCTTGTTCAGAACATTTTATTAGTATAAAACATCGAATATTTGCAACTTTTAATATAAACAAAAAATTCAATTCTGACAGCCTGTATGCCTTTAAGAGCGTTGCCTTTGTTCAACTTGCAAATATTTTTGTTTCGAGTCTGGTTTCAGAAAGATATCAAACAATGTCGATCTGTACAATGACGTTAGAATGTGATTGTAAAATTTACCCAAGACGCAGACATTTGAATGGAATTCCCTATTCAACACGATGCATACATTTGAGCTAATTATTCCATTTCAAGTTATTTAAACTTTATTCCAATATTTAGAAATGTGTTAATTTGATTGAAATGCGATTTTATGCATATCTTTATGCACCATATTTCCTTGTACTTTGACATATAATCTTGGAGACCACTGACACTGCACAGATACAGGAAGTTGAATTTGGGGGCAAATATGAATATGTGAGGGCAAATAGTATTGGACATGCAAAAACGAACATATTGCAACAAAATATGTGATAATGAACTTTTGTCAATCTCTTTTGCTTAATATTTATACCAAATATGAAATAATAACAAACTTGTTTGGTTTAATAGTCATGATGTAATGGGATAAAATTATTATTAAAAAAAAACTGTTTGCTAGTTTTTTTATCTTGCATTTGTCTGTTTTTTGTTTTGTTTTGTTTTTATTGTGGGGGGGCGGGGGGCACCTTTTTCTGAAAACAATAAGCTATTTATGTGTAAGCTTTGAACAGAGGGAAACTTTTGATTCAAACAAATATTTTCAATAAAGTTGTCAGAGTGATGACCTGTCGAAATATGGGACTGGTTCACAAGGTCTTTAAATAAATCACAAGTTTGTTTATTTCATAAGTCCAGCATTTATTTTAGAATAGACAGTTACATTTACTGTCGCTATGTAAGAAAATGAAAGCTTTAATACTATGAATGAAACAATAAATCTTTGGATAACTGTTTTTTCATTGCACTGCAGATACCAGAATCTAGACAGAGTGATGTCTGCACTGTACTAGACCGACATGCTGAGTTGAATTTTTCTTATAGTGCTAGTTCTTAAACAATAGTCTCAGTGTATAATTGTTGCTGCACTCAGACACATTATCCTGACGTCGAGTTAACAGTCTTACTCTTTAATGCTGTGTGTTAAGCCGAGAAGCTATCACGACGCCGAGTTAACAGTCTTACTCCTTAATGCTGTGTGTTAAGCTGAGAAGCTATCACAACGTCAAGTTAACAGTCTTACTCTTTAATGCTGTGTGTTAAGCCGAGAAGCTATCACGACGTCAAGTTAACAGTCTTACTCTTTAATGCTGTGTGTTAAGCCGAGAAGCTATCACGACGTCGAGTTAACATTCTTACTCCTTAATGCTGTGTGTTAAGCCGAGAAGCTATCACGACGTCGAGTTAACAATCTTACTCTTTAATGCTGTGTGTTAAGCTGAGAAACTATCACGACGTCGAGTTAACAGTCTTACTTACTCCTTAATGCTGTGTGCTAAGCCGAGAAGCTATCACAACGTCGAGTTAACAGTCTTAATCTTTAATACTGTGTGTTAAGCCGAGAAGCTATCACGACGTCGAGTTAACAGTCTTACTCCTTAATGCTGTGTGTTAAACCGAGAAGCTATCACGACGTCGAGTTAACAGTCTTATTCCTTAATGCTGTGTGTTAAGCCGAGAAGCTATCACAACGTTGAGTTAACAGTCTTAATCCTTAATGCTGTGTGTTAAGCCGAGAAGCTATCACAACGTTGAGTTAACAGTCTTATTCCTTAATGCTGTGTGTTAAGCCGAGAAGCTATCACAACGTTGAGTTAACAGTCTTAATCCTTAATGCTGTGTGTTAAGCCGAGAAGCTATCACAACGTTGAGTTAACAGTCTTAATCCTTAATGCTGTGTGCTAAGCTGATGCAATAGTCCTTGTTTTTCTTAAATACAAACCTTAGTAAATACAACAGACGCCGTGCTCCATGACAGACAAGGAATCAGAGATATGGGTTTTGGCCAGTTCGAAGCTGCCAAAGATGCCATCTTTAAAAAGAAATTAAAGTATATATACATGTAAAATAAATTGAAATTAGAATACAAACACTAATCTTTGCAGTAAATATTGTCAAAGCTTCCATAAAACAATGGAAAGACTACTGGTACATGCTAGAAATTTTTACTACTACTGGTATATATTGTTCTATAAGGTGTAATACCACTAAACATGGGTACCAGTCGAAAAGAACGTATGGGAAAGTAGTACGTGAACACAAAATGGATTCCTACATTGTTGGATAAAAAATAAACCCTATTAGATACTGCAAAATACTGAATGTCAGCAGAAACCTACATATTTTAGGAAAATTTTAAGCCCATATTTGATGTCCTTGTGGTTTTAAATAAAAAAATTGATTGCATTGGAAAGAAACCACCTGAATTTGTGTTAAATCGAAAGTGAAAGTAGGATTTTTGACGGTAGACATCTTCAGACTGTCTGGTTTTTTTTATATGCCATTAAATGTATATTGATTTTCATAGTTAAGCTTCCAATGAGATATGAGTGTCACTTAGATTAAACTTAAGATGAATCCTGTATGAAAGTTCAATTTTTTTTTTATTTAACACAGAATGCTATGGAGAATTCTTTTGTGGTATTACACCTTTTACACTTACCGGTATACCCTTGTCATGGTGACCAGTTTAGCATACGTAAAAACTGATACCATGTGATTAATCTGATAAAAGTTACATTAAATATGATACAATGTATGTTCAAGTAGCATCTGACACCAATGTTTTAATCGCCTTAGATCAACCAATGAAAATACAAAAATTTGTCAGCATGTTTCGTTACAGGAAGTGAAAAATAATCATACAGACATACTAAACTTGACGTAAAATTAGACAAGAGTATTGTCAGATGTTGGTGGAGCATATAATATTTAACACATGACTTTAGATGTAATTGTGAGAGTGGAAATAACATTGAAACTATAGTGCATTTTTTTTTAACATGTCCATTATCTACGGCTTAAAGAGAGTGCCTATTTCATGACATGAGGACCCATGGTTTTTAAAATTTTCATACAGAACATTCTACATGTACTTGGAAACATTGACATGGATATTGAAAAAAAACTAAAATATTTAATTCAGTTTAAAAGTTTTATTTTAAACTCAAATAGATTTTTGTCAGCTTCTGATTGTGTGTGTACATCTTGACAACGACGTCCAAACAAACCATATGGTTCTTTCCTCTTTACCATAAAATTATTTTTGTTCTGCTATTTTAATATAATTTTCTTTTTGTTGTCTATTAGAGAAGTTTATACTTGTATCTTATCCATTTGTCATTATGTTATTTTTCTTACAATGAAATAAGTTTAAATCTATAATTTAATCAGATTGAGTGAGCGAGTGAGTCATTGTTGTTTAACGCCAATTCATCAATTTTTCAGCTATATCATGGCGAGAACAAGTTAATTTTTAATGAGATGATGATGTGGTCCGCTTTATACCGCTTAATTGGATTTTTATAGTGCTAGCTCACTGAAACAACAGTCCCCGGATAGATATGTCGCCTCACTCGGACACATTATTTCGATTCTGAGCCAACCAGTTTTTGCTCTATCTCCTTAATGTTGCGTGCTTAGTGGAGAAGCAACAAATACCAATTTATAGTCTTTGGTTTGACCCGATTGGGACCCGAACCCACAATCTACCGCACTCGAGGCGAGCACTCTAAACATTACACCACTGATGCGGTTTTATCAGATTGACCTCAGAGTTTTATTAACTGATTATAGACCCTGACGAGCGGAATCGATTATCCTAAACCAATCGAATATTGATTACAATCAATCATCAGCCTAACATAACAGGATATAGCTGAAAATTTTCTAAAAGTGAGGAATTGTCATTAGCCTTACTTTATCTCATATCATTGTACATATACTTTTATTAAAGTGACTTACAAAACCTCCCATAGAGATCCCCGTAACTCCTAATGGTCCTAGACCTTGTCTTTCACACCAGTGGAACAACACTAGTGACTCAAGGATCAGAGCTCCACCCATTACAAATAAATCACTAACATTGTGTAAACTGGAACGCCTGGAAAAAGTAAATATTCTGACATGACGTACTTCACTGGTTATATAAATAATGCAGTGATAAAACTGCCAATATATTTTAATTCGCACATGTGTAGTGTCTGACAAATTAAGGACATTATATGTGATTTCATGTATGTATACAGGACTGTGGCGCATACAAACATTAAAATGCTCGCTTTGTTTCTTAAATTTTTTTTCCCGAAAAAAATACAGAAGATAAAAATTGATTCTGACTTTTACAAATTGTGTCATTAACATTAGGTAACTGATTTATCCTTTACGATTTTTTTTAAGCATTTCATTTGTTTAAGTTGCTAAAATAGAAATGTCCTCAAATTGGAAAACGTCAGCAATTTAATAATATCTAGAATTTAAGAAAAATATGACTGCAAAGATGATTTTTTAGATGCACACTTCATTTTTTTTTTTACACAAAATTGTAAAATCTGATTTGGAGATATTATTCCCCCCGATTCTTTATTTATTGTTCTTTTCATTCACTCCAAATTAATTTATTAGTGAAAAGAAAACTATAATTTGACAATGTGGAAGAAGGAACAGCATCACATAAATTGTGTGCTACCTTGCCCGTATCCGTAAACATAAATTACCATCTTTCTTCAAAGTGTACTATCATATTTGTACTGTTAGATATATTAGAATCAAATTAATGCATGGAAGTTATATTGTGTTGTGAGTTTTAACATGGGTTGGCAGATATTAGTAAATTTTATT
Organism: Bathymodiolus brooksi; assembly: GCA_963680875.1. Lineage (NCBI taxonomy): Eukaryota > Metazoa > Mollusca > Bivalvia > Mytilida > Modiolidae > Bathymodiolus > Bathymodiolus brooksi. The sequence continues at coordinate 68,768,849 of OY804582.1, forward strand.
CTTTAAACTCATGTTAAAACTGACAATACATTATGGCTTCCATGAATTATTTCTTGAATAAACCACATAAAATTACTTCATTTTCTGGGCCGTTGTGGTCGTGATCTATGTTAGTTGGATTTACAACTACTTGTGCAATCAGTGCCTATCACCACTAACATTGTGAGTTCAAATCCCACTCAGGCGAGGTGTACTCGATACAACATTATGTGATAAAGTTGGTCTGTGGGTTTTCTCTGGGTACTCTTAGTTCCTGACACCAGTAAAACTGACCACCACAATATAACTGAAATATTGTTGAAAGTGGTGTTAAACACCATAACTCCCTACTTCATTTTATGCATAATCATTGTCCAAAAATATCATAGTATACATATGTACTTACATTTGTTGTTTGGGTTTCCTCGAACCATCTGTGATTAGTTCAGGATATGTTTAAATTTATATGAAATTGTACAATAAATACCGTAAATTGGGATATTTTGGCCATAGTTTTATTTTGGTTTATTTGGTGCCTCTCTTGAAAGTGTCAAAATTAAACACGCCAAAAAATAACGTCTACTAAAATAAAAAATACCAATATTTTATAAAAGTTATAAACGCGAAATCACAGGTGAGTCTTTCATTTGTATTCAACTTTGCTTATAAATCAAATTAGATAGTCCAAGTAACACAAGACATATAAAACAAGCAAATACTTCAATAATCCACAGCTATCAGCTATAATGACTTAAAGCAGATCTACTCCAGACATAAATAAAGCTTATAATTTAACAATATGTGTATAATAATTTTCACAAGAAACTAAATGTTAATTGTTAATTTAGCTCTAGGGTCTTAATCATTGACATTTTTATTGTATGATTAGTATACCAGCAGTCGTCAGTCAAATAAATTATTACGGATTTCACACCTGTTGTAAAAATACCTATTGACAAACGTTAATTAAGGTAGTCTATGCAGGTAGACCATTACGGATCAGTGGTTTTATGTTGTTTTAAAGTTCATCTTATCATCTTAGCTAATAAATATTTTATCACTATTTATTAATTTTCATCCACAGATAATGCCATCCGGAAAAAGTATTTGTATTTCACCTGTATTCAATTTCTTCGTTACTTTTTTAAACAAACTTCCGGTGATATACCGGTGGTATTTGACTTTAAGTTTTTGATCTACGATAAAAAAAAACATTGGTCATGAGCATTTATTTTTTTCTAACCATTTGATCTTTTGGAAAGCACCAAAAATTAAACATCCACATTTTGACAGAAAACCGCCAAATATCCCAATTTACGGTATATTTTACATGTAGGTTTCAAAGAACTGCCTGTACTTAATGTGCATATTATAAAATATTTAATATGTCTGCCACAGAACTACTACTACATTGTTTTTGTTGTTTTGTAAGTCCATTTTTGATGCCAAAATGTCTACTGTTTTTAATATTTTTTATCTGATCAAGTGTATGTAAAGTTCTGTCCTTACAATATTATGTACTTTAAGTTAGTTACAAGTTAAAAGGTAATAACTCTGATCAAACAACATGCTCATCTCATTTTTAGCAATGGCAGCCATCTTGGATGGAGTGTGGGCCTGTATATTCAAATAAGTATTGCCATATTTTCGTCAAAAATCATCTTAATGCATAATGTTTCAGCAAAACTTGTAACATATGTCATACTATTCATTAAATGTAACTACCTACTGTTCATATTTTAGCTCATTTGGTGGGAAAATGTGGCTTTATCAACTGTGTGTGTGATTTACCCCCTCCCTCTGTTCAATTTATAGTAACATCAGACATGTTGGAGAATTGGCTCTATCATCACACATAATTATGAAAGCAGACATCCTTAGGATTATTCAGCCCAACTTTGGTTCAAATTAGGCCAGGAGATTTAGAGGAAAATACTTTTGAAAAAGGTTACGATGACAGATGCACAAGTGATGAAGGATGATGACGGACACTAAGTGATAGCAAAAACTCATGTGGTCAGCTAAAAACATATCTCTCATGTAAGAGAATATTACTTAGTAACGGCAGCTATCTAGGAAGGAGCTTGGACCTACCAGATACAATTTAAAATGGGGATTAGCCAAGGACTATTCATTCCAAGTTTGGTTAAAACTGGCCCAGTGGTTTCAGAAGAAAAGATTGAAATGTGAAAAGCTAAAAGATGGACGACTGATGTTGCATTGTGGCATAAGCTCACCCTGACATATACATGTACTTTCATTCTTGAAGGATACAGAATGGACTTTCCAAGATAATTGATGCTATACCATTTTCTTTCAACAGAGGTTTAGCCATGAGGATCCTTCTTCTCCAGTAAAACTGTAATATAAAACATTTATGGTGTAAATGACTTTTATTGTACAAAGGTTGAGCCATTATGGCTGGCCTTCTACAGTAAAACTGTAATGTATGGCATATACAAAATATAATGTGTAAACTGAGTTGTTTATTTGTTAATTGAAGAGTTTATTTTTGAAACAACCTGATTTTTAGTGACTGAATAAAAAATTTATTATACAGTAAACTTTTCATGAATAATTGGTTTTCTGTACTTAATAAGAATTTCAACACATTGTAGCAACACAGAATATTATCTAGTATACCAGTGTTTATCATGTGATCATAGAATATTATCTAGCAAAAACAGCTTTTGCTAAATAAACAAATAATTCAGGGCTCTACAATTCATACCAGCCCCTACTAGCCCCAGGCTAGTCAGGAAACATTTTTTACTCACCAACAAAAAAGTGTTACTTGCCAGATTAATAAAGATACAAATTCGTACTGTATAACTTCAATATGTATTTATTTACATATATAATTATTAATCCACTGAATGAGACAGAACATGCAAATATCTCAGGTTGAGCAAATACAAAGGAAAACAGCTTGGTACGTCTTTAATGACTACCGTGACAGGTCACCTGGTGTGGTCACCAATATTATTGACACTTTCCAGTAGGACAGTCTTGCTTGTAAGCGAACTAAAGCAAGTCTGATACTGCTTTATAAAATAAACAGGGGATTAGTAGAGGTACCAACAACCATGCTATCCCAATCTGACAGGCGTACTCATGGGGCACATAAATTCAGACAAATTCAGTCAAATAAAGATATTTATAAGTTTTCTTTCTTCCCTAATACATTATCAGTCTGGAACAGTTTACCTCAGTCAATAGCTCTTTCACCTAACCTAGAATCCTTCAAAGGTGGTATCTCCACATTAACATTTGAAGGATTCCCAATCCACCTTTAAATACATATTGCAAGCCACTGTACATATATATAACTACCGGTAGTTATTTTTGTTTGGTTATTTTTTTGCTTTGTTTATTATACTAAATTGTCCATGTACATAGCGCACACAATTCCGGGACGTTACCCACTCTATCCTTAAAGTCTAGTCCTGTATTTGGAAGAAGAAGAAGAGGAATGGGCTTTTGCTGAAACCATATTGAAACATTTTTCATGTTTCAGACTTTTATTAAGAAAAACCAGAATTTCACATTTAAACTTTTGTTACAGTAACAAATTCGGTTTTGCCAGCAATATCTGGGCCTGCCTTTCTGCAAACATCAGATTACATAATTAACGTTGTTACTGGAATCATAAATGAGCCACAAAAACTTTGACTTCCAGACATCATGGAATTTGCGCTTTCCATCTTTAGAACCCGAAACTTCATCACATTTTTTTGGCTGATACTTCCGTGAATATTGCATTAACAGGCCAGCTTTATGATAAGTTAATTCAGCCGGTTTATTTTTAACGAAAAATTTTGTATGAAGGTTATTAATTTTTGCTTTCAATCGTTAAAAGTATGTGATTTAAAACTTTTATGTCTGAGTAAATTGTGTGGTTTAAAAGACCGGAAAATCAAAGTCAGATTTTAAAATGAAAAATACGATCGGTGAGGGAATGAAAATGTTCCGAAAATATCAACTCGCCGTCTGGCGTTCAATACAGAATTTTTTACTCGCATTTTACAAAAGTAACTCGCAAATGCGAGTGTTTTAGTCGCATTGTAGAGCCCTGTAAATTCGTATTTTTAACGATCTTTTTGCAGTGGAGCTATAAATTGTGATTTATAACATATAAACATGAATTTCTTCCATCATCACATCATTCACATCTCTTTTCTTTTTTAAAGATTTATATAAAAATACACTATGATTACATGTTCTGTATAGAGTGAGTGATTGTTGTTTAATGCCAAACAAGAGGTATTTCAGCTATATCATGGCTAGAATAAGTTACATTCCATGAGATGATAATGATGATGTCCACTTTCTACTAGACCAACATGCTTAGTTGGATTTTCATAGTGCTAGCTCACTGAAACAACAGTCTGCAAGTAGACATGTCGCTCCACTCGGATACATTATCTCAATTCTGAGCCAAGCCGTCTTTGCTCTTTCTCCTTTATGCTGTTTGCTTACCGGAGAAGCAACAAATACCAATTTTATAGTCTTTGTTCTGACTGAACCAAGGGTTGAACCCACGATCTACCTCATTAGAGACTTGTTAACCATTACATCACCCTTTGTTCTGACTGAACCGAGGGTTGAACCCACGATCTACCTCATTAGAGGCTTGTTAACCATTACATCACCCTTTGTTCTGACTGAACCGAGGGTTGAACCCACGATCTACCTCATTAGAGGCTTGTTAACCATTACACCACCCTTTGTTCTGACTGAACCGAGGGTTGAACCCACGATCTACCTCATTAGAGGCTTGTTAACCATTACACCACCCTTTGTTCTGACTGAACCGAGGATTGAACCCACGATCTACCTCATTAGAGGCTTGTTAACCATTACACCACCCTTTGTTCTGACTGAACCGAGGGTTGAACCCACGATCTACCTCATTAGAGGCTTGTTAACCATTACACCACCCTTTGTTCTGACTGAACCGAGGGTTGAACCCACGATCTACCTCATTAGAGGCTTGTTAACCATTACACCACCCTTTGTTCTGACTGAACCGAGGGTTGAACCCACGATCTACCTCATTAGAGGCTTGTTAACCATTACATCACCCTTTGTTCTGACTGAACCGAGGGTTGAACCCACGATCTACCTCATTAGAGGCTTGTTAACCATTACACCACCCTTTGTTCTGACTGAACCGAGGGTTGAACCCACGATCTACCTCATTAGAGGCTTGTTAACCATTACATCACCAATGTGATTGTGTTCCAGCTAGATGCCCCTTAAATATCTATATACAAAATATACATACATGATCACCAGTTCCTGCCAGATGTAAACATATTGGTTTATGCTTCCCTTTCCATTCCTTTGGTAAAATCACTTGAAATCTACAAAAAAAATAATCTTATACATTCCGATTCAAATATTTGTATACAATTACATGTAATCAAAATTTTAATTCTAGCCATAAGCATGTCTACACCATATACAAAAGATCACATCTTTAGCATATACAAAAAGATCACACAAAAATAAGTTATATATGAAAAATCTGTAGTAGTGGTTAGCTGAACAAACCTTAAAACCAACATGTTCAAATATTTGTAAAAAAATGGCTAATAAGTTTAACCACCTGTAATTTGTGAAAAATTTATCAAAATCTTAAACTTACCTACAAGTGCATCTTCAGCATATACAAAAGATCCTGCAAAACTAAAAGTTCTATATGAAAATCTGTAGAAGAAGTTTGCTGTGCGAAGCATAAACCCAATGTCGGGACAAACCAACGAACAGATGGACACATGTGCATCATGGGGCATAAAAATTAAAATGGTCTAATGATGAGGGTTTGTAACCAAGGGAACACATGAGAAAATCTAAGGTTATATATATAGGTAATGAAAAGACATACTTTGCGACCTCAGCTTCTTTTGGCATTATTCCAGGTAATAGTCTGGTCCATGGACAAAAGAAATGTCCTTCTATTATCTTTACATCTCCTTGGAGCTCCTCCTGTGTAATGGAATATCAAGTCAACTTTAATACTAATAGATATTGATTTGAAAGAAAATTTGTCTGAAAATGGAGTAGAAAATCAAAAGCATTGTATTGCTGTTCTTCATTTCCAAGTCACCACTGTGTTCTAATTTCCTGCTGTTCTTCATTTCTCAGTCACCACTGTGTTCTAATTTCTTGCTGTTCTTCATTTCTCAGTCACCACTGTGTTCTGATTTCCTGCTGTTTTTCATTTCTGTCACCACTGTGTTCTAATTTCCTGCTGTTCTTCATTTCTTAGTCACCACTGTGTTCTAATTTCCTGCTGTTCTTCATTTCTCAGTCACCACTGTGTTCTAATTTCCTGCTGTTCTTCATTTCTCAGTCACCAGTGTTCTAATTTCCTGCTGTTCTTCATTTCTCAGTCACCACTGTGTTCTAATTTCCTGCTGTTCTTCATTTCTCAGTCACCACTGTGTTCCAATTTCCTGCTGTTCTTCATTTCTCAGTCACCACTGTGTTCTAATTTCCTGCTGTTCTTCATTTCTCAGTCACCACTGTCTTCTAATTTCCTGCTGTTCTTCATTTCTCAGTCACCACTGTGTTCTAATTTCCTGCTGTTCTTCATTTCTTAGTCACCACTGTGTTCTAATTTCCTGCTGTTCTTCATTTCTCAGTCACCACTGTCTTCTAATTTCCTGCTGTTCTTCATTTCTCAGTCACCACTGTCTTCTAATTTCCTGCTGTTCTTCATTTCTCAGTCACCACTGTCTTCTAATTTCCTGCTGTTCTTCATTTCTCAGTCACCACTGTGTTCTAATTTCCTGCTGTTCTTCATTTCTCAGTCACCACTGTGTTCTAATTTCCTGCTGTTCTTCATTTCTCAGTCACCACTGTGTTCTAATTTCCTGCTGTTCTTCATTTCTCAGTCACCACTGTGTTCTAATTTCCTGCTGTTCTTCATTTCTTAGTCACCACTGTGTTCTAATTTCCTGCTGTTCTTCATTTCTCAGTCACCACTGTGTTCTAATTTCCTGCTGTTCTTCATTTCTCAGTCACCACTGTGTTCTAATTTCCTGCTGTTCTTCATTTCTCAGTCACCACTGTGTTCTAATTTCCTGCTGTTCTTCATTTCTCAGTCACCACTGTGTTCTGATTTCCTGCTGTTCTTCATTTCTCAGTCACCACTGTGTTCTAATTTCCTGCTGTTCTTCATTTCTCAGTCACCACTGTGTTCTAATTTCCTATTGTTCTTCATTTCTCAGTCACCACTGTGTTCTAATTTCCTGCTGTTCTTCATTTCTCAGTCACCACTGTGTTCTGATTTCCTGCTGTTTTTCATTTCTGTCACCACTGTGTTCTAATTTCCTGCTGTTCTTCATTTCTTAGTCACCACTGTGTTCTAATTTCCTGCTGTTCTTCATTTCTCAGTCACCACTGTGTTCTAATTTCCTGCTGTTCTTCATTTCTCAGTCACCACTGTCTTCTAATTTCCTGCTGTTCTTCATTTCTCAAGTCACCACTGTGTTCTAATTTCCTGCTGTTCTTCATTTCTCAGTCACCACTGTGTTCTAATTTCCTGCTGTTCTTCATTTCTCAGTCACCACTGTGTTCCAATTTCCTGCTGTTCTTCATTTCTCAATCACCACTGTGTTCTAATTTCCTGCTGTTCTTCATTTCTCAGTCACCATTGTGTTTTAATTTCCTGCTGTTCTTCATTTCTCAGTCACCACTGTCTTCTAATTTCCTGCTGTTCTTCATTTCTCAGTCACCACTGTGTTTTAATTTACTGCTGTTCTTCATTTCTCAGTCACCACTGTGTTTTAATTTACTGCTGTTCTTCATTTCTCAGTCACCACTGTGTTCTAATTTACTGCTGTTCTTCATTTCGCAGTCACCACTGTGTTTTAATTTACTGCTGTTCTTCATTTCTCAGTCACCACTGTGTTCTAATTTACTGCTGTTCTTCATTTCTCAGTCACCACTGTGTTCTAATTTCCTTATCTACATTGTGTAACAGTAGAGAATATTTTACCTCCGAAAATTGCAATATCCCGATGAGATTCAATTCCGGTAACTTTCACATTGTAAGCCTTAGATAGGATAGCATTCCTAGAGGTGGTTATTAACCTTCTAAGGTTCCTATAACCTTAGGTAGGATAGCATTCCTAGAGGTGGTTATTAACCTTCTAAGGTTCCTATAACCTTAGATAGGATAGCATTCCTAGAGGTGGTTATTAACCTACTAAGGTTCCAATAACCTTAGGTAGGATAGCATTCCTAGAGGTGGTTATTAACCTACTAAGGTTCCAATAACCTTAGGTAGGATAGCTTTCCTAGAGGTGGTTATTAACCTACTAAGATTCCTATAACCTTAGGTAGGATAGCATTCCTAGAGGTGGTTATTAACCTTCTAAGGTTCCTATAACCTTAGGTAGGATAGCATTCCTAGAGGTGGTTATTAACCTACTAAGGTTCCTTATAACCTTAGGTAGGATAGCATTCCTAGAGGTGGTTATTAACCTACTAAGGTTCCTATAACCTTAGGTAGGATAGCATTCCTAGAGGTGGTTATTAACCTACTAAGGTTCCTATAACCTTAGGTAGGATAGCATTCCTACAGGTGGTTATTAACCTACTAAGGTTCCTATAACCTTAGGTAGGATAGCATTCCTAGAGGTGGTTATTAACCTTCTAAGGTTCCTATAACCTTAGGTAGGATAGCATTACCGTTGCAATTGTTATAGCAAGTTCATTTCAACTGAATTTATTTTTCTTTTAATACCCCTAATACAGCATGATACAACTGTAGCATGTTGACATGGGCTTCCTCCTGCACCAGTGTTACTGCAAGCAAGTTTACGGATGACCACGAAGGACACCAAGTGATGACAATACTTCACATGACTCTTTTGGGTCAGGGGAGGTAAAAAAATAATAAAACAAATTTATATTTCATATTTCTGCAAATAAAACATTCCTGAACATCTTTTGACAGACTAAAAATAACTTTCTTGTTACAGTTAACTGCTTGGTAATATTACCAGAGGCATACTTTTATAAATAATCTGAATAAAGAAAATTCTACACCTTGGATATCACCATGATAAAACTCCTTCCCTGCTTTTAACATACCTTGTCTATGTGGACTGGATAATCTGGGGACACTAGTTTGTAACATTTCTCCCTATTGGATAAAACTTTTCCAAAGTCAAAAATCCTAAAAGCAACAAAAAAAAAAACATCAACAGAAAAATAAAAAGTATTGATTACAAATTATGTAAAATGAGTATGAATATATTTCTTGGCTTTCTGAAACATAAATATTAAACTTCAATAATGTAATTTAACTTCAGATCATAGAGATCTGACAAATCAATGGCACTCTATTAAAGATAATGAGCATCTCAATGTTCTCACATATATAAACCAATTTAATGTAGTTGTGTATGTAACACCTTTTCTGATTGGATGGTATCAAATAATTGCCAGCATTAATATTACATGATTGATGCCCTCAAACAGTTGGCACATGCAGAAACAATATATCAGGTTAATTGAAAATGCAATGTTTGCTCGATTATAAGGAAGTGTATTAGAATGAAGACAAATTTATGTATTCAATTTTATATCAGTCATATACAGATTTTTTTTATTCTGTTGTGAATTGCCATGTATTGTTTTTCTACTTTCACTTTAGTATCGTTTCACCTTTTTAAGTTTTCTGGTTTTCCCCATCCTCTTGTGAAGAAGCTTGTCAATATAAATCTTCTATAAATCTGGTCCAACTTGCTCATTTTCTGTCAGGTCAAAATTATTTCCATACTCCTGTCTATAAATGTGAAAAAAAATACTATATCAAATCAGTTTTACTTACATTAACACAGTATAACAGTCTTTGCATTAACTTTTTCCACTTACTTGCCAGAAAGCCAAATTTAGAAAAAAATTATATTTATTCAAACAAATTCTTTCATAATTTTCATTTGTCCGAATCCAGTTTTACTTGTCCCAGGCTTCAGGCAAGTGGGTTAGCGTGAAGACTGGCATTTATGTCATGAATAAAAAATAAAAAGTTTTAGACATATTTGTACTGTGAATCCTGTGTACAAACCAAACCCTGGACAGAGGACGAGGCTGTCAGATATGTTAGATTTTCAAATTTTCTTCTCTCAAACCATTGTCACATGCATGAAACCAAACTTGGCAGAATTAATTCATTGGAGGTCTGCTTTAAGAAATATATCAGCTCCAAGAAATGTGAAGAAATAAAATAAAAGGAGTTTAATCGAGGAAGTGTCAGCAATATTGTCCTCCCTTGTGATTTTTCAGTGGGTTACACATTGGTTATAGGCGACCAATAACTAGCTCTTAATGAAATGTCAAGATTGCTTCCGCTTCTAAAAACAAAAACAAAAAATAACAAAGTTTGTTCTTAATTATTTGTAATAAATTAATTAGTAAAATTCTTCGGAGAATTCTGAAATACGTTGGCAAATCAATTTTATATTTGAATTGGTAATATACTCTGGAAGCAAACATATGATGCATTGTCTTAATTATGATGACATGTTATTATTATCGACGTTTACATGGTAAATATATATTATTACACACTCTTATATTAAGAACCAATGAAAAATTAGAATTGATACCACATGATTTAGTTTTATTTTAAACTAATGCACTCATTTGAATAAAATCCATGCTTTACAGTTCACTAGTCCTGGAACTAGTGCACATCTTCAAAACTAGTGCACGGACGCCATCAATGACGTCGCATTCCAAAAATTTGGGGGTTTTTTAATATAAAAAAACATTGAAAAACAGACAAGATTACAGTAAACTTTAATACACGAAAATACATTATCACAATGTTATAAATACATTATAGAAACATTGTTTGATTGGTTTTATCGAATAATCACAACAAAAAAATACCCCAAAAAAACAAAAAAAACATGGAAGCGATTTTGTAACTTATATCTCTCGGAACTCGGAACAAAATTAATTGATGACAAAAGAGAAGAAGAAAAAGTAAATGTATACGAGATAAAATTCCAATCTATATACAGGGAAACAAATAGCAAGGAAATAGCACTTTCATTGTTATTCTTCATCCTGATGCTTACGGCATACAAAAGAGAAGAAATAACATAAAATCACAAATATAAAATACAACATAGTATCGGAATTACAGTAAATGGTTTACCCTCTCCCCTGTTTAAGTTGGTGTAATAAAGAACTTAATAACTGCATGCTTGATCAATAGCGATCTCTAATTTCCCTCGGGGTAGACTATTGACCTTGCATGCATATATTACGTACATAATATACGTTTCACAGATTTCAATTTTGTGTTTGTTCTTTACCAATCAAGTCATTAGCACAATGGAAACAATTTAGTGTTTACAAATGTACCTTTAATTTTGATTGATAATTGTCAATTAAAGGTAACAATACCCCTTTCCCAGTTTAATGTTGAATGGGACCGATTCGTAACCCTCGCTGGGAGCAAAAGCGGACTGAGGGTTACGTTATCGTATCTATTCTAACTCTACACAAGCGCCTGTGGGCCAAGTTTGGCAACGGCTCGACTTTTGAGACAAGGCCGGACTGACACAGGGCCGGACTGGTGTTACGGCCGAACGTCTTTGTAAGGAAATTTAGTGGCTGAAAACAAATTATGTTATACAATTTTGATCCCCCCCCTCACTAATACACTCTCATTCCTTACAAAATTGTGTATTGTGTTGCACTCCAGGTTTGTAAGCTCCTGTTATTTTTTCAATGTACGTTTACTCTCTGGAGATTAGGAAATCATCAAATATTAAAAAGTGATCATTTGGATGAAAACGTGAGCCGGTGACGATCATGGGGATGTTAAGGCTCGGGGAAAGGAGCCGTTTGAAGGTTGAAGTGACCGAGAATAATCTTGAAATTACATTGGTTTTAATCAGTTTTATCAAACGTTTAAAAGACACAGAAATAAATATAAATATAGATCACGTGATTTCCATATGGTTTACCAGTAAACAGGAAGCACGTGTTCACTTATATAATCACCTATGACATCCCCTGAAAAGTGTATTGCAAAAGCTATATGTTATGCCGATTGCTGGATTTGACAATTTGACGTTCATTTAAATATGTTGCAACCTATCATTAATAATCTGAACTGTAAAAGAATTGTTTTAGCAAGTGGTTCACCTAGACGAAAACAAATACTTGAGAACATTGTAAGTTATAGCGATAACTAAAAACTGATAAAGTGTAATTTAATAATTTAAATAACTATCATTGAAAAATCATTTGCAGAACATGTACATGTACAGACCCTATTTCATCGTAAACCAACCCTTAGTTAAAACTTCATTTGTGCAACTAAAGAATACACAAGTACAATGCCAGATAAAGGACAGAGTAAATACCCATCCATGAAAGACATTGTTATCAACACAAAAGGCGTATTCAAGTTGCTAAAAGATCTAAACCCTCTTAAAGCCACAGGACCTGACTGTATACCGTCATTTATACTAAAGAGTGCTGCGGACAAACTGGCACCAATTTTAGCGCAACTATACCAGTACTCACTAGCCGAAGGCGAAATACCATCTGATTGGAGAGATGCTCATATTGTTCCTGTATTCAAGAAAGGCGAAAAACACCTTCCGTCAAATTACAGGCCCATATCCTTGACATCGATTGTCTGTAAAGTACTTGAACACATCATCTACAGCAACATTACGAGTCACTTTGACCACCTATTCCGGTACAACATTCTGACCGATAAACAACATGGGTTCAGAAGCAAACGTTCCTGTGAAACCCAACTGGTAACAACAATACAGAAGATAGCCCAGAACCTCACATCTAAAGGACAGGTCGATGTCATATTACTTGACTTTGCCAAGGCTTTTGATAAAGTCCCTCATCGCAGGCTTCTACATAAACTCAAGTTCTATGGAGTTGATGGAACCACGCTGGCCTGGATATCTTCATTTCTTAGTAGCCGGAAACAGCTGGTGCTCCTAGATGGAGTGAAGTCTTCCGAGAAAGAAATACTCTCAGGAGTACCTCAAGGTACAGTCCTGGGACCCTGCTCTTTTTGTCATTTATTAATGACCTATCGGATGTTACCACCTCATCGGATGCACGCTTGTTTGCAGATAACTGCCTCCTCTATCATCACGTCAACAGCCAGAACGACTCAGACCTGCTGCAAAAAGACCTTTCAGCACTTGAAAAATGGGAAGAGGAGTGGCAAATGAGTTTCCACCCACAGAAATGCACAGTCATCAGGATAGCTACAAACCAACGACATGTCGTACCAACACAATACACTCTACATGGTCACACTCTAGAAGTTGTCAACAGTGCCAAGTACTTAGGAGTCACCATTAGCGAGGACTTACAGTCTTCAAGGCCAACAGGACAATGGGTTTCATCCGGATAAACCTCAGAGACTGCACCAAACCAGTCAAAGCTGCGGCATACACCACAATGGCAAGACCGACACTCGAGTATGCATCCACTGTCTGGGACCCACACTCATCTGCAGAAACACATAAACTAGAGCAAGTGCAGAGGAGAGCCGCTAGGTTTGTCCACAACAACTACATGGTACAGAACCTCGGCTGGCAACCACTTCAACAAAGACGATATAACAACCGTCTCATCATACATGAGCTTGTTGATGTCCAGACAGACGTAATCAGAACCGGGGACAGTAGGACGAGAGGTTCCAACCGCCTGTACCAACCAGTGGTACAAAAGGATGTTTATAAGTTCTCCTTTTTTCCTCGCACCATCAGGGAATGGAACCTGTTGCCAGCCTCAGTCACTGATGCAGACAAATTAGAGGAATTCAGGGGTAGGATTCAGAACCTGCTGGAACCCCTCTACGCATACTAGTGACCAGGGCCGTGTACATAGTTTTAGCATTGTATATATTCCGGTGAACTTTTAATTGTATATAGCAAAGGAGACTCGTCTGTTCCCGAGGGCCTGCAGAGTTTTTAATCACAGGACACAAACATTCATTCATTGAATTTCGTCCTTTACCTGGAAGAAGAAGAAGAACTGCAGTCAAATGGTAGTCTTCCTTCTTCTTCTTCTTCTTCTTTTGTATTGACCTCCACTTTTATAAGTGTTTTCGGAAGCAACTGTTTTGCATGAGCGGGTATAAGATCCGGTTGTATGAAGTTATGTAGATAATATATTGAATATATATATTTATATGTCAGCAGGCAATAAAGCAAGCACACACTTAAAAGATAATATTTAAAGGTTTACCTGCAAGATATCAATTTTTCCTGTAGAATCACAGGGGCTTGTTACGATTTTTTTTTTATCCCTCAACTGACAACTCTAAAAACCGTTTTTAGAGTTGTCAGTTGAGGGATAAAAAAAATCGTAACAAGAATAGAATTGTAGAATATAATTCAAAGTTAACTGTCTACAAGTTCTGACAAGGTTTTGATAATTACAATAAATAATCAAGTGATCTTATATTTGTAGGTTACATTTTATAATTTTATTTTATTTTATAGGGTTTGAAGTTTGAAGTGTTAAAATCAACTTTTGAAGAAAATTTTGATAAAGCTAGTTTCAACAGTCCAGTTGATTATGTGAAAGAAACAGCAAAACAGAAAACCATTGAGGTGGCCTTAAAACTAGTAAATGATCAGGTAATAAAGCTTTTGCAAATCATATGGTCCTAAAATTGTGTGATGAAATTCTTGCGACTTGCCAACCCCTCTTTCCAGTCCATTCCTAAAGCTTCTCCCCATACTTTCCAGTCCACTCCTATGCCTCAGATCTCTAATTATTACCCAACATTAAGGTGATATTTTTTATCTTCACTTAAATGGATAATGATTGTTGTGAATTTTAAAACTTCTCGGGTCTGTCACCAAACTATTGTTTGTTTCGTGTAACAGAATATGTAAGGCATCATTTTTTCCGTTTGAAATTGTATCCGGTGGAAAGAATTTAATATTAAATTTTATGTCACGGTAAATATTTTATAATAAAATACTTTCCATTGCTATAAAAAAGTATCCGGATAATAAATTATACTAAGGTCTGTGTGTTATATTATGTCTGAAGCTGATTATTAAATCACGAGACGCATCTGTAATATTAATACCTACACTCAATGACTCATAGATAAATCACCCGATCCATCAAATGAGCTAATTCGGATAATATTTTATACTAAGGTATGTTATATTATTTCCGACACTGATTAATAAATCACCCGACCCATCCGGAAAATATTTTATAAATACAATTTACAGGTAAATATATATATACGGAAAATATATTATAGCCAGAACCATGTCAATTTAAATTACAGATTGAGTAGTATTCAAACCCATTATAAAATCAATAGAGTCATGTAAGTTTAAATATATTAAAAATTTGATTCATCGTTAACAGTAGATATTAAATAATGGAAGAAGAAGAATACAATGATATAGTTACATATATACATGTACAAGACCAAAAGTATCCACAGAATGCAGAAACTAGTAATGTTTGATTTACAAGTATCACCACAGTATATTAGTGAAGAAGATAATGAAACGGAGAGTGCAAATTAAATATTGTGTACTCCTCAACCAAAGCGAATGAGGAAAAGTAACAAGAGAAAATCTTATGAATATTAATAAAGCATTGTAATTGTAATGATTTATATATTTACTTAAAAAATACTGCAGTAATAAAGAAATGGTACACTAGTATTAAGTACATATTTATTTGCAGCAATGTAAATTAATTAATTGAAAAAATTATTAATATTTAAAATCCTCTATAATATTTTTTCAGGATGAAATATAATATGCAATGTTATCCACGGATATATTTTAATATTAAATTTCTTCCACCTCATCCGGAAAATATATAATAGCATTGGAAGAAATGTAATATTGAAATCTTGTCCAAGGATAATATTTTATATTAAAAATATTCCGCCGGAAAGAATATTATGGAGGAAAAAATAAAATGTTACAATTACACGTAATAAGTGCTGTTACCATAGTAATACAAAATCATGTCATCAGATGTTAGTTCTGTCATTGCAATGGAACCTCAGATACCATAGTAACCAAAAGTAACGTTATCTTTGTTTTATATTTCAGAGTTCACCAGACCTTGTTATATGAACTGTTACCATAGTAACCGAAAAAATATTATGTTTGTTGTCTTTATTTCAGAATCCACCTGACCTTGTTATAGGAACTGATACCATAGTTACTCAAGATAATGTCATTTTTGAAAAGCCAAAGGATAAAAATCATGCCTGTGAAATGCTTAAGATGTAAGTTTATTTATGACATGAGAATCCTATTGTAGATTCGTATGTCAATCATGTAAGATATGAAAATAAAATTAATCACTCAAATGAAGAATTTAATAAAAAGAATAAAAATAAACTTAAAAGAAAATATAAAAATGCAGTTGAACAGGAATATCTAGATATTTATAATAAGAAACTTGAATCAATAAATGATAAAGGTAAACTTCTTTTATTTAAAACTTAAAAAACTGAATACATACTAGAATTTTACTTAAAATATCCAGATAATGCGATCAGAAAATTGATATGTCAAATTAGAGTAAGTGACCATTCCTTAGGCATTGAAAGGGGACGATACTATATAATTCCTAGACATTTAGGACTTTGTGAAAAATGTGGAGTAGTCGATGACGAGGCACATTTCTTTTTATATTGTGCGATTAATGACAGATTAAAAACAGCTTTTCTCGATGACTTTCTATATCCGTCTAGAATTAATACATTAAATGATATTGACAAGATTGAAAATATTCTTAATCCTACTTCTGATTGGCTGAATTTTAAAATTCTTCTCCTCTGAAACCGTTTGGCCAAATGAACCGAAACTTGGTAGGAAGCATCTATGGGCAGACCTCTCTAAACAATGCACATTTTGTCCCGATCCATTAACAAATATGGCCACCACAGGTAATTCTTGTTTCTGATTGGCTGATTTTTTTTAATCTTCTCCTCTGAAACCGCTTGGCCAAATGAACCGAAACTTGGTAGGAAGCATCTATGGAATGTCGTCTATGAAGATTGCTCATTTCGTCCCGATCGGTTAACAAACATGGCTACCACTGAAACTTGGTAGGAAGCATCTATGGAATGTCCTCTATGAAGATTGCTCATTTCGTCCCGATCGGTTAGCAAACATGGCCACCACATGCAATTCTTGTTTCTGATTGGTTGATTTCTAAAAAATCTTCTCCTTTGAAACTGCTTAGCCATATGAACCGAAACTTGGTAGGAAGCATCTACATGTATGGAAGGTTCTGTATTAAGTTTCCTCAAAACAGAATGAAAGGTGAGCGACACAGGCTCAGCCCACTGAGCCTCTAGTTGTTTGTTTGTGTATGTGTTTGATCCATTTTTTGTTTGTTTGTAGCCTTTGACCCTATATTGGGTGTAATTTGTGCTAATAAAGAATTATTAGATTAAAATATAAATATATTTAGTGATCATCTCAAACTAATTACACAAATCAGTTATATCATGGTGGTCAGTTTTATTGGTGGAGGAAACTGGAGAAACCCCCAACCTGCCGCAAGTTACTGACATACTTTATCACATAATGTTGTATCGAGTACACCTTGCCTGAGCGGGGTTCGAACCCACAACGTTAGTGGTGATAGGCACTGATTGCATAGGTAGTTATGAATCCAACTACTGTAAGATCACGACAGCCCTCCTAATTATACATAAAAAGTCGAATTGGTAATAATCACAAGTTGATTGTGGGACTAAAAATATAATATATAGAAATAGAAAATATGTATTTGTTTAATGATGAAAAGCAAGGTTATTTCATCAATATCAGCCCAAAAAAAACCAAACGAACAAGGAAACAACTACCTCTTACCTCATATCACTGAACACAATAAAAAGACCCTGACATATGGCAGTGGAAATCTAGGTTCTGGCTTGGAACAGACACAACAATATGGTGGGGTTGAACTGGTTCATGGAATCTCAGTCCTTCCTTCTTGATAATCGCATGCTTAAAAGGGTCAATACATTATGTGTTCCACAAAGGACTGAGACAGTGGGAATACATTCTTTATATTAAAATTGCCATTGTTCGACATCTACGTGTGTGACTAAATTCCAATTGGTAAGACCCTAGTCTATTAATATCAACTGAATACAATAATGCAGCCTTTGTGTATAATTTTAATCTTTCCATATATACAAATGTATTGATATATTACCTTTGTGAATTTGTAACACAGAGTATTGAAAGCACACATTTGTGTGCTTATTGGTAGCACATGTGTATTGATAACATGTGTATATTGAGAACCACTGTGTAGATTGGCAAGATCTTTGTGATTGATTGGCTGTTGCTTATTGTCATGTGATCAGTATTTCAGTTATATCAGGGCTCTACAGTAAAAACAAAATTCAACTTGTCCCTTTGGACAAGTAGGTTTAAAAACTCCAAAGCCATATTTAACTTGTCCAAAATAATATAATGATGAAAAATTAAAGATTTCAAATGCTTGTATTTATCTTTTTCAAGCCTTCCTGACCAATGGGTCCAAAAGTCACTTATTCTGATTCTGATTGATGAGACAGAGAGTCTCTAAAAGTGAGAGATTGCAAATCCCCTCATATCAATCTCTACAAATTTACCAGCACTGATTCCTTAAATTAGTCAGAATGAATTATTTTATCACTTGTCCTTTCAGACCAGTATGCACCAACAGAAGTTACTTGTCCGACAAAGTTTTGAGATTATACTGAACACGCAGGCAAGTGTTATTGTCAAGGCCTGTATATTTATGACAGAGATTATACTGAACACAGTGTGTTATTGTCAAGGCCTGTATATTTATGACAGAGATTATACTGAACACAGTGTTATTGTCAAGGCCTGTATATTTATGACAGAGATTATACTGAACACAGTGTTATTGTCAAGGCCTGTATATTTATGACAGAGATTATACTGAACACAGTGTTATTGTCAAGGCCTGTATATTTATGACAGAGATTATACTGAACACAGTGTTATTGTCAAGGCCTGTATATTTATGACAGAGATTATACTGAACACAGTGTTATTGTCAAGGCCTGTATATTTATGACAGAGATTATACTGAACACAGTGTTATTGTCAAGGCCTGTATATTTATGACAGAGATTATACTGAACACAGTGTGTTATTGTCAAGGCCTGTATATTTATGACAGAGATTATACTGAACACAGTGTTATTGTCAAGGCCTGTATATTTATGACAGAGATTATACTGAACACAGTGTTATTGTCAAGGCCTGTATATTTCTGACAGAGATTATACTGAACACACAGTGTTATTGTCAAGGCCTGTATATTTATGACAGAGATTATACTGAACACAGTGTTATTGTCAAGGCCTGTATATTTATGACAGAGATTATACTGAACACAGTGTTATTGTCAAGGCCTGTATATTTATGACAAGAGCCAGTGTTTATTGATATGAATTATAGATATTGACAATACACTGCAAAACTAAACCAAACCCTGAATAAACCGGAATCCTGTATAAACCGAACTTTAAATAAAGTCCTAAAGTATGAAATGTTTGTTAATTTAACCTGTATAAACCAACCACCTGTCTATTCAGAACACAAAAGTTTAGACAGGTTTCACTATCTTGCTTTTTGAGGGGCCATCATGGTTGTGATCTTATGGTGGTTAGATTTACAACTATCTATACAATCAGTACCTATCACATCATGGTTGTGATCTTATGGTGGTTAGATTTACAACTATCTATACAATCAGTACCTATCACATCATGGTTGTGATCTTATGGTGGTTAGATTTACAACTATCTATACAATCAGTACCTATCACATCATGGTTGTGATCTTATGGTGGTTAGATTTACAACTATCTATACAATCAGTACCTATCACATCATGGTTGTGATCTTATGGTGGTTAGATTTACAACTATCTATACAATCAGTACCTATCACATCATGGTTGTGATCTTATGGTGGTTAGATTTACAACTATCTATACAATCAGTACCTATCACATCATGGTTGTGATCTTATGGTGGTTAGATTTACAACTATCTATACAATCAGTACCTATCACATCATGGTTGTGATCTTATGGTGGTTAGATTTACAACTATCTATACAATCAGTACCTATCACCACTAACGTTGTGAGTTCCAATCTCGCTTAGGCGAGGTATACTAGATACAACATTATGTTATAAAGTTTGTCAGTGACTTGCGACAGGTCTGTGGTTTTCTTTGGGTTCTCTGGTTTCCTCCACCAATAAAACTGACCGCTACGATATAGCTGAAATATTGTTGAAAGTGACATTAAACACCATAACACTAACCCTCTTTGTTTTTGATTTTGTTACAGATTTAGTGGTAAAGTACATACAGTATGGACAGCTGTTGTTTTGATTACACCTGTCAATTCTCCAGGTAAACTTTAAATAAATGTTTTATAAAAATAGACAATTCTCCAGGTAAACTTCAAATAAATGTTTTATAAAAATAGACAATTCTCCAGGTAAACTTCAAATAAATGTTTTATAAAAATAGACAATTCTCCAGGTAAACTTCAAATAAATGTTTTATAAAAATAGACAATTCTCCAGGTAAACTTCAAATAAATGTTTTATAAAAATAGACAATTCTCCAGGTAAACTTCAAATAAATGTTTTATAAAAATAGACAATTCTCCAGGTAAACTTCAAATAAATGTTTTATAAAAATAGACAATTCTCCAGGTAAACTTCAAATAAATGTTTTATAAAAATAGACAATTCTCCAGGTAAACTTCAAATAAATGTTTTATAAAAATAGACAATTCTCCAGGTAAACTTCAAATAAATGTTTTATAAAAATAGACAATTCTCCAGGTAAACTTCAAATAAATGTTTTATAAAAATAGACAATTCTCCAGGTAAACTTCAAATAAATGTTTTATAAAAATAGACAATTCTCCAGGTAAACTTCAAATAATTTTTTTTTATAAAAATAGTCAATTCTCCAGGTAAACTTCAAATAAATGTTTTATAAAAATAGACAATTCTCCAGGTAAACTTCAAATAAATGTTTTAGAAAAATAGATTCTACATCTACTACATTTGTATTTCATATTATGAATCATTTGTTTCTTCCAAGATAAAAAAAAAATGGCCGTCCTGACCAGTTGATCATAAAGTAGTTGAATTTACATCTATTGGTGTAATCGGTGCCCGTCATGACTAACATTGTGATTATCTACCCATGGCGAAGAGTACACGATGTAACCTCATGTGATAAATTTTGTCAGATCGTGGGTTTTACATGAGTATTCTGGTTTCTTCCATCAATGAAACTAACTGCCATGCAATAAATTGTCTGGTATGGATCCAAACTATTTTTGTGAAATTCGTAATGCAAATTACATTTTTTAAGTCGACATAAGAAATTTGCAGCTTTTTGATAAGAAGTGAGTGATTGATTACTGGCCCCTGATAGGATCTGGTTGATTACGGACCCCTGGTAGGATCTGGTGAGTGATTGATTACTGGCCCCTGGTAGGATCTGGTTGATTGATTACTGGCCCCTGGTAGGATCTTGTGAGTGATTGATTACTGGCCCCTGGTAGGATCTGGTGAGTGATTGATTACTGGCCCCTGGTAGGATCTGGTTGATTACTGGCCCCTGGTAGGATCTGGTTGATTACTGGCCCCTGGTAGGATCTGGTGAGTGATTGATTACTGGCCCCTGGTAGGATCTGGTGAGTGATTGATTACTGGCCCCTGGTAGGATCTGGTGAGTGATTGATTACTGGCCCCTGGTAGGATCTGGTGAGTGATTGATTACTGGCACCTGGTAGGATCTGGTTGATTACTGGCCCCTGGTAGGATCTGGTTGATTACTGGCCCCTGGTAGGATCTGATTGATTACTGGCCCCTGATAGGATCTGGTTGATTACTGGCCCATGGTAGGATCTGGTGAGTGATTGATTACTGGCCCCTGATAGGATCTGGTTGGTTACTGGCCCCTGGTAGGATCTGGTGGGTGATTGATTACTGGTCCCTGGTAGGATCTGGTTGATTACTGACCCCTGGTAGGATCTGGTGAGTGATTGATTACTGGCCCCTGGTAGGATCTGGTGAGTGATTGATTACTGGCCCCTGGTAGGATCTTGTGAGTGATTGATTACTGGCCCCTGGTAGTATCTGGTGAGTGATTGATTACTGACCCCTGGTAGGGTCTGGTGAGTGATTGATTACTGGCCCCTGGTAGGATCTGGTGAGTGATTGATTACTGGCGCCTGGTAGGATCTGGTGAGTGATTGATTACTGGTCCCTGGTAGGATCTGGTGAGTGATTGATTACTGGCCCCTGGTAGGATCTGGTGAATGATTGATTACTGGCCCCTGGTAGGATCTGGTGAGTGATTGATTACTGGCCCCTGGTAGGATATGGTGAGTGATTGATTACTGGCCCCTGGTAGGATCTGGTGAGTGATTGACTACTGTTCCCTGGTAGGATCTGGTTGATTACTGGCCCCTGGTAGGATCTGGTGAGTGGTTGATTACTGGCCCCTGGTAGGATCTTGTGAGTGATTGATTACTGGCCCCTGGTAGGATCTGGTGAGTGATTGATTACTGGTCCCTGGTAGGATCTGGTGGGGTTAAATTCAACTTATACAAATGTACTATACATTAAGTATTGATAAATATGTTTTAGCTATTAAACCACTGAATGGAATTCAAGTCAATTTTTTAAAATAGCACCTTTCTTTGTGGCATAGGGCTAGGGGTAGGGTATTTAAGGCCCAAAATTGTTACGAAACATTATGTGATCAAGTTTGTTAGTGACTTGCTGCTGGTCGGTCGGTCGTTTTCTCTGTGTACTCCAGTTTCCTTCACCAATATAACTGACCACCATGATATAACTAAAATATTGTTAAAAGAGCTGTTAAACCTCATAACCATAACCCTCTATTCATTCTTGGAAATTGAGGTACACATAAGACATCTCTTCACTTTATGTATAAATATCTTTTACAGTATTTAAGGGGAAGACTGTATGTAAAGAAGATGGCAGATTTAATATTACAGAATTTCAAGAATCTACAGATGTTATGATGATGAATCTTACACCAGAAATAATTACAGCCTATGTAGATACTGGAGAATCAATGTATGTACATGTTTAATGACATTCATGTCAAGTGAGTGAGTGATTGTTGTTTAACACCAACTCAGCAATTTTTCAGCTATATCATGACGAGAACAAGTTAATTTTCAATGAAATGATGATGATGTCTACTTTGTACGAGACCAACATGCTTAGTTGGATTTTTATAGCGCTAGCTCACTGAAACAACAGTCCATGGATAGACATGTCGCCCCATGCGGACACATTATTCTGATTCTGAGCCAACCAGTCTTTGCTCTTTCTCCTTAATGCTGCATGGTTAGCGGAGAAGCAACAAAAACCAATTTTTTAGTCTTTGGCTTGACCAGATCAGGGCTCGAATCCATGATCTACCGCACTCGAGGCGAGCACCCTAATCATTACACCACCGATGCGTTTCATTCATGTCAAGTTGTATGAACTTTAAGGCAGTGTGATTATCAGATACTTAATTCAAAATGTTGATACAATTTTAGGATCTTAGCTCACTCAGTTGTAGGGCATATGAACTATTGACTTCCATTGTCCGCCTGTAAGCTTTTTCACATTTCAATTTTCTTCTGCAAAATTGCTGGTTCAATTTTGCGGGGATGACCCATGCTAAGAGTACATTTAGATTTTTTGCAAATGAATCTGATGCTCCATGGCGAAGGGGCCATTATGGGTCTAAAAACAGAAAATTTAGTCAATCTTAATTAGTTAAACCAGCAATAGATGCAGCATCGATATATCATTCTGACATGTAGATTTAAATTTGTTCTAACGAAGGTCCCAGGGTCTATGTGGCCTAAGTATAAATGGATTGAATCATTAATTTGATACACAGATTCAAGCTTGCACAAATGAAGACCCCAGGGTCTGTTGGATCAGAGCCTTTTGTTTTTCATAAGAATAAATTAAAACCTGGAATCGAAAGTACCCATTATGCTGAAATGATCTTTAAATAAAGGTGTGATCTTGTTACAAATATAAGTACCAAAAAAATGTATATAGTCATGTAGTAACTGTCTTTCCACAGTCACTCAGAATAACTTATTAAGAGAACACAATTTCAGTGTACTGTTAGCATGTAATTATCAATTGCTAATCATCAAGACCACAAAGAAATATTTAATGCTTAAGACAAGTCTTTGTTTAACAATTAAACATCATGTTGGCCTATTTTTTTTTAAACAGGACGCACTTTGACCTGATATAATGTTTGACTAGTCATTGTAATATTTAAAGAAAAAGAAAATGCTGTCATTTGACTGCTCTTGTTTTTATTTTCATTATCATGGACAGGACAGGAAGTTATAGATTACAATATGGTAACAAGGAATTATGGGATGTACAATGTAATGTAAATTATCGGTAGATGTTGTTGTTTTTTCTTTATTTCTTTTGGACGTTACACTAACATCTGACAACATCTCATTTATGTCATGTTATGTTGTAAGACATAATAGTGTCCTATGTTAAAGTCCCCCTGGACAATATTTTATAGAGGTTGCGATATGAAATAGTGTCGGGTGCTATGAAATTGTGTCCTAGTATAGGGTTAGGGTAGGGTTAGGGTAAGACTTAATAGTGTCCTATGTTAAAGTGTCCCCCCGGACAATATTTTATAGAGATTGCGATATGAAATAGTGTCCGGTGCTATGAAATTGTGTCCTAGTATAGGGTTAGGGTAAGACATAATAGTGTCCTATGTTAAAGTGTCCCCCCAGACAATATTTTATAGAGATTGCGATATGAAATAGAGTCTGCTGGACACTATAACATATGTAAAAGTGTCCGGCGGATACTTTGAACTAGAGGACACAATTAAATGCTACAATGTAACCTTTCATTCATCTTTGACCATTCAATCATATGAAAGACAGTTGATAAATATATTGACCAATTGGACAACAGCTCTTCACATGTACTCTGTCTTAAATGGTAGGCTCATCACTGATTGGTCGGTTGAAAATATGAACATTAACTAAGGGTAATAACAAAATTACCGAACAATCTTACAAAGGGAAAGTCAAAACTCATAAGTATATAAAGACAAAATCAGTCAACAACCGGAAAACTGTGAAAACCGTAATGACCCTGACTTGGTACAGGAATTTCTAAAGAAATGGTGGGTTGAATCAAATTTTAAAGTGCCAACATGAGCACATATTTAATGTAGTTAGATGTTAGTGTATCAGCAGAAATATTTGATTTAGATTTGGATAGTATTAATTAGTTTAACTGTCACTTTCAGGGACAAAGCTGGAGGGTATGGAATACAAGCTATTGGTGGAACAATGATAGAGGGAATTCATGGAGACTATTTCAATGTCATGGGATTTCCATTACACAAATTTTGTTGTCATGTGTTACAAATATTTTGTCAAAACCAAACATACATTTGATTAAACTTCAGTTTAATGTGGGGCTAGCCTAAGGAATCTGTTCTCTCTTTATAAATAGCATTGTATATTGTATGTAAGGAATCTTATTTTTACCTTATACTAGATTATCTATAGAAATATTTTTAATTGCAAGAAGCTTTTGGAGCAAATTTTGTTCTAGTAAGCCCTAAAATCGGAATCAGCTGAACAAATTTTGGCACCATTTCCATGGAAACGACAAAAAGGGAGGAGTTTTGAAATGTTTACCTTTTTTCTACAAAGCTTTGTGAAACTTCAAATAAATATGTGTTATGATGTATAGAAACATTCGAGAATTTTAAAATTGATAAAAAAAATTAAAAATTTGAAACTTTCTATGTTAAATGCTAAATTACTGCAGTTAAATACAAGGCGAAAGCCTTCCGTAATTATTTTTGGAATGGATATCCTCAAAAGGGGCACATGTGACGTTTTAGGGTTCAGTGGGCTTAGGAGACATTTGTAATAGTTCACTATTATACCTACCTATCTTTGATGTTCATTTTCATGTCTAGCTATTTTTCAGCTATATTGTTACTATCAGATTTAATTTGGAACTAACATCAAGACATCCCCTGCCATGAGTCTGTGTCTAGAAATCTTAACATTGGGGTAGGCATCATGGCATGAACATTTACCGTTGAACGAGTATGCATAATATAACATATCAATAAGCTGAAGTGTGTCTTTCCTGACAGTCATGTCGACCACCGAAACAGATGTCATTTTTATTAGAACTGCAGGCTAAGACAAACTTTTTTGGGGTATAAGTTAGGTATATAATTATTGACCTCACAGTGACTGTTAGATTAAGAACAGCAATAAAAGTGATCAAAGCAATGTTCATTGCCTAATTTATGGATGATTTTTCTTAATATTTAATTAACAAATACGAATCCATCAGGTTGTGTATGTATATGAAATAAAGTAGTGAAATGTTTTTGTCTTTTGTGTTCTTATTCTAGCTGCCTGCTCCAAAGCACTGCACACATTTTGTAAGAATGTTTTTTTTATAGTAATATCTCACTGAAGTTCATTTTAGATGTTTCTTGAAGTTCATTTTGGATGTTTCTTGAAGTTCATTTTGGATATTTCTTGAAGTTCATTTTAGATGTTTCTTGAAGTTCATTTTGGATGTTTCTTGAAGTTCATTTTGGATGTTTTTTGAAGTTCATTTTAGATGTTTCTTGAAGTTCATTTTGGATGTTTCTTGAAGTTCATTTTGGATGTTTCTTGAAGTTCATTTTAGATGTTTCTTGAAGTTCATTTTGGATGTTTCTTACAGTTCATTTTTGGATGGTTCTTTAAATCATTTAAGATGGTTTATAACATTTACTTTTGATGGTTATTGAGGAATAATTCTTGGAATTCATTTAGGATGGTTCTTAAATTTCATTTGGGATTGTTCTTTTCATTCACTTAAGCTTGCTCTTGTTCCTTCATGTCCAATACCAAATGGTTGTATTGGATGACATAGGTACATAACTTGCTCCTAGGACAGGAAGTAAATATGTGCCTCGTGTATGGAGAATGGCATGCAGAGATGTAGTAGTGGACTGGAAAGTGGGGAAGGGGCAAGCTTCAGGAGAGGACCAGAATGGGGGAGCAAGCTTCAGGAGAGGACCAGAATGGGGGAGCAAGCTTTCAAAATTGAAGCAAACAAATATAAAAAATAAAGGTATTTTGACTTCCAAGGACATCCTTAAACCTCTTGCTCAACCGAACATTTTTTCCTGCCATGATAAAAATTCAGCTTTTAAAAAAGGTGGGGGCATGTGTCCCTCCTTGCACACCCACACCCTGCTACTGTGCCTCTGGCATGGTCTTACTAAAGAACTATACAATGGTCATTGTATACAGATTTGGTTCATTTATGAGGAGGTGTTTTAAACAAAATTCCTCATAGAATTGAATGTTAAACAATGTCCAATTGTGGCTGACCAGGACAAAAAAATAGGTACCATACCAAGAACCAACATCACACACTGGTGGCTGGCCAGAGCAGACAACATAATCTTGGGTGACTTTGAAGAACCAAGAACATAATCTTGGGGGGCTGATCAGAACCAGCAATGCAAACTGGTTGCTGATCAAAACCACCAATACAAAATGTGGTGGCAGACCAGACATAAGGATACAAACTTTGTTGGCTGAAAAGAACCAACAACACAAATTTTCTAGGCTGACCAGAATCACTTTAACATGACAAACTGGAATGGATCTCCAGAACCAACAACACAAACTATGATTGAAGACCAGAAACAACAAAACAAACTGGGTGGCTGACCTGAAACAACAACACAAAGCATGGTGGCTGACCTGAAACAACAACACAAAGCGTGGTGGCTGACCTGAAACAACAACACAAAGTGTGGTGGCTGACCTGAAACAACAACACAAAGCATGGTGGCTGACCTGAAACAACAACACAAAGCATGGTGGCTGACCTGAAACAACAACACAAAGCATGGTGGCTGACCTGAAACAACAACACAAAGCGTGGTGGCTGACCTGAAACAACAACACAAAGGGTGGTGGCTGACCTGAAACAACAACACAAAGCGTGGTGGCTGACCTGAAACAACAACACAAAGCATGGTGGCTGACCTGAAACAACAACACAAAGGGTGGTGGCTGACCTGAAACAACAACACAAAGCATGGTGGCTGACCTGAAACAACAACACAAAGTGTGGTGGCTGACCTGAAACAACAACACAAAGTGTGGTGGCTGACCTGAAACAACAACACAAAGTGTGGTGGCTGACCTGAAACAACAACACAAAGCATGGTGGCTGACCTGAAACAACAACACAAAGCATGGTGGCTGACCTGAAACAACAACACAAAGTGTGGTGGCTGACCTGAAACAACAACACAAAGGGTGGTGGCTGACCTGAAACAACAACACAAAGCGTGGTGGCTGACCTGAAACAACAACACAAAGGGTGGTGGCTGACCTGAAACAACAACACAAAGCATGGTGGCTGACCTGAAACAACAACACAAAGTGTGGTGGCTGACCTGAAACAACAACACAAAGGGTGGTGGCTGACCTGAAACAACAACACAAAGCATGGTGGCTGACCTGAAACAACAACACAAAGTGTGGTGGCTGACCTGAAACAACAACACAAAGTGTGGTGGCTGACTTGAAACAACAACACAAAGCATGGTGGCTGACCTGAAACAACAACACAAAGGGTGGTGGCTGACCTGAAACAACAACACAAAGCATGGTGGCTGACCTGAAACAACAACACAAAGGGTGGTGGCTGACCTGAAACAACAACACAAAGCATGGTGGCTGACCTGAAACAACAACACAAAGTGTGGTGGCTGACCTGAAACAACAACACAAAGGGTGGTGGCTGACCTGAAACAACAACACAAAGCATGGTGGCTGACCTGAAACAACAACACAAAGCGTGGTGGCTGACCTGAAACAACAACACAAAGTGTGGTGGCTGACCTGAAACAACAACACAAAGTGTGGTGGCTGACCTGAAACAACAACACAAAGCATGGTGGCTGACCTGAAACAACAACACAAAGGGTGGTGGCTGACCTGAAACAACAACACAAAGTGTGGTGGCTGACCTGAAACAACAACACAAAGTGTGGTGGCTGACCTGAAACAACAACACAAAGTGTGGTGGCTGACCTGAAACAACAACACAAAGTGTGGTGGCTGACCTGAAACAACAACACAAAGCATGGTGGCTGACCTGAAACAACAACACAAAGCGTGGTGGCTGACCTGAAACAACAACACAAAGTGTGGTGGCTGACCTGAAACAACAACACAAAGTGTGGTGGCTGACCTGAAACAACAACACAAAGCATGGTGGCTGACCTGAAACAACAACACAAAGCATGGTGGCTGACCTGAAACAACAACACAAAGTGTGGTGGCTGACCTGAAACAACAACACAAAGGGTGGTGGCTGACCTGAAACAACAACACAAAGGGTGGTGGCTGACCTGAAACAACAACACAAAGCATGGTGGCTGACCTGAAACAACAACACAAAGTGTGGTGGCTGACCTGAAACAACAACACAAAGCATGGTGGCTGACCTGAAAAAACAACACAAAGTGTGGTGGCTGACCTGAAACAACAACACAAAGTGTGGTGGCTGACCTGAAACAACAACACAAAGCATGGTGGCTGACCTGAAACAACAACACAAAGTGTGGTGGCTGACCTGAAACAACAACACAAAGCGTGGTGGCTGACCTGAAACAACAACACAAAGCATGGTGGCTGACCTGAAACAACAACACAAAGTGTGGTGGCTGACCTGAAACAACAACACAAAGCATGGTGGCTGACCTGAAACAACAACACAAAGTGTGGTGGCTGACCTGAAACAACAACACAAAGCATGGTGGCTGACCTGAAACAACAACACAAAGCGTGGTGGCTGACCTGAAACAACAACACAAAGGGTGGTGGCTGACCTGAAACAACAACACAAAGTGTGGTGGCTGACCTGAAACAACAACACAAAGCATGGTGGCTGACCTGAAACAACAACACAAAGTGTGGTGGCTGACCTGAAACAACAACACAAAGCGTGGTGGCTGACCTGAAACAACAACACAAAGCGTGGTGGCTGACCTGAAACAACAACACAAAGTGTGGTGGCTGACCTGAAACAACAACACAAAGTGTGGTGGCTGACCTGAAACAACAACACAAAGCATGGTGGCTGACCTGAAACAACAACACAAAGTGTGGTGGCTGACCTGAAACAACAACACAAAGCGTGGTGGCTGACCTGAAACAACAACACAAAGCATGGTGGCTGACCTGAAACAACAACACAAAGGGTGGTGGCTGACCTGAAACAACAACACAAAGTGTGGTGGCTGACCTGAAACAACAACACAAAGCATGGTGGCTGACCTGAAACAACAACACAAAGCATGGTGGCTGACCTGAAACAACAACACAAAGGGTGGTGGCTGACCTGAAACAACAACACAAAGTGTGGTGGCTGACCTGAAACAACAACACAAAGGGTGGTGGCTGACATGAAACAACAACACAAAGTGTGGTGGCTGACCTGAAACAACAACACAAAGCATGGTGGCTGACCTGAAACAACAACACAAAGCATGGTGGCTGACCTGAAACAACAACACAAAGCATGGTGGCTGACCTGAAACAACAACACAAAGGGTGGTGGCTGACCTGAAACAACAACACAAAGCGTGGTGGCTGACCTGAAACAACAACACAAAGTGTGGTGGCTGACCTGAAACAACAACACAAAGCGTGGTGGCTGACCTGAAACAACAACACAAAGTGTGGTGGCTGACCTGAAACAACAACACAAAGTGTGGTGGCTGACCTGAAACAACAACACAAAGCATGGTGGCTGACCTGAAACAACAACACAAAGGGTGGTGGCTGACCTGAAACAACAACACAAAGCATGGTGGCTGACCTGAAACAACAACACAAAGCATGGTGGCTGACCTGAAACAACAACACAAAGTGTGGTGGCT
This sequence comes from Bathymodiolus brooksi, assembly GCA_963680875.1. Lineage (NCBI taxonomy): Eukaryota > Metazoa > Mollusca > Bivalvia > Mytilida > Modiolidae > Bathymodiolus > Bathymodiolus brooksi. The sequence continues at coordinate 68,799,944 of OY804582.1, forward strand.
GACCTGAAACAACAACACAAAGTGTGGTGGCTGACCTGAAACAACAACACAAAGGGTGGTGGCTGACCTGAAACAACAACACAAAGCATGGTGGCTGACCTGAAACAACAACACAAAGCGTGGTGGCTGACCTGAAACAACAACACAAAGCATGGTGGCTGACCTGAAACAACAACACAAAGCGTGGTGGCTGACCTGAAACAACAACACAAAGCATGGTGGCTGACCTGAAACAACAACACAAAGCATGGTGGCTGACCTGAAACAACAACACAAAGTGTGGTGGCTGACCTGAAACAACAACACAAAGTGTGGTGGCTGACCTGAAACAACAACACAAAGCGTGGTGGCTGACCTGAAACAACAACACAAAGTGTGGTGGCTGACCTGAAACAACAACACAAAGTGTGGTGGCTGACCTGAAACAACAACACAAAGCATGGTGGCTGACCTGAAACAACAACACAAAGGGTGGTGGCTGACCTGAAACAACAACACAAAGCATGGTGGCTGACCTGAAACAACAACACAAAGCGTGGTGGCTGACCTGAAACAACAACACAAAGCATGGTGGCTGACCTGAAACAACAACACAAAGGGTGGTGGCTGACCTGAAACAACAACACAAAGCATGGTGGCTGACCTGAAACAACAACACAAAGCGTGGTGGCTGACCTGAAACAACAACACAAAGCATGGTGGCTGACCTGAAACAACAACACAAAGGGTGGTGGCTGACCTGAAACAACAACACAAAGCATGGTGGCTGACCTGAAACAACAACACAAAGCATGGTGGCTGACCTGAAACAACAACACAAAGTGTGGTGGCTGACCTGAAACAACAACACAAAGGGTGGTGGCTGACCTGAAACAACAACACAAAGGGTGGTGGCTGACCTGAAACAACAACACAAAGCGTGGTGGCTGACCTGAAACAACAACACAAAGCGTGGTGGCTGACCTGAAACAACAACACAAAGCATGGTGGCTGACCTGAAACAACAACACAAAGGGTGGTGGCTGACCTGAAACAACAACACAAAGTGTGGTGGCTGACCTGAAACAACAACACAAAGCATGGTGGCTGACCTGAAACAACAACACAAAGGGTGGTGGCTGACCTGAAACAACAACACAAAGGGTGGTGGCTGACCTGAAACAACAACACAAAGCATGGTGGCTGACCTGAAACAACAACACAAAGTGTGGTGGCTGACCTGAAACAACAACACAAAGCGTGGTGGCTGACCTGAAACAACAACACAAAGTGTGGTGGCTGACCTGAAACAACAACACAAAGTGTGGTGGCTGACCTGAAACAACAACACAAAGTGTGGTGGCTGACCTGAAACAACAACACAAAGTGTGGTGGCTGACCTGAAACAACAACACAAAGCATGGTGGCTGACCTGAAACAACAACACAAAGTGTGGTGGCTGACCTGAAACAACAACACAAAGCATGGTGGCTGACCTGAAACAACAACACAAAGGGTGGTGGCTGACCTGAAACAACAACACAAAGGGTGGTGGCTGACCTGAAACAACAACACAAAGCATGGTGGCTGACCTGAAACAACAACACAAAGTGTGGTGGCTGACCTGAAACAACAACACAAAGCGTGGTGGCTGACCTGAAACAACAACACAAAGTGTGGTGGCTGACCTGAAACAACAACACAAAGTGTGGTGGCTGACCTGAAACAACAACACAAAGTGTGGTGGCTGACCTGAAACAACAACACAAAGTGTGGTGGCTGACCTGAAACAACAACACAAAGCATGGTGGCTGACCTGAAACAACAACACAAAGCATGGTGGCTGACCTGAAACAACAACACAAAGGGTGGTGGCTGACCTGAAACAACAACAAAAACTTGAATGGCTGACAAGAACGAACAACACAAACTGGCGTGGTCGACCAGCAGCAATGACACAACCTGGAATAGCTGACCAGAAACAACACAAACTTGAATGGCTGACAAGAACTAACAACACAATATTAATAGGGTCGATACATGCAAATTGTTAACTAGTACTTCTTAAGTTAAACTGAAAGCATGTTAAAAGTTGTCTACATTTACACAAGATTTTGATAATTACTATCCAACTTTTAAACAACTGGAGTTACTTTGATTTATATGAAATGATTCTGGGGGTAAGTGGAGGGAGGGTTAGGGAACGACCATTTAACTTGAAGGGGGGGGGGGGGGGGGGGGGGTATGGTTTTTTTCTAAAAAAAATATTCTGATTCCCAATGTTGCTGAAAAAAATATTCTGATTCTGGTGGAGGAAAAAAATAATAATCTGATTCAGAGTTTTTGTCATATAACCTGATGTTAAAATCTGGGGAAAAAAATTCGCTTTCCGCGACAAAAAAAAATATTCTAACTCTTGTGTTGTCCGAAAAAAAAATTCTGAACGAAACAAAAAACAAACCATAACCTCCCCCTTCAAGTTAAATGGTCGGTCCCTTAGAGACAAAAAGTATCGTATATGTATATTTTTCAGTTTCCGGTATTTAATCATATTAACAATTACATGATTACATCGAGCATACAGGAGATATAGTAACATCTTATCTACCCAAAGTTCTCCCTTTACGGCTCGGTGGAATTGCAGATTTTTTTCACTCGATCCCACTCTATAATTAAAACAATATTTCCTTACCTGCTCCATCCTTCAATCCTTTCTCTCGTCCTTTTTTCGTGCAACCTTCCGTGAACACCCACTGCCCCCTTATTTTAAGTTTCAAACAATTTTATCACAAAAATATAATTGAAGCTTATGGAGACTTTATCATGTTTCATAAGACGAGTGACGTGACTTCGTTACCGTAACAGTTGAGAAAGTTCGACTTTCTGCTACCTATTCAAAAACATCCGTGCATTACAACATTAATACTGAATTACGAGTTCAGTGACCTTCTGTGAGGTGTACTTAATGTAACCTAATTTGATAAAGTGTATCGATGACTTACGACAGCATTGAAATGGAACTGACCGCCACAAGATACTAGTAATTGAAATATTGTCAAAAGTCCGTGGCGGATTCAAAGGGGGCTTTGGGGGGTTCGATCCCCAATCTGGTCAAATCAAAGACTATAAAATTGGCATTTGTTGCTTCTCCACTAGGTGCGTATACGCAGCATTAAGGAGAACGAATAAAGACTGGTTGGCTCGGAACCAGGATAATGTGTCCGAGTGGGGCGACATGTCTATCCGCGGACTGTTATTTCAATGAGCTACATGTAGCAATATAAAAAAATAACTAAGTGTGTTGGTCTATTACAAAGTGGACCTCATCATCATTTCATTGATATGTTAACTTGTTCTCGCCATGATTTAGCTGAAAAAATGCTGAGTTGGCGTTAAACAACATTCACTCACCCACTCCTTTCACATAAACTGTCAAAAGAGTCTCTGGATCCGCCCCTGAAAAGTGACGTTAAATACTCACAACCATGTACCAAATTTGATTAAAATCGCATCCCTACTCCCTTTATTTGTATGTCGCTGTATGACAGTGGCTGTGACATTTCTGTAAAGGGGAACAAGTGAGATCGGTGATTTTAATCAGATTGTCATTTCCCTAATGGTATAAATAGTCGATGAAATTTGAGGGGAAAAACCCAGGATTAAAATGTTATGAAAAATCCAGGACCACCTGTGGCTAAAACAAATAGGCAGGATCAAAATGTTGTGAAAAATCCAGGACCACCTGTGGCTAAAACAAATAGGCAGGATCAAAATTTGAATGAACTTTGTTCCAAAGTGTTGTTAAAGTCAAATAACAAAAATAAATGAAAATAGTTTTCTATGTAGTGTTTTGTGGACCAATGTTAATCTTTTTTTCTTTTGGTCATTACATTGTCTGTCCTCTGATTTGGAGCTTCTGCTGTCCCCTTTGGTATCTTCAAACTTTTTTTTAGAAAACCTGGACTGGATCGCACAAACTTCAATTAAATTTAAGTCTCAATTAAACCCTACGTGTACATTAATATCGTGCACTTTTCAATTAATTTTAAGTGTCAAATTAAAAGTTTTAATTTACACTTAAATTTAATTAATGCTTGTGTGATCTACTCCTGGAGGATAAGCAGCTGTTTTGCATATAATCTAAACTTCAAATCCTAGATTATCTATTCAAGAATGGACTCTTCAGAGACGCAGGCAACATTATGCACAAAGAACAGAACTAAACAAAAACAAGCAAAAAACAACACAGATCCCATCATAAAACCATGATGAACCAAGGTGCTCGCCACGGCTAGACCCCATCATAAAACCATGATGAACCAAGGTGCTCGCCACGGCTAGACCCCATCATAAAACCATGATGAACCAAGGTGCTCGCCACGGCTAGACCCCATCATAAAACCATGATGAACCAAGGTGCTCGCCACGGCTAGACCCCATCATAAAACCATGATGAACCAATGTGCTCGCCACGGCTAGACCTCATCATAAAACCATGATGAACCAAGGTGCTCGCCACGGATAAGCAGATTCTGTCTCTTATAAGACACCCGTCGTGCTACTAAAATAGCCAGGTCTGGTAAAAGTCCCGTCTGCGACAGACAAATCTACACAAAGTGAAAAGGATAAGTGGCGTACATGTATGCATATCAGAAATTTTCCTGCTTTTGTTTATTTGTTGGATTTTCATGAAGCTTGTATTACTTAAAAGAAAATATTTAGTTTTTAGTCATACAATATTTTATTTTTTAAATAATGGTTTCCAAATATTAATAAGTTAGCTCATTGAAACAACAGTCCGTGGATAGACATGTCGCTCCACTCTGGCACATTATTCTGATTCCGAGCCAATCGGCCTGTGTTCGTACTTCTTAATGCTGCATGCTTAGCGGAGAAGCAACATATACCACTGACTTTATAGTCTTTGGTTGGCCCGACATAGGCTCAAACCCATGATCTACCCCACTCAAAGTGAGCACGTTAACCATTACACCATCGATGTGGTTTTTGATGATATTAAAAGTATTTATTATCATAAACTAATTTAACGAGTTTTTTTTGTTGTTTTGGGTTTTTTTGGGGGGGGGGGGGGGGTTAAAACTGTATGCTCTTTCTTATTTTTAAATATGCATAAAAATATATAAATGTATTTTCCCATACGTTCAAAATACGATTGACACAAGAAAACAATGAAGTAAAAGTATCGGTTTGTAAAAGAGAGTCGTCGGAGTGGATCGGAAAGTGGGGGACAAGCTTTATAAGTAGGCGGGAAAATAGAGGAGGCAATCATTGTAGGTGGACTGGAAAGTGGAAGTGCAGGCTTCAGGAGAGGACGGGAAAGTGGGGGCGGGGTGCAATCTTTCAAAACTGACAGGTTAGAAAAAAACTTTTACCTCTTAAATTTTTTTTTGGGGGGGGAACATAGTTTTGTTCGTCCCCCACTTTGAAAGTGGGGGCATGTACCTCCTTTCCCCCGGTTCCTACTCCCTATGAAAATAATCGTCAATCATTGAAGAATGTCGGTAATAGTTTACCTTGTGAAAAATAAGTTTTCTATCACACCGTGACAAGTCGCACTGTTCAGACCCCTAATATACTAGGAGGGTCCGATTTTACCCATAGTAAGATAATGATTAAGGCATCTAATTAAAATTAGATGCTTGTTGTATCTTTTTTCTATTTTTCCTTTTAAATGTTATTAGTGTGTATCCAAAGACAGAAAAACTGAGCAACAACAAAAAAAAAAGAAAAAAAAGCAAGATTAATTTAATCTATATATCGATGTTACAGAATGAACACTGTTAAGGTTGTCCAATCTCGTTGTCTCATATCTTTCGCAAAATTGAAACTTTTAATTTTTTAGTTCAAATATCCAATGTCTATGTTAATTTGCAATGATTAAATTATAGATTGTTTTCTGTCATGTGTGTGTGGTATATCTGAAATCCACAATTCCAGCCTTGATAGATTCTTTTTTTTTTGCATTGCCATGCATATGATTTATAGAATTTTAAGAATTTATTTTATTGTCCAATAGAGGGCCCACAAGGGGCAAAGTCATTACAGTGATTCATAAACAATAACATTAAAAATATAAATATTATACGTTACAATGAACAAAACTGCCCATAAAATATAAATATATATATATATATAGATAAATACATTTATTGTAGTTGTTAATTAAATCACGGGTATTAAACAAAATATATCTTCTTTACACTACAAGATGTTAAAGGTTTGATATTAACTCAAGGTTAACAATAGATTTAAGGTTATTTAAAACAAATCACTTCAATTTGTGCAGACTTGTTAAAGATTTCGCTCGAAAAATCCTTACAAGATTCCTCCAGGGGAGACAAAGTGATCACTTGTCAAGTTACTTCACGTTAGCAAGGTGCACGTTAGAGAGATAGGTGGCGCATGGGTCGTAATTAATTCATTCTCGTATTCATATCCATATCGAGGCGAGTATTCTTTATTTGTCATGGCGGGACACTGAAGTGCACATGTCTTCCCATCAAACACAATTCATTAAAGATAGATTCACAGTAAGTACTGATTAGTCCGATCGATTTTTCAAAACTTTATCACTTTCTCTGTTAAGTTTTAAAAAGTTTTCTGTCAACACTGTCATCGATTTCCCACGAGGAATGTAAGTTTCACCGGGTCCATTGTGCGTTTCAAAACATGGCGTTTTGTTTTGTGAAGAAACAATGAGTTTTGTAAGAAAATATATGAGATATTATTTGATCGCATGTCATTTTAATGGTTATATGCAGTATGTTAATATTAGTTCCTTAAAATTGAATTTTCTTAAATTTGGGAGTGAGCTTTCTTTGTTGTCTAGACAAAAAATATTTTCAAAATTGGCAAGTTTCAGACATGACCGAGCAGAGTTCATCCCTCTCAAGACATTTGATTGGTCGAGACAAGTGTGTCACTGGATGTTTATACCGACAACTGTAGTTTATTTATTTATTTAGATCGTATTAGCATTAATGACCAAAAAGACTTAAATCACTAACGGTCCTTCTTTTCTAAAATAACAATGCACTCATATTAAAAATATTATATAGGTAACCTGGTTAATTACTAATCAACAAAGTGATTAAACAGCTGATTCAGTCAGATGAGTCATTGATCCACCCTGGTCAGTAACCGTGCTTTCATCAACCCCCAAGTTTATCTCAGGTTATTACTCATTAGGCTATTTCTAATATATTTATTTGACACCTTTGAAATTGAACTAATTTACATTTAAGAATGGATAACCTTAGTTAAAGGTGGGTTCTTTGTCATAGTAAACTAGGTTAATTTTAGAACAGACTGCTTCCTGTCTCTATAAACAATAAACAAAGAACATTACAACAGAAACACTCAAGCTGACAGCAGTGCTAGATTTTTAAACAAAGTGAATTTTAATTAAAAAAAAATATTCTGGATTAAACAAATATAATATCAGAGATATGAATGTGATATGTAAAGAGGACTTGTTTTGATTGGATATTTTGTTACTATATATAGAAATAAAACCCCTTTCTGATCAGATGTTAGGACCACATCAATATTAGGTAAGCTGTTTTATTATATAATTTAACCTTGATCAAATATCTGATGGAATTGTCATGGTAGTGTTGCATGTTAAAATACATATTAATTGTTTTGGGTAAATATATTGATGTAAACAAAGCTTTAAGACATACATGGGAAAGTAGCCATTTTGTTATTGTGACAAATATTCTAAACCTTGACATCAAATAGAATTTGTTGAATTATGCATGTGCTAATGAAAAAATTGATATTTCTCTAAAAGATTTTAATTATGGGCCTTAATCACGAGGTAAACAAAATCGGATTTGATTTATTGATGCTTATTTGAACCTTATGATGATAACTAGGTCACATTGGACTTAATGGAAACCGTATGATCAAAATAACTATATACTCGCCTGAAATTTGAGAGTGAAAATATGTTTCCAAAGATGGGTTCCAAATGATAGTCGTGATCACGTCTCAAGGTTATACAATTCCTGACGAGTTTGTCCAGGTATGTTTGTTGACAATTTGTATATGCAAACACCAAGTGTGAAATATGTAGAAAATAGACCTTTTACACATTCCAGATTTGATTATAAAATTATAATAACAAATGGTAATAAAAAAATGTTTTATATAGAATAAATAAAACACATTTTTCTGTATACGGTTTTGTACACTTGTCCGTTGTCAACAAAATCTCAGACTGACTTGCAAGTGGGTCTGATATATCCTAGAGATTCCAGACTGGAAAGTGGGTCTGATATATCCTCGAGATTCCAGACTGGGTTCTGACTAGTAGCAGCATGCCCATGCACGTACTGCAGTACGTGTTTCACGTAGAATAAAAATCATGCACGTGTAATTGAAAGAACCCTACGTGCGTGCACGTAAAGAACCTGTTGTGAGCACTATAAAAATTACCTTTTTTTCATAATTCACTTCAAAGTACGTAATAGAGTTGTTCTGATTAGTTAAATAACCATTTTTGTTGTTTAACCAGCAGCAATGTTTTATTTATTCAACTGCTAGCTTTTTGTCGAAATTGAGAGCAAAGAAGGTATAGAAAAACTGCATAATTCATCATTTTACCGAAAATTTCGAAAATGAAATACCGGAACCGGGAACGACTATTTCCGGATTTGCCGATAATAAAAAAAAAATCCCGACCCTAGATTTTTTTGACATGTGACAGTAAACACAATTTTTTTTGGCCTAATATTTACAAAAAACAGCATGGTGCCTTGTGTGGAGAAAATGCAGTTCTTTTTCTTTGTACCCCCAAAAATTTGGATGTACCCCCAAAAATGAAGGTAAAAGGGTACATGTACCCCCAGATGGAAAAACTTGTGGGCATGCTGTAGTAGGCGTATCCACTTATTGTTGAGTGTATATGGTAGATTATCCCTCTCCCTGAAACAATATGTCTACCATACAGATGCTAAATAGCCCAAGACCACTAAAATTTGTCGGAGAGTAGCCCAGCTGGCTACTGAAATTTTTGAATATTCTGTGTGCCTGTCCAGTTGCTGGGCTACTAAAATTGTTATTTTAGGGTGTCCAGCTCTAAGCTGCAGGAAAAGTTTTGCCCATGCAGAGTAAAAAAATGTATTTTAGTTTACTTTAAAAAAAAAAATACTAGTAGATATAGTTACTTTCATTAATTTTATATTGTTTCATTTTAAAAGTAAAAATTGATGTTTGAATGATTGACAAACTAGTTTTTCGCATCGTGTTTCTTCCATCATCAGAAACATCGACTAATCAGTCGGACGTCATCATACGATCCGATGATTGATTCTTAAACCTTGTGGTCGATTCTGATTCTATAGTGTCTAAAAGATATATATATGCTTAACTTTGTTCTATGGTTGTTTTGTTATCCCTCACCAACGAAGTTGCGAAGGGATATAGTAATGCTACCTTTCGTAACATCCTTGTGAACACTCTAGAATCAACACCCTTCAATGGATTTTGACCAAACTTGGTACATACTTAGTCCTTAAGAGAATCTGGAACCCTATTGATTTTCAAGGTCACCGGGTCAAATTTTTAGGCGAGGGGATACACCACGCTTTGTTTGGTTTTTTTTTGTCTCCATACTGACAAAAATATTGCAGTTTTATCCCAGCTGTTTTTTTTTGTCCTCATACTGACAAACATCTGGCAGTTTTATCCAAGTGTACTTTGACACTCATTCAATACACATATTTGGACTAGTCTATTATTTATCTACTTCCCGGAATAGTCCATTTTATATCAGGTGTTACACATATGGAAAACAATCTTTTGTTTTGTTCCACATTTTGTATGTTAATGTTTGCAAATGGAAAAATTGTAGTTTGTAAATATATTATTTGATTTTATTCAAATTTTTACTTTAGTCAAATACATATTTGGACTAGTCTATTATTTATCTATCTATATCAGATGTTACACATATGGAAAACAATCTTTTGTTTTGTTCTAAGTTAATGTTTACCTAAGGTCAAATAAAAAAAATATGTGTGTTTACTGTCACCCGACCGACCATATTTTTCAGCCGCCGACCCTAACCTTTTTTATCGGCAATTATTCAACCCCAATTTTTGCTAGCAACCCTATCAATTTTTACACAGAATTCGGATAACCATTTTTGTTGTTTAATCGGCAGCAATGTTTTATTTATTCAACCGCTAGCTTTTTGTCGAAATTGAGAGCAAAGAAGGTAGAAAAACTGCGTAACTCGTCATAAAACAGCTTCAACAAATGACGGCTTACCGGGAACGACTATTTCTGGTTTTGCCGATAATAAAAATATAAAAAAATTAATACCAACCCTAGATTTTTTTGACATGTGACCGTAAACACATTTTTTTATTTGGCCTAATGGAAAAATTATAGTTTATAAATTTATGATACAATTTTATTCATATCTTTGCCTTGAAATAAAGACTATTTGATTAATTATAGTCAGTAAATTCATTTAGCAGGCAATTGTCACAGATGATCGATCATCGGTCGATGTTGATATAACGATCATCGATCTTGAAAAAGTTACCGATTCCCATCACTAATCATCAGACTTGGATTCGTTGTCATTATTTTAATTTTGTTTTCTGAAAGATTGTTAAAACTGATGTCTGAAACTTCATATTAATTTTGCTATCTCGAAGCTGCCAATTCTGAACATCTTCAGGTGTAAGAACATTGAACTTTAGTATCAAAGTTCAATTCTGCCATTGTTTCCATTATTTGGCTTTAGTAATACCTTTCATATAGCTGTGGGTGGCCGTTCATTTGTAACAATAATGAGGCTAAAGAAAAATATATGTGTGTTTATAGAGTTTCATCCCTAAAAAAAAATAGGGTAGAGTAGGTAGGGATTTTATTTTCAGTGTACATGTACAATTCTTTGTTTTGTTGTATGTGTAGTATATGGGTGATTTTCAAAAAAATGAAGACTTTTCATTTTCAGAGAATAATTTGAATATTAAATGATATGAAAGAAAGGTAAATATCTTAAAACAAGCACAATGGTAACAATTATCTTCATGCAAAGTGTCATGGAGATTGTTCTTCCTGTTAAAAAGTTATCCTCTAAAAACTGGTCAAATTTGTCAGGAGTGTGACGTTTTAGCGTGACAAACTTTAAATTGCCTCGACTTACCTTGATGATAAAAAAAATATATTAAAGAAAGATGGTATTCTATAATTTCGTACCATTTTACTTCAAATATCTAGATGTTTTGTGACCCTATGATTTTGCGACAAAAAATTATTCTATTTTTTAAATTAGTGTACGTGAATAAATTTAACTTGGAAAATTGTACAAATGTCAAATTAAACCTTACTAGTTTTTCATTGTTGAGACTAATTAGTTCAGAAAAGTCAAAATATGTTGTAAAAAAACATTAGTTATAATAATTTAGTAGTATTAGACTGGATGAATATGATAGTTGTAAAATTGGGCTTGCATAAGGAGAGACACAAAAAATGTCAGGAGTGTGACATTTTATCTTAGTTGTATAGTACTATGTTGTATGCTTTAATAGTTCACAATTTTCTTTATTTTCCCAAAGCTCCATACCCAATCAAAGAAAAAAGTGTGACACTTTTAATAGGCATATCTTTAAAAAAAAATAAACCATACTTCTACAAACTTCCACAGTGTTTTCAATTTAATTACATATAAACAATAAGTAATAATTATAGTATTTTTGTATATTGCATGACACCTTTCTCATAATAAGTGATGATAAAGGGTTATATTTCCTTAAAACAATGTCAAAATATGGATTTTTTTTTCTAAATGAAAAATTGATGTATGTTGCTTTAGATAAACAGAATACTTACTTTAATATATCTTGCCTTTCATAAAACACTTTCATTCTTTTTGTATATAGCATTTTTGAAAATTTATCAATAATTTTTCATTCAACAGTATATGTCACACTCCTGACACAAAAACATTAAATGTCGATTGCCATTGCAGTAGGAAGTTTTTTTGCAGAGTAAATTGTTGAGAAACATGGGGAAACTAATTTGAAAACCACTAAAAAGTAATTTTGTACTACGAAAAAATGATCTATTACTAGTTTTAATAAATTTCAAATCCATTTTAACCATTTTTGATGAGATAAATTCCTAAAGGACAAATAATTAGCACACTAATCATTAGAAAAAGCAAAAAACATAATTTTGAATCTTCTTTTAATATTTACTGTTAACTGTAAGAAATATAAGCTTTTGAAGAAATATAACTTTTAGTTTGGAAAGAATAAGTTGGTTATATTATTTTCAGCTCGACAGGTTTATTTTATTTAAGAAATATATTATTTTGTAAGCATATAGCCTCCATAAAACTGCTTGTAATTGTCTCGGGGAATTATTTAATTCTCAATAAGCACTATACTCTTGAAAAGATGTATAAATGGTTGAAAATTGAGTTGTCATTTTTTATAATTATGATAGTATTACTTAGAATATGATAAAATATGATTGAAATAACATCATAACAATGCAAAAATGAAATATATCCAAGGGAAACCTTTTTTCAGTCAAAATAGATTATGTACTACTACTTAAAAAAGTTATTGTGACCAACAATGATTGCATTTAGCTTCATATTTGGTGTATTTATCTTTCAGAAAAATGTGTCAGGAGTGTGACAAAACATAAAAAAATGGACAGTATTTTCATTTGGTTACCTCTAGTTTATACCACCAATGATCAACTTAACTTAACTTTTGTTATATTTATTAGGCATATATAAATAATTGATTTACAACTATTAAGCCTCATTAGATCATATTTTTTATGCTTGTATGAAAACTTTAATTACCAGATTTTTTAAAACATACAGTAAAAATAGTGTTTCTTTGATATACTGAAACTGTTTTCTCATGATATATACAAAGTTTGGTACCAAAATGTGCCTATTTCATATCATTATCAAATGGAAATACATTTAGGTCTTTTACCATACCCAAAAGAAAATGATACCTCTGAGGAAGTCTGTATTTGTTATCATTATAACACTTTGTTGCTAATAAAAGTTGGAAAAAAAATTCACTGAGCAACTGAATCTGAAAAATATATCATATTGACATTATTTTACGACCAAAATTATGTCAATTTGTCCAATTTGAAATTTCACCCTCTATGTCACACAAAGTCTTCATTTTTTTGAAAATCACCCATATGTTTTCACTAGCTTATTACGTTCTAAGTATGTCAATATGATAAATTTGTGAAATTTATACTTAATAAAACTTAATAGAATGCACAGTGTGTTGCTTTACATCATCCCATAAGGCCAAATAAAGTTATTTTTTCATATTCTTATCATCTCCTGGTCAATTTTTAAAGATTTAAAATTATACATGTAGTAAAATTTCATATTTCAAACAATGAAGTGCAAAGATCCCTACACATTTTTGCGACATGTTTGTAAAAATTCAATAAAAGATATAAAATTACAAATAAGAATTTAATTGCTGATGATGAGCTAGATTGCTAGATCTAACAACTCATCATAATTGATTTAAGTCGAATTTGTCAGGGATGGTTGTCATGACACTTGGCATTCATGTGATCGCATTGTTTGTATCGGACAGCCAGCACACTGCTTGGCTGTCGGTTAGAAGCCATGCTTTCACTTGTCTGGGTCAATTGAGCACTGGAAATCAAGCTGATCTACGCCGATAATTTAAAGCGCAAAGATGACCACAGTTACTTATTTTTTTGGGTATGCTAAAATAGGTTCTTCACGTCCCGACCAAAAATCCCCCAAAAAGGTTAGGGTCGGTCGGGAAACCCTAAACACACATATATTTTTTTTGGCCTGAATATTCATTATTGAATATTTCGAAGAGAGCTATCAGATGTTCAAATATGATGCAATTAAATTTATTGTAACAAAAACATGGACCAATTAGTTTGAATCTTATTTGCATGGTGCAGTAAATAATACATGGTAGTGTTTGACACACCTGGAATGAAATGATAGTGAAAGTAGATGTAAAGGTGTATCAGCAAAATGTAGTGTTTGACACACCTGGAGTGAAATGATAGTGAAAGTAGATGTAAAGGTGTATCAGCAAAATCTGGCGAGTTAACGTTATGATGGGGAAACTATTTTTAAATTATTCTTATAAAATTCAACTGAGCCTATTGGCAGCAAACTTGGCTGAAATGTTTCTTGCATGGTACTCTATCAGATATCTGTTTTTAAGCCTTGATTGGAAGATTTTTGCCACTGCTGGACAAAGTTTCTGCACTGGACCCTATTGGAAAATGAATAAATATTTGTTCTCAGAAACTAACGGTTTGATTGAACATGGGAACATGATTAGATGCAAGAAAATAGATTTAATCCAAACAGTACATGAATGAATAATCGTTGAATTGTCGTTAGTAAGTTTTCATTTTTTTGTGTGGATCAGGAATCCATGTAGGCAAATGCTAAAATAGAAAATTGTTTATGACTGGAAATATGAATAAAAAGGTTTTTCTCAACATGCAATTTTTCTTGTAACCAAATCAGCAGTCAGAGTCACAATCACAATCAGAACACCGTTCCTCCAGCCCAAGACCAGTAAAACTTTGTTAGGACCAGTAAATTTTTCATTTTTAAAGAATTATATAAAAATAAATTCAAGAATTTGATTTGAACCAGTAAATTCAAATTTTAATTTCGAGGACTGCATTGGTGCATCCTCATGAAATAATAAGATGAATAATGCAGCTCAGGCTAGCCTAACCTATCTTTCTCTGTGTCAGTCTGTACTAGCTTATTTTCTATTATTATAAGTCGTGGATACTGGAGAGTTAACCACATGATGGTAATTAACACAAACTTACCAGTACTTTGACATCACTTCAGATTTTGGTGTCATAGTAATAGTATTGTTTAAAATCTGAATATAATTCCTGTTTGAAATGCAATACATATAAAAAATATTGCTTGAAAAATGGCATGGCACACCTGTTTTTGACAAGAATGCACATTTGCTAAATGCTTGATCTGCCTGCATTTCAATGCTACATAAAATATACTTTTAAGTGTAATGAGTATGACTCAGGTATTCAAGGGGTCAGTTGTATTGATGGAGAAAATCCCTCTTAAACTTTATCTTTATTGCTTCATATTAGGTAATATTAGTGTCTGACCATAACCCTGACTTCCTGTGTTGGTTTCAGTGTTCTAACTTTAGTTTCCCCTAATGTTTTACAATGTTTTTGACCACAATACAAATGATAAGTTCTAATTTGGTTACTTGCTTTTATTGTTCTAAAGTTATATACCTCAGAAAATTAATAGTAGTCACAAATTCACTTTTTTTGCCGTTCACTTGGCCAGTTCTTTGTTGTTAGGTATTTGTGTAAAATGTCCTTGACCACAATACACGAGTCAAGTTTTAATTAGGTTATATTATAAACAAAATGGCTTTATTATTATGTCTTATATTCATTGAAAAATGGCAAGATTTAGGTTTTCATGCTCTAACTTCAGTTTCCCTTGGCCAAACATTGATATTTTGCACAAATTCAATGCTTTTGACCACAGGTCAAGTTTTGCCATGATGTCTTGTAGTGGTTAGAGTTATGCCCCTTAATTAATTGAAAAGTAGTAATTTTTGTTGTTTTCTTTCTCTAACTTTAAGAACTTCTATTTGCTTGTCCAAACCCTGAAACATTTTGAATTTTGACACAAAATCGTTTAGACCACAATACACAGATCAAGGTTGATTTTAATTCATGTCGTGTACGGTTTCACAATTTATATACATCTTAATAACCTGGAAAAGTGCTTTAATTAACTATAGTTTCATTTGACTATCTGAAAGTTGTCTGCTGCACCTGGCATAGCTTTCGACTTAATATTAGCTGGAAATGTATACATCTGTGTCCAGCACTCCTATAAACACATTTTACTGTTATTTTCATCGGATCAATTCATGTTTATATTATTTGTAAGCAAAAAGAATTGTTTCCCTTTAACCAATATTGTTTAAAGGTCTAAAGTTAGGTGTTGTCACTTGTCACCACAGTATTAAAATGATTTTTCAAGCAGATGCTATGGAAACGTGTGAAATATGATATTCGCTTAGAATGTAATTAAACAGACAATATTATCTGACAAAAAAATGTAGATACTTTTTAATAAAAATGTAATTTTGAATATACTAATTAAAACAGTTATTATATATACGATATAAGCACAATGTCTTAAGACATAGCTTTTATGTATAAGACTTAATAACTGGGGGAGAGGAGATGATTTCTGAGTCTTTTACCCAGTTTTATACCAATTGCAAATGAGCATAAATTTTAATTTTAAGACATTTACAACCAGTCATAATTATCAGTCCTCACGATGAGCATCGGCCCAAGACCAGTAAAACATTGTTTGGACCAGTAAATTTTTCTGTTTTTATTTAGAACTTGAAAATAAATTAAAGAAATTGATTCAGACCAGTGAATTCAAATTTTGATTTTAATTGTAATGAATTTCTTAAGTTTAAAGAGGGTGATTCAACCAGAAAATCTATCAAAATGTCACAATCTATGTCCACTGAAGTTAAAATTTCTAAAATATTGTATACATGTACACACAGTACATACAAAAATAGAGAGATTTTCAAACCCAATGGCAATCTGATGGGATATAATATAGGTTATGTGCATGGCTGAAGAATTCCAACAAATCTTTGATGATGAAGATTGGAATGATTAAGATGGAAATGATGATGCATGACTTTTAAATGTCTGTAGAATATCTAGAGAAGATGTATTTGTTCTCCTATATCAGAGAATAAATAAAATCTCTTTCTTAATTAAATTTATGTATTAACCAACATGACCCTTTCTTGATCTTTCTTGTCTCCGAATGTTGACTTATTCAATCATAATGGAACAGATACTCTATGCACATACATGTAGATTTGATTTGGAATAAAAATGAAAAACATAAATACAAAATGCCAAGTGAACTTTAAATCTCATGAGGTACATTGTTGTTTACTTTTTCACATTTTAATCTTTTCCTGCATAACCAAATGGAACCAATCTTAGCAGGGATGGTGTTTGATAAGTGCAGATTCAAACGAAGTTGATTCTTCATGGAAAGGGGCTATTTTAAAGGGGGAAATTAATCTGTAATTCTTAAAAAAAAAATCTTCTCAAGAATCAGCTACAGAAATGCTATGACATCTGCAATGAAACATTATTTGGTTTGTATGAAAGACGGTCAAAGGTTCTGGGGTTCCCAAAGTCTTGTCAGTTTGAAATTTGGGGAATTTTTTCTTAAAACAATAATAATTTAATTTATACTTTTTTGCAAGTATATATATGTCATGAAATGGCATTTTGATGCACAGATTCAAACTTGACCAAATAGAGACCACATGGTCTATTGGGTTAGCCGTGGGGTCCAAAATTTTACATACTGGTAGACAGCACATTTGGGTAAAAACAGTATACTCAAGAAATGGAAAGGTATTTTGTATTAACATCAATTTTCATTGTGAATTGGAGATTCAGCGTTGTACAAATTAATGGCCTAGGGTATATAGGGTCAAAGTTCAACAGACTACAATAAGGAAGCTTCCTAAGAACCAAATATGAAACATGTATGTCAAACGCGGTTCCGACACATATTTAACTTTATGTTTTCGCGTAGGTTTTCGCTACGAATTTGTTTGAAATATTTCAAAACCAAATTATTTTATTTGCATTAATTTTAAAAGTCGTCACATCTATTTGTAATGAAACAATATTTCATTTAATTGTGAAATCGACCTTGGCAAAATTATGCGGGGTCGGGATTGTATACTTAATTTTTCTGTTGACAGAAATGAAGTGTCATGACTCATGTCGGAATGTTTTCTTATCCAGTACAATGATTAATAAAATGTTGGATAAATGACACAGTTAACAGAAAATTTAACTGTTTGGGAGCTATGATATTTTAAAGCTGTAACCAGTTATCGTGGCGAGCGTTTTCAAGTTCCTACTCGCCAGACCGGCGAGTATAAAGTGGATCTTACTCGCCACCCGAAATTTCCACTCACCTTTGGCGAGTTGGCGAGCGGTCGTTTCCCACACTGCAGGGTCCAAACCTTGGGGTTAAAAAAATTAAGACTGCAATTCAGAAAATTTGAAAATAGTATTATAAAAAGCTTGGTATTGAAATGTGATTGTGTTTGACATTTATTATCCTTTTTCAGCCTTTGAAACATAGATTCAAATGAACACCCCATGTTCTAGGGGCTCCCAGACCTTGAGGTCCAAAATATAACATAGACTCTTATGGGGATAGTGATATGAATCATTGTGATATGCAGATTAAAACATGCAAAACTGAAGCAATAATCTATGTAGAGATCCTTGTAGGATAAAATTTTGATGAGTCCCAACCAAAAAGTCACGAGTCCTACTCGTGCATTCTTTGTTATTTTTTGTAAAAAAAAATCACAAATGATGAATCCAGGACTCGCCTAGACAAATTGCAAGTATCTGTATTATATACTAAAAAATGAAATAGCAGAGAATATAGCATTTGTTTATCTGACACGTTTATTTAGCTGTTATTAAGTGCAACAAATGCAGAATAAATAAATGTTTGGTTTTTTTTATTGTTTGCTTGTGAAGAGTAACACATTGGAGTTGGGAAAATCCTGAAATACTATAGGTATAAATGGTAAATCCAGTTGTTTGAATTCTAATTATAGATATTTATAGAATTATTGTTTGTAGTGGAACCGAGGTAAAAACTTGTAAAAAAAATATAATTCACATGACACACACTATGAATTTACATTAATTATTCATAAATTGTCATTTGAAGGATAAAAATAGTTAACATCAGACTGGATGATGTTCAATTTTCTGATTCAGAAAACCATAACAAAGATGTGGTACCGTGGAAACCATGAGTCATCTCTCTTTCTCTCAATATAGAACAAAGAATTGAGTCATATTTCTTCACACATTATGCTAATTTCAAAGAAAGAATTTTTTTTGTGTTTGTAGAATTTTAAAGTTTTGCTCACCTTGATCTGTTAATTAATGTTAATTGATAACTATTTATAGACATTGTATACATTTCACAAATTAAAATTAATTAAGTTAATTTTAACTGATCAATTGATTTTAAAAATTCGATTAGAAATAATATTACTTTGCAGTTAAATAAAAATCAACACAATTTGCATTATCTACAGGTAATACCTGTAAGTGTAATTAATGTAGGCCAAGGTAGCTCTGATTAATATAATATTGCTGTCTTTAACATACATTTTGTAGGTCAAGGTAGCTCTTTTATTATACCCCCGCTCCCCGAAGGGGGGGGGGGGGGGGGTATACTGTTTTACCTCTGTCCGTCTGTCCTTCCGCCCGTCCAAGATATTTTTCGTCGCATTTTTCTCAGTAACTGTTGATAGCAGAAATCTGATATTTGGTCACAAGCTTCATATAGGTACCCCATATCGTGGGAAGCATTTTTGGACCCATCAGATTCCTACTTCCTGTTTGCCGACCTAGTTGGTTTTTATACACATTGAACATATATGCACATTTTTCTCAGCAACTATTGATGGCAGAAATCTGATATTTGGTCACAAGCTTCATATAGGTACCCCATATCGTAGGAAGCGTTTTTGGACCCATCAGATTCCTACTTCCTGTTTGCCGATTTTGTTGATTTTTATACACATTTAACATACATTTGTATATGCACATTTTTTGTCGCATTTTTCTCAGCAACTATTGATGACAGGAATCTGATATTTGGTCACAAGCTTCATATAGGTATGCCATATTGTGGGAAGCGTTTTTGGACCCGTCAGATTCCTACTTCCTGTTTGCCGACTTTGTTGATTTTTCTACACATTGAACATATATGCTAATTTTCTCAGCAACTATTGATGGCAGAAATCTGATATTTGGTCACAAGCTTCATATAGGTACCCCATATCGTGGGAAGCGTTTTTTGACCCGTCAGATTCCTACTTCCTGTTTGCCAAAGAGCGGGGGTATCATAGGTGAGCATTAGCTCACAGTTCATCTTGTTTGATGTAGTATTATAGTTTGATTGAGTCCATTTACAATTACCCATTAAAGCTTTGGATGGATCATTAAGTTTTAAGTGTATTTTTAAAGCGTCATTTCCAACAAATTTTAATGACTTTTTCCAAGATTCTGACATTACAGTGAAACCTGAAACCTGTCCCAGCTTTTGTGTTCAGAATAGACATTTTTTGCATTTATACAGGTTAAATTTATACAGGATTCCTGTTTATTCAGGGTTCAACTTAGACAGGATTTACTGTATCCAATGGTTTTTTTATACAACTGCAAGAATTATGCAGTCATATAATGGTATTGGTTTGTCATTGTCCTCATCTGTCTGTAGATGGTTTATGTATGATATTGTTCCCGTTGACTGATCATCAAGGATACTTTGCACTTAAATACTTATGAAAAGAAAATTTTAAGTGATTGTCAACAATTCCATCAATATCAAGAAAACAAACAATAATATCTCTCTTCAAATCATTGAACATAAAAAAGATCACAACCTAAGACCTATAAGATTGGAAATCCAGGTCCTGGCTTGGAACAGTCACAAAAATGTGGCGGGTGTAAACCGGTTCATGAGATCCCAATCCTCGCCCTTCGTGGTAATTGGTTCTCCAACTACAATACAAAACCTGCACATTAGCTTCCACTGTAAAAGAGTACACATTATTACAAAAATGAGTTGTAATGGAGACTAAACCCTACTGTTTCCAAACAATACAGAGTTTTTGAAATTCGTCGGACCGAAGGGGGCAGATTTTCGGCAGGTCCGGCAGAAGCCTCATACTTGGCGGTTCTATTGTCTGCCAAACATTTTTTTGTTGTTTTCTATGTAATGGCTTTGCCAAACATGTCCCGTGGTTATTGATTTCTTGTTTAGCAGATTGCTTATGCAACCTTGGTTCTAAATATAATGGTCGTATTTGTCCAGGTTTCATAAATAGCAAATTCGGTAAACAAAGTTATCCACAGTCGTTCTGTAACATTATCGTTGATTGGTGGGATTAGGGGAATCCCTTTAAAGAATATCGCGTACAATCTTGTGATTGCCGACAGTTACCAAATATAGAACTTAAAACTAGTTCCGACCAATGGAAATTGTTTAAAGGCGATGACGTCGATTTCTAAAAAAAAAAGGATTCTATTTTTGTAACAGAATGTTTATTGACTTCACCATCATCAAAACCTTTTACCCGTTTTGAATTTTGATTTTTTTAATTTACCGGCAATGATTTTAAATGTTTTCTCTACTACTGTATTTTTCGTGGAACGAATATACCAATGACGATTTGTATCTTAATATCTTGCATGTATGTCCTACCAGCTTCAAAGAAATGTCATGCCTCGTGGCCCATCAAATTTATAAAGGGTGCTCGTCCTGGATTAAAAAGACACAGAAAAAAGATTTAAAGGAGAAAAGACCTGAACGGATTTTCAACGCAAAATGGTGCGAAGGTCGTCCCTGGTTAAAATATGACCGTGATGAAAATGTCATGACATGTACAATATGTACAAAGTATAGTAACCGAGGGGAAACTGGAAATCTAAAAAAATTAGCTCTGGAGTTGGAGCATGAAATTGAAAGAGAATTTGAATTGAATCAAATAAAATGTTACATCTTAATAACACCTATGTATATGCCCAATACATGTAGATTGGTATGGAATAAAAATTACATGCTTTCAGAAATTTCTGTTAAAGTGTTTAGGTCTGGCATAAAACTAGTAGGTCCAGCAGAAACTGATATTGTAGGACCTATTGTCCTGCAGTCATAATTTTTGTTCAAAAACTGCAATTGTGTGTTTTGTTACAATTTTTTTGAATTTTGTAGTGAAAATTATAATAATGTACAGAATGAAATTGTCATTTCATCATTTCAAAAAGTTTATTTTTTATTTTTCAGTAAGCGTACACCAAGATAGAAACATGGCTTCTCCAACACCATCTCAAAGTGACACTGTCACGACAGCATCTACCACATCAAATTCATCTGACAGCGAGATGGAAACTGCCGGACTAAACACAAGATGTTCCATTTGTCACGAAACTTACACAATACCAAAAGTCTTAACATGTTTCCATACATTTTGTCAACCTTGTTTAGAGAAAACACAGGAAATGGCTGATAAGATCACATGTCCTGAATGTCATCAGGATACATATCTGGGAGGTCAGGGGTTAACTGGACTTTTACCCGATTATGCTGTTAGTAATCTGTTAGAAACAAATGCGTTAGATACTAGTGCCTTACACTGCACAGGATGTAAAAGTAAAGATACGAATGCTGTCGCAAGATGTTTTGATTGTGCTAACTTTCTTTGTGCCAACTGCGTCATGGCCCATCAATTTATGCATTGTTTTGAAGGTCATCGTGTCGCCAGTTTGAGCGAACTCCAAGGTAACAAGGAGGATAAGACAGAGAAATCTATTTACTGTCCTCGACACAAAACTGACGTTCTTAAATTTTTCTGTAAGACATGTCAACAACCAATCTGCAAGGAGTGTACCGTATTTGATCACGGCAGAGGACACGATTGTCAATTTATTATGGATATCGGAGAAAAACAAATTGAAATGATGCAGCACATTGATAACGACGCAAAAATGAAAGCCAACGAATTGCGAGGGTCAGCAAAAGGAATTGAGCATCTGTCAAGTCGGCTTCAGGTTCAATATCACAAGGCACAAAATGATATCAATGATACTTACAACTTCTATAGAGCTATGCTGGAGGAAAGAAAACAAGAATCGTTGAAAGAGTTAGACCAAGCTTACAACACCAAACAAGTTGCCATAAGTGGACTGAATCAGAAAATTCAAGAAAACATTGATAGGTTGTATCTGGGTTGTGAATTCTTAGAGAAAATCTTGAAGTATGCCAGCGTAACCGAAGCACTGCTATTCAAAAATCTTGTCGAGCAACGATTTCGCAACATGTTCAACTTTTGTCCAGATATAAACAATCAATCGTACATTGATATCGAGTTTGTATCAAATTTTCAAGCTATAACTGCAGGTGTTAGAAACACATTTGGATATATTCGTGAAGGTAACGATGAAATGACTGGTCAAGTTCAGAAACCACAGCCAATTGCAAGACCAAATGGACTCGTTTCAACATCTCCTCCACTCACTAATGGTCACAACATCTTTGAAGCTCCACCTCTGACGAAAGAATTTGGATCACAAAATAGTCTGGTGTTTCCAGCAAATGATACCAACATGTATGAGAAATGGTCAAATGGTTTGGACATTTTCCAAAACGGAATTGATGTCTTCTCAACAAGTGCCGATCCCTTGTTTGATTTAACAACCAAACTAAATTTGAGTGGGCTGTATCCTCCGAAATCTCAAATAAAGCGACAGAAAATGATTTATCACTGTAAGTTTGGTGAATTTGGGGTCATGGAAGGTCAATTTACAGAACCAAGTGGGGTCGCAGTTAATGCACAGAATGACATTATCGTAGCAGACACAAATAACCACAGGATTCAAATCTTTGACAAAGAAGGCAGATTTAAGTTTCAATTTGGGGAATGTGGAAAGCGTGATGGGCAACTACTGTATCCGAATCGTGTTTCCGTGGTAAAGTCTTCAGGAGATATCATAGTCACAGAACGAAGTCCGACACACCAGATTCAGATCTACAATCAATACGGACAATTTGTACGTAAATTTGGAGCAAATATTTTGCAGCATCCACGAGGTGTCACTGTTGACAACAAAGGGAGAGTAATCATTGTTGAATGTAAAGTCATGAGAGTCATCATTTTCGATCAGTTCGGAAACGTCATTCACAAGTTTGGATGTTCCAAACATTTGGAATTTCCAAATGGCGTGGTTGTAAACGACAAAGAGGAAATCTTCATCAGCGACAATAGAGCTCACTGTGTAAAAGTATTCAACTATCAAGGCGCCTATCTGCGACAAGTCGGAGGAGAGGGTATCACCAATTACCCAATAGGAGTTGGCATCAATAGTGCGGGAGAGATCCTGGTAGCAGACAACCATAACAATTTTAACTTAACCATATTTACACAGGATGGGCAGTTAATCAATGCTTTAGAAAGTAAAGTCAAGCATGCTCAGTGTTTTGATGTTTCGTTAATGGATGATGGTTCTGTGGTACTTGCAAGCAAAGATTATCGTCTGTATATCTACAGATATGCCCAGATCCCGGGATTGGGTATTTGAACAATTGTCCGTGCCCAGCGATAGAAAGATCAAAGTTTATAGATGGTATACTCGGGATCTTCTTGCCAGAATTGACTGATTTTGACAGTGAAGACCATTGGTTCAGACAGCATTTGTTTACTTGGGTGCAGTTGTTGATATTTGAAATGCACAGATTCCTTTAAATATTGAGGAATATGTGCTGAGACAGATCACTTGTTTTTTTTTAAAGATCTGGCTAATTATACAAATCAGGATTTGATATTGTCATAAGATGAGTTACTATGGAAACATAATTTTACTTGACATTTATTATTACTCGCCAATTATGAACTAGTCATAGTCATTTAAAGTTTTGTCAAAGTTTTTAAAATTGATGACAGCCATATTGGCAACAAATATGATGTTATGGTACAAGCATATCAAATGCATGTTAATTTTGTACAAATTGCCAAAGTGGCCATTTTTTTTGTATTGCATGTGATTTTTTTTACTGTTGAAGATCAGTATTCAGTTCAAAGGTTTATTATGCCTCTCGATCAAACTGGTAAATTATTATTATTTTTTTTTTTTTTGCAAGAACCATTTTTTTGACATGAAAGTGACTTTTGTGTACAGAAAAAAGTCAATCTCATGTCATATATATGTGATAGCCTGTTTTTTGTTGTGGCATTTGTAATTTAATTTTGCTGGCTTTGTATTTTTTGTATTAATAAGTTATCAAAACAAATTATTGCATGGTGTTAAAAATAGAAATATTTTGTGTTATTATATATCTGTTTGGTTACTAGTTATTTACTTACATTTTTTTTTCAATTGTTTAATATTTTTCTTTAGTTAATTGTTGGTGTTTTCAAGATATTATAAAATACAGGTTTATATAGATATTTATGTTCATAGGTTATTTACATGTCATATAACATTTCAAAGACGGAGTTACTCCCCTTTGTGACTACCTCAAATTTAAAATATTTGATCAAAACAATGTCTGCAATAAAAAATAATCGTAATTATTCATTACAAACAAAATCTTTCAAGAAATGACTTGTTGAAGTATAAAATGAATACTAGATATACTTTCTATTAACATTGTTGAGACCAGAAATGTTTGTAAAAATAATTGAGGCTCAAGTATAAAATAATTTCATTAATTTTTTCAATACCAGAATCTTTTTTGCAAACACGATCTGAATATTTCTTACAATCAAGATTTTTTTTTTTTTTTTTTTTATATATAAATGTTGGACTTTTTAAATTGTTGAAAACAATGCACATGATTTATCCATTGTTGTAATATGTCTGTTCTTTACTGCCACGAAATTCATTTTTTTTTATTGTGATATGTTTAAAAATGCACAATTGAAAGCTTTATTTTTTGTGATTTTTGTGCAATGATTTTCATGCAAAGTATGTTTGAAAGTTTAAAAAAAAAAAATGTAATGAAGTTGGAATCAGTGATTTAGCAGTGTTAAAGTCTTAAAATGGATAAAAACAAAAACTTAAAGTATAGGACTAAATGGAATATTTATTTGAAATTCTGCTAGGGTTAGATTACATAAAAAATTCCATTATTTTTTTACATTGTTATAGGAAGCAATTAAAATCGATTATTAATTGTTATTATGCACAAAAGTAATGTTAAGTTCATTCCCTGTGTTTAAGACAAAAAAGTCATTTTTCTAGAAATATAAGGTTTGGTTTTTTTTTTAATTAAATTTTTCGAAATTATTATAATATTACAAAAAAATTGAGGATTGTAGCTGAGGTACAGTTACCTTGTGGTACCTGTGTTGTGCTGTTTGACAGGTAATAACAGTCAGCATTAATATCGCGTTTGATTTCTGTTTATTATTAAAAAAAAAAAAAACACGTTTGATTTCTGTTTATTATAAAAAAAAAAAAAAAAAAACCAACAAGATTTTAATTGTATGTCTCTAGTTACTGGTTACCTGGCATTAGATATAAGTTTTATATAAAGTCGTATTAGTCAAATATTTGTTTTTCTACCAATTTTGATAATTTTCTATGAAAAATTTCAGCAGGTGTTTTTTTAAGAGTAATGTCATAAAATGAAGATTTTTGTATTAAATATCTGTTTTTAACATGCTTTATAGTTATTACACAGCATGATAAAAAAAAACATTATATTTGTCATATATTCAATTGTTGTCATTGAAAAAAAAAACCAGAAAAAAAAAGTTTAAAAAAAATGTATGCTTTTTGCTACTTTCAGATTTAAAACATGTTACATAGTGTACAGTAACAACAGTAGAGTAAAAGATGACGTTATGTTTGAAAACGGTCAAATTTTCTCTCTAAAATTGTAACATGTTTTAATCTGAAGCATGGGAATTTTTCTTTGTGAAAGAAAATAGATATTTAGGCCAGTTATTCAAATCAACAACAAAAAAGTCAATTTAATTTTTTTCATTTACCTTTGACAATAATCTATGTCTAACCTAAGAAAGGTTTCCCCTGTCAGATGTCGTACATAGCCTTATAGTGAAATAATGCTGACACATAGAATCATGGGAAAAAAAGAGTTGAATTGGTTCAAAACTTGGGGGAAAAAAAGCTTCAATTGGAAGCAAAATTTATAACTGGCCTTTTTTTTTTAAAGAAAACTTTTTAAAAATGGGGACTTGATTTGGGTTTTTAAATTTAAAAATAAAAATTAAATTAAGACAATTTAAATACCATATATCTAAATATGGTACAAAGGGAGGTAATCGATTTTTGAGGATTGGATGAAAAACCAAAGAAAAATTCCCATGTTATGTTGTTGCTCATATTAAATTGTGTTCAGGGTGCAAAATATTTTTCTACAAATTTGCTGTTATTGTTAATTGGGGGTTGTATATGACCTTGACCTAGCATATGTTAATATTACCACGGTGTCTTCCTAGAAAACAAATATGTCTTTGTATTTCCAGATTATTTCACCATTAGAATTTGTTATATATAATCACATCATAACTTGAGCAGTGATCAAAGGGAAAAAAATTGTATTAAAGAAGTTAAGTCTATTTTAATATTCAAAGCAGATGATTACATGTTTTTTGTATGTTTGGACACACTATTTAATAGATTTGGAAATACAAATATTTATTTGATAATAATTGAACTAAAAAACAGTTGTACGAAAGTCGTGTTTAGTTCAGTTTGACTTGTAGAAAACACCTGGAAGTCATAAAGAACAGGCCTTAATTTTTACAACGGAATTTTTTTTGTCAAAAGTGGATATATTCTGCTGTTGTTATTTTTCTTCGTTATATATATAGACATATTTAGATTGTGCTATTTTGACAAAGTTGTTTATTATTTTTGTTATTAAACCAGTGACTACCGTGCATTTTTTGCAAATTCTGCTGGTGCTCAAAGCATCCACGTGCATCATTTTCATTTAAATCTCTATCATGATAAAAACATTCAAATATTTACTTTCATCACAATTTTTGGATGCATTTCATTCTTAATATAAAACTGAACTAAAATTTTTGTTTGTGTATAGTAATAGATTAAAAAAAAGAACTATCATATTTTGTGGACTACTTCAGTCTGTGTGTATTATTGGTCTAATAAATATCTTCTCTACAGACTTACAGGAAAAACTTCTCTTTCAGGTTAAAAAAAAAAATAGGGTTTTAAAAATATTGAATATGACTGAAGTGTATATTTCCTACAGGGTTAAAGGTCACTCTAATATGTAAGAAACGTAGGATAAAATTAATTAAACATTTTTTTAATTTAAAATTATAAAATTTTCTTAAAAAAAAAATAATTTAAAAGTAAATTTGTTCAGAAATTACATCACCTAGAAGCAAAATGTGCAATGAAACATGTCATGTTTCCAAGGAAACCAAATTTTGACATTCCCATTGTTAGGTCACACCTTTGTATGTTAGGAGATCATTAACTATTGACCAAGAAAGTGAGAATTTTTTTTTAAATGCTCACTTGAATCAGAGATTTATATAAAGTAATTGCCTCAATTATTATTTTTTTTGTTGTTATAATTTATTTTGCCAGTTGTTAAATTCATGCTTTATTTATCTTCATAGGAACGTGTTTGTTGTTATAATATATATATAATGAATTCCATGTTTTCTCTGTGTGAGAATAATTTTTGTCTCGTAGTCATTTATTTGTGGTAGGTTACTGTAATACTTTATCTAAATCAAGGATTTTGTTAAGTCATTAGTTGGCAAGGTCGAGAGATAAAACTTAAAATATCTGGTAAAATGGCTTGTAAATTAGCAAGTACAATGTCATAAATTGGCATGGTCAAGATTATGAAGATTAAAAAAATTACATCTTGCCAAAATGTCATGGAATGAAATAAATAAATCCTCAATGTTTTTTTTAGGACAAAAATAACACATTACGAATGTTTAGACGATCAAGAGGTATATTTATTGACATTTTATGACATGGCTTTGGATCCTTATTTGGAAAGGTGTATGGGTTTTTGGGGAACCCGGGTTTTGGATTAAAGAAGGTGTTAGAAATACGAAGCAAAGCAGGTATAATAAAGTATATATAATATATATAGTTAATTATTGATACTAACTTAACCACTAGTCTGGAAATGATGTATTATAAACCAAGAAAATGAAATGTATTGATCCCTGCCAAAATATGAGACAAGTTAAATATTTTGTCTGGAAAGATCATATGCATGGTGAAAATGAATATCTATTACCATAGATACATCCGAAAATGGTCCAAGGGATCGACTTTTTGTACTATAGACAAGTGCCATTTTATATGTTTGGTTTGTTGTTTTTTTTTGTTTATTTATTACCTTGGAGTGTTGGTGAATGGTTTAAAAGTGTCCACTTTCTTGTCGATCGTCATCAAACGTTCATTGCTGTTGTTATACATTTTTTGTAGTATAGGCATTTATTCATTGTATATATGTTTATCTTAATTATCCCATTAGTTGTCTCCCCTGTATAGAACTCTCCTGTTTGAATTTTGTAACAGTTATGTCCCCTTTTTAGATATCTTGATTCAGGGGAACATTGAGGGGAAATTGAAAATGTCTTTTTGTAGAGTTTGGGTCCATTTGAAGAACTTATAATTTTGGATTAAAAGAAATGTACAGTATATACAGGATTTTTGACCAACCATAATATAATTGACCTAAGATACAGGACGACATGAATGGGATGAATAGGATAAGGTTGTCTGTGATTTGTAAATGAAATATGACCAGTATCTTTTTTATTTAGGATTATTTTACTTTGTTATTTTGAAGAAAAAAAATAAAAATTATGTAATCTTATATGGAGTGGAGAAAATTGAAGCAATACTTACTGTTTTCTTGAATTTTTTTATTTTATCGTTAGTCCCAAATTTTGACCTGAGGATTGAAACTATGTTACTCATACATTTGAAGAAGCTTCATTCCTTTAAGTTTTTGTGTTATATAAAATCCATATCAAGTGTATGTTGAATTGTTTGGGAGTTTTCGTAACTTCTAGTGTCGATGATCAAATGGGGCTGGGTAAACGTTTATTCCCATTATTTCGAAACAATACAAATCTATATGGAACATGTTTTCCTGGTCGACTAATTAAAAGTTGAATAGATCTCGTGCTATTGTTCTTTACATTCTGTAAGTTGATTTAGAAATTTATCCAGCCTTGTTTTTGATGTTGTACAAGCTTGTTGATATTTCAAATTGGTGCAAACTCCAGTTATGTATGAAATGTTTGATAAAAAAAATATAAAAAGTACAAAAAATTTGTTGATGAGAATTGTTAGTATTTTAGCAGTCCGAAGATTGTTTTTTTTTTTTTTTTTTTTTTTTCTCCAAGCTACGAGTGAGTTTTTTGCTTGTTTGGGTACAATATGGCGATTGATTAGTTGTTTTTCATCGTGTGTTTGACAAGTGAGATTTTTCTAAAACTTTTCTCACATTACAGTTTGTTGAAGTTAATATGTGTTGCCATGTTTATGATCTGCTTGATTTTTTTTTTATTGCTGTTGACATAAGGGGCCTTCTTTGTTGAATCCTTGCCAAAAACAACACAGGAAATAAAAAATAAAAAAGAAGGGAAATTTGATGTATATTTGATTTTTTACGAGAAAATTGTCAGACAACCATTTTTATATACTATATAGTTAGGTAGTTTTTTAGTGTCAGTGCTAATGTTAACGTTATATTCATATGTGTTGTTTTTGTTGTTTGCCTCATTCCATATAATATCAGTTGCTAGGAAACTTAATTAAAAACCAATATGCAGGAGTTGACCTACTTTCTCATGGGGAAATTTTTTTGAACAATTTTTTTTTAAATACATGTAATATGATAATACGGTTTTGAGTGAGAGGTTGAATGTATCTTTTGTAGAATTTGGATAAGACTTTTATATTTACTTTTGAATAATTTAAATAGCCAGCAAAACAATTTTCTTGTAATTTTCATAAATTAAATTTGCAAGTTTTTATCAAAATTTTAAATTTTTCTAAAAACAGACTTTTTTAATGATTAATGTCCATGCTTATTGATAAAATAATAAGTTTTTATTTTCTTACTTGTAATTTGTTAGTCCTTTTCTTTTGATCTGAATATATATTATAACTGAAAGTTAAGTTTGGAATTTAAAAAAATGGCAAAACTAGGTCACTGCTGGCCTGGTAAGGTTGTATTGTTGAAATTAAAAATAAATATGCAAAACATTGGATATGGAAAACTTAAGACATATTAAAAAATGTTTCATTGCTTTGCATATTTTCTAATAGTTAATTTGAAATGGCATAGTGAAAGGTCACATGTACTTTTATATATGGTGTTTGAAATGCAGTATGATTAATTAAAAATTAAAAGTACAGAATAGGGTACAGAGTTATTGCCCTTTAGCATCTCTATTCTATATTTGTAGTAGAAATATTATTACTCTTAAATTATTTCTACTGATAATGGATTCTTATGTTAAGAAAGAAAAAAAATAGATGTACCATTCCAGTCCAATTCCAAGCATGGTTGACTGCTAATGACTACATGGGGCTATTAAAAATTGTGGTAAGAATGTTCATGTTGTGTTCTTTTTTTGGATATATAATAAAAGTACTGTCCATCTTTGTGACATGTGAAATATGTAGGGTATGTTAGTATGATGTGGAAACTAATATTTGTTAAAATATAGAGGTTATATTGACAATGTTAATTTTATATTTAACCCACCATTACGATGCTAGTTAAATGTATTTAGTTTACGATATTTGTAGATTTATTATGATTTTTATCTTCATCAGCATATTTTTGTTGAGAGAATACTCAATTTGTTGATTTCATCTAAAAAAAAATGTTGAAATTTCATTGTTGCTGTTCATCAATAACAATCAAATGTAGAATTTGAAGGAAAAAAATCTTATTTTTGGAAACTTGAGTGGTATGCAGAGATGAAAGTTTTCACTGATCAGCAAATTTCCTTTTTTAAACGAAATATTTGGAAATTAAATGGGTCGAGCTTGGTCAAAACAGCTGGAAAATAAGGTCAATTAGTTAGGACTTTCATCTCGAGATACATTACTAAGAGTGGAAAAGCAACAATGAAATAACATGTAATTTTCGTCATTTAACATTTAATTCATCAGCTTCATATTAATCATCGTTGTTTATTGCAATGTTAAGTTTGATTTGGTATCCAGGTTTTTGACTTTTTTTTTTGTTACGTAGCATTTAGATTTTTGGTGTGTGTTATGTTGTGTTTATCAATATAAATTAAAAAAAAACCTAAAGGCTTTATTGAATGATTGTTAAGAAACGCTGAGAATCCCACCATTCTAAGTCGTCTACAATAGATCAAACACTCATACTGTATATACAAAATTGTCCGTCAAAAGACCACTGTTTTGTGTTAATTACACCTTTCTTTTCTTTAGTATATATATATATATATATACACACACACACACGCGCATGCAAGCGCCCAAATTTGCTTTCACCTACATGTATTGGTTAATAGCTTAAAAGTATTTCCTTAAAAAACTACAATTTTTTCAGAGCTAATTAATACAAGACAAAAATATAGAGAAAGTATTTATGCATTATCCAGTATATTGTTTCTGCTGCAACAACACAGGATTGAAAATATTTTCAAAACCATCAATCACCCTTTGGTCATCGTCGGTCACCCATGGCTGATCACACTCCGATACTCATCACCCGTTAGTCAGTTGAAACAATTACATTAGTTTCAGTGTTGTCCTGTCCATGATCCGACATTTAGAAGTTGGTATAACAAGATAACATTATTCAAAATTTACGATTGGTCGGTAGGTCACAAAAGTAGTGTAAAATAATTTTCAGCTCCAGTACAAGTGAAAATAATACCCGTTCTCCAAACCCTGCCACAGAGTCAATCAGATTTGAGATGAAGTATGTGTATGAAGAATTTTCTTTCATATTGCTCATGGGTGATGAGTAGAGAGTATCAGAATGTGTTGTTGCCCTTTGGTATACCTCTAGATTCTTTCATATTGCTCAAGGGTGATGAGTAGAGAGTATCCGAATGTGTTGTTGCCCTTTGGTATACCTCTGGACAAAAATAACATTACTACGAACAAAATCATTTAACAAGCAAATAGGTTTATCTTTCTAAAGTTAAATAACATCACTTAAAATCTGTGCATAAATTTTGTTGTTAAGGATATTTACAACCTGGTTACCAAGGTAATTATATGCGCAGAGAAACAGACTTGTTTGAACATGCAAAATGTTGGGTTTTTTTGGACAGATAATGTGAAATTAGGTGAACACTTCTTTTTATGAAGATGAAGTCTTTAAATATTTTGATAGGTAGATTTAATTTCTAAGAAAGTTCAGTACTTTGATTGGTTGAGAAGCAAGTTCAGGCAGGTCATTAATCTCTGTATTTTAACTGGTCACATTTTATCCCTAATTATAATTGGATCAAGAACCATAACTCAGGAGCTTTTTGCCATTTGATCTTTTATCATAACTTTTGCTTTTGATTAGCTCAAATGATATATAGACCCTTAGTGATCCCCTTGTTAAGTTTTATTTAATTTATTATTTACATGTTTGTCTAATTTATTTATTTATTCCCAATATTTAGTTTTATATAAACCTTGCCCTAAACAAAGCAGGTTTCTAATTTTCAATGTGATCCTCTTCTTTTTGATTTTATATTCCTTAACAATGAAATTTTTGGTGTTTAATGGTTTTTGGTCTTAAAATTAAAATATAGATTTTAATTGTAGCAATGTAATGTTTATTGTATGTTTACTTATTAGTAAAATGCATTTGAATCTGGGATCAATAAATACTCTGGAGATACGACCTTTAATAAGGTCAATATTTAGAACTATGACCTTTAATAAGGTCAATATTTAGAACTGGTGAATGTGTTAAGATCTCAAGACATCGAGTTTCACATGTGTTTATTTTATTAAGATGCTACATGAATTGTCAATGTTAATCTCTTTAAAAAGAAAATTTTTTACAGCCCATTCTGATTAACTTAAATTTAGAGTTGCCTTGCCTCAATGTAGCTGAAATATTGTTAAAGTTGGTGTTAAACACCAATCAATCAATAGAGTTGTCTTATATAGATTGATTTCTTCTATAAAGCTTGCTTTGTATCATTACAAAGATGAAAGGATTATTGACAGTTGATATTGTATGTTGATGTATGGTTTATTATGCCATAGATTAGTGTTAACTTGGTTCTCTAATATTCAAAATAAGGGATTGTAAATTTAACAGTTGACTGTAAAGGGCTGTATTAGACAACTTAGGTCATCACAATTTTTTGTCTTGTTCATTAAACCTTTATTTTGCCGTCCAACAGCCTTTGTATGCCCCGTTTTAGATGCAAGAAAAGTTGTGAATTTTTTTTTCAACTATGCAACAGTTGGGTTTTTTTTCAGTTACCATACCAATAGTTGTTAAAATTTACCATTGTTAATTGTTAAAAAAAAGTTTTCCATCAAATTACAAAAACTTTTGTATAATATTCATTAATTAAAAAAAAAATCTTATAAAAAAATGTTTAAAATCATTTTTTTGTTTTATTTTAAAACCCATAATCGTAAATAAATTTCTTAGTTTTTGAAAACCATGCATGTTTATAGATCCAAATTTGAGTTGAAAGTTCAGTTTGGTGAAGTTGGTGTAGTACAGATTTTCGGTTAATTATTGTTTACTTTTGTGGTCTGTTTTACTGTTGCAATTCACAACACATTCCAGTAAATTCATGTAAAAATCATACAAAAAAAGGTGCTCTCATTTTTGTTTGTTTGTTGTGTATGGAAGCAGTTCTTCAAATGTTGCTTTAATTATTATTTATAAAGATTTGTTTTATCTTAATTCTCATTCTTGCATATACAAGTTGTACAAAAATGAATTAATGTCATTTTTAAAAAATATGATAGAAATATTGCTTTGTAATACCTAATATTTCTATCATAAAATGACAAAAAAAAACAAACCCCACAGTGAATAGATCGCACAAAGTAGACCAAAGTTACTTAGCATTACGTAATTTTGAGATCTTGAGATCTAATTATTATTGTTTCAGCTTGTATATCATGTGAAAGGAAAAGATCTCGACAACAGTCTTTTCATGCTTTTAGTACAAAATTTAATTGTCGACATACATTTATAAATTTTGTTAAAACAACATTTGAGGATATATTTTTTTTTATATAAATCAAATTAGAATAGAAAAGTATTCAAGCATTTTAACTGTTGTGTTATGAACATAAGACATGTTTATATATTGCCTCCGATTAATTTTGCAATATTTTTTTCTCATTGATGTGTCTTGGTTAAAATAAAATGTCCAAATAATTGTCTTACCTATTTCTGCTAGTTTTCAATAAAGGTTTAAAAATGTATTTACAAGACAATTTTTTCCAGAGGATTTTTAGCTAAAAAAAAATTAATAGCAGAACATCATCCAATAAGGTCCCAAATATGCACTATGTTCCCCCGTTATATATTACCCATGATGCAATAGCTTTGTCAGGTGTATCATTGTTACTATTGATCTCTTTTTATATAAACTTTGAATGTAACAACATGTACAATTTTTAATCATCTATTCACACACGTTTTGTTATGAGTGTAAAACTGAATGGTATTCAATAAAGTATTTTGTTTGCTTCAATTTGTCTTATGGTTTTATTCTGCCCTGATGAGATGTATTGATTTTCTGCTTGACCTCAATACAGAGCATGCTTTCCACTAATCATTGGCTATATTTAGCTTTTGTAAAAGGTCATAAGGTGAACATTGTCTGCTGTTGGCAATCTTTATGGATTTAGCATATGAAGGGTTGGATATTTATGAAGGATCATCCATTGATTGTTTAAAGGCAGCTGTTGGCCAAGTAGCATTCTTCTTTTGGCTGGCTGGTTGGTTTTATGGTGTTTAATGGCACTTTCAACAATATTTCAGTTATATCATGGCAGTCAGTTTTATTGGTGGAGGAAACCGGAGTACCTGGGGAAAACCACTGACCTGTCGCAAGTCACTGACAAACTTTATATCACATAATGTACGCCTAGCCCTAATCGAGATTCGAACTCACGTCAGTGGTGATAGGCACTGATTGCATAGGTAGTTGTAAATTCAACTACCATAGGATCACGTACACAACAACCCCTTTCTTCTTTAGGTGGGAACATCAGATAAATATGTCCTGTATATATATATATCCTTCTCTTTATCACTTTTATTGGAAAGTTAAAAAAAAAACCAAAACAGGTGAAGGTGGATCTCAACATAAAAATTTTCTACACACCATGATACACAAAAATCCATTTCTTGCCCAACATGGACGGTCTTTATTGGTTTTGTTGTCAGTCATCAGACTGGTTGGTTGTCATACTTGACCATGTTTTATATAAAACTAGAATATGGGTTTATGGTGTTTAACACCACTTTCAACAATATTTCAGCTATATCGTGACAGTCAGTTATATTGGTGGAGGAAACTGGAGTACCCTGAGAAAACCACCTACCTGTCGGAAGTCACAGACAAACTTTATCATATAATGTTGTATGGGATATACCTCACCATGAACAAGGTTTTTACTTACAACTTTAGTGTTGATAGGCACCAATTGCACAGGTAGTTGTAAATCCAACTACCATACATCCACCACGACGACCCCCAGCTCAGAATATAGACTAGAAAAAGTGAACAGATACCAAATGCATATTGTGTGACACTGGTCCCACAACATTAGATGAAATTAATCGGACTTGAAAAATTGACAAATTTTAATGCAAAAAAAGTTTGAAGATACCAAAGGGGTAATCAGAGGCCATAAATCATAGGACGGACGACACAAGGGTCAACACAGCACTGCCCTGAAAACTCGGAGATTGAACAACACGAACCACACTAAAAATCATAGGATGGATGACACAAGGGTCAACACAGTACTACCCTGAAAACTCAGATTAAACAACACGGACCACACTAAAAATCATAGGACGGATGACACAAGGATCAACACAGCACTACCCTGAAAACTCAGAGATTGAACAACACGGACCACACTAAAAATCATAGGACGGACGACACAAGGGTCAACACAGCACTACCCTGAAAACTTGATTGAACAACACGAACCACACTAAAAATCATAGGACGGATGACACAAGGGTCAACACAGCACTACCCTGAAAACTCAGATTGAACAATACGGACCACACTAAAAATCATACGATGGATGACACAGCACTACCCTGAAAACTTAGAGATTGAACAACACGGACCACACTAAAAATCATAGGACGGATGACACAAGGGTCAACACAGCACTACCCTGAAAACTCAAGAGATTGAACAACACGGACCACACTAAAAATCATAGGACGGACGACACAAGGGTCAACACAGCACTACCCTGAAAACTCAGAGATTGAACAACACGGACCACACTAAAAATCATAGGATGGATGACACAGCACTACCCTGAAAACTTAGAGATTGAACAACACGGACCACACTAAAAATCATAGGACGGATGACACAAGGGTCAACACAGCACTACCCTGAAAACTCAGAGATTGAACAACACGGACCACACTAAAAATCATAGGACGGATGATACAAGGGTCAACACAGCACTACCCTGAAAACTCAGAGATTGAACAACACGGACCACACTAAAAATCATAGGACGGACAACACAAGGGTCAACACAGCACTACCCTGAAAACTCAGATTGAACAACACGGACCACACTAAAAATCATAGGACGGACGACACAAGGGTCAACACAGCACTACCCTGAAAACTTGATTGAACAACACGAACCACACTAACAATCATAGGATGGACAACACAGCACTACCCTGAAAACTTAGAGATTGAAAAACACGGACCACACTAAAAATCATAGGACGGACGACACAAGGGTCAACACAGCACTACCCTGAAAACTCAGATTGAACAACACGGACCACACTAAAAATCATAGGACGGACGACACAAGGGACAACACAGCACTACCCTGAAAACTCAAGAGATTGAACAACACGAATCACACTAAAAATCATAGGACGGACGACACAAGGGTCAACACAGCACTACCCTGAATACTCAGAGATTGAACAACACGGACCACACTAAAAATCATAGGACGGAGGACACAAGGGTCAACACAGCACTACCCTGAAAACTCAGAAATTGAACAACACGGACCACACTAAAAATCATAGGACGGATGACACAAGGGTCAACACAGCACTACCCTGAAAACTCAGAGATTGAACAACACGGACCACACTAAAAAACATAGGATGGACGACACAAGGGTCAACACAGCACTACCCTGAAAACTCAGAGATTGAACAACACGGACCACACTAAAAATCATAGGACGGATGACACAAGGGTCAACACAGCACTACCCTGAAAACTCAGAGATTGAACAACACGGACCACACTAAAAATCATAGGATGGACAACACAGCACTACCCTGAAAACTTAGAGATTGAACAACACGGACCACACTAAAAATCATAGGACGGATGACACAAGGGTCAACACAGCACTACCCTGAAAACTCAGAGATTGAACAACACGGACCACACTAAAAATCATAGGACGGATGACACAAGGGTCAACACAGCACTACCCTGAAAACTCAGAGATTGAACAACACGGACCACACTAAAAATCATAGGATGGACAACACAAGGGTCAACACAGCACTACCGTGAAAACTCTTATTGAACAACACGGACCACACTAAAAATCATAGGACGGACGACACAAGGGTCAACACAGCACTACCCTGAAAACGCAAGAGATTGAACAACACGGACCACACTAAAAATCATAGGATGGACGACACAATGGTCAACACAGCACTACCCTGAAAACTCAGAGATTGAACAACACGGACCACACTAAAAATCACAGGACGGATGACACAAGGGTCAACACAGCACTACCCTGAAAACTCAGAGATTGAACAACACGGACCACACTAAAAATCATAGGACGGACGACACAAGGGTCAACACAGCACTACCCTGAAAACTCAGATTGAACAACACGGACCACACTAAATATCATAGGACGGACGACACAAGGGTCAACACAGCACTACCCTGAAAACTCAGAGATTGAACAACACGGACCACACTAACAATCATAGGATGGACAACACAGCACTACCCTGAAAACTTAGAGATTGAACAACACGGACCACACTAAAAATCATAGGACGGACGACACAAGGGTCAACACAGAACTACCCTGAAAACTCAGATTGAACAACACGGACCACACTAAAAATCATAGGACGGACGACACAAGGGACAACACAGCACTACCCTGAAAACTCAAGAGATTGAACAACACGAATCACACTAAAAATCATAGGACGGACGACACAAGGGTCAACACAGCACTACCCTGAATACTCAGAGATTGAACAACACGGACCACACTAAAAATCCTAGGACGGAGGACACAAGGGTCAACACAGCACTACCCTGAAAACTCAGAAATTGAACAACACGGACCACACTAAAAATCATAGGACGGATGACACAAGGGTCAACACAGCACTACCCTGAAAACTCAGAGATTGAACAACACGGACCACACTAAAAAACATAGGATGGACGACACAAGGGTCAACACAGCACTACCCTGAAAACTCAGAGATTGAACAACACGGACCACACTAAAAATCATAGGACGGATGACACAAGGGTCAACACAGCACTACCCTGAAAACTGAGAGATTGAACAACACGGACCACACTAAAAATCATAGGACGGATGACACAAGGGTCAACACAGCACTACCCTGAAAACTCAGAGATTGAACAACACGGTCCACACTAAAAATCATAGGATGGACAACACAGCACTACCCTGAAAACTCGGAGATTGAACAACACGAACCACACTAAAAATCATAGGACGGACGACACAAGGGTCAACATAGCACTACCCTGAAAACTCAGATTGAACAACACGAACCACATTAAAAATCATAGGACGGATGGCACAAGGGTCAACATAGCACTACCCTGAAAACTCAGATTGAACAACACGGACCACACTAAAAATTATAGGACGGACGACACAAGGATCAACACAGCACTACCCTGAAAACTCACGATTGAACAACACGGACCACACTAAAAATCATAGGACGGACGACACAAGGGTCAACACAGCACTACCCTGAAAACTTGATTGAACAACACGAACCACACTAAAATCATAGGACGGATGACACAAGGGTCAACACAGCACTACCCTGAAAACTCAGAGATTGAACAACACGGACCACACTAAAAATCATAGGACGGACAACACAAGGGTCAACACAGCACTACCCTGAAAACTTGATTGAACAACACGGACCACACTAAAAATCATAGGACGGACGACACAAGGGTCAACACAGCACTACCCTGAAAACTTGATTGAACAACACGAACCACACTAAAGATCATAGGACGGATGACACAAGGGTCAACACAGCACTACCCTGAAAACTCAAGAGATTGAACAACACGGACCACACTAAAAATCATAGGATGGACAACACAGCACTACCCTGAAAACTTAGAAATTGAACAACACGGACCACACTAAAAATCATAGGACGGACGACACAAGGGTCAACACAGCACTACCCTGAAAACTCAGATTGAACAACACGGACCACACTAAATATCATAGGACGGACGACACAAGGGTCAACACAGCACTACCCTGAAAACTCAGAGATTGAACAACACGGACCACACTAACAATCATAGGATGGACAACACAGCACTACCCTGAAAACTTAGAGATTGAACAACACGGACCACACTAAAAATCATAGGACGGACGACACAAGGGTCAACACAGCACTAACCTGAAAACTCAGATTGAACAACACGGACCACACTAAAAATCATAGGACGGACGACACAAGGGACAACACAGCACTACCCTGAAAACTCAAGAGATTGAACAACACGAATCACACTAAAAATCATAGGACGGACGACGCAAGGGTCAACACAGCACTACCCTGAATACTCAGAGATTGAACAACACGGACCACACTAAAAATCCTAGGACGGATGACACAAGGGTCAACACAGCACTACCCTGAAAACTCAGAAATTGAACAACACGGACCACACTAAAAATCATAGGACGGATGACACAAGGGTCAACACAGCACTACCCTGAAAACTCAGAGATTGAACAACACGGACCACACTAAAAAACATAGGATGGACGACACAAGGGTCAACACAGCACTACCCTGAAAACTCAGAGATTGAACAACACGGACCACACTAAAAATCATAGGACGGATGACACAAGGGTCAACACAGCACTACCCTGAAAACTGAGAGATTGAACAACACGGACCACACTAAAAATCATAGGACGGATGACACAAGGGTCAACTCAGCACTACCCTGAAAACTCAGAGATTGAACAACACGGTCCACACTAAAAATCATAGGATGGACAACACAGCACTACCCTGAAAACTCGGAGATTGAACAACACGAACCACACTAAAAATCATAGGATGGACGACACAAGGGTCAACATAGCACTACCCTGAAAACTCAGATTGAACAACACGAACCACATTAAAAATCATAGGACGGATGGCACAAGGGTCAACATAGCACTACCCTGAAAACTCAGATTGAACAACACGGACCACACTAAAAATTATAGGACGGACGACACAAGGATCAACACAGCACTACCCTGAAAACTCACGATTGAACAACACGGACCACACTAAAAATCATAGGACGGACGACACAAGGGTCAACACAGCACTACCCTGAAAACTCAGATTGAACAACACGGACCACACTAAAAATCATAGGACGGATGACACAAGGGTCAACACAGCACTACCCTGAAAACTCAGAGATTGAACAACACGGACCACACTAAAAATCATAGGACGGATGATACAAGGGTCAACACAGCACTACCCTGAAAACTCAGAGATTGAACAACACGGACCACACTAAAAATCATAGGACGGACAACACAAGGGTCAACACAGCACTACCCTGAAAACTCAGATTGAACAACACGGACCACACTAAAAATCATAGGATGGACGACACAAGGGTCAACACAGCACTACCCTGAAAACTTGATTGAACAACACGAACCACACTAACAATCATAGGATGGACAACACAGCACTACCCTGAAAACTTAGAGATTGAAAAACACGGACCACACTAAAAATCATAGGACGGACGACACAAGGGTCAACACAGCACTACCCTGAAAACTCAGATTGAACAACACGGACCACACTAAAAATCATAGGACGGACGACACAAGGGACAACACAGCACTACCCTGAAAACTCAAGAGATTGAACAACACGAATCACACTAAAAATCATAGGACGGACGACACAAGGGTCAACACAGCACTACCCTGAATACTCAGAGATTGAACAACACGGACCACACTAAAAATCATAGGACGGAGGACACAAGGGTCAACACAGCACTACCCTGAAAACTCAGAAATTGAACAACACGGACCACACTAAAAATCATAGGACGGATGACACAAGGGTCAACACAG
Source organism: Bathymodiolus brooksi (assembly GCA_963680875.1). Taxonomy (NCBI): domain Eukaryota; kingdom Metazoa; phylum Mollusca; class Bivalvia; order Mytilida; family Modiolidae; genus Bathymodiolus; species Bathymodiolus brooksi. The sequence continues at coordinate 68,842,298 of OY804582.1, forward strand.
CACTACCCTGAAAACTCAGAGATTGAACAACACGGACCACACTAAAAAACATAGGATGGACGACACAAGGGTCAACACAGCACTACCCTGAAAACTCAGAGATTGAACAACACGGACCACACTAAAAATCATAGGACGGATGACACAAGGGTCAACACAGCACTACCCTGAAAACTCAGAGATTGAACAACACGGACCACACTAAAAATCATAGGATGGACAACACAGCACTACCCTGAAAACTTAGAGATTGAACAACACGGACCACACTAAAAATCATAGGACGGATGACACAAGGGTCAACACAGCACTACCCTGAAAACTCAGAGATTGAACAACACGGACCACACTAAAAATCATAGGACGGATGACACAAGGGTCAACACAGCACTACCCTGAAAACTCAGAGATTGAACAACACGGACCACACTAAAAATCATAGGATGGACAACACAAGGGTCAACACAGCACTACCGTGAAAACTCTTATTGAACAACACGGACCACACTAAAAATCATAGGACGGACGACACAAGGGTCAACACAGCACTACCCTGAAAACGCAAGAGATTGAACAACACGGACCACACTAAAAATCATAGGATGGACGACACAATGGTCAACACAGCACTACCCTGAAAACTCAGAGATTGAACAACACGGACCACACTAAAAATCACAGGACGGATGACACAAGGGTCAACACAGCACTACCCTGAAAACTCAGAGATTGAACAACACGGACCACACTAAAAATCATAGGACGGACGACACAAGGGTCAACACAGCACTACCCTGAAAACTCAGATTGAACAACACGGACCACACTAAATATCATAGGACGGACGACACAAGGGTCAACACAGCACTACCCTGAAAACTCAGAGATTGAACAACACGGACCACACTAACAATCATAGGATGGACAACACAGCACTACCCTGAAAACTTAGAGATTGAACAACACGGACCACACTAAAAATCATAGGACGGACGACACAAGGGTCAACACAGAACTACCCTGAAAACTCAGATTGAACAACACGGACCACACTAAAAATCATAGGACGGACGACACAAGGGACAACACAGCACTACCCTGAAAACTCAAGAGATTGAACAACACGAATCACACTAAAAATCATAGGACGGACGACACAAGGGTCAACACAGCACTACCCTGAATACTCAGAGATTGAACAACACGGACCACACTAAAAATCCTAGGACGGAGGACACAAGGGTCAACACAGCACTACCCTGAAAACTCAGAAATTGAACAACACGGACCACACTAAAAATCATAGGACGGATGACACAAGGGTCAACACAGCACTACCCTGAAAACTCAGAGATTGAACAACACGGACCACACTAAAAAACATAGGATGGACGACACAAGGGTCAACACAGCACTACCCTGAAAACTCAGAGATTGAACAACACGGACCACACTAAAAATCATAGGACGGATGACACAAGGGTCAACACAGCACTACCCTGAAAACTGAGAGATTGAACAACACGGACCACACTAAAAATCATAGGACGGATGACACAAGGGTCAACACAGCACTACCCTGAAAACTCAGAGATTGAACAACACGGTCCACACTAAAAATCATAGGATGGACAACACAGCACTACCCTGAAAACTCGGAGATTGAACAACACGAACCACACTAAAAATCATAGGACGGACGACACAAGGGTCAACATAGCACTACCCTGAAAACTCAGATTGAACAACACGAACCACATTAAAAATCATAGGACGGATGGCACAAGGGTCAACATAGCACTACCCTGAAAACTCAGATTGAACAACACGGACCACACTAAAAATTATAGGACGGACGACACAAGGATCAACACAGCACTACCCTGAAAACTCACGATTGAACAACACGGACCACACTAAAAATCATAGGACGGACGACACAAGGGTCAACACAGCACTACCCTGAAAACTTGATTGAACAACACGAACCACACTAAAATCATAGGACGGATGACACAAGGGTCAACACAGCACTACCCTGAAAACTCAGAGATTGAACAACACGGACCACACTAAAAATCATAGGACGGACAACACAAGGGTCAACACAGCACTACCCTGAAAACTTGATTGAACAACACGGACCACACTAAAAATCATAGGACGGACGACACAAGGGTCAACACAGCACTACCCTGAAAACTTGATTGAACAACACGAACCACACTAAAGATCATAGGACGGATGACACAAGGGTCAACACAGCACTACCCTGAAAACTCAAGAGATTGAACAACACGGACCACACTAAAAATCATAGGATGGACAACACAGCACTACCCTGAAAACTTAGAAATTGAACAACACGGACCACACTAAAAATCATAGGACGGACGACACAAGGGTCAACACAGCACTACCCTGAAAACTCAGATTGAACAACACGGACCACACTAAATATCATAGGACGGACGACACAAGGGTCAACACAGCACTACCCTGAAAACTCAGAGATTGAACAACACGGACCACACTAACAATCATAGGATGGACAACACAGCACTACCCTGAAAACTTAGAGATTGAACAACACGGACCACACTAAAAATCATAGGACGGACGACACAAGGGTCAACACAGCACTAACCTGAAAACTCAGATTGAACAACACGGACCACACTAAAAATCATAGGACGGACGACATAAGGGACAACACAGCACTACCCTGAAAACTCAAGAGATTGAACAACACGAATCACACTAAAAATCATAGGACGGACGACGCAAGGGTCAACACAGCACTACCCTGAATACTCAGAGATTGAACAACACGGACCACACTAAAAATCCTAGGACGGATGACACAAGGGTCAACACAGCACTACCCTGAAAACTCAGAAATTGAACAACACGGACCACACTAAAAATCATAGGACGGATGACACAAGGGTCAACACAGCACTACCCTGAAAACTCAGAGATTGAACAACACGGACCACACTAAAAAACATAGGATGGACGACACAAGGGTCAACACAGCACTACCCTGAAAACTCAGAGATTGAACAACACGGACCACACTAAAAATCATAGGACGGATGACACAAGGGTCAACACAGCACTACCCTGAAAACTGAGAGATTGAACAACACGGACCACACTAAAAATCATAGGACGGATGACACAAGGGTCAACTCAGCACTACCCTGAAAACTCAGAGATTGAACAACACGGTCCACACTAAAAATCATAGGATGGACAACACAGCACTACCCTGAAAACTCGGAGATTGAACAACACGAACCACACTAAAAATCATAGGATGGACGACACAAGGGTCAACATAGCACTACCCTGAAAACTCAGATTGAACAACACGAACCACATTAAAAATCATAGGACGGATGGCACAAGGGTCAACATAGCACTACCCTGAAAACTCAGATTGAACAACACGGACCACACTAAAAATTATAGGACGGACGACACAAGGATCAACACAGCACTACCCTGAAAACTCACGATTGAACAACACGGACCACACTAAAAATCATAGGACGGACGACACAAGGGTCAACACAGCACTACCCTGAAAACTTGATTGAACAACACGAACCACACTAAAGATCATAGGACGGATGACACAAGGGTCAACACAGCACTACCCTGAAAACTCAAGAGATTGAACAACACGGACCACACTAAAAATCATAGGATGGACAACACAGCACTACCCTGAAAACTTAGAAATTGAACAACACGGACCACACTAAAAATCATAGGACGGACGACACAAGGGTCAACACAGCACTATCCTGAAAACTCAGATTGAACAACACGGACCACACTAAATATCATAGGACGGACGACACAAGGGTCAACACAGCACTACCCTGAAAACTCAGAGATTGAACAACACGGACCACACTAACAATCATAGGATGGACAACACAGCACTACCCTGAAAACTTAGAGATTGAACAACACGGACCACACTAAAAATCATAGGACGGACGACACAAGGGTCAACACAGCACTAACCTGAAAACTCAGATTGAACAACACGGACCACACTAAAAATCATAGGACGGACGACACAAGGGACAACACAGCACTACCCTGAAAACTCAAGAGATTGAACAACACGAATCACACTAAAAATCATAGGACGGACGACGCAAGGGTCAACACAGCACTACCCTGAATACTCAGAGATTGAACAACACGGACCACACTAAAAATCCTAGGACGGATGACACAAGGGTCAACACAGCACTACCCTGAAAACTCAGAAATTGAACAACACGGACCACACTAAAAATCATAGGACGGATGACACAAGGGTCAACACAGCACTACCCTGAAAACTCAGAGATTGAACAACACGGACCACACTAAAAAACATAGGATGGACGACACAAGGGTCAACACAGCACTACCCTGAAAACTCAGAGATTGAACAACACGGACCACACTAAAAATCATAGGACGGATGACACAAGGGTCAACACAGCACTACCCTGAAAACTGAGAGATTGAACAACACGGACCACACTAAAAATCATAGGACGGATGACACAAGGGTCAACTCAGCACTACCCTGAAAACTCAGAGATTGAACAACACGAACCACACTAAAAATCATAGGATGGACGACACAAGGGTCAACATAGCACTACCCTGAAAACTCAGATTGAACAACACGAACCACATTAAAAATCATAGGACGGATGGCACAAGGGTCAACATAGCACTACCCTGAAAACTCAGATTGAACAACACGGACCACACTAAAAATTATAGGACGGACGACACAAGGATCAACACAGCACTACCCTGAAAACTCACGATTGAACAACACGGACCACACTAAAAATCATAGGACGGACGACACAAGGGTCAACACAGCACTACCCTGAAAACTCAGATTGAACAACACGGACCACACTAAAAATTATAGGACGGACGACACAAGGATCAACACAGCACTACCCTGAAAACTCACGATTGAACAACACGGACCACACTAAAAATCATAGGACGGACGACACAAGGGTCAACACAGCACTACCCTGAAAACTTGATTGAACAACACGAACCACACTAAAATCATAGGACGGATGACACAAGGGTCAACACAGCACTACCCTGAAAACTCAGAGATTGAACAACACGGACCACACTAAAAAACATAGGATGGACGACACAAGGGTCAACACAGCACTACCCTGAAAACTCAGAGATTGAACAACACGGACCACACTAAAAATCATAGGACGGATGACACAAGGGTCAACACAGCACTACCCTGAAAACTGAGAGATTGAACAACACGGACCACACTAAAAATCATAGGACGGATGACACAAGGGTCAACACAGCACTACCCTGAAAACTCAGAGATTGAACAACACGGTCCACACTAAAAATCATAGGATGGACAACACAGCACTACCCTGAAAACTCGGAGATTGAACAACACGAACCACACTAAAAATCATAGGACGGACGACACAAGGGTCAACATAGCACTACCCTGAAAACTCAGATTGAACAACACGAACCACATTAAAAATCATAGGACGGATGGCACAAGGGTCAACATAGCACTACCCTGAAAACTCAGATTGAACAACACGGACCACACTAAAAATTATAGGACGGACGACACAAGGATCAACACAGCACTACCCTGAAAACTCACGATTGAACAACACGGACCACACTAAAAATCATAGGACGGACGACACAAGGGTCAACACAGCACTACCCTGAAAACTTGATTGAACAACACGAACCACACTAAAATCATAGGACGGATGACACAAGGGTCAACACAGCACTACCCTGAAAACTCAGAGATTGAACAACACGGACCACACTAAAAATCATAGGACGGACAACACAAGGGTCAACACAGCACTACCCTGAAAACTTGATTGAACAACACGGACCACACTAAAAATCATAGGACGGACGACACAAGGGTCAACACAGCACTACCCTGAAAACTTGATTGAACAACACGAACCACACTAAAGATCATAGGACGGATGACACAAGGGTCAACACAGCACTACCCTGAAAACTCAAGAGATTGAACAACACGGACCACACTAAAAATCATAGGATGGACAACACAGCACTACCCTGAAAACTTAGAAATTGAACAACACGGACCACACTAAAAATCATAGGACGGACGACACAAGGGTCAACACAGCACTACCCTGAAAACTCAGATTGAACAACACGGACCACACTAAATATCATAGGACGGACGACACAAGGGTCAACACAGCACTACCCTGAAAACTCAGAGATTGAACAACACGGACCACACTAACAATCATAGGATGGACAACACAGCACTACCCTGAAAACTTAGAGATTGAACAACACGGACCACACTAAAAATCATAGGACGGACGACACAAGGGTCAACACAGCACTAACCTGAAAACTCAGATTGAACAACACGGACCACACTAAAAATCATAGGACGGACGACATAAGGGACAACACAGCACTACCCTGAAAACTCAAGAGATTGAACAACACGAATCACACTAAAAATCATAGGACGGACGACGCAAGGGTCAACACAGCACTACCCTGAATACTCAGAGATTGAACAACACGGACCACACTAAAAATCCTAGGACGGATGACACAAGGGTCAACACAGCACTACCCTGAAAACTCAGAAATTGAACAACACGGACCACACTAAAAATCATAGGACGGATGACACAAGGGTCAACACAGCACTACCCTGAAAACTCAGAGATTGAACAACACGGACCACACTAAAAAACATAGGATGGACGACACAAGGGTCAACACAGCACTACCCTGAAAACTCAGAGATTGAACAACACGGACCACACTAAAAATCATAGGACGGATGACACAAGGGTCAACACAGCACTACCCTGAAAACTGAGAGATTGAACAACACGGACCACACTAAAAATCATAGGACGGATGACACAAGGGTCAACTCAGCACTACCCTGAAAACTCAGAGATTGAACAACACGGTCCACACTAAAAATCATAGGATGGACAACACAGCACTACCCTGAAAACTCGGAGATTGAACAACACGAACCACACTAAAAATCATAGGATGGACGACACAAGGGTCAACATAGCACTACCCTGAAAACTCAGATTGAACAACACGAACCACATTAAAAATCATAGGACGGATGGCACAAGGGTCAACATAGCACTACCCTGAAAACTCAGATTGAACAACACGGACCACACTAAAAATTATAGGACGGACGACACAAGGATCAACACAGCACTACCCTGAAAACTCACGATTGAACAACACGGACCACACTAAAAATCATAGGACGGACGACACAAGGGTCAACACAGCACTACCCTGAAAACTTGATTGAACAACACGAACCACACTAAAGATCATAGGACGGATGACACAAGGGTCAACACAGCACTACCCTGAAAACTCAAGAGATTGAACAACACGGACCACACTAAAAATCATAGGATGGACAACACAGCACTACCCTGAAAACTTAGAAATTGAACAACACGGACCACACTAAAAATCATAGGACGGACGACACAAGGGTCAACACAGCACTATCCTGAAAACTCAGATTGAACAACACGGACCACACTAAATATCATAGGACGGACGACACAAGGGTCAACACAGCACTACCCTGAAAACTCAGAGATTGAACAACACGGACCACACTAACAATCATAGGATGGACAACACAGCACTACCCTGAAAACTTAGAGATTGAACAACACGGACCACACTAAAAATCATAGGACGGACGACACAAGGGTCAACACAGCACTAACCTGAAAACTCAGATTGAACAACACGGACCACACTAAAAATCATAGGACGGACGACACAAGGGACAACACAGCACTACCCTGAAAACTCAAGAGATTGAACAACACGAATCACACTAAAAATCATAGGACGGACGACGCAAGGGTCAACACAGCACTACCCTGAATACTCAGAGATTGAACAACACGGACCACACTAAAAATCCTAGGACGGATGACACAAGGGTCAACACAGCACTACCCTGAAAACTCAGAAATTGAACAACACGGACCACACTAAAAATCATAGGACGGATGACACAAGGGTCAACACAGCACTACCCTGAAAACTCAGAGATTGAACAACACGGACCACACTAAAAAACATAGGATGGACGACACAAGGGTCAACACAGCACTACCCTGAAAACTCAGAGATTGAACAACACGGACCACACTAAAAATCATAGGACGGATGACACAAGGGTCAACACAGCACTACCCTGAAAACTGAGAGATTGAACAACACGGACCACACTAAAAATCATAGGACGGATGACACAAGGGTCAACTCAGCACTACCCTGAAAACTCAGAGATTGAACAACACGAACCACACTAAAAATCATAGGATGGACGACACAAGGGTCAACATAGCACTACCCTGAAAACTCAGATTGAACAACACGAACCACATTAAAAATCATAGGACGGATGGCACAAGGGTCAACATAGCACTACCCTGAAAACTCAGATTGAACAACACGGACCACACTAAAAATTATAGGACGGACGACACAAGGATCAACACAGCACTACCCTGAAAACTCACGATTGAACAACACGGACCACACTAAAAATCATAGGACGGACGACACAAGGGTCAACACAGCACTACCCTGAAAACTCAGATTGAACAACACGGACCACACTAAAAATTATAGGACGGACGACACAAGGATCAACACAGCACTACCCTGAAAACTCACGATTGAACAACACGGACCACACTAAAAATCATAGGACGGACGACACAAGGGTCAACACAGCACTACCCTGAAAACTTGATTGAACAACACGAACCACACTAAAATCATAGGACGGATGACACAAGGGTCAACACAGCACTACCCTGAAAACTCAGAGATTGAACAACACGGACCACACTAAAAATCATAGGACGGACAACACAAGGGTCAACACAGCACTACCCTGAAAACTTGATTGAACAACACGGACCACACTAAAAATCATAGGACGGACGACACAAGGGTCAACACAGCACTACCCTGAAAACTTGATTGAACAACACGAACCACACTAAAAATCATAGGACGGATGACACAAGGGTCAACACAGCACTACCCTGAAAACTCAAGAGATTGAACAACACGGACCACACTAAAAATCATAGGACGGACGACACAAGGGTCAACACAGCACTACCCTGAAAACTCAGAGATTGAACAACACGGACCACACTAAAAATCATAGGATGGATGACACAGCACTACCCTGAAAACTTAGAGATTGAACAACACGGACCACACTAAAAATCATAGGAGGGATGACACAAGGGTCAACACAGCACTACCCTGAAAACTCAGAGATTGAACAACACGGACCACACTAAAAATCATAGGACGGACGACACAAGGGTCAACACAGCACTACCCTGAAAACTCAGATTAAACAACACGGACCACACTAAATATCATAGGACGGACGACACAAGGGTCAACACAGCACTACCTTGAACACTTGATTGAACAACACGAACCACACTAAAAATCATAGGACGGATGACACAAGGGTCAACACAGCACTACCCTGAAAACTCAGAGATTGAACAACACGAACCACACTAAAAATCATAGGACGGATGACACAAGGGTCAACACAGCACTACCCTGAAAACTCAGAGATTGAACAACACGGACCACACTAAAAATCATAGGATGGATGACACAAGGGTCAACACAGCACTACCCTGAAAACTCAAGAGATTGAACAACACGGACCACACTAAATATCATAGGACGGACGACACAAGGGTCAACACAGCACTACCCTGAAAACTCAGAGATTGAACAACACGGACCACACTAAAAATCATAGGATGGACAACACAGCACTACCCTGAAAACTGAGAGATTGAACAACACGGACCACACTAAAAATCATAGGACGGATGACACAAGGGTCAACACAGCACTACCCTGAAAACTCAGAGATTGAACAACACGGACCACACTAAAAATCATAGGACGGATGACACAAGGGTCAACACAGCACTACCCTGAAAACTCAGAGATTGAACAACACGGACCACACTAAAAATCATAGGATGGACAACACAAGGGTCAACACAGCACTACCGTGAAAACTCAGATTGAACAACACGGACCACACTAAAAATCATAGGACGGACGACACAAGGGTCAACACAGCACTACCCTGAAAACTCAGAGATTGAACAACACGGTCCACACTAAAAATCATAGGATGGACAACACAGCACTACCCTGAAAACTCGGAGATTGAACAACACGAACCACACTAAAAATCATAGGATGGACGACACAAGGGTCAACATAGCACTACCCTGAAAACTCAGATTGAACAACACGAACCACATTAAAAATCATAGGACGGATGGCACAAGGGTCAACATAGCACTACCCTGAAAACTCAGATTGAACAACACGGACCACACTAAAAATTATAGGACGGACGACACAGCACTACCCTGAAAACGCAGATTGAACAACACGAACCACATTAAAAATCATAGGACGGATGGCACAAGGGTCAACATAGCACTACCCTGAAAACTCAGATTGAACAACACGAACCACATTAAAAATCATAGGACGGATGGCACAAGGGTCAACATAGCACTACCCTGAAAACTCAGATTGAACAACACGGACCACACTAAAAATTATAGGACGGACGACACAAGGATCAACACAGCACTACCCTGAAAACTCACGATTGAACAACACGGACCACACTAAAAATCATAGGACGGACGACACAAGGGTCAACACAGCACTACCCTGAAAACTTGATTGAACAACACGAACCACACTAAATCATAGGACGGATGACACAAGGGTCAACACAGCACTACCCTGAAAACTCAGAGATTGAACAACACGGACCACACTAAAAATCATAGGACGGACAACACAAGGGTCAACACAGCACTACCCTGAAAACTTGATTGAACAACACGGACCACACTAAAAATCATAGGACGGACGACACAAGGGTCAACACAGCACTACCCTGAAAACTTGATTGAACAACACGAACCACACTAAAAATCATAGGACGGATGACACAAGGGTCAACACAGCACTACCCTGAAAACTCAAGAGATTGAACAACACGGACCACACTAAAAATCATAGGACGGACGACACAAGGGTCAACACAGCACTACCCTGAAAGCTCAGAGATTGAACAACACGGACCACACTAAAAATCATAGGACGGATGACACAAGGGTCAACACAGCACTACCCTGAAAACTCAGAGATTGAACAACACGGACCATACTAAAAATCATAGGACGGACAACACAAGGGTCAACACAGCACTACCCTGAAAACTCAGATTGAACAACACGGACCACACTAAAAATCATAGGGCGGATGACACAAGGGTCAACACAGCACTACCCTGAAAACTCAGAGATTGAACAACACGGACCACACTAAAAATCATAGGACGGATGACACAAGGGTCAACACAGCACTACCCTGAAAACTCAGAGATTGAACAACACGGACCACACTAAAAATCATAGGACGGACGACACAAGGGTCAACACAGCACTACCCTGAAATCTCAGAGATTGAACAACACGGACCACACTAAAAATCATAGGACGGACGACACAAGGGTCAACACAGCACTACCCTGAAAACGCAAGAGATTGAACAACACGGACCACACTAAAAATCATAGGATGGACGACACAATGGTCAACACAGCACTACCCTGAAAACTCAGAGATTGAACAACACGGACCACACTAAAAATCACAGGACGGATGACACAAGGGTCAACACAGCACTACCCTGAAAACTCAGAGATTGAACAACACGGACCACACTAAAAATCATAGGACGGACGACACAAGGGTCAACACAGCACTACCCTGAAAACTCAGATTGAACAACACGGACCACACTAAATATCATAGGACGGACGACACAAGGGTCAACACAGCACTACCCTGAAAACTCAGAGATTGAACAACACGGACCACACTAACAATCATAGGATGGACAACACAGCACTACCCTGAAAACTTAGAGATTGAACAACACGGACCACACTAAAAATCATAGGACGGACAACACAAGGGTCAACACAGAACTACCCTGAAAACTCAGATTGAACAACACGGACCACACTAAAAATCATAGGACGGACGACACAAGGGACAACACAGCACTACCCTGAAAACTCAAGAGATTGAACAACACGAATCACACTAAAAATCATAGGACGGACGACACAAGGGTCAACACAGCACTACCCTGAATACTCAGAGATTGAACAACACGGACCACACTAAAAATCCTAGGACGGAGGACACAAGGGTCAACACAGCACTACCCTGAAAACTCAGAAATTGAACAACACGGACCACACTAAAAATCATAGGACGGATGACACAAGGGTCAACACAGCACTACCCTGAAAACTCAGAGATTGAACAACACGGACCACACTAAAAAACATAGGATGGACGACACAAGGGTCAACACAGCACTACCCTGAAAACTCAGAGATTGAACAACACGGACCACACTAAAAATCATAGGACGGATGACACAAGGGTCAACACAGCACTACCCTGAAAACTGAGAGATTGAACAACACGGACCACACTAAAAATCATAGGACGGATGACACAAGGGTCAACACAGCACTACCCTGAAAACTCAGAGATTGAACAACACGGTCCACACTAAAAATCATAGGATGGACAACACAGCACTACCCTGAAAACTCGGAGATTGAACAACACGAACCACACTAAAAATCATAGGACGGACGACACAAGGGTCAACATAGCACTACCCTGAAAACTCAGATTGAACAACACGAACCACATTAAAAATCATAGGACGGATGGCACAAGGGTCAACATAGCACTACCCTTAAAACTCAGATTGAACAACACGGACCACACTAAAAATTATAGGACGGACGACACAAGGATCAACACAGCACTACCCTGAAAACTCACGATTGAACAACACGGACCACACTAAAAATCATATGACGGACGACACAAGGGTCAACACAGCACTACCCTGAAAACTTGATTGAACAACACGAACCACACTAAAATCATAGGACGGATGACACAAGGGTCAACACAGCACTACCCTGAAAACTCAGAGATTGAACAACACGGACCACACTAAAAATCATAGGACGGACAACACAAGGGTCAACACAGCACTACCCTGAAAACTTGATTGAACAACACGGACCACACTAAAAATCATAGGACGGACGACACAAGGGTCAACACAGCACTACCCTGAAAACTTGATTGAACAACTCGAACCACACTAAAAATCATAGGACGGATGACACAAGGGTCAACACAGCACTACCCTGAAAACTCAAGAGATTGAACAACACGGACCACACTAAAAATCATAGGATGGACAACACAGCACTACCCTGAAAACTTAGAGATTGAACAACACGGACCACACTAAAAATCATAGGACGGACGACACAAGGGTCAACACAGCACTACCCTGAAAACTCAGATTGAACAACACGGACCACACTAAATATCATAGGACGGACGACACAAGGGTCAACACAGCACTACCCTGAAAACTCAGAGATTGAACAACACGGACCACACTAACAATCATAGGATGGACAACACAGCACTACCCTGAAAACTTAGAGATTGAACAACACGGACCACACTAAAAATCATAGGACGGACGACACAAGGGTCAACACAGCACTAACCTGAAAACTCAGATTGAACAACACGGACCACACTAAAAATCATAGGACGGACGACACAAGGATCAACACAGCACTACCCTGAAAACTCACGATTGAACAACATGGACCACACTAAAAATCATAGGACGGACGACACAAGGGTCAACACAGCACTACCCTGAAAACTTGATTGAACAACACGAACCACACTAAAATCATATGACGGATGACACAAGGGTCAACACAGCACTACCCTGAAAACTCAGAGATTGAACAACACGGACCACACTAAAAATCATAGGACGGACAACACAAGGGTCAACACAGCACTACCCTGAAAACTTGATTGAACAACACGGACCACACTAAAAATCATAGGACGGACGACACAAGGGTCAACACAGCACTACCCTGAAAACTCAGAGATTGAACAACACGGACCACACTAAAAATCATAGGACGGATGACACAAGGGTCAACACAGCACTACCCTGAAAACTCAGAGATTGAACAACACGGACCACACTAAAAATCATAGGACGGACGACACAAGGGTCAACACAGCACTACCCTGAAATCTCAGAGATTGAACAACACGGACCACACTAAAAATCATAGGACGGATGACACAAGGGTCAACACAGCACTACCCTGAAAACTCAGAGATTGAACAACACGGACCACACTAAAAATCATAGGACGGACAACACAAGGGTCAACACAGCACTACCCTGAAAACTCAGATTGAACAACACGGACCACACTAAAAATCATAGGACGGACGACACAAGGGTCAACACAGCACTACCCTGAAAACTTGATTGAATAACACGAACCACACTAAAAATCATAGGACGGATGACACAAGGGTAAACACAGCACTACCCTGAAAACTCAAGAGATTGAACAACACGGACCACACTAAAAATCATAGGACGGACGACACAAGGGTCAACACAGCACTACCCTGAAAACTCAGAGATTGAACAACACGGACCACACTAAAAATCATAGGACGGATGACACAAGGGTCAACACAGCACTACCCTGAAAACTCAGAGATTGAACAACACGGACCATACTAAAAATCATAGGACGGACAACACAAGGGTCAACACAGCACTACCCTGAAAACTCAGATTGAACAACACGGACCACACTAAAAATCATAGGGCGGATGACACAAGGGTCAACACAGCACTACCCTGAAAACTCAGAGATTGAACAACACGGACCACACTAAAAATCATAGGACGGATGACACAAGGGTCAACACAGCACTACCCTGAAAACTCAGAGATTGAACAACACGGACCAAACTAAAAATCATAGGACAGACAACACAGCACTACCCTGAAAATTCGGAGATTGAACAACACGAACCACACTAAAAATCATAGGATGGATGACACAGCACTACCCTGAAAACTTAGAGATTGAACAACACGGACCACACTAAAAATCATAGGACAGACAACACAGCACTACCCTGAAAACTCGGAGATTGAACAACACGAACCACACTAAAAATCATAGGATGGATGACACAGCACTACCCTGAAAACTCAGTTTGAACAACACGGACCACACTAAAAATTATAGGACGAACGACACAAGGGTCAACACAGCACTACCCTGAAAACTTGATTAAACAACACGAACCACACTAAAAATCATAGGACGGATGACACAAGGGTCAACACAGCACTACCCTGAAAACTCAGAGATTGAACAACACGGACCACACTACAAATCATAGGACGGATGACACAAGGGTCAACACAGCACTACCCTGAAAACTCAGATTGAACAACACGGACCACACTAAAAATCATAGGACGGAAAACACAAGGGTCAACACAGCACTACCCTGAAAACTCAGATTGAACAACACGGACCACACTAAAAATCATAGGACGGACGACACAAGGGTCAACACAGCACTACACTGAAAACTTGATTGAACAACACGAACCACACTAAAAATCATAGGACGGATGACACAAGGGTCAACACAGCACTACCCTGAAAACTCAGAGATTGAACAACACGGACCACACTAAAAATCATACGATGGATGACACAAGGGTCAACACAGCACTACCCTGAAAACTCAAGAGATTGAACAACACGGACCACACTAAAAATCATAGGACGGACGACACAAGGGTCAACACAGCACTACCCTGAAAACTCAGAGATTGAACAACACGGACCACACTAAAAATCATAGGATGGATGACACAGCACTACCCTGAAAACTTAGAGATTGAACAACACGGACCACACTAAAAATCATAGGACGGACGACACAAGGGTCAACACAGCACTACCCTGAAAACTTGATTGAACAACACGAACCACACTAAAAATCATAGGACGGACGACACAAGGGTCAACACAGCACTACCCTGAAAACTAAAGAGATTGAACAACACGCACCACACTAAAAATGATAGGACGGACGACACAATGGTCAACACAGCACTGCCCTGAAAACTCAGAGATTGAACAACACGGACCACACTAAAAATCATAGGACGGATGACACAAGGGTCAACACAGCACTACCCTGAAAACTCAGAGATTGAACAACACGGACCACACTAAAAATCATAGGACGGATGACACAAGGGTCAACACAGCACTACCCTGAAAACTCAAGAGATTGAACAACACGGACCACACTAAAAATCATAGGACGGACGACACAAGGGTCAACACAGCACTACCCTGAAAACTCAGAGATTGAACAACACGGACCACACTAAAAATCATAGGATGGATGACACAGCACTACCCTGAAAACTTAGAGATTGAACAACACGGACCACACTAAAAATCATAGGACGGATGACACAAGGGTCAACACAGCACTACCCTGAAAACTCAGAGATTGAACAACACGGACCACACTAAAAATCATAGGATGGATGACACAGCACTACCCTGAAAACTTAGAGATTGAACAACACGGACCACACTAAAAATCATAGGACGGATGACACAAGGGTCAACACAGCACTACCCTGAAAACTTGATTGAACAACACGAACCACAATAAAAATCATAGGACGGATGACACAAGGGTCAACACAGCACTACCCTGAAAACTCAGAGATTGAACAACACGGACCACACTAAAAATCATAGGACGGATGACACAAGGGTGACCACAGCACTACCCTGAAAACTCAAGAGATTGAACAACACGAACCACACTAAAAATCATAGGACGGACGACACAAGGGTGAACACAGCACTACCCTGAAAACTCAGAGATTGAACAACACGGACCACACTAAAAATCATAGGATGGACAACACAGCACAACCCTGAAAACTTAGAGATTGAACAACACGGACCACACTAAAAATCATAGGACGGACGACACAAGGGTCAACACAGCACTACCCTGAAAACTCAGAGATTGAACAACACGGACCACACTAACAATCATAGGATGGACAACACAGCACTACCCTAAAAACTTAGAGATTGAACAACACGGACCACACTAAAAATCATAGGACGGACGACACAAGGGTCAACACAGCACTACCCTGAAAACTCAGATTGAACAACACGGACCACACTAAAAATCATAGGACGGACGACACAAGGGTCAACACAGCACTACCCTGAATACTCAGAGATTGAACAACACGGACCACACTAAAAATCCTAGGACGATGACACAAGGGTCAACACAGCACTACCCTGAAAACTCAGAGATTGAACAACACGGACCACACTAAAAATCATAGGACGGATGACACAAGGGTCAACACAGCACTACCCTGAAAACTCAGAGATTGAACAACACGGACCACACTAAAAATCATAGGATGGACGACACAAGGGTCAACACAGCACTACCCTGAAAACTCAGAGATTGAACAACACGGACCACACTAAAAATCATAGGACGGATGACACAAGGGTCAACACACCACTACCCTGAAAACTGAGAGATTGAACAACACAGACCACACTAAAAATCATAGGACGGATGACACAAGGGTCAACACAGCACTACCCTGAAAAATCAGAGATTGAACAACACGGTCCACACTAAAAATCATAGGATGGACAACACAGCACTACCCTGAAAACTTAGAGATTGAACAACACGGACCACACTAAAAATCATAGGACGGACAACACAGCACTACCCTGAAAACTCGGAGATTGAACAACACGAACCACACTAAAAATCATAGGATGGACGACACAAGGGTCAACATAGCACTACCCTGAAAACTCAGATTGAACAACACGAACCACATTAAAAATCATAGGACGGATGGCACAAGGGTCAACATAGCACTACCCTGAAAACTCAGATTGAACAACACGGACCACACTAAAAATTGTAGGACGGACGACACAAGGATCAACACAGAGCTACCCTGAAAACTCACGATTGAACAACACGGACCACACTAAAAATCATAGGACGGACGACACAAGGGTCAACACAGCACTACCCTGAAAACTTGATTGAACAACACGAACCACACTAAAAATCATAGGACGGATGACACAAGGGTCAACACAGCACTACCCTGAAAACTCAGAGATTGAACAACACGGACCACACTAAAAATCATAGGACGGACAACACAAGGGTCAACACAGCACTACCCTGAAAACTTGATTGAACAACACGGACCACACTAAAAATCATAGGACGGACGACACAAGGGTCAACACAGCACTACCCTGAAAACTTGATTGAACAACACGAACCACACTAAAAATCATAGGACGGATGACACAAGGGTCAACACAGCACTACCCTGAAAACTCAGAGATTGAACAACACGGACCACACTAAAAATCATAGGACGGACGACACAAGGGTCAACACAGCACTACCCTGAAAACTCACGATTGAACAACACGAACCACACTAAAAATCATAGGACGAATGACACAAGGGTCAACACAGCACTACCCTGAAAACTCAGAGATTGAACAACACGGACCACACTAAAAATCATAGGACGGACGACACAAGGGTCAACACAGCACTACCCTGAAAACTTGATTGAACAACACGAACCACACTAAAAATCATAGGACGGATGACACAAGGGTCAACACAGCACTACCCTGAAAACTCAGAGATTGAACAACACGGACCACACTAAAAATCATAGGACGGACGACACAAGGGTCAACACAGCACTACCCTGAAAACTCACGATTGAACAACACGAACCACACTAAAAATCATAGGACGGATGACACAAGGGTCAACACAGCACTACCCTGAAAACTCAGAGATTGAACAACACGGACCACACTAAAAATCATAGGACGGACGACACAAGGGTCAACACAGCACTACCCTGAAAACTTGATTGAACAACACGAACCACACTAAAAATCATAGGACGGATGACACAAGGGTCAACACAGCACTACCCTGAAAACTCAGAGATTGAACAACACGGACCACACTAAAAATCATAGGACGGAAGACACAAGGGTCAACACAGCACTACCCTGAAAACTCAGAGATTGAACAACACGGACCACACTAAAAATCATAGGACGGACGACACAAGGGTCAACACAGCACTACCCTGAAAACTTGATTGAACAACACGAACCACACTAAAAATCATAGGACGGATGACACAAGGGTCAACACAGCACTACCCTGAAAACTCAGAGATTGAACAACACGGACCACACTAAAAATCATAGGACGGACGACACAAGGGTCAACACAGCACTATACTGAAAACTCAGAGATTGAACAACACGGACCACACTAAAAATCATAGGACGGACGACACAAGGGTCAACACAGCACTACACTGAAAACTTGATTGAACAACACGAACCACACTAAAAATCATAGGACGGATGACACAAGGGTCAACACAGCACTACCCTGAAAACTCAGAGATTGAACAACACGGACCACACTACAAATCATAGGACGGACGAAACGAGGATCAACACAGCACTACCCTGAAAACTCAAGAGATTGAACAACACGGACCACACTAAAAATCATAGGACGGACGACACAACGGTCAACACAGCACTACCTTGAAAACTCAGAGATTGAACAACACGAACCACACTAAAAATCATAGGACGGACGACACAATGGTCAACACAGCACTACCCTGAAAACTCAGAGATTGAACAACACGGACCACACTAAAAATCATAGGATGGATGACACAGCACTACCCTGAAAACTTAGAGATTGAACAACACGGACCACACTAAAAATCATAGGACGGATGACACAAGGGTCAACACAGCACTACCTTGAAAACTCAGAGATTGAACAACACGAACCACACTAAAAATCATAGGACGGACGACACAATGGTCAACACAGCACTACCCTGAAAACTCAGAGATTGAACAACACGGACCACACTAAAAATCATAGGACGGATGACACAAGGGTCAACACAGCACTACCTTGAAAACTCAGAGATTGAACAACACGGACCACACTAAAAATCATAGGACGGATGGCACAAGGGTCAACACAGCACTACCCTGAAAACTCAAGAGATTGAACAACACGGACCACACTAAAAATCATAGGATGGACGACACAAGGGTCAACACAGCACTACCCTGAAAACTCAGAGATTGAACAACACGGACCACACTAAAAATCATAGGACGGATGACACAAGGGTCAACACAGCACTACCCTGAAAACTCAGAGATTGAACAACACGATTACACTAAAAATCATAGGACGGATGACACAAGGGTCAACACAGCACTGCCCTGAAAACTCAGAGATTGAACAACACGGACCACACTAAAAATCATAGGACGGACAACACAAGGGTCAACACAGCACTACCCTGAAAACTCAGATTGAACAACACAGACCACACTAAAAATCATAGGACGGACGACACAAGGTTCAACACAGCACTACCCTGAAAACTTGATTGAACAACACGAACCACACTAAAAATCATAGGACGGATGACACAAGGGTCAACACAGCACTACCTTGAAAACTCAGAGATTGAACAACACGGACCACACTAAAAATCATAGGACGGATGACACAAGGGTGAACACAGCACTACCCTGAAAACTCGAGAGATTGAACAACACGGACCACACTAAAAATCATAGGACGGATGACACAAGGGTGAACACAGCACTACCCTGAAAACTCAAGAGATTGAACAACACGGACCACACTAAAAATCATAGGATGGACAACACAGCACTACCCTGAAAACTTAGAGATTGAACAACACGGACCACACTAAAAATCATAGGACGGACGACACAAGGGTCAACACAGCACTACCCTGAAAACTCAAGAGATTGAACAACACGGACCACACTAAAAATCATAGGACGGATGACACAAGGGTCAACACAGCACTACCCTGAAAACTCAGAGATTGAACAACACGGACCACACTAAAAATCATAGGATGGATGACACAAGGGTCAACACAGCACTACCCTGAAAACTCAAGAGATTGAACAACACAGACCACACTAAAAATCATAGGACGGACGACACAAGGGTCAACACAGCACTACCCTGAAAACTCAGAGATTGAACAACACGGACCACACTAAAAATCATAGGACGGACGACACAAGGGTCAACACAGCACTACCCTGAAAACTCAAGAGATTGAACAACACGGACCACACTAAAAATCATAGGACGGACGACACAATGGTCAACACAGCACTACCCTGAAAACTCAGAGATTGAACAACACGGACCACACTAAAAATCATAGGACGGATGACACAAGGGTCAACACAGCACTACCCTGAAAACTCAGAGATTGAACAACACGGACCACACTAAAAATCATAGGACGGATGGCACAAGGGTCAACACAGCACTACCCTGAAAACTCAAGAGATTGAACAACACGGACCACACTAAAAATCATAGGATGGACGACACAAGGGTCAACACAGCACTACCCTGAAAACTCAGAGATTGAACAACACGGACCACACTAAAAATCATAGGACGGATGACACAAGGGTCAACACAGCACTACCCTGAAAACTCAGAGATTGAACAACACGATTACACTAAAAATCATAGGACGGATGACACAAGGGTCAACACAGCACTGCCCTGAAAACTCAGAGATTGAACAACACGGACCACACTAAAAATCATAGGACGGACAACACAAGGGTCAACACAGCACTACCCTGAAAACTCAGATTGAACAACACGGACCACACTAAAAATCATAGGACGGACGACACAAGGTTCAACACAGCACTACCCTGAAAACTTGATTGAACAACACGAACCACACTAAAAATCATAGGACGGATGACACAAGGGTCAACACAGCACTACCTTGAAAACTCAGAGATTGAACAACACGGACCACACTAAAAATCATAGGACGGATGACACAAGGGTGAACACAGCACTACCCTGAAAACTCAAGAGATTGAACAACACGGACCACACTAAAAATCATAGGATGGACAACACAGCACTACCCTGAAAACTTAGAGATTGAACAACACGGACCACACTAAAAATCATAGGACGGACGACACAAGGGTCAACACAGCACTACCCTGAAAACTCAGAGATTGAACAACACGGACCACACTAAAAATCATAGGACGGATGACACAAGGGTCAACACAGCACTACCCTGAAAACTCAGAGATTGAACAACACGGACCACACTAAAAATCATAGGACGGATGACACAAGGGTCAACACAGCACTACCCTGAAAACTCAAGAGATTGAACAACACAGACCACACTAAAAATCATAGGACGGACGACACAAGGGTCAACACAGCACTACCCTGAAAACTCAGAGATTGAACAACACGGACCACACTAAAAATCATAGGACGGACGACACAAGGGTCAACACAGCACTACCCTGAAAACTCAAGAGATTGAACAACACGGACCACACTAAAAATCATAGGACGGACGACACAATGGTCAACACAGCACTACCCTGAAAACTCAGAGATTGAACAACACGGACCACACTAAAAATCATAGGACGGATGACACAAGGGTCAACACAGCACTACCCTGAAAACTCAGAGATTGAACAACACGGACCACACTAAAAATCATAGGACGGATGACACAAGGGTCAACACAGCACTACCCTGAAAACTCAAGAGATTGAACAACACAGACCACACTAAAAATCATAGGACGGACGACACAAGGGTCAACACAGCACTACCCTGAAAACTCAGAGATTGAACAACACGGACCACACTAAAAATCATAGGATGGATGACACAGCACTACCCTGAAAACTTAGAGATTGAACAACACGGACCACACTAAAAATCATAGGACGGATGACACAAGGGTCAACACAGCACTACCCTGAAAACTCAGAGATTGAACAACACGATTACACTAAAAATCATAGGACGGATGACACAAGGGTCAACACAGCACTGCCCTGAAAACTCAGAGATTGAACAACACGGACCACACTAAAAATCATAGGACGGACAACACAAGGGTCAACACAGCACTACCCTGAAAACTTGATTGAACAACACGAACCACACTAAAAATCATAGGACGGATGACACAAGGGTCAAGACAGCACTACCTTGAAAACTCAGAGATTGAACAACACGGACCACACTAAAAATCATAGGACGGACGACACAAGGGTGAACACAGCACTACCCTGAAAACTCAAGAGATTGAACAACACGAACCACACTAAAAATCATAGGACGGATGACACAAGGGTCAACACAGCACTACCTTGAAAACTCAGAGATTGAACAACACGGACCACACTAAAAATCATAGGACGGACGACACAAGGGTGAACACAGCACTACCCTGAAAACTCAAGAGATTGAACAACACGGACCACACTAAAAATCATAGGACGGACGACACAATGGTCAACACAGCACTACCCTGAAAACTCAGAGATTGAACAACACGGACCACACTAAAAATCATAGGACGGATGACACAAGGGTCAACACAGCACTACCCTGAAAACTCAGAGATTGAACAACACGGACCACACTAAAAATCATAGGACGGATGACACAAGGGTCAACACAGCACTACCCTGAAAACTCAAGAGATTGAACAACACGGACCACACTAAAAATCATAGGACGGACGACACAAGGGTCAACACAGCACTACCCTGAAAACTCAAGAGATTGAACAACACGGACCACACTAAAAATCATAGGATGGATGACACAGCACTACCCTGAAAACTTAGAGATTGAACAACACGGACCACACTAAAAATCATAGGACGGACGACACAAGGGTCAACACAGCAGTACCCTGAAAACTCAGAGATTGAACAACACGGACTACACTAAAAATCATAGGACGGATGACACAAGGGTCAACACAGCACTACCCTGAAAACTCAGAGATTGAACAACACGGACCACACTAAAAATCATAGGATGGACGACACAAGGGTCAACACAGCACTACCCTGAAAACTCAGAGATTGAACAACACGGACCACACTAAAAATCATAGGACGGATGACACAAGGGTCAACACACCACTACCCTGAAAACTGAGAGATTGAACAACACAGACCACACTAAAAATCATAGGACGGATGACACAAGGGTCAACACAGCACTACCCTGAAAACTCAGAGATTGAACAACACGGTCCACACTAAAAATCATAGGATGGACAACACAGCACTACCCTGAAAACTTAGAGATTGAACAACACGGACCACACTAAAAATCATAGGACGGACAACACAGCACTACCCTGAAAACTCGGAGATTGAACAACACGAACCACACTAAAAATCATAGGATGGACGACACAAGGGTCAACATAGCACTACCCTGAAAACTCAGATTGAACAACACGAACCACATTAAAAATCATAGGACGGATGGCACAAGGGTCAACATAGCACTACCCTGAAAACTCAGATTGAACAACACGGACCACACTAAAAATTGTAGGACGGACGACACAAGGATCAACACAGCACTACCCTGAAAACTCACGATTGAACAACACGGACCACACTAAAAATCATAGGACGGACGACACAAGGGTCAACACAGCACTACCCTGAAAACTTGATTGAACAACACGAACCACACTAAAAATCATAGGACGGATGACACATGGGTCAACACAGCACTACCCTGAAAACTCAGAGATTGAACAACACGGACCACACTAAAAATCATAGGACGGACGACACAAGGGTCAACACAGCACTACCCTGAAAACTTGATTGAACAACACGGACCACACTAAAAATCATAGGACGGACGACACAAGGGTCAACACAGCACTACCCTGAAAACTTGATTGAACAACACGAACCACACTAAAAATCATAGGATGGATGACACAAGGGTCAACACAGCACTACCCTGAAAACTCAGAGATTGAACAACACGGACCACACTAAAAATCATAGGACGGACGACACAAGGGTGAACACAGCACTACCCTGAAAACTCACGATTCAACAACACGAACCACACTAAAAATCATAGGACGGACGACACAAGGGTGAACACAGCACTACCCTGAAAACTCAGAGATTGAACAACACGAACCACACTAAAAATCATAGGACGGATGACACAAGGGTCAACACAGCACTACCCTGAAAACTCAGAGATTGAACAACACGGACCACACTAAAAATCATAGGACGGACGACACAAGGGTCAACACAGCACTACCCTGAAAACTTGATTGAACAACACGAACCACACTAAAAATCATAGGACGGATGACACAAGGGTCAACACAGCACTACCCTGAAAACTCAGAGATTGAACAACACGGACCACACTAAAAATCATAGGATGGAAGACACAAGGGTCAACACAGCACTACCCTGAAAACTTGATTGAACAACACGAACCACACTAAAAATCATAGAACGGATGACACAAGGGTCAACACAGCACTACCCTGAAAACTTGATTGAACAACACGAACCACACTAAAAATCATAGGACGGATGACATAAGGGTCAACACAGCACTACCCTGAAAACTCAGAGATTGAACAACACGGACCACACTAAAAATCATAGGACGGACGACACAAGGGTCAACACAGCACTATACTGAAAACTCAGAGATTGAACAACACGGACCACACTAAAAATCATAGGACGGACGACACAAGGGTCAACACAGCACTACCCTGAAAACTTGATTGAACAACACGAACCACACTAAAAATCCTAGGACGGATGACACAAGGGTCAACACAGCACTACCCTGAAAACTCAGAGATTGAACAACACGGACCACACTACAAATCATAGGACGGACGAAACGAGGGTCAACACAGCACTACCCTGAAAACTCAAGAGATTGAACAACACGGACCACACTAAAAATCATAGGACGGACGACACAACGGTCAACACAGCACTACCCTGAAAACTCAGAGATTGAACAACACGGACCACACTAAAAATCATAGGATGGATGACACAGCACTACCCTGAAAACTTAGAGATTGAACAACACGGACCACACTAAAAATCATAGGACGGACGACACAAGGGTCAACACAGCACTACCCTGAAAACTTGATTGAACAACACGAACCACACTAAAAATCATAGGACGGACGACACAAGGGTCAACACAGCACTACCCTGAAAACTCAAGAGATTGAACAACACGGACCACACTAAAAATCATAGGACGGATGACACAAGGGTCAACACAGCACTACCCTGAAAACTCAGAGATTGAACAACACGGACCACACTAAAAATCATAGGACGGACGACACAAGGGTCAACACAGCACTACCCTGAAAACTTGATTGAACAACACGAACCACACTAAAAATCATAGGACGGATGACACATGGGTCAACACAGCACTATCCTGAAAACTCAGAGATTGAACAACACGGACCACACTAAAAATCATAGGACGGACGACACAAGGGTCAACACAGCACTACCCTGAAAACTTGATTGAACAACACGGACCACACTAAAAATCATAGGACGGACGACACAAGGGTCAACACAGCACTACCCTGAAAACTTGATTGAACAACACGAACCACACTAAAAATCATAGGATGGATGACACAAGGGTCAACACAGCACTACCCTGAAAACTCAGAGATTGAACAACACGGACCACACTAAAAATCATAGGACGGACGACACAAGGGTCAACACAGCACTACCCTGAAAACTCACGATTCAACAACACGAACCACACTAAAAATCATAGGACGGACGACACAAGGGTGAACACAGCACTACCCTGAAAACTCAGAGATTGAACAACACGAACCACACTAAAAATCATAGGACGGATGACACAAGGGTCAACACAGCACTACCCTGAAAACTCAGAGATTGAACAACACGGACCACACTAAAAATCATAGGACGGACGACACAAGGGTCAACACAGCACTACCCTGAAAACTTGATTGAACAACACGAACCACACTAAAAATCATAGGACGGATGACACAAGGGTCAACACAGCACTACCCTGAAAACTCAGAGATTGAACAACACGGACCACACTAAAAATCATAGGATGGAAGACACAAGGGTCAACACAGCACTACCCTGAAAACTTGATTGAACAACACGAACCACACTAAAAATCATAGAACGGATGACACAAGGGTCAACACAGCACTACCCTGAAAACTTGATTGAACAACACGAACCACACTAAAAATCATAGGACGGATGACATAAGGGTCAACACAGCACTACCCTGAAAACTCAGAGATTGAACAACACGGACCACACTAAAAATCATAGGACGGACGACACAAGGGTCAACACAGCACTATACTGAAAACTCAGAGATTGAACAACACGGACCACACTAAAAATCATAGGACGGACGACACAAGGGTCAACACAGCACTACCCTGAAAACTTGATTGAACAACACGAACCACACTAAAAATCATAGGACGGATGACACAAGGGTCAACACAGCACTACCCTGAAAACTCAGAGATTGAACAACACGGACCACACTACAAATCATAGGACGGACGAAACGAGGGTCAACACAGCACTACCCTGAAAACTCAAGAGATTGAACAACACGGACCACACTAAAAATCATAGGACGGACGACACAACGGTCAACACAGCACTACCCTGAAAACTCAGAGATTGAACAACACGGACCACACTAAAAATCATAGGACGGACGACACAAGGGTCAACACAGCACTACCCTGAAAACTTGATTGAACAACACGAACCACACTAAAAATCATAGGACGGACGACACAAGGGTCAACACAGCACTACCCTGAAAACTCAAGAGATTGAACAACACGGACCACACTAAAAATCATAGGACGGATGACACAAGGGTCAACACAGCACTACCCTGAAAACTCAGAGATTGAACAACACGGACAACACTAAAAATCATAGGACGGATGACACAAGGGTCAACACAGCACTACCCTGAAAACTCAAGAGATTGAACAACACGGACCACACTAAAAATCATAGAATGGACGACACAAGGGTCAACACAGCACTACCCTGAAAACTCAGAGATTGAACAACACGGACCACACTAAAAATCATAGGACGGATGACAAAAGGGTCAACACAGCACTACCCTGAAAACTCAGAGATTGAACAACACGATTACACTAAAAATCATAGGACGGATGACACAAGGGTCAACACAGCACTGCCCTGAAAACTCAGAGATTGAACAACACGGACCACACTAAAAATCATAGGACGGACAACACAAGGGTCAACACAGCACTACCCTGAAAACTCAGATTGAACAACACGGACCACACTAAAAATCATAGGACGGACGACACAAGGGTCAACACAGCACTACCCTGAAAACTTGATTGAACAACACGAACCACACTAAAAATCATAGGACGGATGACACAAGGGTCAACACAGCACTACCTTGAAAACTCAGAGATTGAACAACACGGACCACACTAAAAATCATAGGACGGATGACACAAGGGTGAACACAGCACTACCCTGAAAACTCAAGAGATTGAACAACACGGACCACACTAAAAATCATAGGACGGACGACACAAGGGTGAACACAGCACTACCCTGAAAACTCAAGAAATTGAACAACACGGACCACACTAAAAATCATAGGACGGACAACACAGCACTACCCTGAAAACTTAGAGATTGAACAACACGGACCACACTAAAAATCATAGGACGGACGACACAAGGGTCAACACAGCACTACCCTGAAAACTTGATTGAACAACACGAACCACACTAAAAATCATAGGACGGACGACACAAGGGTGAACACAGCACTACCCTGAAAACTCAAGAAATTGAACAACACGGACCACACTAAAAATCATAGGACGGACAACACAGCACTACCCTGAAAACTTAGAGATTGAACAACACGGACCACACTAAAAATCATAGGACGGACGACACAATGGTCAACACAGCACTACCCTGAAAACTCAGAGATTGAACAACACGGACCACACTAAAAATCATAGGACGGATGACACAAGGGTCAACACAGCACTACCCTGAAAACTCAAGAGATTGAACAACACGGACCACACTAAAAATCATAGGACGGACGACACAAGGGTCAACACAGCACTACCCTGAAAACTCAGAGATTGAACAACACGGACCACACTAAAAATCATAGGATGGATGACACAGCACTACCCTGAAAACTTAGAGATTGAACAACACGGACCACACTAAATATCATAGGACGGATGACACAAGGGTCAACACAGCACTACCCTGAAAACTCAGAGATTGAACAACACGATTACACTAAAAATCATAGGACGGATGACACAAGGGTCAACACAGCACTGCCCTGAAAACTCAGAGATTGAACAACACGGACCACACTAAAAATCATAGGACGGACAACACAAGGGTCAACACAGCACTACCCTGAAAACTCAGATTGAACAACACGGACCTCACTAAAAATCATAGGACGGACGACACAAGGGTCAACACAGCACTACCCTGAAAACTTGATTGAACAACACGAACCACACTAAAAATCATAGGACGGATGACACAAGGGTCAACACAACACTACCTTGAAAACTCAGAGATTGAACAACACGGACCACACTAAAAATCATAGGACGGACGACACAAAGGTCAACACAGCACTACCCTGAAAACTCAAGAGATTGAACAACACGGACCACACTAAAAATCATAGGACGGACGACACAATGGTCAACACAGCACTACCCTGAAAACTCAGAGATTGAACAACACGGACCACACTAAAAATCATAGGACGGATGACACAAGGGTCAACACAGCACTACCCTGAAAACTCAGAGATTGAACAACACGGACCACACTAAAAATCATAGGACGGATGACACAAGGGTCAACACAGCACTACCCTGAAAACTCAAGAGATTGAACAACACGGACCACACTAAAAATCATAGGACGGACGACACAAGGGTCAACACAGCACTACCCTGAAAACTCAGAGATTGAACAACACGGACCACACTAAAAATCATAGGATGCATGACACAGCACTACCCTGAAAACTTAGAGATTGAACAACACGGACCACACTAAATATCATAGGACGGATGACACAAGGGTCAACACAGCACTACCCTGAAAACTCAGAGATTGAACAACACGATTACACTAAAAATCATAGGACGGATGACACAAGGGTCAACACAGCACTGCCCTGAAAACTCAGAGATTGAACAACACGGACCACACTAAAAATCATAGGATGGACAACACAAGGGTCAACACAGCACTACCCTGAAAACTCAGATTGAACAACACGGACCTCACTAAAAATCATAGGACGGACGACACAAGGGTCAACACAGCACTACCCTGAAAACTTGATTGAACAACACGAACCACACTAAAAATCATAGGACGGATGACACAAGGGTCAACACAGCACTACCTTGAAAACTCAGAGATTGAACAACACGGACCACACTAAAAATCATAGGACGGACGACACAAGGGTCAACACAGCACTACCCTGAAAACTCAAGAGATTGAACAACACGAACCACACTAAAAATCATAGGACGGACGACACAATGGTCAACACAGCACTACCCTGAAAACTCAGAGATTGAACAACACGGACCACACTAAAAATCATAGGACGGATGACACAAGGGTCAACACAGCACTACCCTGAAAACTCAGAGATTGAACAACACGGACCACACTAAAAATCATAGGACGGATGACACAAGGGTCAACACAGCACTACCCTGAAAACTCAAGAGATTGAACAACACGGACCACACTAAAAATCATAGGACGGACGACACAAGGGTCAACACAGCACTACCCTGAAAACTCAGAGATTGAACAACACGGACCACACTAAAAATCATAGGATGGATGACACAGCACTACCCTGAAAACTTAGAGATTGAACAACACGGACCACACTAAAAATCATAGGACGGATGACACAAGGGTCAACACAGCACTACCCTGAAAACGCAGAGATTGAACAACACGATTACACTAAAAATCATAGGACGGATGACACAAGGGTCAACACAGCACTGCCCTGAAAACTCAGAGATTGAACAACACGGACCACACTAAAAATCATAGGACGGACAACACAACGGTCAAAACAACACTACCCTGAAAACTCAGATTGAACAACACGGACCACACTAAAAATCATAGGACGAACGACACAAGGGTCAACACAGCACTACCCTGAAAACTTGATTGAACAACACGAACCACACTAAAAATCATAGGACGGATGACACAAGGGTCAACACAGCACTACCTTGAAAACTCAGAGATTGAACAACACGGACCACACTAAAAATCATAGGACGGATGACACAAGGGTGAACACAGCACTACCCTGAAAACTCAAGAGATTGAACAACACGGACCACACTAAAAATCATAGGACGGACGACACAAGGGTGAACACAGCACTACCCTGAAAACTCAAGAGATTGAACAACACGGACCACACTAAAAATCATAGGATGGACAACACAGCACTACCCTGAAAACTTAGAGATTGAACAACACGGACCACACTAAAAATCATAGGACGGACGACACAAGGGTCAACACAGCACTACCCTGAAAACTTGATTGAACAACACGAACCACACTAAAAATCATAGGACGGACGACACAAGGGTGAACACAGCACTACCCCGAAAACTCAAGAGATTGAACAACACGGACCACACTAAAAATCATAGGACGGACGACACAATGGTCAACACAGCACTACCCTGAAAACTCAGAGATTGAACAACACGGACCACACTAAAAATCATAGGACGGATGACACAAGGGTCAACACAGCACTACCCTGAAAACTCAGAGATTGAACAACACGGACCACACTAAAAATCATAGGACGGATGACACAAGGGTCAACACAGCACTACCCTGAAAACTCAAGAGATTGAACAACACGAACCACACTAAAAATCATAGGACGGACGACACAAGGGTCAACACAGCACTACCCTGAAAACTCAGAGATTGAACAACACGGACCACACTAAAAATCATAGGATGGATGACACAGCACTACCCTGAAAACTTAGAGATTGAACAACACGGACCACACTAAAAATCATAGGACGGATGACACAAGGGTCAACACAGCACTACCCTGAAAATTCAGAGATTGAACAACACGATTACACTAAAAATCATAGGACGGATGACACAAGGGTCAACACAGCACTGCCCTGAAAACTCAGAGATTGAACAACACGGACCACACTAAAAATCATAGGACGGACAACACAAGGGTCAACACAGCACTACCCTGAAAACTCAGATTGAACAACACGGACCTCACTAAAAATCATAGCACGGACGACACAAGGGTCAACACAGCACTACCCTGAAAACTTGATTGAACAACACGAACCACACTAAAAATCATAGGACGGATGACACAAGGGTCAACACAGCACTACCTTGAAAACTCAGAGATTGAACAACACGGACCACACTAAAAATCATAGGACGGACGACACAAGGGTCAACACAGCACTACCCTGAAAACTCAAGAGATTGAACAACACGGACCACACTAAAAATCATAGGACGGACGACACAATAGTCAACACAGCACTACCCTGAAAACTCAGAGATTGAACAACACGGACCACACTAAAAATCATAGGACGGATGACACAAGGGTCAACACAGCACTACCCTGAAAACTCAGAGATTGAAAAACACGGACCACACTAAAAATCATAGGATGGATGACACAGCACTACCCTGAAAACTTAGAGATTGAACAACACGGACCACACTAAAAATCATAGGACGGATGACACAAGGGTCAACACAGCACTACCCTGAAAACTCAGAGATTGAACAACACGATTACACTAAAAATCATAGGACGGATGACACAAGGGTCAACACAGCACTGCCCTGAAAACTCAGAGATTGAACAACACGGACCACACTAAAAATCATAGGACGGACAACACAAGGGTCAACACAGCACTACCCTGAAAACTCAGATTGAACAACACGGACCACACTAAAAATCATAGGACGGACGACACAAGGGTCAACACAGCACTACCCTGAAAACTTGATTGAACAACACGAACCACACTAAAAATCATAGGACGGATGACACAAGGGTCAACACAGCACTACCTTGAAAACTCAGAGATTGAACAACACGGACCACACTAAAAATCATAGGACGGATGACACAAGGGTGAACACAGCACTACCCTGAAAACTCAAGAGATTGAACAACACGGACCACACTAAAAATCATAGGACGGACGACACAAGGGTGAACACAGCACTACCCTGAAAACTCAAGAGATTGAACAACACGGACCACACTAAAAATCTTAGGATGGACAACACAGCACTACCCTGAAAACTTAGAGATTGAACAACACGGACCACACTAAAAATCATAGGACGGACGACACAAGGGTCAACACAGCACTACCCTGAAAACTTGATTGAACAAAACGAACCACACTAAAAATCATAGGACGGACGACACAAGGGTCAACACAGCACTACCCTGAAAACTCAAGAGATTGAACAACACGGACCACACTAAAAATCATAGGACGGACGACACAATGGTCAACACAGCACTACCCTGAAAACTCAGAGATTGAACAACACGGACCACACTAAAAATCATAGGACGGATGACACAAGGGTCAACACAGCACTACCCTGAAAACTCAGAGATTGAACAACACGGACCACACTAAAAATCATAGGACGGATGACACAAGGGTCAACACAGCACTACCCTGAAAACTCAAGAGATTGAACAACACGGACCACACTAAACATCATAGGACGGACGACACAAGGGTCAACACAGCACTACCCTGAAAACTCAGAGATTGAACAACACGGACCACACTAAAAATCATAGGATGGATGACACAGCACTACCCTGAAAACTTAGAGATTGAACAACACGGACCACACTAAAAATCATAGGACGGATGACACAAGGGTCAACACAGCACTACCCTGAAAACTCAGAGATTGAACAACACGATTACACTAAAAATCATAGGACGGATGACACAAGGGTCAACACAGCACTGCCCTGAAAACTCAGAGATTGAACAACACGGACCACACTAAAAATCATAGAACGGACAACACAAGGGTCAACACAGCACTACCCTGAAAACTCAGATTGAACAACACGGACCACACTAAAAATCATAGGACGGACGACACAAGGGTCAACACAGCACTACCCTGAAAACTTGATTGAACAACACGAACCACACTAAAAATCATAGGACGGATGACACAAGGGTCAACACAGCACTACCTTGAAAACTCAGAGATTGAACAACACGGACCACACTAAAAATCATAGGACGGACGACACAAGGGTGAACACAGCACTACCCTGAAAACTCAAGAGATTGAACAACACGGACCACACTAAAAATCATAGGATGGACAATACAGCACTACCCTGAAAACTTAGAGATTGAACAACACGAACCACACTAAAAATCATAGGACGGACGACACAAGGGTCAACACAGCACTACCCTGAAAACTCAAGAGATTGAACAACACGGTCCTCACTAAAAATCATAGGACGGACGACACAAGGGTCAACACAGCACTACCCTGAAAACTTGATTGAACAACAGGAACCACATTAAAAATCATAGGACGGATGACACAAGGGTCAACACAGCACTACCTTGAAAACTCAGAGATTGAACAACACGGACCACACTAAAAATCATAGGACGGATGACACAAGGGTGAACACAGCACTACCCTGAAAATTCAAGAGATTGAACAACACGGACCACACTAAAAATCATAGGACGGACGACACAAGGGTGAACACAGCACTACCCTGAAAACTCAAGAGATTGAACAACACGGACCACACTAAAAATCATAGGATGGACAACACAGCACTACCCTGAAAACTCAGAGATTGAACAACACGGACCACACTAAAAATCATAGGACGGACGACACAAGGGTCAACACAGCACTACCCTGAAAACTCAAGAGATTGAACAACACGGACCACACTAAAAATCATAGGACGGACGACACAATAGTCAACACAGCACTACCCTGAAAACTCAGAGATTGAACAACACGGACCACACTAAAAATCATAGGACGGATGACACAAGGGTCAACACAGCACTACCCTGAAAACTCAGAGATTGAACAACACGGACCACACTAAAAATCATAGGATGGATGACACAGCACTACCCTGAAAACTTAGAGATTGAACAACACGGACCACACTAAAAATCATAGGACGGATGACACAAGGGTCAACACAGCACTACCCTGAAAACTCAGAGATTGAACAACACGATTACACTAAAAATCATAGGACGGATGACACAAGGGTCAACACAGCACTGCCCTGAAAACTCAGAGATTGAACAACACGGACCACACTAAAAATCATAGGACGGACAACACAAGGGTCAACACAGCACTACCCTGAAAACTCAGATTGAACAACACGGACCACACTAAAAATCATAGGACGGACGACACAAGGGTCAACACAGCACTACCCTGAAAACTTGATTGAACAACACGAACCACACTAAAAATCATAGGACGGATGACACAAGGGTCAACACAGCACTGCCCTGAAAACTCAGAGATTGAACAACACGGACCACACTAAAAATCATAGGACGGACAACACAAGGGTCAACACAGCACTACCCTGAAAACTCAGATTGAACAACACGGACCACACTAAAAATCATAGGACGGACGACACAAGGGTCAACACAGCACTACCCTGAAAACTTGATTGAACAACACGAACCACACTAAAAATCATAGGACGGATGACACAAGGGTCAACACAGCACTACCTTGAAAACTCAGAGATTGAACAACACGGACCACACTAAAAATCATAGGACGGACGACACAAGGGTGAACACAGCACTACCCTGAAAACTCAAGAGATTGAACAACACGGACCACACTAAAAATCATAGGATGGACAATACAGCACTACCCTGAAAACTTAGAGATTGAACAACACGAACCACACTAAAAATCATAGGACGGACGACACAAGGGTCAACACAGCACTACCCTGAAAACTCAAGAGATTGAACAACACGGACCTCACTAAAAATCATAGGACGGACGATACAAGGGTCAACACAGCACTACCCTGAAAACTTGATTGAACAACAGGAACCACACTAAAAATCATAGGACGGATGACACAAGGGTCAACACAGCACTACCTTGAAAACTCAGAGATTGAACAACACGGACCACACTAAAAATCATAGGACGGACGACACAAGGGTCAACACAGCACTACCCTGAAAACTCAAGAGATTGAACAACACGGACCACACTAAAAATCATAGGACGGATGACACAAGGGTCAACACAGCACTACCCTGAAAACTCAAGAGATTGAACAACACGAACCACACTAAAAATCATAGGACGGACGACACAAGGGTCAACACAGCACTACCCTGAAAACTCAGAGATTGAACAACACGGACCACACTAAAAATCATAGGATGGATGACACAGCACTACCCTGAAAACTTAGAGATTGAACAACACGGACCACACTAAAAATCATAGGACGGATGACACAAGGGTCAACACAGCACTACCCTGAAAACTCAGAGATTGAACAACACGATTACACTAAAAATCATAGGACGGATGACACAAGGGTCAACACAGCACTGCCCTGAAAACTCAGAGATTGAACAACACGGACCACACTAAAAATCATAGGACGGACAACACAAGGGTCAACACAGCACTACCCTGAAAACTCAGATTGAACAACACGGACCTCACTAAAAATCATAGCACGGACGACACAAGGGTCAACACAGCACTACCCTGAAAACTTGATTGAACAACACGAACCACACTAAAAATCATAGGACGGATGACACAAGGGTCAACACAGCACTACCTTGAAAACTCAGAGATTGAACAACACGGACCACACTAAAAATCATAGGACGGACGACACAAGGGTGAACACAGCACTACCCTGAAAACTCAAGAGATTGAACAACACGGACCACACTAAAAATCATAGGACGGACGACACAATAGTCAACACAGCACTACCCTGAAAACTCAGAGATTGAACAACACGGACCACACTAAAAATCATAGGATGGATGACACAGCACTACCCTGAAAACTTAGAGATTGAACAACACGGACCACACTAAAAATCATAGGATGGATGACACAGCACTACCCTGAAAACTTAGAGATTGAACAACACGGACCACACTAAAAATCATAGGACGGATGACACAAGGGTCAACACAGCACTACCCTGAAAACTCAGAGATTGAACAACACGATTACACTAAAAATCATAGGACGGATGACACAAGGGTCAACACAGCACTGCCCTGAAAACTCAGAGATTGAACAACACGGACCACACTAAAAATCATAGGACGGACAACACAAGAATCAACACAGCACTACCCTGAAAACTCAGATTGAACAACACGGACCACACTAAAAATCATAGGACGGACGACACAAGGGTCAACACAGCACTACCCTGAAAACTTGATTGAACAACACGAACCACACTAAAAATCATAGGACGGATGACACAAGGGTCAACACAGCACTACCTTGAAAACTCAGAGATTGAACAACACGGACCACACTAAAAATCATAGGACGGATGACACAAGGGTGAACACAGCACTACCCTGAAAACTCAAGAGATTGAACAACACGGACCACACTAAAAATCATAGGACGGACGACACAAGGGTGAACACAGCACTACCCTGAAAACTCAAGAGATTGAACAACACGGACCACACTAAAAATCTTAGGATGGACAACACAGCACTACCCTGAAAACTTAGAGATTGAACAACACGGACCACACTAAAAATCATAGGACGGACGACACAAGGGTCAACACAGCACTACCCTGAAAACTTGATTGAACAACACGAACCACACTAAAAATCATAGGACGGACGACACAAGGGTCAACACAGCACTACCCTGAAAACTCAAGAGATTGAACAACACGGACCACACTAAAAATCATAGGACGGACGACACAATGGTCAACACAGCACTACCCTGAAAACTCAGAGATTGAACAACACGGACCACACTAAAAATCATAGGACGGATGACACAAGGGTCAACACAGCACTACCCTGAAAACTCAGAGATTGAACAACACGGACCACACTAAAAATCATAGGACGGATGACACAAGGGTCAACACAGCACTACCCTGAAAACTCAAGAGATTGAACAACACGGACCACACTAAACATCATAGGACGGACGACACAAGGGTCAACACAGCACTACCCTGAAAACTCAGAGATTGAACAACACGGACCACACTAAAAATCATAGGATGGATGACACAGCACTACCCTGAAAACTTAGAGATTGAACAACACGGACCACACTAAAAATCATAGGACGGATGACACAAGGGTCAACACAGCACTACCCTGAAAACTCAGAGATTGAACAACACGATTACACTAAAAATCATAGGACGGATGACACAAGGGTCAACACAGCACTGCCCTGAAAACTCAGAGATTGAACAACACGGACCACACTAAAAATCATAGGACGGACAACACAAGGGTCAACACAGCACTACCCTGAAAACTCAGATTGAACAACACGGACCACACTAAAAATCATAGGACGGACGACACAAGGGTCAACACAGCACTACCCTGAAAACTTGATTGAACAACACGAACCACACTAAAAATCATAGGACGGATGACACAAGGGTCAACACAGCACTACCTTGAAAACTCAGAGATTGAACAACACGGACCACACTAAAAATCATAGGACGGACGACACAAGGGTCAACACAGCACTACCCTGAAAACTCAAGAGATTGAACAACACGGACCTCACTAAAAATCATAGGACGGACGATACAAGGGTCAACACAGCACTACCCTGAAAACTTGATTGAACAACAGGAACCACACTAAAAATCATAGGACGGATGACACAAGGGTCAACACAGCACTACCTTGAAAACTCAGAGATTGAACAACACGAACCACACTAAAAATCATAGGACGGATGACACAAGGGTGAACACAGCACTACCCTGAAAATTCAAGAGATTGAACAACACGGACCACACTAAAAATCATAGGACGGACGACACAAGGGTGAACACAGCACTACCCTGAAAACTCAAGAGATTGAACAACACGGACCACACTAAAAATCATAGGATGGACAACACAGCACTACCCTGAAAACTCAGAGATTGAACAACACGGACCACACTAAAAATCATAGGACGGACGACACAAGGGTCAACACAGCACTACCCTGAAAACTCAAGAGATTGAACAACACGGACCACACTAAAAATCATAGGACGGATGACACAAGGGTCAACACAGCACTACCCTGAAAACTCAAGAGATTGAACAACACGAACCACACTAAAAATCATAGGACGGACGACACAAGGGTCAACACAGCACTACCCTGAAAACTCAGAGATTGAACAACACGGACCACACTAAAAATCATAGGATGGATGACACAGCACTACCCTGAAAACTTAGAGATTGAACAACACGGACCACACTAAAAATCATAGGACGGATGACACAAGGGTCAACACAGCACTACCCTGAAAACTCAGAGATTGAACAACACGATTACACTAAAAATCATAGGACGGATGACACAAGGGTCAACACAGCACTGCCCTGAAAACTCAGAGATTGAACAACACGGACCACACTAAAAATCATAGGACGGACAACACAAGGGTCAACACAGCACTACCCTGAAAACTCAGATTGAACAACACGGACCTCACTAAAAATCATAGCACGGACGACACAAGGGTCAACACAGCACTACCCTGAAAACTTGATTGAACAACACGAACCACACTAAAAATCATAGGACGGATGACACAAGGGTCAACACAGCACTACCTTGAAAACTCAGAGATTGAACAACACGGACCACACTAAAAATCATAGGACGGACGACACAAGGGTCAACACAGCACTACCCTGAAAACTCAAGAGATTGAACAACACGGACCACACTAAAAATCATAGGACGGACGACACAATAGTCAACTCAGCACTACCCTGAAAACTCAGAGATTGAACAACACGGACCACACTAAAAATCATAGGATGGATGACACAGCACTACCCTGAAAACTTAGAGATTGAACAACACGGACCACACTAAAAATCATAGGATGGATGACACAGCACTACCCTGAAAACTTAGAGATTGAACAACACGGACCACACTAAAAATCATAGGACGGATGACACAAGGGTCAACACAGCACTACCCTGAAAACTCAGAGATTGAACAACACGATTACACTAAAAATCATAGGACGGATGACACAAGGGTCAACACAGCACTGCCCTGAAAACTCAGAGATTGAACAACACGGACCACACTAAAAATCATAGGACGGACAACACAAGAATCAACACAGCACTACCCTGAAAACTCAGATTGAACAACACGGACCACACTAAAAATCATAGGACGGACGACACAAGGGTCAACACAGCACTACCCTGAAAACTTGATTGAACAACACGAACCACACTAAAAATCATAGGACGGATGACACAAGGGTCAACACAGCACTACCTTGAAAACTCAGAGATTGAACAACACGGACCACACTAAAAATCATAGGACGGATGACACAAGGGTGAACACAGCACTACCCTGAAAACTCAAGAGATTGAACAACACGGACCACACTAAAAATCATAGGAAGGACGACACAAGGGTGAACACAGCACTACCCTGAAAACTCAAGAGATTGAACAACACGGACCACACTAAAAATCTTAGGATGGACAACACAGCACTACCCTGAAAACTTAGAGATTGAACAACACGGACCACACTAAAAATCATAGGACGGACGACACAAGGGTCAACACAGCACTACCCTGAAAACTTGATTGAACAACACGAACCACACTAAAAATCATAGGACGGACGACACAAGGGTCAACACAGCACTACCCTGAAAACTCAAGAGATTGAACAACACGGACCACACTAAAAATCATAGGACGGACGACACAATGGTCAACACAGCACTACCCTGAAAACTCAGAGATTGAACAACACGGACCACACTAAAAATCATAGGACGGATGACACAAGGGTCAACACAGCACTACCCTGAAAACTCAGAGATTGAACAACACGGACCACACTAAAAATCATAGGACGGATGACACAAGGGTCAACACAGCACTACCCTGAAAACTCAAGAGATTGAACAACACGGACCACACTAAACATCATAGGACGGACGACACAAGGGTCAACACAGCACTACCCTGAAAACTCAGAGATTGAACAACACGGACCACACTAAAAATCATAGGATGGATGACACAGCACTACCCTGAAAACTTAGAGATTGAACAACACGGACCACACTAAAAATCATAGGACGGATGACACAAGGGTCAACACAGCACTACCCTGAAAACTCAGAGATTGAACAACACGATTACACTAAAAATCATAGGACGGATGACACAAGGGTCAACACAGCACTGCCCTGAAAACTCAGAGATTGAACAACACGGACCACACTAAAAATCATAGGACGGACAACACAAGGGTCAACACAGCACTACCCTGAAAACTCAGATTGAACAACACGGACCACACTAAAAATCATAGGACGGACGACACAAGGGTCAACACAGCACTACCCTGAAAACTTGATTGAACAACACGAACCACACTAAAAATCATAGGACGGATGACACAAGGGTCAACACAGCACTACCTTGAAAACTCAGAGATTGAACAACACGGACCACACTAAAAATCATAGGACGGACGACACAAGGGTGAATACAGCACTACCCTGAAAACTCAAGAGATTGAACAACACGGACCACACTAAAAATCATAGGATGGACAATACAGCACTACCCTGAAAACTTAGAGATTGAACAACACGAACCACACTAAAAATCATAGGACGGACGACACAAGGGTCAACACAGCACTACCCTGAAAACTCAAGAGATTGAACAAAACGGTCCTCACTAAAAATCATAGGACGGACGACACAAGGGTCAACACAGCACTACCCTGAAAACTTGATTGAACAACAGGAACCACATTAAAAATCATAGGACGGATGACACAAGGGTCAACACAGCACTACCTTGAAAACTCAGAGATTGAACAACACGGACCACACTAAAAATCATAGGACGGATGACACAAGGGTGAACACAGCACTACCCTGAAAATTCAAGAGATTGAACAACACGGACCACACTAAAAATCATAGGACGGACGACACAAGGGTGAACACAGCACTACCCTGAAAACTCAAGAGATTGAACAACACGGACCACACTAAAAATCATAGGATGGACAACACAGCACTACCCTGAAAACTCAGAGATTGAACAACACGGACCACACTAAAAATCATAGGACGGACGACACAAGGGTCAACACAGCACTACCCTGAAAACTCAAGAGATTGAACAACACGGACCACACTAAAAATCATAGGACGGACGACACAATAGTCAACACAGCACTACCCTGAAAACTCAGAGATTGAACAACACGGACCACACTAAAAATCATAGGACGGATGACACAAGGGTCAACACAGCACTACCCTGAAAACTCAGAGATTGAACAACACGGACCACACTAAAAATCATAGGATGGATGACACAGCACTACCCTGAAAACTTAGAGATTGAACAACACGGACCACACTAAAAATCATAGGACGGATGACACAAGGGTCAACACAGCACTACCCTGAAAACTCAGAGATTGAACAACACGATTACACTAAAAATCATAGGACGGATGACACAAGGGTCAACACAGCACTGCCCTGAAAACTTAGAGATTGAACAACACGGACCACACTAAAAATCATAGGACGGACAACACAAGGGTCAACACAGCACTACCCTGAAAACTCAGATTGAACAACACGGACCACACTAAAAATCATAGGACGGACGACACAAGGGTCAACACAGCACTACCCTGAAAACTTGATTGAACAACACGAACCACACTAAAAATCATAGGACGGATGACACAAGGGTCAACACAGCACTGCCCTGAAAACTCAGAGATTGAACAACACGGACCACACTAAAAATCATAGGACGGACAACACAAGGGTCAACACAGCACTACCCTGAAAACTCAGATTGAACAACACGGACCACACTAAAAATCATAGGACGGACGACACAAGGGTCAACACAGCACTACCCTGAAAACTTGATTGAACAACACGAACCACACTAAAAATCATAGGACGGATGACACAAGGGTCAACACAGCACTACCTTGAAAACTCAGAGATTGAACAACACGGACCACACTAAAAATCATAGGACGGACGACACAAGGGTGAACACAGCACTACCCTGAAAACTCAAGAGATTGAACAACACGGACCACACTAAAAATCATAGGATGGACAATACAGCACTACCCTGAAAACTTAGAGATTGAACAACACGAACCACACTAAAAATCATAGGACGGACGACACAAGGGTCAACACAGCACTACCCTGAAAACTCAAGAGATTGAACAACACGGACCTCAC
Organism: Bathymodiolus brooksi; assembly: GCA_963680875.1. Classification (NCBI taxonomy): domain Eukaryota; kingdom Metazoa; phylum Mollusca; class Bivalvia; order Mytilida; family Modiolidae; genus Bathymodiolus; species Bathymodiolus brooksi. Next base: position 68,886,376 of record OY804582.1, read on the forward strand.
TAAAAATCATAGGACGGACGATACAAGGGTCAACACAGCACTACCCTGAAAACTTGATTGAACAACAGGAACCACACTAAAAATCATAGGACGGATGACACAAGGGTCAACACAGCACTACCTTGAAAACTCAGAGATTGAACAACACGAACCACACTAAAAATCATAGGACGGATGACACAAGGGTGAACACAGCACTACCCTGAAAATTCAAGAGATTGAACAACACGGACCACACTAAAAATCATAGGACGGACGACACAAGGGTGAACACAGCACTACCCTGAAAACTCAAGAGATTGAACAACACGGACCACACTAAAAATCATAGGATGGACAACACAGCACTACCCTGAAAACTCAGAGATTGAACAACACGGACCACACTAAAAATCATAGGACGGACGACACAAGGGTCAACACAGCACTACCCTGAAAACTCAAGAGATTGAACAACACGGACCACACTAAAAATCACAGGACGGACGACACAATAGTCAACACAGCACTACCCTGAAAACTCAGAGATTGAACAACACGGACCACACTAAAAATCATAGGACGGATGACACAAGGGTCAACACAGCACTACCCTGAAAACTCAGAGATTGAACAACACGGACCACACTAAAAATCATAGGATGGATGACACAGAACTACCCTGAAAACTTAGAGATTGAACAACACGGACCACACTAAAAATCATAGGACGGATGACACAAGGGTCAACACAGCACTACCCTGAAAACTCAGAGATTGAACAACACGATTACACTAAAAATCATAGGACGGATGACACAAGGGTCAACACAGCACTGCCCTGAAAACTCAGAGATTGAACAACACGGACCACACTAAAAATCATAGGACGGACAACACAAGGGTCAACACAGCACTACCCTGAAAACTCAGATTGAACAACACGGACCACACTAAAAATCATAGGACGGACGACACAAGGGTCAACAGGGCACTACCCTGAAAACTTGATTGAACAACACGAACCACACTAAAAATCATAGGACGGATGACACAAGGGTCAACACAGCACTACCTTGAAAACTCAGAGATTGAACAACACGGACCACACTAAAAATCATAGGACGGATGACACAAGGGTGAACACAGCACTACCCTGAAAACTCAAGAGATTGAACAACACGGACCACACTAAAAATCATAGGACGGACGACACAAGGGTCAACACAGCACTACCCTGAAAACTCAAGAGATTGAACAACACGGACCACACTAAAAATCTTAGGATGGACAACACAGCACTACCCTGAAAACTTAGAGATTGAACAACACGAACCACACTAAAAATCATAGGACGGACGACACAAGGGTCAACACAGCACTACCCTGAAAACTTGATTGAACAACACGAACCACACTAAAAATCATAGGACGGACGACACAAGGGTCAACACAGCACTACCCTGAAAACTCAAGAGATTGAACAACACGGACCACACTAAAAATCATAGGACGGACGACACAATGGTCAACACAGCACTACCCTGAAAACTCAGAGATTGAACAACACGGACCACACTAAAAATCATAGGACGGATGACACAAGGGTGAACACAGCACTACCCTGAAAATTCAAGAGATTGAACAACACGGACCACACTAAAAATCATAGGACGGACGACACAAGGGTGAACACAGCACTACCCTGAAAACTCAAGAGATTGAACAACACGGACCACACTAAAAATCATAGGATGGACAACACAGCACTACCCTGAAAACTCAGAGATTGAACAACACGGACCACACTAAAAATCATAGGACGGACGACACAAGGGTCAACACAGGACTACCCTGAAAACTCAAGAGATTGAACAACACGGACCACACTAAAAATCATAGGACGGACGACACAATAGTCAACACAGCACTACCCTGAAAACTCAGAGATTGAACAACACGGACCACACTAAAAATCATAGGACGGATGACACAAGGGTCAACACAGCACTACCCTGAAAACTCAGAGATTGAACAACACGGACCACACTAAAAATCATAGGATGGATGACACAGCACTACCCTGAAAACTTAGAGATTGAACAACACGGACCACACTAAAAATCATAGGACGGATGACACAAGGGTCAACACAGCACTACCCTGAAAACTCAGAGATTGAACAACACGATTACACTAAAAATCATAGGACGGATGACACAAGGGTCAACACAGCACTGCCCTGAAAACTCAGAGATTGAACAACACGGACCACACTAAAAATCATAGGACGGATGACACAAGGGTCAACACAGCACTACCCTGAAAACTCAGAGATTGAACAACACGATTACACTAAAAATCATAGGACGGACGACACAAGGGTCAACACAGCACTACCCTGAAAACTTGATTGAACAACACGAACCACACTAAAAATCATAGGACGGATGACACAAGGGTCAACACAGCACTACCTTGAAAACTCAGAGATTGAACAACACGGACCACACTAAAAATCATAGGACGGATGACACAAGGGTGAACACAGCACTACCCTGAAAACTCAAGAGATTGAACAACACGGACCACACTAAAAATCATAGGACGGACGACACAAGGGTCAACACAGCACTACCCTGAAAACTCAAGAGATTGAACAACACGGACCACACTAAAAATCTTAGGATGGACAACACAGCACTACCCTGAAAACTTAGAGATTGAACAACACGGACCACACTAAAAATCATAGGACGGACGACACAAGGGTCAACACAGCACTACCCTGAAAACTTGATTGAACAACACGAACCACACTAAAAATCATAGGACGGACGACACAAGGGTCAACACAGCACTACCCTGAAAACTCAAGAGATTGAACAACACGGACCACACTAAAAATCATAGGACGGACGACACAATGGTCAACACAGCATTACCCTGAAAACTCAGAGATTGAACAACACGGACCACACTAAAAATCATAGGACGGATGACACAAGGGTCAACACAGCACTACCCTGAAAACTCAGAGATTGAACAACACGGACCACACTAAAAATCATAGAACGGATGACACAAGGGTCAACACAGCACTACCCTGAAAACTCAGAGATTGAACAACACGGACCACACTAAAAATCATAGGATGGATGACACAGCACTACCCTGAAAACTTAGAGATTGAACAACACGGACCACACTAAAAATCATAGGACGGATGACACAAGGGTCAACACAGCACTACCCTGAAAACTCAGAGATTGAACAACACGATTACACTAAAAATCATAGGACGGATGACACAAGGGTCAACACAGCACTGCCCTGAAAACTCAGAGATTGAACAACACGGACCACACTAAAAATCATAGGACGGACAACACAAGGGTCAACACAGCACTACCCTGAAAACTCAGATTGAACAACACGGACCACACTAAAAATCATAGGACGGACGACACAAGGGTCAACACAGCACTACCCTGAAAACTTGATTGAACAACACGAACCACACTAAAAATCATAGGACGGATGACACAAGGGTCAACACAGCACTACCTTGAAAACTCAGAGATTGAACAACACGGACCACACTAAAAATCATAGGACGGACGACACAAGGGTGAACACAGCACTACCCTGAAAACTCAAGAGATTGAACAACACGGACCACACTAAAAATCATAGGATGGACAATACAGCACTACCCTGAAAACTTAGAGATTGAACAACACGAACCACACTAAAAATCATAGGACGGACGACACAAGGGTCAACACAGCACTACCCTGAAAACTCAAGAGATTGAACAACACGGACCTCACTAAAAATCATAGGACGGACGACACAAGGGTCAACACAGCACTACCCTGAAAACTTGATTGAACAACAGGAACCACACTAAAAATCATAGGACGGATGACACAAGGGTCAACACAGCACTACCTTGAAAACTCAGAGATTGAACAACACGGACCACACTAAAAATCATAGGACGGATGACACAAGGGTGAACACAGCACTACCCTGAAAATTCAAGAGATTGAACAACACGGACCACACTAAAAATCATAGGACGGACGACACAAGGGTGAACACAGCACTACCCTGAAAACTCAAGAGATTGAACAACACGGACCACACTAAAAATCATAGGACGGACGACACAATAGTCAACACAGCACTAGCCTGAAAACTCAAGAGATTGAACAACACGGACCACACTAAAAATCATAGGACGGATGACACAAGGGTCAACACAGCACTACCCTGAAAACTCAGAGATTGAACAACACGGACCACACTAAAAATCATAGGACGGATGACACAAGGGTCAACACAGCACTACCCTGAAAACTCAGAGATTGAACAACACGGACCACACTAAAAATCATAGGATGGATGACACAGCACTACCCTGAAAACTTAGAGATTGAACAACACGGACCACACTAAAAATCATAGGACGGATGACACAAGGGTCAACACAGCACTACCCTGAAAACTCAGAGATTGAACAACACGATTACACTAAAAAGCATAGGACGGATGACACAAGGGTCAACACAGCACTGCCCTGAAAACTCAGAGATTGAACAACACGGACCACACTAAAAATCATAGGACGGACAACACAAGGGTCAACACAGCACTACCCTGAAAACTCAGATTGAACAACACGGACCACACTAAAAATCATAGGACGGACGACACAAGGGTCAACACAGCACTACCCTGAAAACTTGATTGAACAACACGAACCACACTAAAAATCATAGGACGGATGACACAAGGGTCAACACAGCACTACCTTGAAAACTCAGAGATTGAACAACACGGACCACACTAAAAATCATAGGACGGATGACACAAGGGTGAACACAGCACTACCCTGAAAACTCAAGAGATTGAACAACACGGACCACACTAAAAATCATAGGACGGACGACACAAGGGTCAACACAGCACTACCCTGAAAACTCAAGAGATTGAACAACACGGACCACACTAAAAATCTTAGGATGGACAACACAGCACTACCCTGAAAACTTAGAGATTGAACAACACGGACCACACTAAAAATCATAGGACGGACGACACAAGGGTCAACACAGCACTACCCTGAAAACTTGATTGAACAACACGAACCACACTAAAAATCATAGGACGGACGACACAAGGGTCAACACAGCACTACCCTGAAAACTCAAGAGATTGAACAACACGGACCACACTAAAAATCATAGGACGGACGACACAATGGTCAACACAGCACTACCCTGAAAACTCAGAGATTGAACAACACGGACCACACTAAAAATCATAGGACGGATGACACAAGGGTGAACACAGCACTACCCTGAAAATTCAAGAGATTGAACAACACGGACCACACTAAAAATCATAGGACGGACGACACAAGGGTGAACACAGCACTACCCTGAAAACTCAAGAGATTGAACAACACGGACCACACTAAAAATCATAGGATGGACAACACAGCACTACCCTGAAAACTCAGAGATTGAACAACACGGACCACACTAAAAATCATAGGACGGACGACACAAGGGTCAACACAGCACTACCCTGAAAACTCAAGAGATTGAACAACACGGACCACACTAAAAATCATAGGACGGACGACACAATAGTCAACACAGCACTACCCTGAAAACTCAGAGATTGAACAACACGGACCACACTAAAAATCATAGGACGGATGACACAAGGGTCAACACAGCACTACCCTGAAAACTCAGAGATTGAACAACACGGACCACACTAAAAATCATAGGATGGATGACACAGCACTACCCTGAAAACTTAGAGATTGAACAACACGGACCACACTAAAAATCATAGGACGGATGACACAAGGGTCAACACAGCACTACCCTGAAAACTCAGAGATTGAACAACACGATTACACTAAAAATCATAGGACGGATGACACAAGGGTCAACACAGCACTGCCCTGAAAACTCAGAGATTGAACAACACGGACCACACTAAAAATCATAGGACGGATGACACAAGGGTCAACACAGCACTACCCTGAAAACTCAGAGATTGAACAACACGATTACACTAAAAATCATAGGACGGACGACACAAGGGTCAACACAGCACTACCCTGAAAACTTGATTGAACAACACGAACCACACTAAAAATCATAGGACGGATGACACAAGGGTCAACACAGCACTACCTTGAAAACTCAGAGATTGAACAACACGGACCACACTAAAAATCATAGGACGGATGACACAAGGGTGAACACAGCACTACCCTGAAAACTCAAGAGATTGAACAACACGGACCACACTAAAAATCATAGGACGGACGAAACAAGGGTCAACACAGCACTACCCTGAAAACTTGATTGAACAACACGAACCACACTAAAAATCATAGGACGGATGACACAAGGGTCAACACAGCACTACCTTGAAAACTCAGAGATTGAACAACACGGACTACACTAAAAATCATAGGACGGATGACACAAGGGTGAACACAGCACTACCCTGAAAACTCAAGAGATTGAACAACACGGACCACACTAAAAATCATAGGACGGACGACACAAGGGTCAACACAGCACTACCCTGAAAACTCAAGAGATTGAACAACACGGACCACACTAAAAATCTTAGGATGGACAACACAGCACTACCCTGAAAACTTAGAGATTGAACAACACGGACCACACTAAAAATCATAGGACGGACGACACAAGGGTCAACACAGCACTACCCTGAAAACTTGATTGAACAACACGAACCACACTAAAAATCATAGGACGGACGACACAAGGGTCAACACAGCACTACCCTGAAAACTCAAGAGATTGAACAACACGGACCACACTAAAAATCATAGGACGGACGACACAATGGTCAACACAGCACTACCCTGAAAACTCAGAGATTGAACAACACGGACCACACTAAAAATCATAGGACGGATGACACAAGGGTGAACACAGCACTACCCTGAAAATTCAAGAGATTGAACAACACGGACCACACTAAAAATCATAGGACGGACGACACAAGGGTGAACACAGCACTACCCTGAAAACTCAAGAGATTGAACAACACGGACCACACTAAAAATCATAGGATGGACAACACAGCACTACCCTGAAAACTCAGAGATTGAACAACACGGACCACACTAAAAATCATAGGACGGACGACACAAGGGTCAACACAGCACTACCCTGAAAACTCAAGAGATTGAACAACACGGACCACACTAAAAATCATAGGACGGACGACACAATAGTCAACACAGCACTACCCTGAAAACTCAGAGATTGAACAACACGGACCACACTAAAAATCATAGGACGGATGACACAAGGGTCAACACAGCACTACCCTGAAAACTCAGAGATTGAACAACACGGACCACACTAAAAATCATAGGATGGATGACACAGCACTACCCTGAAAACTTAGAGATTGAACAACACGGACCACACTAAAAATCATAGGACGGATGACACAAGGGTCAACACAGCACTACCCTGAAAACTCAGAGATTGAACAACACGATTACACTAAAAATCATAGGACGGATGACACAAGGGTCAACACAGCACTGCCCTGAAAACTCAGAGATTGAACAACACGGACCACACTAAAAATCTTAGGACGGATGACGCAAGGGTCAACACAGCACTACCCTGAAAACTCAGAGATTGAACAACACGATTACACTAAAAATCATAGGACGGACGACACAAGGGTCAACACAGCACTACCCTGAAAACTTGATTGAACAACACGAACCACACTAAAAATCATAGGACGGATGACACAAGGGTCAACACAGCACTACCTTGAAAACTCAGAGATTGAACAACACGGACCACACTAAAAATCATAGGACGGATGACACAAGGGTGAACACAGCACTACCCTGAAAACTCAAGAGATTGAACAACACGGACCACACTAAAAATCATAGGACGGACGAAACAAGGGTCAACACAGCACTACCCTGAAAACTCAAGAGATTGAACAACACGGACCACACTAAAAATCTTAGGATGGACAACACAGCACTACCCTGAAAACTTAGAGATTGAACAACACGGACCACACTAAAAATCATAGGACGGACGACACAAGGGTCAACACAGCACTACCCTGAAAACTTGATTGAACAACACGAACCACACTAAAAATCATAGGACGGACGACACAAGGGTCAACACAGCACTACCCTGAAAACTCAAGAGATTGAACAACACGGACCACACTAAAAATCATAGGACGGACGACACAATGGTCAACACAGCACTACCCTGAAAACTCAGAGATTGAACAACACGGACCACACTAAAAATCATAGGACGGATGACACAAGGGTCAACACAGCACTACCCTGAAAACTTGATTGAACAACACGAACCACACTAAAAATCATAGGACGGACGACACAAGGGTCAACACAGCACTACCCTGAAAACTCAGAGATTGAACAACACGGACCACACTAAAAATCATAGGATGGATGACACAGCACTACCCTGAAAACTTAGAGATTGAACAACACGGACCACACTAAAAATCATAGGACGGATGACACAAGGGTCAACACAGCACTACCCTGAAAACTCAGAGATTGAACAACACGATTACACTAAAAATCATAGGACGGATGACACAAGGGTCAACACAGCACTGCCCTGAAAACTCAGAGATTGAACAACACGGACCACACTAAAAATCATAGGACGGACAACACAAGGGTCAACACAGCACTACCCTGAAAACTCAGATTGAACAACACGGACCACACTAAAAATCATAGGACGGACGACACAAGGGTCAACACAGCACTACCCTGAAAACTTGATTGAACAACACGAACCACACTAAAAATCATAGGACGGATGACACAAGGGTCAACACAGCACTACCTTGAAAACTCAGAGATTGAACAACACGGACCACACTAAAAATCATAGGACGGACGACACAAGGGTGAACACAGCACTACCCTGAAAACTCAAGAGATTGAACAACACGGACCACACTAAAAATCATAGGATGGACAATACAGCACTACCCTGAAAACTTAGAGATTGAACAACACGAACCACACTAAAAATCATAGGACGGACGACACAAGGGTCAACACAGCACTACCCTGAAAACTCAAGAGATTGAACAACACGGACCTCACTAAAAATCATAGGACGGACGACACAAGGGTCAACACAGCACTACCCTGAAAACTTGATTGAACAACAGGAACCACATTAAAAATCATAGGACGGATGACACAAGGGTCAACACAGCACTACCTTGAAAACTCAGAGATTGAACAACACGGACCACACTAAAAATCATAGGACGGATGACACAAGGGTGAACACAGCACTACCCTGAAAATTCAAGAGATTGAACAACACGGGCCACACTAAAAATCATAGGACGGACGACACAAGGGTCAACACAGCACTACCCTGAAAACTCAAGAGATTGAACAACACGGACCACACTAAAAATCATAGGATGGACAACACAGCACTACCCTGAAAACTCAGAGATTGAACAACACGGACCACACTAAAAATCATAGGACGGACGACACAAGGGTCAACACAGCACTACCCTGAAAACTCAAGAGATTGAACAACACGGACCACACTAAAAATCATAGGACGGACGACACAATAGTCAACACAGCACTAGCCTGAAAACTCAAGAGATTGAACAACACGGACCACACTAAAAATCATAGGACGGATGACACAAGGGTCAACACAGCACTACCCTGAAAACTCAGAGATTGAACAACACGGACCACACTAAAAATCATAGGATGGATGACACAGCACTACCCTGAAAACTTAGAGATTGAACAACACGGACCACACTAAAAATCATAGGACGGATGACACAAGGGTCAACACAGCACTACCCTGAAAACTCAGAGATTGAACAACACGATTACACTAAAAATCATAGGACGGATGACACAAGGGTCAACACAGCACTGCCCTGAAAACTCAGAGATTGAACAACACGGACCACACTAAAAATCATAGGACGGACAACACAAGGGTCAACACAGCACTACCCTGAAAACTCAGATTGAACAACACGGACCACACTAAAAATCATAGGACGGACGACACAAGGGTCAACACAGCACTACCCTGAAAACTTGATTGAACAACACGAACCACACTAAAAATCATAGGACGGATGACACAAGGGTCAACACAGCACTGCCCTGAAAACTCAGAGATTGAACAACACGGACCACACTAAAAATCATAGGACGGACAACACAAGGGTCAACACAGCACTACCCTGAAAACTCAGATTGAACAACACGGACCACACTAAAAATCATAGGACGGACGACACAAGGGTCAACACAGCACTACCCTGAAAACTTGATTGAACAACACGAACCACACTAAAAATCATAGGACGGATGACACAAGGGTCAACACAGCACTACCTTGAAAACTCAGAGATTGAACAACACGGACCACACTAAAAATCATAGGACGGACGACACAAGGGTGAACACAGCACTACCCTGAAAACTCAAGAGATTGAACAACACGGACCACACTAAAAATCATAGGATGGACAATACAGCACTACCCTGAAAACTTAGAGATTGAACAACACGAACCACACTAAAAATCATAGGACGGACGACACAAGGGTCAACACAGCACTACCCTGAAAACTCAAGAGATTGAACAACACGGACCTCACTAAAAATCATAGGACGGACGACACAAGGGTCAACACAGCACTACCCTGAAAACTTGATTGAACAACAGGAACCACACTAAAAATCATAGGACGGATGACACAAGGGTCAACACAGCACTACCTTGAAAACTCAGAGATTGAAAAACACGGACCACACTAAAAAATCATAGGACGGATTACACAAGGGTGAACACAGCACTACCCTGAAAATTCAAGAGATTGAACAACACGGACCACACTAAAAATCATAGGACGGACGACACAAGGGTGAACACAGCACTACCCTGAAAACTCAAGAGATTGAACAACACGGACCACACTAAAAATCATAGGATGGACAACACAGCACTACCCTGAAAACTCAGAGATTGAACAACACGGACCACACTAAAAATCATAGGACGGACGACACAAGGGTCAACACAGCACTACCCTGAAAACTCAAGAGATTGAACAACACGGACCACACTAAAAATCATAGGACGGACGACACAATAGTCAACACAGCACTACCCTGAAAACTCAGAGATTGAACAACACGGACCACACTAAAAATCATAGGACGGATGACACAAGGGTCAACACAGCACTACCCTGAAAACTCAGAGATTGAACAACACGGACCACACTAAAAATCATAGGATGGATGACACAGCACTACCCTGAAAACTTAGAGATTGAACAACACGGACCACACTAAAAATCATAGGACGGATGACACAAGGGTCAACACAGCACTACCCTGAAAACTCAGAGATTGAACAACACGATTACACTAAAAATCATAGGACGGATGACACAAGGGTCAACACAGCACTGCCCTGAAAACTCAGAGATTGAACAACACGGACCACACTAAAAATCATAGGACGGACAACACAAGGGTCAACACAGCACTACCCTGAAAACTCAGATTGAACAACACGGACCACACTAAAAATCATAGGACGGACGACACAAGGGTCAACACAGCACTACCCTGAAAACTTGATTGAACAACACGAACCACACTAAAAATCATAGGACGGATGACACAAGGGTCAACACAGCACTACCTTGAAAACTCAGAGATTGAACAACACGGACCACACTAAAAATCATAGGACGGATGACACAAGGGTGAACACAGCACTACCCTGAAAACTCAAGAGATTGAACAACACGGACCACACTAAAAATCATAGGACGGACGACACAAAGGTCAACACAGCACTACCCTGAAAACTCAAGAGATTGAACAACACGGACCACACTAAAAATCTTAGGATGGACTACACAGCACTACCCTGAAAACTTAGAGATTGAACAACACGGACCACACTAAAAATCATAGGACGGACGACACAAGGGTCAACACAGCACTACCCTGAAAACTTGATTGAACAACACGAACCACACTAAAAATCATAGGACGGACGACACAAGGGTCAACACAGCACTACCCTGAAAACTCAAGAGATTGAACAACACGGACCACACTAAAAATCATAGGACGGACGACACAATGGTCAACACAGCACTACCCTGAAAACTCAGAGATTGAACAACACGGACCACACTAAAAATCATAGGACGGATGACACAAGGGTCAACACAGCACTACCCTGAAAACTCAGAGATTGAACAACACGGACCACACTAAAAATCATAGGATGGATGACACAGCACTACCCTGAAAACTTAGAGATTGAACAACACGGACCACACTAAAAATCATAGGACGGATGACACAAGGGTCAACACAGCACTACCCTGAAAACTCAGAGATTGAACAACACGATTACACTAAAAATCATAGGACGGATGACACAAGGGTCAACACAGCACTGCCCTGAAAACTCAGAGATTGAACAACACGGACCACACTAAAAATCATAGGACGGACAACACAAGGGTCAACACAGCACTACCCTGAAAACTCAGATTGAACAACACGGACCACACTAAAAATCATAGGACGGACGACACAAGGGTCAACACAGCACTACCCTGAAAACTTGATTGAACAACACGAACCACACTAAAAATCATAGGACGGATGACACAAGGGTCAACACAGCACTACCTTGAAAACTCAGAGATTGAACAACACGGACCACACTAAAAATCATAGGACGGACGACACAAGGGTGAACACAGCACTACCCTGAAAACTCAAGAGATTGAACAACACGGACCACACTAAAAATCATAGGATGGACAACACAGCACTACCCTGAAAACTTAGAGATTGAACAACACGAACCACACTAAAAATCATAGGACGGACGACACAAGGGTCAACACAGCACTAACCTGAAAACTCAAGAGATTGAACAACACGGACCTCACTAAAAATCATAGGACGGACGACACAAGGGTCAACACAGCACTACCCTGAAAACTTGATTGAACAACAGGAACCACACTAAAAATCATAGGACGGATGACACAAGGGTCAACACAGCACTACCTTGAAAACTCAGAGATTGAACAACACGGACCACACTAAAAATCATAGGACGGATGACACAAGGGTGAACACAGCACTACCCTGAAAATTCAAGAGATTGAACAACACGGACCACACTAAAAATCATAGGACGGACGACACAAGGGTGAACACAGCACAACCCTGAAAACTCAAGAGATTGAACAACACGGACCACACTAAAAATCATAGGATGGACAACACAGCACTACCCTGAAAACTTAGAGATTGAACAACACGGATCACACTAAAAATCATAGGACGGACGACACAAGGGTGAACACAGCACTACCCTGAAAACTCAGATTGAACAACACGGACCACACTAAATATCATAGGACGGACGACACAAGGGTCAACACAGTACTACCCTGAAAACTCAGAGATTGAACAACACGGACCACACTAACAATCATAGGATGGACAACACAGAACTACCCTGAAAACTTAGAGATTGAACAACACGGACCACACTAAAAATCATAGGACGGACGACACAAGGGTCAACACAGCACTAACCTGAAAACTCAGATTGAACAACACGGACCACACTAAAAATCATAGGACGGACGACACAAGGGTGAACACAGCACTACCCTGAAAACTCAAGAGATTGAACAACACGGATCACACTAAAAATCATAGGACGGACGACACAAGGGTCAACACAGCACTACCCTGAATACTCAGAGATTGAACAACACGGTCCACACTAAAAATCATAGGATGGACAACACAGCACTACCCTGAAAACTTAGAGATTGAACAACACGGACCACACTAAAAATCATAGGACGGACAACACAGCACTACCCTGAAAACTCGGAGATTAAACAACACGGACCACACTAAAAATCATAGGATGGACGACACAAGGGTCAACATAGCACTACCCTGAAAACTCAGATTGAACAACACGAACCACATTAAAAATCATAGGACGGATGACACAAGGGTCAACACAGCACTACCCTGAAAACTCAAAGATCGAACAACACGGACCACACTACAAATCATAGGACGGACAACACGAGGGTCAACACAGCACTACCCTGAAAACTCAAGAGATTGAACAACACAGACCACACTAAAAATCATAGGACGGACGACACAAGGGTCAACACAGCACTACCCTGAAAACTCAGAGATTGAACAACACGGACCACACTAAAAATCATAGGATGGATGACACAGCACTACCCTGAAAACTTAGAGATTGAACAACACGGACCACACTAAAAATCATAGGACGGACGACACAAGGGTCAACACAGCACTACCCTGAAAACTTGATTGAACAACACGAACCACACTAAAAATCATAGGACGGACGACACAAGGGTCAACACAGCACTACCCTGAAAACTCAAGAGATTGAACAACACGGACCACACTAAAAATCATAGGACGGACGACACAATGGTCAACACAGCACTACCCTGAAAACTCAGAGATTGAACAACACGGACCACACTAAAAATCATAGGACGGATGACACAAGGGTCAACACAGCACTACCCTGAAAACTCAAGAGATTGAACAACACGGACCACACTAAAAATCATAGGACGGACGACACAAGGGTCAACACAGCACTACCCTGAAAACTCAGAGATTGAACAACACGGACCACACTAAAAATCATAGGATGGATGACACAGCACTACCCTGAAAACTTAGAGATTGAACAACACGGACCACACTAAAAATCATAGGACGGACAATACAAGGGTCAACACAGCACTACCCTGAAAACTCAGATTGAACAACACGGACCACACTAAAAATCATAGGACGGACGACACAAGGGTCAACACAGCACTACCCTGAAAACTTGATTGAACAACACGAACCACACTAAAAATCATAGGACGGATGACACAAGGGTCAACACAGCACTGCCCTGAAAACTCAGAGATTGAACAACACGGACCAGACTAAAAATCATAGGACGGACAACACAAGGGTCAACACAGCACTACCCTGAAAACTCAGATTGAACAACACGGACCACACTAAAAATCATAGGACGGACGACACAAGGGTCAACACAGCACTACCCTGAAAACTTGATTGAACAACACGAACCACACTAAAAATCATAGGACGGATGACACAATGGTCAACACAGCACTACCTTGAAAACTCAGAGATTGAACAACACGGACCACACTAAAAATCATAGGACGGATGACACAAGGGTGAACACAGCACTACCCTGAAAACTCAAGAGATTGAACAACACGGACCACACTAAAAATCATAGGACGGACGACACAAGGGTGAACACAGCACTACCCTGAAAACTCAAGAGATTGAACAACACGGACCACACTAAAAATCATAGGATGGACAACACAGCACTACCCTGAAAACTTAGAGATTGAACAACACGAACCACACTAAAAATCATAGGACGGACGACACAAGGGTCAACACAGCACTACCCTGAAAACTCAAGAGATTGAACAACACGGACCACACTAAAAATCATAGGATGGACAACACAGCACTACCCTGAAAACTTAGAGATTGAACAACACGAACCACACTAAAAATCATAGGACGGACGACACAAGGGTCAACACAGCACTACCCTGAAAACTTGATTGAACAACAGGAACCACACTAAAAATCATAGGACGGATGACACAAGGGTCAACACAGCACTACCTTGAAAACTCAGAGATTGAACAACACGGACCACACTAAAAATCATAGGACGGATGACACAAGGGTGAACACAGCACTACCCTGAAAATTCAAGAGATTGAACAACACGGACCACACTAAAAATCATAGGACGGACGACACAAGGGTGAACACAGCACTACCCTGAAAACTCAAGAGATTGAACAACACGGACCACACTAAAAATCATAGGATGGACAACACAGCACTACCCTGAAAACTTAGAGATTGAACAACACGGATCACACTAAAAATCATAGGACGGACGACACAAGGGTCAACACAGCACTACCCTGAAAACTCAGATTGAACAACACGGACCACACTAAATATCATAGGACGGACGACACAAGGGTCAACACAGTACTACCCTGAAAACTCAGAGATTGAACAACACGGACCACACTAACAATCATAGGATGGACAACACAGAACTACCCTGAAAACTCGGAGATTGAACAACACGGACCACACTAAAAATCATAGGACGGACGACACAAGGGTCAACACAGCACTAACCTGAAAACTCAGATTGAACAACACGGACCACACTAAAAATCATAGGACGGACGACACAAGGGTCAACACAGCACTACCCTGAATACTCAGAGATTGAACAACACGGTCCACACTAAAAATCATAGGATGGACAACACAGCACTACCCTGAAAACTTAGAGATTGAACAACACGGACCACACTAAAAATCATAGGACGGACAACACAGCACTACCCTGAAAACTCGGAGATTGAACAACACGAACCACACTAAAAATCATAGGATGGACGACACAAGGGTCAACATAGCACTACCCTGAAAACTCAGATTGAACAACACGAACCACATTAAAAATCATAGGACGGATGACACAAGGGTCAACACAGCACTACCCTGAAAACTCAAAGATTGAACAACACGGACCACACTACAAATCATAGGACGGACAACACGAGGGTCAACACAGCACTACCCTGAAAACTCAAGAGATTGAACAACACAGACCACACTAAAAATCATAGGACGGACGACACAAGGGTCAACACAGCACTACCCTGAAAACTCAGAGATTGAACAACACGGACCACACTAAAAATCATAGGATGGATGACACAGCACTACCCTGAAAACTTAGAGATTGAACAACACGGACCACACTAAAAATCATAGGACGGACGACACAAGGGTCAACACAGCACTACCCTGAAAACTTGATTGAACAACACGAACCACACTAAAAATCATAGGACGGACGACACAAGGGTCAACACAGCACTACCCTGAAAACTCAAGAGATTGAACAACACGGACCACACTAAAAATCATAGGACGGACGACACAATGGTCAACACAGCACTACCCTGAAAACTCAGAGATTGAACAACACGAACCACACTAAAAATCATAGGACGGATGACACAAGGGTCAACACGGCACTACCCTGAAAACTCAGAGATTGAACAACACGGACCACACTAAAAATCATAGGACGGATGACACAAGGGTCAACACAGCACTACCCTGAAAACTCAGAGATTGAACAACACGGACCACACTAAAAATCATAGGATGGATGACACAGCACTACCCTGAAAACTTAGAGATTGAACAACACGGACCACACTAAAAATCATAGGACGGACAATACAAGGGTCAACACAGCACTACCCTGAAAACTCAGATTGAACAACACGGACCACACTAAAAATCATAGGACGGACGACACAAGGGTCAACACAGCACTACCCTGAAAACTTGATTGAACAACACGAACCACACTAAAAATCATAGGACGGATGACACAAGGGTCAACACAGCACTGCCCTGAAAACTCAGAGATTGAACAACACGGACCACACTAAAAATCATAGGACGGACAACACAAGGGTCAACACAGCACTACCCTGAAAACTCAGATTGAACAACACGGACCACACTAAAAATCATAGGACGGACGACACAAGGGTCAACACAGCACTACCCTGAAAACTTGATTGAACAACACGAACCACACTAAAAATCATAGGACGGATGACACAATGGTCAACACAGCACTACCCTGAAAACTCAGAGATTGAACAACACGGACCACACTAAAAATCATAGGACGGATGACACAAGGGTGAACACAGCACTACCCTGAAAACTCAAGAGATTGAACAACACGGACCACACTAAAAATCATAGGACGGACGACACAAGGGTGAACACAGCACTACCCTGAAAACTCAAGAAATTGAACAACACGGACCACACTAAAAATCATAGGATGGACAACACAGCACTACCCTGAAAACTTAGAGATTGAACAACACGAACCACACTAAAAATCATAGGACGGACGACACAAGGGTCAACACAGCACTACCCTGAAAACTCAAGAGATTGAACAACACGGACCACACTAAAAATCATAGGATGGACAACACAGCACTACCCTGAAAACTTAGAGATTGAACAACACGAACCACACTAAAAATCATAGGACGGACGACACAAGGGTCAACACAGCACTACCCTGAAAACTTGATTGAACAACAGGAACCACACTAAAAATCATAGGACGGATGACACAAGGGTCAACACAGCACTACCTTGAAAACTCAGAGATTGAACAACACGGACCACACTAAAAATCATAGGACGGATGACACAAGGGTGAACACAGCACTACCCTGAAAATTCAAGAGATTGAACAACACGGACCACACTAAAAATCATAGGACGGACGACACAAGGGTGAACACAGCACTACCCTGAAAACTCAAGAGATTGAACAACACGGACCACACTAAAAATCATAGGATGGACAACACAGCACTACCCTGAAAACTTAGAGATTGAACAACACGGATCACACTAAAAATCATAGGACGGACGACACAAGGGTCAACACAGCACTACCCTGAAAACTCAGATTGAACAACACGGACCACACTAAATATCATAGGACGGACGACACAAGGGTCAACACAGTACTACCCTGAAAACTCAGAGATTGAACAACACGGACCACACTAACAATCATAGGATGGACAACACAGCACTACCCTGAAAACTTAGAGATTGAACAACACGGACCACACTAAAAATCATAGGACGGACGACACAAGGGTCAACACAGCACTAACCTGAAAACTCAGATTGAACAACACGGACCACACTAAAAATCATAGGACGGACGACACAAGGGTCAACACAGCACTACCCTGAATACTCAGAGATTGAACAACACGGTCCACACTAAAAATCATAGGATGGACAACACAGCACTACCCTGAAAACTTAGAGATTGAACAACACGGACCACACTAAAAATCATAGGACGGACAACACAGCACTACCCTGAAAACTCGGAGATTGAACAACACGAACCACACTAAAAATCATAGGATGGACGACACAAGGGTCAACATAGCACTACCCTGAAAACTCAGATTGAACAACACGAACCACATTAAAAATCATAGGACGGATGACACAAGGGTCAACACAGCACTACCCTGAAAACTCAAAGATTGAACAACACGGACCACACTACAAATCATAGGACGGACAACACGAGGGTCAACACAGCACTACCCTGAAAACTCAAGAGATTGAACAACACGGACCACACTAAAAATCATAGGACGGACGACACAAGGGTCAACACAGCACTACCCTGAAAACTCAGAGATTGAACAACACGGACCACACTAAAAATCATAGGATGGATGACACAGCACTACCCTGAAAACTTAGAGATTGAACAACACGGACCACACTAAAAATCATAGGACGGACGACACAAGGGTCAACACAGCACTACCCTGAAAACTTGATTGAACAACACGAACCACACTAAAAATCATAGGACGGACGACACAAGGGTCAACACAGCACTACCCTGAAAACTCAAGAGATTGAACAACACGGACCACACTAAAAATCATAGGACGGACGACACAATGGTCAACACAGCACTACCCTGAAAACTCAGAGATTGAACAACACGGACCACACTAAAAATCATAGGACGGATGACACAAGGGTCAACACAGCACTACCCTGAAAACTCAGAGATTGAACAACACGGACCACACTAAAAATCATAGGACGGATGACACAAGGGTCAACACAGCACTACCCTGAAAACTCAAGAGATTGACCAACACGGACCACACTAAAAATCATAGGACGGACGACACAAGGGTCAACACAGCACTACCCTGAAAACTCAGAGATTGAACAACACGGACCACACTAAAAATCATAGGATGGATGACACAGCACTACCCTGAAAACTTAGAGATTGAACAACACGGACCACACTAAAAATCATAGGACGGACAATACAAGGGTCAACACAGCACTACCCTGAAAACTCAGATTGAACAACACGGACCACACTAAAAATCATAGGACGGACGACACAAGGGTCAACACAGCACTACCCTGAAAACTTGATTGAACAACACGAACCACACTAAAAATCATAGGACGGATGACACAAGGGTCAACACAGCACTACCTTGAAAACTCAGAGATTGAACAACACGGACCACACTAAAAATCATAGGACGGATGACACAAGGGTGAACACAGCACTACCCTGAAAACTCAAGAGATTGAACAACACGGACCACACTAAAAATCATAGGACGGACGACACAAGGGTGAACACAGCACTACCCTGAAAACTCAAGAGATTGAACAACACGGACCACACTAAAAATCATAGGATGGACAACACAGCACTACCCTGAAAACTTAGAGATTGAACAACACGGACCACACTAAAAATCATAGGACGGACGACACAAGGGTCAACACAGCACTACCCTGAAAACTTGATTGAACAACACGAACCACACTAAAAATCATAGGACGGACGACACAATGGTCAACACAGCACTACCCTGAAAACTCAGAGATTGAACAACACGGACCACACTAAAAATCATAGGAAGGATGACACAAGGGTCAACACAGCACTACCCTGAAAACTCAAGAGATTGAACAACACGGACCACACTAAAAATCATAGGACGGACGACACAAGGGTCAACACAGCACTACCCTGAAAACTCAGAGATTGAACAACACGGACCACACTAAAAATCATAGGATGGATGACACAGCACTACCCTGAAAACTTAGAGATTGAACAACACGGACCACACTAAAAATCATAGGACGGATGACACAAGGGTCAACACAGCACTACCTTGAAAACTCAGAGATTGAACAACACGGACCACACTAAAAATCATAGGACGGATGACACAAGGGTGAACACAGCACTACCCTGAAAACTCAAGAGATTGAACAACACGGACCACACTAAAAATCATAGGACGGACGACACAAGGGTGAACACAGCACTACCCTGAAAACTCAAGAGATTGAACAACACGGACCACACTAAAAATCATAGGATGGACAACACAGCACTACCCTGAAAACTTAGAGATTGAACAACACGAACCACACTAAAAATCATAGGACGGACGACACAAGGGTCAACACAGCACTACCCTGAAAACTCAAGAGATTGAACAACACGGACCTCACTAAAAATCATAGGACGGACGACACAAGGGTCAACACAGCACTACCCTGAAAACTTGATTGAACAACAGGAACCACACTAAAAATCATAGGACGGATGACACAAGGGTCAACACAGCACTACCTTGAAAACTCAGAGATTGAACAACACGGACCACACTAAAAATCATAGGACGGATGACACAAGGGTGAACACAGCACTACCCTGAAAATTCAAGAGATTGAACAACACGGACCACACTAAAAATCATAGGACGGACGACACAAGGGTGAACACAGCACTACCCTGAAAACTCAAGAGATTGAACAACACGGACCACACTAAAAATCAAAGGATGGACAACACAGCACTACCCTGAAAACTTAGAGATTGAACAACACGGATCACACTAAAAATCATAGGACGGACGACACAAGGGTGAACACAGCACTACCCTGAAAACTCAGATTGAACAACACGGACCACACTAAATATCATAGGACGGACGACACAAGGGTCAACACAGTACTACCCTGAAAACTCAGAGATTGAACAACACGGACCACAATAACAATCATAGGATGGACAACACAGCACTACCCTGAAAACTTAGAGATTGAACAACACGGACCACACTAAAAATCATAGGACGGACGATACAAGGGTCAACACAGCACTAACCTGAAAACTCAGATTGAACAACACGGACCACACTAAAAATCATAGGACGGACGACACAAGGGTCAACACAGCACTACCCTGAAAACTCAGAGATTGAACAACACGGACCACACTAAAAATCATAGGATGGATGACACAGCACTACCCTGAAAACTTAGAGATTGAACAACACGGACCACACTAAAAATCATAGGACGGACGACACAAGGGTCAACACAGCAATACCCTGAAAACTTGATTGAACAACACGAACCACACTAAAAATCATAGGACGGACGACACAAGGGTCAACACAGCACTACCCTGAAAACTCAAGAGATTGAACAACACGGACCACACTAAAAATCATAGGACGGACGACACAATGGTCAACACAGCACTACCCTGAAAACTCAGAGATTGAACAACACGAACCACACTAAAAATCATAGGACGGATGACACAAGGGTCAACACAGCACTACCCTGAAAACTCAGAGATTGAACAACACGGACCACACTAAAAATCATAGGACGGATGACACAAGGGTCAACACAGCACTACCCTGAAAACTCAAGAGATTGACCAACACGGACCACACTAAAAATCATAGGACGGATGACACAAGGGTCAACACAGCACTACCCTGAAAACTTAGAGATTGAACAACACGGACCACACTAAAAATCATAGGACGGACAATACAAGGGTCAACACAGCACTACCCTGAAAACTCAGATTGAACAACACGGACCACACTAAAAATCATAGGACGGACGACACAAGGGTCAACACAGCACTACCCTGAAAACTTGATTGAACAACACGAACCACACTAAAAATCATAGGACGGATGACACAAGGGTCAACACAGCACTACCTTGAAAACTCAGAGATTGAACAACACGGACCACACTAAAAATCATAGGACGGATGACACAAGGGTGAACACAGCACTACCCTGAAAACTCAAGAGATTGAACAACACGGACCACACTAAAAATCATAGGACGGACGACACAAGGGTGAACACAGCACTACCCTGAAAACTCAAGAGATTGAACAACACGGACCACACTAAAAATCATAGGATGGACAACACAGCACTACCCTGAAAACTTAGAGATTGAACAACACGGACCACACTAAAAATCATAGGACGGACGACACAAGGGTCAACACAGCACTACCCTGAAAACTCAGATTGAACAACACGGACCACACTAAATATCATAGGACGGACGACACAAGGGTCAACACAGCACTACCCTGAAAACTCAGAGATTGAACAACACGGACCACACTAACAATCATAGGAGGGACAACACAGCACTACCCTGAAAACTTAGAGATTGAACAACACGGACCACACTAAAAATCATAGGACGGACGACACAAGGGTCAACACAGCACTACCCTGAAAACTCAGATTGAACAACACGGACCACACTAAAAATCATAGGACGGACGACACAAGGGTCAACACAGCACTACCCTGAAAACTCAAGAGATTGAACAACACGGATCACACTAAAAATCATAGGACGGACGACACAAGGGTCAACACAGCACTACCCTGAATACTCAGAGATTGAACAACACGGTCCACACTAAAAATCATAGGATGGACAACACAGCACTACCCTGAAAACTCAGAGATTGAACAACACGGACCACACTAAAAATCATAGGACGGACAACACAGCACTACCCTGAAAACTCGGAGATTGAACAACACGAACCACATTAAAAATTATAGGACGGACGACACAAGGATCAACACAGCACTACCCTGAAAACTCACGATTGAACAACACGGACCACACTAAAAATTATAGGACGGACGACACAAGGATCAACACAGCACTACCCTGAAAACTCACGATTGAACAACACGGACCACACTAAAAATCATAGGACGGACGACACAAGGATCAACACAGCACTACCCTGAAAACTCAGAGATTGAACAACACGGACCACACTACAAATCATAGGACGGACGACACGAGGGTCAACACAGCACTACCCTGAAAACTCAAGTGATTGAACAACACGGACCACACTAAAAATCATAGGACAGACGACACAAGGGTCAACACATCACTACCCTGAAAACTCAGAGATTGAACAACACGAACCACACTAAAAATCATAGGATGGATGACACAGCACTACCCTGAAAACTTAGAGATTGAACAACACGGACCACACTAAAAATCATAGGACGGACGACACAAGGGTCAACACAGCACTACCCTGAAAACTTGATTGAACAACACGAACCACACTAAAAATCATAGGACGGACGACACAAGGGTCAACACAGCACTACCCTGAAAACTCAAGAGATTGAACAACACGGACCACACTAAAAATCATAGGACGGACGACACAATGGTCAACACAGCACTACCCTGAAAACTCAGAGATTGAACAACACGGACCACACTAAAAATCATAGGACGGATGACACAAGGGTCAACACAGCACTACCCTGAAAACTCAGAGATTGAACAACACGGACCACACTAAAAATCATAGCACGGACGACACAAGGGTCAACACAGCACTACCCTGAAAACTCAGAGATTGAACAACACGGACCACACTAAAAATCATAGGACGGATGACACAAGGGTCAACACAGCACTACCCTGAAAACTCAAGAGATTGAACAACACGGACCACACTAAAAATCATAGGACGGACGACACAAGGGTCAACACAGCACTACCCTGAAAACTCAGAGATTGAACAACACGGACCACACTAAAAATCATAGGATGGATGACACAGCACTACCCTGAAAACTTAGAGATTGAACAACACGGACCACACTAAAAATCATAGGACGGATGACACAAGGGTCAACACAGCACTACCCTGAAAACTCAGAGATTGAACAACACGATTACACTAAAAATCATAGGACGGATGACACAAGGGTCAACACAGCACTGCCCTGAAAACTCAGAGATTGAACAACACGGACCACACTAAAAATCATAGGACGGACAACACAAGGGTCAACACAGCACTACCCTGAAAACTCAGATTGAACAACACGGACCTCACTAAAAATCATAGGACGGACGACACAAGGGTCAACACAGCACTACCCTGAAAACTTGATTGAACAACACGAACCACACTAAAAATCATAGGACGGATGACACAAGGGTCAACACAGCACTACCTTGAAAACTCAGAGATTGAACAACACGGACCACACTAAAAATCATAGGACGGACGACACAAGGGTGAACACAGCACTACCCTGAAAACTCAAGAGATTGAACAACACGGACCACACTAAAAATCATAGGACGGACGACACAATGGTCAACACAGCACTACCCTGAAAACTCAGAGATTGAACAACACGGACCACACTAAAAATCATAGGACGGATGACACAAGGGTCAACACAGCACTACCCTGAAAACTCAGAGATTGAACAACACGGACCACACTAAAAATCATAGGACGGATGACACAAGGGTCAACACAGCACTATACTGAAAACTCAAGAGATTGAACAACACGGACCACACTAAAAATCATAGGACGGACGACACAAGGGTGAACACAGCACTACCCTGAAAACTCAGAGATTGAACAACACGATTACACTAAAAATCATAGGACGGATGACACAAGGGTCAACACAGCACTGCCCTGAAAACTCAGAGATTGAACAACACGGACCACACTAAAAATCATAGGACGGACAACACAAGGGTTAACACAGCACTACCCTGAAAACTCAGATTGAACAACACGGACCACACTAAAAATCATAGGACGGACGACACAAGGGTCAACACAGCACTACCCTGAAAACTTGATTGAACAACACGAACCACACTAAAAATCATAGGACGGATGACACAAGGGTCAACACAGCACTACCTTGAAAACTCAGAGATTGAACAACACGGACCACACTAAAAATCATAGGACGGATGACACAAGGGTGAACACAGCACTACCCTGAAAACTCAAGAGATTGAACAACACGGACCACACTAAAAATCATAGGACGGAC
This sequence comes from Bathymodiolus brooksi, assembly GCA_963680875.1. Classification (NCBI taxonomy): domain Eukaryota; kingdom Metazoa; phylum Mollusca; class Bivalvia; order Mytilida; family Modiolidae; genus Bathymodiolus; species Bathymodiolus brooksi. Next base: position 68,912,527 of record OY804582.1, read on the forward strand.
GACACAAGGGTGAACACAGCACTACCCTGAAAACTCAAGAGATTGAACAACACGGACCACACTAAAAATCATAGGATGGACAACACAGCACTACCCTGAAAACTTAGAGATTGAACAACACGAACCACACTAAAAATCATAGGACGGACGACACAAGGGTCAACACAGCACTACCCTGAAAACTCAAGAGATTGAACAACACGGACCACACTAAAAATCATAGGACGGATGACACAAGGGTCAACACAGCACTACCCTGAAAACTCAGAGATTGAACAACACGGACCACACTAAAAATCATAGGACGGATGACACAAGGGTCAACACAGCACTACCCTGAAAACTCAAGAGATTGAACAACACGGACCACACTAAAAATCATAGGACGGACGACACAATGGTCAACACAGCACTACCCTGAAAACTCAGAGATTGAACAACACGGACCACACTAAAAATCATAGGACGGATGACACAAGGGTCAACACAGCACTACCCTGAAAACTCAGAGATTGAACAACACGGACCACACTAAAAATCATAGGACGGATGACACAAGGGTCAACACAGCACTACCCTGAAAACTCAAGAGATTGAACAACACGGACCACACTAAAAATCATAGGACGGACGACACAAGGGTGAACACAGCACTACCCTGAAAACTCAGAGATTGAACAACACGATTACACTAAAAATCATAGGACGGATGACACAAGGGTCAACACAGCACTGCCCTGAAAACTCAGAGATTGAACAACACGGACCACACTAAAAATCATAGGACGGACAACACAAGGGTTAACACAGCACTACCCTGAAAACTCAGATTGAACAACACGGACCACACTAAAAATCATAGGACGGACGACACAAGGGTCAACACAGCACTACCCTGAAAACTTGATTGAACAACACGAACCACACTAAAAATCATAGGACGGATGACACAAGGGTCAACACAGCACTACCTTGAAAACTCAGAGATTGAACAACACGGACCACACTAAAAATCATAGGACGGATGACACAAGGGTGAACACAGCACTACCCTGAAAACTCAAGAGATTGAACAACACGGACCACACTAAAAATCATAGGACGGACGACACAAGGGTGAACACAGCACTACCCTGAAAACTCAAGAGATTGAACAACACGGACCACACTAAAAATCATAGGATGGACAACACAGCACTACCCTGAAAACTTAGAGATTGAACAACACGAACCACACTAAAAATCATAGGACGGACGACACAAGGGTCAACACAGCACTACCCTGAAAACTCAAGAGATTGAACAACACGGACCACACTAAAAATCATAGGACGGATGACACAAGGGTCAACACAGCACTACCCTGAAAACTCAGAGATTGAACAACACGGACCACACTAAAAATCATAGGACGGATGACACAAGGGTCAACACAGCACTACCCTGAAAACTCAAGAGATTGACCAACACGGACCACACTAAAAATCATAGGACGGACGACACAAGGGTCAACACAGCACTACCCTGAAAACTCAGAGATTGAACAACACGGACCACACTAAAAATCATAGGATGGATGACACAGCACTACCCTGAAAACTTAGAGATTGAACAACACGGACCACACTAAAAATCATAGGACGGACAATACAAGGGTCAACACAGCACTACCCTGAAAACTCAGATTGAACAACACGGACCACACTAAAAATCATAGGACGGACGACACAAGGGTCAACACAGCACTACCCTGAAAACTTGATTGAACAACACGAACCACACTAAAAATCATAGGACGGATGACACAAGGGTCAACACAGCACTACCCTGAAAACTCAGAGATTGAACAACACGATTACACTAAAAATCATAGGACGGATGACACAAGGGTCAACACAGCACTGCCCTGAAAACTCAGAGATTGAACAACACGGACCACACTAAAAATCATAGGACGGACAACACAAGGGTTAACACAGCACTACCCTGAAAACTCAGATTGAACAACACGGACCACACTAAAAATCATAGGACGGACGACACAAGGGTCAACACAGCACTACCCTGAAAACTTGATTGAACAACACGAACCACACTAAAAATCATAGGACGGATGACACAAGGGTCAACACAGCACTACCTTGAAAACTCAGAGATTGAACAACACGGACCACACTAAAAATCATAGGACGGATGACACAAGGGTGAACACAGCACTACCCTGAAAACTCAAGAGATTGAACAACACGGACCACACTAAAAATCATAGGACGGACGACACAAGGGTGAACACAGCACTACCCTGAAAACTCAAGAGATTGAACAACACGGACCACACTAAAAATCATAGGATGGACAACACAGCACTACCCTGAAAACTTAGAGATTGAACAACACGAACCACACTAAAAATCATAGGACGGACGACACAAGGGTCAACACAGCACTACCCTGAAAACTCAAGAGATTGAACAACACGGACCACACTAAAAATCATAGGACGGATGACACAAGGGTCAACACAGCACTACCCTGAAAACTCAGAGATTGAACAACACGGACCACACTAAAAATCATAGGACGGATGACACAAGGGTCAACACAGCACTACCCTGAAAACTCAAGAGATTGACCAACACGGACCACACTAAAAATCATAGGACGGACGACACAAGGGTCAACACAGCACTACCCTGAAAACTCAGAGATTGAACAACACGGACCACACTAAAAATCATAGGATGGATGACACAGCACTACCCTGAAAACTTAGAGATTGAACAACACGGACCACACTAAAAATCATAGGACGGACAATACAAGGGTCAACACAGCACTACCCTGAAAACTCAGATTGAACAACACGGACCACACTAAAAATCATAGGACGGACGACACAAGGGTCAACACAGCACTACCCTGAAAACTTGATTGAACAACACGAACCACACTAAAAATCATAGGACGGATGACACAAGGGTCAACACAGCACTACCTTGAAAACTCAGAGATTGAACAACACGGACCACACTAAAAATCATAGGACGGATGACACAAGGGTGAACACAGCACTACCCTGAAAACTCAAGAGATTGAACAACACGGACCACACTAAAAATCATAGGACGGACGACACAAGGGTGAACACAGCACTACCCTGAAAACTCAAGAGATTGAACAACACGGACCACACTAAAAATCATAGGATGGACAACACAGCACTACCCTGAAAACTTAGAGATTGAACAACACGGACCACACTAAAAATCATAGGACGGACGACACAAGGGTCAACACAGCACTACCCTGAAAACTTGATTGAACAACACGAACCACACTAAAAATCATAGGACGGACGACACAATGGTCAACACAGCACTACCCTGAAAACTCAAGAGATTGAACAACACGGACCACACTAAAAATCATAGGACGGACGACACAATGGTCAACACAGCACTACCCTGAAAACTCAGAGATTGAACAACACGGACCACACTAAAAATCATAGGACGGATGACACAAGGGTCAACACAGCACTACCCTGAAAACTCAAGAGATTGAACAACACGGACCACACTAAAAATCATAGGACGGACGACACAAGGGTCAACACAGCACTACCCTGAAAACTCAGAGATTGAACAACACGGACCACACTAAAAATCATAGGATGGATGACACAGCACTACCCTGAAAACTTAGAGATTGAACAACACGGACCACACTAAAAATCATAGGACGGATGACACAAGGGTCAACACAGCAATACCTTGAAAACTCAGAGATTGAACAACACGGACCACACTAAAAATCATAGGACGGATGACACAAGGGTGAACACAGCACTACCCTGAAAACTCAAGAGATTGAACAACACGGACCACACTAAAAATCATAGGACGGAAGACACAAGGGTGAACACAGCACTACCCTGAAAACTCAAGAGATTGAACAACACGGACCACACTAAAAATCATAGGATGGACAACACAGCACTACCCTGAAAACTTAGAGATTGAACAACACGAACCACACTAAAAATCATAGGACGGACGACACAAGGGTCAACACAGCACTACCCTGAAAACTCAAGAGATTGAACAACACGGACCTCACTAAAAATCATAGGACGGACGACACAAGGGTCAACACAGCACTACCCTGAAAACTTGATTGAACAACAGGAACCACACTAAAAATCATAGGACGGATGACACAAGGGTCAACACAGCACTACCTTGAAAACTCAGAGATTGAACAACACGGACCACACTAAAAATCATAGGACGGACGACACAAGGGTGAACACAGCACTACCCTGAAAATTCAAGAGATTGAACAACACGGACCACACTAAAAATCATAGGACGGACGACACAAGGGTGAACACAGCACTACCCTGAAAACTCAAGAGATTGAACAACACGGACCACACTAAAAATCAAAGGATGGACAACACAGCACTACCCTGAAAACTTAGAGATTGAACAACACGGATCACACTAAAAATCATAGGACGGACGACACAAGGGTCAACACAGCACTACCCTGAAAACTCAGATTGAACAACACGGACCACACTAAATATCATAGGACGGACGACACAAGGGTCAACACAGTACTACCCTGAAAACTCAGAGATTGAACAACACGGACCACAATAACAATCATAGGATGGACAAAACAGCACTACCCTGAAAACTTATAGATTGAACAACACGGACCACACTAAAAATCATAGGACGGACGACACAAGGGTCAACACAGCACTAACCTGAAAACTCAGATTGAACAACACGGACCACACTAAAAATCATAGGACGGACGACACAAGGGTCAACACAGCACTACCCTGAAAACTCAGAGATTGAACAACACGGACCACACTAAAAATCATAGGATGGATGACACAGCACTACCCTGAAAACTTAGAGATTGAACAACACGGACCACACTAAAAATCATAGGACGGACGACACAAGGGTCAACACAGCACTACCCTGAAAACTTGATTGAACAACACGAACCACACTAAAAATCATAGGACGGACGACACAAGGGTCAACACAGCACTACCCTGAAAACTCAAGAGATTGACCAACACGGACCACACTAAAAATCATAGGACGGATGACACAAGGGTCAACACAGCACTACCCTGAAAACTCAGAGATTGAACAACACGGACCACACTAAAAATCATAGGATGGATGACACAGCACTACCCTGAAAACTTAGAGATTGAACAACACGGACCACACTAAAAATCATAGGACGGACAATACAAGGGTCAACACAGCACTACCCTGAAAACTCAGATTGAACAACACGGACCACACTAAAAATCATAGGACGGACGACACAAGGGTCAACACAGCACTACCCTGAAAACTTGATTGAACAACACGAACCACACTAAAAATCATAGGACGGATGACACAAGGGTCAACACAGCACTACCTTGAAAACTCAGAGATTGAACAACACGGACCACACTAAAAATCATAGGACGGATGACACAAGGGTGAACACAGCACTACCCTGAAAACTCAAGAGATTGAACAACACGGACCACACTAAAAATCATAGGACGGACGACACAAGGGTGAACACAGCACTACCCTGAAAACTCAAGAGATTGAACAACACGGACCACACTAAAAATCATAGGATGGACAACACAGCACTACCCTGAAAACTTAGAGATTGAACAACACGGACCACACTAAAAATCATAGGACGGACGACACAAGGGTCAACACAGCACTACCCTGAAAACTCAGATTGAACAACACGGACCACACTAAATATCATAGGACGGACGACACAAGGGTCAACACAGCACTACCCTGAAAACTCAGAGATTGAACAACACGGACCACACTAACAATCATAGGAGGGACAACACAGCACTACCCTGAAAACTTAGAGATTGAACAACACGGACCACACTAAAAATCATAGGACGGACGACACAAGGGTCAACACAGCACTACCCTGAAAACTCAGATTGAACAACACGGACCACACTAAAAATCATAGGACGGACGACACAAGGGTCAACACAGCACTACCCTGAAAACTCAAGAGATTGAACAACACGGATCACACTAAAAATCATAGGACGGACGACACAAAGGTCAACACAGCACTACCCTGAATACTCAGAGATTGAACAACACGGTCCACACTAAAAATCATAGGATGGACAACACAGCACTACCCTGAAAACTCAGAGATTGAACAACACGGACCACACTAAAAATCATAGGACGGACAACACAGCACTACCCTGAAAACTCGGAGATTGAACAACACGAACCACACTAAAAATCATAGGATGGACGACACAAGGGTCAACATAGCACTACCCTGAAAACTCAGATTGAACAACACGAACCACATTAAAAATTATAGGACGGACGACACAAGGATCAACACAGCACTACCCTGAAAACTCACGATTGAACAACACGGACCACACTAAAAATTATAGGACGGACGACACAAGGATCAACACAGCACTACCCTGAAAACTCACGATTGAACAACACGGACCACACTAAAAATCATAGGACGGACGACACAAGGATCAACACAGCACTACCCTGAAAACTCAGAGATTGAACAACACGGACCACACTACAAATCATAGGACGGACGACACGAGGGTCAACACAGCACTACCCTGAAAACTCAAGTGATTGAACAACACGGACCACACTAAAAATCATAGGACAGACGACACAAGGGTCAACACATCACTACCCTGAAAACTCAGAGATTGAACAACACGAACCACACTAAAAATCATAGGATGGATGACACAGCACTACCCTGAAAACTTAGAGATTGAACAACACGGACCACACTAAAAATCATAGGACGGACGACACAAGGGTCAACACAGCACTACCCTGAAAACTTGATTGAACAACACGAACCACACTAAAAATCATAGGACGGACGACACAAGGGTCAACACAGCACTACCCTGAAAACTCAAGAGATTGAACAACACGGACCACACTAAAAATCATAGGACGGACGACACAATGGTCAACACAGCACTACCCTGAAAACTCAGAGATTGAACAACACGGACCACACTAAAAATCATAGGACGGATGACACAAGGGTCAACACAGCACTACCCTGAAAACTCAGAGATTGAACAACACGGACCACACTAAAAATCATAGCACGGACGACACAAGGGTCAACACAGCACTACCCTGAAAACTCAGAGATTGAACAACACGGACCACACTAAAAATCATAGGACGGATGACACAAGGGTCAACACAGCACTACCCTGAAAACTCAAGAGATTGAACAACACGGACCACACTAAAAATCATAGGACGGACGACACAAGGGTCAACACAGCACTACCCTAAAAACTCAGAGATTGAACAACACGGACCACACTAAAAATCATAGGATGGATGACACAGCACTACCCTGAAAACTTAGAGATTGAACAACACGGACCACACTAAAAATCATAGGACGGATGACACAAGGGTCAACACAGCACTACCCTGAAAACTCAGAGATTGAACAACACGATTACACTAAAAATCATAGGACGGATGACACAAGGGTCAACACAGCACTGCCCTGAAAACTCAGAGATTGAACAACACGGACCACACTAAAAATCATAGGACGGACAACACAAGGGTCAACACAGCACTACCCTGAAAACTCAGATTGAACAACACGGACCTCACTAAAAATCATAGGACGGACGACACAAGGGTCAACACAGCACTACCCTGAAAACTTGATTGAACAACACGAACCACACTAAAAATCATAGGACGGATGACACAAGGGTCAACACAGCACTACCTTGAAAACTCAGAGATTGAACAACACGGACCACACTAAAAATCATAGGACGGACGACACAAGGGTCAACACAGCACTACCCTGAAAACTCAAGAGATTGAACAACACGGACCACACTAAAAATCATAGGACGGACGACACAATGGTCAACACAGCACTACCCTGAAAACTCAGAGATTGAACAACACGGACCACACTAAAAATCATAGGACGGATGACACAAGGGTCAACACAGCACTACCCTGAAAACTCAGAGATTGAACAACACGGACCACACTAAAAATCATAGGACGGATGACACAAGGGTCAACACAGCACTACCCTGAAAACTCAAGAGATTGAACAACACGGACCACACTAAAAATCATAGGACGGACGACACAAGGGTGAACACAGCACTACCCTGAAAACTCAGAGATTGAACAACACGATTACAATAAAAATCATAGGACGGATGACACAAGGGTCAACACAGCACTGCCCTGAAAACTCAGAGATTGAACAACACGGACCACACTAAAAATCATAGGACGGACGACACAAGGGTCAACACAGCACTACCCTGAAAACTTGATTGAACAACACGAACCACACTAAAAATCATAGGACGGATGACACAAGGGTCAACACAGCACTACCTTGAAAACTCAGAGATTGAACAACACGGACCACACTAAAAATCATAGGACGGATGACACAAGGGTGAACACAGCACTACCCTGAAAACTCAAGAGATTGAACAACACGGACCACACTAAAAATCATAGGACGGACGACACAAGGGTGAACACAGCACTACCCTGAAAACTCAAGAGATTGAACAACACGGACCACACTAAAAATCATAGGATGGACAACACAGCACTACCCTGAAAACTTAGAGATTGAACAACACGAACCACACTAAAAATCATAGGACGGACGACACAAGGGTCAACACAGCACTACCCTGAAAACTCAAGAGATTGAACAACACGGACCACACTAAAAATCATAGGACGGACGACACAATGGTCAACACAGCACTACCCTGAAAACTCAGAGATTGAACAACACGGACCACACTAAAAATCATAGGACGGATGACACAAGGGTCAACACAGCACTACCCTGAAAACTCAGAGATTGAACAACACGGACCACACTAAAAATCATAGGACGGATGACACAAGGGTGAACACAGCACTACCCTGAAAACTCAAGAGATTGAACAACACGGACCACACTAAAAATCATAGGACGGACAACACAAGGGTCAACACAGCACTACCCTGAAAACTCAGAGATTGAACAACACGGACCACACTAAAAATCATAGGATGGATGACACAGCACTACCCTGAAAACTTAGAGATTGAACAACACGGACCACACTAAAAATCATAGGACGGATGACACAAGGGTCAACACAGCACTACCCTGAAAACTCAGAGATTGAACAACACGATTACACTAAAAATCATAGGACGGATGACACAAGGGTCAACACAGCACTGCCCTGAAAACTCAGAGATTGAACAACACGGACCACACTAAAAATCATAGGACGGACAACACAAGGGTCAACACAGCACTACCCTGAAAACTCAGATTGAACAACACGGACCACACTAAAAATCATAGGACGGACGACACAAGGGTCAACACAGCACTACCCTGAAAACTTGATTGAACAAAACGAACCACACTAAAAATCATAGGACGGATGACACAAGGGTCAACACAGCACTACCTTGAAAACTCAGAGATTGAACAACACGGACCACACTAAAAATCATAGGACGGACGACACAAGGGTGAACACAGCACTACCCTGAAAACTCAAGAGATTGAACAACACGGACCACACTAAAAATCATAGGATGGACAACACAGCACTACCCTGAAAACTTAGAGATTGAACAACACGGACCACACTAAAAATCATAGGACGGACGACACAAGGGTCAACACAGCACTACCCTGAAAACTCAGATTGAACAACACGGACCACACTAAAAATCATAGGACGGACGACACAAGGGTCAACACAGCACTACCCTGAAAACTCAGAGATTGAACAACACGGATCACAATAACAATCATAGGATGGACAACACAAGGGTCAACACAGCACTACCCTGAAAACTCAAGAGATTGAACAACACGGACCACACTAAAAATCATAGGATGGACAACACAGCACTACCCTGAAAACTTAGAGATTGAACAACACGGACCACACTAAAAATCATAGGACGGACGACACAAGGGTGAACACAGCACTACCCTGAAAACTCAAGAGATTGAACAACACGGACCACACTAAAAATCATAGGATGGACAACACAGCACTACCCTGAAAACTTAGAGATTGAACAACACGGACCACACTAAAAATCATAGGACGGACGACACAAGGGTCAACACAGCACTACCCTGAAAACTTAGAGATTGAACAACACGGACCACACTAAAAATCATAGGACGGACGACACAAGGGTCAACACAGCACTACCCTGAAAACTCAGATTGAACAACACGGACCACACTAAAAATCATAGGACGGACGACACAAGGGTCAACACAGCACTACCCTGAAAACTCAAGAGATTGAACAACACGGATCACACTAAAAATCATAGGACGGACGACACAAGGGTCAACACAGCACTACCCTGAATACTCAGAGATTGAACAACACGGTCCACACTAAAAATCATAGGATGGACAACACAGCACTACCCTGAAAACTCAGAGATTGAACAACACGAACCACACTAAAAATCATAGGACGGACGACACAAGGGTCAACACAGCACTACCCTGAAAACTCACGATTGAACAACACGAACCACACTAAAAATCATAGGACGGACGACACAAGGGTCAACACAGCACTACCCTGAAAACTCAGAGATTGAACAACACGAACCACACTAAAAATCATAGGACGGACAACACAGCACTACCCTGAAAACTCGGAGATTGAACAACACGAACCACACTAAAAATCATAGGATGGACGACACAAGGGTCAACATAGCACTACCCTGAAAACTCAGATTGAACAACACGAACCACATTAAAAATCATAGGACGAATGGCACAAGGGTCAACATAGCACTACCCTGAAAACTCAGATTCAACAACACGGACCACACTAAAAATTATAGGACGGACGACACAAGGATCAACACAGCACTACCCTGAAAACTCACGATTGAACAACACGGACCACACTAAAATTCATAGGACGGACGACACAAGGATCAACACAGCACTACCCTGAAAACTCAGAGATTGAACAACACGGACCACACTACAAATCATAGGACGGACGACACGAGGGTCAACACAGCACTACCCTGAAAACTCAAGAGATTGAACAACACGGACCACACTAAAAATCATAGGACAGACGACACAAGGGTCAACACAGCACTACCCTGAAAACTCAGAGATTGAACAACACGGACCACACTAAAAATCATAGGATGGATGACACAGCACTACCCTGAAAACTTAGAGATTGAACAACACGGAACACACTAAAAATCATAGGACGGACGACACAAGGGTCAACACAGCACTACCCTAAAAACTCAGATTGAACAACACGGACCACACTAAAAATCATAGGACGGACGACACAAGGGTCAACACAGCACTACCCTGAAAACTCAGAGATTGAACAACACGAACCACACTACAAATCATAGGACGGACGACACAAGGGTCAACACAGCACTACCCTGAAAACTCAGAGATTGAACAACACGAACCACACTAAAAATCATAGGACGGACGACACAAGGGTCAACACAGCACTACCCTGAAAACTCAGAGATTGAACAACACGAACCACACTAAAAATCATAGGACGGACGACACAAGGGTCAACACAGCACTACCCTGAAAACTCAGATTGAACAACGCGGACCACACTAAATATCATAGGACGGACGACACAAGGTTCAACACAGCACTACCCTGAAAACTCAAGAGAATGAACAACACGGACCACACTAACAATCATAGGATGGACAACACAGCACTACCATGAAAACTTAGAGATTGAACAACACTGACGACACAAAAATCATAGGACGGACGACACAAGGGTCAACACAGCACTACCCTGAAAACTCAGATTGAACAACACGGACCACACTAAATATCATAGGACGAACGACACAAGGGTCAACACAGCACTACCCTGAAAACTCAGAGATTGAACAACACGGATCACACTAACAATCATAGGATGGACAACACAGCACTACCCTGAAAACTTAGAGATTGAACAACACGGACCACACTAAAAATCATAGGACGGACGACACAAGGGTCAACACAGCACTACCCTGAAAACTCAGATTGAACAACACGGACCACACTAAAAATCATAGGACGGACGACACAAGGGTCAACACAGCACTACCCTGAAAACTCAAGAGATTGAACAACAAGGATCACACTAAAAATCATAGGACGGACGACACAAGGGTCAACACAGCACTACCCTGAATACTCAGAGATTGAACAACACGGTCCACACTAAAAATCATAGGATGGACAACACAGCACTACCCTGAAAACTCAGAGATTGAACAACACGGACCACACTAAAAATCATAGGACGGACAACACAGCACTACCCTGAAAACTCGGAGATTGAACAACACGAACCACACTAAAAATCATAGGATGGACGACACAAGGGTCAACATAGCACTACCCTGAAAACTCAGATTGAACAACACGAACCACATTAAAAATCATAGGACGGATGGCACAAGGGTCAACATAGCACTACCCTGAAAACTCAGATTGAACAACACGGACCACACTAAAAATTATAGGACGGACGACACAAGGATCAACACAGCACTACCCTGAAAACTCACGATTGAACAACACGGACCACACTAAAATTCATAGGACGGACGACACAAGGATCAACACAGCACTACCCTGAAAACTCAGAGATTGAACAACACGGAACACACTACAAATCATAGGACGGACGACACGAGGGTCAACACAGCACTACCCTGAAAACTCAAGAGATTGAACAACACGGACCACACTAAAAATCATAGGACAGACGACACAAGGGTCAACACAGCACTACCCTGAAAACTCAGAGATTGAACAACACGGACCACACTAAAAATCATAGGACGGACAACACAGCACTACCCTGAAAACTCGGAGATTGAACAACACGAACCACACTAAAAATCATAGGATGGACGACACAAGGGTCAACATAGCACTACCCTGAAAACTCAGATTGAACAACACGAACCACATTAAAAATCATAGGACGGATGGCACAAGGGTCAACATAGCACTACCCTGAAAACTCAGATTGAACAACACGGACCACACTAAAAATTATAGGACGGACGACACAAGGATCAACACAGCACTACCCTGAAAACTCACGATTGAACAACACGGACCACACTAAAATTCATAGGACGGACGACACAAGGATCAACACAGCACTACCCTGAAAACTCAGAGATTGAACAACACGGAACACACTACAAATCATAGGACGGACGACACGAGGGTCAACACAGCACTACCCTGAAAACTCAAGAGATTGAACAACACGGACCACACTAAAAATCATAGGACAGACGACACAAGGGTGAACACAGCACTACCCTGAAAACTCAGAGATTGAACAACACGGACCACACTAAAAATCATAGGATGGATGACACAGCACTACCCTGAAAACTTAGAGATTGAACAACACGGAACACACTAAAAATCATAGGACGGACGACACAAGGGTCAACACAGCACTACCCTGAAAACTTGATTGAACAACACGAACCACACTAAAAATCATAGGACAGACGACACAAGGGTCAACACAGCACTACCCTGAAAACTCACGATTGAACAACACGAACCACACTAAAAATCATAGGACGGACGACACAAGGGTCAACACAGCACTACCCTGAAAACTCAGAGATTGAACAACACGAACCACACTAAAAATCATAGGACGGACGACACAAGGGTCAACACAGCACTACCCTGAAAACTCAGAGATTGAACAACACGAACCACACTAAAAATCATAGGACGGACGACACAAGGGTCAACACAGCACTACCCTGAAAACTCAGATTGAACAACACGGACCACACTAAATATCATAGGATGGACGACACAAGGGTCAACACAGCACTACCCTGAAAACTCAGAGATTGAACAACACGGACCACACTAACAATCATAGGATGGACAACACAGCACTACCATGAAAACTTAGAGATTGAACAACACGGACCACACTAAAAATCATAGGACGGACGACACAAGGGTCAACACAGCACTACCCTAAAAACTCAGATTGAACAACACGGACCACACTAAAAATCATAGGACGGACGACACAAGGGTCAACACAGCACTACCCTGAAAACTCAGAGATTGAACAACACGAACCACACTACAAATCATAGGACGGACGACACAAGGGTCAACACAGCACTACCCTGAAAACTCAGAGATTGAACAACACGAACCACACTAAAAATCATAGGACGGACGACACAAGGGTCAACACAGCACTACCCTGAAAACTCAGAGATTGAACAACACGAACCACACTAAAAATCATAGGACGGACGACACAAGGGTCAACACAGCACTACCCTGAAAACTCAGATTGAACAACACGGACCACACTAAATATCATAGGACGGACGACACAAGGTTCAACACAGCACTACCCTGAAAACTCAGAGATTGAACAACACGGACCACACTAACAATCATAGGATGGACAACACAGCACTACCATGAAAACTTAGAGATTGAACAACACGGACGACACAAAAATCATAGGACGGACGACACAAGGGTCAACACAGCACTACCCTGAAAACTCAGATTGAACAACACGGACCACACTAAATATCATAGGACGGACGACACAAGGTTCAACACAGCACTACCCTGAAAACTCAGAGATTGAACAACACGAATCACACTAACAATCATAGGATGGACAACACAGCACTACCCTGAAAACTTAGAGATTGAACAACACGGACCACACTAAAAATCATAGGACGGACGACACAAGGGTCAACACAGCACTACCCTGAAAACTCAGATTGAACAACACGGACCACACTAAAAATCATAGGATGGACGACACAAGGGTCAACACAGCACTACCCTGAAAACTCAGAGATTGAACAACACGGATCACACTAAAAATCATAGGACGGACGACACAAGGGTCAACACAGCACTACCCTGAATACTCAGAGATTGAACAACACGGTCCACACTAAAAATCATAGGATGGACAACACAGCACTACCCTGAAAACTCGGAGATTGAACAACACGAACCACACTAAAAATCATAGGATGGACGACACAAGGGTCAACATAGCACTACCCTGAAAACTCAGATTGAACAACACGAACCACATTAAAAATCATAGGACGGATGGCACAAGGGTCAACATAGCAATACCCTGAAAACTCAGATTGAACAACACGGACCACACTAAAAATTATAGGACGGACGACACAAGGATCAACACAGCACTACCCTGAAAACTCACGATTGAACAACACGGACCACACTAAAATTCATAGGACGGACGACACAAGGATCAACACAGCACTACCCTGAAAACTCAGAGATTGAACAACACGGACCACACTACAAATCATAGGACGGACGACACGAGGGTCAACACAGCACTACCCTGAAAACTCAAGAGATTGAACAACACGGACCACACTAAAAATCATAGGACAGACGACACAAGGGTCAACACAGCACTACCCTGAAAACTCAGAGATTGAACAACACGGACCACACTAAAAATCATAGGATGGATGACACAGCACTACCCTGAAAACTTAGAGATTGAACAACACGGACCACACTAAAAATCATAGGACGGACGACACAAGGGTCAACACAGCACTACCCTGAAAACTTGATTGAACAACACGAACCACACTAAAAATCATAGGACAGACGACACAAGGGTCAACACAGCACTACCCTGAAAACTCACGATTGAACAACACGAACCAAACTAAAAATCATAGGACGGACGACACAAGGGTCAACACAGCACTACCCTGAAAACTCAGATTGAACAACACGGACCACACTAAATATCTTAGGACGGACGACACAAGGGTCAACATAGCACTACCCTGAAAACTCAGAGATTGAACAACACGGATCACACTAACAATCATAGGATGGACAACACAGCACTACCCCGAAAACTTAGAGATTGAACAACACGGACCACACTAAAAATCATAGGACGGACGACACAAGGGTCAACACAGCACTACCCTGAAAACTCAAGAGATTGAACAACACGGATCACACTAAAAATCATAGGACGGACGACACAAGGGTCAACACAGCACTACCCTGAATACTCAGAGATTGAACAACACGGTCCACACTAAAAATCATAGGATGGACAACACAGCACTACCCTGAAAACTCAGAGATTGAACAACACGGACCACACTAAAAATCATAGGACGGACAACACAGCACTACCCTGAAAACTCGGAGATTGAACAACACGAACCACACTAAAAATTATAGGATGGACGACACAAGGGTCAACATAGCACTACCCTGAAAACTCAGATTGAACAACACGAACCACATTAAAAATCATAGGACGGATGGCACAAGGGTCAACATAGCACTACCCTGAAAACTCAGGTTGAACAACACGGACCACACTAAAAATTATAGGACGAACGACACAAGGATCAACACAGCACTACCCTGAAAACTCACGATTGAACAACACGAACCACAATAAAATTCATGGGACGGACGACACAAGGATCAACACAGCACTACCCTGAAAACTCAGAGATTGAACAACACGGACCACACTACAAATCATAGGACGGACGACACGAGGGTCAACACAGCACTACCCTGAAAACTCAAGAGATTGAACAACACGGACCACACTAAAAATCATAGGACAGACGACACAAGGGTCAACACAGCACTACCCTGAAAACTCAGAGATTGAACAACACGGACCACACTAAAAATCATAGGATGGATGACACAGCACTACCCTGAAAACTTAGAGATTGAACAACACGGACCACACTAACAATCATAGGATGGACAACACAGCACTACCATGAAAACTTAGAGATTGAACAACACGGACCACACTACAAATCATAGGACGGACGACACAAGGGTCAACACAGCACTACCCTAAAAACTCAGATTGAACAACACGGACCACACTAAAAATCATAGGACGGACGACACAAGGGTCAACACAGCACTACCCTGAAAACTCAGAGATTGAACAACACGAACCACACTACAAATCATAGGACGGACGACACAAGGGTCAACACAGCACTACCCTGAAAACTCAGAGATTGAACAACACGAACCACACTAAAAATCATAGGACGGACGACACAAGGGTCAACACAGCACTACCCTGAAAACTCAGAGATTGAACAACACGAACCACACTAAAAATCATAGGACGGACGACACAAGGGTCAACACAGCACTACCCTGAAAACTCAGATTGAACAACACGGACCACACTAAATATCATAGGACGGACGACACAAGGTTCAACACAGCACTACCCTGAAAACTCAGAGATTGAACAACACGGACCACACTAACAATCATAGGATGGACAACACAGCACTACCATGAAAACTTAGAGATTGAACAACACGGACGACACAAAAATCATAGGACGGACGACACAAGGGTCAACACAGCACTACCCTGAAAACTCAGATTGAACAACACGGACCACACTAAATATCATAGGACGGACGACACAAGGGTCAACACAGCACTACCCTGAAAACTCAGAGATTGAACAACACGAATCACACTAACAATCATAGGATGGACAACACAGCACTACCCTGAAAACTTAGAGATTGAACAACACGGACCACACTAAAAATCATAGGACGGACGACACAAGGGTCAACACAGCACTACCCTGAAAACTCAGATTGAACAACACGGACCACACTAAAAATCATAGGACGGACGACACAAGGGTCAACACAGCACTACCCTGAAAACTCAAGAGATTGAACAACACGGATCACACTAAAAATCATAGGACGGACGACACAAGGGTCAACACAGGACTACCCTGAATACTCAGAGATTGAACAACACGGTCCACACTAAAAATCATAGGATGGACAACACAGCACTACCCTGAAAACTCAGAGATTGAACAACACGGACCACACTAAAAATCATAGGACGGACGACACAAGGGTCAACACAGCACTACCCTGAAAACTTGATTGAACAACACGAACCACACTAAAAATCATAGGACGGATGACACAAGGGTCAACACAGCACTACCCTGAAAACTCAGAGATTGAACAACACGAACCACACTAAAAATCATAGGACGGACGACACAAGGGTCAACACAGCACTACCCTGAAAACTCACGATTGAACAACACGAACCACACTATAAATCATAGGACGGACGACACAAGGGTCAACACAGCACTACCCTGAAAACTCAGAGATTGAACAACACGAACCACACTAAAAATCATAGGACGGACGACACGAAGGTCAACACAGCACTACCCTGAAAACTCAAGAGATTGAACAACACGGACCACACTAAAAATCATAGGACAGACGACACAAGGGTCAACACAGCACTACCCTGAAAACTCAGAGATTGAACAACACGGACCACACTAAAAATCATAGGATGGATGACACAGCACTACCCTGAAAACTTAGAGATTGAACAACACGGACCACACTAACAATCATAGGATGGACAACACAGCACTACCATGAAAACTTAGAGATTGAACAACACGGACCACACTACAAATCATAGGACGGACGACACAAGGGTCAACACAGCACTACCCTAAAAACTCAGATTGAACAACACGGACCACACTAAAAATCATAGGACGGACGACACAAGGGTCAACACAGCACTACCCTGAAAACTCAGAGATTGAACAACACGAACCACACTACAAATCATAGGACGGACGACACAAGGGTCAACACAGCACTACCCTGAAAACTCAGAGATTGAACAACACGAACCACACTAAAAATCATAGGACGGACGACACAAGGGTCAACACAGCACTACCCTGAAAACTCAGAGATTGAACAACACGAACCACACTAAAAATCATAGGACGGACGACACAAGGGTCAACACAGCACTACCCTGAAAACTCAGATTGAACAACACGGACCACACTAAATATCATAGGACGGACGACACAAGGTTCAACACAGCACTACCCTGAAAACTCAGAGATTGAACAACACGGACCACACTAACAATCATAGGATGGACAACACAGCACTACCATGAAAACTTAGAGATTGAACAACACGGACGACACAAAAATCATAGGACGGACGACACAAGGGTCAACACAGCACTACCCTGAAAACTCAGATTGAACAACACGGACCACACTAAATATCATAGGACGGACGACACAAGGGTCAACACAGCACTACCCTGAAAACTCAGAGATTGAACAACACGAATCACACTAACAATCATAGGATGGACAACACAGCACTACCCTGAAAACTTAGAGATTGAACAACACGGACCACACTAAAAATCATAGGACGGACGACACAAGGGTCAACACAGCACTACCCTGAAAACTCAGATTGAACAACACGGACCACACTAAAAATCATAGGACGGACGACACAAGGGTCAACACAGCACTACCCTGAAAACTCAAGAGATTGAACAACACGGATCACACTAAAAATCATAGGACGGACGACACAAGGGTCAACACAGGACTACCCTGAATACTCAGAGATTGAACAACACGGTCCACACTAAAAATCATAGGATGGACAACACAGCACTACCCTGAAAACTCAGAGATTGAACAACACGGACCACACTAAAAATCATAGGACGGACGACACAAGGGTCAACACAGCACTACCCTGAAAACTTGATTGAACAACACGAACCACACTAAAAATCATAGGACGGATGACACAAGGGTCAACACAGCACTACCCTGAAAACTCAGAGATTGAACAACACGAACCACACTAAAAATCATAGGACGGACGACACAAGGGTCAACACAGCACTACCCTGAAAACTCACGATTGAACAACACGAACCACACTATAAATCATAGGACGGACGACACAAGGGTCAACACAGCACTACCCTGAAAACTCAGAGATTGAACAACACGAACCACACTAAAAATCATAGGACGGACGACACAAGGGTCAACACAGAACTACCCTGAAAACTTGATTGAACAACACGAACCACACTAAAAATCATAGGACGGATGACACAAGGGTCAACACAGCACTACCCTGAAAACTCAGATTGAACAACACGGACCACACTACAAATCATAGGACGGACGACACGAGGGTCAACACAGCACTACCCTGAAAACTCAAGAGATTGAACAACACGGACCACACTAAAAATCATAGGACGGACGACAAAAGGGTCAACACAGCACTACCCTGAAAACTCAGAGATTGAACAACACGGACCACACTAAACATCATAGGACGGATGACACAAGGGTCAACACAGCACTACCCTGAAAACTCAGAGATTGAACAACACGGACCACACTTAAAATCATAGGACAGACAACACAAGGGTCAACACAGCACTACCCTGAAAACTCAGATTGAACAACACGGACCACACTAAAAATCATAGGACGGACGACACAAGGGTCAACACAGCACTACCCTGAAAACTTGATTGAACAACACGAACCACACTAAAAATCATAGGACGGATGACACAAGGGTCAACACAGCACTACCTTGAAAACTCAGAGATTGAACAACACGGACCACACTAAAAATCATAGGACGGATGACACAAGGGTGAACACAGCGCTACCCTGAAAACTCAAGAGATTGAACAACACGGACCACACTAAAAATCATAGGACGGACGACACAAGGGTGAACACAGCACTACCCTGAAAACTCAAGAGATTGAACAACACGGACCACACTAAAAATCATAGGATGGACAACACAGCACTACCCTGAAAACTTAGAGATTGAACAACACGGACCACACTAAAAATCATAGGACGGACGACACAAGGGTCAACACAGCACTACCCTGAAAACTCAGATTGAACAACACGGACCACACTAAATATCATAGGACGGACGAAACAAGGGTCAACACAGCACTACCCTGAAAACTCAGAGATTGAACAACACGGACCACACTAACAATCATAGGATGGACAACACAGCACTACCCTGAAAACTTAGAGATTGAACAACACGGACCACACTAAAAATCATAGTACGGATGACACAAGGGTCAACACAGCACTACCCTGAAAACTCAGAGATTGAACAACACGATTACATTAAAAATCATAGGACGGATGACACAAGGGTCAACACAGCACTGCCCTGAAAACTCAGAGATTGAACAACACGGACCACACTAAAAATCATAGGACGGACAATACAACGGTCAACACAGCACTACCCTGAAAATTCAGATTGAACAACACGGACCACACTAAAAATCATAGGACGGACGACACAAGGGTCAACACAGCACTACCCTGAAAACTTGATTGAACAACACGAACCACACTAAAAATCATAGGACGGATGACACAAGGGTTAACACAGCACTACCTTGAAAACTCAGAGATTGAACAACACGGACCACACTAAAAATCATAGGACGGACGACACAAGGGTGAACACAGCACTACCCTGAAAACTCAAGAGATTGAACAACACGGACCACACTAAAAATCATAGGATGGACAACACAGCACTACCCTGAAAACTTAGAGATTGAACAACACGGACCACACTAAAAATCATAGGACGGACGACACAAGGGTCAACACAGCACTACCCTGAAAACTCAGATTGAACAACACGGACCACACTAAATATCATAGGACGGACGACACAAGGGTCAACACAGCACTACCCTGAAAACTCAGAGATTGAACAACACGGATCACACTAACAATCATAGGATGGACAACACAGCACTACCCTGAAAACTTAGAGATTGAACAACACGGATCACACTAAAAATCATAGGACGGACGACACAAGGGTCAACACAGCACTACCCTGAATACTCAGAGATTGAACAACACGGTCCACACTAAAAATCATAGGATGGACAACACAGCACTACCCTGAAAACTCAGAGATTGAACAACACGGACCACACTAAAAATCATAGGACGGACAACACAGCACTACCCTGAAAACTCGGAGATTGAACAACACGAACCACACTAAAAATCATAGGATGGACGACACAAGGGTCAACATAGCACTACCCTGAAAACTCAGATTGAACAACACGAACCACATTAAAAATCATAGGACGGATGGCACAAGGGTCAACATAGCACTACCCTGAAAACTCAGATTGAACAACACGGACCACACTAAAAATTATAGGACGGACGTCACAAGGATCAACACAGCACTACCCTGAAAACTCACGATTGAACAACACGGACCACACTAAAATTCATAGGACGGACGACACAAGGATCAACACAGCACTACCCTGAAAACTCAGAGATTGAACAACACGGACCACACTACAAATCATAGGACGGACGACACGAGGGTCAACACAGCACTACCCTGAAAACTCAAGAGATTGAACAACACGGACCACACTAAAAATCATAGGACAGACGACACAAGGGTCAACACAGCACTACCCTGAAAACTCAGAGATTGAACAACACGGACCACACTAAAAATCATAGGATGGATGACACAGCACTACCCTGAAAACTTAGAGATTGAACAACACGGACCACACTAAAAATCATAGGACGGACGACACAAGGGTCAACACAGCACTACCCTGAAAACTCAAGAGATTGAACAACACGGACCACACTAAAAATCATAGGACGGACGACACAATGGTCAACACAGCACTACCCTGAAAACTCAGAGATTGAACAACACGGACCACACTAAAAATCATAGGACGGATGACACAAGGGTCAACACAGCACTACCCTGAAAACTCAGAGATTGAACAACACGGACCACACTAAAAATCATAGCACGGATGACACAAGGGTCAACACAGCACTACCCTGAAAACTCAAGAGATTGAACAACACGGACCACACTAAAAATCATAGGACGGACGACACAAGGGTCAACACAGCACTACCCTGAAAACTCAGAGATTGAACAACACGGACCACACTAAAAATCATAGGATGGATGACACAGCACTACCCTGAAAACTTAGTGATTGAACAACACGGACCACACTAAAAATCATAGGACGGATGACACAAGGGTCAACACAGCACTACCCTGAAAACTCAGAGATTGAACAACACGGAACACACTAAAAATCATAGGACGGACAATACAAGGGTCAACACAGCACTACCCTGAAAACTCAGATTGAACAACACGGACCACACTAAAAATCATAGGACGGACGACACAAGGGTCAACACAGCACTACCCTGAAAACTTGATTGAACAACACGAACCACACTAAAAATCATAGGACGGATGACACAAGGGTCAACACAGCACTACCTTGAAAACTCAGAGATTGAACAACACGGACCACACTAAAAATCATAGGACGGATGACACAAGGGTGAACACAGCACTACCCTGAAAACTCAAGAGATTGAACAACACGGACCACACTAACAATCATAGGATGGACAACACAGCACTACCCTGAAAACTTAGAGATTGAACAACACGGACCACACTAAAAATCATAGGACGGACGACACAAGGGTCAACACAGCACTACCCTGAAAACTCAGATTGAACAACACGGACCACACTAAAAATCATAGGACGGACGACACAAGGGTCAACACAGCACTACCCTGAAAACTCAAGAGATTGAACAACACGGATCACACTAAAAATCATAGGACGGACGACACAAGGGTCAACACAGCACTACCCTGAATACTCAGAGATTGAACAACACGGACCACACTAAAAATCATAGGACGGATGACACAAGGGTGAACACAGCACTACCCTGAAAACTCAAGAGATTGAACAACACGGACCACACTAACAATCATAGGATGGACAACACAGCACTACCCTGAAAACTTAGAGATTGAACAACACGGACCACACTAAAAATCATAGGACGGACGACACAAGGGTCAACACAGCACTACCCTGAAAACTCAGATTGAACAACACGGACCACACTAAAAATCATAGGACGGACGACACAAGGGTCAACACAGCACTACCCTGAAAACTCAAGAGATTGAACAACACGGATCACACTAAAAATCATAGGACGGACGACACAAGGGTCAACACAGCACTACCCTGAATACTCAGAGATTGAACAACACGGACCACACTAAAAATCATAGGACGGACGACACAAGGGTCAACACAGCACTACCCTGAAAACTCAGATTGAACAACACGGACCACACTAAATATCATAGGACGGACGACACAAGGGTCAACACAGCACTACCCTGAAAACTCAGAGATTGAACAACACGGACCACACTAACAATCATAGGATGGACAACACAGCACTACCCTGAAAACTTAGAGATTGAACAACACGGACCACACTAAAAATCATAGGACGGACGACACAAGGGTCAACACAGCACTACCCTGAAAACTCAAGAGATTGAACAACACGGACCACACTAAAAATCATAGGACGGATGACACAAGGGTCAACACAGCACTACCCTGAAAACTCAGAGATTGAACAACACGGACCACACTAAAAATCATAGGACGGATGACACAAGGGTCAACACAGCACTACCCTGAAAACTCAAGAGATTGAACAACACAGACCACACTAAAAATCATAGGACGGACGACACAAGGGTCAACACAGCACTACCCTGAAAACTCAGAGATTGAACAACACGGACCACACTAAAAATCATAGGACGGACGACACAAGGGTCAACACAGCACTACCCTGAAAACTCAAGAGATTGAACAACACGGACCACACTAAAAATCATAGGACGGACAACACAGCACTACCCTGAAAACTCGGAGATTGAACAACACGAACCACGCTAAAAATCATAGGATGGACGACACAAGGGTCAACATAGCACTACCCTGAAAACTCAGATTGAACAACACGAACCACATTAAAAATCATAGGACGGATGGCACAAGGGTCAACATAGCACTACCCTGAAAACTCAGATTGAACAACACGGACCACACTAAAAATTATAGGACGGACGACACAAGGATCAACACAGCACTACCCTGAAAACTCACGATTGAACAACACGGACCACACTAAAAATCATAGGACGGACGACACAAGGATCAACACAGCACTACCCTGAAAACTTAATTGAACAACACGAACCACACTAAAAATCATAGGACGGATGACACAAGGGTCAACACAGCACTACCCTGAAAACTCAGAGATTGAACAACACGAACCACACTAAAAATCATAGGACGGACGACACAAGGGTCAACACAGCACTACCCTGAAAACTCACGATTGAACAACACGAACCACACTAAAAATCATAGGACGGACGACACAAGGGTCAACACAGCACTACCCTGAAAACTCAGAGATTGAACAACACGAACCACACTAAAAATCATAGGACGGACGACACAAGGGTCAACACAGCACTACCCTGAAAACTCAGAGATTGAACAACACGAACCACACTAAACATCATAGGACGGACGACACAAGGGTCAACACAGCACTACCCTGAAAACTCAGATTGAGCGACACGGACCACACTAAATATCATAGGACGGACGACACAAGGGTCAACACAGCACTACCCTGAAAACTCAGAGATTGAACAACACGGACCACACTAACAATCATAGGATGGACAACACAGCACTACCATGAAAACTTAGAGATTGAACAACACGGACCACACTAAAAATCATAGGACGGACGACACAAGGGTCAACACAGCACTACCCTGAAAACTCAGAGATTGAACAACACGAACCACACTAAAAATCATAGGACGGACGACACAAGGGTCAACACAGCACTACCCTGAAAACTCAGAGATTGAACAACACGAACCACACTAAACATCATAGGACGGACGACACAAGGGTCAACACAGCACTACCCTGAAAACTCAGATTGAGCGACACGGACCACACTAAATATCATAGGACGGACGACACAAGGGTCAACACAGCACTACCCTGAAAACTCAGAGATTGAACAACACGGACCACACTAACAATCATAGGATGGACAACACAGCACTACCATGAAAACTTAGAGATTGAACAACACGGACCACACTAAAAATCATAGGACGGACGACACAAGGGTCAACACAGCACTACCCTGAAAACTCAGAGATTGAACAACACGGACCACACTAAAAATCATAGGATGGATGACACAGCACTACCCTGAAAACTTAGAGATTGAACAACACGGACCACACTAAAAATCATAGGACGGATGACACAAGGGTCAACACAGCACTACCCTGAAAACTCAGAGATTGAACAACACGATTACACTAAAAATCATAGGACGGATGACACAAGGGTCAACACAGCACTGCCCTGAAAACTCAGAGATTGAACAACACGGACCACACTAAAAATCATAGGACGGACAATACAAGGGTCAACACAGCACTACCCTGAAAACTCAGATTGAACAACACGGACCACACTAAAAATCATAGGACGGACGACACAAGGGTCAACACAGCACTACCCTGAAAACTTGATTGAACAACACGAACCACACTAAAAATCATAGGACGGATGACACAAGGGTCAACACAGCACTACCTTGAAAACTCAGAGATTGAACAACACGGACCACACTAAAAATCATAGGACGGATGACACAAGGGTGAACACAGCACTACCCTGAAAACTCAAGAGATTGAACAACACGGACCACACTAACAATCATAGGATGGACAACACAGCACTACCCTGAAAACTTAGAGATTGAACAACACGGACCACACTAAAAATCATAGGACGGACGACACAAGGGTCAACACAGCACTACCCTGAAAACTCAGATTGAACAACACGGACCACACTAAAAATCATAGGACGGACGACACAAGGGTCAACACAGCACTACCCTGAAAACTCAAGAGATTGAACAACACGGATCACACTAAAAATCATAGGACGGACGACACAAGGGTCAACACAGCACTACCCTGAATACTCAGAGATTGAACAACACGGACCACACTAAAAATCATAGGACGGACGACACAAGGGTCAACACAGCACTACCCTGAAAACTCAGATTGAACAACACGGACCACACTAAATATCATAGGACGGACGACACAAGGGTCAACACAGCACTACCCTGAAAACTCAGAGATTGAACAACACGGACCACACTAACAATCATAGGATGGACAACACAGCACTACCCTGAAAACTTAGAGATTGAACAACACGGACCACACTAAAAATCATAGGACGGACGACACAAGGGTCAACACAGCACTACCCTGAAAACTCAGATTGAACAACACGGACCACACTAAAAATCATAGGACGGACGACACAAGGGTCAACACAGCACTACCCTAAAAACTCAAGAGATTGAACAACACGGATCACACTAAAAATCATAGGACGGACGACACAAGGGTCAACACAGCACTACCCTGAATACTCAGAGATTGAACAACACGGTCCACACTAAAAATCATAGGATGGACAACACAGCACTACCCTGAAAACTCAGAGATTGAACAACACGGACCACACTAAAAATCATAGGACGGACAACACAGCACTACCCTGAAAGCTCGGAGATTGAACAACACGAACCACGCTAAAAATCATAGGATGGACGACACAAGGGTCAACATAGCACTACCCTGAAAACTCAGATTGAACAACACGAACCACATTAAAAATCATAGGACGGATGGCACAAGGGTCAACATAGCACTACCCTGAAAACTCAGATTGAACAACACGGACCACACTAAAAATTATAGGACGGACGACACAAGGATCAACACAGCACTACCCTGAAAACTCACGATTGAACAACACGGACCACACTAAAAATCATAGGACGGACGACACAAGGATCAACACAGCACTACCCTGAAAACTCACGATTGAACAACACGAACCACACTAAAAATCATAGGACGGACGACACAAGGGTCAACACAGCACTACCCTGAAAACTCAGAGATTGAACAACACGAACCACACTAAACATCATAGGACGGACGACACAAGGTTCAACACAGCACTACCCTGAAAACTCAGATTGAGCAACAGGGACCACACTAAATATCATAGGACGGACGACACAAGGGTCAACACAGCACTACCCTGAAAACTCAGAGATTGAACAACACGGACCACACTAACAATCATAGGATGGACAACACAGCACTACCATGAAAACTTAGAGATTGAACAACACGGACCACACTAAAAATCATAGGACGGACGACACAAGGGTCAACACAGCACTACCCTGAAAACTCAGATTGAACAACACGGACCACACTAAAAATCATAGGACGGACGACACAAGGGTCAACACAGCACTACCCTGAAAACTCAGAGATTGAACAACACGAACCACACTAAAAATCATAGGACGGACGACACAAGGGTCAACACAGCACTACCCTGAAAACTCAGAGATTGAACAACACGAACCACACTAAAAATCATAGGACGGACGACACAAGGGTCAACACGGCACTACCCTGAAAACTCAGAGATTGAACAACACGAACCACACTAAAAATCATAGGACGGACGACACAAGGGTCAACACAGCACTACCCTGAAAACTCAGATTGAACAACACGGACCACACTAAATATCATAGGACGGACGACACAAGGGTCAACACAGCACTACCCTGAAAACTCAGAGATTGAACAACACGGACCACACTAACAATCATAGGATGGACAACACAGCACTACCATGAAAACTTAGAGATTGAACAACACGGACGACACTAAAAATCATAGGACGGACGACACAAGGGTCAACACAGCACTACCCTGAAAACTCAGATTGAACAACACGGACCACACTAAAAATCATAGGACGAACGACACAAGGGTCAACACAGCACTACCCTGAATACTCAGAGATTGAACAACACGGTCCACACTAAAAATCATAGGATGGACAACACAGCACTACCCTGAAAACTTAGAGATTGAACAACACGGACCACACTAAGAATCATAGGACGAACAACACAGCACTACCCTGAAAACTCGGAGATTGAACAACACGAACCACACTAAAAATCATAGGATGGACGACACAAGGGTCAACATAGCACTACCCTGAAAACTCAGATTGAACAACACGAACCACATTAAAAATCATAGGACGGATGGCACAAGGGTCAACATAGCACTACCCTGAAAACTCAGATTGAACAACACGGACCACACTAAAAATTATAGGACGGACGACACAAGGGTCAACACAGCACTACCCTGAAAACTCACGATTGAACAACACGAACCACACTAAAAATCATAGGACGGACGACACAAGGGTCAACACAGCACTACCCTGAAAACTCAGAGATTGAACAACACGAACCACACTAAAAATCATAGGACGGACGACACAAGGGTCAACGCAGCACTACCCGGAAAACTTGATTGAACAACACGAACCACACTAAAAATCATAGGACGGATGACACAAGGGTCAACACAGCACTACCCTGAAAACTCAGATTGAACAACACGGACCACACTAAACATCATAGGACGGACGACACAAGGGTCAACACAGCACTACCCTGAAAACTCAGAGATTGAACAACACGGACCACACTAAAAATCATAGGACGGATGACACAAGGGTCAACACAGCACTACCCTGAAAACTCACGATTGAACAACACGAACCACACTAAAAATCATAGGACGGACGACACAAGGGTCAACACAGCACTACCCTGAAAACTCAGAGATTGAACAACACGAACCACACTAAACATCATAGGACGGACGACACAAGGGTCAACACAGCACTACCCTGAAAACTCAGATTGAGCAACACGGACCACACTAAATATCATAGGACGGACGACACAAGGGTCAACACAGCACTACCCTGAAAACTCAGAGATTAAACAACACGGACCACACTAACAATCATAGGATGGACAACACAGCACTACCATGAAAACTTAGAGATTGAACAACACGGACCACACTAAAAATCATAGGACGGACGACACAAGGGTCAACACAGCACTACCCTGAAAACTCAGATTGAACAACACGGACCACACTAAAAATCATAGGACGGACGACACAAGGGTCAACACAGCACTACCCTGAAAACTCAGAGATTGAACAACACGAACCACACTAAAAATCATAGGACGGACGACACAAGGGTCAACACAGCACTACCCTGAAAACTCAGAGATTGAACAACACGAACCACACTAAAAATCATAGGACGGACGACACAAGGGTCAACACAGCACTACCCTGAAAACTCAGAGATTGAACAACACGAACCACACTAAAAATCATAGGACGGACGACACAAGGGTCAACACAGCACTACCCTGAAAACTCAGAGATTGAACAACACGGACCACACTAACAATCATAGGATGGACAACACAGCACTACCATGAAAACTTAGAGATTGAACAACACGGACGACACTAAAAATCATAGGACGGACGACACAAGGGTCAACACAGCACTACCCTGAAAACTCAGATTGAACAACACGGACCACACTAAAAATCATAGGACGAACGACACAAGGGTCAACACAGCACTACCCTGAATACTCAGAGATTGAACAACACGGTCCACACTAAAAATCATAGGATGGACAACACAGCACTACCCTGAAAACTTAGAGATTGAACAACACGGACCACACTAAGAATCATAGGACGAACAACACAGCACTACCCTGAAAACTCGGAGATTGAACAACACGAACCACACTAAAAATCATAGGATGGACGACACAAGGGTCAACATAGCACTACCCTGAAAACTCAGATTGAACAACACGAACCACATTAAAAATCATAGGACGGATGGCACAAGGGTCAACATAGCACTACCCTGAAAACTCAGATTGAACAACACGGACCACACTAAAAATCATAGGACGGATGACACAATGGTCAACACAGCACTACCCTGAAAACTCAGAGATTGAACAACACGGACCACACTAAAAATCATAGGATGGATGACACAAGGGTCAACACAGCACTAGCCTGAAAACTCAAGAGATTGAACAACACGGACCACACTAAAAATCATAGGACGGACGACACAAGGGTCAACACAGCACTACCCTGAAAACTCAGAGATTGAACAACAACACGGACCACACTAAAAATCATAGGACGGACGACACAAGGGTCAACACAGCACTACCCTGAAAACTCAGAGATTGAACAACACGGACCACACTAAAAATCATAGGACGGATGACACAAGGGTCAACACAGCACTACCCTGAAAACTCAGAGATTGAACAACATGGTCCACACTAAAAATCATAGGATGGACAACACAGCACTACCCTGAAAACTTAAGATTGAACAACACGGACCACACTAAAAATCATAGGACGAACGACACAAGGGTCAACACAGCACTACCCTGAATACTCAGAGATTGAACAACACGGTCCACACTAAAAATCATAGGATGGACAACACAGCACTACCCTGAAAACTTAGAGATTGAACAACACGGACCACACTAAGAATCATAGGACGAACAACACAGCACTACCCTGAAAACTCGGAGATTGAACAACACGAACCACACTAAAAATCATAGGATGGACGACACAAGGGTCAACATAGCACTACCCTGAAAACTCAGATTGAACAACACGAACCACATTAAAAATCATAGGACGGATGGCACAAGGGTCAACATAGCACTACCCTGAAAACTCAGATTGAACAACACGGACCACACTAAAAATCATAGGACGGATGACACAATGGTCAACACAGCACTACCCTGAAAACTCAGAGATTGAACAACACGGACCACACTAAAAATCATAGGATGGATGACACAAGGGTCAACACAGCACTAGCCTGAAAACTCAAGAGATTGAACAACACGGACCACACTAAAAATCATAGGACGGACGACACAAGGGTCAACACAGCACTACCCTGAAAACTCAGAGATTGAACAACAACACGGACCACACTAAAAATCATAGGACGGACGACACAAGGGTCAACACAGCACTACCCTGAAAACTCAGATATTGAACAACACGGACCACACTAAAAATCATAGGACGGATGACACAAGGGTCAACACAGCACTACCCTGAAAACTCAGAGATTGAACAACACGGTCCACACTAAAAATCATAGGATGGACAACACAGCACTACCCTGAAAACTTAAGATTGAACAACACGGACCACACTAAAAATCATAGGACGGACAACACAGCACTACCCTGAAAACTGAGAGATTGAACAACACGGTCCACACTAAAAATCTAGTAATGAAATCAAGTTTTCTGGAACGGTAACCAGTCCCTGCTTCACGTTCCCATTAAGCTGCTCTTGTTGCAAAGCGGTGATAATTCAGGATTGATTATGATAAACAGAACATATCTGTAGTCATAGATATTCTGTAACAGTTAACGAAATGCACTAACCTGACTATACACAATTTATTACATGTAGTTTCTTTATGGGCAAGATAATATTGTACTGCATCCTTGATTGTTACAAATCAAAAAATGGGTACTGTGACCTGTGAAACATATATACCCACCACATCATTCTAAGGAGTTTATTCTTTCACATGTTTCTGTAGAGAACCACATCGGTGGTGTAATGGTTAGCGTGCTCGTTTCGATTGCTGTAGATTGTTGGATCAAGCCTGATAGAGTAAAATCAAGAACTACAAAATTGGTATCTGTTGCTTCTCCGCTAAGCATGCAGCATAAGGAGAAAGAGCAGAGACTGGTAGGCTTGTAATCTGGATAATGTGTCAAGGTGGGGCGACATGTCTATTCAGGGACTGTTATTTCAGTGAGCTATTACTATAAAAATCCAACTGAGCGTGTTGGTCTAGTACAAAATAGACGTCATCATCTCATTGAAAATTAACTTCTGTCCGTGATATAACTGAAAAATTGCTGAGTTGGCTTTAAACAACAATCACTCACTCTGTTCAAAATGGCTGCTGTTACTAAAATTAGAGATATATTTAATTGTCAATTGCTGCTTTGTTAAGTCAAAATGATCTCAAATATTAACTGCAGCTACGTGGCAATGAGTAGTTTAATATATATTCCGGTTTTTTTCTGTGAAATTTTTCTTTTCACCAATTTATAACGATTATGCAAATTAGGCATATTTTGATAAAAAATCACATTGAAATCTTCTCTGAAACTGCTAAACCAAATTAAACCCAATTTGACTGGGATATTCTTGGATGATACCCTTTTAAAATTATGCCCACCCTCCATTCAAGATGGTGATCGTTACTAAAAATGAGCTCAAATTTAAACTACAGCTGTGTGACAATAAATGACATTTATTCAAGGTTTTTCTATGATATTTATCTTTCAGCTAATTCATACCGTTTTTATGCCAATTTTGAAAAAAAATGTTATTGGCACCAGGATGTCATACCTAGGTATTAGATCCTTGTGGCAACCCCCCCCCCCCCCCCCCCCAGAATCAATAGCTATGTGGTGGTTCCTTGAGACAAAAGTAATGGAAGCAATAGCTAAGTGTGGGCTCCTTATGGCAAAAGTAACAGATGAATCAATATGATACAATTTTATTTCAAATTATTGTTGACAGTTCAAGAAAAAGGTGACATTTTAATACAGGTGACTGCTTAATAGAGGTGACCACATGGGCAGGTTCCACTGTATATCAAATGTTTTATAACAGATACTGATAGTAATAATTTAAATCATATTTTAACATTTGTTCTCTCTACATTGATGGTATTGGCCAATTCTAAAAATACTCTTAAACCTCGTAAAAAAAATAGTGGTTTATATCCATTAATAGTTATGGTTAACTTTATCACATAATGTCGTACATCTCGCCCGAAATCGAGATTCGAACTTGCAACATCAGTGATGATAGGCACTGATTGCATAGGTAGTTGTAAATCCAACTACCATACGATCACCGCGGTTTAATGGTTAATCAGCCTAATTTCAAGACTGGTTTATTTTAAAACTTGTCTTGTTTTCAATTACAAGTTCATGTTAAACCAGAGTATAAATTAGACCAAATAAGTTAAGATTTGAAACTGTCTTGGTGATAGATACTCTAATCTTAATGACTATTTAATGTACGGGTAACTGTTTGTTTGTTTTCAAATTCATTGTGAAAATAAAATGTAAAGTAAATAAATATTCCCAGTAAATGAAATTTTATAATAAGAATTAAAAATTAGAAGGGGTTAGGGGTATGGAATTTAACGTCACTTTCAACAAGATTTCAGTTATATTGTGGCGGTAAGTTTTATTGTTGGAGGAAACTGGAGTACCCAGAGAAAACCATCGACCTGTCACAAGTCACTGACAAACTTTATCACATAATGTTGTATTGAGCATACCTCTCCTGGGCGGGATTCTAACTCACAATGTTAGTGACCGCCCCTAATAATTAGAAAAATTACAAACAGTTGTATAATATACAACAACCATTATATATGCATTTTATTGTTATGGTGGCCACAAAAAAAACCCTCATTTTTGAGTGCAACTTATTTTTTCATTCATGCCTTCAGACAA
Organism: Bathymodiolus brooksi; assembly: GCA_963680875.1. Lineage (NCBI taxonomy): Eukaryota > Metazoa > Mollusca > Bivalvia > Mytilida > Modiolidae > Bathymodiolus > Bathymodiolus brooksi. The sequence goes on from OY804582.1 coordinate 68,947,301, forward strand.
AAAAAATATTGCATTATTTTTAGTATACATTGTATTAAAATTTAAAAATTTAAAAATAAGGTTTTCTATATTAAACATTTGAATTTTTGTTTATCATGGAATTTGTATTCTAGCATCAATTAAATTAAATCTTTGTGGTATTTCTAGTAAAACAGGGAAATTGAGTAAATACAAAAGAAGTCTGTATCAAATAATAGAAATTTGCTTTATAGCTAGGACAAAAGCCCCCCTCCCCCCAGACAAAAGCCATCTAGGACAAAAGTCCTCTGACAAAAAGCCCACCCAATAATGAAAAGGTATAAGACAATGTTTTATTTATATATTTATATCTTTGCATACATTTTGGACTTATTATGCTTCTATTTATGGGTTTTCATAACAAGTTATTTTTAGAACATGTAGATATCATAAACAATTGAAGTATTTGTTTAAGAATTATAATAACCCTCATCAAAGAAAGTAAAAACAAAAGATAAAATTGTTTTATCTTAAAAAAAATCAATATACAGTGTAGTACATCATTATAGTATATCAAAGAGGGTGAGAAAATAACTCACTCATTACTTTTAATAACATCAAAGGCAATTATCAATTGTTTATCAATAAATTAATTAATTAATTTTACCTGATTAATTTTAACTTAAACTTTTAAGCAGTGTGTGTGGGTTATTTTTAAATTTACACTGCATAAATGAAGATAACAATGAAAAAATGAAAAAATAAAATGGAAAAAATATGTTTTTAAAGTATTTTTTTTAATAGGGGTGAGTTTTGATCTTTAAGATATCTTTAATATCACCATCAATAAAAAAAAAATGTAATAAGATTGCATGATTATTTAATTAGGGGGGGATTTTGTCAGGGAGCTATTGTCCTGTTCCCACTTCATAGTTCCTTGTGGAAAAAATATTTGTTTTGCTTCAGAAACTGGTATGTTTTTTTAACACAAATATTTCAGTATTTTGGTTTCTTTCCACCAGAACTTCCAGTTTCTCCTGTTTTTTGTTTGGAAAGTTCCATGTGGAAACAAATATTTGATTTGTTTAAGAAACTGGTATGTTTTTTTTACACATATATTTCAGTATTTTGCTTTCTTTCCACCAGAACTTCCAGCTTCTCCTGTTTTTCGCTTGGCAAGAATATTCTGAATTTTCTGCCACTGTTTATCCAACTCTGCCTTTTCATCCTTGGGTCCAGCTCTCCTTGTTTTTCTACCATCAGCCATCTTAACACCATACTGAAAAGCTGCCCTATAAAGTAAAAAAATTAAAAGAAATGACAAATTGAACCTTAGAATAATATGATGCATGTAAAATAATTTAGGGTTAGGGTTATGATGCTTAACGCCACTTTCAACAATATTTTTGCCTTATTGTGGAGGTTAGTTTTATTGGTGGAGGAAACCAGGATATCCAGGGAAAATCAGACCTACCACAAGTCGCCGACAAACTTTATACATAATGTTGTACTGAGTACACCACAGCATGAGAGGGATTCGAACTCACAACATTAGTGGTGATAGACACTGTTTGCACAGGTAGTTGTAAATCAAACTACCATACAATCACGATCACGACAGCCCCTGTAAAATAATTTAAATTCTGAAAAAATTCAATATCTAATTTTGTAAAATAATTCTAAAAACCTTACACAAGTGCTTGTCACCAATAGAATCAACCTTACATCACATGTGGTTAGTCCCAAGAGCCTGTAATCCCTTCGTTAGTTTTGAATTTCACTTCTAAATTTCATGGAAAAATTTCAGCCGATACTTTTTTTCTGAGGCCATTTACATGTAATTAGTTTTATTGTTGTCAGAAACTGGAGTATGCAGAGAAACCCTACGAACCTTCCTTTAATAACTGACAAACTTTGTAACATAAATTGTATCAAGTAGACCTGTTCGTTGGCGTGAATCTAATTTTTGTGGAGGAAACTGGAGTATGCAGAGAAAACTAACGACCTTCATAATATAACAGACTTTATCACATAATGTTGTATCAAGTACACCTGGGTGTTGCCTTCCTAATATAACAGACTTTATCACATAATGTTGTATCAAGTACACCTGGGTGTTACCTTCCTAATATAACAGACTTTATCACATAATGTTGTATGTATCAAGTACACCTGGGTGTTGCCTTCCTAATATAACAGACTTTATCACATAATGTTGTATCAAGTACACCTGGGTGTTACCTTCCTAATATAACAGACTTTATCACATAATGTTGTATCAAGTACACCTGGGTGTTGGCAATTCTGAGTCAACACATAAACTTGATTTGTGATATTTCTACCAAATATTGACTGCCTTTAACAAGTTGAAGATTATGTCAGAGGTTAGGCACTGATTGCACAGGTAGATATAAATCTATCTACAATGAGGAGGTTGCTTTATAAATGGGGTTGTCTCTCTTCAGGGGGACAATTGTAGTATTTTACTCTGAAAGCAAATGTAATCTGGCTTCACAACAGGGGAAGGCTTTGGAAGGAGTGGCATTATAAGTAGGGGAGTACTGTAGCATGTGATCATGGCCACTGAGACTCCTGCTGTGTAGTAACAGATGACACAGATTTTATCTGTCTATGGTACAGTGGAACCTGTCTAGTCTGAAACACCAAGGGACCAGGGAAATGTGTCGAATTGTACAGGATGTCGGAAAACTCAGGTTTTAATTTTAGTTAACAGAAATTTCCTCAAATTTAACAAGAGAAGAAATTGTGTATGTTTAAATATGTAGGATGGTTTAAATATGTAGGATGGTTTAAATAGGTAGGATGGTTTAAATATGTAGGATGGTTTAAATATGTAGGATAGTTTAAATATAGATGGTTTAAATATGTAGGATGGTTTAAATATAGATGGTTTAAATATGTAGGATGGTTTAAATAGGTAGGATGGTTTAAATAATTGATACTACAATGTAAAAGGATGTTTATACAATTCAGATGAAAATACATTTAATATTTAATTTATATCACAATTAATATATTTAGAACAATTTCATAATCTATCGGATAATGGTTGGAAAAGACAGGATTGATTAAGTGTAATTAATAACACTGGGAAGGGAAAACAGTGTCGGATGTCAAAGTGACGGGTTTCGGATTACACAAGTTTTTTTTTTAACAAAGCGTGATAAAGAAATACTTAGTGATCGTAAATTTTTGTCGGATCTCACAGGATGTCCAACTCAGGTGTCGGAATTTCACAAGTTATACTGTAATTACATTTGGCACATCCTCTAAATTGTAAAGCTTCACAAAAATCAGAGTCTTTGGTCAACTTATCAAATCCCAACCAATACTACCCAATATACATTGAATTGAATACTTACTTAGGAAGGGCCTCTTTGTTAGACATATAAGTGCTATACTCTTCTTGAGTGTCAAAGTCCCATCTACCCACTGGACCTTTCTTATTTCCTTGGTCCATCTTGCTGTAGTCCACTTCATCATCAGAGTCATCCAATGTATCCTGCATCTGCCATTCTCTGTAAAATGTACAACAATATAAATAAAAAATACATCTGCCATTCTCTGTAAAATGTACAACAATATAAATAAAAAATATGTCTGCCATTCTCTGTAAAATGTACAATGATATAAATAAAAAAAAATACATCTGACATTCTCTGTAAAATGTACAACAATAAAAATCAACAAGGGCAACGCAAAGCATGGCATATCCCCTCGCCTAAAAATTTGACCCGGTGACCTTGACCTTTGACCTTGAAAATCAATAGGGTTCCAGATTCTCTTAAGGACTAAGTATGTACCAAGTTTGGTCAAAATCCATTGAAGGATGTTGATTCTAGAGTGTTCACAAGGATGTTACGGAAGGATGGACGGTAGCGTTACTATATCCCTTCGCAACTTCGTTGGCGAGGGAATAAAAATACATCTGCTATTCTCTGTAAAATGTACAACGATATAAATAAAAAATACATCTGCAATTCTCTGTAAAATGTACAACAATATAAATCAAAAATACATCTGCCATTCTCTGTAAAATGTACAACAATATAAATAAAAAATACATCTGCCATTCTCTGTAAAATGTACAACAATATAAATAAAAAATACACCTGCCATTCTCTGCAAAATGTACAGCAATATAAATAAAAAAAAAACATCTGACATTCTCTGTAAAATGTACGATATAAATAAAAAATACATCTGACATTCTCTGTAAAATGTACAACAATATAAATGAAAAATACATCTGCCATTCTCTGTAAAATGTACAACAATATAAATAAAAAATACACCTGCCATTCTCTGCAAAATGTACAGCAATATAAATAAAAAAAAACAACATCTGACATTCTCTGTAAAATGTACGATATAAATAAAAAATACATCTGACATTCTCTGTAAAATGTACAACAATATAAATAAAAAATACATCTGCCATTCTCTGTAAAATGTACAACAATATAAATAAAAAATACACCTGCCATTCTCTGCAAAATGTACAGCAATATAAATAAAAAAAAACAACATCTGACATTCTCTGTAAAATGTACGATATAAATAAAAAATACATCTGACATTCTCTGTAAAATGTACAACAATATAAATAAAAAATACATCTGCCATTCTCTGTAAAATGTACAACAATATAAATAAAAAATACACCTGCCATTCTCTGCAAAATGTACAGCAATATAAATAAAAAAAAACAACATCTGACATTCTCTGTAAAATGTACGATATAAATAAAAAACACATCTGACATTCTCTGTAAAATGTACAACAATATAAATAAAAAATACATCTGACATTCTCTGTAAAATGTACAACAATATAAATAAAAAACACATCTGACATTCTCTGTAAAATGTACAACAATATAAATAAAAAATACATCTGACATTCTCTGTAAAATGTACAACAATATAAATAAAAAACACATCTGACATTCTCTGTAAAATGTACAACAATATAAATAAAAAATACATCTGACATTCTCTGTAAAATGTACAACAATATAAATAAAAAACACATCTGACATTCTCTGTAAAATGTACAACAATATAAATAAAAAATACATCTGACATTCTCTGTAAAATGTACAACAATATAAATAAAAAATACATCTGACATTCTCTGTAAAATGTACAACAATATAAATAAAAAATACATCTGACATTCTCTGTAAAATGTACAACAATATAAATAAAAAATACATCTGACATGTACAATATAAAGAAAAAAAAAACCCAAAAAACCCTATAATTTGTTTAGCATATAACTCTGTCTCGTGGCCGTCACCATCATATTCTTTGTAATAAATATAAAAGGTGGAGATTCTGGATATTATCTCATTTTTGATTGCTAAAATTAAATATTATTTCAAAAGATATTTCAGAGCTTGTGCTTTCAATCAGGATTTCCTTGACAGGTGGTTGCTGCTAACAAAACACAGAAAGCTACTGAACCATGGGTTCCTAGTGGTAAAGACGAGGTCATCACTTCAAAAGTTTTACAGTCCTGATTAATTATTACACAAAGTCTATGTGACAGAAGACCCAGGGCTCACGTTGGAGGGCAATTCGGGCGAAGAAGTCGTCTTGTGGCTGCTCTCATGCCAAAAGAGAAGTGGAAGTTGCCCTGTAATTTGACCACAAATATGTTCCATTTGTAGGAGTCAAATCTTGCCTTTCCTTGTTCATGATTTATCACAGGATCTTTAACATGAAGAACACAATGGGTGTCATTAGTGAAACAGGAACTGTTTACCCTTCCGGAGCACCTGAGTTCATCCACAGTTTTTAATGGCATTCATGTTGCTCAATCTTAATTTACTGTGCAGTGTTTTGTGGACCATTGTTTGTCTTTTCCTCATTTATCTTTGTAGTGTTTTGTGGACCATTGTTTGTCTTTTCCTCATTTATCTTTGTAGTGTTTTGTGGACCATTGTTTGTCTTTTCCTCATTTATCTTTGTAGTGTTTTGTGCACCATTGTTTGTCTTTTCCTCATTTTTCTTTGTAGTGTTTTGTGGACCATCGTTTGTCTTTTCCTCATTTATCTTTGTAGTGTTTTGTGGACCATTGTTCGTCTTTTCCTCATTTATCTTTGTAGTGTTTTGTGGACCATTGTTTGTCTTTTCCTCATTTTTCTTTGTAGTGTTTTGTGCACCATTGTTCGTCTTTTCCTCATTTTTCTTTGTAGTGTTTTGTGGACCATTGTTCGTCTTTTCCTCATTTATCTTTGTAGTGTTTTGTGGACCATTGTTTGTCTTTTCCTCATTTTTCTTTGTAGTGTTTTGTGCACCATTGTTTGTCTTTTCCTCATTTATCTTTGTAGTGTTTTGTGGACCATTGTTTGTCTTTTCCTCATTTTTCTTTGTAGTGTTTTGTGGACCATTGTTTGTATTTTCCTCATTTTTCTTTGCAGTGTTTTGTGCACCATTGTTTGTCTTTTCCTCATTTATCTTTGTAGTGTTTTGTGGACCATTGTTTGTCTTTTCCTCATTTATCTTTGTAGTGTTTTGTGGACCATTGTTTGTCTTTTCCTCATTTATCTTTGTAGTGTTTTGTGGACCATTGTTTGTCTTTTCCTCATTTATCTTTGTAGTGTTTTGTGGACCATTGTTTGTCTTTTCCTCATTTATCTTTGTAGTGTTTTGTGGACCATTGTTTGTCTTTTCCTCATTTATCTTTGTAGTGTTTTGTGCACCATTGTTTGTCTTTTCCTCATTTTTCTTTGTAGTGTTTTGTGGACCATTGTTTGTCTTTTCCTCATTTTTCTTTGTAGTGTTTTGTGGACCATTGTTTGTCTTTTCCTCATTTATCTTTGTAGTGTTTTGTGCACCATTGTTTGTCTTTTCCTCATTTTTCTTTGTAGTGTTTTGTGGACCATTGTTTGTCTTTTCCTCAATTTTCTTTGTAGTGTTTTGTGGACCATTGTTTGTCTTTTCCTCATTTTTCTTTGTAGTGTTTTGTGGACCATTGTTTGTCTTTTCCTCATTTATCTTTGTAGTGTTTTGTGCACTATTGTTTGTCTTTTCCTCATTTATCTTTGTAGTGTTTTGTGGACCATTGTTTGTCTTTTCCTCATTTATCTTTGTAGTGTTTTGTGGACCATTGTTTGTCTTTTCCTCATTTATCTTTGTAGTGTTTTGTGCACCATTGTTTGTCTTTTCCTCATTTTTCTTTGTAGTGTTTTGTGGACCATTGTTTGTCTTTTCCTCATTTATCTTTGTAGTGTTTTGTGGACCATTGTTTGTCTTTTCCTCATTTATCTTTGTAGTGTTTTGTGGATCATCGTTTGTCTTTTCCTCATTTATCTTTGTAGTGTTTTGTGGACCATTGTTCGTCTTTTCCTCATTTATCTTTGTAGTGTTTTGTGCACCATTGTTTGTCTTTTCCTCATTTTTCTTTGTAGTGTTTTGTGCACCATCGTTTGTCTTTTCCTCATTTTTCTTTGTAGTGTTTTGTGGACCATTGTTTGTCTTTTCCTCATTTATCTTTGTAGTGTTTTGTGGACCATTGTTTGTCTTTTCCTCATTTTTCTTTGTAGTGTTTTGTGCACCATTGTTTGTCTTTTCCTCATTTTTCTTTGTAGTGTTTTGTGCACCATTGTTTGTCTTTTCCTCTTTTATCTTTGTAGTGTTTTGTGGACCATTGTTTGTCTTTTCCTCATTTTTCTTTGTAGTGTTTTGTGGACCATTGTTTGTCTTTTCCTCATTTATCTTTGTAGTGTTTTGTGGACCATTGTTTGTCTTTTCCTCATTTTTCTTTGTAGTGTTTTGTGCACCATCGTTTGTCTTTTCCTCATTTTTCTTTGTAGTGTTTTGTGGACCATTGTTTGTCTTTTCCTCATTTTTCTTTGTAGTGTTTTGTGGACCATTGTTCGTCTTTTCCTCATTTATCTTTGTACTGTTTTGTGCACCATTGTTTGTCTTTTCCTCATTTTTCTTTGTAGTGTTTTGTGGACCATTGTTTTGTCTTTTCCTCATTTTTCTTTGTAGTGTTTTGTGCACCATTGTTTGTCTTTTCCTCAATTTTCTTTGTAGTGTTTTGTGGACCATTGTTTGTCTTTTCCTCATTTTTCTTTGTAGTGTTTTGTGGACCATTGTTTGTCTTTTCCTCATTTTTCTTTGTAGTGTTTTGTGGACCATTGTTTGTCTTTTCCTCATTTATCTTTGTAGTGTTTTGTGGACCATTGTTTGTCTTTTCCTCAATTTTCTTTGTAGTGTTTTGTGGACCATTGTTTGTCTTTTCCTCATTTATCTTTGTAGTGTTTTGTGGACCATTGTTTGTCTTTTCCTCATTTTTCTTTGTAGTGTTTTGTGTACCATTGTTTGTCTTTTCCTCATTTATCTTTGTAGTGTTTTGTGGACCATTGTTTGTCTTTTCCTCATTTTTCTTTGTAGTGTTTTGTGCACCATCGTTTGTCTTTTCCTCATTTTTCTTTGTAGTGTTTTGTGCACCATTGTTTGTCTTTTCCTCATTTATCTTTGTAGTGTTTTGTGGACCATTGTTCGTCTTTTCCTCATTTTTCTTTGTAGTGTTTTGTGGACCATTGTTTGTCTTTTCCTCATTTTTCTTTGTAGTGTTTTGTGGACCATTGTTTGTCTTTTCCTCATTTTTCTTTGTAGTGTTTTGTGGACCATTGTTTGTCTTTTCCTCATTTTTCTTTGTAGTGTTTTGTGCACCATTGTTTGTCTTTTCCTCATTTATCTTTGTAGTGTTTTGTGGACCATTGTTCGTCTTTTCCTCATTTTTCTTTGTAGTGTTTTGTGCACCATCGTTTGTCTTTTCCTCATTTTTCTTTGTAGTGTTTTGTGCACCATTGTTTGTCTTTTCCTCATTTATCTTTGTAGTGTTTTGTGGACCATTGTTCGTCTTTTCCTCATTTTTCTTTGTAGTGTTTTGTGCACCATTGTTTGTCTTTTCCTCATTTTTCTTTGTATTGTTTTGTGGACCATTGTTTGTCTTTTCCTCATTTTTCTTTGTAGTGTTTTGTGGACCATTGTTTGTCTTTTCCTCATTTTTCTTTGTAGTGTTTTGTGCACCATTGTTTGTCTTTTCCTCAATTTTCTTTGTAGTGTTTTGTGGACCATTGTTTGTCTTTTCCTCATTTTTCTTTGTAGTGTTTTGTGGACCATTGTTTGTCTTTTCCTCAATTTTCTTTGTAGTGTTTTGTGGACCATTGTTTGTCTTTTCCTCATTTATTTTTGTAGTGTTTTGTGGACCATTGTTTGTCTTTTCCTCATTTTTCTTTGTAGTGTTTTGTGGACCATTGTTTGTCTTTTCCTCATTTTTCTTTGTAGTGTTTTGTGCACCATTGTTTGTCTTTTCCTCATTTTTCTTTGTAGTGTTTTGTGCACCATTGTTTGTCTTTTCCTCATTTTTCTTTGTAGTGTTTTGTGGACCATTGTTTGTCTTTTCCTCATTTTTCTTTGTAGTGTTTTGTGGACCATTGTTTGTCTTTTCCTCAATTTTCTTTGTAGTGTTTTGTGGACCATTGTTTGTCTTTTCCTCATTTATCTTTGTAGTGTTTTGTGGACCATTGTTTGTCTTTTCCTCATTTTTCTTTGTAGTGTTTTGTGGACCATTGTTTGTCTTTTCCTCATTTTTCTTTGTAGTGTTTTGTGGACCATTGTTTGTCTTTTCCTCATTTTTCTTTGTAGTGTTTTGTGGACCATCGTTTGTCTTTTCCTCATTTTTCTTTGTAGTGTTTTGTGCACCATTGTTTGTCTTTTCCTCATTTTTCTTTGTAGTGTTTTGTGCACCATTGTTTGTCTTTTCCTCATTTATCTTTGTAGTGTTTTGTGGACCATTGTTTGTCTTTTCCTCATTTTTCTTTGTAGTGTTTTGTGGACCATCGTTTGTCTTTTCCTCATTTATCTTTGTAGTGTTTTGTGGACCATTGTTCGTCTTTTCCTCATTTATCTTTGTAGTGTTTTGTGGACCATTGTTTGTCTTTTCCTCATTTTTCTTTGTAGTGTTTTGTGCACCATTGTTTGTTTTTTCCTCATTTTTCTTTGTAGTGTTTTGTGGACCATTGTTTGTCTTTTCCTCATTTTTCTTTGTAGTGTTTTGTGCACCATTGTTTGTCTTTTCCTCATTTTTCTTTGTAGTGTTTTGTGCACCATTGTTTGTCTTTTCCTCATTTTTCTTTGTAGTGTTTTGTGGACCATTGTTTGTCTTTTCCTCATTTTTCTTTGTAGTGTTTTGTGGACCATTGTTTGTCTTTTCCTCATTTTTCTTTGTAGTGTTTTGTGGACCATTGTTTGTCTTTTCCTCATTTTTCTTTGTAGTGTTTTGTGGACCATTGTTTGTCTTTTCCTCATTTTTCTTTGTAGTGTTTTGTGCACCATTGTTTGTCTTTTCCTCATTTATCTTTGTAGTGTTTTGTGGACCATTGTTTGTCTTTTCCTCATTTATCTTTGTAGTGTTTTGTGCACCATTGTTTGTCTTTTCCTCATTTATCTTTGTAGTGTTTTGTGGGCCATTGTTTTTCTTTTCCTCATTTTTCTTTGTAGTGTTTTGTGGACCATTGTTTGTCTTTTCCTCATTTATCTTTGTAGTGTTTTGTGCACCATTGTTTGTCTTTTCCTCATTTTTCTTCTTTTGGTCGTAGTAGATTGTAGTCAGTCATTCTTCAATTTATGGCTTCTGATTAACCTTTTGGTATTCTCAAACTTTTCTTAATCACCAGTATTCATGATCTTAACATTGTCTCACATTCTCCAATGCTAAGCCATGTACGTTTCCAGCTTCTAACCCTCATTTCACTCTCTCCCACAATAACCCATGCATATTTCCCATCGTCCACCCAAACCAATGCAAGTTTCCCAGCTTCTAATACTAATTTCACTTTCTCCCATGCTAACCCTTAAAAATTTTCCTAGCTGCTAGCCCTCATCTCATTCTCCCACATTAACCCATCCATGTTTCCCAGTTTCTCATACAAATTAACACGAAATGTAGACAAATATTCTATATCAATGAAAATTATCAAACAGTAGCTTACCCTGGATAGCATTCATCATAACCAAAATGGTCAATCTGTCCTTTTAACTTCTGTAGTTTACTGTTGTTCCTGTTTAAATCATAAATAACTAAATTACACAAAACATCATAAATAACTAAATTACCAATTTTTGTTTAAAAACCCCACCCTTATATACATTTTTAACAAAATTGCCCTAAACTTCATTGTTCAAATCGTATATAACAAAATTACACAAAATGTCATATATAACTACATTACCGAAAACTTCAACCAAAAAAATAATACCCTTGCATTAATTTTAACAAAATTGCCCAAAACTTCACTGTCCAAATCATGAACAACAAAATTACCCATAACATGGAGATAATTCAGTTTTCAAAATAATAACATATAAAAAAAACAAGAAGTCAGCATAAAAATTTGAAATCATCAAATTTCACAATTATTAGCTTAAAATTTCATTTTGACAAAAATAAATCTATCAGAACTATTTGAACTGACATCACTAGTGGATTGTATGGTTGAAATGTAAGAAATTTTCCTGCTAACTTTTCATTTTTCTGAGTTTGTGATTTTCTGTCATGTCTAGTTCCTGATTTTCTGTTTAATTTATTGACTCTTCACTTACTTCTCTTTATCTTTGTCTTTTTCTTCTTCTTCTCCATAACCAGCAAAACTCTACAATCAAATTAATATCACATTTTATCATGCATTTGTGTGATTCTGAGTGCTAATTAAGGGGTCACATAAACTTCAGCGTTATTTAATCATGGACCTAATAAAGAATTACATGTTACTTTATTCATGTAGAACGACAGCAAGAAACGGTCAAAGTATAAGTGTGTACATGATATAGGACACCATAGAAAACGATTAGAATTATGCTTATTTCTGCTCTTTTCAGCCAATCTGGCTGTTTTTTTGGACTTTTTGACATTGCAGCATACTCAATATACAGGGGTCGTCGTGGTCGTGATCATATGATTTTATAACCCTCCTGTACAATTAGTGCCTATCATCACTAAAGTTGTGAGTTTGAACCCCATTCACGGTGAGGTGTACTTGATACAACCTTGTGATAAAGTTTGTAAGTAACTTGCGACAGGTCGGTGGTTTTCTACGGGTACTTCAGTTTCCTCCACCAATAAAACTGACTGCTACGATATAACTGAAATATTGTTGAAAGTGGCATTAAACTCCATAAACCTAACATAATTGTCGGTTAATATAAAATTGATTTGCACTCACAACAAAACCGGCCAGAAAAACTCACTTTTCTACCTGTTTCTAAAGCTTCTACAAATAAATTATATATTTTCTGACAATGTATGTACAGTAAAACACGCATATAACGAATTTATGCATATAGAGAACTTTTTGTGAATCCCTGGCCAAAATCATTAAAAACACATGATAATTTGTGTTGTTATAGCGAATTCGCTTTTAACGAATTTTCTGATACAACGAAGTATTTTTGAGTCCCGGTGATCAATGATTAATATGTATTGATTGACGGTTACAACAAATTTAAAATACAACATGTCTAATTAAAGAAGGTGAACTGTTTTTATTGCAATAAAATCTAATCAAATAAACATGTAGTTTTTGATCTTATGGTCACACAAGTATGGCAACGCCGACCCGAAAAAGAAAAGAAATTTCGCTAGAAACAAAATATGAAATCATTCAATAGTGTTGAGATGGGAAATGAGCCAAAAAAGGATGTTGCTGCAAGATTTGACATTCTTCCAAATACCTTAAGTACAATTTTGAAAAACAAAGAAAAAATTGTGGAATCGTCTGAGAAGTCGACAATTTCGCCAGCAAGGAAATGCCACAGATCGTCCGCCCATGAAAATGTGGATGCCGCCTTGTACAAGTGGTTTAAAGAAAAGCGTAACCAAAATATCCCAATTGGTGGACCAATTTTAATGGCAAAATCGGAGGATTTCGCTACAAAACTTCGAGACAGGGACTTTACCCCTAACACAGGATTGTTAGATAGTTTCAAGGAGCGTCACGGCATCGTATGTCGATCTATCAGTCGTGAAAGTGCTGTTGTTGACACGAATATTTGTGACGACTGGCTGAAAAATAAACTTCCAAATTTAGTGAAAAATTACAAGGTTTGTGATATTTTCAATGCCGATGAGACTGGGTTATTTTACAAACTTATGCCAAATAAATATATTTTATAACGAACTTCGTTATATCAATACAACGAATTACATCTATTGCGAATTTATTTCACCCCTCCCCAGAAATTTGTTATAAGCAAGTTTGACTGTATATGTATATATAAAGTAGACATTGATAACTAAGTATATTACTAATGGTGTGTATATTACAGGTATATTGTTTTTAGGTACTGTGAAATCATTATTAATCATGGGGCTCTAATTTACGTGGATTTCATAGTTCACTTAAACTACAAAAATTAAAATCCAACGAAATACAATTTTCACATTAATTGTTGCCTGTAATGTTTGAAACGACGAATTCAAGAACCCATGGATCAATGTATTTTGTAAAAACCACGAAAATTGATGCCAACGAATAAAAGTACTTTCACAGTAGCACTGCCACAGTAACCTACTTCGTTCATACTGTCTTTTATAATATATATGTTCCCAATATTTTGACCATGTTACAGGAAAGTATTGTCTTGAGACAAAATCAACAGGTCAATTTTAATGTTTTAATGTCCAAAATACTTTTATGTTAATTTAAGTAGCCATAAACTTATGAGATGTCCATAATATCTCATTTATGGAATGAAACAATTTTGCAGTCACCTATCATGTTACACCTAAAATTTCTGATTAATGGACTTAACTATATCAATGGCTGACTGTCCTATCTTACCTTAAACTTCTGGTTAATGGGCTGAACTAAGTCAGTGGCTGATTGTCATATCTTACCTTAAACTTCTGATTAATGGACTGAACCAAGTCAGTGGCTGATTGTCCTATCTTACCTTAAACTTCTGATTAATGGACTGAACTAAGTCATTGGCTGATTGTTCTGGTTTGTGATGATCCTCATCCTGTAAAATAAAACCAATCAATTTACATTTGACCATTTTTCTTCAATAATTATTTTTTGTTCACCATGGAAAGCAGTTGATATTCACATCTAATATTAATCTCAATATTAATAGTCATTGAAGCATGACATTTAAATTGATCTAACCGATTTAACTTCTTCCATAAAAGCACTGTTCTCTGTGACTCGTTTGAGACAGACACAGTCTTGTGCTACTGCCACACATTAGTCATTTGTGAACTGAAAGTGACATGAAACAGAACACAGCTCCTGTTAAATAAAATTGTAAATATTGAAAACAATTTTTTTTATATTTGAAGGTAATACACATCTCTTTGACCTCTACCCCATCACCCTTATCTCTTTATCCCTACTAAAAGTTTACCAGGGCTCAATAAACCAGGCGAAGTGGACGAAATTCTTGTCCTATATCTGATGAAGTCGTCCTCCATTGACCCCAAAGCAAAATTAAAGTTGCCTGGTTTCTTTTTGCTAGTTGCTCCTTTCTTGCAAATATTCTTCATTTTATGGTAAAGCTGATTGACAAAGCAATTGTTGGTTGGTTGGTTTATGGTGTACAGCAGGCACATGTTCTATTTACACATGTTTCAACGTTCTGTTACACATGTTTCAATGTTCTGTTACACATGTTTCAACGTTCTGTTACACATGTTTCAATGTTCTGTTACACATGTTTCAATGTTTTGTTACACATGTTTCAACGTTCTGTTACACATGTTTCAACGTTTTGTTACACATGTTTCAACGTTCTGTTACACATGTTTCAATGTTCTGTTACACATGTTTCAATGTTCTGTTACACATGTTTCAACGTTCTGTTACACATGTTTCAACGTTCTGTTACACATGTTTCAATGTTCTGTTACACATGTTTCAATGTTCTGTTACACATATGCTTAGGGTCAATTACACAGATGTCCATTTTATTTTTATAGAAACTCAAAGGTTTGGTTTGGTTTTTGTGCTTAACATCACTTTCAACAATAATTCAGTTATATCGTGGCGGTCATTTTGATTTTTGGCAGGAAACTGGAGTACCAAGAGAAAACCAACAACCTATCGCAAGTCACTGACAAACTTTATCACTTACCTCTTCTACAGGTTTCTCAAAGTATGATTTCTTCCTTCTATCATCCCTGTCCCTGTCTCTACGATCTCTGTCCCTCCTATCTCTCTCTCCTCTATCTCGTCTATCACCATGTCTGTCCCTCTCTCTATCTCTGTCCCGTCTATCATCTCTATCCCGTTGCCTGTCTCTATCTCGTCCTTTGTCCCTGTCGTCATCACGGCGCTCTTTCTTACGTTCCTTCTTGTCTTGGACTTTGTTGTAAGAAGGGAGGTAATCTCCAATGTCATTATATATACTGAAAGACAAATGTAAATTTAAGGTTGCTATAGTCATTTTTTTTCTGTGATACATTGCACTGTTTATTTATAGTAAATTAAAAGGGAAAATAGTCTTCAATGAGTTTTCATTCAAACAATAGAATATAATAGAAAATATTTATTGACCAAATTAAGGCATTAACTTTCATCATGTTTTGTAATGCTATCAGTATTTATCATCATTTTCAAAAAAAATTCAGCTTTATTGTGACTACCTGATTTATTGGGGGAGGAAAAACCTAGACAAATAAAACAAAACAAACGTTGAAACCCTGTCATTGTGTAGTTGTCTGGGACACTTAATATTTGAGGTAGGTTATGGGTATGTGTTAGGTTAGAGGTCAGAGATCAATAAACTTTACCACTCTGCCACACCAGGTCAGATCCACAATGGATCAACTGTTACATTCAATTTGTCCTCTACAACATCCTTGAAAATAGGTATCTTAATATTTCATCTTTAATTTTTGAATACTTTAAATTCAGAAATTTTTGCAATTAAAAATAATTCCAGGCTTAAAATCTTTCTGAATTTTTTGCAATTAAAAAAATAATGTGATGTTAAAAAAAATTCTGAATTTGTTTTGCATTTAAAAAAATAACCTAATGTTTACAATTGTTCTCAATTTCTTTGCCATTATGTTTAAAATCTTACTTGTCATCAGCTCCTGCCTGCTTAGCCTTTTCTTCCTCTTTTAGTTTTCCTGTCAGTATATGAAACAATTTGTTATAGAAACATATTAGGTCAAACTTTGTACAATATGTGTTCAAATTAACATTTATCAAAACATATTTTCAAATTACTGTAAATATGTTAATATTTGCTGGGATATTAATTTTCAATTTTTTTTTGCGGCAAATGACATGAACTTTGGTGAGTCATAACATACAAATACACAAATATACAATAAAATACAGGAAGAAATAAACAAGATGTTAAAACTATGGATTTAAATGATTAGAAGTATATAATTGTAGCGTAATGTGGCCCATTGTTTGTCCCCCCCCCCTTTTTTTCTTTTGACCATTGTATTGTTTGCTCTTCTTAGATTTTGCCTTCTGATCATCTCTTTTGGTATCTTCAAACATTCCTTACTTTACCTTATTTGTTTTCCTACACTTTTATCTATACCTATTGCCTGTTTACCAAATCACTCAGACAATAGGTAATGAAATATTTGTATTTTGCCATTTAGATACAATTCTATTATTTAATCAAGTATTAGGGTTATGGTGTTTAACGTCACTTTAAACAATATTTCAGTTATATCGTGGTGGTTAGTTTTATTGGTGGAGGAAACAGGAATACCCGGAGAAAACCACCGACCTGTCGCAAGTCATTGACAAACTTTATCACATAATGTTGTATCAAGTACTCCTCGACCATGAACAGGGTTTGAACTCACAACTTTTGTGGTGATAGGCACTGATTGCACAGGTAGGTGTAAATCCAACTACCATACGATCACGACCACGATGGCCCCTAATCAAGTATTACATAATTAAACAAACTAAATCCTCTTCTAAAATGATTTGTTATTTTTGACTTCTATGACAATAATGTGTCTACAATATACTTTAACAATTAAGAGATGTATTACCTTCAAACTTGAAGATAGTAAAAATGTAGACATCTTCAAAAAGAAATATTCTGAATATTTATTATTACAACAAGAACATGATTAAATATATTTGAGTATCATGACCATATAAAACATGTTTGTGTGTCTGTATGTGTGGTTTGTATTCAAGTTACCAGGTATTATTATAATTTGTTGACATTGTATTATTGTATTTGTTTTCTTTCTTCGAGAGCCTGACAGGATTAACTTTAAGTATTTATTATTTTCATATTATTATATAGATATCTCACCTTTTTCTTTCTTTTTCAGTTTTTTACTTTCTCTTCTTCCTTGTCTAAGGTAAGATAAAATCTGTGTCAGTTTGTTGATAACAATATCATTGGTTGTCAGGGTTGTTGTAGCCTACAAAAAACCACACAATTCATTTACATTGATAATTTATTAGTCGTTACTTTTTGTTACCATAGTTTAAAATACAAATTAAGACAGTATGTTTACTTTACGTAAACTTACCTTTAATTCATGTTATTTCATTAACTATTAGTAGAAGGTTGTCTCGAGGGCAATGTTCTAACATGTAGAATGCCATGTCCATTGCACATTTACTTCCATTTATAAAATTAGTTTGTCGTTTTTGTGCAGTGCAGAAGCAATAATACTTTCTTTTACATATTTGCCTGAAATGTCAGACAAGAGACTCTTTCTTGTAAAGGGGCCGTCATGGTCGTGATCGTATGGTAGTTGGTTTTACAACTACCTTTGCAATCAGTGCTTATCACCACTGAAATTCAGAGTTCAAATCCCGCTCAAGCCTGGTGTACTCGATATAACATTATGTGATAAAGTTTGTCAGTGACTTGTGACAGGTCAGTGGTTTTCTCCGAGCACTCCGGTTTCCTCCACCAATAAAACTGACCGCCACGATATAACTGAAATATTGTTGAAAGTGGCGTTAAACACCATAACCATAACCCCCCTAATCTTTTCTTGTAAATATAATCCACATGCATTTCTATTAATTTCATCCATACTTGGAAAATTATTGCTTTTATTAAACCTGTTTTTCCTCTTAATTCAAACTCTAGATATTCCAATCTTTATAAAAAAAACCAACTGTTAGGTATTTTCCATTAAAAAGTATATTAGGGAGGGCAAGACGGAAGTTAAAAATCAACACATCACAAAAATACTGTTTATGATCTGGGTATATACATGAGGGCTCACCACACATAGTAAAAACAGGGCGACTTGACTTCTCTTTCAGTTGACTTAAGGGCGAAGTGAGGGAAAATCTGGGAGACTTCCGAAAATCAAACAAAATTTTAACGTTTCTTTCCCCACTATCACATGTCCCCCTACCTTTAGTGCTGCACAATGATCTTAAAAAGGATGCAATTAACGAGTTTGGAATAAAATATTGAACATCAAACCCTGTATGGGTAAAATTTCAGGAACATGGGAGCTCCTTTTAAATGAATATTGAAGAAAAAGTATGATTATTGGTGAAAAAAATACTGACTTGAAAAGATTGACAGGGCGACTAAAATTTCGCTTTTTGACAGAAATTGGGCGATTTCATTGAAACCAAGGTGAAAAAGTCGCCCACTTCACCTGGTTTGGTGAGCCCTGATACATGTGTTCAATGAGCACAAAATAACTGATGTCATCCACAACCTTTGACACAGAATCTAATCTCCCTACCAAAGTACCATACCATAGACATTTTAATATCTTCAATACACACATAAAAAATGAAATCAACACTGGTAAAAAATCTGCTTCTGTTCATATTCAAATACAGTGAAACCTGTCTAAACAGAACCTCATTGGGACCAATTTCGTGTTTGGAATAGACAGGTGTTCAGTTTATACAGGTTAAATTAACAAAGATTTCTTACATTAGGACTCTATCTAATAGTCAGTTTATACAGAATTTCCATTTATTGAGGGTTGCGTTTAGACAGGTTTTACTGTAACTCCTTACCCTCTCACAGTCAGCAACTATAATATTCAATCAAAGAAAACTTACATCGACTGTCGGACAATCAGCTTTACTCCTGACAATAGTTGTTGGTACATCAGCGTCTGCATATTCATCTTCTAAATCCACCACATAGGCCATACGTCTTGGTAAAAATAACTCATTCCTCTCAGGAAGTTTGTTTTGAAATAAGATCTTATAAATATTTCTTGCTGAAAAAATAATAATTGTTAGATATTCGATCAATCAATTTATCACGAGTGGTCGTTGCAAATGTTGCAAGGCAAAATTTTTCAACCCAATCTATTATATCTTCTTTTTCCTGTGGCAATGTAATTTTCCACTAATAGGTACATCCTAGTACCATGTCTTTTTACCAACAAAGGTACATCCTAGTACCATGTCTTTTTACCAACAAGATCAATAGTTTGTAAACTTGTCCTCATCATGAGTGGAAATACACCTCATTGACATTAAACAACAGTCAATCAATAAATCAGTTGATCTATAATAGTCAAAAATAGGAAATTTTGTTCTTGTTTTCTGAAACTTTATCATTTACTTCCTTACTTATAACTGTAGTTTTCTGTTTTCAAATTTTCAATCTTCATCCTATAAATACACTATATAAAACATACCCATTTTTGTCTTGAATTCTATTTTTGGACCTGTGTCCTCTGGTTTTTCTTCCCTAAAAGTAAACAAACAAGATTCAGTACATTCTAGTAAAAGATTTTCTCAACAATAGATATACTGTTTACTTTGGTGCCCATCGTTGTCATGATTGTATGATAGATGGATTTACAACCACCGTACCCATGCAATCAGTTCCTATCACCACTAACGTTGTGAGTTTGAATCCAGCTCATGCCGATGTGTACGCTATACAACATTATGTGATAAAGTTTGTCAGTGACTTGCGGTAGGTCTCTTGTTTTTTCAGTTTACTCTAGTTTCCTCCATCAATAAATCTGACCGCCACGATATAACTGAAATATTGTTGAAAGTGGCATTAAATACCATAAATCTAACCCTTAATCATTTTAAGTTTATTTATGTAGCATGTCAAATTATCTCCCTTGTAGAGACTTTTGATTATATATCTGAACACCATTGTCTAGAACTAAGAGGTTAGCTTGAATAGCTTGGAATAAGAAAAAAATCAATTGGTAATATTTATTAACTTAAATTAACCCAGATAAGCATCACAAAATAGACTTAAAATAAAAATTAAACAAAAACAATCTATGTAAACCTTACTTTGTTTGTGTAACTGCTGTTTCCATGGCATCTTCATCTTCTTTTTCTTTATTGCTGATTTCTGCACGCACCTAAAATAGATTTGTGAAAAGATTTACTTCAATTCATTTTAAATTGTGAACTTGACCTCCCTTATTAATCATATTCTTATATTAAAATGAAAGTTTTTTTCTTAATTTAAATTTTATATATGCCATAAGTATTTTAGTTCAATCTACCAGAACTTTAAATATTTTTCAAGTCTATCAATACTTCACTATTTACAGTGTTTTTTTTGTTTTTTTTTAAAGATTTGAATAATTTTTATGAATATCTTATACAACACTCTTTAAAATCAGGGGGTACCAAAGACCATTTTAGACAAGTAAAAGTACCTGGTACCACCCTTTATTTAAAGGCCTGACCTACATAGTGTTGTTCCTATCAATTGTAATGAACTATGCTAAGTAGTGCTGGTTATTTCTAGTTTTGATAATATAATATGGAATTGAGTTCTATTTAGGCACACATGGTTTACATCCTTCTATTTAGGCACACACGATTTACATCCTTCTATTTAGGCACACATGGTTTACATCCTTCTATTTAGGCACACACGGTTTACATCCTTCTATTTAGGCACACATGGTTTACATCCTTCTATTTAGGCACACATGGTTTACATCCTTCTATTTAGGCACACATGGTTTACATCCTTCTATTTAGGCACACATGGTTTACATCCTTCTATTTAGGCAGACACGGTTTACATCCTTCTATTTAGGCACACATGGTTTACATCCTTCTATTTAGGTACACATGGTTTACATCCTTCTATTTAGGTACACACGGTTTACATCCTTCTATTTAGGCACACACGGTTTACATCCTTCTATTTAGGCACACATGGTTTACATCCTTCTATTTAGGCACACATGGTTTACATCCTTCTATTTAGGCAGACATGGTTTACATCCTTCTATTTAGGCACACACGGTTTACATCCTTCTATTTAGGCACACATGGTTTACATCCTTCTATTTAGGCACACATGGTTTACATCCTTCTATTTAGGCACACACGGTTTACATCCTTCTATTTAGGCACACACGGTTTACATCCTTCTATTTAGGCACACATGGTTTACATCCTTCTATTTAGGCACACATGGTTTACATCCTTCTATTTAGGCACACATGGTTTACATCCTTCTATTTAGGCACACATGGTTTACATCCTTCTATTTAGGCACACACGGTTTACATCCTTCTATTTAGGCACACATGGTTTACATCCTTCTATTTAGGCACACATGGTTTACATCCTTCTATTTAGGCACACACGGTTTACATCCTTCTATTTAGGCACACATGGTTTACATCCTTCTATTTAGGCACACACGGTTTACATCCTTCTATTTAGGCACACATGGTTTACATCCTTCTATTTAGGCACACATGGTTTACATCCTTCTATTTAGGCACACATGGTTTACATCCTTCTATTTAGGCACACACGGTTTACATCCTTCTATTTAGGCACACATGGTTTACATCCTTCTATTTAGGCACACATGGTTTACATCCTTCTATTTAGGCAGACACGGTTTACATCCTTCTATTTAGGCAGACACGGTTTACATCCTTCTATTTAGGCACACATGGTTTACATCCTTCTATTTAGGCACACATGGTTTACATCCTTCTATTTAGGCACACATGGTTTACATCCTTCTATTTAGGCACACACGGTTTACATCCTTCTATTTAGGCACACATGGTTTACATCCTTCTATTTAGGCACACATGGTTTACATCCTTCTATTTAGGCACACATGGTTTACATCTTTCTATTTAGGCACACGTGGTTTACATCCTTCTATTTAGGCACACATGGTTTACATCCTTCTATTTAGGCACACATGGTTTACATCCTTCTATTTAGGCACACATGGTTTACATCCTTCTATTTAGGCACACATGGTTTACATCCTTCTATTTAGGCACACATGGTTTACATCCTTCTATTTAGGCACACATGGTTTACATCCTTCTATTTAGGCACACACGGTTTACATCCTTCTATTTAGGTACACACGGTTTACATCCTTCTATTTAGGCACACATGGTTTACATCCTTCTATTTAGGCACACATGGTTTACATCCTTCTATTTAGGCACACATGGTTTACATCCTTCTATTTAGGCACACACGGTTTACATCCTTCTATTTAGGCAGACATGGTTTACATCCTTCTATTTAGGCACACACAGTTTACATCCTTCTATTTAGGTACACATGGTTTACATCCTTCTATTTAGGCACACATGGTTTACATCCTTCTATTTAGGCACACACGGTTTACATCCTTCTATTTAGGCACACATGGTTTACATCCTTCTATTTAGGCACACACGGTTTACATCCTTCTATATAGGTACACACGGTTTACATCCTTCTATTTAGGCACACATGGTTTACATCCTTCTATTTAGGCACACATGGTTTACATCCTTCTATTTAGGCACACACGGTTTACATCCTTCTATTTAGGCACACATGGTTTACATCCTTCTATTTAGGCACACATGGTTTACATCCTTCTATTTAGGCAGACGCGGTTTACATCCTTCTATTTAGGCACACATGGTTTACATCCTTCTATTTAGGCACACATGGTTTACATCCTTCTATTTAGGCACACGTGGTTTACATCCTTCTATTTAGGCAGACATGGTTTACATCCTTCTATTTAGGCACAAATGGTTTACATCCTTCTATTTAGGCACACATGGTTTACATCCTTCTATTTAGGCAGACATGGTTTACATCCTTCTATTTAGGCACAAATGGTTTACATCCTTCTATTTAGGCACACATGGTTTACATCCTTCTATTTAGGCACACATGGTTTACATCCTTCTATTTAGGCACACATGGTTTACATCCTTCTATTTAGGCACACACGGTTTACATCCTTCTATTTAGGTACACATGGTTTACATCCTTCTATTTAGGCACACACGGTTTACATCCTTCTATTTAGGCACACATGGTTTACATCCTTCTATTTAGGCACACATGGTTTACATCCTTCTATTTAGGCACACATGGTTTACATCCTTCTATTTAGGCACACGTGGTTTACATCCTTCTATTTAGGCACACACGGTTTACATCCTTCTATTTAGGCACACATGGTTTACATCCTTCTATTTAGGCACACATGGTTTACATCCTTCTATTTAGGCACACATGGTTTACATCCTTCTATTTAGGCACACATGGTTTACATCCTTCTATTTAGGCACACATGGTTTACATCCTTCTATTTAGGCACACATGGTTTACATCCTTCTATTTAGGCACACATGGTTTACATCCTTCTATTTAGGCACACACGGTTTGCATCCTTCTATTTAGGCACACATGGTTTACATCCTTCTATTTAGGCACACATGGTTTACATCCTTCTATTTAGGCACACATGGTTTACATCCTTCTATTTAGGCACACATGGTTTACATCCTTCTATTTAGGCACACACGGTTTACATCCTTCTATTTAGGTACACACGGTTTACATCCTTCTATTTAGGCACACATGGTTTACATCCTTCTATTTAGGCACACATGGTTTACATCCTTCTATTTAGGCACACATGGTTTACATCCTTCTATTTAGGCACACACGGTTTACATCCTTCTATTTAGGCAGACATGGTTTACATCCTTCTATTTAGGCAGACACGGTTTACATCCTTCTATTTAGGTACACATGGTTTACATCCTTCTATTTAGGCACACATGGTTTACATCCTTCTATTTAGGCACACACGGTTTACATCCTTCTATTTAGGTACACATGGTTTACATCCTTCTATTTAGGCACACACGGTTTACATCCTTCTATTTAGGCACACACGGTTTACATCCTTCTATTTAGGCACACATGGTTTACATCCTTCTATTTAGGCACACACGGTTTACATCCTTCTATTTAGGTACACACGGTTTACATCCTTCTATTTAGGCACACATGGTTTACATCCTTCTATTTAGGCACACATGGTTTACATCCTTCTATTTAGGCACACACGGTTTACATCCTTCTATTTAGGCACACATGGTTTACATCCTTCTATTTAGGTACACATGGTTTACATCCTTCTATTTAGGCAGACACGGTTTACATCCTTCTATTTAGGCACACATGGTTTACATCCTTCTATTTAGGCACACATGGTTTACATCCTTCTATTTAGGCACACACGGTTTACATCCTTCTATTTAGGCACACATGGTTTACATCCTTCTATTTAGGCACACACGGTTTACATCCTTCTATTTAGGCACACATGGTTTACATCCTTCTATTTAGGCACACATGGTTTACATCCTTCTATTTAGGCACACATGGTTTACATCCTTCTATTTAGGCACACATGGTTTACATCCTTCTATTTAGGCACACATGGTTTACATCCTTCTATTTAGGCACACATGGTTTACATCCTTCTATTTAGGCACACATGGTTTACATCCTTCTATTTAGGTACACATGGTTTACATCCTTCTATTTAGGCACACACGGTTTACATCCTTCTATTTAGGTACACATGGTTTACATCCTTCTATTTAGGCACACACGGTTTACATCCTTCTATTTAGGTACACATGGTTTACATCCTTCTATTTAGGCACACACGGTTTACATCCTTCTATTTAGGTACACACGGTTTACATCCTTCTATTTAGGCACACATGGTTTACATCCTTCTATTTAGGCACACATGGTTTACATCCTTCTATTTAGGCACACATGGTTTACATCCTTCTATTTAGGCACACATGGTTTACATCCTTCTATTTAGGCACACACGGTTTACATCCTTCTATTTAGGCACACATGGTTTACATCCTTCTATTTAGGCACACAAGGTTTACATCCTTCTATTTAGGCACACGTGGTTTACATCCTTCTATTTAGGCAGACATGGTTTACATCCTTCTATTTAGGCACACATGGTTTACATCCTTCTATTTAGGCAGACACGGTTTACATCCTTCTATTTAGGCAGACATGGTTTACATCCTTCTATTTAGGCACACGTGGTTTACATCCTTCTATTTAGGCACACACGGTTTACATCCTTCTATTTAGGTACATGTGGTTTACATCCTTCTATTTAGGCACACATGGTTTACATCCTTCTATTTAGGCACACATGGTTTACATCCTTCTATTTAGGCAGACACGGTTTACATCCTTCTATTTAGGCAGACATGGTTTACATCCTTCTATTTAGGTACACATGGTTTACATCCTTCTATTTAGGCACACATGGTTTACATCCTTCTATTTAGGTACACATGGTTTACATCCTTCTATTTAGGCACACATGGTTTACATCCTTCTATTTAGGCACACATGGTTTACATCCTTCTATTTAGGCACACATGGTTTACATCCTTCTATTTAGGCACACATGGTTTACATCCTTCTATTTAGGCACACATGGTTTACATCCTTCTATTTAGGCACACATGGTTTACATCCTTCTATTTAGGCACACATGGTTTACATCCTTCTATTTAGGTACACATGGTTTACATCCTTCTATTTAGGCACACATGGTTTACATCCTTCTATTTAGGCACACATGGTTTACATCCTTCTATTTAGGCACACATGGTTTACATCCTTCTATTTAGGCACACGTGGTTTACATCCTTCTATTTAGGCACACATGGTTTACATCCTTCTATTTAGGCACACATGGTTTACATCCTTCTATTTAGGCACACGTGGTTTACATCCTTCTATTTAGGCAGACATGGTTTACATCCTTCTATTTAGGCACACATGGTTTACATCCTTCTATTTAGGCACACATGGTTTACATCCTTCTATTTAGGCACACACGGTTTACATCCTTCTATTTAGGCACACATGGTTTACATCCTTCTATTTAGGCAGACACGGTTTACATCCTTCTATTTAGGCAGACATGGTTTACATCCTTCTATTTAGGCACACACGGTTTACATCCTTCTATTTAGGCACACACGGTTTACATCCTTCTATTTAGGCACACATGGTTTACATCCTTCTATTTAGGCACACATGGTTTACATCCTTCTATCTAGGCACACACGGTTTACATCCTTCTATTTAGGCACACACGGTTTACATCCTTCTCAACAAACTGAACAATAAAACATCTTTTAAAGCTCTTCTTTTATATTTTCATTGTTTACATGGTCTTCATCAAAATCAATAACCGAGTTTAACATTGTTCCAACTTGGCTAAGAAATTATAGTTCTAACATTTATTTTCACTAAATCGGCAAAATTAAATTAACAGATTTTAGCCATAATTTGCTCAGTATTGTCAGATTATATAAATATAGTGTACTATGACAATATTTCTGTCCATTGACTTGGAGTACTATAATACTATAATAAAATTCTTATATTAAACATTAAAAGAAATGTAGGAAGATCTTTCAATCTTTCCATCCATCTTTTCTCAAAAAGACGTTGAATTTTATGCAAAAAAATGACATTAATATCCTTTATTTTGGATTAATAGCAGAATATTTCTTTAGAGTATCTTAGATTCATTATTTACACCATCTAACAAATCATTTGGACTAGTTGTTTCAGAGTAGAAGATTTTTAAAATTTCAGTAATTTGCATACAAGAATTGCCAATAGAGACCTTTTTTTCATTACATCAAGACAATGAGGAATTTTTGTAGAGGACCTTTCAAACATATTCCTACAAAGTATCAGTTCAAAAGGTTCAGTGGATTCAGAGATGTAGATTAATTTGTGAAATTTACAGATGAACAGACTGACGGACAGCAAGTCATTATGTCATTGCACAAACTCACATGACTCTTTTGGGCAAGGTGAGCCAAACATTACAGGAAAGTTAAAACTACTTCCTACATAGTTTTAACTGTGCTATTTTCAAAATTCCATCATCCCATGTGACAAGCGACCCCACAGAAATCAGCATCACCCAAAGCTGTCTTTTATGGGTTGTGCTACATGAAAAGTTCCACTTACAGAAGAAAATCATTTCTTATCTCACCTTTTCTAATAAAGCAAAATCTAGACCTTTCACCAAGTGAGTATGTTCCATGTCACCACCAAGATATTTAGACTCCTGAATCACCTGTTTTCTTCTCTCAGCATAGTTCTCTCCACTGTAAGTAAAATGTATACATTGTCTATTGATGTCTAGTCTAAAACAGTTAACATCTTTAGAGAAAGTGATATGTCTTAAACATTTGTGGAGCTGGAACTGCTTACCATTCTAGGACACCTGATTCCACCTCCACTCTTTTGTGGGGTTTGTGTTGCTCAATCTTTAGTATTTTGTGTAGTTCTTTGTAGTTAATTGTCTGTCATTTAGTCTTTTTTCCTCTTTTTCCCAATGTTTTGTCTGTTCTTCTTTGATTTATGGTTTCTGATTAAACTCTTGTGGTATCTTCTCAAACTTAATAAATACAGTTGTATCTTTACAAGTAAGTGAAATGTATTTAAAAGTAATAATAATAAACAGTAAACAGACACATCAGTTTTTATTGGATAGAAGTTAGCACATGTAAAATATGTTCTATATTTGTTGCAGGTATGGTTTTTTAAAAGCTGACCATGTGTCTAACTCTACTTAATTGGGTCATGTGTCTAACTCTACTTAATTGGGTCATGTGTCTAACTCTACTTAATTGGGTCATGTGTCTAACTCTACTTAATTGGGTCATGTGTCTAACTCTACTTAATTGGGTCATGTGTCTAACTCTACTTAATTGGGTCATGTGTCTATCTCTACTTAATTGGGTCGTGTTATCCACATCAAGTGTTAAGGTTTCCAGATACAACTCAAGGACTGCCCCAATAAGTCTGGTAGTCATGATACAGCTGAAAAAATTGCTAATAGTGATGATAAATACCATTAACCTTTAACTGGGTATGTTCACTGGTGTATAGATCGAATTCCAAGATGGAGGTCTATCAACAACTTCATGATATGAATTTGATCACAAAAATATGTATAATAACAGTAATCTTAAATTCTAATTATATGATGCCCTTCCTTCAATGCCATGATAAAATTCCTGATAAATGTACATTATACCTTGCACATGTGCACTCTCAGACAAATTATGGCATTCAATTCTAAGAGTTATAACATATTTATACAGTATCATCATATACATAATGCCATTACGATGAAGGTTAGTGGATTTTGTTTGAGATGCATTTCACTTAATATTGCCTTCTGCTTCAAAAAATAGATTTTTACTATTAGAATCAAAATAATTCATGGAAGCCATAGTTGGTATGACATGTTAACATGGGAAACATTATTTCATTAGTATTTCTTCACTCGCCATCGCTCTGTATAAATACATACGCTTTAACATCTGGTGCCACAGCCCTGTAATCTGCTGTTGTACTTATTATCTCAGTTTCTTCATAATCTTTATTACTACCATCTCTTCGTTCTCTAGCCTACAATAAACAATTTCTAAGCTCACAATTTTAGTTAGTTAGTCTTAGCAGTCATCGACTTTAGCAGTGGTCCGGTGGCCCACGGCCAGTGAAAATTGATTCGGACCAGTGACTTTTGCCAAATTTTTTCAATAGAATCCATATAAATATTCTAATTTTGAAGTTTTCGGGCCAGTAAATTCAAAAGACTAATTTCGAAGACTGCTTAGTTATGGTGTTTAATGCCACGTTCAATGATATTTCAGTTATATCGTTGCAGTCAGTTTTATTGGTGGAGGAAACTGTTGTGATTGTTGTTTGGATGTTCTGTGGTAGATATTTCCTACATTCAAACTTATAGGACCACATGAAAGATATAAAGTGTGATACGTACTCTATCTCTGTATTTTAACTCCAATTCTTTCTGTTTCTCTTCTTCCATACGTTTGAGTTTGGCATAATAACTAAAATAAAGTAGACAATGATTTATCATCAACAGTAAAATCTTCTATATAGGGGCATCAAGTTTTGTGGACATATGATT
Source organism: Bathymodiolus brooksi (assembly GCA_963680875.1). NCBI lineage: Eukaryota > Metazoa > Mollusca > Bivalvia > Mytilida > Modiolidae > Bathymodiolus > Bathymodiolus brooksi. The sequence goes on from OY804582.1 coordinate 68,976,583, forward strand.
CGTCTCATCTATGAAGGTTAAACAACAATTGAAATGTAAGGTCACAGTTGTAATGTTAAAAAAAAAACACACTTGCAAAAAATAGGGAGACTTGACTTCTCCCTCAGAGAACATTTCTTTCGAATCATTTAAAAAAAATTATAATTTCAAGTGTTATTTTGATAATATCTTGAAATCTGTAAGATATACATGACATAAAAATGCTTGTTTCCTTCCCATATTTCCACAAAACCACCAGCATGTTTAAAACTTGACAAGTTGCTTGTTTAGCTTTGAAAAGGCTACATTACTCAAGATTTGTTTAAATAATAAAATATAACACAATCCACCATGGCAACAATCAATTAGGAACAGGATGCATCTGTTTGTATACTTGGGATTTAATTTTCACCTGGAATTTCGCCATTATAAATTTAGAAGTTTGCTGTGATTCTTTTCAAATTTTTGTATCAACAAATTAATACATCTCTATTCCTTGAATAAGCCTTTTTCTCTCATTCTTATGTATTTTCACATGAATTACAACTGCTTTGTCGATGAGTTTTACCATAAAACAAAAAAAGTTTGCAAGAAAGGAGCGACTTGCAAAGAGAACAAGACAACTTTAATTTCACTTTTGAGCCGAGGGAGGATGACTTCAGCAGATATAGGGCGAGAATTTCGCCCACTCCTCCTAGTTTGGTGAGCCCTACTCATAAATTTATGATTCTTCAAACTAGGAAAAATTGGTATCCCCCAATTAAAATTCTTTGGAGAGATTAGTATAGAATGTGACAAATACAACAATTATGTATGAATATTTACATTTTCTTCTTCCTTCTTCTTGTAGCAGGATCTTCATCTTCATCATCTTTAGGTAATTCTCTAAAAAATAAAATAATGAAACAATTTAGTATAATTAATGATAAATTAATTTCATAAATGATTTTCATTCAATAAAATCTATTACAGTGAAACTTGATTAAACAAACACTGAATAAATTAAAATCCTGTATAAACCAAACTTTAAAAAAAGTCCAATGTACATGTAGGAAATCTTTGTTAATTTAACCTGTATAAATCAAACGCCTGTCTATTCTGAACACAATAGCTGGTTCCAAGGAGGTTCCGTTTAGACAGGTTTCACATAAAGGCTACTACACATTACTCATATTGTCTTTTTACTGAAAGAGAATAGTGTTTAAATAAGATGCACTATACATTTTAAAATATATATACATGTATATTTTTTTTTTCATTTTTAATTATTTCAAATATATCGCTAAATTTTTAATGTCCAGAAGTAAATCAATTTCTGGATTCTTTTATAGGGTTCAAAATATTAAGAATTTTCAGGGATTGCTCTCTTCAAGACTCTTGTGAAAAAATGTTACTGACATTCATGCACAGAAAATCAATTGGCACATGGATGAATTGATCCTGAATGCTTTAAGGAGTTGGTCATATTTTAGCTAAAATTGTTGTCCAATTGCAACAAAATTAAAATCCCCATAATATTTATAATATCCTTATAAGATACTGTTTGTTTGTTCGTTTGATGGTGTTAAACGCTACTTTCAACAATATTTCGGTTATATCGTGGCGGTCAGTTTTATTGGTGGAGGAAACACGGAGGTCCCAGAGAAAACCACCGACCTGTCGCAAGTCACTGACAAACTTTTCACATAATGCTGTACACCTCACCTTGATCAAGATTCAAACTCACATCAGTGGTTATAAAGAATTAAATTAAATCAGTGGTTATAGGCACCGATTGCATAGGTAGTTATAAATCCAACTATCATACGATCACGGCCACGACAGCCCCATCCTTTAAAGATAATAATTCGTTTTCACTCCATTTTCCATTTTAGAAACTTGTGTATTCTCAGACTTCTGTACACGAAAAGTCAGCAGTAGAAAATCATACACCAACCCTAGCATTACATCAAAAATATTGGTGTTTAGATGGAATTAGAAATTTACCCATAATTCATCAGTTAATAAAATGGAAAATTAAGGTACAACAATAGGTTAGGATTTGATCGATTTGACCTAGACTTACAGTATAGTATGTTTCTTTGGTAAAGTTGACGAAGTATGTGGTTGTTGTTGGTGTTGTTTGGCTGCTGGTCCAGGACCCCGCGGGGTCATTAGCATCTTCCTAAAGTCATCATTAGTCAGTGGATGTCTGTAACAATTAATTAAAAGTTTTTAATAACTCAACTTATAACATATATGATACAACTGATACGTGTACAACATTGTCTAATAACATATCAATATTTATCAATGCAGAAACTTACTATTGTAATCATGTAAAATTTGCATCAAGTGCAGTAGATGATGGGTTTGAGACCTGGTGGGGTCAAACCAAAGATTATAAAATTAGTCTTTGATGCATCTCCGCTAAGCATGCATCATTAAGGAGGAGGGGTAAAGACTGATTGGCTTGGAATGAGGATAATGTATTTGAGTGGAGTGACATGTCTTCCCGCAGGGTGTTGTTTCAGTCAGTGAGCTAGCACTATAAAAATCCAACTAAGCATGTTGGTCTAGTACAAGTGGCCATTATCATCATTTAATTAAAATGTAATTTGTTCTTACCATGCATGATATAGCTGAAAAACTGCTTGTTCTCACCATGCATGATATATCTGAAAAACTGCTTGTTCTCACCATGCATGATATATCTGAAAAACTGCTTGTTCTCACCATGCATGATATATCTGAAAAACTACTCACCATGCATGATATAGCTGAAAAACTGCTTATTTGTTCTCACCATGCATGATATACATGTACCTTTTTTTGTACATGTAGCTGAAAAACTGCTCATTTAGTGTTAACCAACAATCACTCACTCATGAGAAAAAAAAGTGCCATTAATTTATATTTCAATTCAACTATAGACTAGTGTTCGATTGTATGAAACTTATGACCCATTCATCTCAGTATAAAAGGATAACATTCTCTCATATACAAATTTTGCATTTTAACAAACATTTCATTCACTGGTAAATAAAATACATTTCGGAATGTTTAAACAAAAGATGACATGCTACATGTATTTCTCATGAGAGTCTCTGAAGCATCTGTCAACTCTTTCAACAGTCTTTGCCTTCATTTTTATCACCTACTTGCCCGAAAGCCAAATTTAGAAAAAATTTCTATTTATTCAAACAAATTCTTTCTTAATTTTCCGAATCCAGTTTTACTTGTCCCAGGCTTCGGGCAAGTGGGTTAACGCGAAGACTGTTGTATGAGACCAAAAAATCTAAATTATTCTTCAATTCTTGTCTCAGCGTTAAGCTGACAATGAGAAATAAATTTGATATGTACAAGTAACAACAGTTCACAGATACAAGATAATACAAATCGTGTAGTACTGGTTGATTGTTTAACTAATGACAGTAAAAAATGTCTTCTGCTTCAGTAAGGTGGTTGTTTATGGTTTATGATGTTAAACACCATTTTCAACAATATTTCAGTTATATCGAGGCAGTCTGTTTTATTGGTAAAGGAAACCAAAGTGACCGGAGAAAACCACCGACCTGTCGCAAGTAACTGACAAACTTTATCACATAATGTTGTATTGCATACAGCTCGCCTGAGCAGGGTTCGAACTCACAACTTCAGTGGTGATAGGCACCGATTGCATAGGTAGTTGTAAATCTACCATATGATTACGATCATGACCACGACGGCCCCGCTCCAGTAAGGACTACTTATAGATATTGAGTTACCTACCCTTCATCTTCATCATCACTATAGTGATGATTTTCTGGAGGAAGTGGATTAGAGAAAACCTCAGAGTCTCCTGAAATATATAATGTATAAAATATTAATTTTCATGTATTCATTTCTCTGAAAATAAATAAACATTCAACTACAATCATTTCAGCTGTTCAATCTTTTACATGTGCTTTGTGTATAAAATGTTACTAACATACCCATTGGCATTAGTTCACAAAAATTTCAAACTGGAATGAGGCAGAGGTTACCTATCCCTTATTGATTTAAACATATTTCATTGATAAATAACAATAAACATATAAACTTTTTTCATAATACAATACAAAAATGTAAAACATAGGATTTAGAAACAAGCGTAATGCTTATATTAATCCGTTTCCTAAAAAAACACATGAAAAATTGAAAATAGTAATTAAAACATACTCAATTCATTTAACATTGCTTAAATAACTGAAAATTAAAGGAAGGGGAAAAAAAGGGAAATTGTAGGTTGCACTCTGGATATAAAATCACATAATGTATCTGAGTTTTATGAAAATCGTTTACTTTGCGAAATATATTTATGCACTGTCGCAAAAACAATAATATTTGAATCGATATCAAGGTCAGGACTACCAAATAATAGTAAATTTTCCGAAGGTCGAATGTTCAGTAGCTGAAATAGCTTTCGAAAAAGACTATTTCGTTGACAAGTATATTTCGGACATTTAAATAAATAATGATATATGTAGATTCAATCTCTCCACACAAACAATTAGGATTATTAATAATATTCTTTATATACAAATGTTCATTTAGAGAACTACTTCTCATACGAAGATGAGCGTGTAATATTTGTGTCAGTCTTGGACCGTAATAATAATATTTAGGTACATTATCATGATCAACTCTAGAAGTAAGTCTAGATTTGAGAATGCTAAGGGATGGGTAGTCTTTTATTTCTGGCAGTAGAGAATTCCATAATTTTCAAGTAGATGGTAGAAAATAACTAGCATAGAGTGATGTTCAGCTTCTTGGCAACGGAAACACATTGTTATGTCTGGTGTTGCACATCCTGAAAGCGGTTAGGAATCAAAGTTGATAAAGATGCTGGAGTTAAGTCATTATGTATTTTAAATAGTTGAATGAGCTTATGGTTTTCCCGTCTATCTTTTAGTTTTAATAATCCGGTTTCTTTGTATAATTCCCTTAAAGGAGTTAATTTTGTCCCACCCGATATGATCCTCATCGCTTCAATTTGAACCTTTTCCAAAATATTATATATTATGAGGGTCCCACACTACATCCCCATGTTCTAATTGTGGTCTGATAAAAGATAAATACAACTTTTCAAGTGATAATCTATCTAGCCTAAATTTTAACATACAAAGAATATTTAACCTTGAATATGCTTTGTCAATGACAAGTTCAATATGTTTGTTCCATGAGCCATCATCAGAGATTGCTACACCTAGATGTTTATGATATTTCACATTTTCGAGTTGCTGGTTATTCATGACTAGAGATGGATGATGTGGTTTGTTGACATTGCGCGAGATAACCATTGTTTCGGTTTTCCGAGGATTAAAACTAATAAACCAACCATTTGTTAGACCAAGATGTGATAGTATTCAAGTCCCTGTTGAGAATGTCTGCCGATTCAATTGCATTATCGACTATAAGAAATACACTGGTATCATCAGCAAACAATCTAACTTGGGACTGAATATTATCGACAATATCATTTATGTATAATAAAAATAGAAGAGGACCTAATATAGAACCTTGTGGAACGCCGGCATTTATATACTGCCAGGATGAATAACATCCATTAATAGCAACACGTAATCGATCTTGCAAATAATGTTCTGACCAAATGATAATATTTCTACCAAACCCATAATTTTTCAATTTATATAAAATAAAAAATATATATTATATGCAAAAGTCCACGATGCCAAACTTTATCGAATGCCTTGCTAACATCGCAGAAAACAATTCAAAATTCCTTTCCGTCATCCAAAGCCTTTCCGATATTGTTAGTAATATCCACCAATTGGTTGATAGCTGAATCGCCTTTGGTAAAGCCAGACTGACAATGCATTATAATAATATGATTGAGCAAATAATTATTAATATGTTTAAATACACATCGTTCCATGACTTTACCAACGATACTAATCAGCAATATCGGACGATAATTTTGTAACAATGCGGGGCTGTCTTTTTATGAAAACTGGACAGAGGTTAGCTTTCTTCCAATCAGAAGGAAAGACACCGCTTCGTAGGGAAATATTAAATATCTTACATAAGGGGTATTTTAAAATTGACGCTCCTTCCTTAAATATACGGGGGCCAATTCCGTCGGGTCCAACAGCTTTCGATATATCAAGAATATAAAGCAAATCAACAACGCAGAGCTCAATTTTGCGACTAGTTTGGTCGCCATGGCGCCTAAAGATGTCATTTTGCGACCAAACTTTTGTCATAGGGTGCCAAATTGGCGACCAAGTTTAAAAACATAAACTTCCGGAAATGCGGCTCCTCTGTCCTTTAGTTTCTCGATTTGAACTAAGTCGTGACCATGATTAAAGTCAAGACGAAACCTTTCATTATTCACTGTCAATTTAGTACATTTTTTCAAACGCAAATCTGATTTTTTCTTAAATTGTGATCATTTTCATAACAATTGAATCATACATCGATTCAAACGCACAAATGATTGTCATAATATTAAAACTAGATGGTACGGAACCGCATTTCCGCAAGTTTTGCAATATCCAGTGCACAATGTGAGCGAATATTCAACAAATTTCGGCACAAAATACGATAAAATGTGATGTCCGATCAGCTTTGAACACCAGCACAGTTGAAACCCTGATCAGGCTTAGTGGTGAAGGCTCCAGTGTTGAGAAATTTGATCCAAGTGACTCAATAGGTCATTGGTTTAGCACTGATAGGAAAATGGGGAACTACACACACTGGCCATCAGATTGCAGTGATAATGATGATGATAATTAATTAAATAATTATAAAAACACATGTGAATAAATTATTTTATTTTCCTAAAGATGTACATTGGTTTAGAGTGAAATACTAGAAGGGTATCAAAGTGTCCTATACAGCACAAGATCATATACTACCACTTACAAGACAAAATAAAGACATAGACAATTTCACCAACACAAACCACATTTCAAACTCAAGTTGGAGCAATACAAACTCAATAAAACCAGAGTGATATCTGGCTGCCAGGCAACATAATTAGTGTTTGTCTACATTTTTTCACCTGGCTATGGAACTGTTTACTGTAGCATTGAGCTCTGTTGAAAATTTTTCTTACAATTTTTATTTTTTATTTTGAAAGTGCACTTTCATAAAACAATGTATTCAAGATGTCAAATTAGGTCTCTGAATATTGCCAGAATGCAGCATTTTGCACCATTTATCCCATACCCCTGGCGGTAGTAACCACTGTGTTAGTCCAGTGGATCAACCCGCTTCGCCTGTTGAATGTCTTCTTGGCTCCTAAATTTTTTTATTCGCTCCTAGGAGCCAATTGGATCCTGGGTCAAAAATCCTACTTTGAGGCCTGCAACGTCTAATTCAGTAATATTAATATTATTTAGCACGTATTCCGATTCAGATAAAATCAACATTCGCACCATCCATCTCAGTTTGTGCAACAACAAAATTATTAAATAATTCACACTTTATTTTATTATCATAAATAAGCTCATCATTAACTTTGATGGGGGGAATGATCTCTTTTTTTATTTTTAAAATTTGATATTTGTTCAGCTATTCTCCACCAGTCTTTTGTTGATGTACAGTGTACTGTCGTCATGCAATTTTTCCCTTATTGCCATAACCATTTATTGTAAATGTGTTCGTGCAAATAAAATATTGTCTATTTAACTTCTTAGCTCTAAATCTTAAATTTAATCCAACCTTAGCCTGACTAATAAAATAACAGCTGTCATTACAGTAAAACCTGTATAAACTTACCAGTATCACTAGAGTCATTAATAATTGACTGGGGTAATTTTGTTCAGTAATTTTGAAAATACGTGTTTTGTCTATCTTGAAAAAATGATTTTTAAGAGGAAGGATAATGGAATTTACTGAGATGCATTCCCCGTGCATACTGTTTTCCAATCAGAATCAAATTAATTCATGGTAGCAATACTTTTGTTTGATACCTCATTATTATTGGTGCATTTTATCTCTATCACTTGTTAAAATATGGTTACAAAAATATTGTTACCCATATCAAAATTCTGGCTTCCATCAATTATTTCTTAAATGAACTATTGAATACACTTGGCGATACTTCTAGGTGAAAAATTACACATTTTTCCATTTTGATTCGTAGGCTTTCTAGATATATTCCCATACATTCCAAAATATGACACAAAATCTGGATTGCAGAAGATCATTGAATTTCATTGTTTTATTTTGTTTTGGGTAAGTTTTTAATGTTTCGCCTTACTGTGTTTTGCATACATTGTAACCTTGTTTTGTTTAACATTTCTTTTTTACTGTAGTGTAAAATATTGTCTTGTTGTTTGAAATATGCATATTAAATCATAGTTGCGGGCCCTAATCTCATTGATATTAGTCTTCTGAAGACATTTTCTGCTCTGATGTTTGCAACAACAACACATGCTTTATTTATATAGATATAGTCATGATAGTGTCACATACTGTATACTAGTCCGAGATTCCTCTGTCGTTTAACGGCATTGATAATCTTGCTGTAGCCGTTCAACGACAGAGGGTGATACATACGGAAAACAGCGGATTTGCTTCTCCAACTCTGGGTCAGCACATTTCCACGTTTCGTGGCTATCGGATTTTATTTTCTATCATAAACCTTATATAAATCGCTTCACCAATCATTTTTCTATTCATTCATAAACATCTTACCCTCAGAAAGTGGTGCTACACTCCATTACAGCACGATTTTGCCTTAGAACCTATGATTTCGACATTTGTCTTCCATTTTTCAAACATTTGTCACGTGACTACGAGAAAACTACGATTACCGCAATGTATCATGGGAGATAATTTGCATATAAACAAACAAACAAATATTTTTATTGCCAATCATAGGCGCCTGTTAAGGCAGAACAATTAACATAAAATTTAATACAGTTGATTATATTGATTGGTAATGATTTTAACAGCAAATTTAGTGAATTACAGATAACCATAAGAAAAAAAAAATGTAGTACCTTGTCCAAAAACAAAAAGGGGGAACGTAACACATGCTCTTTCCGAAGCCCGTTGGTAACACTCTGCCATTGAATCTTTTCTTTCCAACACATTCTGTATAATTTCCTTCTGCTCTTCTTTGATCTGTAGATGGACTGTTTGTCCTGCAGAATACGCTTAAATGTATCGTCTTCCATGTGATTTGAATGTTGTTTACGTATGCAAATAATGCTCCAAATAATTTGGCACGCTGCATTAATTAGCTCCCATCATGCAATGCGTTGCTGTCATCATTCAGTTAGTATCGCGAGATCACGTGTGTAGATTCGAAAATGGAAGTCAAATGGCGGAATAATAGGATCTAAGGCAAAATCGTGCTGTAATGGAGTGTAACACCACTTTCTGAGGGTAAGATGGTTATGAATGAATAGAAAAATGATTGGTGAAGCGATTTATATAAGGTTTATGATAGAAAATAAAATCCGATAGCCACGAAACGTGGAAATGTGCCGATACTATGGCTGTGAGGCAAATTTGATGGTTTCCGTATGTATCACCCTCTGTCGTTGAACGGCTACAGCAAGATTATCAATGCCGTTAAACGACAGAGGAATCTCGGACTAACTGTATACATATTTCTGATAATATTCTGGTTACTGTTCAGTGTGTTAGTGTTACTGTTAGAAAATAAAATCGAAGGAATTCTAAATCAAAACAATTCATTTGCTAAAAGTAATATAGCTACATATATATGTCTTCTACGTTGATCATAATAATATTTAAGTTTTCTTACTTTCTGGCATTTTCAAAAGATTTTCTTTTGCCCTCAGCTCTGACAAACAAGACAATATCAGGGGAGACAAAATTTACAGAATAAACTAAAGGCTAGAACTAATAACGGAACAAATCTGTATTATTTTTCAATGGTTTTAATGGCAAATTTTTCTCATATAATAACCAATTCGCAATAAAGAGTATCATTCACTTAAGAAAATATTAATCAAAAAAATATTCCATATAATCTAAAATTGAGCCTTTATTGAAAAATAGAATATTTTCTATAATATAAAACGCGTAAATTCACGCGGTTGTCCGATGTTGAAGATTGGATTCTGAGAATTATTTCTACTTCCGGAAACGTTTTTCATTGGTCAACTCTAGCAGAAGAATCAAAATATCTATTTATTTGAAAAATCAGGCGGTCCCCATTGTATAAATCTGTTTTAGACCTAATTCGTTTGCTGGCTTGAGTCTATGATGTCATTTTCAAAGGCATCAGTCAAACGGTTTAATGAGAATACAGGTGCGTGAAAATGGATTTAAATGTTGAAGCAAAAAGTTGTAACTCCAGTTGTTTCGCAAGATTAAGCACTTTCTTTTCAAATTCAGGTGAAATAATGTCAATGACAAGACAAAACATACACCAGCAAAATCAACTCCATTACATATACATCAAAATATATATACAATATACATCCTACATACTAAAAATAAACAATCTCTATCTACTCAATGTCTAATGATGTACTGTAGTCTGTACATCACTTAAGTTACTATCAACAGTCCTGATCAGAGAGCCTTGCACAGGTCAGAGTGGGAAGTTATCAGGTCCATTCTCCCTAAATACACTTTGTTCCATCTGCTATCTCTAATAGTACTAATATGTATATAGTGTTCTCATACCTGTTAACCCTCCCCCTTTTCGCGGGAGTCTCCCGCGTAAGAGCTTTATCTCCCGCATGGACTGGGTCTCATGCGCGGGAGACATTAATCTCCCGCACACACCTTTTCCTCCCGCACGATGTCCCCCCAACAAAAAAATCAAGTACAATAAAATCTTTACCTACATTTTGCGATCAATATTTCTGGAAATTCCCCATTTGGAACTCCTACGCTGATGAAAAACGCCGAGAGATACGAATGGTAAAGGTGTTTAAATGATATCCGGTTATTGATCTGTTTGACACCTTTACAGGTAAATTGGGTCATGGAGATTAATTAAGGTGTTGATGATTATACAACAATTATCCACTGATTGACAGTTAATTGGGGATAAGGAAGTGGGTTTGTTGCACACGCTTAGATGATTAGAAGTATGATAGCGGCAATTAAAAATAGTTATAAACCGTTGTGCAAACAGGAGTCGGACAACCTTTGATGCCGAGGAAAATTTCTTATTTCGATCAAACGTGCAATGAATTCATCTCGGATTGAGTTGTTATGGCTTGTTTGGGACCAAAGCCGATCAAAGTATTATTTAAGGACTAAGTTCCAGGATGGAATTGATAAACCACAAAAATGCCAAAACGTATGCTATCACTCAACGCACCAGCAGCAAAGTGACTTTTTAATTTTAGTGCTCTATGACTTTATTGTTCAGAGCATTCTGTCTTCATTGTTATTGCTTTGTTATAACCTTATGATTATGAATAAATTATAAATACAGTTTTTATCCTTCATTCATCATATGAAACACTACTAATAAGACAGAAATGTAAACAATATATATTGAAATGGGATGCAGTTGGTTCAATACTGAAACAAACAAAAAGAAAACATCAATTAACAATAAAAACATGCATCAAATACATCAATAAAAAATCTCCAGTTATGAGACCAAATCTCCAGCCAAAAATTTACAAATCTCCAGTTGTAGCATAGCAACTCTATCACATGTATGCAACTACAAGGTACAATTTTGTGCGTTTAAAGGCGACACACAAAATCTCCCCCTTAGAAGAGTTGGTAGGGGGGGAGATCTCCCCCCTAGCAGTTCCCAGAGGTTAACAGGTATGTGTTCTTTTTCGGGTGTCTCGAAAGTGAATCCAGAACAAAGAAGAAGAGTCCAGAAGCACAAAATGATATTTAAATGCATGGTTATGATTTCTATCAAATAAATTTCATATATATATTATAAATTACAGTGGCTTTTAAGGTCCTTACAGTGGAAATTGGGGAGAGACCAGAAATATTCGTTATCGGGCGATTGTAAAAGGAATGTCAATTACAGGACCTGCATAAGATATCCGGATTTGGAGCAATGCCAATCACGTTTTAGTTTATTTAAATTTTTAATCAATGTTTCAACATTTTTAATTTCCTGGATCATATCTGATAGTTTTGATGGGTAACAAAAATTCACGATTTTAACAAAAAGAGAGAAAAAGAAAAAATAAGTAAGAACATTGATACATGTATATAGTTTTTTTGTTTGTTTTTTTTTGTATAAAATTTACAAATTTTATAACAAGAATATAATATATATGAAATAACTATTTATTTTCATTTTCTTAACTTTCTTTTTTAAAAGTTATCGCTAAACTACTTATTTATCTGGAATTTTTCATGCGCGTTTCGTAATTGACATTTCTTTTACAATCGCCCGATAATGGATATTTCTGGTCTCGCCCCAATTTCCACTGTAAGGATCTTAAAAGCCACTAATTTATAAAATATATTTGAAATTTATTAAAAACATAAATTTATTTGATAAAAATCATAAAAATGTATTTTAATTACATATTGTGCTTCTGGGCTCATCTGGACTTTTGTTCTGGACTCACTTTCGAGGTGCCATTTTTTTTCTGATATTCATAACGTCTGCCCAGTTATATGTTTGGTTTGGCATTTTACTCACAAGTACCAGTACTTGCATGACTGCATCATTTCACTGAGAAGGGAGGTTGGGTCGATAAAACTAACCCTGCCACTTTTTATTGACGTGTCGGTACCAAGCCAGTAGGGTCAGAGATTGTGTGTTTAGGGTGTCAATTTTGCCTCTTTCTACGACTTTGCTATTGGATTTTGGAACTGTTCAGTGTTCTGACTGATATTTTTTTGTTTATTACACTGTATCCATTTGCACTTTGTATCCCTGGCTAGGGCTGAATATGCCTATGCAGAGTATCATCTGAATTATGTTTTTGACTACCGATGTACTTTTTACATAGATCCATTCCACATTCATTAATTTTCAATATAAGCACAACTTTTTGACCTCAACTGGTCACTCGCTGAAGAGATTTTATTCACAATTTTACAAAAATCAGTAATATTTTTTACATAATTCATTCCTGGTATCAAGCAATAAAAAGGAATTAAATGTTTTTTCAATGCACTAACATCATAACATCCCAGGACTTCAATATTTTTCAAGTGTACCAGTACTTACACTATTTACAGGTGGTGCTTTTTCTTAAAATGTGAACATTTTTTATGAATATCATTATCTTATGCAGCACTCTTTGAAATTAGGAGGTACCAATAACCATTGTAAGTGGGTAAAGATACCTGGTGCCGCTCCTTATTGAAAGGCCTGAGCATCCCGTTTTTGGTCATATGAGATATAATCTATCATTCATTTTTGCCACCCTATCATTTGTATTTACAGTAAGACAGTTAAATAAATTAGACAACAGCTCTCAGTGTACATGTATGTTCAGATTTGGTAGGCTCGTCTCTGATTTAATTTGACAGTTGATAATATGACCTCTGACATGACCCTATACAGGATGTCATTACATGTTAATATATAACTGACAAAAGATCCAACAAAAATCTAATTTTAATTAGGTCTGATCTCGAGAGAATATAAATACCAATATCTTCTTGTAAATATATAGGAGATTCTAAAAATGTTGACAGCTAACTGATACTGTCTTGGGAGAAAACAGTTGTTAGCTTAAGACTACAGGTAGAAGGAAATCAACATTTATACTGCAAATCAATTAACACTGATAAGTCATTCAAATGGTTTGGTTTTGTGGTGTTTAACACCACTTTCAATAATATTTCAGTTTTATAGGTGTAGAAAACCACCGACCTGTCACAAGTCACTAACAAACTTTATCACATAATGTTGTATCGAGTACACCTCGTCATGAACAGGGTTCAAACTCACAACTATAGTGGGGATGAGCACTGATGTGATTCAGATTATGCTGTAGTGACAGATCTCTTTATTGTTTAAATCTTTAGAAGCTATGTTAAACAGGCAAAATTCATCAGGGTTAAATTTCATATGAATGTCTTATGTTTGATAGGTTGTGCTCCACCAGTAGGATCTTATGATCCAAAACAGAAGGAAAAAACAGGATCGTTGCCATTTGATAAAGGTGGTGACAGATTCAAGGCCCCTAAAGGTAAAACAAAAGAGTAATTTATGTGAATACAGTCTAACCTGCCTTACCGGTCACCTCTGTCTAACGATCACTTTTAGACCTGCCCAACTAATATTACTATATAATTTAACTCTTTTCAACGGTCACCTCTCTAACGTGGCCAACGGTTACCTATTTCATGCGTGACTTGTGAGATCGTCTTCTAATAACAGCCATTTTGGACATCTTATCACATGACATAATGTGTACGATCGATCACATGATACGGTTACTTTTAAGATAATAAATAATCGCCGAAGGGAAATACAACTAATTGAGTTGGGTAATTTAAATGTTAAATAAACAGAGATAAAAAGAGATCCTAATAAACAATTGAATAGGTGTAAACAGTGTTCATTGAGGCTCATTAAAATAATCTTTATGAAAACAGTTGCAATAAAAGTTTGTCGGAGACGAGATGTTTCAAAGCCGTATTTTAGCGTTAAATTAGAAACACGAAGCTATTAAAAAATGCAAAGTGGGAAAAGTGGCCGTTAAGTATTTTGAAAGTGATTTTGTTGAAAAGTAATACATTACGGTTTTTAAAGAAACTTTAATTTCGTTCAATAACAAACAACAATGGCCCATTGGAAAGTGAACGAAATCCGACTGTGCTATGAGAAATGTTGACCAAACCTTTTGTCAGAAGTTACTTTCAGCAGAACGAACTTTTGATTTATTATTTTCTCATTTCTGTTGCATAAAATCCTAGCTCTCGTATTTAATATGTTCATATATGCGAAGGTGGGCCATTCAAAATTCGTTGAAATGCACGGGGTATTTCATACTCGACACCGGGTTAATATTACGATCTATCGAACTGTTTATTTACATGCAGACAAATGTATGTGTAAACGTTAATGCATATAAATGCATTTAAAAAATAAACTTTGAACTACATTATTCAACATAGTTTATGTTCATTTACATCCATAAATACATGTACAAAATGTATTACGTGAAAGTGTTTGGCAATCCATCTGATGACAACTTTGGTCCATTTTTAGTGAACTTCTTTTAAGAGGTCACCTCTCTTGAGAAGTCACTTTTGACATTTCCCATGAGTGACCGCCTAAGACAGGTTTGACTATATAAATATTTTTTTTTTTTAAGTGAATGTAGGAAAAGTTTGGTATTTTTTTAATATAGAACATATATTGTTCATTTCATGACAATTTTTTAGGACACTTCATTCAAAATAATATAATTTTGTTAAATGTTTTAATGATAAATACAGATCCAGTGTATATGAAGCTTGAAATACTCAAAATGATTAGAATACTTGTAGTTTTTCCTATTTTTGAAACTAGTGAGAAATGTATTGCAACATTTTTAATATATACGGTAAAACCCAGATTCCTTTATTTATCGAAGTTACTTGTATCTGGTGCTTTGAAACATCTCTAGTAAGCTAGAACTTGGTATGTGTCACAACACCAAGCTATTAAACTCAGTGTCAAAATGAGATCCCAAACTGTCTTGTTCTGGAGGCATTCACACCAATAAACATTATTATTATCTACAAAAAAAAACACAAAAACAAATCAATTCAGGTAAAATTTTAATGCCTTTCTGTATTTCAAACTATTTTTAGCTGAGTTGCGACTAAGTCGAACTCAGCTTATAATATGATGAATGTTGTCCGGGCGTCAACTTTTTCGTTTCCGCACAATATCTTAAGAATGAAATGTCTGATCTAAATGAAACTTGGTACACACATGCCTGGTGGTGAGAGGAGGAAGCCTATTAATATTGAGGTTTGTAGGACAAAGGACAAGGTCACAACTTTTAAAAATAGAACAAAAATTTGATAAGAACGAAATGTTGGATATAAATGAAACTTGCTACACACATGCCTGATGGTGAAAGGAGGAAGCCTAATGATATTGAGGTTTGTAGGACAAAGGACAAGGTCACAACTTCTAAAAA
Organism: Bathymodiolus brooksi; assembly: GCA_963680875.1. Lineage (NCBI taxonomy): Eukaryota > Metazoa > Mollusca > Bivalvia > Mytilida > Modiolidae > Bathymodiolus > Bathymodiolus brooksi. Next base: position 68,992,602 of record OY804582.1, read on the forward strand.
TAGAACAAAAATTAGATACTTTTTTGTTTCCGCACGATATCTTAAGAACGAAATGTCGGATCTAAATGAATCTTGGTACACACATGCCTGATGGTGAGAGGAGGAAGCCTATTGATATTGAGGTTTGTAGGTCAAAGACTAAGGTTCAGAATTATAACTAGGCATTGTCCATCCATTTGTTCGCAACTCGGCTTGTGTGTTACTGATTTTTACTTTCTACAATGAAGTTTGATGTTTTTGACGTATTTATAATCACCTGTGTTTGGATATTATAATATTTGTATTGTTTACATAGTGTGTTTCCATTTTAATTCATAAAACAAGAGAGACACACAGAATATATTTAATATGTATTTTGTGCCTTTGTGCAGATGGGAATTTATTTAAAATTTGCAGATTTTTTTTATATTCCACATAGAGTTATTTGACATGTACAAAAAAGGAACATATGTATCTATTTGCAAGTACAGGGTTGGAAGGCATGTTTTTGACTCAAGCATGTTCAAATAAACAGTATTAAATTTACAAAGATTAAGAGTGAGAAAAGTTGGGAATTAACTGATTTTATTTGTGGTATTAAATTTAAATGTGCTTAAGCACAAACACATTTATATTTACATAATGTCATATAATTTAACAGTTGTTTATGTTTATATATATTTTTATTTTTCAAACACAGACATTTTACCAGGACCAGGGGCTTTTGACATAGACACACCAGTAAAGAAACCACCTTTAAATGCTTCCACTTGTAGTAATGGGGTAAGCTTAAATTGACAACATGTGCAATCCTCACGATGAGCACTGGTCTTACAGTCCAAGACCAGTAAAACTTTGTTCGGACCAGTAAATTTTTCAGTTTTTTTAAAGAACTATTTAATAATAAATTCAAGAATTGGATTCGGACCAGTAAATTCAAATTTACATTTCGAGGACTGACATGTGTCTTCTTTTGAGAATAATCTATCTCACTAATATTGTTGGAATTAATACTTTTTCCCCGTATTTTTTAAATTGATTTACATTCCTTTGAATTAGAGGGCAGTAATGACACCATCATAAAAGTTTTATTTTAGGTTGGAATGTTGAATAAATATTAAATTATATTACAGAATGTTAAAATTAAGGTATTTAATAATTATAATTCCACCTTATATAATAATGCTGTCTTCTGATTGGTTGATAAAAGGGGTATTTTTTACCAATTCTTAGTTTTTTCCGCTTTTTCCCCATCGGAGGTGTATTTGTCCTTGGGAATTCTGTATACTAGGCAAATACCCTGCTCGTGCAAAAATCCCCTCTTTAAATCGTTTATGACGTGACGGATGTAATTCCGAATTACTCTGGTTTCTTCTTCCAACCAACGATAAAATAAAGAAAAATGACAGACGACAGTGTCAGCCGTTATTTTGAATTTTACAGGGTTAATTTGAATGGTGAAAAAAAAAAAAACTACAATGCTGCTTGCATGCCACTGTTTTACTGGCTGTTAAATATTCGGCAGAATTAAACAAATATATCCTTGTTACTGAGGGTTATTTGCGAAAAATACCGGTTTCGAGAACAGTCTAATTTCCCTTGGCGCTATTGCAGCTCAGGAAATTTGCTTCCTCTCAACCGGTATTTTTCGCAAATAGCCCTCACTAGCAGGATATATTTGTATAGTATTTCATTTTTTCATCAATATTTTCGTTTTCTAAATATGTTTAACATGTTTCATTTCAAGGGTGAAAAAAAGAAAGTACACAGATCATCTGAGAGTTTAGCAGAAATGGCCAAGATTAAAGATTTAGAAAGAGAGGTGAAGAGAAAATATATTAGGGTGTCAGTTTAGTTATTAATAAAACAATGTTGTTGAAGAGAAGAAATTATAAAACAGATGATTCTCTGTATCTGTAAACTATTACATATAGTGCACTAAAAGTCGCTCCTTTATTTAAGACGCAGGGCCGAAAATAAGAGATTTATTTGCTTTTTTACATATACAAAACATGATAAAGTTTGTCAGTGACTTACGGTAGGTCGGTGGTTTTCTCCTTGTACTCGGATTTCCTCCACCAATAAAACACCATCACAATATAGCTGAAATGTTGTTGAAAGTGGCGTAAAACACCATAAACCTAATCTGTAGTAACATATAGGTTACAGAGTTATAACGTTTTTAATTTTACATACAATTGTAATGTGCATCTAATGCAGTTTTCATGTTATCTCACTCAAAGAATGTGTAGAAGCATACAGTTATCAAGTTCTTGCTGGTATTCTAAAATAACTTATAGTTTTAAATACAGTTGATAATATTTAACAGAAAACAACAATTATTATTATACCTCACTAACTTCTCATTGGCTTAAATTAAATCACATGACCTGAAACAATTTTAATGTTTTGTGAAAATTAACCCAAACGGGAAACAACTAGTTGTTTATCGGGTGACAACCCTATTGTTTCCCGGTAAACAACCCATTGCGTGTCTCAAAAGTGAAACAACTCTTTCAAAAATTTCATAAAATTTCTAAATTTTCATAAAATTTCTAAATTCTAAAATCAATTTAAAAAAAAAAAATTTAAAGTTCTAAATTTTCAAAAAATTTCAATATTTCAAAAATTTCGAAAAATTTCAGTTTTCATAAAATTTCGAAATTTTAATATTTAGATAATAATATTGAAAAATGATAAAACAATTATAGCCTACCATTTCGGTCAATACTATTGCCTTCTTCAAAAAGAATGAAGATTACCTAAAATTGAAATTGACTGGTTAATAAAAGTATTTAGAAATGGGTGTTTTCAAAATGGACCGGTTTTATGTCAAGGTTAGTCAGAATGGCTCAAGGAAGGTTGTATTGGCCCGAGCAATTTTTGAAATTTTTAGGTAATCTTCATTCTTTTTGAAGAAGGCCATAATGGACCGGTCCATTATGGCTACCTGTCCATTATGGCTTTTACCGGTCCAAAATGTAGTACAAATACTTGTCAAGTGAACAACCAAGTACTTGTTCCAAACAACACTACTAATGTACTCAAATCTGTTGAAAATATTACTGATGGCCGGTTTGTTCCCTATATCACTGGTTGTGTTGTGAACTTTAATATAAACATGAAATAGTTTAACATTTGTTAAAAATTTGTCAAAAGTTATTAAACACACATTTTGTTTAAATACATGTATTTATTTAAATGCCCAATCCTTGGTCTGTTGTTCGATATAATAAAACAGTTATTGCCTTCAATGGATTGTAAACATCAGAATTGTTAACCCTCAAGGGGTTGTTTCCCTCGGGAAAATAACCCCCTTCAGGTTAACAATTCTGGATATTTACATCCATTGAAGGCAATAATTGTTTATTATCCCCTCGCCAACGAAGTTGCGAAGGGATATAGTAATGCTACCGTCCGTCCTTCCGTAACATCCTTGTGACCACTCTAGAATCAACATCCTTCAATGGATTTTGACCAAACTTGGTACATACTTAGTCCTTAGGAGAGTCTGGAACCCTATTGATTTTCAAGGTCATAGGTCAATGTCACCGGGTCAAATTTTTACCACGTAACATCCTTGTGAACACTCTAGAATCAACATCCTTCGATGGATTTTGTCCAAACTTGGTACATACTTAGTCCTTAGGAGAGTCTGAAACCCTATTGATTTTCAAGGTCAAAGGTCAAGGTCACCGGGTCATATTTACCGTGTAACATCCTTGTGAACACTCTAGAATCAACATCCTTCAATGGATTTTGACCAAACTTGGTACATACTTAGTCCTTAGGAGAGTCTGGAACATCATCCTTCAATGGATTTTGACCAAACTTGGTACATACTTAGTCCTTAGGAGAGTCTGGAACCCTATTGATTTTCTAGGTCAAAGATCAAGGTCACCGGGTGAAATTTTTACCATGTAACATCCTTGTGAACACTCTAGAATCAACATCCTTCAATGGATTTTGACCAAACTTGGTACATACTTAGCCCTTAGGAGAATCTGGAATCCTATTGATTTTCAAGGTCAAGGTCACCAGGTCAAATTTTTAGGCGAGGGGATATGCCATGCTTTGTGTTGCCCTTGTTTTACTTAGGCCTTGGTACATTATGTTTATTGTAGATGGTAGTACAGTTTAATGTATTTGGATATCACCTTTAATTTTTGTTAATAGATTAAAAAGCTTGTCCAGGAAAGAGTTAATCAAGATAAACTGCTAACTCAGAGAGAGAGTGACATTATCAAACTAGAAGGACGTTTACAAGTGACACACACAGATAAGATATCACTGCAAGCTAAAATAGCTACATTAGAGAAAGAGTTGAAAGAAGTCAAGAAAGGCAATGACGTATTCAAGAATAAGGTTTGTTTCTTACATTCAGTTGTTTTTTTACATTGTAATATCTTGTTGTTGTTTTTTTAATCCATGGGTAAATTTTGTGATTGTGAAGAATTTTATACCATTTGAAATACTACAAAGTGGTTGATTGGTATCATGGTAGTATGCCTAGTCTAATGTCTCTAAATTCAGACTGCCCAGTTATAGCTGAAATATTGTTGAAAGTGGCGTTAAACATCATAAACCATCTAAATTCAGTTCCTGTGCAAACTTTGCTGATTGTACAAGTTAGCACTTATAGTATTTTGAAACTGAAACAAATGTTTAAAAATATTTTAAATATTGCCATAGTTGCGATATACTGTCTTCTTTAAAAATATTTTAAGTAAATAAAGCAGACAACATTAAAATATGGTTGTAGATGAATACAGCTGATTCAGCAGCCAAGAAACAGGAAAATCTACAGACAGAGTTATCTTCCTTGAAACACCAGGTGGAGTGTAAAACCAAGGAAATAGTTAAAATAAAACATGAATTAGAGAATGCACAGAGTCGTCAGTTAGCTGATCTTCAGATATTTGAGAATGTTGTTAAATCATTGGAACAGAGAGTACAACAGTTTGGTTTGTATAATACATTGTTGCTTATAATTTACACCCTGTACATTAATATCTTATTTTTTGGGGACAATCCTTAAAAATGGTTGGCTTGCTGTGTCACAACCCACAATTTGAGAAGTGGTTAGGTAGATAGGCAATTTATTTGACATTTTCTTCAAAATTAAAAAAAAAACAAAAAACAATAAAATGTTTTGGTAAAGGAGATTTTCATGATTCAGTCATGAAACAACAAATCAACATATTTGATGGATGTCCTGCAACTTTTTTTAAAATAATTTTGAGGGATTTTTAAAGGCAAAATGCAATGTGTTTGACCTTTACAGATCTTGGGACAAATCCTCTTAATAGTCAAAGATCGACCAAACTCTTGCTAAACTCTAGTCTGTTTACATTATTGTATGTTCTTTTATAATGTACTTATTTGTTACATATAGCAATTATAACAAAATGTATGAAAATTGTCATCGTTCCAACAATTATCGTAGCTTTCAAGATAATAGCAATTAGATCCAATATATTTAAAATTGGATATTTCTTCTATCTATTTTGTTTTGGTCATCTATATATATAATTAATTGTTCATATATAACTTTGTTATGATTATATTGTAGATTTAAATGAAGAAAGAGCTGATTCCAAAAATGGCTTGAAAATAGCAGGTACTAATTAAACGAAAATCTTGAAAAAGATTGGTTTACAATTTCTTATTAACCTACAGATCTATTGTTGTATTTTTACATAGACATAGATGACAACCCATTTCATAGTTATTGCCAATCCAGAAAGAGGATGGAACTTCTTTGATTTGGTTGATACAACCCTCCTTTGTGGATATCTAATGCTTGTACAGGAAATGTGCAATGCACAAATCTTGTACTAAGGATAAGTTTGTAAGTGGTACTTTGTGTTTAGAGAATGCCATTCAAGTTTACTAGACACAATTGGATATTTTTGCAGCTCTGAATAGACATCATGTTGTGAAATAGTCTTTAGTGGCCAATCCATCATCTTCTTTTTATTCCCCTGTTGCTAAACGTCAGGAGCAGTAAGTTTTATCCATGTCCGTCCGTATCGCCTATCTGGTATCTGCTTAATAGTATAAGTTCCCCATAATCAAATAATTTGAAAGTTATATGCATTGTCAGGAACCATAAAAGATAGGCCAAGTTTGATTTCAGACTTTACAACTTTTTCAGTTCTGGAGTTATCCCCCTGTATATTATAACTGGAAGTGGGGAGGGTATTTGTGTCCTATGGACATGTTTTTCCTTTCCTGTGACCCATTCACCTTTTAAGATACCTGTATACATACTGAATGTGTTTAAAGTTTTATCCATCAGAAAGATAGCTGAAATAATTGTTACTTGACGTTGGTCAACAATCAATCACTTTTTGTGATATCTTGAATTTTGAAAATTTAAATAAAATAAAATTTGAATATTTGGGCAACACAAAGAAACTATATAAGTTGTGCTGTATGCAGCATTTTGGTTTGGTTTATCATGTTTATCACCATTTTCAACAATATTTCAGTTATTATTATATTGTGGCGGTCAGGTTTATTGATGGAGGAAACCGGAGTACCCTGAGAAAACAGACCTGCCGCAAGTCACTGACAAACTTTATCACATGATGTTATATCGAGTACACCTCGCCTGAGCTCTATTCGAACTCACAACATTAGTGGTGATAGGCACTGATAACATAGGTAGTTGACAATCCAATTATAATATGATCACACCGGCCCCTTGAACCATATTTGAAATAAAAAGTTAGAATTGAAACGTGATAAAATTAAAACAAAAGAGATTCAGATTTCAGTATTTGGGCCACACAGTGAAATCATGTTTGTTGTGCTATGTGCACAATGTTGGAAGTAAAAAGTTAGAAAAAAAATTTCTGTTTATTTGACCTTTTTGAATTTTCAGGGTCTAAATTAAATGTAAAGGAAGAGAAATTGAGTAAAACAGAGACCAGTCCAATAAGTGCTGAGGTATGTTAATGTACTTTAAAATATATTTGTTAAGGATTGTTTTTAAGTTATTTGTTATCATTGTATCACAGGAACATGTCATATTTTTACAGGAACATGTCATATTTTTACTTGTTGGCTCACCAATTTTTCAGCTATATCATGGCAAGAACACATTACATTTTGATGAGATGATGATGTCCCCTTTGTAATAGACCAACAAGCTTAGTTGGATTTTTATAGACCTAGCTCACTGAAACAACAGTCAGCAAAGACGTGTCGCTCCACTCGGATGCATTATTCTGATTCCATGCCAACCAGTCTTTTCTTTTACTCCTTAAGGCTGCATGCTTAATGGAGAAGCAACAAATACTTAATTTTGTCTTTGGTTTGACCCGAAATTCTAGGATATACCACACTCGAGGCGAGCATGCTAACTATTACACCACCAATGCTGTTCTTTTGGGAAGTCAGTTTATATATTGATATGTGGTTAGTGGGCATTTTATAGCTATTTGCAGATACTTGTAATTGAAAATTAACTGAAAATTGTATTGGTAGGTGGACAATGGAAAAAGTGCCTCCCAACTCCGATACATCTCTTCCTGAAATAGCTCTAAAATAATGGAAAAAGTGCCTCCCAACCAGACTTTTTGAGAGAAAAAAATTCAATATGTCCTGCACCCAATAATTTTCTGCAGGACCTACTGAAATTGTGCAGGACCAGAATTTACAAAATTCTAAAATTTAAACGGAATCGGTGATGGGGAACAATAAAAACCAGACCCGCCATGTTCTCAAATATAAACACACGAAATGGTCGTGTTGATACATCACAGCCAGTTTAAACTATAAAAATACAATGATTAATAGAATTACCATGGAAACAGTTGCATGTTTAAGAAGTAAATATCATTTGAAGCAGAATCTAATTCCGAGTTTACCGTGATCGTTCCGGCATACCAGTTGCATTTTTGATTTCCGGTGCAATACAAAATACACAAACAGAAAATTTTGTCGGACACCAGGACCGGCATTCATGTCAGTATTGCCGGTCCTTGTGATTTTCTGGCCGCTCGGTCCGATGGTCCGACGAATTTCAAAAAGTCTGCCCAACCCAGATACACGGTAACACCTCTTCCTGAAATAGCTCTAAAATAAAGGATTTATTGATACAGCGAAACCTGTCTATACTGAACAGTAAATAAAGGAAATCTTTTTTAATTTAATCTGTATAAATTGAATATACCTGTCTATTGTGAACACTAAAGCTGGACCAAAGATGTTCTATTTAGACAGGTTTCATTGTATTTAAAATGTCACTATCTGTTGTAAGGGCACGGATGGCTCAATGAGCTAGGTAGTTGTAGGGCACGGGTGGCTCAATGAGTTAGGTAGTTGTAGGGCACGGGTGGCTCAATGAGTTAGGTAGTTGTAGGGCATGGGTGGCTCAATGAGTTAGGTAGTTGTAGGGCACGGGTGGCTCAATGAGTTAGGTAGTTGTAAGGGCATGTGTGGCTCAATGAGTTAGGTAGTTGTAGGGCACAGATGGCTCAATGAGTTAGGTAGTTGTAGGGCACGGGTGGCTCAATGAGTTAGGTAGTTGTAGGGCCCGGTTGGCTCAATGAGTTAGGTAGTTGTAGGGCACGGGTGGCTCAATTAGTTAGGTAGTTGTAGGGCACAGATGGCTCAATGAGTTAAGTAGTTATAGGGCCCGGTTGGCTCAATGAGTTAGGTAGTTGTAGGGCACGGGTGGCTCAATGAGTTAGGTAGTTGTAGGGCACAGGTGGCTCAATGAGTTAGGTAGTTGTAGGGCATGGGTGGCTTAATGAGTTAGGTAGTTGTAAGGGCATGTGTGACTCAATGAGTTAGGTAGTTGTAGGGCATGGGTGGCTCAATGAGTTAGGTAGTTTTAGGGCCTGGGTGGCTCAATGAGTTAGGTAGTTGTAGGGCACAGGTGGCTCAATGAGTTAGGTAGTTGTAGGGCACGGGTGGCTCAATGAGTCAGGTAGTTGTAGGGCACGGGCGGCTCAATGAGTTAGGTAGTTGTAGGGCACGGGTGGCTCAATGAGTTAGGTAGTTGTAGGACATGGGTGGCTCAATGAGTTAGGTAGTTGTAGGGGCCCGGGTGGCTCAATGAGTTAGGTAGTTGTAGGACATGGGTGACTCAATGAGTTAGGTAGTTGTAGGGGCCCGGGTGGCTCAATGAGTTAGGTAGTTGTAGGACACGAGTGGCTCAATGAGTTAGGTAGTTGGATTACCGAACAACTCATACAAGCCTATCAGAAATATGGCGCCCAGCGTTGTAAATTACAAAAAAGGGTACAAGTGATAAAGTTTACCAGTTGCTTGGCCATGGTCGGTGGTTCTCTCCAGGTACTCCGGCATCTTCCACCACTAAAACTGGTCGCCATGATATAGCTGAAATATTGCTGAAAGTGGCATTAAGCACCAAATATCAAATTATCAATATCAATATATGTTGTCATGAAATTGTAGAAGCTACAGAAGAGATTTAACCTAGCCCTGTGTGAATTTGACAGTAAAATACAACAATATAAAGACAGAATGGACAACAGATATAGTGTGATGATGGAGGATAAACAATCACTAGAACACAATCTGAAACAAGTACAGGAAGAATTAGACATGGCTGTAGAAAAATCTGACAGTTTAGAACAGAGCAGGTAAATCCTACTAGAACTAGAAAACAATCTTAAACAAGTACAGGAAGAATTAGACATGGCTGTAGAAAAATCTGACAACTTAGAAAAGAGCAGGTAAATCCTACTAGAACTAGAAAACAATCTGAAACAAGTACAGGAAGAATTAGACATGGCTGTAGAAAAATCTGACAACTTAGAAAAGAGCAGGTGAATCCTAAGACAAGACAACTAACAGCACAAAACTAATAGGCAGTCTTTGCCTTAATTTTGCTCACCTATTGCCCGAAAGCCAAATTTAGAAATTCTATTGATTAAGACGTATTCTTTCATAATTTTTACTTGTCCAAATCCAGTTTTACTTGTCCTGGGCTTCAGGCAAGTGGGTTAGCGAGAAGACTGAATAGATCCTTAATCAGGTTCTGTTAAAAGGGATAGTCAAAAATATTTTAAGATAGAATTTGAGACAAATTTGTCAAACCTTTATGCCAGGCATTGTTAATTTCTTATGCCAAAAAAGGAAATTTTACTTGATATTACAGTGCAAAAAAGTTGTATGGTTTCAGTTTGTTAATGGGAGATTACAGCTGTAAAGACAATACAATCTTGGCAAGTGGTTGCAAAGGGTTGACATATATTTCTCTATAAATGAACTAGAAGTCATGGTTAAAAATGTTTCAGTGGTATGATAACATTCTTCGAAATTAGACTTTCGAATTTACTGGCCAGAAAACTTCAAAATTAGAATATTTATATAGATTCTATTGAAAAAAATTGGCAAAAGTCACTGGTCTGAATCAATTTTCACTGGCCGTGGGCCACCAGACCACTGCTAAAGTCGATGACTGATAATTTGGCAACATTCAATGTTGACAAGAAATGTTCTATTAAGTCCTAAAATGTTATTATGACATCTATCTATTATAGGTGTTAGGGTTATGGTGTTTAATGCCACTTTCAACAATATTTCAGTTTTATTGGTGGAGGAAACCAGAGTACCAAAGAAAACCACTGACAAACTATCACATAATGTTTTATTTAGTACACCTTGCCTGAGCGGAATTCTATCTATTATAACTTCATGTGAAAAACTAATGACCAAGAGATGTTGAGGTCCCCCCTATTAAACTATTGTATATTCAATTAAACTCTCCATTACTCTGGATCATTGTGGTACATTGTTTATACAGATATACAAGATCGACTATGTAGATGTTACTGATGTTGATCAGACATTCTACAATGTCAATATTTTATCTGATTTGTTAACAAATGTCGCAGGCGACTCAATTTTGAAATTTTTAAAAGAAATTAATTTTTTATATTAAAATATAAATACAATGTATATAACATATGTTCTAAATACATGGTCTTATCTTTTTTCTTTTCATTTATTTGTACGTATAATCTGATTTTTTCATACACATTTATTTTTTTGTTTCTAAGGGTTTTGTAGTAGAGGAAATTAGTATATAAATTTTGTTCATTCCTCGATATACGGTAGCTGAAATACTGCTAAAGCTGGCATAAAGTACCAATCAATCAATTTTCCGTAGATGCAATGTATATACATGATAAAAAAAAGTCTTTCGTACATAAGACTGGAAACAACTGAAAGGTTGTGGTTGGTTTATGGTGTTTAACACATCTTTCAACAATATTTCAGTTATATTGTGGCGGTCAGTTTTATCGATGGAGGAAACCGGAGTACCTGGAGAAAACCACTGACCTGTCGCAAGTCACTCACAAACTTTATCGCATAATGTTGTATCGAGTATGCCTCGCCTGAACGGGATTCGAACTCACAACGTTAGTGGTGATAAGATCTGATTGCATAGGTAGTTGTAAATCCAACAACCATACTATCACGACCACAGCGGCCCCTGGGACCAGGGTAAAACGGTAATATATATATAAATAGTTATTGGTAAAATGATCTATTACAGAATAACATTATCAAAGCAATATGAAGCTTTACAGAAAATGATAAAAGATCTTCGTTCTGAGACTTGGAACCAGGAAGATAGGATAAGGTTTGTTTAATGGAAGTTATAACAATTTGTTATTGAAACAAATCTAATGTAAATTTGTGTATGTCCATGTGATTAACAGGAAAATACTGATTAAGGTACCCCCCTAAAAAACAAATAAAAAAACAAAAAGAAAGAAAAAACATGATACATGAGAATGCCACAGATAAACATAAGTACTACTTTATCCCTATGTTATATATACATGTATGTTACACTCCAATCAATAGCTTGATGCTCTACATAGACAAAATATTTGACAATGGTAGCAAATTAACAGACTTTTGACATTTCTTCGTATCTTATCTGCGTATCATGTAGAAAAGTTGTATTTGTTAGATAGGATGTCATAGTTTTTCTGATGTACCACCAAACTATAAAGTACTTGTACAGAATGGGATGTAATTAATAAAATATTCAAACCACAAATTATATTTGTCAAAGAACTTCTATATTTCTGTTAATTTTACAAATTGATAACAACAAAAATACCAGGAAATGTTGATAACAAAGGTACCAGTAAATGAATTCACATAAATACTGATTTTATTTCATTGGAATAAATAAAGTAAAATTATTGTATTTTATATACATTTATATTTATATATTTTAAATAAACTCTATTTATAGATTCTTGAAAGGGGAAGTATTTTCCACAGAAGATAATAGAAAGGAAGAAGGACAGATATTATTTGAAGTTAAAGCTGAGAAAGCCAGCTTAATGGAGAAACTTGATATTCTTGAAGAGTAAGATTATTCTTGTAGATAATATTAATAGGTTATTATACAGTGTTATGTACAATATGGAAATATATTGTACGAGTTTGTATTGTATTGAAAACCTGTATTGGACGAGATGCCACAGGCCTCGAGTCCAATACTGGTTTTCAATACAATACAAACTCGTACAATATATTTCCATATTGTACATAACACTGTATAATGACCTATTTATTATACAGCTGAAATGATCAATACTATAACAACAATTTTATGTTTAACTTTTAATACAGTCTAAATAGAACAACTGCACAACAGTATTTTGTAAGGAAAATGTTCTGTATCATTACAGATCTCATAAACTCTAAAAATGAATTAAAAAGAGCAAAATAACTGATCAACAATTATTCTAAACAACTTTCTTTTTTTTCCCTCAAACTGTTAAATATCGAACAAAAATCGTCATATAACATTTTCCGGTTTGCTTTGTTTACTAGCAGACGACAAATATCAACGACGGACTTATCTGGACGTCCAATACGGAAAAAATACGGCTTCCGGTTGTACAATACGGGAAAAATAATGTACGGTCACATGTCTTAAATGGGTGTTTTTGATTGGATTAAAATTATAGCTGTATAATAAGCAACATTAAAGTCTGACAGCAGCTGACATGAAAATATTTGAATACTCAATGTTCATTCATCGGTAAACTTTTAATATGTCATTTTCCTTCCAATTAGGGACCATCGTGGTCGTGATCATCTTATGATAGTTAGATTTACAACTACCTATGCAATCAGTGCCTATCAACACTAACGTTGTGAGTTTGAATCCAACACAGGCGAGGTGTACTCGATACAACATTATGTGATAAAGTTTGTCAGTGACTTGCGACAGGTCTGTGGTTTTCTCCTGGTACTTTGGTTTCCTCCACCAATAAAACTGACCGCCACGATATAACTGAAATATTGTTGAAAGTGGCGTTAAGCACCAAAAACCACCTTCCAATCAACTGATTCTAAAAATTGGAAATCCCTTTTCGATAAAATAAAATTGCCAGACAGGAATAGTGTGTGGGTTTAGAGTGGGAGTATATGTCTGTTTTTATTACAGATTACAATATTTCTTAACATTTTTACACTAAGCAATTTTTAGGCATTCAACATCTTTATACAATGCTGATTCAACCACATACACAGATAAGTGTCCATGGATGTATGGGGCCCAAATAGATATGAGTGAAAATAGGCAAATAAATCAATATTGACCTGAATATAGGCAGATGTCAGTACAATCTAAATAACATTAGATGTTTTTGTCATTTTATATTTGGCAATACACTAATATTTAACAGTATCCTATTTGGGGTCACATTAGATTTCATATGTTCAACTGACCAATCAGAAATGAGCATCCTAAATCCCTAGGTATCAAAATGGAGTAGACACCAAGAACTATTGTCTGATTGGTTAATATATTTAACAATCTTGCAATATGATTGGATAGAAGATGAATGAAAGGTTAAATGATGTGACCCCAAACTGGATGTTGTTAGATATTGGTACTCGCCAAGGGAAAAAAATAGATTTTACAATAAATTTATTAAGATTGTATTTATTTTTTGGTCTTAAGACTCCCATCGACCTCCTACAAAAGAAGATAATTATATAATAAATCATGTGACACATTTATATCTCTAAGATTGACAATGTTTGTTATATTACAGAGAAAATGGTACACTTAATATGAACATAAAGACATTGACAGAGAAATACCATGTGTTAGAGGGAAGACTAGGTAAGTAAAGTGTGGTAATTCCTTAACTCTTTCTCACACATAAGCGTCTTTGGACACCTTCCCCGTATTTCCGCAGAAGCGCCTCTCGACGTCTCCATATCATTTCCACACAAGCGACTATGGACGCTTTGTTTACATTTTCGCATAAGTGCCTCTAGACGACCCTCTATTTTTAGTGGGTAGTGAAACGAGGTTGTACCCTCGTTTTGGACAGGGAATCCCATCATGAAAGAAATATCATTGGACAATCCAGGAAAACCAAAATTACGTCAGAAATTGGAATGTTCTTTGTTTTATGAATGAAAAATACTGCGTGGTTGATATAGTAAACAAACATGGCGGCATTGCCAACAAACGATCAAATACTGGATAGATATTTTCAATCTTATGACGACGATAGCGATTTTGAAGGGTTTTCTGAAGTGGGATCAGATGTAGACATCCCTAATGTTCTGGATAGCAGTGAGGATGAACAAGGAGACGATGACAGCGAGTCGGAAAATGACGATGAAATCTGGACAAACCGATTTCGAGATGTGGAAGTTCACAACTTCACAGAACGTACAGGACCAGTGTTTCCAGACGGTTTTAATGTGGAAACTGCTTCTCCAAAGAATTACTTTGACTTAATGTTTAATCCAGACATGATTGGAAACATAGTGCGTAACACAAATAATTATGCACGTTGGAAAATGAACCAGAAAGGAGAATCGTTCCACAGGAATAAATATCATTGGCTAGGAGATCCTCCGCTAGTTTCAAACCAGTAAATTATTTATCATAAAAGACATGATGGAATTTTCCATGAAGATCATTTGTTAAAGTTGTAACAACTTCATATCCTAACCCATGCTCACTTTGGTGAGTTCCACGTCCCAGAAAGAAAGGCGGTGTCTGCGTCACACCTCATCCACACTTTTATCCCCCTTTTTATTGGCTTAGCAGGTAAACACTGCTTGAATGAAAGTCTGCCAGTCCACTTAATCATTGCCTCATCAATAGAAATGTTTTTATGAAGTTTGTATTTTGTTGAAAAACTTTGTTTGGTCATATCTAGGACTGGTCTCACTTTGTAAAGTTTGTCATAGTTCTCATCACCCCTATTCGACTCGTTTGCCCGGTCACTGACATGTAGATATTCAGTTAGTTTCTCATATGGACGTATTGTAAATGTTGATTTAATCCCATCATTTCCTATAAAATTGTCCCTGGACCAGTAATCCTTATAGCCAGGCAATTCGTTAATTCCCATGAAGATATTTACTCCGAAATATGCACGAAGTTCATTGTCAGTAATTTCATACCATAATGAATCCATTTAAAAAAAAAATCATATTTATAATTGGACATATTATCCTGGTTCTGAGCCAACCAGTCTTTGCTCTTTCTCCTTAATGCTACATGCTTAGAGGAGAAGCAACAAATACCAATTTTATAGTCTTTTGCTAGACGCGACCAGTGCTCGAACCCATGATCTACCACACTCAAGACAAGCACACTAACCATTACACCACCTATGCTGTTGTGTAATGTTAAGAACAACATATATAGACTCAATGAAAACCTTGTGGCAACAACTCAGTTTTAATCTCATTACTTATTAACTTGTCATTGTTGATCACAACAGCATAAGGAATTGTTTTGTAGATTGAAATTTTCAGTTTTTATATCAAACATTATTCCGATATCGATCCAACTGTTAATGCCTGACTTCGTTTATCCTGTCAACAAAATAGATCGCAAAAAGAGTGAAAAAAAAATGGTTTCTAAGAAAAGTTTGAAGCTACCAAATGCTACCAAATGTGTATTGAAAAGCTATAGCCTTTGAGAACTTTCTAAAGGATTAAATCTGGGTTTTTTTTTACTTCTAATGACCACTGTCCTGGGAACCAGTTGTTTATCAGATAGCATTATGAAACTGTCCCTCATCGGAACCAGTATTTTTTTTTCTCTGAAATAACAGAACTTCAGTGGTTCAAACTTGAACACATTATGACAGTCCTATCGAGTTCGAGCCACCGAAGTTCTACTGTATTAAGAATATAATCAAGTTTGGAAACCTGATTTTATGACCCTTGACAATGTAAAATGTTCTCACTCTTAGCAAATGTAATATATTTACAGATATCAAACCAAATTTATAAACAAGCTATACATATATAAGAATAATATCTCGCTCAAGTGTGAAAAGCAGAACTTTTTTGATTTGTTTGTGTCTTTAGTGTGAACCTGTGGCTAACATGAGACAACATTTCTCCTTCTTGACAGCAGTAGCAACTCTTGTGTGAACCTGTGGCTAACATGAGACAACATTTCTTCTTCTTGACAGTAGTAGCAACTCTGTGTGAACCTGTGGCTAACATGAGACAACATTTCTCCTTCTTGACAGCAGTAACAACTCTGTGAACCTGTGGCTAACATGAGACAACATTTCTCCTTCTTGACAGCAGTAGCAACTCTGTGTGAACCTGTGGCTAACATGAGACAACATTTCTCCTTCTTGACAGTAGTAGCAACTCTGTGTGAACCTGTGGCTAACATGAGACAACATTTCTCCTTCTTGACAGTAGTAGCAACTCTGTGTGAACCTGTGGCTAACATGAGACAACATTTCTCCTTCTTGACAGCAGTAGCAACTCTGTGAACCTGTGGCTAACATGAGACAACATTTCTCCTTCTTGACAGCAGTAGCAACTCTGTGTGAACCTGCGGCTAACATGAGACAACATTTCTCCTTCTTGACAGCAGTAACAACTCTGTGAACCTGTGGCTAACATGAGACAACATTTCTCCTTCTTGACAGCAGTAACAACTCTGTGAACCTGTGGCTAACATGAGACAACATTTCTCCTTCTTGACAGCAGTAACAACTCTGTGAACCTGTGGCTA
Source organism: Bathymodiolus brooksi (assembly GCA_963680875.1). NCBI lineage: Eukaryota > Metazoa > Mollusca > Bivalvia > Mytilida > Modiolidae > Bathymodiolus > Bathymodiolus brooksi. The sequence goes on from OY804582.1 coordinate 69,009,616, forward strand.
ACATGAGACAACATTTCTCCTTCTTGACAGCAGTAGCAACTCTGTGTGAACCTGTGGCTAACATGAGACAACTTTTCTCCTTCTTGACAGCAGTAACAACTCTGTGAACCTGTGGCTAACATGAGACAACATTTCTCCTTCTTGATAGCAGTAGCAACTCTGTGTGAACCTGTGGCTAACATGAGACAACATTTCTCCTTCTTGACAGCAGTAGCAACTCTGTGAACCTGTAGCTAACATGAGACAACATTTCTCCTTCTTGATAGCAGTAGCAACTCTGTGAACCTGTGACTAACATGAGACAACATTTCTCCTTCTTGACAGCAGTAGCAACTCTTGATTCCATCTACATTTTTCTGTAGATAATCTCACATTTTTTCTCCGTCCCCATTCAGCTCATTTAAACACTAATATCTTCACAAGTTAAATTATCTGTCAGTTTGATGTCAATTACAGTATGACATTACTGATAAAGGGGCCGTCATGATCATATGGTAGTTAGATTTACAACTACTTGTGCAATCAGGGACTATCACCACTAAAGTTGTGAGTTCGAACCCTGTTCATGGTGAGGGGTACTACATACAACATTAAATTTGTCAGTGACTTGCAACAAACAGGTCAGTGGTTTTCTCCGGGCACTGCTTTCCTCCACCAATAAAACTGACCGCTATGATATAACTGAAAAATTGTTGAAAGTGGCTTAAACACCATGAACCTAAACCAAACCGATAAAAACAATGATGTCAATTTTGAGTGTCTAGACATATATTATCACTACTTTTACAGATCGTCCTCTCAGACTCACTGTGATACTGGAGATAATTTGTCTCTAATTTCACAACTGCTGTTATTCTTATCTTTATCATTATACATCATGACAAATACCAAGCAGTCAGTATGTGATAATTCTGTGGCTTTTGTCTTCTTTTTAAGTATAAATATACAATATACGTACATTGTCGGTAAATATAAAATTTATTTGTACGAGCTTTAGAAACAGGCAGAATAGCGAGCTTTTCATGCCTGTTTCGCAGCGAGTACAAATGAATTTTATATTTAACGACAATGTACGTATATTGTGTTTATCCTGCAATGTCAAAAATGTCGGAAAACTTGTCAGATTTAAACAAAAAGGACAGAAACAAGCATCATTCCTCGCCTTTCATAAATGTTGTCAAGGGTGTCTTCTTCGTGGTCCGTGTTACATTAGTACCAGTTTCATAGTTGTCTGCGCCCTCCGCTGTACATAGCTACAAGGTACCAGGAAAGTTTATTCGTCTAGTACGAAAAAAGCAAACATTTATTCGTATAGCATATATGTACAGCAAATGTACTGATTGCAGGATAAATTAAATTTATTTGATAGATGATATTGTTCTGTTACTGTCATTTAAATTTCAGCAGAAGAACAGAATCAAAACAATATAAAATCAGACCAGGTCCAATCACAGCTTGATGTTACTAAAAGTCATTTGATGAAAGTCCAAGATGAATACCAGTTATTGCAAGCTAAAAATAAAGAGCTGGTGCATTCTATTAACAAAGAAAAGGTGAGAAGTGTATATAATACTTACCTTCTGTGATGGTGTATTCACATTTCCTCTGTAAATTTTTACTAACTTACTTATACTAAATCTACTTCAATCGTGTAAATTATAAGACAGAAGTGTATTTAATTTCTATCTAAGTCCTGAAATTTTACAAAAAAAACTCACGCCATCAGACGATACTTATTTAATAACATTAAATTTAGTTAATTACATATAGAATAATCATGCATTCTATAAATATTTTTTTTACAGGCATAATTTCTTTTTTGAGAAAGTCGCCGTCAAAATCCATAGTTATTAATTAGTGTTAAAATAATAGTGCTGTATTTATATTGGCTTATAGGATATTCTGTGTCTAGTTACTAATTTACTTGACACTTAAGATTTCTAAATGAAATACTGCACAGTGCAGAATACCTGGTACAACAATGTATCTAATAAAAATGTTTTTTCTTGTGTAACAAGTATACTCCTCTACCTAAGGTTATAGGAATTGTAATAAGTACATAACCACCCTACATTAGCTGTGTTAGTGGAGATCTCCTTTAGGTCAGTTGGTAGAGAGTTGACTTACAATGTAAGATATCTCAGGATTTAAGTAGATAACCACCCTACATTAGCTGTGTTAGTGGAGATCTCCTTTAGGTCAGTTGGTAGAGAGTTGACTTACAATGTAAGATATCTCAGGATTTAAGTAGATAACCACCCTACATTAGCTGTGTTAGTGGAGATCTCCTTTAGGTCAGTTGGTAGAGAGTTGACTTACAATGTAAGATATCTCAGGATTTAAGTAGATAACCACCCTACATTAGCTGTGTTAGTGGAGATCTCCTTTAGGTCAGTTGGTAGAGAGTTGACTTACAATGTAAGATATCTCAGGATTTAAGTAGATAACCACCCTACATTAGCAGTGTTAGTGGAGATCTCGTTTAGGTCAGTTGGTAGAGAGTTGACTTACAATGTAAGATATCTCAGGATTTAAGTAGATAACCACCCTACATTAGCTGTGTTAGTGGAGATCTCCTTTAGGTCAGTTGGTAGAGAGTTGACTTACAATGTAAGATATCTCAGGATTTAAGTAGATAACCACCCTACATTAGCTGTGTTAGTGGAGATCTCCTTTAGGTCAGTTGGTAGAGAGTTGACTTACAATGTAAGATATCTCAGGATTTAAGTAGATAACCACCCTACATTAGCTGTGTTAGTGGAGATCTCCTTTAGGTCAGTTGGTAGAGAGTTGACCTACAATGTAAGATATCTCAGGATTTAAGTAGATAACCACCCTACATTAGCTGTGTTAGTGGAGATCTCCTTTAGGTCAGTTGGTAGAGAGTTGACTTACAATGTAAGATATCTCAGGATTTAAGTAGATAACCACCCTACATTAGCTGTTAGTGGAGATCTCCTTTAGGTCAGTTGGTAGAGAGTTGACTTACAATGTAAGATATCTCAGGATTTAAGTAGATAACCACCCTACATTGGCTGTGTTAGTGGAGATCTCCTTTAGGTCAGTTGGTAGAGAGTTGACCTACAATGTAAGATATCTCAGGATTTAAGTAGATAACCACCCAACATTAGCTGTGTTAGTGGTGATCTCCTTTAGGTCAGTTGGTAGAGAGTTGACCTACAATGTAAGATATCTCAGGATTTTATCTCATATGGGATATTTCATTTTTTAAATTGTACCTTTATGATCCTTTGGTTTAATACACATGTAATTTGTATAATACCTAATACATGATAATTAATACAAAAGTATTTGTTTGTTTGATGGTGTTTAATGCCACTTTCAACAATATTTCAGTAATATCATGGCGATCCGTTTTATTGGTTAAGGAAACTGGAGGACTCGGAGAAAACTACTGACAAACTTTATCACATAATGTTGTCCACTTCGCCCTAATCGAAATTCGAACTCACAACATCAGTGTAAATACAACTACTATACGATCACGGCCACAACGGCCCCTAATACAAAAGTAGAAAAGACCAACAGTTACTGGTTGAACAACCAATACATGGTATTTTTAAATAAATTTTTGTTTTATTTTGTAGGAATGTGTTGAAAAATTAATTTTTGAAATGGATGAGCAAAAGCAATTATCATGTGACTTACAAAATCTAGTGGTTGATAATGAAGACAAGATTACTGACCTAGAAATATCTTTAGAGGCCACGAAAGTGGAACTTCAAAATGTCATGGATACGGTCGATAGTAAAGAGACGGACATCATGGAGCTGAAGGCTAGAATACAACAGTTAGAGGCCATTGAGAGGTCACTTCAGGGTCAATTAGAACAAGAAAACAATGTAAACATGAGAACTGTCAGACAACATGCAGATAGAATTTTAGAATTAGAAAATCTAGAAATCACAGTTACAGAGGAGAATATCAAACTATGTAGAAAGTTAGAGGAATCAAATGAAAAGATGTGTGCTACAGAGGGGAAATTAGATCATGTGATCAAAGATTTGGATAAGGTCAAGGAGGAATCTAAAGTGAAAGTAGAATCACTGTTAAACCAGTTAGAATTGGTTGTAGAAGAGAAAGAATGTATACAGAAAGACCTTGAAATGACACGGTCAGACTCTGACAAATTAAAGAAAGAAGTTAATGGTCTTCAAGACAAAATGAAAGTGAAAGTAGAGGAATTAGAGTCTGAAAAACAATGTCAGATTGAAATTGTTCATGAGATGACTGGTAATATTCAACGTTTATTACAAGAGAAACAAAATTTGATCATCAATTTAGAATCTTTAACTTCAGAACTAGACACAGTCAAAACAGATCATGGTAAACTAATGGAACAAATTCAAGACTTAGAGAAAGTGAAGAAAGACAAGAAAATCATGGATGACAAAATCAAACAATTAGACACCAAATTCAATAGTCTAAATAAAGAAAATACTCAGCTGATGAATGAAATTGAATTTCTTCAGCAATCAAAAGAACATGATCAAAGTGAATTGAAAGAGAAAATTGAAACAATGGAAAAATATGCTGCTGATTTTACAGAAAAACAGAAACTGCAGAATGATGTTATTTGTGAACATATGAAATCTATTGAGGAGGCACAATCACGTGAGGATGAATTAGAACGGCAAAAATTGAAGTTGACATCAAGACTTCAGCAAGTTACTGATGAAAGGGAGGCGATTTCTAAACAATTCTCTGGACTAGTTAGTTCTCTGGAGGAGGTCCGCAACAAATCAGCTGAAAAAGAGAAGGAATGGCGAAGTGATTATGAAACATTGACCAATGATTTACAAACTGTTACAGAGGAAAGAGATGTCCTTCATCAGAGGATTACCTCTATTGAGGAAGAAAAGGTAGCACTCGGAGAACTTGTCAAACACTTAGAAACAAAAGTAGAAAATCTTGTAGAAGAAAATAAAAAAGAAATTGATGCTGTCACAAACACTGTAAATCAGGTACTACAACATGAGGAAAATATTTTACATGAAAATCACATGTTGAAGTCAACGACAGAAAATCTTCAACAGGCATTAGAAGATAAAGTTCTCTTAACACAAAGCTTAGAAAATGATGTTGAGAAATTAGTTCAGGAAATGAATATTCATAAAGACTTTAAGCTAAAATATGAGACTAAAGTTGAAGAGATTGCTGAAATAACAGAAGAGATGAAGGAGAAAGCATCAAGAATTGATTCTCTACAAAGCAGATTTGATGAACTAGAATCTGGGAAAAATTTGCTGAATAAGCAAGTTTCTGATATGGATAATTTGATGGAATCTTTGAGTGTTGAAAATTCTAGACTTGAAAATGAATTGGAAAGGAAAGAGTCAGTAATAGAGAGAATTACATCTAAGTATGAATCACAAGTAAACAGTTTAACATCAGAAATGGAAGATATTGTCTCTAAAAACAAAGATATGAGTGAAACCATGCAGTGTTTAGAAGATACAGTGAGGGAGATGGAAGAAGAAGCAGTGAAATATCAGAACAAGATAGAACTATTGAAAAGTGAAATGTCTTCTACTGAAAATAGAGCTACAGGAACCATAGAAGATTTAAGTAAACTATTGGAGTCCGCTGTAAAAAAGGAGGGACAACTGAAAATAGAAGTTCAGTCATTACAAAGGTAAAGGCTATGATTAGGGCTGTGAATGTTTAACCCCACTATCAATAATATTTCAGTTAAAGTTGAACATGTTTGAGTTAAATACCACAGATGTATTGAAGTAGCTGGCAAGTCTTGATTTTATTTGTTCTTACTCTTATGTAAAGTTAACATGGTTTATTCAAACATATTACAGACAATAACATCACTTCTTGCAAAAACATTTTTCAACCATGTCAGGCCTCTACAATAACTTTTATTTCAACTTGCCCATTGAGTAAGTAATATGAAAATTCTGTTTGTCCTAAAGACAGTAAAGTTATTATTACTTGTCTGAACAGTAAAGACAATGATTTTATTTTGACTTTCTATTTGATCCTCTAGACAAGTAGTTCTTACTTATTACTTATCAGAATCCAATTTAGATCTGTATGGACAAGCCTGAATGTAACAGGGGGGGTTAATGTACGTCATAATTGGAAGCCATTTTGTGCCGCAACAGGTGGAAATAACATTGTCGAAGTGTTTGAGAGTTTGACAACATGTTTTTTTAACGATGGACACATCGTTATTTAGGGGCATTTGACGCATTTAATGTTATTCTTTCAATAACTAATGCTATAAGTAAAAACTTGCCTTCAAACGACACAAAATGGCTTCCAATTATGATGTACATTCACCCCCCTGTGTAAGAGCCCTGCATGTACTTGCTAATTTACAATGTATACAGGTATTTTTTTTTTTTTAGTTATTTAATTGTTTTCAGATATTTTCCTCTGATTTTTTTTTTTTCAAACTTGCAGGACACGGTCATAACAGGTCAAATATGGACTCTTTAAATGGAGGTTTAGTGGGTTTATATTCTAATCAGAATGGTCCTCGAATATAGAAATATATCATGTAAAATTAAATATTTTTGCCTGGTACTGATTTTGTTACATATTTGTTATCCATGAGCTATTTGATTTTTATTTTAGTACACTACAAACTGTGGAGGAAGACAAGGAGAACATGGCTAAGCAATATGAAGATGAACTGACAGATCTGAGAGACAAAACTAGAACTATGGAGGATACTAAGTATGTACTACACAAAATTATATCATCAAGTGTTTTATAACAAAGTGATTCCTATTTTTATATTGTTCTACATAGAAGTTAAGGAATGTAATACTTTTGTCCGTGGCAAGTTTGTGTGATGAAATCATTTTCAGTGAACCAGTACAGGTTAGAATGTTTGCCTCGAGTGCAGTTGATCGTGGATTCGAACCCTTGTCATATCAAATAAAATAAAAATTCATTGGTGTTTTCTGGTTCTCCATTAAGTATACAACACTAAGATGTAAGAGACAGGATGGCTTGGATTCAAGATAATGTGTCCCAGTGAATGAACATATCTACCCATACAGTGAGCTAGCGCTATAAAATCCAGCATATTGGTCTAGTACAAAGAGGACATCATCTTCCTCATCTCTTCTAAATGTAAGGAGTGATATAGCTGAACAATTGTTCACTAATTACTGAGTTACTCACTCTATTTCATTATACCTACAAACAAAATGCAGTTTATATATCTATATATATCTCTGGTTGGTAGATTCCCTTAGACTTTATATATATATCTCACAAACCAAGATAACAATAGTACAGAGATAATATACAAGTGAATATAAATAACAATATACATGATTGATGCAGTATGTACTAAAGTAAAACAGAGGCATGCATGAACCTAGACGAGTTTAATCTGAAATTTATATCCTGTTCAACTCTGAAGTTGTTTTAAAATTTGTCAGTGACTTATGGCAGGTTGGTGGTTTCCTCCACCCATAAAACTGACTGCCACGATATAGCTGAAATATTTTTGAAAGTGGCATTAAACACCATAACCATAACTTGAAGTTGTTCTACAGTTTATTAGGACGTTAAATTATAAAAAAAATAATAGGTCTATTTCTGTATTAGGGTTTTACAAACTGTTTTCTGCTTTCTTCAAAGTCTGAACAGGATAAAATGTAATGGCATTCATCTCCAATGTCACGTACCAACTATATGTAATATGGTTATGTATATTCATACTTATGCAGTCAATGACTGTTGATATAGTTATTAGTAATTATACATATTTTATTATCTTATTTTTAGTTGGAAGAAGTCGTATGAGGATTTAATGACTAAAGTAGAACCATTCATGTCACAGTTAGATGCCTACGAGATGGAGAAGACAGCTTTATTAGGTATGGTGTATAATCAATAAAACATTGTAAATAATGGCGAGTCCCAAACATATGTGATGAGTCAACAACTCGCTTAGATGAGTTGCAAATATCTCTGTGTTGACTGTATAATGTAGTTTCTTCTTTATTAAATGTAATCTATGTTGATGTTTGTTATCAATATTAATAGTATTCTAGATATTGACTAGAATTTAGTGTGGTTTTCTACGGGTACTCTGGTTTCCTCCACCAATAAAACTGACCGCCACGATATAACTGAAAAATTGTTGAAAGTGGTATTAAACACAATAACCAATGAAAGAAGTGATTTGCTTTAAAAAAAAAAAAAAAAATATATATATATATATTTTTTTGTAGAAAAATATTGCCCCCCATTACTCTATAATATCATAATGACAGGTATATTATACATTACAGGTAGAAATAAGTTTGCCCAAGCTGAGCTAGACAAACTAAGTACAGAGTATGGTAAATTACTGGGACATCAAAATCAGAAACAGAAAATACATCATATCATCAAAATCAAAGAGGAAAATAATAATCTTAAAAAGGTAAAATAACAGATAATACATCATATCATCAAAATAATAGTCTTAAAAAGGTAAAATAACAGAAAATATATGATGTCATCAAAATAATAGTCTTAAAAAGGTAAAATAACAGAAAATATATGATGTCATCAAAATAAAAGAAGAAAATAATAGTCTTAGAAAGGTAAAATAACAGAAGCAAGGTCCTCTATTAAGATTGCTCATTTCTTTCTGTTCCGTTAACAAACATGGCCACCACAGGCAATTCTTGTTTCTACTAGATCAACCGGCAGAATGTCTCATGTTTTTAGCAAACAAAAATCTGCTCCAAAGAATCATCTATAGTTCACAAATTAGGTAGATTTCTATGCATAAAATGTGTACAGGAAACAAATATGTATGTATTTAATGGAGTTTTTCTTAGTTCTAAGTAAAAATATTTTTTTTTATTTTTTGCAGGAAACTGCAACATTGAGGGAACAAGTCAATAAACTAAAAAGAAGTAACCAGAAGCTTGAAGAAAAAATGTCAGGTTTAGATGGCAAACATAGATTTGATCCATCCAAAGCTTTCCAACACAAAGAAAATACAGCTCCTTCCTCAAGTCCACTTAGAGATGGTTAGTGTAGTGTTGAAACATAACTTTTTATATTATTGTAGTATATAAATAGTCTTGTAAACACACTGAAGCATGTAAAATTGATTGAAATAATGTGATCGGAAATAATCGATTGACAGTATAAACGATTGTGCAAAGCATATTAGTTTATTGAATTACAGAATTATAAAATTGCAAGCAATTCAGTGTTTTGTCAGCAAAATTGTATGTGATCTCCAGCTATATCTGTACTGTTTTAGTCTATAAAATCAAGATATTAAGGGGGAAAAAAGAATACTAGTGTCAGATAAAATATTGATATATAGAAACAGAAGGGGTCGTCATGGTAGTTGGATTTATAGCTACCTATGCAATCAGTGCCTATCACCACTAAAGTTGTGAGTTCGAACCCCGTTCATGGTGATGTGTACTCAATACAACATTATGTGATAAAAGTTGTCAGTGACAGGTCGGTGGTTTTCTTCAGGTACTCCTGTTTCCTCCCTCAATAAGACTTACGGCCATGATATAGCTGTAATATTGTTGAAAGTGGCATTAAATACCATAAACCTTAACTTAAACCAAACCTATAGAGACAGAATAATAAGTGGACATTACCAATTGATCAGGAAGTCTTGAACGAATACAGCATTTGAAATCATCTATTTCTTTTTCATTATCACTGGGGTAAAGCTGATGACCGTAACTGTAATTATGGTCATCCCAAGATGGCGGACGTGGAATCGGGTAAGAATCTTTTTTGTCGATTAAATTGTTTCTATAATGTATTTTAAATGTCACATGCATTGGTACGATAGTAATCTATGAACTTATCGCAAATTATGACTGAAAAATGTATATGAAAGAGAAAATCTGATTTTAAAAAATCGCTAAGATGACCGTAACTGAAAATGGAGTTTACGGTCATCTTTCAAAAAAATTATGGTCATCTTGGTGATTTTTTAAAATTGGATTTTCTCTTTCATATACATTTTTCAGTCGTAATTTGTGATTTCCTTGTGAAAAGTTCATAGATTACTATCGTACTAATGCATGTGTCATTTAAAATACATTATAGAAACAATATAATCAACAAAAAACATTCTTACCTAATTTCATGTCCGCCATCTTGGGATGACCGTACTTTACAGTCATCAGCTTTACCCCAGTGATTATATCATTTTTGGGCAAGTTAAAAATGCCTTTGAACAAGTAATTTTTTTAAAGTACTTGTCCAAAGGAATAACTTGATAAAAATGTTATTGTAGAGTCTGTATTAAAGCAGAAAAAGTTATGTTTTAACAAATTACCACATGAAAATTAAAGCACAAATGATTTATAATGTAGATAAATGTTTTTTGTTTGTTTATTTATTTGATTATAAGGAAGAATAACTCTATCTTTTTACAGGAAACAGGAAATAAGAAGAACCAGCAGAGATCTCTTAAGAGGCAGCAGAATTTTACAGTTAAACATCATTTTATTTTTCTTATTATTTGTAATAGTTTTAGTTTTCATTGATTGATCAGGATTGTCATTGATATACACATGTACTCATTTAACTACTTATTACATTTCTTAATTATCTACTTTTCATGTTTTCACATCATTCAATTAAATATTTGTTTGTCCTTAGAGGTGTGTGTCTGGTGTGAAAGTTACTGCAAAAATTGTTTACGAGAGTAGAAAGATCTCTTTGTAATGTGTGGGAGTTGACATAAATTTGTAACAGAACTATAAAGAGAGTTCTTAGAATTGTATGGATGGTTTTTAGCTAAATACAGTTCATATAAGGCCACTCCCAACAAAGGCCACACGTCTTGTCAAGTCAGATTTCAGATGCACAGATCGTAAAATACTACTAAATTGTCCTACTCACGAGAGGTCACCCCTCTTATCAGGCCAGATTTCAGATGTGCTGAGATAGATAAATACTACTAAATTATTCCTCCCCCCCCCCCCCCCCCCCCTCAAGAGAGGCCACACCTCTTATCAGGCCAGATTTCAGATGCACTGAGATAGATAAATGCTACTAAATTGTCCCCCTCACGAGAGACCACACCTCTTTTAAAGTCACTTTTTCATTGCAGAAGGGACGGCCTTATAAGAGTGTGACAACTATAGGTGAATACTCAGGATAGCACAAACATACATTATATAGATAAATATTTACCTGTTATTGTAATTAGATGTGTTTACCAGTAGATGTAGTTTATAGGTAGATATGATATATGTTGTACATATCTGATGCATGTTATACATTGTATATACACTTCAACCAAAGTTAAGCACCACCCTTATTGTTTGATCGATTTAGCTTTATGAAAATAAATATCATATTTTGGTGACATTTCATAATGAATTGACTTTGAACTACACAATGAGACATGTGTGAGATGGATGAGGCATCAGAAGGCTGTACTGTACTCTGTAGAAGTTACCTTACAAGATGTACTGTACTCTGTAGAAGTTACCTTACAAGATGTACAAGTCTAACTTGATGTGGAATGAAAACATAGCCAGATACCACCACCTCTGAATTCTGTCATTCCTAACATGTCACAATATTCAGTGCAGTATGCTAAACATTCTTAACATGACGATCAGTGGGATCTAGCATGATCTGACTCTTCTAACCCGTCCCCCAGTACCAATATTCCATCTGACATGTTCAAAATAGTACTTCAATCAAGCATGCCAATGATGTAACAATTATGTTGCCTGGCTCCATGATGTTCATTGAGATGTCAGTTGTCAATGATGTGGAAGCACTGGTTTGACAAATGTTCATGTGACACATGTGTAAACTTGATAAAAACACATAATGTACAATCTCTCCATGACTTGTTAATCAAGTAAGTAACAGGTTGCAAGACAGGAAACAGATCTTATAAAACTTTTTATATAAAGGGTAGAGGTGGTGTTTAACTTTTGTTGAAGTGTATCTGATAATCCTATTAACACTATTTGTTCAGTCTTTGCTTCAAAGGAGAGAGTCAGATTTGTTAAGGAATTAAAAACCAAGGAAAACATTGTATAGTGAGGAAGCAAAGATGAATACTACATCATACCTATTAGATATTGTTGGTTTTCTATGATACAGCTATTAATACAATGTAGATTACTTTATCATGTCGTAAGAACTTACCATACATATATTGTTTTTAGATGAAAAGAGAAATGCAATTTAAGTTGAAGTCATTGTTGACGATTATAATTCTGGGGCCGTGTTCTCGAAAGTATCCTAAGATATGTCTTAGGACGATTTTTAGGATGGTCTTACGACCATCTTAGGACATGTCCTAGGAGTGATCTCGAAGCTGTCTTAAAACTATCCTAACTTAGGATGTCTTAACAATGTCCTAAGTGTCAATGCAATAAGTAGAATAATAGAAATATTGTGTGCAACAATTATTTCCAATATTAATATATAGCAAATCCTTGATAAAAATACTCATAATAAATTATAAGATGCAAATAAAGATATTTTTTTTCAATTTCATTTATTTTTTATGCAGTATCCCATGATCCTGTTTTTTGTTTTCTTTAATTTGCAATTATCTATATACATAGTTCTGAGGTTCATTTACGATATGGAACTAATGTGTAAAACTTTTTAATGATGAAACACAGTCATTACCGTTATTTTTGTGTGGTTACTTTCGAGTGAGCTGATTTCAAACTTTCAATGAATTACTGATTAAAGATGAACAGAAGATATCTCGTGTGCCGTTAAAGTTATAATAGAAAATCATTGTAAATTAACTTATTTCGATTTAAAAACAGTATAAAGGTGTATATCAATCATGTTTTACAACTTAAGTTCGTTTTTGGTACAAAATATCAAATTATATTACAATTTCAGGGTTAGGACCATCTTAAGACACCTCCATAGATGTCCTAAAGTTAAGACAAATTTTGCGACATATCCTAAATTAGGACATGGTCGAGAACACGACTTAGGACTAAGATTTGTCCCAAGATGGTCTTAGGACATGACTTAGTCCTAAGACACTTTCGAGAACACGGCCCCCGATTCCTAAGAAATAGAATTTAAAAAAAATAATGTCTTAATTGTAATGCAGATATTTTGAATTTAAATTTGAATGGTAAATATGTGATTTTAATCTGAAATAAATAAGTCCTAGCTCTCCCTCAGGTATAGGTGACCTTATTTTAACTATCCTGTTAAGGCCCTTCAGTTTACTTGCTCCCAAAACTTTAAGATTATTTGGCTTTCCAAACTTTTGACTCTGAGCATACCTGATGAAGGTTATTACAGAAACGTGTCATGCCCAATAAATTAGATGTGTTTTTATTAAAGTAACAGTTTCGACATTGCTTAAATTGAAAATTAATCCTGATGTTGTAAAACATTGTTATCATTTCCGTGTGGTTTTCTCGGAGTACTCTGGTTTCCTCCACCAATAAAACTGACCACCACAATATAACTGAAATATTATTTAGAGTGGCATTAAACACCATGAACCCCCACCCTATGTTATATCATATCCAGAGATTACAATGCATATGTCAAGATTCCTAATAGACTTATACTATCGATGTTTTAACATATCAAAGCTTGATTATTATTTTTCATTTTGTTATTTTAACATTGTGTGCTTGTCTACAATATGTAATAGACTGTGTGTATTCAATAATTTATAATAACAATGTAATCTTATCTGATTGGAATTATTTCAAATTAAAACCCCCTATATACTTATAACATTTTATTTTTAATCATTTTTTTTTAATTATTATTTCTTAATTTATTAGTTTTTGACACAATTTTTTACTTTTATGTGACCTCATTTTATTGAAATGGTAATATTCTCTGCCTTATAAAAATAATCAAGAAATTACTATTATCTCAGGGCTATGGTTTGCAGAATGTTATTTTTTTAAATATTATAAAATCAGTGTTTTGTAGCTTGTAAATTGCATTTTGTTGTATGCATGTACAGTCAAACCTCTATTAAGCAGTCACCTGTATTTAAAGATCACATTCTTCTTGTCCTGTCACAGAAAATTTCATATGACTTGAACCTGTTTTAAGAGGTCACCTGTCTTATCAGGCCACTTTTTCTTTGTCCCATAGGTGACCTCTTAATACAGGTTTGACTGTACTTTGTAAAAATTAGTCCTGATTGTTACTGTAGACCCTAGCAAGTTGTTACAAATTGATTTTGATTTTAATGTAGTGCATGATCAAGTTCAATAAAATGTTATATCTTCTTCTGTGCTTTAGTTACAATAATCTTAACCGCATCAGTGGCGTAATGGTTAGCATGCTCCCTTCGAGTGCGATAGATCGTGGGTTCGAACCCTGGTTGGGTCAAACCAAAGACTATAAAATTGGTCTTTGTTGCTTCTCTGCTAAGCACGCAGCATTAAAGAGAAAGAGCAAAGACTGGTTGGCTCGAAATCAGAATAATGTGTCCGAGTGGAGCGACATGTCTTCCCGCAGACTGTTGTTTCAGTGAGCTAGCACTATAAAAGTCCAACTCAGCGTGTTGGTCTACAACAAAGCAGACCTCATCATCATCTCATTGATAATTAACTTGTTCTCACCATGATATTGCTGAATTGGCGTTAAACAACAAACACTAACTCACTTTATTACAATACCAGTTAAACATAAAAACAAAAAAAAGAACACAAATATCAGAAAATATAAATTCACATATGTAGTGAGTAATCTCCACCTTGAAAAACTGCATTGGTGGTGTAATGGTTAGCGTCAAGTGCAGTAGATCATGGGTTCTAGCCCCGGTCAGGTCAAACCATTGGTGGTGTAATGGTTAGCGTGCTCGCCTCAAGTGCAGTAGATCATGGGTTCTAGCCTCGGTCAGGTCAAACCAAATACTAAATTTGGTATTTGTTGCTTCTCCGCCAAGCACCAGTAAGACGAATTGGACATGAATATTCAGCGAACGTCGCTTGGTCTACTTTTCAGTCATTGAAACGGATACAGCCACTTCCGGTTCAAAAGACGTTAATAGTTAACCGCACTCCGATTGGTCGAAGTGCCAAAGGTCATAAAGGTCAAAATGAAAGTGAAAAAGACAACATGGTCATCTCCTCTATGTAAAGTAAGCTTTTAAAATACAGATAATTGTTCCAATGCAGATTATAAAAATATGTTCAACTCCAAATTACTGACATTTGATTTTTAAACACTTTTTTTTTATTTTCTAAATCAATTTAGATCGACCGGAAGTGGCTGTATCCGTTTCAATGACTGAAAAGTAGACCAAGCGACGTTCGCTGAATATTCATGTCCAATTCGTCTGAGGGGGGCCCGGTAGGTATATTTAAATTTGGCAGTCAAAAAGAGAAATATCTCGGGAGTGTAACGATATAATTGGGTCAGCGAAAGGATCACGAATAAGCGAAAAATATTGAGGCGAAGTGGGGAAGGGGAAGGGGAAAAGGGTAGATATTTACCTTGAAGTAAGAAAGAGGAGGGGGGCATATATTTTTTGAATGAAACAAGTGCCTGTGTTTCTGAACATTAAAAGTGTAAAAATATAAAATGAAAACACATTTGTAGATGGAAATGTTTTATGTAAGAATACTTGTAGATTCTTGAAAATAATCAACTCGACCCTGACGGGTCTCGTTGATTATTTTTAAGAATCTACAGTTGGAGTATATTCTCCATTACATAATACATTTCTCTGACATCACAATATTGTTCGAACAGTGGATTATTTTTAAGAATCTACAGTTCATTCTTTTGTTCTTGAATATATGAACTTTAACCTTTTACTGTGTTAGGCTTAAAAATGTGATATACATATTTTCAGACTTTCGGGTATCGAACCACTGCTGTGGCTTTTTGACTTTCAAAACTTCCATCTAACTACTCGGCTACGGTTATCACACTATTAAGCTCTATAATTAGTATATATGACTCGATAGTAAGTTTCGTTAACAAAATATCAACAATTTGTTTAAACCAGAGGCTCCCAGGAGCCTGTAATCGCTCACCTGGATCAAAGCTGCTTTCAATAACAACGCAACTGCACTGTGGTGGCCATCTTGGTGGGAGAGCGTGACTTTCGGACACAATTTTGGAAGAGGACCATCCAATGACTATTCCCTCAAAGTTTGGTTCTAATAGAGCTACTGGTTCCAGACAAGATAGTTTTTATGTGAATTTCCCATAGAGTCCTATGTTAAACTATGTTCAACTGTGCAGCCATCTTGGTCAGAGGGCGGGACCACCAGACACAATTTTGGAAGAGGACTATCCAATGACTATTTTATCAAAGTTTGGTTCCAATTGAGCAATTGAATTTCCCATAGGGTCCTATGTTAAGCTAAGTTTGGCTGTGGGGGCCATCTTGGTCGAAGGGCCGAACACATTTTTTTAAGAGAACCATCCAATGACTATTTCATCAAAATTTAGTTCTTATTGAGCAAATGGTTTCAGACAAGAAGATTGTTATGGGAATTTCCCATAGGGTCCTATGTTAAATTAAGTTCGGCTGTGGCGGCCATCTTGGTCGGAGGTCTGACATGCCGGACACAATTTTGAAGGGGACCACCCAAGGATCATTTCAACAAAGTTTGGTTGAGATTGGCTCGGTAGTTTCAGAGAAGAAGATTTGTTTTTAAATTTCATCCCCGCTTTTTTATATTTTTAGCTTGGTGGCCATCTTGGTTGGAAATCGGGATCACCGGACACAATGTTGGAAGGGGGCCATCCATGGACCATTCCACCAAAGTTTGGTTGCAATTGGCCCAGTGGTTTCTGAGGAGAAGATTTTTATGTGAATTTCCCATAGGGTCCTATGTTAAGCTAAGTTCGGCTGTGGGGGCCATCTTGGTCGAAGGGCCGAACCGCCGCACACATTTTTGGAAGAGAACCATCCAATGACTATTTCATCAAAATTTAGTTCTTATTGAGCAAATGGTTTCAGACAAGAAGATTGTTATGGTAATTTCCCATTGGGTCCTATGTTAAATTAAGTTCGGCTGTGGCGGCCATCTTGGTCGGAGGTCTGAAATGCCGGACACAATTTTGGAAGGGGACCACCCAAGGATCATTTCAGCAAAGTTTGGCTGAGATTGGCTCAGTAGTTTCAGAGGAGAAGATTTTGTTTAAATATTTTTTTGACAATAATTTTCTATTTTTTGTAACAGTGACGGCCACGTTGGATGACAGCTGGAGGTCTTCAATCAAAACTTTGAAAGAAGACCACATATGCATTCTTTCCATATGGTTTGATTGCATTTGACTCTTTACAGGATTTTAAAATAATTTTTTAATGAATTTTTTCACTAATTTTCTATTTATAGTAACGATGGTGGCCATGTTTGATGGGGGATGGGGTCCTCAACCATAATTCTGAAAGAATATTACATATGTATCAAATTTAATTGCAATATACTCTAAAGGATTTTTCTGGATTTTTTAATTTATTTTTTTGCTGATTTTACCCCTATGTTCTATTTATAGACATGACGGCCATGATGGTTGGTCGGCAGGGTCATCGGGCATAACTTTTAAAGGGAACCCCCTAAGGATGATTCAGGCCAAGTTTGGTTTAAATTGGCCCAGTGGTTTCAGAGAAGAAGATTTTTTAAAAAGTTCACAGACGGACGACGGACGCCAAGTGATGGCAATAGCTCACACAGGTGAGCTAAAAGGCAATTGATCAATATATCACTGGCGTTAAACCGATCGTGGTAACTGCAGTTACGACGATCACAACATGGCGGAGGTAGAAATAGGTAAGATCGTTACCAAGAAAATTGCCGTCGGAAATTTAAGGAAGATAATCGTAACTCCAAAATCCAGTTACGATTGTCATGCAAAAAATAATTTATGCAGTTACGATTATCTTCTTTAAATTTCCGACGGCTATTTTCTCGGTAACGAGACCATATATGGTATCAAGAACACACACATACAACAAAATCGTACAGATCAACCTTGCGGCTGAGTAATTCTTGACAACAACACGTTAGAATGGAGAAATTAGCAGAAAACGATCTTACCTATTTCTACCGCCGCCATGTTGTGATCGTCGTAACTGCCATTACCACGATCAGTTTAACTCCAGTGAATATATACAAGACACGTTATAAGTATTTAAGATCTGGCATAATTTATGTTCAGAACTGACGAGTATGGGAACTTTTAAAATGTATTCTCGCAGTACAAGAAATGCTTGACATCAGCAGATCACACATAACAAGAGGAAATGCACTGAAACTAGTAAAACATCGAAGTAGAAGGGACATCAGGAAATATAGCTTTACCAACAGAATAGTCGACTTGTGGAATAGTTTACCAAACCACATAGTGGAAGCAAAAACGATGTTCCAATTCGAAAATACATTGGACAGACACTGGGTGAACCATCCAATGAAATATGATTTCACAGCAGAGTATGACCCAATAACCGGAAGACTGGGAGCAGTGAGAAATGATGAAAGAGAGCTGCCTATAGAGCCCCAACAGGAGCTCCAAGCAGAATCAACATAAGTAAACATAAGTAAATACAAAACAACTAACGAACCGACCGCAAGTAATAACTGAATAACAAATCAGACAGACCACAGGTGAACATTTGGGACACTTGAAAGACCTTGAAATATCTAAATATAAACGAGAATCGAAAGCACGGATGCCGATAAAATTTTGTTGTTTAATTTTTGTTAATTGTGGCTTATTTAGTTTTCTGAACATTAAATAGGTAAAAATATCAAATGAAAATACTGTTGTAGATGGAAATGTATTATGAAAGAGAATACACTCCAACTTGTAGATTCTCCATTACATAACCCAGGTAAGATGCATTTTATTCTCGGGAATTCACTTGGTGAAATTGGTTCATTCATAGCAAATCTCACCACTAAAAATAGCAAAATTGTTCAACATGGCACACATAGTCAGACGTCTTGTAAAGTTCTTTATTAAGGTTCTTTGGAGCGACCATTTTTAATAATTTGCACTGTCGCAATATTGGCACAGTAAAAGAGCATCTTTTTCCCTGGTCATTGTTTTCTCCACAAAACAGTAGAAACTACTATATGATACAATTCGGAGAAAAGCCATGGAAGCAGGGACGTCTTGACAGCATTATAGTCCCCCAGGCACAGCCCACTTGGTATCATAAAAAATAGCATTAATTTTGTTCATTTTAGCGGCACGTAGACATGGATATAGTAAACTTTCCGGGGGGAAGGTTCGCTATGCGGAAGGTTTACTTTACGACACCGGTATTCACTATTTTTCCTTGGTATTTGTAAAGCACGCGGAAGAATTTTATTTTTGTCACGTGTTTTATACATATATAAGGAAAAGTTATTCTAATTCCCGCTGAATTCATTTTCAAAACATACTAATATCTATATTTATATTGTAGAAATCAGAATGTCAAATTGTTCAGAAATGGCAAATCAAGTTGTTGTGATCAAGCGAAAAGCTCTTCCCAAACGGTAAGTCAATTTCATATTCATATAGCCCAAGTTGCTGAAATGAAAAATAGATAAATAAAATAATCGGACATTTAAAATTTTTGCATTTAGAATAAATATTTTCATCTAAAATACATTATTTAGTCCTCAAGTGTAACTAAATTACATTAATCGTAAAATCAACATTTTTTACTAACCAAAGACAAAAAATAAATCAGATATGAAAGAACCCTCCTCCTTTTTGCAATATAAATAAATAATTCTTAGATTAACATTTTACGATTAAATGGCTGAGTTTACTTGAATATACTCCCCATCTAGCCTCTTTCTATAACATCTCTCTATCTAGAGGAGAAGTCCCATCTGATTGGAGACAGGCCAATGTCATCCCTGTCTTCACGAAGGGTGAGAAATACCTTTCAAGCAACTATAGTTCCGTATCTTTGATTTGCATCTGCTGCAAGGTATTAGAACACATAGTTGTGTCTAACATGGTAAAACATATTGAAATTCTTTGTGAAATATTTTGTGACAAATTGAAATCTCCATTTACCTGATTAAAATAAGTTTACACTAAGTGGAAATGCCCGATTTACGTTCATTAAAACACTTACTAAGGGTGCACTCGATCGTGCGAAATTCGATTTCAATTTCTTAAATGTCCAATATTTTACTTGAAGACAAAGTGAATAAAAACAATAAAATATATTTTATTTGTTGATTGATTATTGCTTAACGTTCAGGGAGCAGTATTTCAGCCTGAGCCATGTTCAATAATAAAATAAAAATATATAGAAATGAAGGAAGGGAGGGGATTATAGGGTTATGGTGTTTAACGCCACTTTCAGCAATATATCAGTTATATCGTGGCGGTCAGTTTTATTGGTGGAGAAAACCACTAACAATTTAAACTTTATCACATAGCATTGTGGTTTATGGTGTTTAACGCCACTGTTAACAATATTTTAGTTATATCATGGCAGTCAGTTTCATTGGTGGAGGAAACCAGAGTACCCGGAGAAAAGCACTGACCTGTTGCAAGTCACTAACAAACTTTATCACATAATGTTGTATCGAGTACACCTCGCCTGTGCAGGATTCGAACTCGCAACGTTAGTGATGATAGGTGCTGATTGCATAGGTAGTTGTAAATCCAACTACCATACGATGACAACCCCTTATAACATTGTATCGAGTACACCTTGCCATTAGCGGGATGCGATCTCGCAATGTTAGTGATGATAGGTACTGAATGCATAGGTAGTTGTAAATCCAACTACCATATGATTACGACCCCTTATAACATTGTATCGAGTACACCTTGCCATGAGCGGGATGCGAACTTGCAATGTTAGTGATGATAGGTGCTGAATGCATAGGTAGTTGTAAATCAAACTACCTTATGATCATGACCATGAATTCATGACTGTCCCTGGGAAGGGATGAGATAACTGGGTTAACAACTTTTGGCTGCTTCAGCAAGAGTTGGGTAGCGGTACGGATTAAAAATTGAGTCTTTTGTTGTAGTTACAGTTCCTAGACCATTTTTTGAACCTTCACCAGTACCCCACTATTGGCACTTGGACAGGAATTTCATCAGCTTTCCAAACAATTAAGAATTTTGTTTAATTGAATCTTCTTTCTTGTAA
Source organism: Bathymodiolus brooksi (assembly GCA_963680875.1). Classification (NCBI taxonomy): domain Eukaryota; kingdom Metazoa; phylum Mollusca; class Bivalvia; order Mytilida; family Modiolidae; genus Bathymodiolus; species Bathymodiolus brooksi. The sequence continues at coordinate 69,030,701 of OY804582.1, forward strand.
TTTTACCCGTATTTCATGCTTACTGCTTGTTATACAATTTTATGTCAATCCAAGTGTATACCAATCTTAATTAGAATTGGATGTTTGTTGTATCTTTTTTAATTTTGTCCATTGGCGATACACACATATCTAACAACATGCTGTTTGGATCGTTGTTCATCTAACCATCCAATCATATAGATATATTTGACCAATCAAACAACAGATCATGGCATGTATTCAATTTTGATAACTAAAGATTTAGTAGCCTCGTCGCTGATTGATCTGTTGAAAGTATGAACCCTGACAGGATGTTCACATAATTAAGGGGCATATATCTCAGAAACTACAAATTAGTCTGAGATCTCAAATTCAGACTTGTATTTTATTCCTTTAAACCTAACTTTTAAAATTTAATGTCTGTATAATATATTAAGAAAATAAATGTAAAAACAATGATGACTGTATCATTAAAAAAGAAACGTGTAGATCTGAAAAATAAACATCCAGCAGATTCACGAATTGTTTTTTTTAAATACATATATACATTAATATCTAAACAACTCTGCATACATTAGTGGTCAACTTCATGGCCTTCCTTGCAACCCAGCTGTTAATTTTTGTTTGGCATATGAAACAATATTGATGAACAATTTCAAAAAGACAAACCATGGTTCAGTAACGAAATACGAAAAGAAATCCGCATACGTGACCAGATTAGGAAAAAATTATTAAAATCTCAAAACGAAAACAACATTATTAAATATAAAAAACAAAGAAATAAGGTAAATAATATGAAAAAAAATAGCAAAGGAGAAATTTGAAAATAATTTAGACAACTTTTTATTAAATAACTCTTCAAACCCCAAAATGTATTGGAAAATAATGAAGATGTTAATCAAATCTAACAAAGGAAATTATTGTATACCCCCACTCCGGAATTCAATTAATGATAAAAATATTGATGATATTGCTTATGACGATTCGGACAAATGCGAGTTATTGAATAAATATTTTAGCTCAATATCAAAACTGGACGAAGAAAATGTTACTCTCCCACAGTTTGACTCAAAAACAAATAATATTATTCACGAAATACATATAACAGAGAACGAAAATATTGATGTTATTCAAATTCTTGACCCAAACAAAGCAACAGGACCAGACAAAATAAGTAATAAAATGCTTAAAATTTCTCCTGAGAAAATTGCAAAGCCCCTTCTAATAATATTTAATAAATCTTTACAACAGAGCAAATATCCTTCTAATTGGAAGAGTGCTCATGTTATTGCAATTTTCAAAAAGGGTGACACATCCCTACCCTCCAATTATCGCCCGATATCTTTAATAAGTTGTGTAGGTAAATTAATGGAACGAATAGTTTATAAGCATGTTTACAATCATCTTGTTAATAACAATCTCATATATATATATATACCAATCGGGGTTTTTGCCAAAACATTCCACTGTCCATCAACTATTAGAACTATACAATTCGATCCTAAACTCTCTAGAAAAAAAAGAATTTAGCTGCTTTGTCTTTTGCGATTTTTCTAAAGCTTTCGACAAGGTTTGGCATAAAGGTCTTATTCACAAAATGAATTCATACGGAATTCAAGGGAAGTTGATAAAATGGTTCGAAAACTATCTGTTCAAAAGAAGACAAAAAGTAATTAATAAAAACTCTTGGTCAAGTTTCTAACCTGTCTCAGCTGGTGTACCCCAAGGGTCTGTATTGGGTCCCCTCATGTTTCTAATATATATAAATGATATAGGAGAAAAACTTATATCGTTGAGTAGATTATTTGCTGAAGACACATCACTCGGATATTCTAGTCAAAGTGTTGATCAAATAAAAACTGTAATCAATCATAATCTACTCGAACTAAATGCCTGGTCTAGTAAATGGCTAATGTCATTCAATCCCGAAAAAACAGAAATCTTGTTTTTCTCCAATACCGGTAACATAAACAACATCGAATTTTCTTTTAATGGCAAAAGTATCCCTTTATCTATTGGCCATAAGCATCTGGGAATTATCCTCTCCCAAAATGCAAAATGGAATGAACATTTAGAAAATATGATAACAAATATAACCAAGCATTTAGGTATATTACGGAAATTAAAATTCAGTCTAAATAGATCCAACTTAACAAAAATGTATTTAGTCTACATTCGCCCCCTTTTTGAATACGCTTGTGAAGTCTGGGATAATTGTGGAATTGGCTATTCAGACAAATTAGAAAAACTGCCAGAATTGTAACAGGTTTACCCATTTTTACAAAATCGGAGTATTTATATGCTGAGACAGGTTGGGAAACACTATCAGAGCGGAGATACCGCAGAAAACTCCAATTATTTTTTAATATAAAATGTGGAATGGCACCTGAATACTTACGTCATCTAGTTCCCCCAACTATTCAGAGTACTACTATATACCCTTTGCGAAATGGTGATAATTTAATAGTTCCTTTCTGTAGACTCTCTATAACCAATTCGTCATTTATTCCTTCCACAGTTAAAGAATGGAATAAACTTGACATTGCAATCAGAAAAGTAGATTCATTATCCAAATTCAAAAATGCTATTCGTCTTAACAGCCAATCAAATAAGATCTCAGTTCCCAAACTTTATTACTATGGCCCTAGAAAGTTAAACGTGATCCTAACACAAATTAGATGTACAGCTTCTTTCCTCAACCATGATCTACATAAGGTTCATATTTTATCTAGCCCAGTGTGTAGCTGCGGTGCCCCCCAAGAAGATGCGAACCACTTCTTTTTTGTTTGTACCAAATATTCTTTAATAAGAAATGAACTGTTTCTCAGCATAAGCGATTTGTCTCAATCGATCAATACTTCACTTCTCACTTCAGGAAGTGAAACCTTAAGCTATGCAGATAATTGCTTTATTTTTGATTCATTTTTCCGATTCATAAAAAGGTCTAAACGATTTCTAATCGTTTAATGTACTAACCAAACATCATCCAGCATCCATACACACACACACATACTTTTTCTTCATTTCTTTTTACTCGTTTACTATTTTCAGCTATATTATATGATAAAATTGTATTTTTCTTGTTTTCTTGTGCATTCTCAATATAATGTAATAATGATTGTATATATAGGAGAAGACTCCATAAGTTGGTAAAACTTGTGTCTGATCCTCTTTGTATCATTGATCAAATAAAATAATTATAAACTAAAAAAACCAATTTCATTTCTTTTTCTATATGAAAGAAACTGAAAAGTTAGAAGAAAATACTATTTATTTGTTTGATTCTGAACCCAACATTGGAAATTTCTTCTCACGAACCAATATAATATTTCCTGAAAAGCATCATTATGACATGTAGATTTAGATTGTTCAAAAAACGCCCCAGGATCTATGGTTGAAAGTTGAACATGGGGAATATAAAAATAATAAATTTCTTGTACCAGTAATTGAATACAAATATGTACAAATAAAGACTACTAACTGGGTCTGTAAGGTCCCAGCCATTGAAGTCCAAAGTTTGTAATAGGCTGTATTAGAATACATTTTAAAATAGAATTCCCAAGAACTAGAAATGAACATGTGGAGCAGGAACTGCTTGCCCTTCGGGTAAGTACGGGAGCACCTGAGTTCTGTTACTCGATCTGAAGGTTTATGTGTAATGTTTTGTAGTTTATTGCGTGTCCAGTCCTGTTGTCCATTTTTATTTGGCCATCGTGTTGTCTGTCCTTTGATTTACGATTTCTGATTACCCCTTTGGTATCTTCAAACTCTTCTTTGCAATTGTAGTTGGCATGAAATATCCTTGTGATATGTGGAAACAAGCTTGCACAAATGAAGACCTCAGAATCCGTGGGGTCCAAGCCTTTGGTGTCCAAAGTATATATAGGCTACATTAGAATACATTTTAATATAGCATTCCCCAGAACTAGAAATGACATTGTAAATTGTATGACATTTCATACAAATGGAGATTCAATCTAGAACAAAAGAAGGCACCATGGTCTATATGTTCCTTTTCTATACAAATTAGCTTAATTTTATCAAAACCACATTAAAATTTTATATATAAATTTATTTATGGTATATATAGAAGGTCATTGTTATAGTCCGTTTGACCAGCCTAAAACAGGACTAAAAAATTAATTAAAAATCAACAGTTCAACTTATTGGTTTTTTTTCTTCACACATTTACTCATATATCATCTACCTACTCTGACAAATAATTTCAGAATTTTGACACTATTTTCCAAAAAGTTGCCCATTAGGTCTCTATGTTAAATATTTGTACCAAATGTGGATAAGTGCAGAGGGAGTTAGTATGCTTGTTGTTACCAACTTCCAGTGTAAATAATAACAGCAACACCTGTGGTTTTATTTACATTTCACTGTCATGTGATTACCTAATTTGAATGTCACCAGAACCCAAGCATGCATGAGATGTTCATTTCACTTTCACCAAGTGACAATTTTGATTCGGCTTCAAAATAATCAAACACTTTTAGTATTAAATCCTGTTTTTCATCTGAAGTTTTGAGAGGCATGACTATCCTTTCTATATAAGTATTGGTAGAGTTCTAAATAAGGGCAGATAATTTTTAATTTGTAAATATTAATTTATGAAAAGACAAAAAAAATGTTGTTTTTTTCTACCTTTATTTTATATTTTTTCTATTATATTTAAAAAAAATATATATTAATTACTTGTGTTTTTTATTATGCTTAAATAACATACATACAACTTGTTTTCATTTTCTAAAAGTATACACAAAGCATGCAAAGCATGGGCTATTTACATGGTATATCTGGTCAATACACATAGGCTTACTTTATAGCCATGTTCTTTGAGTTCAAATACTGGGTTTTAGAAAACACCAAAACAAAAGTGATTTTATTTAGAATTTAAAGAAAAAGATTTAAAATTCAAAGGCTTGCATTTATACTTTTTACTTTTAAATTTCTAAAATAATTTCCAATAAAATGTAAAAAGTTAAACTTTAGGTGAAATGAACATCTCATGCATGCTTGGGTTCTGGTGACATTCAAATTAGGTAATCACATGACAGTGAAATGTAAATAAAATCACATGTGTTGTTGTTATTGTTTACACTGGAAGTTGGTAACAACAAGCATACTAACTCCCTCTGCACATATCCACATTTGGTACAAATATTTAACATAGAGACCTAATGGGCAACTTTTTGGAAAATAGTGTCAAAATTCTGAAATTATTTGTCAGAGTAGGTAGATGATATATGAGTAAATGTGATTTTGACTACTATATTGGCCCCTTTTTGTGTTTTCTTCTTCTGTCTCTATTTCACTCAGATTATTGTTGTGGAAAAGGTTAATGGTTCATTATCATATACAATGTGGTTTGTGTAGTGTCCATAGACCATACATGAATTTATTGAATTTCATTATTTATTTAATATAGCAAAATAGATTTTGAATGAAGATTTATGGTAACAGTGTATGCTAAGTATTAATCATTCATTTGTCTACTGCAAGAAATTCTATAATTTACTCATATTTTACACAACAGAAATGAGTATGTAGCAAATTACCCATATTTGTTTAATTTTGTACAAATTAAGATGACTAATACATTAATAACCCTAATTTAAAGATGGAAACATCATTTAATGATTGTAAGATGCAAAATTTGAGTTCTAAAGCTTAAAATATGAACTTGTGAAATATTGATCTACGTGACAATGTTTTCCTCAACTCGGAGGTAAGCTGTGTCACATCTATCAAAAACTTTAATGCTTTCTACAATATATACCTTGTCTGATATAGAAAATAATAAAATATTAAACTGAAGTGCAATATGATGCAGTCATGTGATCTAAAAACTATGGTCTACGGACACTACATAAAAATGTGCATCTTTAACATTTCCTTTTTTTTAAGGTTATGGTCTGTGGATTTAATTTCATTGTAAAAATGAATTAGTGTAGAACTTATATGTTTAAAATAGCTTCAGATATGTCTTACTTTATCACTATTTTATTATACCTTGCCATAATTTTTATGATGCAGTAGAATTTTTATTATACAAAGCTGAGAATATATAGCAACATAAAAATGACACAACATAACACAGTAAATGTAACACTTTCTCATCTTTGAAATGCACTATGCGCTTCCATGAAAGCACAAACCCCATGGTATGATATACCATTAGAAAAGAGATAATTATCTGCCACCCCAATATGTAGATTACAACTTGTTTCCTCTTAATATTTATGACATGTTTAAATAGTAACACCTGATTGTGTTTTAGAAGAGAATTTATTGGCCCATGCACAGAATTACTTGATTCTCTTATGCAATTCGTGCTCAGCCACTAAATATCAAAGGTTACTTTGGGATAATTTTTTATCCTACAACCATGAAAAAAAGCACAACATCCATCAATTATTATGACATAAACATTATTTTGAAAATCTTCTGTAACTCTGATTCAATTAATTCCAAATTGAGGCTATGATAGTTCTTGGGCAGTATTCATTTCTTCAGATCAACAGTTTTACTGTTACATTTTAAAATTATTTTTACCTCAATTTTTTTAAATTCTTGAATAATTTCTCAAACGTACATAAAATCTCCTAAAACTAGTACATCAGCTTATTTGTGGCCAAAATATTGTAAAAACATAAAAAATTTAAGATCAAGATTTTCATTTCATTTTTGACAGAATTTGAACTTGTTTTTTTAAGTTCACCTGGACAAAAGGTCCAGGTGAACTATTGCCATCACTTGGCGTCCGTCGTCTAAACTTTTCACATTTCAATCTTCTTTTCCGAAACCACTGGGAACCAAGCTTAGCAGGAATGTTCCTTGGATGGTCCTCTACAAAGTTTCTGTTTTTCGTTCCAGTCGGATATTCAACATGGCTGCCAGGGCCAATAATATGCTTTGATTGGCTGAAATTTCAAAGATCTTCTTCTCTGAAACTAATGAACTGACTGAACCCAAACTGTAAATGAATGATCATTGGAATGTCCTTTACCAAGTTTCTGTTTTTTATGACGATCGGAAATCCAAGATGGCCACCACCGCAGGACATAGATTAACATTGGACCCTATGGGAAAATGTTCAAATGCCTTCTTTTCAGAAACTACAAATATGATTAAAGCCAAATTGTACATGAATGCTCATTGGATGTTCCTCTACAAACTTTAGGTTTTTTGTTCTGATTTGAAATTCAAAATGGCGGCTACGGCAGGACTTAGTTTATTGGACCCTATGGGAAAAATGTTTCAAAACGCTTCTTTTCTGAAACCACTTGGACAATTGAAACCAAACTGCCCAGGAATGATCATTGGAAGATCCTCTACATAATTTCTGTTTTTTATGCCGATCCGAAATCCAAGATGGCCACCACCGCAGGACATAGATTAACATTGGACCCTATGGGAAAATGTTCAAATGCCTTCTTCTCAGAAACTACAAATATGATTAAAGCCAAACTGCACATAAATGTTCATTGGATGGTCCTCTACAAACTTTAGGTTTTTTGTTCCGATATGAAATTCAAAATGGCGGCAATGGCAGGCCTTAGTTTAACATTGGACCCTATGGAAAAAATGTTTCAAAACGCTTCTTTTCTGAAACCACATCGACAATTGAAACCAAACTACCCAGGAATGATCATTGGAAGGTCCTCTACAAAAGTTAGGTTTTTTATGCCGATTGGAAATCCAAGATGGCCGCCACTGCAGGAAATAGATAAACATTGGACCCTATGGGAAAATGTTCAAATGCCTTCTTCTCAGAAACTACAAATATGATTAAAGCCAAACTGCACATAAATGTTCATTGGATGGTCCTCTACAAACTTTAGGTTTTTTGTTCCGATATGAAATTCAAAATGGCGGCAATGGCAGGCCTTAGTTTAACATTGGACCCTATGGAAAAAATGTTTCAAAACGCTTCTTTTCTGAAACCACATCGACAATTGAAACCAAACTACCCAGGAATGATCATTGGAAGGTCCTCTACAAAACTTAGGTTTTTTATGCCGATTGGAAATCCAAGATGGCCGCCACTGCAGGAAATAGATAAACATTGGACCCTATGGGAAAATGTTCAAATGCCTTCTTCTCAGAAACTACAAATATGATTAAAGCCAAACTGTACATGAATGTTCATTGGATGGTCCTCTACAAACTTTAGGTTTTTTGTTCCGATATGAAATTCAAAATGGCGGCTACGGCAGGACTTAGTTTAACATTGGACCCTATGGGAATAATGTTTCAAAACGCTTCTTCTCTGAAACCACTTGGACAATTGAAACCAAACTGCCCAGGAATAATCATTTGAAGGTCCTCTAAAAACTTTGGGTTTTTTATGCCGATCCGAAATCCAAGATGGCTGCCACCACAGGTCATAGTATTAACACAGGACCATAAGGGAAAATACAGAAATATTTTCTTCTCTGAAGCTATTGCACTGATTGAACCTAAACTGTGCATCAATCATTGGAAGATCCTTTACAAACTTCGTGTTTTTTATGTTGATCGGTATTCCAAGATGAATACCATTGCAGGACATAGTTTTTACATAGGACCAATTGGTTCTTTTTATAACCAGGTGAACGATACAGGCTCTTGAGAGCCTCTGGTTAAATGGTAAATTTTACTTTCTTAAATCAAACATTATTTTTTAATCGTAAAACATTCATAAAATCTCATGGAACTTTTTAATGTTTCCTAGTTAGATGTACAATGTATGTTGAAAATATTATATCTGCATTCAAATTCAAAAATAATTCTTATACAAGTATACCAAATTTCAAATATCAATTTCTATTCTGATCAGTAGTTAAAATCTATTTTTTTCCTTTCTTGAGGCACGTTCAGTTAATTTTTTAGCTCACCTGGCCAAAGGGCATGTGATCTTTTGTCATCACTTGGTGTCCGTCGTCTGTTAACATTTTACATTTGAATCTACTCTGAAACCACATGGCCTAATGAACTGAAACTGGGTAGGAAGCATTTATGATAGGTCTTCTATAATGATTGCTCATTTCATCCCAATCCATTTACAAACATGGTCGTCATAGACAATTCTTGTTTCCTGTTGTTCAATTTCTAAAAATCTTTTCCTCTGCAACTGCTTCACCAAATGATCCGAAACTTGGTACGAAACATCTATGGAAGGTTCTCTATAAAGATGGCTAAATTAACAAACATGGCCACCATAGACAATTATTGTTTCTGGGTGATCAATTTCTAAAAATTTTCTCTGAAACCGCTTGGACAAAATGAACCGAAACGTGGTAGAAAGCATCTATTGAAGATCCTCTAAAAATTGCTCATTTTTTCCCATTTTGTTAACAAGCATGGCCGCCATAAACAATTCTTGGTTCTGGTTGGTCAAAAACTAAGAATCTTTTCCTTAGAAACCTCTATAAAGCATATTTTTACAGGAAGCATCTATGGAAGGTCCTCTATAAAATTTCCTCATTTTATCCTGATTGGACAAAATAAATGGTCACCATGGGCAATTCTTGTTTCTGATTGGCTGAAATTTTAAACGTCTTCTCCTGAAACTAGGAGGCACAATGAAATATTACTTTGTAGGAATGATGTATAGGAGATGCTGCACAAAATTTCCATATTTCGTGCTGATTGTACGACTAATGTGATTGGCCGATACGGTGGTTTCGAATCATGTCAATTTCAACTACGTTCCATCTTTTTCGTGTCTTGACGTCTGAAATGCTCGGCAGACGACTTCCGGTGTTTACGCTATTACTGTGACGACGGCATCATATCATAGTGTAGATGCGGTAGATTATAAGTAATTGTAATATGGAGACGCCAAGGAAACGACTGAATAAATACAGGTGTTCAGTACCCCAGTATCTGTCTGATATCAGAAATATATACATAAAGGCAGATCGTTTTCCTTTCATGATGCTGACAGCCGTAAATAAAGAAAGAAAACAAATTTAATTTTAAAGAAGTAATTGTCTCTGCATTGAATTCTTTGATACAAATAAAATAATTTAATTGATATCTGTCTTTTACAGAAAATGTTAAGATGTTTTTAAGTTGAGGATCGAACGTTAAAATGGCACATATCGATTGGAGTTTTTGTTGTGTACATTGACACTGGAAGTCCAGTGCTGTACATTCCATCGAAATCACGTGATCTGGCGGACAAAAATAACAAAATTTTGACGGAATAGAAATGATTCGAAACAACCATATTAAAAAAATATTCTCTAAAACCATTTGGCTAAATTAATTAGAATTTGGTAGGAACCTATTATGGAAGGTTATGTACAAAGTTTCCTCGGAAAAAAATGACATGTGAGCGAGACAGGCTTAACCCATTGAGCCTCTAGTTTATTTTTTTTCTCTTTTTAAGGTATGTTTGTTATAAGCTATTAAAATATTTTAGCATTGACTGCTATATAATCTTCTCTATAACCTATACCTGTACAACTTTTATACTGAACTGCTAAAGAAACATCATAAAGTATCAAACAGCTATATATAGCAATTATAATAATAAATATCAGAAAGTCATTTTAAGCAGATAAACATACATGTAATAAGTACCGGTAAAAAAAAAGTTTTTTCCGTAAACTTTTAGCAATACATCACAGGCTTAGAAGAAATGTGGAACGAAAGTCAGTATCGTATAGGTCCTCCAATAGCTTGTTATCATTGTTCAAGACTGAGTCGTGGCATTCATCTGGCATTCAGTAGTGGTACTGATAACTTGTGAATTTTCTTAATTAAGTTCAGTAAGATTTGGGCCAGCTTTACATGTTGTACTTTTAAACACGTTCCATGACCCTCCTGAGACACAATATATTTGCCATAGTAAAAATATGCAGTCAACTAGAATTAAAAAAATATATAATCAGGGTTCATTATAGGAATAATTTGCCAATTCCACACACACAAAAAGCACCAATTTTGTATTTAGAATGATTTTTTGCAAATTTAGAAAACAAAATGGGTTTTTTTTGCGGTTCAGTATACCAACCCGGTATATATATATATATATATATATATATACACAATACAAACTGTTGTTTGTTGATTAACTCGCTGATTGTATTATTCCTGTTGTTGATTAGCTTGCTGATTGTATCGTTCCTGTTGTTGATTAGCTTGGTGATTGTATCGTTCCTGTTGTTGATTAGCTTGCTGCTTGTATTTTCCTGTTGTTGACTAGCTTGATGCTTGTATCTTTCCTGTTGTTGACTAGCTCGCTACTTGTATCTTTCATGTTGTTGATTAGCTTGCTGCTTGTATTTTCCTGTTGTTGACTAGCTTGATGCTTGTATCTTTCCTGTTGTTGACTAGCTCGCTACTTGTATCTTTCATGTTGTTGATTAGCTTGCTGCTTGTATTTTCCTGTTGTTGACTAGCTTGCTGCTTGTATCGTTACTGTTGTTGACTAGCTCGCTACTTGTATCTTTCCTGTTGTTGACTAGTTTGCCGCTTGTATCTTTCCTATTGTTGATTAGCTTGCTGATTGTATCGTTCCTGTTGTTGATTAGCTTGCTGATTGTATCATTCCTGTTGTTGATTAACTTGCTGATTGTATCGTTCCTATTGTTGATTAGCTTGCTGATTGTATCGTTCCTGTTGTTGATTAGCTTGCTGATTGTATCGTTCCTGTTGTTGACTAGCTTGCTGCTTGTATCGTTACTGTTGTTGACTGGCTTGCTGCTTGTATCTTTCCTGTTGTTTAATGGCTTGCTGCTTGTATCTTTCATATTGTTGACTAGCTTGCTGCTTGTATTTTCCTGTTGTTGACTAGCTTGATGCTTGTATCTTTCCTGTTGTTGACTAGCTCGCTACTTGTATCTTTCATGTTGTTGATTAGCTTGCTGCTTGTATTTTCCTGTTGTTGACTAGCTTGATGCTTGTATCTTTCCTGTTGTTGACTAGCTCGCTACTTGTATCTTTCATGTTGTTGATTAGCTTGCTGCTTGTATTTTCCTGTTGTTGACTAGCTTGCTGCTTGTATCGTTACTGTTGTTGACTAGCTCGCTACTTGTATCTTTCCTGTTGTTGACTAGTTTGCCGCTTGTATCTTTCCTATTGTTGATTAGCTTGCTGATTGTATCGTTCCTGTTGTTGATTAGCTTGCTGATTGTATCATTCCTGTTGTTGATTAGCTTGCTGATTGTATCGTTCCTATTGTTGATTAGCTTGCTGATTGTATCTTTCCTGTTGTTGATTAGCTTGCTGATTGTATCGTTCCTGTTGTTGACTAGCTTGCTGCTTGTATCATTACTGTTGTTGACTGGCTTGCTGCTTGTATCTTTCCTGTTGTTTAATGGCTTGCTGCTTGTATCTTTCATATTGTTGACTAGCTTGCTGCTTGTATCTTTCATGTTGTTGACTAGCTCGCTGCTTGTATCTTTCCTGTTGTTGACTAGTTTGCTGCTTGTATCTTTCCTATTGTTGACTAGCTCGCTGTTTGTATCTTTCCTGTTGTTGATTAGCTTGCTGCTTGTATCATTCCTGTTGTTGATTAGCTCGCTTCTTGTATCCTTACTGTTGTTGACTAGCTTGTTGCTTGTATCTTTCCTGTTGTTGACTAGCTTGCTGCTTGTATCGTTACTGTTGTTGACTGGCTTGCTGCTTGTATCTTTCCTGTTGTTTAATGGCTTGGTGCTTGTATCATTCCTATTGTTGACTAGCTTGCTGCTTGTATCTTTCCTGTTGTTGACTAGCTCGCTTCTTGTATCGTTACTGTTGTTGACTAGCTTGTTGCTTGTATCTTTCCTGTTGTTGACTAGCTTGCTGCTTGTATCGTTACTGTTGTTGACTGGCTTGCTGCTTGTATCTTTCCTGTTGTTGATTAGCTTGCTGCTTGTATCGTTCCTGTTGTTGATTAGCTTGTTGCTTGTATCGTTCCTGTTGTTGATTAGCTTGCTGCTTGTATCGTTACTGTTGTTGACTGGCTTGCTGCTTGTATCTTTCCTGTTGTTTAATGGCTTGCTGCTTGTATCATTCCTATTGTTGACTAGCTTGCTGCTTGTATCTTTCCTGTTGTTGACTAACTCGCTGCTTGTATCTTTCCTGTTGTTGACTAGCTCGCTTCTTGTATCGTTACTGTTGTTGACTAGCTTGTTGCTTGTATCTTTCCTGTTGTTGACTAGCTTGCTGCTTGTATCGTTACTGTTGTTGACTAGCTTGCTACTTGTATCTTTCCTGTTGTTTAATGGCTTGCTGCTTGTATCATTCCTATTGTTGACTAGCTTGCTGCTTGTATCTTTCCTGTTGTTGACTAACTCGCTGCTTGTATCTTTCCTGTTGTTGACTAACTCGCTGCTTATATCGTTACTGTTGTTGACTGGCTTGCTGCTTGTATTTTTTCCTATTGTTGACTAGCTTGCTGCTTGTATCGTCCCTCTGGTTGACTAGCTCGCTGCTTGTATCTTTCCTGTTGTTGACTAGCTTGCTGCTTGTATTTTCTCTGAGGTGCCATATTTATTATTATATCAAGTTTTAATGTCCATTGTATTTCATATGTAAATTACCCCTCGATATATTGCCATCCTCACTTGTCACCAAAATATAGCTTTATTGTCAAATGTTAAAAAAAATTTGATGTGTACTTTTATAAAACAGGACTACAAATGTCTACCTTTTACTATGCCTGTACCAAATCAGGGTCATTACGGTTTTCACAGTTTTCCGGTTCTTGACTGATTTTGTCTGTTTATATAATTATGAGTTTTGACTTTCCCTTTGAAAGATTGTTCGGAGTTCGGTAATTTTGTTATTACCCTTATTTACTATCCCAGAGTTCATTCTGGGCAGCGCCAACCCAGGATTCACACATTTAAATTTTTTGGATGAATTGAAAGCTCTTTTAAGAGGTCGCCTTATAAAACAGGTCTTATAAGGTGACCTCTTAATACAGGTTTGACTGTATCTGCATGTCCCTTTCATGCTTCCATAGTAAACAGAAAAAATTTACTTAAACTTTTTTTGGCATTTGGAAGAAAAATATTTATAAAATAATAATACATAACATTTGTAAGTTTTACTTAAATTTGAAAAAAAAATATACTAGTAAAACATTGTCAGAGTAAAAACAGTTTGAATTATTTTGTTAATTCATTATAAAAACTGATCTTTAATAATTTAAGTCCACTGCATCACTTGACTTCAATTAACAGCATCACTTAGCTTCAATCAAACAGCATTACGACTTCAATCAAATGGGCATCACTTGACTTCAATCAAACAGCATCACTTGGCTTCAATCAAACAGCATCACTTGGCTTCAATCAAACAGCACTGGAGAAAACCACCGACCTGCCGCAAGTCACAGACAAACTTTATCACATATTGTTGTACACTTCGCCCTGAGCAGAGATTCGAATCAACATCAGTGGTGATAGGCACCGATTGCATAGGTAGTTATAAATCTGACTACCAAACGATCACGACCACGACAACACCCTCATCATTCAGACCATTCAATCTGCTAAATATGGGGACTATGTCAAGAGACACATTATCAAACACTACAATTTACATGATTTACAATGAATAGTTTAAATAGACTCATTTAGTAGGAAAAACATGTTTCAAATATATTAATGATTAGAATATTGGGTTTATTGACATTGGCTCAAATCTAATTTTGAATGACCCACTTTTTTAAGAGGAGGGGCCACTAGACAATTTTTCCCGAATCCTAGAATGAACCCAGTTAGCCATATACAACATCAATTTTTAGTGAACCGATATATATATCGAAGACAATAAATTCTTGTTTTATTATGTGACCATATTAGAGCATAAACAGTTCTCTGAGAATGTTAGAGTATTTTGAAGATTAATAAAACTTTTAGATTTTTACTCTTAGAAATGGCTTAAAATGTGTAGTAGTTAGACCAGCATTTTGACAAAAATTCCTGAATTTTTTTTCAATCCCCCCTCCCTAGAGTTTAAAAAGACAAAGAAACAATTGTATCATTATCCGTATATAAAGCATTTGTTTTCATTAAAACAAGATTTAACCCCACCCCCCACAAAATTTACAAAAAAATGCATGATGACATCAGTCAATGCTTTGCTCTTATTGGATGTGACAGCTGACATTGTCTAGTGTTGAAAAATCAGTTAGAAGTCTCAGAAGTCATCAATTGTATGTTATTCTTATATGTAAATTTGATATATAAACTTTTAAATGCAATATCCATTTAATCTTCACATTTGATATTTTGCTTAACAATTCATTTTTTTTTTCAGGGTGAAGCCTGTACGTCAGGGGGAGAGACGCTCCAGACGTAAGTTGGGGCTAGCCCCAGAGTTTAAGGCCGAGGACCTTCCTGTCCGTACCAGGCGGCCCAGGGTTCAGGTACAGGTTGTACCAGTGGAGACTATGGCCCCTGAACAACCACGGGATTTACAGAATGCCGTGGTGGTTACACCTGTAGCCAGACCGTTTGTTCCTTTGCCTGCACCAGCTGTTAATTCAGCAGATGTAGACAATGAAGCAATGGCTGCTATAGGCCAGGGGGTGGTAGTTGAAGCACCCTTGGTTGTTTTGGAGGTGGTGGCAGCAGAGCAGGTGTTGGATGTAGTAGACTTGGTCCCAGTTGTTCCTGTTCCTAATCCTGTCGCCCATGCTCCACAGAGGGGTTGGGCTTGGTGGTTTGTTGGGGCTGCTCTCGCTGTTGGCAATATGATTGTTAATGACGGGGCAGTTTTCTTTTAAGGGACAAGATTTCTAAATTCAAAAAGGGATTGAAATTTTGAAAACATTTTGGAAAGATCATGGTTCAGTTGTAGCAAAGATTTGGAATTTCTAATTATTTTTTGTTAGTTTTTTATAATGAAGGATAAAAAAACAAAAAAGGGGAGATAACTTTTTTTTAGAATTGCTTCACAGAACTGATTTGATCTGATATTTATTTAAATTGTCAAAATTTTGTTTTATTTTTAAAAATCATATTGTCTGTTGGTGGTTAAAGTTGTGTTGAACTTCTGATCATGGTACATTATGTCAAATGTCACACTGAGGAATTCCATTAGGTCAATTTAGATTAGAGTTTTGGTGTGTAATGTTACTTTCAACAATATATCAGTTATGGTGGTCAGTTATATTGGTGGAGAAAACCACTGAAGCTTTATCACAAAGCCATTATAGCTAAGGTGTCAATTTATGCCCCCTTCCCTCCCCATCCAAACCCAGTTTCCAAGGTCCTTTAGTGTGTGTTAATCTGTCCATTCTTTTCCCAAACCCAGTTTCTAAGGTCCTTTAGTGTGTGTTAATCTGTCCATTCTTCTCCCAAACTCAGTTTCTAAGGTCCTTTAGTGTGTGTTAATCTGTCCATTCTTCTCCCATACCCAGTTTCTAAGGTCCTTTAGTGTGTGTTAATCTGTCCATTCTTTTCCCAAACCCAGTTTCTAAGGTCCTTTAGTGTGTGTTAATCTGTCCATTCTTCTCCCAAACTCAGTTTCTAAGGCCCTTTAGTGTGTGTTAATCTGTCCATTCTTCTCCCAAACCCAGTTTCTAAGGTCCTTTAGTATGTGTTAATCTGTCCATTCTTTTCCCAAACCCAGTTTCTAAGGTCCTTTAGTGTGTGTTAATCTGTCCATTCTTCTCCCAAACTCAGTTTCTAAGGTCCTTTAGTGTGTGTTAATCTGTCCATTCTTCTCCCAAACCCAGTTTCTAAGGTCCTTTAGTGTGTGTTAATATGTCCATTCTTCTCCCAAACCCAGTTTCTAAGGTCCTTTAGTGTGTGTTAATCTGTCCATTCTTCTCCCAAACCCAGTTTCTAAGGTCCTTTAGTGTGTGTTAATCTGTCCATTCTTCTCCCAAACCCAGTTTCTAAGGTCCTTTAGTGTGTGTTAATCTATCCATTCTTCTCCCAAACCCAGTTTCTAAGGTCCTTTAGTGTGTGTTAATCTGTCCATTCTTTTCCCAAACCCAGTTTCTAAGGTCCTTTAGTGTGTGTTAATATGTCCATTCTTCTCCCAAACTCAGTTTCTAAGGTTCTTGGTCCAAGGTCTTACTCTACTTGTAAATAGGTCTATGTATATATGTATAGTGTAAATATATTTTTGTATATAGTGTAAATATGTTTTTAATCATTAATATTATGTATTTAGTATGTGATATTGTTACATTTCTGTATGCATCATTAAGATATTGCAAACCTTCATTTGGAAAAGTGATTTTTCTTTCTTGTATTCATTAACTTCCCGTCTTGTGAAAATACTGATTTTCCGAGAATCTTTATGGGTAATTAATTATCCATACTGCTCCAGTATGAAATAGCTAAAAACAGATCGGTGTCAGTGTGAAGCCGATCGATAACATCTTCTTAAAGATCTGGACAGCAGAACTCCTACCAAAAAAAATCAGCATTATGAATTAAAATTAGGTTTATCATAGAATTATATATGTTCTCCAGATCATTTATGTACTTCAATAAAAATAAAATTTGATAATTAGATAAGGTTTATGAGTGAATGTTGCATGCTAGAAACAGGGGTATGCAAGGATGAATGATAGATAAATAACTTTTTCCCAGTTAGGTTTCACATTTAACATAGGTAGCATGCAAGAAACGGGTGTATGAAAGAATTGAATGATAGATAAATAACTTTTTCCTAGTTAGGTTTCACATTTAATAAAGGCACATTACCGGTAGTGCCAAAAATACAATAATTTTTTTATACCGTCTAATTAAATGGATTAAGAATTTGAAGTACTAATGGAATGGATCTCAAATGTGTTAGTTCTTGAAAATCTAGTTCTAATTGAAAATGCATGATCAAGGAGAATAAAAAGGATGAAAGACTTAAAACTGCACAAACCATGGTTATAAAGTATATGTATAATGGACGACTACATGTAACGGTTCTTTTTTTGGTCAACTAAACAATATGTGCCTTTTGATATTTTTCAGCTAGATCTATCAAGGACATGTTTGGTATCATTGTGGTTTACATATCCTTAGAGTTTGCTGTTTATATATACATTGTAGTGTTGGGGTTTAGAATATTTTCCCAGCTGTATTCTATGTAAAATCTTTTTTTAAACTATTTGTCAGATATTTAAGATGTGGTTGTAAACAACACATGGGAGATAATCCATTTGAATTTTGGTAAAAATCAAATTTTGAGGATGAACACTTTTTTTACCTGTACAAATCTCAGTATTTGTGAGCTCTTCAATGATAAACAACTCACACCTCGACATGCATGTGAGAGATCTCTCCTAAATTTGAAACTTGTGTGCTGTTAAGCTATTTTTCAACTATGGTTTAAAATGTTATCAGTTATATCATGTACTACTTGTATGGAGGCTATTTCGCAACAAAAATGTGTACTCTAGCATTTTTTTTTCTCAACTATATCATGATCTCCTGTAAATATACTTGTATGGCAAGTGTTGGTTTGTGATGTTATAATGGTGTTAAACAAGTGTTTTTATAAAAAATTGCATGAAAAAAAAAAAAATTGCATGGAAAAAAAAAAAAAAAAAAAAAAAAAAAAAAATTGCATGAAAAAAAAAAAAAATTGCATGAAAAAAAACAAAAAAAATTGCATGTTATTAATCAACTTTTGTTTTTCAGGTTTACTAATCTATTTTTATTTTTTCAGAAGTAAGAGTGGCCTACATCAATACTTTTGGCAAATTGTAAAATTGTTTAAAATTAATATTTTTGTTTGTTTTGGATCTTTTGTAAATTTAATATAATTTAGAAAACAAATCTCATTTCTGATGACTTTTTTTTAAAGTAATAGTTTTGGCAAATTGTAAAATTGTTTAAAATTAATATTTTTCTTTGTTTTGGATCTTTTGTAAATTTATTATAATTTTGAAAACAAATCTTGTTTCTGGTGACTTTTTTTTAAAGTAATAGTTTTGGCAAATTGTAAAATTGTTTAAAATTAATATTTTGGTTTGTTTTGGATCTTTTGTAACTTTAGTATAATTTTGAAAACAAATCTCGTTTCTGGTGACTTTTTTTTAAAGTAATAGTTTTGGCGAATTGTAAAATTGTTTAAATTAAATATTTTTGTTTGTTTGGGATCTTTTGTAAATTTAATACAATTTTGAAAACAAATCTCATTTCTGGTGACCTTTTTAAAGTAATAGTTTTGGTGAATTGTAAAATTGTTTAAAATTAATATTTTTGTTTCTTTTGGATCCTTTGTAAATTTAGTATAATTTTGAAAACAAATCTCGTTTCTGGTGACTTTTTTTTATAAAGTAATAGTTTTGGCGAATTGTAAAATTGTTTAAAATTAATATTTTTGTTTGTTTTGGATCTTTTGTAAATTTAATACAATTTTGAAAACAAATCTCATTTCTGGTGACTTTTTTAAAGTAATAGTTTTGGCAAATTGTAAAATTGTTTAAAATTATTATTTTTGTTTGTTTTGGATCTTTTGTAAATTTAATATAAATTTGAAAACAAATCTCATTTCTGGTGACTTTTTTTTAAAGTAATAGTTTTGGCGAATTGCTTAAAATTAATATTTTTGTTTGTTTGGGATCTTTTGTAAATTTAATACAATTTTGAAAACAAATCTCATTTCTGGTGACTTTTTTAAAGTAATAGTTTTGGCAAATTGTAAAATTGTTTAAAATTATTATTTTTGTTTGTTTTGGATCTTTTGTAAATTTAAAATAAATTTTAAAACAAATCTCATTTCTGGTGACTTTTTTTTAAAGTAATAGTTTTGGCGAATTGCTTAAAATTAATATTTTTGTTTGTTTGGGATCTTTTGTAAATTTAGTATAATTTTGAAAACAAATCTCGTTTTTGGTGACTTTTTTTTATAGTAATAGTTTTGGCGAATTGTAAAATTGTTTAAAATTAATATTTTTGTTTGTTTTGGATCTTTTGTAAATTTAATATAACGTTGAAAGCAAATCTCATTTCTGGTGACTTTTTTTTTTAAATAATTGATCAAAAAAAGTTTTTTTTTTTTTTTTTAATATCCATAAAAAAATGTGTTTTAAGATGCACTTGCACAGACACCACAGCCAATTGAAGATGTCATCAAAATGGCTGAAAGTACAGTCAACAATACTTTTGGTAGGTTTAAAATTTAAGGGGTTTTAATAGGGACAAGAAGAGTTTGAAGATACCAAAGGGGTGATCGGAATCCGTAAATCTAAGGACAGAAAACACAATAGACAAAAGAAAAACAAAAACAATGATCTACAAAACACTACACAGAAAACTAACGATCAAGCACCATGAACCCCACAAAAACCGGGGTTGAGCTTAGATGCTCTGAAAGGGTAAGAAGAGTTTGGAGATACCAAAGGGGTAATCAGAATCCGTAAATCTAAGAACAGAAAACACAATAAACAAAAGAAAAACAAAAACAATGATCTACAAAACACTACACAGAAAACTAACGATCAAGCACTATGAACCCCACAAAAACCGGGGTTGAGCTTAGATGCTCTGAAAGGGTAAGAAGAGTTTGGAGATACCAAAGGGGTAATCAGAATCCGTAAATCTAAGAACAGAAAACACAATAGACAAAACAAAAACAAAAACAATGATCTACAAAACACTACACAGAAAACTAACGATCAAGCACCATGAACCCCACAAAAACCGGGGTTGAGCTCAGATGCTTTGGAAGGGTAGGAAGAGTTTGAAGATATCAAATCTGTAAATTGAAGAATAACGGACAACACAATGACCAAAGAAAAAAGTACAAAAGCTCAACGATCTACAAAACATACATATAAAACTAAAGATCAAGTAACATGAACCCAACTAATAACTTGCTCTAAAAAGTTGAGGTAACTCTGTCATGCACAAATAGTTTAACATCTACAGAGATTTGAAGGTGCTATGAAAAGGGTAATGCATCTATGGAGAATTTAGCACACTCCAATAAGGGTACCTGTAAACATTTCCAATTCTGGTTAATTTTTTGTTTAATTGTTGTCATCAATTTTTCATTCATTTAATTTCCTTAAAAACTGCTTGTTTGTAAGATTTACTGTTGCTACCAGATAGTTAGAAGAAAGAAGCACACAACAGACGTATACCAAATCTTTACCCATGGCATACATGAGGTATATATTTTATTATAGTAGACAATACCAAATTAGTATTGTGTACAATATAACATACAGTAATAATGAAATGAAAAAAAAATACAAGCTTGCACAAATGAAGACCTCATAGTCTGTGGGGTCCAAAGTATATATAGGCTGCATTAGAATAAATTTTAATATAGTATTCCCCAAAACTAGAAATGACATTGTAAATTGCATGACATTTCATTTACAAATGGAAATTCAATCTAGTACAAAAGAAGGCAATATGGTCCTTTTCTATACAAATTAGGTTAATTTGATCAAAACCACATTCAAATTTTATATATAAATTTATTTATGGTATATACAGAAGGTCATTGTTACAAATCAGTAATGGTCAAGGGGAGATAACTCCATTCTACTTTCAAAAGATGGAAGATAAACATAGAATTTGTTGGCTCATTTTTTTAAATTCTTGAATAATTGCACAAAATCTCCTAAAACTAGGACATCAGCTTATTTGTGGCCAAAATATTGTATCTAACACAAATATTTTGAAAATATAATAATGTAACACATTTGTTTCATTTTTAACAGAATTTGAACTTATTTTTTTTTAATGTAAATTTGACTTTCTTAAGCCAAACTTTTTTTTAATCGTTAAACATTCATATAATCTCATGAAACTTTTTAATGTTTCCTAGTTACATGTACAGTCAAATCTGTCTATGTGGTCACCTCTATTAAGCAGTCGCCTGTATTAAAAGGTTACTTTTTTCTTTTCCTGTCGTAGAAAATTTCATATGAATTGAACCTCTTTTAGGAGGTCACTTGTCTTATAAGGCCACTATTTCTGTGTCCCAAAGGTGACCTCTTAATACAAGTTTGACTTATGTTGCCATTTTTAAAATTGTTGAAATGACGCTTTTAAAATATCTAACAAAGGTGAACAATTCCTTCCCGAAAAGAATGCATTTGGTGACGAATACAATGTAACAGGTAAATTATTTTACATGTAATTAATTGCCCTTTTATCTTTAAAACACTAAGTACCATGAATAGTCGTTGCTGTGTAAACGCACCTTTTTATCCCCTCGCCAACGAAGTTGCGAAGGGATATAGTAACGCTACCTTCCGTCCGTCCGTCACATCCTTGTGAACACTCTAGGATCAACATCCTTCAATGGATTTTGACCAAACTTGTTTAGTTCGCCTCTACGAAGTACAGAAGAGCTCATGTCGTCGTCATCGGTGTCCAATGTTAACGTTTGCGTTTAGGATCCAATGTAGACAAACTATTTGGCCCAAGTTGATGAAACTTCACATGTTTGTCATGGACAGTTAAAAACACTGCACACAAATATAGGTCACTGTGACCTACTATTTCTGCCTGAATGACTTCGACATTTTTGCGTTAACGTTTGCGCTTAGGTCCAATGTAGACAAACTACTTGGTCCAGGTTAATGAAACTTTACATGTGAGTTTGTCGTAGACAGTTAAAAACACCGCACACAAATATAGATCACGGTGACCTACTATTTCTGCCTGAATGACTTCCACATTTTTGCATTAACGTTTGCATTTAGGTCCAATGTAGACAAACTACTTGGTCCAGGTTGATGAAACTTCACATGTGAGTTTGCCTGAATGACTTCGACATTTTTGTTAAGACCTGTTTTACTATTACATTTATATGTCCATTTTGAATACCATTAAATGGTTTTCTTTTGGCTAAACTGAAGTATTGTTCTTAACCAAATTAAACACTAACCACATGGTTATGATATTCACATGTAACTATAGATTGCACAGGCGAGCTGGATGGTCTGCCTTGCGACCAGCTATTTTTAATTAATATTAGCATTTGACTGTATATCATATATGTCACATAACTTGTATTCAGTCATAGAAATGAATGATGGTGATAGTAAGGGGCTGACCCTTTCATTTCAGAAAATATGGACCAAAGGGGGATATAAAAAAAAATTTAAAGGGTATTTTGTAATATATCATATAACTAGTGCTTGGCTGAAGAAATAAATTATGGTAACAATGACCCTTACATTTGGGAGAAAAGAGTGTAAAAGGGGTCAATTTAAAAAACTTCTCTTGTCCGACGGACGAATTACTTGGCCCGGGCTTCGGGCAAGTGGGTTAGGTCGAAGACTGCGCTAACCATTACGCCACAGATGCATTTGGCATTCGGAAGAAAAATAATTATAAAAAAGTAAAAATTATAATACAATTTGTAAGTTTTACTTGAATTTCAAAAAAAAATAATAACACATTGTCAGAGTAAAGAGTTTTGGATTTTTTTAATTTTTATTTCATTGGGCCAAGAAAAAAAATACCTGCTTTTCCGCTAACATGTTCTAAAATATTAGGGTCGGTAGGTAGGAAAAAGATTTTCTTTTGTTAAATATGTTTAGCTAGTTTCTACAGGGAACACATAATGACTTTAATAGTGCTTGTTCAAAAATGGCAAAAAAAAACGTTCAGTCAATGCTTTGCTCTTATTGGATGTGACAGCTGACATTGTCTCTTGTTGAAAAATCAGTTAGAAGTCTCAGAAGTCATCAATTGTATGTTATTCTTCTATGTAAATTTGATATATAAACTTTTAAATGCAATATCCATTTAATCTTCACAGTTTGACAGTTTGCTTAACAATTCATTTTTTTTTCAGGGTGAAACCTGTCCGTGAGGGGGAGAGACGCTCCAGGCGTAAGTTGTTTAAGGCCGCGGACCTTCCTGTTTGAACCAGGGTTCAGGTACAGTCTGTACCAGTGGAGGCTACAGCCCTGAACTACCACAGGATTTGCAGAATGCCATGGTGGTTACACCTATTGCGAGACTGGTTGTTTTATTGCCTACACCAGCTGTTAATTTAGTAGATGTAGACAATGAAGCAATGGCTGCTATAGGCCAGGGGGTGGTAGTTAAAGCACCTTGTGTCGCTTTGGAGGTGGTGGCAGCAGAGCAGGTGTTGGAGACCACAGAAAATGTCCCAGTTGTTCCTGTTCCTATCGCCCATGCTCCCCAGAAGGGTTGGGCTCGGTGGTGTGTTAGGGCTGCTCTTGCTGTTTGCAATATGATTGTCAATGACGGGCCGGTTATCTTTTAAGAGGCAAAATTTCTAAATTCAAAAAGGGGTTGCTATTTTGAAAACATTTCGGAAAGATCATGGTTCAGTCTGTTGTAGCAAAAATTTGGAATTTCTAATCATTTTTATGTGTTTATAATGAAGGTTAAAAAAAAAACAAAAAAGGGGAGATAATTTTTTTTTTAAATTGCTTCACAAAACTGATTTGATCAGATATTTATTTAAATTGTCAAAATTTTGTTTTATTCTTAAAAATCATATTGTCTGTTGGTGGTTAAAGTTGTGTTGAACTTCTGATCATGGTACATTAGGTCAATTGGGTTAGAGTTTTGGTGTTTGATACCACTTTCAACAATATTTCAGTTTTGGCGGTCAGTTATATTGGTGGAGGAAACCGGTGTGGCTGGAGAAAACCACTGACACTTTATCACATAAAGCCATTATGTCGGTTGTCCTAATATTAAGCACAAATAGGTGAATGTAGAACACCAATAGGTAGGGGTCCAATCCCCTTCTAACCCCACCCCACCCAAACCCAATTTCCAAAGTCTTTTAGTGTATTAGTGTTAATTTGCCCTTTCTTCTCCCAAACTCAGTTTCTAAGGTTCTTGGTAAAAGTTGTGTTAAAGCCCCCTCCCCACCTTCTGTTCTTGGGTCCAAAGTCTTCTACTCGACTTGTAGATAGGTCTATGTAAATATGTATAGTGTAAATATGTAAATATGTTTTTAATCATTAGTATCATGTATTTAGTATGTGATATTGTTACATTTCTGTATGTATCATTAATATATTGCAAACCTTCATTTGGAAAAGTTTAAAATTAATTTCAGCACAATAAAAATAACTCCATACCTATTCCTTCAAGAGTACACGTTGTTTGGAACTTATCATTGACGACAGTACAATGACTGAGATGAAATACAGTAATAAAAGCTATTATTCCGAGACTTTTGTTTAGTTCTAAGTGTAAAATGTAATTTTTATTTCTTGTCTTAGCTTCTACATCCCATCTCGTGAAAATACTGATTTTCTGAGAATCTTTATGGGTAATTAATTACCCATGCCTGCCCCAGTATAAAATAGCTCAAAACAGATCGGTGTCTGCATAAAGCCGATCGATAACATCTTCTTAAAAGATCTGGACAGCAGAACTTGTACCCCAAAAAAATCAGCATTTTTTAATTAAAATTAGTTTTATCATAGAATTATATATGTTCCCGAGATCATTCATGTACTTCAATAAAAGTAAAATTTGATAATTAAATAAGGTGAATGAGTGTTGCTTGCCAGAAACGGGCGTATGATAGATAATAACTTTTTCCCAGTTAGGTTTCACATTTAACATAGGCCGCATGCAAGGAATGGGGGTATGCAAGAATGAATGATAGATAATAACTTTCTCCTAGTTAGGTTTCACATTTAATAAAGGCACATTAGTGCCAAAAATACAATAATTTTTTTATACCGTCAGTAATTAAATGGATTAAGGATTTTGAAGTACTAATGGAATGGATCTCAAATGTGTTAGTTCTTGAAAAACTAGTTCTAATTGAAAATGCATGATCAAGGAGAATAAAAAGGATGAAAGACGTATAATGGACGACTACATGTAACGGTTCTTTTTTTGGTCAACTAAACAATATGTGCCACTTGATATTTTTCAGCTAGATCTATCAAGGACATGTGTGGTATCATTGTGGTTTACATATCCTTAGAGTTTGCTGTTTATATACACATTATAGTGTTGGGGTTTAGAATATTTTCCCAGCTGTATTCTATGTAAAATCTTTTTTTAAACTATTTGTCAGATATTTAAGATGTGGTTGTAAACAACACATGGGAGATAATCCATTTGAATTTTGGTAAAAATCAAATTTTGAGGATGAACACTTCTTTTACCTGTACAAATCTCAGTATTTGTGAGCTCTTCAATGATAAACAACTCGCACCTCAACATACATGTGAGACGATCTCTCTCCTAAATTTGAAACTTGTGTGCTGTAAAGCTATTTTTCAACTATATAAATGTATGTATGGTTTAGAATGTTATCAGTTATATCATGTACTACTTGTATGGAGGCTATTTCCCAACAAAAATGTGTACTCTAGCATTTTTTCCCCTCAACTATATCATGTTCTCCTGTAAATATACTTGTATGGCAAATGGTGCTAAACAAGTGTTTTTATAAAAAAATTGCATGGAAAAAAAAAATAGCATGAAAGAAAAAAAAATTGCATGTATTAATCAGCTTTTGTTTTTCAGGTATACTAATCTATTTTTTTTTTTTTTTTTCAGAAGTAAGAGTGGCCTACATCAATACTTTTGGCAAATTGTAAAATTAATATTTTTGTTTGTTTTTGGATATTTTGTAAATTTAATAATTTTGAAAACAAATCTCATTTCTGGTGACCTTTTTTTGAAAGTAATAGTTTTTTTTATGAAGATTTGGTATTAATGGCAATTCTAAAAAATATTTTATAAAAAAAAAATTGTTTTTTTAATACATTGTATCTATAAAAAAAAATGTGTTTTAAGATGCACTTGCACAGACACCACAGCCAATTGAAGATGGCATCAAAGCAGCTGATATTACAGTCAACAATACTTTTGGTAGTTTTAAAATTTAAGAGTAAAAGAAGAGTTTGAAGATACCAAAGTAGTAATCAGAATCAGTAAATCGAAGGACAGACAATATAATGGAAAACCCCCCCCCCCAAAAACAATGATCTACAAAACATTACACAGAAAACTAATGATCAAGCAAGAAGGTTTAAAATTTAAGGGGGTGTAATAGGGACAAGAAGAGTTTGAAGATACCAAGGGGGTGTAATCAGATTCAGTAAATCGAAGAAGTACGGACAACACAATGGTCAAAAGAAAAAGTACAAAAGGACAAACAACGATCTACAAAACTTACACATAAAACTAAAGATGGAGTAACTCGTACCCCACTAAAAACTGGCTTTAAAAAGTTGAGGTAACTCTGTAGTGCACAAATAGTTTAACATCTACAGAGATTTGAAGGTGCTCTAAAAGGGTAATGCATCTATGGAGAATTGGAACACACTCCAATAAGGGTAAACATCTATACAGATCTTGAGGTGCTCCAACAAGGTTAAACATTTTCATTTCTTTTTTTTGCACAACATGCATACATGTACCTTGTTAAATTTTTTTAAATTTAAAAATCAATTTTTCATGTCGCTACCAGATAGTTAGAAGAAAGAAGCACACAGCAGACGTATACCAAATCTTCATCCATGGCATACATGAGGTATATATTTTATTATAGTAGACAATAACAAATTAGTATTGTGTACAATATAGCATAATGATAAAAAATACAATTGACAAATTTATAAGTTTTTGTGTAATATGCAATGAATGAAGTTTTCGTAATTTTTCACTAATAGTGTGAATTGATAATTGTATTCGTTGAATACCAATTTTCATGGTTCTTGTTAGTTTCATGTAATTTAGTGAACCACGAAAAAGCATATGCAATAACTTGAACAAGAGAAGTTTGGAGTAAAGGTGCAGTCACATGATACAATTTTCTGTCTGGTTTTTCGTTTCAACATTCTTTTGTCGAAAACATTTCAACATTGGTTGGTTTCATATTTCCATCTGACTGTTTGAGGAGAATCTTATTGTGAGAACAGTGAAAAAAATTAAGTCCATATCAGAATCAAATTTAAAAGTTGAAATGTGTGGACACTTGACCATTCTACTTGATTGATTTATTGTGCTTAACACCACTTTAAGCAATATTTCAGCTATATCATGACGACCAGTTTTAGTGGTGGAAGAATCCGGAGTACCCGGAGAGAACCACTGACCATGGGCAAGCAACTGGTAAATTTTATCACTTGTGGCTGCAAGTCGAGTGCACCCTTTTTTGAAATTTACAAAGCCGGGAGCGAACCCACGCCATATTGGTGATAGGCTTGTATGAGTTGTTTGGTAATCCAACTACCTAACTCATTGAGCCACCCGGACCCTGTCCCATTCGACTTACCTGTGCCACAGATGCAGAATCTCTAGGAAATCAGACAGTTAATCGTAACATGTGATACCTAAGCCTAAAGGTGCAGTCACAACTATGAATTCAAATGTCAATGAATATCTCACTATCCATTTATCCATGAATGAATGAAATCACAATAGTTATAAAATGCAGAGCCATTAAGTTTTTGAAATGTAAATGTGCGAGATTAACATAATTTTACCAAACTTGTAGTTATGTAACTTTAACTTCATTTTTTCTTCATAACAGTGCGAGTCTCACTGAAAATGTGCAAGATTTTACAGGACGGAACATTCTTTGTCTCATTAAGTCAAATGTACTTTAAAAGTTGATCATGACAAGAGATATAGGGAATACACTTTCTGGTGTTTCAATGATTGTGAAATCTTAAAAATCAATTGTTTAAATTAATAAATGCTACATGATTTTACAATTCAAATTACCATTTATAATTAGATTTTTATCATTTTATTTAAGCACTGAAACATAATCCAATCCCATGGGAAGATGATGTCTAACCATGGTATTCATTCAGTAAGTATTGATACAGATCCTTGTGATATTAAATATTTGCCAACATAGATTTCCACATGTACATGTGATATTTACTGTCGGTGGAAAAAAAAATATCATAATTTGTTTTTCGTTTACCCTTTATAAATAAGCTAAATAAATTCTAATACACAAAACAACATACTATGACAGGTGCTTGGCAGTACCAGATGAAGCCAGCATACCCAAATGTATGTTGTCTTGTCAATGTTGGATTCCAGATCGCATAGAAGTATACTGTATACAACATGTGATAAAGTGTGTCAGTTTGCAGCTGATCTGAGTACTCCAGTTTTCTCTGTTGTTTAAACTGACTTGTCGTGATATTACATAACTGTAAACTGACTTGTCGTGATATTACATAACTGTAAAGTTGTTGTTCGTGGTGTTTAACAACCATAACACTAACCTGACTGTTTTTCAATGTACAATAGTCCCTCTAAGGACACACCACCAAAAGGCCACACGACTTATTACGACATATCATATAGTAAAATACAGTCAAACCAGCTCATACAGTCACCTCTGTTAAGCAGTCACCTGTATTAAGAGGTCACATTTTTCTTGTCCTGTGAGAGAATTCCATATGAATTGAACCTCTTTTAAGAGGTCACCTGTCTTATAAGGCCACTTTTTCTTTGTCCCAAAGGTCATGACCTCTTAATACAGATTTGACTGTACTATAAAATAGTCCAACCTCAATAATCTATCCTTCTTATCAGGCAATTGTTTTTATTGCATAAGGGGTAGCCTTATTAGAGGGTGACTACTGTATATACAAACTGACTCATTGGTGTATATAAGGTTAGGGTGGTATATCATGAGTTTGATCCCCTGTGGGGACAAACCAAACACTATAAAATTGGTATTTATTGAAAGAAAAATTAAACAGTGATGGAAAGAAAATCCACCAATATCAACAAAACAAACAACTACATCTCTTTTCAAATCTTTGAAAAAAAGACAACATGTCGATGGAAATTCAGTTGGCACAAAAATGTATCAAGGGTAAACTAAAGAATGGGATAACAACCCTCCGTCTTTTAGATAATTGGATCTGCGGCGACAATACACAAAAAATAAACGAACTCAAAAACATCTCCACCAATTCACCTCAAAAAGACAACACATTATGACACTATGTCTACTAAGTACTAAGAATCAGGCAAGTAAAAGGCACAAAGATTGGTTGAGTCAGTATAATGAGTCCATGTTCAGATACTTGTATATCTGTGGATTGTTGTTTCTGTGAAATAGCATTAAAATCTAACTTTGTGTGTAACGGTCTAGTTCAAAGAAGACATCATTATCATCTAGTCAACAAGAAACATGTTCATCCTAATGGTCACTTGGAGTTAAACAACAATCTCTCACTCAATATTTTGGTTACCGCTATACCAATACAAAATCATTGCAACAAGACCTAACAAAAAAAATAGGCTTTTATCAGTTTTGTTGGTGATAAAATATTGATATTTTTTAAATTTCAGTACTGGAATGTATAGTCTATTCCCATAAGAATATCCAATGGGAAGTAGATGTTGTGTAACCATGGAGTTTATTAGGTGAATATATAACAATATTATTTTAATTCTTTGGAAATGAAGGTCCTTGCTTTGGGACAGGCACAGAAAAAACTAAACTGGGGTAAATAATGCAAAATTCCAGAAATGTGCAAAACATACGTACAAAATAAGTGAGTTTTTCAGAAAGGGTGGCTCAATGAGTTGGGTAATTGGATTTACCTAACAACTCATACAAGCCTATCACCAATACGGCGTGGGTTTGCATCTGGCTTTGTAAATTACATATAAAGGTGCACTCGACTCACAGTCGCAAGTGATAAAGTTTACCAGTTGCTTTCCCATAGTCGGTGGTTCTCTACGGGTACTTCGGCTTCTTCCACCACTAAAACTGGTCGCCATGATATTGCTGAAAGTGGCATTAAACACAATAAATCGATCAAAATCAATCAATTTTTTCAGAGAAAAACATTTTATTGAAATAAAGATAATGCCATTGTACATGTCAGGAGACGACTTGTATTTTGTAAAGTGACCAGTAGTCTGTGTAAAACTTGTAATTATAGGTTCCAGTTGACAGGGGATGAAAAACATCTAAAATGAACACTGTTATCTGGGGAGGACTTGTAATTAGAAGCCCAGATATGAGTTGCATCTGACCAGTTTTTGGAAATATTTAGCGAGTGCAGATTTCATTAAAGGTTTTTAATTTGGAGGGTCCAGTTACTGAATGCCAATGTGTTTTTTTCTTGCAGTTGATTAACACCATGGAAAATATTATTGTTTATTCAATATGGCATTTTTCAAGTTCTGATACCTTTTATGTTTTCAGTGTAATGTACCGAGCCATGGATGAAAGACAAAGGCACAGATGAAGAGGTCACAGATGAAGAATCACAGATGAAGAGATCACAGATGAAGAATGGAAGACATGTGCAAAGATCACAGATAAAGATGGGATGAAAGACACAGACAAAAATCATGATTTCAAGATATTTGACACTGACAATTAAAGTGAAAATAAAAAAAACCACTCATTTCACAATAAATGTATTAAAAAGAAATATCAGAATTAATTTTTTTTTGTAATATTGTATGTTTTTGTAGTTATGTATATTAAGTATGCTATATGAGATATAAGATTTCAAAATTTTAATAAAATTGTAAATATAATCCCCTAAAAAAGGGGGGATTGAATAAGAAACGTCACATTTCTATGCTTAAGGTTAAATTATATTTGTTTTCTTTATTTTTAACATTTTGTTTTGGTAGAAGTGGTGCGTTTCTTTGTAACTTATGGTCTTGCTAGAAACAAAAACAGGCTCTGTAAGGGATGGGATAACAGAATTGTACAAAAACAACAACAAAAACACACACAAATAAATAAAATAAAAAAATAAAACAAAATGTAAGCAGAACCTGTTCTTTTAAATTTTGGAGGGAATTTAATAAACAAAAAGTAAAATTCTAGCCAGACCACCAATCAATTATTTTTGTATATGTGAGATATAAAGACTTCAAAATTTTAATAAAATTGTAAATATAATCCCCTAAAAAAAGGGGGATTGAATAAGAAACGTTACATTTCTATGCTTAAGGTTAAATTATATTTCTTTTCTTCATTTTTTTTTGGGTAGAAGTGGTGCGTTTCTTTGTAACTTATGGTCTTGCTAGAAGCAAAACAGGCTCTGTAAAGGATAGGATGACAGAATTGTACAAAAAAACATACACAAAATAGATAATAAAAAAAAAATGTAAGCAGAACCTGTTCTTTTAAATTTTAGAGGGAATTTAATAAACAAAAAATGAAATTCTAGCCAGACCACCAATCAGTTATTTTTGTACTCTTGTATTAGTTATGTCATGTCAGTCTACTTGGTTTAAAGCGCTTTAAAGTTTTATGCTCTCCAAAATTTCAAGTCTTAAGTATCTTTTTTTTCGAATTTAATTTACATTTACATAAAAAAAATATTGTCAAAAATTAATGAGTTGTTCTAAAAAAAATAATTGTATTTGGTAATCAAATTGTTTAGCTTTAAACCAGGTAAGTAATGAATTAACTATTTTTTTTCTGTGATAAATGTGTATAAAAAGGATACCCTCCTTCATTCCTCCTGTGTAGTTAGAAATTATCAAGAGTTATTGCCCTTTAAATATTTTGAATTTGAAAGTTTGCTTATTAAATTGTATAAATATGAATGTTGTACTATTACAGGAATATGGAAGCAAGGTTCAGCATATTTTGTGGTAAAACCTATGAAATATGGTTTGGTCCTGACTTTTTTAGTCCTCTAATAGTCCGATTATTCCAATAATTATCATAGGTGCAGAACACTTTCTAATTGTTGTCATAGTTACTTACATGGATTCAAAAAGTGGAGATTCCGATGTTTTATCTTTAACATTTAATTTTTTTTTAATCATTTTCAAAAATAATTCCATTTTAAAAATTTCAGTAAACTTTAATCTTGATTTTTTTAAATTATTTTAAAAATAAATTATAAGCTGATACATTTTAGAGAGTTAAGTAATGATTTTTTGTCAAATTTATTTATTGTCTTGCTTGTTTTGTTGTAAACCTCAACTAATAGAGCACTGCATTCCCCCATCCAACAAAGCATTACATTTCCCCATCTGACCAAGCATTGCATTCCTCCATCCAACAAAGCATTACATTCCCCCATCTAACAAAGCATTACATTCCCCCATCTAACCAAGCATTGCATTCCCCCATCCAACAAAGCATTACATTTCCCCATTTAACCGAGCACTGCACTTTAATAGTCAGCTTTCAATAAATATTTATATTTTGAAGCCGACAAATTAACATGAGCAAAATGAGCAAGCTGTTTGGCATTATAATTTAAATATTTGTTTTAATCTTTCAAAATGTATCACTTTAGTCCGTCTTTGGACACTTTAAAAATAAGTCCTACTTTTGGTGATTTTTAGTTAAATGATTCAATAATTCTCTAAATTTCCAAAATTAAGATTAATATAAAGTGCAATTATATGCATTAATTCATTACAAATGTAAATATTTTCTTTCTTTTTATAAATTTATTTTCTGCAATCTATTTTGGCATTTTTTATTGTTTTTTTTTGTGTTTTTTTTTTTAATCGGAGATCTGCCATGACACAAGACCATGATAAGTAGTATACAACAATACAAGAAATCGGGAACGTCAATGATCATTATACAAATTCTGACATGACATAAAAATATTGTATATATAAATATTGTATTTATGCTGTTTAACACCACTTTCAACAATATTTCAGTTATATTGTGGTTGTTCATTTAGTTGTAGTTAAGATATTGTCAGCCATTGAATGGATATACAATTTTAAACCAAAGCTTTTCCCAGTGGACGCCATTGGTTTTAATGCTGGGTTTAAGTATATCGAGGTGTATATGTAATTTATTGCACATGTTGTAATTGATAACTTGGTTTTATTGTAAATATAATTGTATAATATATCTAAATATTTATGTTGTATTAAATCGACAGCTGAGAAAAAAGTTCACGCATGCATGGAGCTGGTCGACAAACTTTAGATTGTGTTGTGTTTTTCATGTATTGGTAAGGGTGTGCTTGAATGAAGATGAGACCTTTAAGGGTTAGGAGAGGTATTATCATCACTTGATGTCCATCCCTCCTTGCCGTCCGTAAACTTTTACATTTTAATCTCTTCCCTGAAACCACAAGACCAATTGTAACCAAATGTTGTAGGAGTGTCCATTTGATAGTTCTCTAAAAAGTTTTTAGTTCACCAGGGCCAAAGGTTCCAATGAGCTTTTCCCATCACTATGTGTCTGTCATCCGTTAACTTTTCGCATTTTGATCTTCTCAAGAACCACTAGGTCAAATTGAACCAAACTTTGATGTGATACTCTTTGAATGCTCCTCTTTCATAATTGTGTGTGGTGACCTTGCCTAATATTAAGATGGCTGCCATGCCTTCTGGTTGGTTGAAAAATTAGAAATCTTTGAAAATCTTCTTCAGAACCACTGGATGGATTGAAACCAAATTTAGTTAAAATGCAGGAACTGCTCATCCTCCCAAAGCAGATGAGAGTACCCTCAAATCAGATCAATATTTGTACCCAGTTGGATATACAAATTACAATCCGTTGTGTCTTGTAATTAAGTCTCCCAAACCACAACGTTTGGGAGACTTATTGTTTTTGCTCCGTTTCTTATTATTATCATTATTATTATTCTCTTTCTCCTTTCTTTCTTTGGCACATGAACTTGTCCACGGCAGATCTCAGGAACTACTGGACAGAATTTCATGAAACATGGTGGAGTTATAGATATATGATTCTAGTTGATCCTAAAGATTTCAGCTTTGTGGTAAAGGGGGTCAAAGTCATATTTTGAGGGGTTCAAAGGAGGTGGGAGTTACTATAGAATCCTATGGAAAAGTTGAAATTTTTGTTGATAACTTCTAAATGGATAGTGATAGACATAAAATATGACATAGTGATAGGTCACCATTAGAGGAGCAATTCTGCGTTTTCCAAATTTTCAAAATGTCTGCCAAAACACGGCATAAAATATGGGCGGTAAAAATTCAACATTTTCCGATATCATCAAAATTTGATATGTGGGTAGATAATGATGTCCCGACCTTGAAAAATTTCTACCGATCGCCATTTTCAAAATGGCTGCCACAATACCACAAAAATTCAACTTTGTCCGATATCATCTAAATTTGATATGTGGGTAGATTATGATGTCCCGAATTTATTCCGGACATTAAAAAATTTCTAGCAGTCGCCATTTTCAAAATGGCCACCACAATACTGCACAAATTCAACATTGTCCGATTTCAACGACATTTCATATGTGGGTAGATTATGATGTCCCAAATTTATTCCCGACATTGTAAAATTTCTACCGGTAGTCATTTTCAAAATGGCCACCACAATACCGCACAAATTCAACATTGTCCGATTTCAACGACATTTCATATGTGGGTAGATTATGATGTCCCAAATTTATTCCTGACATTGAAAAATTTCTAGCAGTCGCCATTTTCAAAATGGCCACAAACATTCAACATTGTCTGAAATCATCAAAATTTGATATGTGGGTAGATAATGATGTCCCGAATTGATTCCTGACATTGAAAAATTTCTACCGGTTGCCATTTTCAAAATGGCCGCCACAATACCGCTCAAATTCAACATTGTTCGATTTCAACGAAATTTCATATGTAGGTAGATTATGATGACCTGAATTGATTCCCGACATCGAAAAATTTCTACCGGTCTCCATTTTCAAAATGGCTGCCACAATACCGCAAAAATTCAACATTGTTCAATTTCAAAGGTAGCTTTTGATTTATTTTTTAAACCTGTTGTCAGTGGCCGGTTTGGAAGACTTGAGACTTCATAATCATTAGATTATAATCATATCTTGCTTAAATTGATTTTAATTGAAATACTAGCCAGTTTTTTTCTTCAAAATCTTGTATCTTGAAAACTTAAAAAAATATGTAGTTTTCTATACTAGGCCTAGTATACCATTGCAGTGCCGTCTTAACGCATGGGCACGCTGGGCATTTGTCCTGTGGCCCATGAGCATAGGGGCCCCATGCTAATCTATGGATGATGTGTATGGCATGTTTTTTAATGTTAACACTGATATTGTTGGAAGTACCCATACAATAAATATATGTTTAATTTTATTAACATTTACACTTTTATTCCTGTGAGTGGTTGTGTAGTGTAGGTATAGGCCCCAGTGCACTGCTTTGCCCAGGGCCTACAATGTTGTAAGACGGCCCTGTACCACTGCACATATCTTCTATTAAGCAGACAATTTAAATATCTCGTGTGACTTATAGAATTTCTGTAAGATTGATAACCACCACAACTTTGGCCTTTTTCTTTTCAAATGTTGCAGACATTTTCAGTTTTAAAATGTATATCAACAAAGTCGGCCTCTTACTTATTCTGGCTCTGTAAATGTCTTCTGCTAGCCTATTGTAATTGTAGATGGTGAAGAGAGCATAAAGTATCATAGCTGATAAGTCAGTGAAA
Organism: Bathymodiolus brooksi; assembly: GCA_963680875.1. NCBI lineage: Eukaryota > Metazoa > Mollusca > Bivalvia > Mytilida > Modiolidae > Bathymodiolus > Bathymodiolus brooksi. Next base: position 69,066,971 of record OY804582.1, read on the forward strand.
AATTACATGGAACCTGTTAATAATTTTCCTGGTTTTTCAATATGGTCAAACCTGCATTAAGATGTCACGTTTAGGACAAGAAAAAAGTGACCTTTTAATGCAGGTGACCGATTAGTAGAGGTGACTGCATGGGCAGGTTTGACTCTATAGGGTTCAAAGTAGTGGTAATTTAAATATATCTACATTAAAAGGGAGTTACCACATCAGTGGTGTAATGATTGGCATGGTTGTACGGAAGATTGTGGGTTCGAGCCAAGATCGGGTCAAACCATATACTATAAAATTGGTATTTGTTGCTTCACAGCATTAAGGAGAAAGAGCAAAGACTGGTTGGTTCAGAATCAGAATAGTGGAGCGACATGTCTACCCGCTGACTGTTGTTTCAGTGAGCTAGCGCTATAAAAATCCAACTCAGCCTGTTGGTCTAGAACAAAGTGGATCTCATTGGAAATGAACTTGTTCTCGCCATAATATAGCTGAAAAATTGCTGCACTGGCATTAAACAACAATCACTCACTCAAATAAATAAACTATATATAAATTTGTTTCTTATAAATAATCCTTTTGATAGAAAATATTATATTTAAGGTTTCAATTACAGTGTGTCAAGCAAAATATTGTGTCCACACTTGTTTGTAATATACACTTGTTCAACTTTCCCTTGTCGATATGCTGTGGTCATATCATGCTTCGCTCTACGTAGCCCTTTATTTTATTTTCATAAATAATTTCAGTATAAATCAGAACAAGTCCATTTAACAAGGTACAGCAACACACCAGGCAGCTCTGTAATTTAATTAAATATCACTTTGATTGTTGTTCTTCACCTTATAGTCACTGTATGGCATTCAATGGCAACAACTTACAACACATTAATATTTTATTTGAAAAATAACTTTAATTTTACATTTTTTAAGCACAGATGTGTAGAAGATTGTATATACCATGACCATTACAGAAATATGTATGGTGAATGTATAATATAAGTTTATGAAGATAATCTTCAGTTTATAGGTACAGTCAAATCCGTATTAAGAGGCCACCTTTGGGAAAAGAAAAAGTGGTCTTTTAAGACAGGTGACCTCTTAAAAGAGGGTCAATTCATATGAAATTTTCTATGACAGGACAAGAAAAAGGTGACCTTTTAATACAGGTGATTGCTTAATAGAGATGACTGCTTAATACAGCTGACTGCTTAATAGAGATGACTGCTTAATACAGGTGACTGCTTAATACAGGTGATTGCTTGAACAGGTTTGACTGTATTTATATATGATAATTACATAGTTCCAACAGTGAAGGTAAACAATTCTATTAATATCAACCAGGAATAACCCACGTCCCATTTCCAATCATGCAACATCAAAAAAGACCATGATATGACATTAAAAATGTCCTGCCTTGGGACAGACACAAATATGTGGTGGGATTAAATCGTTTAATGGGATCCCAACACTTCCCTCTTGATAATTGAATCTCCAACGGCAATACAGAAATAAAATAATGATAAAAAACCTCCACAGCTTCGCTTCCACTCAAAAAAACCATGCACTTGAGAAAAGCACAAAAGTGTGGCAGAGTTAAGCACTTAATAATAGGGTTATGGTTATGGTGTTTAACACCACTTTCAACAACATTTCAGTAATATGGTGGCGGTCAATTTTATTGGCGGGGGAAACTTGGAGTACCCAAAGAAAACTACCAACCTGCCGAAATCACTGACGAGAAGAGTTTGAAGATGCCAAAGGGGTAATCAGAATCCGTAAATCAAAGCAGTACAGACAACACAATGGCCAAAAGAAAAAGGACACAAGGACAAACAACGATCTACAAAAATCTTCACAGAAAACTAAAGATGGAGCAACTTGAACCTCACTAAAAATCGGGGGTGAACTCAGGTGCTCTGGAAGGGTAGGCAGTCCCTGCTCCACTAGTGACACCCGTCATGTTACCCTAGTTATAAGTCATCAATGAAGAAAGGACCTGCAAGTACTTAAGACAAGTGGAACATATCCGTGGTCATTTGTGACAGACAAACTTTATCAAATAATGTTGTATCGTCATGAGTAGGATTCAAATTAAAAAAAAACGTTAGTGGCGATATGCACTGATTACACAGGTAGTTGTTAATCCAACTACCATATGATCACGACCATGACGGCCCCCATTTAATAATAATTGGTTCACCAATGGCAATACAGATACATTGTATATTATTTGTTGATATTGGTTGAATTTCTTTCATTAATACTGAATTTCAAGTATCGCATTACATGACTGGAAACAGTTGCCAGAAATTACGGAAAAACTTTATCATGTAAAGTTGTTTAGAGTATGGTACAAGCAGCAATCAATCTCACAACTTAACTGGTCATAGGCACGTATGCCATATCCTAATATAACGGCATAGAAGGATTCATTTATATTGTGGCAGTCAGTTTTATTGGTGAAGGAAATCAGAGGACCCGGAGAAAACCACCGGCCTGTCACAAGTCACTGACAAACTTTATCACATAATGTTGTATCAAGTACACCTCGCCTGAGTGGGATTTGAACTCACAACATCAGTGGTGATAGGCACTGATTGCATAGGTCGTCTTAAATCCAACTACCATATGATCACGACAACGACACCGCAGAAAAAAATATATTAATTACTAGTCAACTTATTAACATTCTAAATTAGCATTTCTCTCAATTATAATGAATAAATGTACAGTTTTAAAAATATAACTTTTCAAATTTCTCCTAAGTAAAAAGTTTGTACACTTTAATTATAATGTAGATTAATTATTTATAACTGATGTCTTTAATTATTGAGGGCTATGCCTGATATGCAATCCCATTGGATATTGTATAATTAGATTATGCACTTTATTCAATAAAATCTTTGAATTGAAAATCTAATAAATTGATTTGACCGGGCCAATGACCCTTTATGAATAAACATTAAAATTCAATGAAATTTTTTTTCTTCATATTTTTGAAATTGACCTTTTTTTGGCCACTTTCTGTCCAGTTTATTCCCACAACCACAAAAAAGGGAGGAAAATCTGTTGATATGCATGTACTACCATAAGCTCTCCACACAATCAATTCAAATAAAACAAAAATTCTATACACATTGTGTGCCTTCTAAATTTGCACAATTTCTGAATTTATACCTCTTTTTGAAATAAAATAGCAAAAACAATATAATGGACCATCGATAACCCACTTAGATGAACATTTTGCACAAAAAAATGCATTCAAATTGGACAAAAAAAAATATTCAATACTAGTTAAAACAACTCGACAAGATTTTCCCCGGTTGTTTCGCTTGCCCTCACAAAACTAAGACATTCCCCGCGAAGAGTGATTTTACCACCAGTACATTCTACAAACCTTATACACACGGCGACTTGTTCGTGTGTTGAAACATCAGTTGCTTCATCACCAATTAAGGCAAAGTATTCAGTCATTACACGATCTTATAATCATTTTCGCCTTTCACCGCTAATTCCGATTATATTCTTTTGTATATATGGATATATGTATTTTATCCTTGAATTAGGTACTGGGTTATCCCAATACATCGATTATTTCCTGTTTCTGGTAATACCCTCTTTGTGCTGAGACGATGTCATTGAAGTAATGAACTACGCCTATGTCTGACGTTTCGGACTTAAAATCGAAACCATGAGTGGCTGTCGGTTGACTAGCTATATGAGAACTCGGTGCTTCGTAGTAATGAATGTTTGACCAGTCGCTTACCTGGATAGATACAAAAGTTTTGTCTCTACTAGCATGACTGCCAAATACAACACCGCATCGGTGGCGTAATGGTTAGCGTGCTCGCCTCGAGTGCGGTAAATCGTGGATTCGAGCTCCCGTCGGGTTGGCTCGTAATCAGAATGATGTGTCCGAGTGGAGCGAAATGTCTATCCGCGAATTGTTGTTTCAGTGAGCTAGTACTATAAAATCCAACTCAGCGTGTTGGTCTAGAACAAAGCGGACCTCATCATCATCTCATTGATAATTAATTTGTTCTATATAGCTGAACAATTGCTGAATTGGCCTTAAATAACAATCACTCACTCACTCACTCACCAAATACAACACAAGAAGGGCAATAAACAACATCCATGAAATTTAATACCGAAGCTTTTAAAGCCACTGAATAGAACATTTCCTTTTAACTGCGTAGATTTACAACATTTGATTAAAATTCGTACAATTAGTTAATAGTATAAAATGTAACATTTTTATTTTTTTACTGATATTTTTGTGCGCGCAAGTCCGTCGTTGTGTCAATGGTAGCTACGCCACTGTATGCACACTTGCCTCATGCTCCTACGCCCCTGTATTCACTAATTTATCGGTGAACACAAGTTGATCAACATGTCTGGACGTGGTAAAGTTGGAAAGGCATAATGGGCAAGGCAACTTGAGAGCAGGTCATCACGTAATAGACTGCAGTTCTCAGTTGTGTGAAAATATTTAAGGTATCACCTAACCAGCCACCAGTCGTCTTGCCGGGAGAGGTGGTGTCAAACGTATCTGCGAACTTATCTACGAGGAAACATGTGATGTGCTGAACGTTATTCTTGGGAAATATCACCCATGATGCAGTCACATATATAAAGAGCACGCCATGAGGAAGACAGTCACAGCCATGTACGTTGTCTACGCTTTGAAACGTCAAGGCAGAACCTTGTATGGATATGGAGTTTAAACACAACAGGCTTACTCTCAGAACAAAACACAAACACGAACGAAAAAATTGTAGCAGTTATAAATGCACCTACTCTTTTTCGAAATTTACAAAGGGTGTCTTTAACGTAGAGGGAGTATGGTCCTTTGAAGGCACGTTACCCGTGGTCCACTGAAGGCACGTTACCCGTGGTCCACTGAAGGCACGTTACCCGTGGTCCTCTGAAGGCACGTTACCCGTGGTCCTCTGAAGGCACGTTACCCGTGGTCCACTGAAGGCACGTTACCCGTGGTCCTCTGAAGGCACGGTACCCGTGGTCCTCTGAAGGCACGTTACCCGTGGACCACGAACTTGCCTTCCGTATTATAACATGACAACCCCCGATTAAGAGGGAGCATGGTCCTCTGAAGGCACGTTACCGTTGGTCCACGAACTGGCCTTCTGTATTATAACATGACAACCCCCGATTGAGAGGGAGCATGGTCCTCTGAAGGCACGTTACCGTTGGTCCACGAACTGGCCGTCTGTATTATAACATGACAACCCCCCGATTGAAAGGGAGCATGGTCCTCTGAAGGCACGTTACCCGTGGTCCACGAACTGGCCTTCCGTATTATAACATGACAACCCCCCGATTGAAAGGGAGCATGGTCCTCTGAAGGCACGTTACCCGTGGTCCACGAACTGGCCTTCTGTATTATAACATGACAACCCCCGATTGAGGGGGAGCATGGTCCTCTGAAGGCACGTTACCCGTTGTCCAGGAACTGGCCTTCCGTATTATAACATGACAACCCCCGATCGAGATGACACCCACCCGTCTTATCAGCCAAGATTATTAAAGGGTCTGGGGGGAAAAACAAAGCAAAACGTTAATTAATTTTTAATCTAAACATATTACATGTAGTATTGTCCATATACATACAATACTCAATATACAATATGATCTGCATTATTATTACATAATTTCGCTAAAATTTTAACATGAAGACATGAAACAATAAATGTAGCAATAAAGCAGAATGCGACAATGGAATACTATCAAAGGTAACTAATCAAACAGACCCGAGTATAAAAACTGGGACATAAGACAATAGCACGTGTTTATAGTTATTGAATTAATAACACATTATTTCGCCAAATGTAAGTTGACTTTTAGTTCACTTTGTGTATTGTAATATGGTATTAAAGATGAGTTATCCATTGTCGCATACTGTTGACAAATAAAAGAAAAAAAAAGATTTGGAAGGTATACACCATTTTTATGTAAGCCACAATTTTGCTTTAATTCTTTTCATTGATTGTGTTTGAACCATGTGGTAGTATATATGTCAACAGATAGACTATATCTCTTATGGTTTACAAGATGAGCTTAACTATAAACGGCAAAAAAGTAGAATTTATCATTGACAAGGGATTAAGGTCTTGGTATTTTGTCCTTTTTCTTTTGAAATAGAAATATCCACTTTTGACATCTCCTAGGAAACGCTGGTCTCATGTTTTCCTAATTTGGCCAGGAGAGTCATTTAAAGGTCTACTTTCAAAAACTGTTAAACTTTTAACATGGGACCATATGGGAGAAAAAAAATTTCTCCGAAACCAGAAATTTGATTGAATCCAAATTGTAAATATAAGATAATCATTGGATAGTACCTTGTAAATTTGTGTGTATTTGCTGACCGGAAATCCAAGATGATTGCCACCAGAGGACAAGCTTAACATGGGATGTTATGTGGACATGTTTTAAGATGATTCTAATCTGAAGCTACTAATGTCATCTAACAGTAAATATTTGCTGCAATGTGCTTTGCATTGTTCTTTACAAAATGTGTTTTTTCTGTGTTGATCAGAAATCTAAGATGGCTGTCACTGCAAGGCATAATTTTAACATAGTATTATATTTAAAATGAAAAACAAATCAATCAAATTTATAGTTTCTGAAAAATATATTTCCCCAGAAACTATAAATTTGAATGAACCCAATCTGTACATGAGTACATGTGTAATCATTGGATAGTCCCTTTCAATTTATTTTTAAAATTTTAGTGATCGGAAATCCAAGATGGCAATCACCACAGGATAAATTTAACATATAATCATATAAGGGAAATGTTTAAACTTATTATAATCTGAAACCACTTGACTCATTCGATCTAGTTCTTTACCAAACATGTGCACTTTGGTCGATTGTAAATCCAAGATGGCTGATACCACAAGATAAATTTAACATATATAATCCTATAAGGGAAATGTTGAAAATTATTATAATCTGAAATCACTTGACCACGAACTTGGCTGGAATGCTCATTGGATCTAGTCCTTTACCAAATATGTGATTTTTGTTATCATCAATCCAAGTTGGCTGTCACTGCATGTCATAGCTTTAACACAATGGGATCATATGGAAAAGGCAAACAAATTCTTAGATACTGGAAATCAATAGAATTGGAGGGGTTCATAAATAGTCACTGGATTTTGTTTTATGAAAGAGTATAGAATATTTATTTTTCATCATTTTTTTTCTTTGGATTGATTGTGCTAAGAGCATTTGGTAATACATCCATGAATTTCCTATATCTCTTAGAAATTTCAATGTATTGCGATAGTTTATTATGAAAATAGAGATATTTTTCCTGCAGTGGGTCTATTTGAGCAGCCAAATTGCATTCACTGGATAATTGTTTGCTATATATACGGTCACTTGCCAAAATATAGCTTTCTGTTATCTAATTCATGTAGAGCGACAGTAAGTAATAGTAACAATATATAAGTGTAGATGCCACAGAGGACATTTATTTTAATGTATTCCATTAAAAATACGAAGCATGATCAAAAATATTTATTTTAAACATTAACATCTGTTTAACATAATAAGACAAATATACAGTATACAAATATTCAAAACGTTTAGTGATACAAGAAGCAAGTTAGCCTAAGTTACAAATCTGAACACAAATATTTAAAACGTTTAGTGATACAAGAAGAAAGCTAGCCTAAGTTACAAATCTGAACACAAATATTTAAAACGTTTAGTGATACCAGAAGAAAGCTAGCCTAATATACAAATCTGAACACAAATATTTAAAACGTTTAGTGATACAAGAAGAAAGCTAGCCTAAGTTACAAATCTGAACACAAATATTTAAAACGTTTTGTGATACCAGAAGAAAGCTAGCCTAGGTTACAAATCTGAACACAAATATTTAAAACGTTTTGTGATACCAGAAGAAAGCTAGCCTAGGTTACAAATCTGAACACAAATATTTAAAATGTTTAGTGATACCAGAAGAAAGCTAGCCTAAGTTACAAATCTGAACACAAATATCTAAAACGTTTAGTGATACAAGAAGAAAGCTAGCCTAAGTTACAAATCTGAACACAAATATTTAAAACGTTTTGTGATACCAGAAGAAAGTTAGCTTAAGTTACAAATCTGAACACAAATATTTAAAACATTTAGTGATACAAGAAGCAAGTTTGCCTAAATTACAAATCTGAACACAAATATTTAAAACGTTTAGTGATACCAGAAGAAAGCTAGCCTAAGTTACAAATCTGAACACAAATATTTAAAACGTTTAGTGATACCAGAAGAAAGCTAGCCTAGGTTACAAATCTGAACACAAATATTTAAAATGTTTAGTGATACCAGAAGAAAGCTAGCCTAAGTTACAAATCTGAACACAAATATTTAAAACGCTTAGTGATACCAGAAGAAAGCTAGCCTAAGTTACAAATCTGAACACAAATATTTGAAACGTTTAGTGATACCAGAAGAAAGCTAGCCTAAGTTACAAATCTGAACACAAATATTTAAAACGTTTAGTGATACAAGAAGAAAGCTAGCCAAAGTTGCAAATCTGAACCCAAATATTTAAACGTTTAGTGATACAAGAAGAAAGCTAGCCTAGGTTACAAATCTGAACACAAATATTTAAAACGTTTAGTGATAAAAGAAGAAAGCTAGCCTAAGTTACAAATCTGAACACAAATATTTAAAACATTTAGTGATACAAGAAGAAAGCTAGCCTAAGTTACAAATCTGAACACAAATATTTAAAACATTTAGTGATACAAGAAGCAAGTTCGCCTAAATTACAAATCTGAACACAAATATTTAAAACGCTTTATTATACAAGAAGCAAGTTAGCCTAAGTTACAAATCTTAGCACAAATATTTAAAACGTTTAGTGATACAAGAAGCAATTTAGCCTAAGTTACAAATCTGAACACAAATATTTAAAACGTTCAGTGATAAAAGTAGTAATTTAGCCTAAGTTATAAATCTGAACACAAATATTTAAAACATTTAGTGATACAAGTAGCAAGTTAGTCTAAGCTACAAATCTGAACACAAATATTTAAAATGTTTAGTGATACAAGAAGAAAACTAGCCTAAGTTACAAATCTGAACACAAATATTTAAAACTTTAGTGATACAAGAAGAAAGCTAGCCTAAGCTACAAATCTGAACACAAATATTTAAAACATTTAGTGATACAAGAAGCAAGTTTGCCTAGATTACAAATCTGAACACAAATATTTAAAACGCTTTATTATACAAGAAGCAAGTTAGCCTAAGTTACAAATCTGAACACAAATATTTAAAACGTTTAGTGATACAAGAAGAAAGCTAGCCTAAGTTACAAATCTGAACACAAATATTTAAAAGGTTTAGTGATACCAGAAGAAAGCTAGCCTAAGTTACAAATCTGAACACAAATATTTAAAACGTTTAGTGATACAAGAAGAAAGCTAGCCTAGGTTACAAATCTGAACACAAATATTTAAAATGTTTTGTGATACCAGAAGAAAGCTAGCCTAGGTTACAAATCTGAACACAAATATTTAAAATGTTTAGTGATACCAGAAGAAAGCTAGCCTAGGTTACAAATCTGAACACAAATATCTAAAACGTTTAGTGATACAAGAAGAAAGCTAGCCTAAGTTACAAATCTGAACACAAATATTTAAAACGTTTTGTGATACCAGAAGAAAGTTAGCTTAAGTTACAAATCTGAACACAAATATTTAAAACATTTAGTGATACAAGAAGCAAGTTTGCCTAAATTACAAATCTGAACACAAATATTTAAAACGTTTAGTGATACAAGAAGAAAGCTAGCCTAAGTTACAAATCTGAACACAAATATTTAAAACGTTTAGTGATACCAGAAGAAAGCTAGCCTAAGTTACAAATCTGAACACAAATATTTAAAACGTTTAGTGATACAAGAAGAAAGCTAGCCTAGGTTACAAATCTGAACACAAATATTTAAAATGTTTTGTGATACCAGAAGAAAGCTAGCCTAGGTTACAAATCTGAACACAAATATTTAAAATGTTTAGTGATACCAGAAGAAAGCTAGCCTAGGTTACAAATCTGAACACAAATATCTAAAACGTTTAGTGATACAAGAAGAAAGCTAGCCTAAGTTACAAATCTGAACACAAATATTTAAAACGTTTTGTGATACCAGAAGAAAGTTAGCTTAAGTTACAAATCTGAACACAAATATTTAAAACATTTAGTGATACAAGAAGCAAGTTTGCCTAAATTACAAATCTGAACACAAATATTTAAAACGTTTAGTGATACCAGAAGAAAGCTAGCCTAAGTTACAAATCTGAACACAAATATTTGAAACGTTTAGTGATACCAGAAGAAAGCTAGCCTAAGTTACAAATCTGAACACAAATATTTAAAATGTTTAGTGATACCAGAAGAAAGCTAGCCTAAGTTACAAATCTGAACACAAATATTTAAAACGCTTAGTGATACCAGAAGAAAGCTAGCCTAAGTTACAAATCTGAACACAAATATTTGAAACGTTTAGTGATACCAGAAGAAAGCTAGCCTAAGTTACAAATCTAAACACAAATATTTAAAATGTTTAGTGATACAAGAAGAAAGCTAGCCAAAGTTGCAAATCTGAACACAAATATTTAAAACGTTTAGTGATACAAGAAGAAAGCTAGCCTAGGTTACAAATCTGAACACAAATATTTAAAACGTTTAGTGATACAAGAAGAAAACTAGCCAAAGTTACAAATCTGAACACACATATTTAAAACGTTTAGTGATACCAGAAGAAAGCTAGCCTAGGTTACAAATCTGAACACAAATATTTAAAATGTTTAGTGATACCAGAAGAAAGCTAGCCTAAGTTACAAATCTGAACACAAATATTTAAAACGTTTAGTGATACAAGAAGAAAGCTAGCCTAAGTTACAAATCTGAACACAAATATTTAAAACGTTTAGTGATACCAGAAGAAAGCTAGCCTAAGTTACAAATCTGAACACAAATATTTAAAACGTTTAGTGATACAAGAAGAAAGCTAGCCTAGGTTACAAATCTGAACACAAATATTTAAAATGTTTTGTGATACCAGAAGAAAGCTAGCCTAGGTTACAAATCTGAACACAAATATTTAAAATGTTTAGTGATACCAGAAGAAAGCTAGCCTAGGTTACAAATCTGAACACAAATATCTAAAACGTTTAGTGATACAAGAAGAAAGCTAGCCTAAGTTACAAATCTGAACACAAATATTTAAAACGTTTTGTGATACCAGAAGAAAGTTAGCTTAAGTTACAAATCTGAACACAAATATTTAAAACATTTAGTGATACAAGAAGCAAGTTTGCCTAAATTACAAATCTGAACACAAATATTTAAAACGTTTAGTGATACCAGAAGAAAGCTAGCCTAGGTTACAAATCTGAACACAAATATTTAAAATGTTTAGTGATACCAGAAGAAAGCTAGCCTAAGTTACAAATCTGAACACAAATATTTAAAACGTTTAGTGATACAAGAAGAAAGCTAGCCTAAGTTACAAATCTGAACACAAATATTTAAAACGTTTAGTGATACCAGAAGAAAGCTAGCCTAAGTTACAAATCTGAACACAAATATTTAAAACGTTTAGTGATACAAGAAGAAAGCTAGCCTAGGTTACAAATCTGAACACAAATATTTAAAATGTTTTGTGATACCAGAAGAAAGCTAGCCTAGGTTACAAATCTGAACACAAATATTTAAAATGTTTAGTGATACCAGAAGAAAGCTAGCCTAGGTTACAAATCTGAACACAAATATCTAAAACGTTTAGTGATACAAGAAGAAAGCTAGCCTAAGTTACAAATCTGAACACAAATATTTAAAACGTTTTGTGATACCAGAAGAAAGTTAGCTTAAGTTACAAATCTGAACACAAATATTTAAAACATTTAGTGATACAAGAAGCAAGTTTGCCTAAATTACAAATCTGAACACAAATATTTAAAACGTTTAGTGATACAAGAAGAAAGCTAGCCTAAGTTACAAATCTGAACACAAATATTTAAAACGTTTAGTGATACCAGAAGAAAGCTAGCCTAAGTTACAAATCTGAACACAAATATTTAAAACGTTTAGTGATACAAGAAGAAAGCTAGCCTAGGTTACAAATCTGAACACAAATATTTAAAATGTTTTGTGATACCAGAAGAAAGCTAGCCTAGGTTACAAATCTGAACACAAATATTTAAAATGTTTAGTGATACCAGAAGAAAGCTAGCCTAGGTTACAAATCTGAACACAAATATCTAAAACGTTTAGTGATACAAGAAGAAAGCTAGCCTAAGTTACAAATCTGAACACAAATATTTAAAACGTTTTGTGATACCAGAAGAAAGTTAGCTTAAGTTACAAATCTGAACACAAATATTTAAAACATTTAGTGATACAAGAAGCAAGTTTGCCTAAATTACAAATCTGAACACAAATATTTAAAACGTTTAGTGATACCAGAAGAAAGCTAGCCTAAGTTACAAATCTGAACACAAATATTTAAAACGTTTAATGATACCAGAAGAAAGCTAGCCTAAGTTACAAATCTGAACACAAATATTTGAAACGTTTAGTGATACCAGAAGAAAGCTAGCCTAAGTTACAAATCTGAACACAAATATTTAAAACATTTAGTGATACAAGAAGCAAGTTTGCCTAAATTACAAATCTAAACACAAATATTTAAAACGTTTAGTGATACCAGAAGAAAGCTAGCCTAGGTTACAAATCTGAACACAAATATTTAAAACGTTTAGTGATACAAGAAGAAAACTAGCCAAAGTTACAAATCTGAACACAAATATTTAAAACGTTTAGTGATACCAGAAGAAAGCTAGCCTAGGTTACAAATCTGAACACAAATATTTAAAATGTTTAGTGATACCAGAAGAAAGCTAGCCTAAGTTACAAATCTGAACACAAATATTTAAAACGTTTAGTGATACCATAAGAAAGCTAGCCTAAGTTACAAATCTGAACACAAATATTTAAAACGTATAGTGATACCAGAAGAAAGCTAGCCTAAGTTACAAATCTGAACACAAATATTTAAAACGTTTAGTGATACAAGAAGAAAGCTAGCCTAGGTTACAAATCTGAACACAAATATTTAAAATGTTTTGTGATACCAGAAGAAAGCTAGCCTAGGTTACAAATCTGAACACAAATATTTAAAATGTTTAGTGATACCAGAAGAAAGCTAGCCTAGGTTACAAATCTGAACACAAATATCTAAAACGTTTAGTGATACAAGAAGAAAGCTAGCCTAAGTTACAAATCTGAACACAAATATTTAAAACGTTTTGTGATACCAGAAGAAAGTTAGCTTAAGTTACAAATCTGAACACAAATATTTAAAACATTTAGTGATACAAGAAGCAAGTTTGCCTAAATTACAAATCTGAACACAAATATTTAAAACGTTTAGTGATACAAGAAGAAAGCTAGCCTAGGTTACAAATCTGAACACAAATATTTAAAATGTTTAGTGATACCAGAAGAAAGCTAGCCTAAGTTACAAATCTGAACACAAATATCTAAAACGTTTAGTGATACAAGAAGAAAGCTAGCCTAAGTTACAAATCTGAACACAAATATTTAAAACGTTTTGTGATACCAGAAGAAAGTTAGCTTAAGTTACAAATCTGAACACAAATATTTAAAACATTTAGTGATACAAGAAGCAAGTTTGCCTAAATTACAAATCTGAACACAAATATTTAAAACGTTTAGTGATACAAGAAGAAAGCTAGCCTAAGTTACAAATCTGAACACAAATATTTAAAATGTTTAGTGATACCAGAAGAAAGCTAGCCTAAGTTACAAATCTGAACACAAATATTTAAAACGTTTAGTGATACAAGAAGAAAGCTAGCCTAGGTTACAAATCTGAACACAAATATTTAAAATGTTTTGTGATACCAGAAGAAAGCTAGCCTAGGTTACAAATCTGAACACAAATATTTAAAATGTTTAGTGATACCAGAAGAAAGCTAGCCTAGGTTACAAATCTGAACACAAATATCTAAAACGTTTAGTGATACAAGAAGAAAGCTAGCCTAAGTTACAAATCTGAACACAAATATTTAAAACGTTTTGTGATACCAGAAGAAAGTTAGCTTAAGCTACAAATCTGAACACAAATATTTAAAACATTTAGTGATACAAGAAGCAAGTTTGCCTAAATTACAAATCTGAACACAAATATTTAAAACGTTTAGTGATACCAGAAGAAAGCTAGCCTAAGTTACAAATCTGAACACAAATATTTGAAACGTTTAGTGATACCAGAAGAAAGCTAGCCTAAGTTACAAATCTGAACACAAATATTTAAAATGTTTAGTGATACCAGAAGAAAGCTAGCCTAAGTTACAAATCTGAACACAAATATTTAAAACGCTTAGTGATACCAGAAGAAAGCTAGCCTAAGTTACAAATCTGAACACAAATATTTGAAACGTTTAGTGATACCAGAAGAAAGCTAGCCTAAGTTACAAATCTGAACACAAATATTTAAAACGTTTAGTGATACAAGAAGAAAACTAGCCAAAGTTACAAATCTGAACACACATATTTAAAACGTTTAGTGATACCAGAAGAAAGCTAGCCTAGGTTACAAATCTGAACACAAATATTTAAAATGTTTAGTGATACCAGAAGAAAGCTAGCCTAAGTTACAAATCTGAACACAAATATTTAAAACGTTTAGTGATACAAGAAGAAAGCTAGCCTAAGTTACAAATCTGAACACAAATATTTAAAACGTTTAGTGATACCAGAAGAAAGCTAGCCTAAGTTACAAATCTGAACACAAATATTTAAAACGTTTAGTGATACAAGAAGAAAGCTAGCCTAGGTTACAAATCTGAACACAAATATTTAAAATGTTTTGTGATACCAGAAGAAAGCTAGCCTAGGTTACAAATCTGAACACAAATATTTAAAATGTTTAGTGATACCAGAAGAAAGCTAGCCTAGGTTACAAATTTGAACACAAATATCTAAAACGTTTAGTGATACAAGAAGAAAGCTAGCCTAAGTTACAAATCTGAACACAAATATTTAAAACGTTTTGTGATACCAGAAGAAAGTTAGCTTAAGTTACAAATCTGAACACAAATATTTAAAACATTTAGTGATACAAGAAGCAAGTTTGCCTAAATTACAAATCTGAACACAAATATTTAAAACGTTTAGTGATACCAGAAGAAAGCTAGCCTAGGTTACAAATCTGAACACAAATATTTAAAATGTTTAGTGATACCAGAAGAAAGCTAGCCTAAGTTACAAATCTGAACACAAATATTTAAAACGTTTAGTGATACAAGAAGAAAGCTAGCCTAAGTTACAAATCTGAACACAAATATTTAAAACGTTTAGTGATACCAGAAGAAAGCTAGCCTAAGTTACAAATCTGAACACAAATATTTAAAACGTTTAGTGATACAAGAAGAAAGCTAGCCTAGGTTACAAATCTGAACACAAATATTTAAAATGTTTTGTGATACCAGAAGAAAGCTAGCCTAGGTTACAAATCTGAACACAAATATTTAAAATGTTTAGTGATACCAGAAGAAAGCTAGCCTAGGTTACAAATCTGAACACAAATATCTAAAACGTTTAGTGATACAAGAAGAAAGCTAGCCTAAGTTACAAATCTGAACACAAATATTTAAAACGTTTTGTGATACCAGAAGAAAGTTAGCTTAAGTTACAAATCTGATCACAAATATTTAAAACATTTAGTGATACAAGAAGCAAGTTTGCCTAAATTACAAATCTGAACACAAATATTTAAAACGTTTAGTGATACAAGAAGAAAGCTAGCCTAAGTTACAAATCTGAACACAAATATTTAAAACGTTTAGTGATACCATAAGAAAGCTAGCCTAAGTTACAAATCTGAACACAAATATTTAAAACGTTTAGTGATACAAGAAGAAAGCTAGCCTAGGTTACAAATCTGAACACAAATATTTAAAATGTTTTGTGATACCAGAAGAAAGCTAGCCTAGGTTACAAATCTGAACACAAATATTTAAAATGTTTAGTGATACCAGAAGAAAGCTAGCCTAGGTTACAAATCTGAACACAAATATCTAAAACGTTTAGTGATACAAGAAGAAAGCTAGCCTAAGTTACAAATCTGAACACAAATATTTAAAACGTTTTGTGATACCAGAAGAAAGTTAGCTTAAGTTACAAATCTGAACACAAATATTTAAAACATTTAGTGATACAAGAAGCAAGTTTGCCTAAATTACAAATCTGAACACAAATATTTAAAATGTTTAGTGATACCAGAAGAAAGCTAGCCTAAGTTACAAATCTGAACACAAATATTTAAAACGTTTAATGATACCAGAAGAAAGCTAGCCTAAGTTACAAATCTGAACACAAATATTTGAAACGTTTAGTGATACCAGAAGAAAGCTAGCCTAAGTTACAAATCTGAACACAAATATTTAAAACATTTAGTGATACAAGAAGCAAGTTTGCCTAAATTACAAATCTAAACACAAATATTTAAAACGTTTAGTGATACCAGAAGAAAGCTAGCCTAAGTTACAAATCTGAACACAAATATTTAAAACGTTTAATGATACCAGAAGAAAGCTAGCCTAAGTTACAAATCTGAACACAAATATTTGAAACGTTTAGTGATACCAGAAGAAAGCTAGCCTAAGTTACAAATCTGAACACAAATATTTAAAATGTTTAGTGATACCAGAAGAAAGCTAGCCTAAGTTACAAATCTGAACACAAATATTTAAAACGCTTAGTGATACCAGAAGAAAGCTAGCCTAAGTTACAAATCTGAACACAAATATTTGAAACGTTTAGTGATACCAGAAGAAAGCTAGCCTAAGTTACAAATCTAAACACAAATATTTAAAACGTTTAGTGATACAAGAAGAAAGCTAGCCAAAGTTGCAAATCTGAACACAAATATTTAAAACGTTTAGTGATACAAGAAGAAAGCTAGCCTAGGTTACAAATCTGAACACAAATATTTAAAACGTTTAGTGATACAAGAAGAAAACTAGCCAAAGTTACAAATCTGAACACAAATATTTAAAACGTTTAGTGATACCAGAAGAAAGCTAGCCTAGGTTACAAATCTGAACACAAATATTTAAAATGTTTAGTGATACCAGAAGAAAGCTAGCCTAAGTTACAAATCTGAACACAAATATTTAAAACGTTTAGTGATACCATAAGAAAGCTAGCCTAAGTTACAAATCTGAACACAAATATTTAAAACGTATAGTGATACCAGAAGAAAGCTAGCCTAAGTTACAAATCTGAACACAAATATTTAAAACGTTTAGTGATACAAGAAGAAAGCTAGCCTAGGTTACAAATCTGAACACAAATATTTAAAATGTTTTGTGATACCAGAAGAAAGCTAGCCTAGGTTACAAATCTGAACACAAATATTTAAAATGTTTAGTGATACCAGAAGAAAGCTAGCCTAGGTTACAAATCTGAACACAAATATCTAAAACGTTTAGTGATACAAGAAGAAAGCTAGCCTAGGTTACAAATCTGAACACAAATATTTAAAATGTTTAGTGATACCAGAAGAAAGCTAGCCTAAGTTACAAATCTGAACACAAATATTTAAAACGTTTAGTGATACAAGAAGAAAGCTAGCCTAAGTTACAAATCTGAACACAAATATTTAAAACGTTTAGTGATACCAGAAGAAAGCTAGCCTAAGTTACAAATCTGAACACAAATATTTAAAACGTTTAGTGATACAAGAAGAAAGCTAGCCTAGGTTACAAATCTGAACACAAATATTTAAAATGTTTTGTGATACCAGAAGAAAGCTAGCCTAGGTTACAAATCTGAACACAAATATTTAAAATGTTTAGTGATACCAGAAGAAAGCTAGCCTAGGTTACAAATCTGAACACAAATATCTAAAACGTTTAGTGATACAAGAAGAAAGCTAGCCTAAGTTACAAATCTGAACACAAATATTTAAAACGTTTTGTGATACCAGAAGAAAGTTAGCTTAAGTTACAAATCTGAACACAAATATTTAAAACATTTAGTGATACAAGAAGCAAGTTTGCCTAAATTACAAATCTGAACACAAATATTTAAAACGTTTAGTGATACCAGAAGAAAGCTAGCCTAGGTTACAAATCTGAACACAAATATTTAAAATGTTTAGTGATACCAGAAGAAAGCTAGCCTAAGTTACAAATCTGAACACAAATATTTAAAACGTTTAGTGATACAAGAAGAAAGCTAGCCTAAGTTACAAATCTGAACACAAATATTTAAAACGTTTAGTGATACCAGAAGAAAGCTAGCCTAAGTTACAAATCTGAACACAAATATTTAAAACGTTTAGTGATACAAGAAGAAAGCTAGCCTAGGTTACAAATCTGAACACAAATATTTAAAATGTTTTGTGATACCAGAAGAAAGCTAGCCTAGGTTACAAATCTGAACACAAATATTTAAAATGTTTAGTGATACCAGAAGAAAGCTAGCCTAGGTTACAAATCTGAACACAAATATCTAAAACGTTTAGTGATACAAGAAGAAAGCTAGCCTAAGTTACAAATCTGAACACAAATATTTAAAACGTTTTGTGATACCAGAAGAAAGTTAGCTTAAGTTACAAATCTGATCACAAATATTTAAAACATTTAGTGATACAAGAAGCAAGTTTGCCTAAATTACAAATCTGAACACAAATATTTAAAACGTTTAGTGATACAAGAAGAAAGCTAGCCTAAGTTACAAATCTGAACACAAATATTTAAAACGTTTAGTGATACCATAAGAAAGCTAGCCTAAGTTACAAATCTGAACACAAATATTTAAAACGTTTAGTGATACAAGAAGAAAGCTAGCCTAGGTTACAAATCTGAACACAAATATTTAAAATGTTTTGTGATACCAGAAGAAAGCTAGCCTAGGTTACAAATCTGAACACAAATATTTAAAATGTTTAGTGATACCAGAAGAAAGCTAGCCTAGGTTACAAATCTGAACACAAATATCTAAAACGTTTAGTGATACAAGAAGAAAGCTAGCCTAAGTTACAAATCTGAACACAAATATTTAAAACGTTTTGTGATACCAGAAGAAAGTTAGCTTAAGTTACAAATCTGAACACAAATATTTAAAACATTTAGTGATACAAGAAGCAAGTTTGCCTAAATTACAAATCTGAACACAAATATTTAAAATGTTTAGTGATACCAGAAGAAAGCTAGCCTAAGTTACAAATCTGAACACAAATATTTAAAACGTTTAATGATACCAGAAGAAAGCTAGCCTAAGTTACAAATCTGAACACAAATATTTGAAACGTTTAGTGATACCAGAAGAAAGCTAGCCTAAGTTACAAATCTGAACACAAATATTTAAAACATTTAGTGATACAAGAAGCAAGTTTGCCTAAATTACAAATCTAAACACAAATATTTAAAACGTTTAGTGATACCAGAAGAAAGCTAGCCTAAGTTACAAATCTGAACACAAATATTTAAAACGTTTAATGATACCAGAAGAAAGCTAGCCTAAGTTACAAATCTGAACACAAATATTTGAAACGTTTAGTGATACCAGAAGAAAGCTAGCCTAAGTTACAAATCTGAACACAAATATTTAAAATGTTTAGTGATACCAGAAGAAAGCTAGCCTAAGTTACAAATCTGAACACAAATATTTAAAACGCTTAGTGATACCAGAAGAAAGCTAGCCTAAGTTACAAATCTGAACACAAATATTTGAAACGTTTAGTGATACCAGAAGAAAGCTAGCCTAAGTTACAAATCTAAACACAAATATTTAAAACGTTTAGTGATACAAGAAGAAAGCTAGCCAAAGTTGCAAATCTGAACACAAATATTTAAAACGTTTAGTGATACAAGAAGAAAGCTAGCCTAGGTTACAAATCTGAACACAAATATTTAAAACGTTTAGTGATACAAGAAGAAAACTAGCCAAAGTTACAAATCTGAACACAAATATTTAAAACGTTTAGTGATACCAGAAGAAAGCTAGCCTAGGTTACAAATCTGAACACAAATATTTAAAATGTTTAGTGATACCAGAAGAAAGCTAGCCTAAGTTACAAATCTGAACACAAATATTTAAAACGTTTAGTGATACCATAAGAAAGCTAGCCTAAGTTACAAATCTGAACACAAATATTTAAAACGTATAGTGATACCAGAAGAAAGCTAGCCTAAGTTACAAATCTGAACACAAATATTTAAAACGTTTAGTGATACAAGAAGAAAGCTAGCCTAGGTTACAAATCTGAACACAAATATTTAAAATGTTTTGTGATACCAGAAGAAAGCTAGCCTAGGTTACAAATCTGAACACAAATATTTAAAATGTTTAGTGATACCAGAAGAAAGCTAGCCTAGGTTACAAATCTGAACACAAATATCTAAAACGTTTAGTGATACAAGAAGAAAGCTAGCCTAAGTTACAAATCTGAACACAAATATTTAAAACGTTTTGTGATACCAGAAGAAAGTTAGCTTAAGTTACAAATCTGAACACAAATATTTAAAACATTTAGTGATACAAGAAGCAAGTTTGCCTAAATTACAAATCTGAACACAAATATTTAAAACGTTTAGTGATACAAGAAGAAAGCTAGCCTAGGTTACAAATCTGAACACAAATATTTAAAATGTTTAGTGATACCAGAAGAAAGCTAGCCTAAGTTACAAATCTGAACACAAATATTTAAAACGTTTAGTGATACAAGAAGAAAGCTAGCCTAAGTTACAAATCTGAACACAAATATTTAAAACGTTTAGTGATACCAGAAGAAAGCTAGCCTAAGTTACAAATCTGAACACAAATATTTAAAACGTTTAGTGATACAAGAAGAAAGCTAGCCTAGGTTACAAATCTGAACACAAATATTTAAAATGTTTTGTGATACCAGAAGAAAGCTAGCCTAGGTTACAAATCTGAACACAAATATTTAAAATGTTTAGTGATACCAGAAGAAAGCTAGCCTAGGTTACAAATCTGAACACAAATATCTAAAACGTTTAGTGATACAAGAAGAAAGCTAGCCTAAGTTACAAATCTGAACACAAATATTTAAAACGTTTTGTGATACCAGAAGAAAGTTAGCTTAAGTTACAAATCTGAACACAAATATTTAAAACATTTAGTGATACAAGAAGCAAGTTTGCCTAAATTACAAATCTGAACACAAATATTTAAAACGTTTAGTGATACCAGAAGAAAGCTAGCCTAGGTTACAAATCTGAACACAAATATTTAAAATGTTTAGTGATACCAGAAGAAAGCTAGCCTAAGTTACAAATCTGAACACAAATATTTAAAACGTTTAGTGATACAAGAAGAAAGCTAGCCTAAGTTACAAATCTGAACACAAATATTTAAAATGTTTAGTGATACCAGAAGAAAGCTAGCCTAGGTTACAAATCTGAACACAAATATCTAAAACGTTTAGTGATACAAGAAGAAAGCTAGCCTAAGTTACAAATCTGAACACAAATATTTAAAACGTTTTGTGATACCAGAAGAAAGTTAGCTTAAGTTACAAATCTGAACACAAATATTTAAAACATTTAGTGATACAAGAAGCAAGTTTGCCTAAATTACAAATCTGAACACAAATATTTAAAACGTTTAGTGATACAAGAAGAAAGCTAGCCTAGGTTACAAATCTGAACACAAATATTTAAAATGTTTAGTGATACCAGAAGAAAGCTAGCCTAAGTTACAAATCTGAACACAAATATCTAAAACGTTTAGTGATACAAGAAGAAAGCTAGCCTAGGTTACAAATCTGAACACAAATATTTAAAACGTTTTGTGATACCAGAAGAAAGTTAGCTTAAGTTACAAATCTGAACACAAATATTTAAAACATTTAGTGATACAAGAAGCAAGTTTGCCTAAATTACAAATCTGAACACAAATATTTAAAACGTTTAGTGATACAAGAAGAAAGCTAGCCTAAGTTACAAATCTGAACACAAATATTTAAAACGTTTAGTGATACCAGAAGAAAGCTAGCCTAAGTTACAAATCTGAACACAAATATTTAAAACGTTTAGTGATACAAGAAGAAAGCTAGCCTAGGTTACAAATCTGAACACAAATATTTAAAATGTTTTGTGATACCAGAAGAAAGCTAGCCTAGGTTACAAATCTGAACACAAATATTTAAAATGTTTAGTGATACCAGAAGAAAGCTAGCCTAGGTTACAAATCTGAACACAAATATCTAAAACGTTTAGTGATACAAGAAGAAAGCTAGCCTAAGTTACAAATCTGAACACAAATATTTAAAACGTTTTGTGATACCAGAAGAAAGTTAGCTTAAGTTACAAATCTGAACACAAATATTTAAAACATTTAGTGATACAAGAAGCAAGTTTGCCTAAATTACAAATCTGAACACAAATATTTAAAACGTTTAGTGATACCAGAAGAAAGCTAGCCTAAGTTACAAATCTGAACACAAATATTTGAAACGTTTAGTGATACCAGAAGAAAGCTAGCCTAAGTTACAAATCTGAACACAAATATTTAAAATGTTTAGTGATACCAGAAGAAAGCTAGCCTAAGTTACAAATCTGAACACAAATATTTAAAACGCTTAGTGATACCAGAAGAAAGCTAGCCTAAGTTACAAATCTGAACACAAATATTTGAAACGTTTAGTGATACCAGAAGAAAGCTAGCCTAAGTTACAAATCTAAACACAAATATTTAAAATGTTTAGTGATACAAGAAGAAAGCTAGCCAAAGTTGCAAATCTGAACACAAATATCTAAAGCGTTTAGTGATACAAGAAGAAAGCTAGCCTAGGTTACAAATCTGAACACAAATATTTAAAACGTTTAGTGATACAAGAAGAAAACTAGCCAAAGTTACAAATCTGAACACACATATTTAAAACGTTTAGTGATACCAGAAGAAAGCTAGCCTAGGTTACAAATCTGAACACAAATATTTAAAATGTTTAGTGATACCAGAAGAAAGCTAGCCTAAGTTACAAATCTGAACACAAATATTTAAAACGTTTAGTGATACAAGAAGAAAGCTAGCCTAAGTTACAAATCTGAACACAAATATTTAAAACGTTTAGTGATACCAGAAGAAAGCTAGCCTAAGTTACAAATCTGAACACAAATATTTAAAACGTTTAGTGATACAAGAAGAAAGCTAGCCTAGGTTACAAATCTGAACACAAATATTTAAAATGTTTTGTGATACCAGAAGAAAGCTAGCCTAGGTTACAAATCTGAACACAAATATTTAAAATGTTTAGTGATACCAGAAGAAAGCTAGCCTAGGTTACAAATCTGAACACAAATATCTAAAACGTTTAGTGATACAAGAAGAAAGCTAGCCTAAGTTACAAATCTGAACACAAATATTTAAAACGTTTTGTGATACCAGAAGAAAGTTAGCTTAAGTTACAAATCTGAACACAAATATTTAAAACATTTAGTGATACAAGAAGCAAGTTTGCCTAAATTACAAATCTGAACACAAATATTTAAAACGTTTAGTGATACCAGAAGAAAGCTAGCCTAGGTTACAAATCTGAACACAAATATTTAAAATGTTTAGTGATACCAGAAGAAAGCTAGCCTAAGTTACAAATCTGAACACAAATATTTAAAACGTTTAGTGATACAAGAAGAAAGCTAGCCTAAGTTACAAATCTGAACACAAATATTTAAAACGTTTAGTGATACCAGAAGAAAGCTAGCCTAAGTTACAAATCTGAACACAAATATTTAAAACGTTTAGTGATACAAGAAGAAAGCTAGCCTAGGTTACAAATCTGAACACAAATATTTAAAATGTTTTGTGATACCAGAAGAAAGCTAGCCTAGGTTACAAATCTGAACACAAATATTTAAAATGTTTAGTGATACCAGAAGAAAGCTAGCCTAGGTTACAAATCTGAACACAAATATCTAAAACGTTTAGTGATACAAGAAGAAAGCTAGCCTAAGTTACAAATCTGAACACAAATATTTAAAACGTTTTGTGATACCAGAAGAAAGTTAGCTTAAGTTACAAATCTGATCACAAATATTTAAAACATTTAGTGATACAAGAAGCAAGTTTGCCTAAATTACAAATCTGAACACAAATATTTAAAACGTTTAGTGATACAAGAAGAAAGCTAGCCTAAGTTACAAATCTGAACACAAATATTTAAAACGTTTAGTGATACCATAAGAAAGCTAGCCTAAGTTACAAATCTGAACACAAATATTTAAAACGTTTAGTGATACAAGAAGAAAGCTAGCCTAGGTTACAAATCTGAACACAAATATTTAAAATGTTTTGTGATACCAGAAGAAAGCTAGCCTAGGTTACAAATCTGAACACAAATATTTAAAATGTTTAGTGATACCAGAAGAAAGCTAGCCTAGGTTACAAATCTGAACACAAATATCTAAAACGTTTAGTGATACAAGAAGAAAGCTAGCCTAAGTTACAAATCTGAACACAAATATTTAAAACGTTTTGTGATACCAGAAGAAAGTTAGCTTAAGTTACAAATCTGAACACAAATATTTAAAACATTTAGTGATACAAGAAGCAAGTTTGCCTAAATTACAAATCTGAACACAAATATTTAAAACGTTTAGTGATACCAGAAGAAAGCTAGCCTAAGTTACAAATCTGAACACAAATATTTAAAACGTTTAATGATACCAGAAGAAAGCTAGCCTAAGTTACAAATCTGAACACAAATATTTGAAACGTTTAGTGATACCAGAAGAAAGCTAGCCTAAGCTACAAATCTGAACACAAATATTTAAAACATTTAGTGATACAAGAAGCAAGTTTGCCTAAATTACAAATCTAAACACAAATATTTAAAACGTTTAGTGATACCAGAAGAAAGCTAGCCTAAGTTACAAATCTGAACACAAATATTTAAAACGTTTAATGATACCAGAAGAAAGCTAGCCTAAGTTACAAATCTGAACACAAATATTTGAAACGTTTAGTGATACCAGAAGAAAGCTAGCCTAAGTTACAAATCTGAACACAAATATTTAAAATGTTTAGTGATACCAGAAGAAAGCTAGCCTAAGTTACAAATCTGAACACAAATATTTAAAACGCTTAGTGATACCAGAAGAAAGCTAGCCTAAGTTACAAATCTGAACACAAATATTTGAAACGTTTAGTGATACCAGAAGAAAGCTAGCCTAAGTTACAAATCTAAACACAAATATTTAAAACGTTTAGTGATACAAGAAGAAAGCTAGCCAAAGTTGCAAATCTGAACACAAATATTTAAAACGTTTAGTGATACAAGAAGAAAGCTAGCCTAGGTTACAAATCTGAACACAAATATTTAAAACGTTTAGTGATACAAGAAGAAAACTAGCCAAAGTTACAAATCTGAACACAAATATTTAAAACGTTTAGTGATACCAGAAGAAAGCTAGCCTAGGTTACAAATCTGAACACAAATATTTAAAATGTTTAGTGATACCAGAAGAAAGCTAGCCTAAGTTACAAATCTGAACACAAATATTTAAAACGTTTAGTGATACCATAAGAAAGCTAGCCTAAGTTACAAATCTGAACACAAATATTTAAAACGTATAGTGATACCAGAAGAAAGCTAGCCTAAGTTACAAATCTGAACACAAATATTTAAAACGTTTAGTGATACAAGAAGAAAGCTAGCCTAGGTTACAAATCTGAACACAAATATTTAAAATGTTTTGTGATACCAGAAGAAAGCTAGCCTAGGTTACAAATCTGAACACAAATATTTAAAATGTTTAGTGATACCAGAAGAAAGCTAGCCTAGGTTACAAATCTGAACACAAATATCTAAAACGTTTAGTGATACAAGAAGAAAGCTAGCCTAAGTTACAAATCTGAACACAAATATTTAAAACGTTTTGTGATACCAGAAGAAAGTTAGCTTAAGTTACAAATCTGAACACAAATATTTAAAACATTTAGTGATACAAGAAGCAAGTTTGCCTAAATTACAAATCTGAACACAAATATTTAAAACGTTTAGTGATACAAGAAGAAAGCTAGCCTAGGTTACAAATCTGAACACAAATATTTAAAATGTTTAGTGATACCAGAAGAAAGCTAGCCTAAGTTACAAATCTGAACACAAATATTTAAAACGTTTAGTGATACAAGAAGAAAGCTAGCCTAAGTTACAAATCTGAACACAAATATTTAAAACGTTTAGTGATACCAGAAGAAAGCTAGCCTAAGTTACAAATCTGAACACAAATATTTAAAACGCTTAGTGATACAAGAAGAAAGCTAGCCTAGGTTACAAATCTGAACACAAATATTTAAAATGTTTTGTGATACCAGAAGAAAGCTAGCCTAGGTTACAAATCTGAACACAAATATTTAAAATGTTTAGTGATACCAGAAGAAAGCTAGCCTAGGTTACAAATCTGAACACAAATATCTAAAACGTTTAGTGATACAAGAAGAAAGCTAGCCTAAGTTACAAATCTGAACACAAATATTTAAAACGTTTTGTGATACCAGAAGAAAGTTAGCTTAAGTTACAAATCTGAACACAAATATTTAAAACATTTAGTGATACAAGAAGCAAGTTTGCCTAAATTACAAATCTGAACACAAATATTTAAATCGTTTAGTGATACAAGAAGAAAGCTAGCCTAAGTTACAAATCTGAACACAAATATTTAAAACGTTTAGTGATACCAGAAGAAAGCTAGCCTAAGTTACAAATCTGAACACAAATATTTAAAACGTTTAGTGATACAAGAAGAAAGCTAGCCTAGGTTACAAATCTGAACACAAATATTTAAAATGTTTTGTGATACCAGAAGAAAGCTAGCCTAGGTTACAAATCTGAACACAAATTTTTAAAATGTTTAGTGATACCAGAAGAAAGCTAGCCTAGGTTACAAATCTGAACACAAATATCTAAAACGTTTAGTGATACAAGAAGAAAGCTAGCCTAAGTTACAAATCTGAACACAAATATTTAAAACGTTTTGTGATACCAGAAGAAAGTTAGCTTAAGTTACAAATCTGAACACAAATATTTAAAACATTTAGTGATACAAGAAGCAAGTTTGCCTAAATTACAAATCTGAACACAAATATTTAAAACGTTTAGTGATACCAGAAGAAAGCTAGCCTAAGTTACAAATCTGAACACAAATATTTGAAACATTTAGTGATACCAGAAGAAAGCTAGCCTAAGTTACAAATCTGAACACAAATATTTAAAATGTTTAGTGATACCAGAAGAAAGCTAGCCTAAGTTACAAATCTGAACACAAATATTTAAAACGCTTAGTGATACCAGAAGAAAGCTAGCCTAAGTTACAAATCTGAACACAAATATTTGAAACGTTTAGTGATACCAGAAGAAAGCTAGCCTAAGTTACAAATCTAAACACAAATATTTAAAACGTTTAGTCATACAAGAAGAAAGCTAGCCAAAGTTGCAAATCTGAACACAAATATTTAAAACGTTTAGTGATACAAGAAGAAAGCTAGCCTAGGTTACAAATCTGAACACAAATATTTAAAACGTTTAGTGATACAAGAAGAAAACTAGCCAAAGTTACAAATCTGAACACAAATATTTAAAACGTTTAGTGATACCAGAAGAAAGCTAGCCTAGGTTACAAATCTGAACACAAATATTTAAAATGTTTAGTGATACCAGAAGAAAGCTAGCCTAAGTTACAAATCTGAACACAAATATTTAAAACGCTTAGTGATACCAGAAGAAAGCTAGCCTAAGTTACAAATCTGAACACAAATATTTGAAACGTTTAGTGATACCAGAAGAAAGCTAGCCAAAGTTGCAAATCTGAACACAAATATTT
Source organism: Bathymodiolus brooksi (assembly GCA_963680875.1). Taxonomy (NCBI): domain Eukaryota; kingdom Metazoa; phylum Mollusca; class Bivalvia; order Mytilida; family Modiolidae; genus Bathymodiolus; species Bathymodiolus brooksi. The sequence continues at coordinate 69,094,875 of OY804582.1, forward strand.
AAAACGTTTAGTGATACAAGAAGAAAGCTAGCCTAGGTTACAAATCTGAACACAAATATTTAAAACGTTTAGTGATACAAGAAGAAAACTAGCCAAAGTTACAAATCTGAACACAAATATTTAAAATGTTTAGTGATAAAAGAAGAAAGCTAGCCTAAGTTACAAATCTGAACACAAATATTTAAAACATTTAGTGATACAAGAAGAAAGCTAGCCTAAGTTACAAATCTGAACACAAATATTTAAAACATTTAGTGATACAAGAAGCAAGTTCGCCTAAATTACAAATCTGAACACAAATATTTAAAACGCTTTATTATACAAGAAGCAAGTTAGCCTAAGTTACAAATCTTAGCACAAATATTTAAAACGTTTAGTGATACAAGAAGCAATTTAGCCTAAGTTACAAATCTGAACACAAATATTTAAAACGTTCAGTGATAAAAGTAGTAATTTAGCCTAAGTTATAAATCTGAACACAAATATTTAAAACATTTAGTGATACAAGTAGCAAGTTAGTCTAAGCTACAAATCTGAACACAAATATTTAAAACTTTAGTGATACAAGAAGAAAGCTAGCCTAAGCTACAAATCTGAACACAAATATTTAAAACATTTAGTGATACAAGAAGCAAGTTTGCCTAGATTACAAATCTGAACACAAATATTTAAAACGCTTTATTATACAAGAAGCAAGTTAGCCTAAGTTACAAATTTTAGCACAAATATTTAAAACGTTTAGTGATACAAGAAGCAATTTAGCCTAAGTTACAAATCTGAACACAAATATTTAAAACATTTAGTGATACAAGAAGCAAGTTCGCCTAAATTATAAATCTGAACACAAATATTTAAAACGCTTTATTATACAAGAAGCAAGTTAGCCTAAGTTACAAATCTTAGCACAAATATTTAAAACGTTTAGTGATACAAGAAGCAATTTAGCCTAATTTACAAATCTGAACACAAATATTTAAAATATTTAGTGATACAAGAAGTAAGTTCGCCTAAATTACAAATCTTAGCACAAATATTTAAAAACTTTAGTGATACAAGAAGCAAGTTAGCCTAAGTTACAAATCTTAGCACAAATATTTAAAACTTTAGTGATACAAGTAGCAAGTTAGCCTAAGTTACAAATCTTAACACAAATATTTAAAACTTTAGTGATACAAGTAACAAGTTAGCCTAAGTTACAAATCTGAACACAAATATTTAAAACATTTAGTGATACAAGAAGCAAGTTCGCCTAAATTATAAATCTGAACACAAATATTTAAAACGCTTTATTATACAAGAAGCAAGTTAGCCTAAGTTACAAATCTTAGCACAAATATTTAAAACGTTTAGTGATACAAGAAGCAATTTAGCCTAATTTACAAATCTGAACACAAATATTTAAAACATTTAGTGATACAAGAAGCAAGTTCGCCTAAATTACAAATCTTAGCACAAATATTTAAAAACTTTAGTGATACAAGAAGCAAGTTAGCCTAAGTTACAAATCTTAGCACAAATATTTAAAACTTTAGTGATACAAGTAGCAAGTTAGCCTAAGTTACAAATCTGAACACAAATATTTAAAACTTTAGTGATACAAGTAACAAGTTAGCCTAAGTTACAAATCTTAGCAAATTTTTTAAAAACTTTAGTGATACAAGAAGCAAGTTAGCCTAAGTTACAAATCTTAGCACAAATATTTAAAAACTTTAGTGATACAAGAAGCAAGTTAGCCTAAGTTACAAATCTTAGCACAAATATTTAAAACTTTAGTGATACAAGTAGCAAGTTAGCCTAAGTTACAAATCTGAACACAAATATTTAAAACTTAAGTGATACAAGTAACAAGTTAGCCTAAGTTACAAATCTTAGCAAATTTTTTAAAAACTTTAATGATACAAGTAGCAACTTAGCCTAAGTTACAAATCTTAACACAAATATTTAAAATGTTTAGTGATACAAGCAGCAAGTTAGCCTAAGTTACACAAATATTTAGAATGTTTGGTGACACATAAAGCAAGTTAGCCTAAGTTGCAAATCTAACACAAATATGTAAAACTTTAGTGATACAAGAAGCAAGTTAGCCTAAGTTACAAATCTTAACACAAATATGTAAAACTTTAGTGATACAAGTAGCAAGTTAGCCTAAGTTACAAATCTTAGCACAAATATTTCAAATGTTTAGTGATACAAGAAGCAAGTTAGCCTAATTTATAAATCTTAACACAAATATTTAAAATGTTTAGTGATACAAGAAGCAAGTTAGCCTAATTTATAAATCTTAACTCAAATATTTAGCATGAAGCAAGTCAGTCTTTAAAATCAATAATAATGAAATGTACATGACTATATATATCTTTGATTAAAACATAAAAAAAACTCTGCATTAAAAACTAGAGATAAAAACCCATAATGGAAAAAAACTCTAGAAAAGGATTAGTTTTCATCATTCAATTAACATATCACCTTAATAAATATATTGTAGATACAACTTAGTAGTCATGTATATAAGAACCACAGCAAGTAATCACTCATCTGACTTCAAAATTTTACAAAAAAGTAGATACATGTCAAAATCTGAGCACAAATATCTTAAACGTTTAGTAATCAATACGAGATGAAAGCTAGCCTAAGGTACAAATCTTAGCACAAATATTTAAAACGTTTAGTTATACAAGAAGCACGTTAGCCTAAGTTATAAATCTTAGCACAAATATTTAAAACTTTAGTGATACAAGTAGCAAGTTAGCCTAAGTTACAAATCTGAACACAAATATTTAAAACTTTAGTGATACAAGTAACAAGTTAGCCTAAGTTACAAATCTTAGCAAATTTTTTAAAAACTTTAGTGATACAAGAAGCAAGTTAGCCTAAGTTACAAATCTTAGCACAAATATTTAAAAACTTTAGTGATACAAGAAGCAAGTTAGCCTAAGTTACAAATCTTAGCACAAATATTTAAAACTTTAGTGATACAAGTAGCAAGTTAGCCTAAGTTACAAATCTGAACACAAATATTTAAAACTTAAGTGATACAAGTAACAAGTTAGCCTAAGTTACAAATCTTAGCAAATTTTTTAAAAACTTTAATGATACAAGTAGCAACTTAGCCTAAGTTACAAATCTTAACACAAATATTTAAAATGTTTAGTGATACAAGCAGCAAGTTAGCCTAAGTTACACAAATATTTAGAATGTTTGGTGACACATAAAGCAAGTTAGCCTAAGTTGCAAATCTAACACAAATATGTAAAACTTTAGTGATACAAGAAGCAAGTTAGCCTAAGTTACAAATCTTAACACAAATATGTAAAACTTTAGTGATACAAGTAGCAAGTTAGCCTAAGTTACAAATCTTAGCACAAATATTTCAAATGTTTAGTGATACAAGAAGCAAGTTAGCCTAATTTATAAATCTTAACACAAATATTTAAAATGTTTAGTGATACAAGAAGCAAGTTAGCCTAATTTATAAATCTTAACACAAATATTTAGCATGAAGCAAGTCAGTCTTTACAATCAATAATAATGAAATGTACATGACTATATATATCTTTGATTAAAACATAAAAAAAACTCTGCATTAAAAACTAGAGATAAAAACCCATAATGGAAAAAAACTCTAGAAAAGGATTAGTTTTCATCATTCAATTAACATATCACCTTAATAAATATATTGTAGATACAACTTAGTAGTCATGTATATAAGAACCACAGCAAGTAATCACTCATCTGACTTCAAAATTTTACAAAAAAGTAGATACATGTCAAAATCTGAGCACAAATATCTTAAACGTTTAGTAATCAATACGAGATGAAAGCTAGCCTAAGGTACAAATCTTAGCACAAATATTTAAAACGTTTAGTTATACAAGAAGCACGTTAGCCTAAGTTATAAATCTTAACACAAATATTTAAAACTTTAGTGATACAAGGAGCAAGTTAGCCTAAGTTACACATCTGTCAGGAGCAATCAAATATTTTAGAAAAACAAAATGGTAAGAGAGTGTGTGTGAAAGATGAATGAAAGTGTTTATTACTATTATATATTATTATTTCTTTATTTTGTTTATCAAAATGTAAAACCAATGTAGTCACAAAACTTATTTTTGAAAACCCCTGTCACACCCTAGTCAGGTGGTGATGTAAGGGAATTTATAAAATCCTGACTATAGGTATAAAAAAAAAAAAAAAAAATATAAAAAGGTACATATCTGAACACAAATATTTAAAACGCATATTGATACAAGAAGTATGTAAGCCTAAGTAACAAATCTTAACACAAATATTTAAAACGCTTAGTTATACAAGAAGCACGTTAGCCCAAGATACAAATCTGAACACAAATATTTAAAATGTTTTATTATACATTAAGTAAGTTAGCCTAAGTTACAAATCTTAGCCCAAATATTTAAAACTTTAGTGATACAAGAAGCAAGTTCGCCTAATTTACCAATCTTAGCCCAAATATTTAAAACTTTAGTGATACAAGAAGCAAGTTAGCCTACTTTACAAATCTGAACACAAATATTTAGAATGTTTAATGATACAAGAAGCAAATTAGCCTAAGATACAAATCTTAACACAAATATTCAAAACTTTAGTGATACAAGAAGCAAGTTAGCCTAAGATACAAATCTTAACACAAATATTCAAAACTTTAGTGACACAAGTAGCAAGATAGCCTAAGTTACAAATCTGAACACAAATATTTAAAACGTTTTATTATACAAGAAGCAAGTTAGCATAAGCTACAAATCTGAACACAAATATTTAAAATGTTCAGTGATAAAAGTAGCAATTTAGCCTAAGTTATAAATCTGAACACAAATATTTAAAACATTTAGTGATACAAGTAGCAAGTTAGCCAAAGTTACAAATTTGAACACAAATATTTTAAACTTTAGGGATACAATATACAAATCTTTTATTGTCAATCATGACACCCAATATATTGAGCAGAATAATTAAGTGAATTACATACATTTGATTTCATATTGATTGGTTTGATTGGTTTTACAACAAAGAAAGAAAGAAGGACAATATAACAAATGAATAAATACAATAATAAAATCTGACACTGCATGGTGATCTTACATAATTTCCAGATATTTACTTTCACACCATGTATAAGTGTAATATTTTATTAATATTAGTATGGGAGAACCACCAGTGACTCATATTCAGTATAGTTATAGTATACATATAGTATTTTTATGAACAGTATTTCATTAATATCATTAATATTTTATTTAATATTAAATATTATTATTTATATTTTTTATTTTTCAATCTATCTTAATTTCCTTTGAGAACTAAATCTCTTTCTTTAAATAAAGAACATAGTAGTGAACTAGTGTTCTTAATTATAAACTTATCTTCTGATGACATTAACTGTATTAATTTTGATTTATTTGGCAGATTATTGAAATTTGTATTCACATTTTTAATATTATTAAATAATTTGGGTTCTCTTGTTTTCTAAAACAGGACACTGAAGAAGAAAATGGGTTTCATCTTCAACCCCAGTGTTACATAATTCACAAATTCTATCTTCTGTTTTTACTCCTATATATCTTCCTTTTTCGATTTCTAGATTATGAGCACTTACTCTGAACTTAGTAAGTACTCTCCTTTCATCCTCATTTAGTATTAGTAAATATTTTTCTAAGGAAATATTATCTTTAAATAGTCTATAAGTTCTTAATTTATTACCCCCCTGTTTATTATTTCTGTCATCATAAATTTCAGATCTCTATACAAAATTATATTTTTGTTTTATTTTTGCTGTAAATTAAGGATTTCAAGTCTATTTTAATATTTTTAACTTTTTTAACATCTATATTAATGTACTGCATCAAGCTTTCTACACTACCATACCAGCTATTTTTGTTCAATGATTTTAATGATTTAGAGACCTTTAGGGCCTCGGATACCAGTCGCAAGTTAACTTAAGTTACCAATCTTAACACAAATATTAAAAGCTTTAGTGATACAAGAAGCAAGTTAGCCTAAGTTACAAATCTTAACACAAATATTTAAAACTTAAGTGATACAAATAGCAAGTTAGCCAAAGTTACAAATCTTAACACAAATATTTAAAACTTTAGGGATACAATATACAAATCTTTTATTGTCAATCATGACGCCCAATATATTGAGCAGAATAATTAAGTGAATTACATACATTTGATTTCATATTGATTGGTTTGATTGGTTTTACAACAAAGAAAGAAAGAAGGACAATATAACAAATGAATAAATACAATAATAAAATCTGACACTGCATGGTGATCTTACATAATTTCCAGATATTTATTTGCACACCATGTATAAGTGTAATATGAATATTAATATTATTATGGGAGAACCACCAGTGACTCATATTCAGTATAGTTATAGTATACATATAGTATTTTTATGAACAGTATTTCATTAATATTATTAATATTTTATTTATTATTAAATATTATTATTTTTATTTTTTATTTTTCAATCTATCTTAATTTCCTTTGAGAATTAAATCTCTTTCTTTAAATAAAGAACATAGCAGTGAACTAATGTTCTTAATTATAAAATTATCTTCTGATGACATGAACCATATTAATTTTGATTTATTTGGCAGATTATTGAAATTTGTTTTCACATTTTTAATATTATTAATAATTTGGGTTCTCTTGTTTTCTAAAACAGGACACTGAAGAAGAAAATGGGTTTCATTTTCAACCCCAGTGTTACATAATTCACAAATTCTATCTTCTGTTTTTACTCCTATATATCTTCCTTTTTCGATATCTAGATTATGAGCACTTAATCTGAACTTAGTAAGTACTCTCCTTTCATCCTCATTTAGTATTAGTAAATATTTTTCTAAGGAAATATTATCTTTAAATAGTCTATAAGTTCTTAATTTATTACCCCCCTGTTTATTATTTCTGTCATCATAAATTTCAGATCTCTATACAAAATTATATTTTTGTTTTTATTTGCTGTAAATTAAAGATTTCAAGTCTATTTTCATATTTTTAACTTTTTTAACATCTATATTAATGTACTGCATCAAGCTTTCTATACTACCATACCAGCTACTTTTGTTCAATGATTTTAATGATTTAGAGACCTTTAGGGCCTCGGATACAAGTAGCAAATTAGCCTAAGTTACCAACCTTAACACAAATATTAAAAGCTTTAGTGATGCAAGTAGCAAGTTAGTCTATCGTAAGTTACCAATCTTAACACAAATATTTAAAACTTTAGGGATACAAGTAGCAAGATAGCCTAAGTTACCAATCTTAACACAAATATTTAAAACTTAAGTGATACAAATAGCAAGTTAGCCTATGTTACAAATCTTAACACAAATATTTAAAATGTTTAATTATACTAGAAAAAAGTGAGCCTAAGTTACAATCTGAACACAAATATTTAAAATGTTTAGTGATACAAGAAGCAAGTGAGTCAAATTACAAATCTGAACACAAATATTTAAAATGTTTAGTTAAATACAAGAAGCAAGTTAGCCTAAGTTACAAATCTGAACACAAATATTTAAAATATTTAGTGATACAAGTAGCAAGTTAGCCTAAGCTACAAATCTGAACACAAATATTTAAAACGTTTAGTGATACAAGAAGCAAGTTAGCCTAAGATACAAATCTTAACACAAATATTTAACATGTTTAGTGATGTAAGAAGCAAGTTAGCCTAAGTTACATATCTGAACACAAATATTTAAAACGTTTAGTGATACAAGAAGCTAGTTAGCCTAAGTTACATATCTGAACACAAATATTTAAAACGTTTAGTGATACAAGAAGCAAGTTAGCCTAAGATACAAATCTGAACACAAATTTATTTAAAATGTTTAGTGATACAAGTATGATACGAGTAGCAAGTTAGCCTAAGTTACAAATCTGAACACAAATATTTTAAATGTTTAGTGATACAAGAAGCAAGTTAGCCTAAGTTACAAATCTGAACACAAATATTTAAAATGTTTAGTGATACAAGAAGCAAGTTAGGCTAAGCTACATATATTAAGGCAAATATTTAAAATGTTTAGTGATACAAGAAGCAAGTTAGCCTAATTTACAAATCTGAACACAAATATTTAAAATGTTTAGTGATACAAGAAGGAAATTAGCCTAAGTTACAAATCTGAACACAAATATTTAAAATGTTTAGTGATTCAAGAAGGAAATTAGCATAAGTTACAAATCTGAACACAAATATTTAAAATGTTCAGTGAGTAGCAATTTAGCCTAAGTTATAAATCTGAACACAAATATTTAAAACATTTAGTGATACAAGTAGCAAGTTAGCCAAAGTTACAAATCTTAACACAAATATTTAAAACTTTAGGGATACAAGTAGCAAGTTAGCCTATGCTACAAATCTTAGCGCAAATGCACAAATATTTAAAATGTTTATATATACAAGAAGAAAGTGAGCCTAAGTTACATATCTGAACACAAATATTTAAAATGTTTAGTGATACAAGAAGCAAGTTAGCCTAAGTTACAAATCTGAACACAAATATTTAAAATGTTTAGTGATACAAGAAGGAAATTAGCCTAAGTTACAAATCTGAACACAAATATTTAAAATGTTTAGTGATACAAGAAGGAAATTAGCATAAGTTACAAATCTGAACACAAATATATAAAATGTTTAGTGATACAAGAAGCAAATTAGCCTAAGTTACAAATCTGAACACAAATATTTAAAATGTTCAGTGAGTAGCAATTTAGCCTAAGTTATAAATCTGAACACAAATATTTAAAACATTTATTGATACAAGTAGCAAGTTAGCCAAAGTTACAAATCTTAACACAAATATTTAAAACTTTAGGGATACAAGTAGCAAGTTAGCCTAAGTTACCAATCTTAGCACAAATATTTAAAACTTTAGGGATACAAGTAGCAAGTTAGCCTATGCTACAAATCTTAGCACAAATATTCAAAATGTTTATATATACAAGAAGAAAGTGAGCCTAAGTTACATATCTGAACACAAATATTTAAAATGTTTAGTGATACAAGAAGCAAGTTAGCCTAAGTTACAAATCTGAACACAAATATTTAAAATGTTTAGTGATACAAGAAGGAAATTAGCCTAAGTTACAAATCTGAACACAAATATTTAAAATGTTTAGTGATACAAGAAGGAAATTAGCATAAGTTACAAATCTGAACACAAATATATAAAATGTTTAGTGATACAAGAAGCAAATTAGCCTAAGTTACAAATCTGAACACAAATATTTAAAATGTTTAGTGATACAAGAAGCAAGTTAGCCTATGCTACAAATCTTAGCACAAATATTCAAAATGTTTATATATACAAGAAGAAAGTGAGCCTAAGTTACATATCTGAACACAAATATTTAAAATGTTTAGTGATACAAGAAGCAAGTTAGCCTAAGATACAAATCTGAACACAAATTTATTTGAAATGTTTAGTGATACAAGTATGATACGAGTAGCAAGGTAGCCTAAGTTACAAATCTGAACACAAATATTTAAAATGTTTAGTGATACAAGAAGCAAGTTAGCCTAAGTTACAAATCTTAACACAAATATTTAAAATGTTTAGTGATACAAGAAGCAAGTTAGGCTAAGCTACATATATTAAGGCAAATATTTAAAATGTTTAGTGATACAAGAAGCAAGTTAGCCTAAGTTACAAATCTGAACACAAATATTTAAAATGTTTAGTGATACAAGAAGGAAATTAACCTAAGTTACAAATCTGAACACAAATATTTAAAATGTTTAGTGATGCAAAAAGGAAATTAGCATAAGTTACAAATCTGAACACAAATATATAAAATGTTTAGTGATACAAGAAGCAAATTAGCCTAAGTTACAAATCTGAACACAAATATTTAAAATGTTTAGTGATACAAGAAGGAAATTAACCTAAGTTACAAATCTGAACACAAATATTTAAAACATTTAGTGATACAAGTAGCAAGTTAGCCAAAGTTACAAATCTTAACACAAATATTTAAAACTTTAGGATACAAGTAGCAAGTTAGCCTAAGTTACAAATCTGAACACAAATATTTTAAATGTTTAGTGATACAAGAAGCAAGTTAGCCTAAGTTACAAATCTGAACACAAATATTTAAAATGTTTAGTGATACAAGAAGCAAGTTAGGCTAAGCTACATATATTAAGGCAAATATTTAAAATGTTTAGTGATACAAGAAGCAAGTTAGCCTAAGTTACAAATCTGAACACAAATATTTAAAATGTTTAGTGATACAAGAAGGAAATTAGCCTAAGTTACAAATCTGAACACAAATATTTAAAATGTTTAGTGATTCAAGAAGGAAATTAGCATAAGTTACAAATCTGAACACAAATATTTAAAATGTTCAGTGAGTAGCAATTTAGCCTAAGTTATAAATCTGAACACAAATATTTAAAACATTTAGTGATACAAGTAGCAAGTTAGCCAAAGTTACAAATCTTAACACAAATATTTAAAACATTAGGGATACAAGTAGCAAGTTAGCCTAAGTTACCAATCTTAGCACAAATATTTAAAACTTTAGGGATACAAGTAGCAAGTTAGCCTATGCTACAAATCTTAGCACAAATGCACAAAAATTTAAAATGTTTATATATACAAGAAGAAAGTGAGCCTAAGTTACATATCTGAACACAAATATTTAAAATGTTTAGTGATACAAGAAGCAAGTTAGCCTAAGTTACAAATCTGAACACAAATATTTAAAATGTTTAGTGATACAAGAAGGAAATTAGCCTAAGTTACAAATCTGAACACAAATATTTAAAATGTTTAGTGATACAAGAAGGAAATTAGCATAAGTTACAAATCTGAACACAAATATATAAAATGTTTAGTGATACAAGAAGCAAATTAGCCTAAGTTACAAATCTGAACACAAATATTTAAAATGTTTAGTGATACAAGAAGCAAGTTAGCCTATGCTACAAATCTTAGCACAAATATTCAAAATGTTTATATATACAAGAAGAAAGTGAGCCTAAGTTACATATCTGAACACAAATATTTAAAATGTTTAGTGATACAAGAAGCAAGTTAGCCTAAGATACAAATCTGAACACAAATTTATTTGAAATGTTTAGTGATACAAGTATGATACGAGTAGCAAGGTAGCCTAAGTTACAAATCTGAACACAAATATTTAAAATGTTTAGTGATACAAGAAGCAAGTTAGCCTAAGTTACAAATCTTAACACAAATATTTAAAATGTTTAGTGATACAAGAAGCAAGTTAGGCTAAGCTACATATATTAAGGCAAATATTTAAAATGTTTAGTGATACAAGAAGCAAGTTAGCCTAAGTTACAAATCTGAACACAAATATTTAAAATGTTTAGTGATACAAGAAGGAAATTAACCTAAGTTACAAATCTGAACACAAATATTTAAAATGTTTAGTGATGCAAAAAGGAAATTAGCATAAGTTACAAATCTGAACACAAATATATAAAATGTTTAGTGATACAAGAAGCAAATTAGCCTAAGTTACAAATCTGAACACAAATATTTAAAATGTTTAGTGATACAAGAAGCAAGTTAGCCTATGCTACAAATCTTAGCACAAATATTCAAAATGTTTATATATACAAGAAGAAAGTGAGCCTAAGTTACATATCTGAACACAAATATTTAAAATGTTTAGTGATACAAGAAGCAAGTTAGCCTAAGATACAAATCTGAACACAAATTTATTTGAAATGTTTAGTGATACAAGTATGATACGAGTAGCAAGGTAGCCTAAGTTACAAATCTGAACACAAATATTTAAAATGTTTAGTGATACAAGAAGCAAGTTAGCCTAAGTTACAAATCTGAACACAAATATTTAAAATGTTTAGTGATACAAGAAGCAAGTTAGGCTAAGCTACATATATTAAGGCAAATATTTAAAATGTTTAGTGATACAAGAAGCAAGTTAGCCTAAGTTACAAATCTGAACACAAATATTTAAAATGTTTAGTGATACAAGAAGGAAATTAACCTAAGTTACAAATCTGAACACAAATATTTAAAATGTTTAGTGATGCAAGAAGGAAATTAGCATAAGTTACAAATCTGAACACAAATATATAAAATGTTTAGTGATACAAGAAGCAAATTAGCCTAAGTTACAAATCTGAACACAAATATTTAAAATGTTCAGTGAGTAGCAATTTAGCCTAAGTTATAAATCTGAACACAAATATTTAAAACATTTAGTGATACAAGTAGCAAGTTAGCCAAAGTTACAAATCTTAACACAAATATTTAAAACTTTAGGATACAAGTAGCAAGTTAGCCTAAGTTACCAATCTTAGCACAAATATTTAAAACTTTAGGGATACAAGTAGCAAGTTAGCCTATGCTACAAATCTTAGCACAAATGCACAAATATTTAAAATGTTTATATATACAAGAAGAAAGTGAGCCTAAGTTACATATCTGAACACAAATATTTAAAATGTTTAGTGATACAAGAAGCAAGTTAGCCTAAGTTACAAATCTGAACACAAATATTTAAAATGTTTAGTGATACAAGAAGGAAATTAGCCTAAGTTACAAATCTGAAAACAAATATTTAAAATGTTTAGTGATACAAGAAGGAAATTAGCATAAGTTACAAATCTGAACACAAATATATAAAATGTTTAGTGATACAAGAAGCAAATTAGCCTAAGTTACAAATCTGAACACAAATATTTAAAATGTTCAGTGAGTAGCAATTTAGCCTAAGTTATAAATCTGAACACAAATATTTAAAACATTTATTGATACAAGTAGCAAGTTAGCCAAAGTTACAAATCTTAACACAAATATTTAAAACTTTAGGGATACAAGTAGCAAGTTAGCCTAAGTTACCAATCTTAGCACAAATATTTAAAACTTTAGGGATACAAGTAGCAAGTTAGCCTATGCTACAAATCTTAGCACAAATATTCAAAATGTTTATATATACAAGAAGAAAGTGAGCCTAAGTTACATATCTGAACACAAATATTTAAAATGTTTAGTGATACAAGAAGCAAGTTAGCCTAAGTTACAAATCTGAACACAAATATTTAAAATGTTTAGTGATACAAGAAGGAAATTAGCCTAAGTTACAAATCTGAACACAAATATTTAAAATGTTTAGTGATACAAGAAGGAAATTAGCATAAGTTACAAATCTGAACACAAATATATAAAATGTTTAGTGATACAAGAAGCAAATTAGCCTAAGTTACAAATCTGAACACAAATATTTAAAATGTTTAGTGATACAAGAAGCAAGTTAGCCTATGCTACAAATCTTAGCACAAATATTCAAAATGTTTATATATACAAGAAGAAAGTGAGCCTAAGTTACATATCTGAACACAAATATTTAAAATGTTTAGTGATACAAGAAGCAAGTTAGCCTAAAAATACAAATCTGAACACAAATTTATTTGAAATGTTTAGTGATACAAGTATGATACGAGTAGCAAGGTAGCCTAAGTTACAAATCTGAACATAAATATTTAAAATGTTTAGTGATACAAGAAGCAAGTTAGCCTAAGTTACAAATCTGAACACAAATATTTAAAATGTTTAGTGATACAAGAAGCAAGTTAGGCTAAGCTACATATATTAAGGCAAATATTTAAAATGTTTAGTGATACAAGAAGCAAATTAGCCTAAGTTACAAATCTGAACACAAATATTTAAAATGTTTAGTGATACAAGAAGGAAATTAACCTAAGTTACAAATCTGAACACAAATATTTAAAATGTTTAGTGATGCAAGAAGGAAATTAGCATAAGTTACAAATCTGAACACAAATATATAAAATGTTTAGTGATACAAGAAGCAAATTAGCCTAAGTTACAAATCTGAACACAAATATTTAAAATGTTTAGTGATACAAGAAGCAAGTTAGCCTATGCTACAAATCTTAGCACAAATATTCAAAATGTTTATATATACAAGAAGAAAGTGAGCCTAAGTTACATATCTGAACACAAATATTTAAAATGTTTAGCGATACAAGAAGCAAGTTAGCCTAAGATACAAATCTGAACACAAATTTATTTGAAATGTTTAGTGATACAAGTATGATACGAGTAGCAAGGTAGCCTAAGTTACAAATCTGAACACAAATATTTAAAATGTTTAGTGATACAAGAAGCAAGTTAGCCTAAGTTACAAATCTGAACACAAATATTTAAAATGTTTAGTGATACAAGAAGCAAGTTAGGCTAAGCTACATATATTAAGGCAAATATTTAAAATGTTTAGTGATACAAGAAGCAAGTTAGCCTAAGTTACAAATCTGAACACAAATATTTAAAATGTTTAGTGATACAAGAAGGAAATTAACCTAAGTTACAAATCTGAACACAAATATTTAAAATGTTTAGTGATGCAAGAAGGAAATCAGCATAAGTTACAAATCTGAACACAAATATATAAAATGTTTAGTGATACAAGAAGCAAATTAGCCTAAGTTACAAATCTGAACACAAATATTTAAAATGTTCAGTGAGTGGCAATTTAGCCTAAGTTATAAATCTGAACACAAATATTTAAAACATTTAGTGATACAAGTAGCAAGTTAGCCAAAGTTACAAATCTTAACACAAATATTTAAAACTTTAGGGATACAAGTAGCAAGTTAGCCTAAGTTACCAATCTTAGCACAAATATTTAAAACTTTAGGGATACAAGTAGCAAGTTAGCCTATGCTACAAATCTTAGCACAAATATTCAAAATGTTTATATATACAAGAAGAAAGTGAGCCTAAGTTACATATCTGAACACAAATATTTAAAATGTTTAGTGATACAAGAAGCAAGTTAGCCTAAGTTACAAATCTGAACACAAATATTTAAAATGTTTAGTGATACAAGAAGGAAATTAGCCTAAGTTACAAATCTGAACACAAATATTTAAAATGTTTAGTGATACAAGAAGGAAATTAGCATAAGTTACAAATCTGAACACAAATATATAAAATGTTTAGTGATACAAGAAGCAAATTAGCCTAAGTTACAAATCTGAACACAAATATTTAAAATGTTTAGTGATACAAGAAGCAAGTTAGCCTATGCTACAAATCTTAGCACAAATATTCAAAATGTTTATATATACTAGAAGAAAGTGAGCCTAAGTTACATATCTGAACACAAATATTTAAAATGTTTAGTGATACAAGAAGCAAGTTAGCCTAAAAATACAAATCTGAACACAAATTTATTTGAAATGTTTAGTGATACAAGTATGATACGAGTAGCAAGGTAGCCTAAGTTACAAATCTGAACATAAATATTTAAAATGTTTAGTGATACAAGAAGCAAGTTAGCCTAAGTTACAAATCTGAACACAAATATTTAAAATGTTTAGTGATACAAGAAGCAAGTTAGGCTAAGCTACATATATTAAGGCAAATATTTAAAATGTTTAGTGATACAAGAAGCAAATTAGCCTAAGTTACAAATCTGAACACAAATATTTAAAATGTTTAGTGATACAAGAAGGAAATTAACCTAAGTTACAAATCTGAACACAAATATTTAAAATGTTTAGTGATGCAAGAAGGAAATTAGCATAAGTTACAAATCTGAACACAAATATATAAAATGTTTAGTGATACAAGAAGCAAATTAGCCTAAGTTACAAATCTGAACACAAATATTTAAAATGTTTAGTGATACAAGAAGCAAGTTAGCCTATGCTACAAATCTTAGCACAAATATTCAAAATGTTTATATATACAAGAAGAAAGTGAGCCTAAGTTACATATCTGAACACAAATATTTAAAATGTTTAGTGATACAAGAAGCAAGTTAGCCTAAGATACAAATCTGAACACAAATTTATTTGAAATGTTTAGTGATACAAGTATGATACGAGTAGCAAGGTAGCCTAAGTTACAAATCTGAACACAAATATTTAAAATGTTTAGTGATACAAGAAGCAAGTTAGCCTAAGTTACAAATCTGAACACAAATATTTAAAATGTTTAGTGATACAAGAAGCAAGTTAGGCTAAGCTACATATATTAAGGCAAATATTTAAAATGTTTAGTGATACAAGAAGCAAGTTAGCCTAAGTTACAAATCTGAACACAAATATTTAAAATGTTTAGTGATACAAGAAGGAAATTAACCTAAGTTACAAATCTGAACACAAATATTTAAAATGTTTAGTGATACAAGAAGGAAATCAGCATAAGTTACAAATCTGAACACAAATATATAAAATGTTTAGTGATACAAGAAGCAAATTAGCCTAAGTTACAAATCTGAACACAAATATTTAAAATGTTCAGTGAGTAGCAATTTAGCCTAAGTTATAAATCTGAACACAAATATTTAAAACATTTAGTGATACAAGTAGCAAGTTAGCCAAAGTTACAAATCTTAACACAAATATTTAAAACTTTAGGGATACAAGTAGCAAGTTAGCCTAAGTTACCAATCTTAGCACAAATATTTAAAACTTTAGGGATACAAGTAGCAAGTTAGCCTATGCTATAAATCTTAGCACAAATGCACAAATATTTAAAATGTTTATATATACAAGAAGAAAGTGAGCCTAAGTTACATATCTGAACACAAATATTTAAAATGTTTAGTGATACAAGAAGCAAGTTAGCCTAAGTTACAAATCTGAACACAAATATTTAAAATGTTTAGTGATACAAGAAGGAAATTAGCCTAAGTTACAAATCTGAACACAAATATTTAAAATGTTTAGTGATACAAGAAGGAAATTAGCATAAGTTACAAATCTGAACACAAATATATAAAATGTTTAGTGATACAAGAAGCAAATTAGCCTAAGTTACAAATCTGAACACAAATATTTAAAATGTTTAGTGATACAAGAAGCAAGTTAGCCTATGCTACAAATCTTAGCACAAATATTCAAAATGTTTATATATACAAGAAGAAAGTGAGCCTAAGTTACATATCTGAACACAAATATTTAAAATGTTTAGTGATACAAGAAGCAAGTTAGCCTAAAAATACAAATCTGAACACAAATTTATTTGAAATGTTTAGTGATACAAGTATGATACGAGTAGCAAGGTAGCCTAAGTTACAAATCTGAACACAAATATTTAAAATGTTTAGTGATACAAGAAGCAAGTTAGCCTAAGTTACAAATCTGAACACAAATATTTAAAATGTTTAGTGATACAAGAAGCAAGTTAGGCTAAGCTACATATATTAAGGCAAATATTTAAAATGTTTAGTGATACAAGAAGCAAGTTAGCCTAAGTTACAAATCTGAACACAAATATTTAAAATGTTTAGTGATACAAGAAGGAAATTAACCTAAGTTACAAATCTGAACACAAATATTTAAAATGTTTAGTGATGCAAGAAGGAAATCAGCATAAGTTACAAATCTGAACACAAATATATAAAATGTTTAGTGATACAAGAAGCAAATTAGCCTAAGTTACAAATCTGAACACAAATATTTAAAATGTTCAGTGAGTAGCAATTTAGCCTAAGTTATAAATCTGAACACAAATATTTAAAACATTTAGTGATACAAGTAGCAAGTTAGCCAAAGTTACAAATCTTAACACAAATATTTAAAACTTTAGGGATACAAGTAGCAAGTTAGCCAAAGTTACCAATCTTAGCACAAATATTTAAAACTTTAGGGATACAAGTAGCAAGGTAGCCTATGCTATAAATCTTAGCACAAATGCACAAATATTTAAAATGTTTATATATACAAGAAGAAAGTGAGCCTAAGTTACATATCTGAACACAAATATTTAAAATGTTTAGTGATACAAGAAGCAAGTTAGCCTAAGTTACAAATCTGAACACAAATATTTAAAATGTTTAGTGATACAAGAAGGAAATTAGCCTAAGTTACAAATCTGAACACAAATATTTAAAATGTTTAGTGATACAAGAAGGAAATTAGCATAAGTTACAAATCTGAACACAAATATATAAAATGTTTAGTGATACAAGAAGCAAATTAGCCTAAGTTACAAATCTGAACACAAATATTTAAAATGTTTAGTGATACAAGAAGCAAGTTAGCCTATGCTACAAATCTTAGCACAAATATTCAAAATGTTTATATATACAAGAAGAAAGTGAGCCTAAGTTACATATCTGAACACAAATATTTAAAATGTTTAGTGATACAAGAAGCAAGTTAGCCTAAAAATACATATCTGAACACAAATTTATTTGAAATGTTTAGTGATACAAGTATGATACGAGTAGCAAGGTAGCCTAAGTTACAAATCTGAACATAAATATTTAAAATGTTTAGTGATACAAGAAGCAAGTTAGCCTAAGTTACAAATCTGAACACAAATATTTAAAATGTTTAGTGATACAAGAAGCAAGTTAGGCTAAGCTACATATATTAAGGCAAATATTTAAAATGTTTAGTGATACAAGAAGCAAATTAGCCTAAGTTACAAATCTGAACACAAATATTTAAAATGTTTAGTGATACAAGAAGGAAATTAACCTAAGTTACAAATCTGAACACAAATATTTAAAATGTTTAGTGATGCAAGAAGGAAATTAGCATAAGTTACAAATCTGAACACAAATATATAAAATGTTTAGTGATACAAGAAGCAAATTAGCCTAAGTTACAAATCTGAACACAAATATTTAAAATGTTTAGTGATACAAGAAGCAAGTTAGCCTATGCTACAAATCTTAGCACAAATATTCAAAATGTTTATATATACAAGAAGAAAGTGAGCCTAAGTTACATATCTGAACACAAATATTTAAAATGTTTAGTGATACAAGAAGCAAGTTAGCCTAAGATACAAATCTGAACACAAATTTATTTGAAATGTTTAGTGATACAAGTATGATACGAGTAGCAAGGTAGCCTAAGTTACAAATCTGAACACAAATATTTAAAATGTTTAGTGATACAAGAAGCAAGTTAGCCTAAGTTACAAATCTGAACACAAATATTTAAAATGTTTAGTGATACAAGAAGCAAGTTAGGCTAAGCTACATATATTAAGGCAAATATTTAAAATGTTTAGTGATACAAGAAGCAAGTTAGCCTAAGTTACAAATCTGAACACAAATATTTAAAATGTTTAGTGATACAAGAAGGAAATTAACCTAAGTTACAAATCTGAACACAAATATTTAAAATGTTTAGTGATGCAAGAAGGAAATCAGCATAAGTTACAAATCTGAACACAAATATATAAAATGTTTAGTGATACAAGAAGCAAATTAGCCTAAGTTACAAATCTGAACACAAATATTTAAAATGTTCAGTGAGTAGCAATTTAGCCTAAGTTATAAATCTGAACACAAATATTTAAAACATTTAGTGATACAAGTAGCAAGTTAGCCAAAGTTACAAATCTTAACACAAATATTTAAAACTTTAGGGATACAAGTAGCAAGTTAGCCTAAGTTACCAATCTTAGCACAAATATTTAAAACTTTAGGGATACAAGTAGCAAGTTAGCCTATGCTATAAATCTTAGCACAAATGCACAAATATTTAAAATGTTTATATATACAAGAAGAAAGTGAGCCTAAGTTACATATCTGAACACAAATATTTAAAATGTTTAGTGATACAAGAAGCAAGTTAGCCTAAGTTACAAATCTGAACACAAATATTTAAAATGTTTAGTGATACAAGAAGGAAATTAGCCTAAGTTACAAATCTGAACACAAATATTTAAAATGTTTAGTGATACAAGAAGGAAATTAGCATAAGTTACAAATCTGAACACAAATATATAAAATGTTTAGTGATACAAGAAGCAAATTAGCCTAAGTTACAAATCTGAACACAAATATTTAAAATGTTTAGTGATACAAGAAGCAAGTTAGCCTATGCTACAAATCTTAGCACAAATATTCAAAATGTTTATATATACAAGAAGAAAGTGAGCCTAAGTTACATATCTGAACACAAATATTTAAAATGTTTAGTGATACAAGAAGCAAGTTAGCCTAAAAATACAAATCTGAACACAAATTTATTTGAAATGTTTAGTGATACAAGTATGATACGAGTAGCAAGGTAGCCTTAGTTACAAATCTGAACACAAATATTTAAAATGTTTAGTGATACAAGAAGCAAGTTAGCCTAAGTTACAAATCTGAACACAAATATTTAAAATGTTTAGTGATACAAGAAGCAAGTTAGGCTAAGCTACATATATTAAGGCAAATATTTAAAATGTTTAGTGATACAAGAAGCAAGTTAGCCTAAGTTACAAATCTGAACACAAATATTTAAAATGTTTAGTGATACAAGAAGGAAATTAACCTAAGTTACAAATCTGAACACAAATATTTAAAATGTTTAGTGATGCAAGAAGGAAATCAGCATAAGTTACAAATCTGAACACAAATATATAAAATGTTTAGTGATACAAGAAGCAAATTAGCCTAAGTTACAAATCTGAACACAAATATTTAAAATGTTCAGTGAGTAGCAATTTAGCCTAAGTTATAAATCTGAACACAAATATTTAAAACATTTAGTGATACAAGTAGCAAGTTAGCCAAAGTTACAAATCTTAACACAAATATTTAAAACTTTAGGGATACAAGTAGCAAGTTAGCCAAAGTTACCAATCTTAGCACAAATATTTAAAACTTTAGGGATACAAGTAGCAAGTTAGCCTATGCTATAAATCTTAGCACAAATGCACAAATATTTAAAATGTTTATATATACAAGAAGAAAGTGAGCCTAAGTTACATATCTGAACACAAATATTTAAAATGTTTAGTGATACAAGAAGCAAGTTAGCCTAAGTTACAAATCTGAACACAAATATTTAAAATGTTTAGTGATACAAGAAGGAAATTAGCCTAAGTTACAAATCTGAACACAAATATTTAAAATGTTTAGTGATACAAGAAGGAAATTAGCATAAGTTACAAATCTGAACACAAATATATAAAATGTTTAGTGATACAAGAAGCAAATTAGCCTAAGTTACAAATCTGAACACAAATATTTAAAATGTTTAGTGATACAAGAAGCAAGTTAGCCTATGCTACAAATCTTAGCACAAATATTCAAAATGTTTATATATACAAGAAGAAAGTGAGCCTAAGTTACATATCTGAACACAAATATTTAAAATGTTTAGTGATACAAGAAGCAAGTTAGCCTAAAAATACAAATCTGAACACAAATTTATTTGAAATGTTTAGTGATACAAGTATGATACGAGTAGCAAGGTAGCCTAAGTTACAAATCTGAACATAAATATTTAAAATGTTTAGTGATACAAGAAGCAAGTTAGCCTAAGTTACAAATCTGAACACAAATATTTAAAATGTTTAGTGATACAAGAAGCAAGTTAGGCTAAGCTACATATATTAAGGCAAATATTTAAAATGTTTAGTGATACAAGAAGCAAATTAGCCTAAGTTACAAATCTGAACACAAATATTTAAAATGTTTAGTGATACAAGAAGGAAATTAACCTAAGTTACAAATCTGAACACAAATATTTAAAATGTTTAGTGATGCAAGAAGGAAATTAGCATAAGTTACAAATCTGAACACAAATATATAAAATGTTTAGTGATACAAGAAGCAAATTAGCCTAAGTTACAAATCTGAACACAAATATTTAAAATGTTTAGTGATACAAGAAGCAAGTTAGCCTATGCTACAAATCTTAGCACAAATATTCAAAATGTTTATATATACAAGAAGAAAGTGAGCCTAAGTTACATATCTGAACACAAATATTTAAAATGTTTAGTGATACAAGAAGCAAGTTAGCCTAAGATACAAATCTGAACACAAATTTATTTGAAATGTTTAGTGATACAAGTATGATACGAGTAGCAAGGTAGCCTAAGTTACAAATCTGAACACAAATATTTAAAATGTTTAGTGATACAAGAAGCAAGTTAGCCTAAGTTACAAATCTGAACACAAATATTTAAAATGTTTAGTGATACAAGAAGCAAGTTAGGCTAAGCTACATATATTAAGGCAAATATTTAAAATGTTTAGTGATACAAGAAGCAAGTTAGCCTAAGTTACAAATCTGAACACAAATATTTAAAACTTTAGGGATACAAGTAGCAAGTTAGCCTAAGTTACCAATCTTAGCACAAATATTTAAAACTTTAGGGATACAAGTAGCAAGTTAGCCTATGCTATAAATCTTAGCACAAATGCACAAATATTTAAAATGTTTATATATACAAGAAGAAAGTGAGCCTAAGTTACATATCTGAACACAAATATTTAAAATGTTTAGTGATACAAGAAGCAAGTTAGCCTAAGTTACAAATCTGAACACAAATATTTAAAATGTTTAGTGATACAAGAAGGAAATTAGCCTAAGTTACAAATCTGAACACAAATATTTAAAATGTTTAGTGATACAAGAAGGAAATTAGCATAAGTTACAAATCTGAACACAAATATATAAAATGTTTAGTGATACAAGAAGCAAATTAGCCTAAGTTACAAATCTGAACACAAATATTTAAAATGTTTAGTGATACAAGAAGCAAGTTAGCCTATGCTACAAATCTTAGCACAAATATTCAAAATGTTTATATATACAAGAAGAAAGTGAGCCTAAGTTACATATCTGAACACAAATATTTAAAATGTTTAGTGATACAAGAAGCAAGTTAGCCTAAAAATACAAATCTGAACACAAATTTATTTGAAATGTTTAGTGATACAAGTATGATACGAGTAGCAAGGTAGCCTAAGTTACAAATCTGAACACAAATATTTAAAATGTTTAGTGATACAAGAAGCAAGTTAGCCTAAGTTACAAATCTGAACACAAATATTTAAAATGTTTAGTGATACAAGAAGCAAGTTAGGCTAAGCTACATATATTAAGGCAAATATTTAAAATGTTTAGTGATACAAGAAGCAAGTTAGCCTAAGTTACAAATCTGAACACAAATATTTAAAATGTTTAGTGATACAAGAAGGAAATTAACCTAAGTTACAAATCTGAACACAAATATTTAAAATGTTTAGTGATGCAAGAAGGAAATCAGCATAAGTTACAAATCTGAACACAAATATATAAAATGTTTAGTGATACAAGAAGCAAATTAGCCTAAGTTACAAATCTGAACACAAATATTTAAAATGTTCAGTGAGTAGCAATTTAGCCTAAGTTATAAATCTGAACACAAATATTTAAAACATTTAGTGATACAAGTAGCAAGTTAGCCAAAGTTACAAATCTTAACACAAATATTTAAAACTTTAGGGATACAAGTAGCAAGTTAGCCTAAGTTACCAATCTTAGCACAAATATTTAAAACTTTAGGGATACAAGTAGCAAGTTAGCCTATGCTATAAATCTTAGCACAAATGCACAAATATTTAAAATGTTTATATATACAAGAAGAAAGTGAGCCTAAGTTACATATCTGAACACAAATATTTAAAATGTTTAGTGATACAAGAAGCAAGTTAGCCTAAGTTACAAATCTGAACACAAATATTTAAAATGTTTAGTGATACAAGAAGGAAATTAGCCTAAGTTACAAATCTGAACACAAATATTTAAAATGTTTAGTGATACAAGAAGGAAATTAGCATAAGTTACAAATCTGAACACAAATATATAAAATGTTTAGTGATACAAGAAGCAAATTAGCCTAAGTTACAAATCTGAACACAAATATTTAAAATGTTTAGTGATACAAGAAGCAAGTTAGCCTATGCTACAAATCTTAGCACAAATATTCAAAATGTTTATATATACAAGAAGAAAGTGAGCCTAAGTTACATATCTGAACACAAATATTTAAAATGTTTAGTGATACAAGAAGCAAGTTAGCCTAAAAATACAAATCTGAACACAAATTTATTTGAAATGTTTAGTGATACAAGTATGATACGAGTAGCAAGGTAGCCTAAGTTACAAATCTGAACATAAATATTTAAAATGTTTAGTGATACAAGAAGCAAGTTAGCCTAAGTTACAAATCTGAACACAAATATTTAAAATGTTTAGTGATACAAGAAGCAAGTTAGGCTAAGCTACATATATTAAGGCAAATATTTAAAATGTTTAGTGATACAAGAAGCAAATTAGCCTAAGTTACAAATCTGAACACAAATATTTAAAATGTTTAGTGATACAAGAAGGAAATTAACCTAAGTTACAAATCTGAACACAAATATTTAAAATGTTTAGTGATGCAAGAAGGAAATTAGCATAAGTTACAAATCTGAACACAAATATATAAAATGTTTAGTGATACAAGAAGCAAATTAGCCTAAGTTACAAATCTGAACACAAATATTTAAAATGTTTAGTGATACAAGAAGCAAGTTAGCCTATGCTACAAATCTTAGCACAAATATTCAAAATGTTTATATATACAAGAAGAAAGTGAGCCTAAGTTACATATCTGAACACAAATATTTAAAATGTTTAGTGATACAAGAAGCAAGTTAGCCTAAGATACAAATCTGAACACAAATTTATTTGAAATGTTTAGTGATACAAGTATGATACGAGTAGCAAGGTAGCCTAAGTTACAAATCTGAACACAAATATTTAAAATGTTTAGTGATACAAGAAGCAAGTTAGCCTAAGTTACAAATCTGAACACAAATATTTAAAATGTTTAGTGATACAAGAAGCAAGTTAGGCTAAGCTACATATATTAAGGCAAATATTTAAAATGTTTAGTGATACAAGAAGCAAGTTAGCCTAAGTTACAAATCTGAACACAAATATTTAAAACTTTAGGGATACAAGTAGCAAGTTAGCCTAAGTTACCAATCTTAGCACAAATATTTAAAACTTTAGGGATACAAGTAGCAAGTTAGCCTATGCTATAAATCTTAGCACAAATGCACAAATATTTAAAATGTTTATATATACAAGAAGAAAGTGAGCCTAAGTTACATATCTGAACACAAATATTTAAAATGTTTAGTGATACAAGAAGCAAGTTAGCCTAAGTTACAAATCTGAACACAAATATTTAAAATGTTTAGTGATACAAGAAGGAAATTAGCCTAAGTTACAAATCTGAACACAAATATTTAAAATGTTTAGTGATACAAGAAGGAAATTAGCATAAGTTACAAATCTGAACACAAATATATAAAATGTTTAGTGATACAAGAAGCAAATTAGCCTAAGTTACAAATCTGAACACAAATATTTAAAATGTTTAGTGATACAAGAAGCAAGTTAGCCTATGCTACAAATCTTAGCACAAATATTCAAAATGTTTATATATACAAGAAGAAAGTGAGCCTAAGTTACATATCTGAACACAAATATTTAAAATGTTTAGTGATACAAGAAGCAAGTTAGCCTAAGATACAAATCTGAACACAAATTTATTTGAAATGTTTAGTGATACAAGTATGATACGAGTAGCAAGGTAGCCTAAGTTACAAATCTGAACACAAATATTTAAAATGTTTAGTGATACAAGAAGCAAGTTAACCTAAGTTACAAATCTGAACACAAATATTTAAAATGTTTAGTGATACAAGAAGCAAGTTAGGCTAAGCTACATATATTAAGGCAAATATTTAAAATGTTTAGTGATACAAGAAGCAAGTTAGCCTAAGTTACAAATCTGAACACAAATATTTAAAATGTTTAGTGATACAAGAAGGAAATTAACCTAAGTTACAAATCTGAACACAAATATTTAAAATGTTTAGTGATGCAAGAAGGAAATTAGCATAAGTTACAAATCTGAACACAAATATATAAAATGTTTAGTGATACAAGAAGCAAATTAGCCTAAGTTACAAATCTGAACACAAATATTTAAAATGTTCAGTGAGTAGAAATTTAGCCTAAGTTATAAACTGAACACAAATATTTAAAACATTTAGTGATACAAGTAGCAAGTTAGCCAAAGTTACAAATCTTAACACAAATATTTAAAACTTTAGGGATACAAGTAGCAAGTTAGCCTAAGTTACCAATCTTAGCACAAATATTTAAAACTTTAGGGATACAAGTAGCAAGTTAGCCTATGCTACAAATCTTAGCACAAATGCACAAATATTTAAAATGTTTATATATACAAGAAGAAAGTGAGCCTAAGTTACAAATCTGAACACAAATATTTAAAATGTTTAGTGATACAAGAAGCAAGTTAGGCTAAGCTACATATATTAAGGCAAATATTTAAAATGTTTAGTGATACAAGAAGCAAGTTAGCCTAAGTTACAAATCTGAACACAAATATTTAAAATGTTTAGTGATACAAGAAGGAAATTAACCTAAGTTACAAATCTGAACACAAATATTTAAAATGTTTAGTGATGCAAGAAGGAAATTAGCATAAGTTACAAATCTGAACACAAATATATAAAATGTTTAGTGATACAAGAAGCAAATTAGCCTAAGTTACAAATCTGAACACAAATATTTAAAATGTTCAGTGAGTAGCAATTTAGCCTAAGTTATAAATCTGAACACAAATATTTAAAACATTTAGTGATACAAGTAGCAAGTTAGCCAAAGTTACAAATCTTAACACAAATATTTAAAACTTTAGGGATACAAGTAGCAAGTTAGCCTAAGTTACCAATCTTAGCACAAATATTTAAAACTTTAGGGATACAAGTAGCAAGTTAGCCTATGCTACAAATCTTAGCACAAATGCACAAATATTTAAAATGTTTATATATACAAGAAGAAAGTGAGCCTAAGTTACATATCTGAACACAAATATTTAAAATGTTTAGTGATACAAGAAGCAAGTTAGCCTAAGTTACAAATCTGAACACAAATATTTAAAATGTTTAGTGATACAAGAAGGAAATTAGCCTAAGTTACAAATCTGAACACAAATATTTAAAATGTTTAGTGATACAAGAAGGAAATTAGCATAAGTTACAAATCTGAACACAAATATATAAAATGTTTAGTGATACAAGAAGCAAATTAGCCTAAGTTACAAATCTGAACACAAATATTTAAAATGTTCAGTGAGTAGCAATTTAGCCTAAGTTATAAATCTGAACACAAATATTTAAAACATTTATTGATACAAGTAGCAAGTTAGCCAAAGTTACAAATCTTAACACAAATATTTAAAACTTTAGGGATACAAGTAGCAAGTTAGCCTAAGTTACCAATCTTAGCACAAATATTTAAAACTTTAGGGATACAAGTAGCAAGTTAGCCTATGCTACAAATCTTAGCACAAATATTCAAAATGTTTATATATACAAGAAGAAAGTGAGCCTAAGTTACATATCTGAACACAAATATTTAAAATGTTTAGTGATACAAGAAGCAAGTTAGCCTAAGTTACAAATCTGAACACAAATATTTAAAATGTTTAGTGATACAAGAAGGAAATTAGCCTAAGTTACAAATCTGAACACAAATATTTAAAATGTTTAGTGATACAAGAAGGAAATTAGCATAAGTTACAAATCTGAACACAAATATATAAAATGTTTAGTGATACAAGAAGCAAATTAGCCTAAGTTACAAATCTGAACACAAATATTTAAAATGTTTAGTGATACAAGAAGCAAGTTAGCCTAAAAATACAAATCTGAACACAAATTTATTTGAAATGTTTAGTGATACAAGTATGATACGAGTAGCAAGGTAGCCTAAGTTACAAATCTGAACACAAATATTTAAAATGTTTAGTGATACAAGAAGCAAGTTAGCCTAAGTTACAAATCTGAACACAAATATTTAAAATGTTTAGTGATACAAGAAGCAAGTTAGGCTAAGCTACATATATTAAGGCAAATATTTAAAATGTTTAGTGATACAAGAAGCAAGTTAGCCTAAGTTACAAATCTGAACACAAATATTTAAAATGTTTAGTGATACAAGAAGGAAATTAACCTAAGTTACAAATCTGAACACAAATATTTAAAATGTTTAGTGATGCAAGAAGGAAATTAGCATCAGTTACAAATCTGAACACAAATATATAAAATGTTTAGTGATACAAGAAGCAAATTAGCCTAAGTTACAAATCTGAACACAAATATTTAAAATGTTTAGTGATACAAGAAGCAAGTTAGCCTATGCTACAAATCTTAGCACAAATATTCAAAATGTTTATATATACAAGAAGAAAGTGAGCCTAAGTTACATATCTGAACACAAATATTTAAAATGTTTAGTGATACAAGAAGCAAGTTAGCCTAAGATACAAATCTGAACACAAATTTATTTGAAATGTTTAGTGATACAAGTATGATACGAGTAGCAAGGTAGCCTAAGTTACAAATCTGAACACAAATATTTAAAATGTTTAGTGATACAAGAAGCAAGTTAGGCTAAGCTACATATATTAAGGCAAATATTTAAAATGTTTAGTGATACAAGAAGCAAGTTAGCCTAAGTTACAAATCTGAACACAAATATTTAAAATGTTTAGTGATACAAGAAGGAAATTAACCTAAGTTACAAATCTGAACACAAATATTTAAAATGTTTAGTGATGCAAGAAGGAAATTAGCATAAGTTACAAATCTGAACACAAATATATAAAATGTTTAGTGATACAAGAAGCAAATTAGCCTAAGTTACAAATCTGAACACAAATATTTAAAATGTTCAGTGAGTAGCAATTTAGCCTAAGTTATAAATCTGAACACAAATATTTAAAACATTTAGTGATACAAGTAGCAAGTTAGCCAAAGTTACCAATCTTAACACAAATATTTAAAACTTTAGGGATACAAGTAGCAAGTTAGCCTAAGTTACCAATCTTAGCACAAATATTTAAAACTTTAGGGATACAAGTAGCAAGTTAGCCTATGCTACAAATCTTAGCACAAATGCACAAATATTTAAAATGTTTATATATACAAGAAGAAAGTGAGCCTAAGTTACATATCTGAACACAAATATTTAAAATGTTTAGTGATACAAGAAGCAAGTTAGCCTAAGTTACAAATCTGAACACAAATATTTAAAATGTTTAGTGATACAAGAAGGAAATTAGCCTAAGTTACAAATCTGAACACAAATATTTAAAATGTTTAGTGATACAAGAAGGAAATTAGCATAAGTTACAAATCTGAACACAAATATATAAAATGTTTAGTGATACAAGAAGCAAATTAGCCTAAGTTACAAATCTGAACACAAATATTTAAAATGTTCAGTGAGTAGCAATTTAGCCTAAGTTATAAATCTGAACACAAATATTTAAAACATTTATTGATACAAGTAGCAAGTTAGCCAAAGTTACAAATCTTAACACAAATATTTAAAACTTTAGGGATACAAGTAGCAAGTTAGCCTAAGTTACCAATCTTAGCACAAATATTTAAAACTTTAGGGATACAAGTAGCAAGTTAGCCTATGCTACAAATCTTAGCACAAATATTCAAAATGTTTATATATACAAGAAGAAAGTGAGCCTAAGTTACATATCTGAACACAAATATTTAAAATGTTTAGTGATACAAGAAGCAAGTTAGCCTAAGTTACAAATCTGAACACAAATATTTAAAATGTTTAGTGATACAAGAAGGAAATTAGCCTAAGTTACAAATCTGAACACAAATATTTAAAATGTTTAGTGATACAAGAAGGAAATTAGCATAAGTTACAAATCTGAACACAAATATATAAAATGTTTAGTGATACAAGAAGCAAATTAGCCTAAGTTACAAATCTGAACACAAATATTTAAAATGTTTAGTGATACAAGAAGCAAGTTAGCCTATGCTACAAATCTTAGCACAAATATTCAAAATGTTTATATATACAAGAAGAAAGTGAGCCTAAGTTACATATCTGAACACAAATATTTAAAATGTTTAGTGATACAAGAAGCAAGTTAGCCTAAAAATACAAATCTGAACACAAATTTATTTGAAATGTTTAGTGATACAAGTATGATACGAGTAGCAAGGTAGCCTAAGTTACAAATCTGAACATAAATATTTAAAATGTTTAGTGATACAAGAAGCAAGTTAGCCTAAGATACAAATCTGAACACAAATTTATTTGAAATGTTTAGTGATACAAGTATGATACGAGTAGCAAGGTAGCCTAAGTTACAAATCTGAACACAAATATTTAAAATGTTTAGTGATACAAGAAGCAAGTTAGCCTAAGTTACAAATCTGAACACAAATATTTAAAATGTTTAGTGATACAAGAAGCAAGTTAGGCTAAGCTACATATATTAAGGCAAATATTTAAAATGTTTAGTGATACAAGAAGCAAGTTAGCCTAAGTTACAAATCTGAACACAAATATTTAAAATGTTTAGTGATACAAGAAGGAAATTAACCTAAGTTACAAATCTGAACACAAATATTTAAAATGTTTAGTGATGCAAGAAGGAAATTAGCATAAGTTACAAATCTGAACACAAATATATAAAATGTTTAGTGATACAAGAAGCAAATTAGCCTAAGTTACAAATCTGAACACAAATATTTAAAATGTTCAGTGAGTAGCAATTTAGCCTAAGTTATAAATCTGAACACAAATATTTAAAACATTTAGTGATACAAGTAGCAAGTTAGCCAAAGTTACAAATCTTAACACAAATATTTAAAACTTTAGGGATACAAGTAGCAAGTTAGCCTAAGTTACCAATCTTAGCACAAATATTTAAAACTTTAGGGATACAAGTAGCAAGTTAGCCTATGCTACAAATCTTAGCACAAATGCACAAATATTTAAAATGTTTATATATACAAGAAGAAAGTGAGCCTAAGTTACATATCTGAACACAAATATTTAAAATGTTTAGTGATACAAGAAGCAAGTTAGCCTAAGTTACAAATCTGAACACAAATATTTAAAATGTTTAGTGATACAAGAAGGAAATTAGCCTAAGTTACAAATCTGAACACAAATATTTAAAATGTTTAGTGATACAAGAAGGAAATTAGCATAAGTTACAAATCTGAACACAAATATATAAAATGTTTAGTGATACAAGAAGCAAATTAGCCTAAGTTACAAATCTGAACACAAATATTTAAAATGTTCAGTGAGTAGCAATTTAGCCTAAGTTATAAATCTGAACACAAATATTTAAAACATTTATTGATACAAGTAGCAAGTTAGCCAAAGTTACAAATCTTAACACAAATATTTAAAACTTTAGGGATACAAGTAGCAAGTTAGCCTAAGTTACCAATCTTAGCACAAATATTTAAAACTTTAGGGATACAAGTAGCAAGTTAGCCTATGCTACAAATCTTAGCACAAATATTCAAAATGTTTATATATACAAGAAGAAAGTGAGCCTAAGTTACATATCTGAACACAAATATTTAAAATGTTTAGTGATACCAGAAGCAAGTTAGCCTAAGTTACAAATCTGAACACAAATATTTAAAATGTTTAGTGATACAAGAAGGAAATTAGCCTAAGTTACAAATCTGAACACAAATATTAAAAATGTTTAGTGATACAAGAAGGAAATTAGCATAAGTTACAAATCTGAACACAAATATATAAAATGTTTAGTGATACAAGAAGCAAATTAGCCTAAGTTACAAATCTGAACACAAATATTTAAAATGTTTAGTGATACAAGAAGCAAGTTAGCCTAAAAATACAAATCTGAACACAAATTTATTTGAAATGTTTAGTGATACAAGTATGATACGAGTAGCAAGGTAGCCTAAGTTACAAATCTGAACACAAATATTTAAAATGTTTAGTGATACAAGAAGCAAGTTAGCCTAAGTTACAAATCTGAACACAAATATTTAAAATGTTTAGTGATACAAGAAGCAAGTTAGGCTAAGCTACATATATTAAGGCAAATATTTAAAATGTTTAGTGATACAAGAAGCAAGTTAGCCTAAGTTACAAATCTGAACACAAATATTTAAAATGTTTAGTGATACAAGAAGGAAATTAACCTAAGTTACAAATCTGAACACAAATATTTAAAATGTTTAGTGATGCAAGAAGGAAATTAGCATCAGTTACAAATCTGAACACAAATATATAAAATGTTTAGTGATACAAGAAGCAAATTAGCCTAAGTTACAAATCTGAACACAAATATTTAAAATGTTTAGTGATACAAGAAGCAAGTTAGCCTATGCTACAAATCTTAGCACAAATATTCAAAATGTTTATATATACAAGAAGAAAGTGAGCCTAAGTTACATATCTGAACACAAATATTTAAAATGTTTAGTGATACAAGAAGCAAGTTAGCCTAAGATACAAATCTGAACACAAATTTATTTGAAATGTTTAGTGATACAAGTATGATACGAGTAGCAAGGTAGCCTAAGTTACAAATCTGAACACAAATATTTAAAATGTTTAGTGATACAAGAAGCAAGTTAGGCTAAGCTACATATATTAAGGCAAATATTTAAAATGTTTAGTGATACAAGAAGCAAGTTAGCCTAAGTTACAAATCTGAACACAAATATTTAAAATGTTTAGTGATACAAGAAGGAAATTAACCTAAGTTACAAATCTGAACACAAATATTTAAAATGTTTAGTGATGCAAGAAGGAAATTAGCATAAGTTACAAATCTGAACACAAATATATAAAATGTTTAGTGATACAAGAAGCAAATTAGCCTAAGTTACAAATCTGAACACAAATATTTAAAATGTTCAGTGAGTAGCAATTTAGCCTAAGTTATAAATCTGAACACAAATATTTAAAACATTTAGTGATACAAGTAGCAAGTTAGCCAAAGTTACCAATCTTAACACAAATATTTAAAACTTTAGGGATACAAGTAGCAAGTTAGCCTAAGTTACCAATCTTAGCACAAATATTTAAAACTTTAGGGATACAAGTAGCAATTTAGCCTATGCTACAAATCTTAGCACAAATGCACAAATATTTAAAATGTTTATATATACAAGAAGAAAGTGAGCCTAAGTTACATATCTGAACACAAATATTTAAAATGTTTAGTGATACAAGAAGCAAGTTAGCCTAAGTTACAAATCTGAACACAAATATTTAAAATGTTTAGTGATACAAGAAGGAAATTAGCCTAAGTTACAAATCTGAACACAAATATTTAAAATGTTTAGTGATACAAGAAGGAAATTAGCATAAGTTACAAATCTGAACACAAATATATAAAATGTTTAGTGATACAAGAAGCAAATTAGCCTAAGTTACAAATCTGAACACAAATATTTAAAATGTTCAGTGAGTAGCAATTTAGCCTAAGTTATAAATCTGAACACAAATATTTAAAACATTTATTGATACAAGTAGCAAGTTAGCCAAAGTTACAAATCTTAACACAAATATTTAAAACTTTAGGGATACAAGTAGCAAGTTAGCCTAAGTTACCAATCTTAGCACAAATATTTAAAACTTTAGGGATACAAGTAGCAAGTTAGCCTATGCTACAAATCTTAGCACAAATATTCAAAATGTTTATATATACAAGAAGAAAGTGAGCCTAAGTTACATATCTGAACACAAATATTTAAAATGTTTAGTGATACAAGAAGCAAGTTAGCCTAAGTTACAAATCTGAACACAAATATTTAAAATGTTTAGTGATACAAGAAGGAAATTAGCCTAAGTTACAAATCTGAACACAAATATTTAAAATGTTTAGTGATACAAGAAGGAAATTAGCATAAGTTACAAATCTGAACACAAATATATAAAATGTTTAGTGATACAAGAAGCAAATTAGCCTAAGTTACAAATCTGAACACAAATATTTAAAATGTTTAGTGATACAAGAAGCAAGTTAGCCTAAAAATACAAATCTGAACACAAATTTATTTGAAATGTTTAGTGATACAAGTATGATACGAGTAGCAAGGTAGCCTAAGTTACAAATCTGAACACAAATATTTAAAATGTTTAGTGATACAAGAAGCAAGTTAGCCTAAGTTACAAATCTGAACACAAATATTTAAAATGTTTAGTGATACAAGAAGCAAGTTAGGCTAAGCTACATATATTAAGGCAAATATTTAAAATGTTTAGTGATACAAGAAGCAAGTTAGCCTAAGTTACAAATCTGAACACAAATATTTAAAATGTTTAGTGATACAAGAAGGAAATTAACCTAAGTTACAAATCTGAACACAAATATATAAAATGTTTAGTGATGCAAGAAGGAAATTAGCATCAGTTACAAATCTGAACACAAATATATAAAATGTTTAGTGATACAAGAAGCAAATTAGCCTAAGTTACAAATCTGAACACAAATATTTAAAATGTTTAGTGATACAAGAAGCAAGTTAGCCTATGCTACAAATCTTAGCACAAATATTCAAAATGTTTATATATACAAGAAGAAAGTGAGCCTAAGTTACATATCTGAACACAAATATTTAAAATGTTTAGTGATACAAGAAGCAAGTTAGCCTAAGATACAAATCTGAACACAAATTTATTTGAAATGTTTAGTGATACAAGTATGATACGAGTAGCAAGGTAGCCTAAGTTACAAATCTGAACACAAATATTTAAAATGTTTAGTGATACAAGAAGCAAGTTAGGCTAAGCTACATATATTAAGGCAAATATTTAAAATGTTTAGTGATACAAGAAGCAAGTTAGCCTAAGTTACAAATCTGAACACAAATATTTAAAATGTTTAGTGATACAAGAAGGAAATTAACCTAAGTTACAAATCTGAACACAAATATTTAAAATGTTTAGTGATGCAAGAAGGAAATTAGCATAAGTTACAAATCTGAACACAAATATATAAAATGTTTAGTGATACAAGAAGCAAATTAGCCTAAGTTACAAATCTGAACACAAATATTTAAAATGTTCAGTGAGTAGCAATTTAGCCTAAGTTATAAATCTGAACACAAATATTTAAAACATTTAGTGATACAAGTAGCAAGTTAGCCAAAGTTACAAATCTTAACACAAATATTTAAAACTTTAGGGATACAAGTAGCAAGTTAGCCTAAGTTACCAATCTTAGCACAAATATTTAAAACTTTAGGGATACAAGTAGCAAGTTAGCCTATGCTACAAATCTTAGCACAAATGCACAAATATTTAAAATGTTTATATATACAAGAAGAAAGTGAGCCTAAGTTACATATCTGAACACAAATATTTAAAATGTTTAGTGATACAAGAAGCAAGTTAGCCTAAGTTACAAATCTGAACACAAATATTTAAAATGTTTAGTGATACAAGAAGGAAATTAGCCTAAGTTACAAATCTGAACACAAATATTTAAAATGTTTAGTGATACAAGAAGGAAATTAGCATAAGTTACAAATCTGTACACAAATATATAAAATGTTTAGTGATACAAGAAGCAAATTAGCCTAAGTTACAAATCTGAACACAAATATTTAAAATGTTCAGTGAGTAGCAATTTAGCCTAAGTTATAAATCTGAACACAAATATTTAAAACATTTATTGATACAAGTAGCAAGTTAGCCAAAGTTACAAATCTTAACACAAATATTTAAAACTTTAGGGATACAAGTAGCAAGTTAGCCTAAGTTACCAATCTTAGCACAAATATTTAAAACTTTAGGGATACAAGTAGCAAGTTAGCCTATGCTACAAATCTTAGCACAAATATTCAAAATGTTTATATATACAAGAAGAAAGTGAGCCTAAGTTACATATCTGAACACAAATATTTAAAATGTTTAGTGATACAAGAAGCAAGTTAGCCTAAGTTACAAATCTGAACACAAATATTTAAAATGTTTAGTGATACAAGAAGGAAATTAGCCTAAGTTACAAATCTGAACACAAATATTTAAAATGTTTAGTGATACAAGAAGGAAATTAGCATAAGTTACAAATCTGAACACAAATATATAAAATGTTTAGTGATACAAGAAGCAAATTAGCCTAAGTTACAAATCTGAACACAAATATTTAAAATGTTTAGTGATACAAGAAGCAAGTTAGCCTAAAAATACAAATCTGAACACAAATTTATTTGAAATGTTTAGTGATACAAGTATGATACGAGTAGCAAGGTAGCCTAAGTTACAAATCTGAACACAAATATTTAAAATGTTTAGTGATACAAGAAGCAAGTTAGCCTAAGTTACAAATCTGAACACAAATATTTAAAATGTTTAGTGATACAAGAAGCAAGTTAGGCTAAGCTACATATATTAAGGCAAATATTTAAAATGTTTAGTGATACAAGAAGCAAGTTAGCCTAAGTTACAAATCTGAACACAAATATTTAAAATGTTTAGTGATACAAGAAGGAAATTAGCCTAAGTTACAAATCTGAACACAAATATTTAAAATGTTTAGTGATACAAGAAGCAAATTAGCCTAAGTTACAAATCTGAACACAAATATTTAAAATGTTTAGTGATACAAGAAGCAAGTTAGCCTATGCTACAAATCTTAGCACAAATATTCAAAATGTTTATATATACAAGAAGAAAGTGAGCCTAAGTTACATATCTGAACACAAATATTTAAAATGTTTAGTGATACAAGAAGGAAATTAACCTAAGTTACAAATCTGAACACAAATATTTAAAATGTTTAGTGATGCAAGAAGGAAATTAGCATAAGTTACAAATCTGAACACAAATATATAAAATGTTTAGTGATACAAGAAGCAAATTAGCCTAAGTTACAAATCTGAACACAAATATTTAAAATGTTTAGTGATACAAGAAGCAAGTTAGCCTATGCTACAAATCTTAGCACAAATATTCAAAATGTTTATATATACAAGAAGAAAGTGAGCCTAAGTTACATATCTGAACACAAATATTTAAAATGTTTAGTGATACAAGAAGCAAGTTAGCCTAAGATACAAATCTGAACACAAATTTATTTGAAATGTTTAGTGATACAAGTATGATACGAGTAGCAAGGTAGCTTTAGTTACAAATCTGAACACAAATATTTAAAATGTTTAGTGATACAAGAAGCAAGTTAGGCTAAGCTACATATATTAAGGCAAATATTTAAAATGTTTAGTGATACAAGAAGCAAGTTAGCCTAAGTTACAAATCTGAACACAAATATTTAAAATGTTTAGTGATACAAGAAGCAAGTTAGGCTAAGCTACATATATTAAGGCAAATATTTAAAATGTTTAGTGATACAAGAAGCAAGTTAGCCTAAGTTACAAATCTGAACACAAATATTTAAAATGTTTAGTGATACAAGAAGGAAATTAACCTAAGTTACAAATCTGAACACAAATATTTAAAATGTTTAGTGATGCAAGAAGGAAATTAGCATAAGTTACAAATCTGAACACAAATATATAAAATGTTTAGTGATACAAGAAGCAAATTAGCCTAAGTTACAAATCTGAACACAAATATTTAAAATGTTCAGTGAGTAGCAATTTAGCCTAAGTTATAAATCTGAACACAAATATTTAAAACATTTAGTGATACAAGTAGCAAGTTAGCCAAAGTTACAAATCTTAACACAAATATTTAAAACTTTAGGGATACAAGTAGCAAGTTAGCCTAAGTTACCAATCTTAGCACAAATATTTAAAACTTTAGGGATACAAGTAGCAAGTTAGCCTATGCTACAAATCTTAGCACAAATATTCAAAATGTTTATATATACAAGAAGAAAGTGAGCCTAAGTTACATATCTGAACACAAATATTTAAAATGTTTAGTGATACAAGAAGCAAGTTAGCCTAAGTTACAAATCTTAATACAAATATTTAAAACGTTTAGTGATACAAGAAGCAAGTTAGCCTAAGATACAAATCTTTATACAAATATTCAAAACGCTTAGTGATACAAGAAGCAAATTAGTCTAAGGTACAAATCTTAACACAAATATTTAAAATGTTTAGTTAGATACAAGAAGCAAGTTAGCTTAAGTTACAAATCTTAACACAAATATTTAAAACTTTAGGGATACAAGTATGATACTAGTATCAAGTTAGCCTAAGTTACAAATCTTAACACAAATATTTAAAACCTTTGATGATACAAAAAGGAAGTTAGCCTAAGTTACAATCTGAACCCAAATATTTTAAAAGTTTAGTTATGCAAGAAGCAAGTTAGCTTAAGTTACATATCTGAAAGCAAATATTTAAAACGTTTAGTGATACAAGAAGAAAGCTAGCCTAAGTTACAAATCTGAACATAAATATTTAAAACATTTAGTGATACAAGTAGCAAGTTAGCCTAAGTTACCAATCTTAACACAAATATTTAAAACTTTAGGGATACAAGTAGCAAGTTAGCCTAATTTACCAATCTTAACACAAATATTTAAAACTTTAGGGATACAAGTAGCAAGTTAGCCTAAGTTACCAATCTTAACACAAATATTTAAAACTTTAGGGATACAAGTAGCAAGTTAGCCTAAGTTACCAATCTTAACACAAATATTTAAAATGTTTAGTTAAATACAAGAAGTAAGTTAGCCTAAGATACAAATCTTAACACAAATATTTAAAATGTTTAGTGATACAAGAAGCAAGTTAGCCTAAGCTACAAATCTGAACACAAATATTTAAAATGCTTAGTGATACAAGAAGCAAGTTAGCCTAAGATACAAATCTGAACACAAATATTTAAAATGTTTAGTGATACAAGAAGCAAGTTAGCCTAAGTTACCAATCTTAACACAAATATTTAAAACTTTAGGGATACAAGTAGCAAGTTAGCCTAAGTTACCAATCTTAACACAAATATTTAAAACTTTAGGGATACAATATACAAATCTTGTATTGTCAATGATGACGCCCAATATATTGAGCAGAATAATTAAGTGAATTACATACATTTGATTTCATATTGATTGATTTGATTGGTTTTACAACAAAGAAAGAAAAAAGGACAATATAACAAATGAATAAATACAATAATAAAATCTGACACTGCATGGTGATCTTACATAATTTCCAGATATTTACTATATTATTAATATTT
This sequence comes from Bathymodiolus brooksi, assembly GCA_963680875.1. Classification (NCBI taxonomy): domain Eukaryota; kingdom Metazoa; phylum Mollusca; class Bivalvia; order Mytilida; family Modiolidae; genus Bathymodiolus; species Bathymodiolus brooksi. The sequence continues at coordinate 69,133,689 of OY804582.1, forward strand.
TATTTATTATTAAATATTATTATTTATATTTTTTATTTTTCAATCTATCTTAATTTCCTTTGAGAACTAAATCTCTTTCTTTAAATAAAGAACATAGTCGTGAACTAGTGTTCTTAATTATAAAATTATCTTCTGATGACATTAACTGTATTAATTTTGATTTATTTGGCAGATTATTGAAATTTGTATTCACATTTTTAATATTATTAATAATTTGGGTTCTCTTGTTTTCTAAAACAGGACACTGAAGAAGAAAATGGGTTTCATCTTCAACCCCAGTGTTACATAATTCACAAATTCTATCTTCTGTTTTTACTCCTATATATCTTCCTTTTTCGATATCTAGATTATGAACACTTACTCTGAACTTAGTAAGTACTCTCCTTTCATCCTCATTTAGTATTAGTAAATATTTTTCTAAGGAAATATTATCTTTAAATAGTCTGTAAGTTCTTAATTTATTACCCCCCTGTTTATTATTTCTGTCATCATAAATTTCAGATCTCTATACAAAATTATATTTTTGTTTTAATTTGCTGTAAATTAAAGATTTCAAGTCTATTTTGATATTTTTAACTTTTTTAACATCTATATTAATGTACTGCATCAAGCTTTCTATACTACCATACCAGCTATTTTTGTTCAATGATTTTAATGATTTAGAGACCTTTAGGGCCTCGGATACAAGTAGCAAGTTAGCCTAAGTTACCAATCTTAACACAAATATTAAAAGCTTTAGTGATGCAAGTAGCAAGTTAGCCTACCGTAAGTTACCAATCTTAACACAAATATTTAAAACTTTAGGGATACAAGTAGCAATTTAGCCTAAGTTACATATCTGAACACAAATATTTAAAATGTTTAGTGATACAAGAAGCAAGTTAGCCTAAGTTACAAATCTGAACACAAATATTTAAAATGTTTAGTTAAATACAAGAAGTAAGTTAGCCTAAGATACAAATCTTAACACAAATATTTAAAATGTTTAGTGATACAAGAAGCAAGTTAGCCTAAGCTACAAATCTGAACACAAATATTTAAAATGCTTAGTGATACAAGAAGCAAGTTAGCCTAAGATACAAATCTGAACACAAATATTTAAAATGTTTAGTGATACAAGTAGCAAGTTAGCCTAAGTTACCAATCTTAACACAAATATTTAAAACTTTAGGGATACAATATACAAATCTTGTATTGTCAATGATGACGCCCAATATATTGAGCAGAATAATTAAGTGAATTACATACATTTGATTTCATATTGATTGATTTGATTGGTTTTACAACAAAGAAAGAAAAAAGGACAATATAACAAATGAATAAATACAATAATAAAATCTGACACTGCATGGTGATCTTACATAATTTCCAGATATTTACTATATTATTAATATTTTATTTATTATTAAATATTATTATTTATATTTTTTATTTTTCAATCTATCTTAATTTCCTTTGAGAACTAAATCTCTTTCTTTAAATAAAGAACATAGTAGTGAACTAGTGTTCTTAATTATAAAATTATCTTCTGATGACATTAACTGTATTAATTTTGATTTATTTGGCAGATTATTGAAATTTGTATTCACATTTTTAATATTATTAATAATTTGGGTTCTCTTGTTTTCTAAAACAGGACACTGAAGAAGAAAATGGGTTTCATCTTCAACCCCAGTGTTACATAATTCACAAATTCTATCTTCTGTTTTTACTCCTATATATCTTCCTTTTTCGATATCTAGATTATGAGCACTTACTCTGAACTTAGTAAGTACTCTCCTTTCATCCTCATTTAGTATTAGTAAATATTTTTCTAAGGAAATATTATCTTTAAATAGTCTGTAAGTTCTTAATTTATTACCACCCTGTTTATTATTTCTGTCATCATAAATTTCAGATCTCTATACAAAATTATATTTTTGTTTTAATTTGCTGTAAATTAAAGATTTCAAGTCTATTTTAATATTTTTAACTTTTTTAACATCTATATTAATGTACTGCATCAAGCTTTCTATACTACCATACCAGCTATTTTTGTTCAATGATTTTAATGATTTAGAGACCTTTAGGGCCTCGGATACAAGTAGCAAGTTAGCCTAAGTTACCAATCTTAACACAAATATTAAAAGCTTTAGTGATGCAAGTAGCAAGTTAGCCTACCGTAAGCTACCAATCTTAACACAAATATTTAAAACTTTAGGGATACAAGTAGCAATTTAGCCTAAGTTACATATCTGAACACAAATATTTAAAATGTTTAGTGATACAAGAAGCAAGTTAGCCTAAGTTACAAATCTGAACACAAATATTTAAAATGTTTAGTTAAATACAAGAAGTAAGTTAGCCTAAAATACAAATCTTGACACAAATATTTAAAATGCTTAGTGATACAAGAAGGAAGTTAGCCTAAGGTACATATCTGAACACAAACATTTAAAACGTTTAGTGATACAAGAAGCAAGTTGGCCTAAGATACAAATCTGAACACAAATTTATTTAAAATGTTTAGTGATACAAGTATGATACGAGTAGCAAGTTAGCCTAAGTTACAAATCTGAACACAAATATTTAAAATGTTTAGTGATACAAGTAGCAAGTTAGCCTAAGATACAAATCTGAACACAAATATTTCAAATGTTTAGTGATACAAGAAGCAAGTTAGGGTAAGCTACATATATTAAGGCAAATATTTAAAATGTTTAGTGATACAAGAAGCAAGTTAGCCTAAGTTACAAATCTGAACACAAATATTTAAAATGTTTAGTGATACAAGAAGGAAATTAACCTAAGTTACAAATCTGAACACAAATATTTAAAATGTTTAGTGATGCAAGAAGGAAATTAGCATAAGTTACAAATCTGAACACAAATATATAAAATGTTTAGTGATACAAGAAGCAAATTAGCCTAAGTTACAAATCTGAACACAAATATTTAAAATGTTCAGTGAGTAGCAATTTAGCCTAAGTTATAAATCTGAACACAAATAATTAAAACATTTAGTGATACAAGTAGCAAGTTAGCCAAAGTTACAAATCTTAACACAAATATTTAAAACTTTAGGAATACAAGTAGCAAGTTAGCCTAAGTTACCAATCTGAACACAAATATTTAAAACTTTAGGGATACAAGTAGCAAGTTAGCCTATGCTACAAATCTTAGCACAAATATTTAAAATGTTTATATATACAAGAAGAAAGTGAGCCTAAGTTACATATCTGAACACAAATATTTAAAATGTTTAGTGATACAAGAAGCAAGTTAGCCTAAGTTACAAATCTGAACACAAATATTTGAAATGTTTAGTGATACAAGAAGGAAATTAGCCTAAGTTACAAATCTGAACACAAATATTTAAAATGTTTAGTGATACAAGAAGGAAATTAGCATAAGTTACAAATCTGAACACAAATATATAAAATGTTTAGTGATACAAGAAGCAAATTAGCCTAAGTTACAAATCTGAACACAAATATTTAAAATGTTCAGTGAGTAGCAATTTAGCCTAAGTTATAAATCTGAACACAAATATTTAAAACATTTATTGATACAAGTAGCAAGTTAGCCAAAGTTACAAATCTTAACACAAATATTTAAAACTTTAGGGATACAAGTAGCAAGTTAGCCTAAGTTACCAATCTTAGCACAAATATTTAAAACTTTAGGGATACAAGTAGCAAGTTAGCCTATGCTACAAATCTTAGCACAAATATTCAAAATATTTATATATACAAGAAGAAAGTGAGCCTAAGTTACATATCTGAACACAAATATTTAAAATGTTTAGTGATACAAGAAGCAAGTTAGCCTAAGTTACAAATCTTAATACAAATATTTAAAACGTTTAGTGATACAAGAAGCAAGTTAGCCTAAGATACAAATCTTTATACAAATATTCAAAACGCTTAGTGATACAAGAAGCAAATTAGCCTAAGGTACAAATCTTAACACAAATATTTAAAATGTTTAGTTAGATACAAGAAGCAAGTTAGCTTAAGTTACAAATCTTAACACAAATATTTAAAACTTTAGGGATACAAGTATGATACTAGTATCAAGTTAGCCTAAGTTACAAATCTTAACACAAATATTAAAAACCTTTGATGATACAAGAAGGAAGTTAGCCTAAGTTACAATCTGAACCCAAATATTTTAAAAGTTTAGTTATGCAAGAAGCAAGTTAGCTTAAGTTACATATCTGAAAGCAAATATTTAAAACGTTTAGTGATACAAGAAGAAAGCTAGCCTAAGTTACAAATCTGAACATAAATATTTAAAACATTTAGTGATACAAGTAGCAAGTTAGCCTAAGTTACCAATCTTAACACAAATATTTAAAACTTTAGGGATACAAGTAGCAAGTTAGCCTAAGTTACCAATCTTAACACAAATATTTAAAACTTTAGGGATACAAGTAGCAAGTTAGCCTAAGTTACCAATCTTAACACAAATATTTAAAACTTTAGGGATACAAGTAGCAAGTTAGCCTAAGTTACCAATCTTAACACAAATATTTAAAATGTTTAGTTAAATACAAGAAGTAAGTTAGTCTAAGATACAAATCTTAACACAAATATTTAAAATGTTTAGTGATACAAGAAGCAAGTTAGCCTAAGCTACAAATCTGAACACAAATATTTAAAATGCTTAGTGATACAAGAAGCAAGTTAGCCTAAGATACAAATCTGAACACAAATATTTAAAATGTTTAGTGATACAAGAAGCAAGTTAGCCTAAGTTACCAATCTTAACACAAATATTTAAAACTTTAGGGATACAAGTAGCAAGTTAGCCTAAGTTACCAATCTTAACACAAATATTTAAAACTTTAGGGATACAATATACAAATCTTGTATTGTCAATGATGACGCCCAATATATTGAGCAGAATAATTAAGTGAATTACATACATTTGATTTCATATTGATTGATTTGATTGGTTTTACAACAAAGAAAGAAAAAAGGACAATATAACAAATGAATAAATACAATAATAAAATCTGACACTGCATGGTGATCTTACATAATTTCCAGATATTTACTATATTATTAATATTTTATTTATTATTAAATATTATTATTTATATTTTTTATTTTTCAATCTATCTTAATTTCCTTTGAGAACTAAATCTCTTTCTTTAAATAAAGAACATAGTAGTGAACTAGTGTTCTTAATTATAAAATTATCTTCTGATGACATTAACTGTATTAATTTTGATTTATTTGGCAGATTATTGAAATTTGTATTCACATTTTTAATATTATTAATAATTTGGGTTCTCTTGTTTTCTAAAACAGGACACTGAAGAAGAAAATGGGTTTCATCTTCAACCCCAGTGTTACATAATTCACAAATTCTATCTTCTGTTTTTACTCCTATATATCTTCCTTTTTCGATATCTAGATTATGAACACTTACTCTGAACTTAGTAAGTACTCTCCTTTCATCCTCATTTAGTATTAGTAAATATTTTTCTAAGGAAATATTATCTTTAAATAGTCTGTAAGTTCTTAATTTATTACCCCCCTGTTTATTATTTCTGTCATCATAAATTTCAGATCTCTATACAAAATTATATTTTTGTTTTAATTTGCTGTAAATTAAAGATTTCAAGTCTATTTTGATATTTTTAACTTTTTTAACATCTATATTAATGTACTGCATCAAGCTTTCTATACTACCATACCAGCTATTTTTGTTCAATGATTTTAATGATTTAGAGACCTTTAGGGCCTCGGATACAAGTAGCAAGTTAGCCTAAGTTACCAATCTTAACACAAATATTAAAAGCTTTAGTGATGCAAGTAGCAAGTTAGCCTACCGTAAGTTACCAATCTTAACACAAATATTTAAAACTTTAGGGATACAAGTAGCAATTTAGCCTAAGTTACATATCTGAACACAAATATTTAAAATGTTTAGTGATACAAGAAGCAAGTTAGCCTAAGTTACAAATCTGAACACAAATATTTAAAATGTTTAGTTAAATACAAGAAGTAAGTTAGCCTAAGATACAAATCTTAACACAAATATTTAAAATGTTTAGTGATACAAGAAGCAAGTTAGCCTAAGCTACAAATCTGAACACAAATATTTAAAATGCTTAGTGATACAAGAAGCAAGTTAGCCTAAGATACAAATCTGAACACAAATATTTAAAATGTTTAGTGATACAAGTAGCAAGTTAGCCTAAGTTACCAATCTTAACACAAATATTTAAAACTTTAGGGATACAATATACAAATCTTGTATTGTCAATGATGACGCCCAATATATTGAGCAGAATAATTAAGTGAATTACATACATTTGATTTCATATTGATTGATTTGATTGGTTTTACAACAAAGAAAGAAAAAAGGACAATATAACAAATGAATAAATACAATAATAAAATCTGACACTGCATGGTGATCTTACATAATTTCCAGATATTTACTATATTATTAATATTTTATTTATTATTAAATATTATTATTTATATTTTTTATTTTTCAATCTATCTTAATTTCCTTTGAGAACTAAATCTCTTTCTTTAAATAAAGAACATAGTAGTGAACTAGTGTTCTTAATTATAAAATTATCTTCTGATGACATTAACTGTATTAATTTTGATTTATTTGGCAGATTATTGAAATTTGTATTCACATTTTTAATATTATTAATAATTTGGGTTCTCTTGTTTTCTAAAACAGGACACTGAAGAAGAAAATGGGTTTCATCTTCAACCCCAGTGTTACATAATTCACAAATTCTATCTTCTGTTTTTACTCCTATATATCTTCCTTTTTCGATATCTAGATTATGAGCACTTACTCTGAACTTAGTAAGTACTCTCCTTTCATCCTCATTTAGTATTAGTAAATATTTTTCTAAGGAAATATTATCTTTAAATAGTCTGTAAGTTCTTAATTTATTACCACCCTGTTTATTATTTCTGTCATCATAAATTTCAGATCTCTATACAAAATTATATTTTTGTTTTAATTTGCTGTAAATTAAAGATTTCAAGTCTATTTTAATATTTTTAACTTTTTTAACATCTATATTAATGTACTGCATCAAGCTTTCTATACTACCATACCAGCTATTTTTGTTCAATGATTTTAATGATTTAGAGACCTTTAGGGCCTCGGATACAAGTAGCAAGTTAGCCTAAGTTACCAATCTTAACACAAATATTAAAAGCTTTAGTGATGCAAGTAGCAAGTTAGCCTACCGTAAGCTACCAATCTTAACACAAATATTTAAAACTTTAGGGATACAAGTAGCAATTTAGCCTAAGTTACATATCTGAACACAAATATTTAAAATGTTTAGTGATACAAGAAGCAAGTTAGCCTAAGTTACAAATCTGAACACAAATATTTAAAATGTTTAGTTAAATACAAGAAGTAAGTTAGCCTAAGATACAAATCTTAACACAAATATTTAAAATGCTTAGTGATACAAGAAGGAAGTTAGCCTAAGTTACATATCTGAACACAAACATTTAAAACGTTTAGTGATACAAGAAGCAAGTTGGCCTAAGATACAAATCTGAACACAAATTTATTTAAAATGTTTAGTGATACAAGTATGATACGAGTAGCAAGTTAGCCTAAGTTACAAATCTGAACACAAATATTTAAAATGTTTAGTGATACAAGTAGCAAGTTAGCCTAAGATACAAATCTGAACACAAATATTTCAAATGTTTAGTGATACAAGAAGCAAGTTAGGGTAAGCTACATATATTAAGGCAAATATTTAAAATGTTTAGTGATACAAGAAGCAAGTTAGCCTAAGTTACAAATCTGAACACAAATATTTAAAATGTTTAGTGATACAAGAAGGAAATTAACCTAAGTTACAAATCTGAACACAAATATTTAAAATGTTTAGTGATGCAAGAAGGAAATTAGCATAAGTTACAAATCTGAACACAAATATATAAAATGTTTAGTGATACAAGAAGCAAATTAGCCTAAGTTACAAATCTGAACACAAATATTTAAAATGTTCAGTGAGTAGCAATTTAGCCTAAGTTATAAATCTGAACACAAATAATTAAAACATTTAGTGATACAAGTAGCAAGTTAGCCAAAGTTACAAATCTTAACACAAATATTTAAAACTTTAGGAATACAAGTAGCAAGTTAGCCTAAGTTACCAATCTGAACACAAATATTTAAAACTTTAGGGATACAAGTAGCAAGTTAGCCTATGCTACAAATCTTAGCACAAATATTTAAAATGTTTATATATACAAGAAGAAAGTGAGCCTAAGTTACATATCTGAACACAAATATTTAAAATGTTTAGTGATACAAGAAGCAAGTTAGCCTAAGTTACAAATCTGAACACAAATATTTGAAATGCTTAGTGATACAAGAAGGAAATTAGCCTAAGTTACAAATCTGAACACAAATATTTAAAATGTTTAGTGATACAAGAAGGAAATTAGCATAAGTTACAAATCTGAACACAAATATATAAAATGTTTAGTGATACAAGAAGCAAATTAGCCTAAGTTACAAATCTGAACACAAATATTTAAAATGTTCAGTGAGTAGCAATTTAGCCTAAGTTATAAATCTGAACACAAATATTTAAAACATTTATTGATACAAGTAGCAAGTTAGCCAAAGTTACAAATCTTAACACAAATATTTAAAACTTTAGGGATACAAGTAGCAAGTTAGCCTAAGTTACCAATCTTAGCACAAATATTTAAAACTTTAGGGATACAAGTAGCAAGTTAGCCTATGCTACAAATCTTAGCACAAATATTCAAAATGTTTATATATACAAGAAGAAAGTGAGCCTAAGTTACATATCTGAACACAAATATTTAAAATGTTTAGTGATACAAGAAGCAAGTTAGCCTAAGTTACAAATCTTAATACAAATATTTAAAACGTTTAGTGATACAAGAAGCAAGTTAGCCTAAGATACAAATCTTTATACAAATATTCAAAACGCTTAGTGATACAAGAAGCAAATTAGCCTAAGGTACAAATCTTAACACAAATATTTAAAATGTTTAGTTAGATACAAGAAGCAAGTTAGCTTAAGTTACAAATCTTAACACAAATATTTAAAACTTTAGGGATACAAGTATGATACTAGTATCAAGTTAGCCTAAGTTACAAATCTTAACACAAATATTAAAAACCTTTGATGATACAAGAAGGAAGTTAGCCTAAGTTACAATCTGAACCCAAATATTTTAAAAGTTTAGTTATGCAAGAAGCAAGTTAGCTTAAGTTACATATCTGAAAGCAAATATTTAAAACGTTTAGTGATACAAGAAGAAAGCTAGCCTAAGTTGCAAATCTGAACATAAATATTTAAAACATTTAGTGATACAAGTAGCAAGTTAGCCTAAGTTACCAATCTTAACACAAATATTTAAAACTTTAGGGATACAAGTAGCAAGTTAGCCTAAGTTACCAATCTTAACACAAATATTTAAAACTTTAGGGATACAAGTAGCAAGTTAGCCTAAGTTACCAATCTTAACACAAATATTTAAAACTTTAGGGATACAAGTAGCAAGTTAGCCTAAGTTACCAATCTTAACACAAATATTTAAAATGTTTAGTTAAATACAAGAAGTAAGTTAGTCTAAGATACAAATCTTAACACAAATATTTAAAATGTTTAGTGATACAAGAAGCAAGTTAGCCTAAGCTACAAATCTGAACACAAATATTTAAAATGCTTAGTGATACAAGAAGCAAGTTAGCCTAAGATACAAATCTGAACACAAATATTTAAAATGTTTAGTGATACAAGAAGCAAGTTAGCCTAAGTTACCAATCTTAACACAAATATTTAAAACTTTAGGGATACAAGTAGCAAGTTAGCCTAAGTTACCAATCTTAACACAAATATTTAAAACTTTAGGGATACAATATACAAATCTTGTATTGTCAATGATGACGCCCAATATATTGAGCAGAATAATTAAGTGAATTACATACATTTGATTTCATATTGATTGATTTGATTGGTTTTACAACAAAGAAAGAAAAAAGGACAATATAACAAATGAATAAATACAATAATAAAATCTGACACTGCATGGTGATCTTACATAATTTCCAGATATTTACTATATTATTAATATTTTATTTATTATTAAATATTATTATTTATATTTTTTATTTTTCAATCTATCTTAATTTCCTTTGAGAACTAAATCTCTTTCTTTAAATAAAGAACATAGTAGTGAACTAGTGTTCTTAATTATAAAATTATCTTCTGATGACATTAACTGTATTAATTTTGATTTATTTGGCAGATTATTGAAATTTGTATTCACATTTTTAATATTATTAATAATTTGGGTTCTCTTGTTTTCTAAAACAGGACACTGAAGAAGAAAATGGGTTTCATCTTCAACCCCAGTGTTACATAATTCACAAATTCTATCTTCTGTTTTTACTCCTATATATCTTCCTTTTTCGATATCTAGATTATGAACACTTACTCTGAACTTAGTAAGTACTCTCCTTTCATCCTCATTTAGTATTAGTAAATATTTTTCTAAGGAAATATTATCTTTAAATAGTCTGTAAGTTCTTAATTTATTACCCCCCTGTTTATTATTTCTGTCATCATAAATTTCAGATCTCTATACAAAATTATATTTTTGTTTTAATTTGCTGTAAATTAAAGATTTCAAGTCTATTTTGATATTTTTAACTTTTTTAACATCTATATTAATGTACTGCATCAAGCTTTCTATACTACCATACCAGCTATTTTTGTTCAATGATTTTAATGATTTAGAGACCTTTAGGGCCTCGGATACAAGTAGCAAGTTAGCCTAAGTTACCAATCTTAACACAAATATTAAAAGCTTTAGTGATGCAAGTAGCAAGTTAGCCTACCGTAAGTTACCAATCTTAACACAAATATTTAAAACTTTAGGGATACAAGTAGCAATTTAGCCTAAGTTACATATCTGAACACAAATATTTAAAATGTTTAGTGATACAAGAAGCAAGTTAGCCTAAGTTACAAATCTGAACACAAATATTTAAAATGTTTAGTTAAATACAAGAAGTAAGTTAGCCTAAGATACAAATCTTAACACAAATATTTAAAATGTTTAGTGATACAAGAAGCAAGTTAGCCTAAGCTACAAATCTGAACACAAATATTTAAAATGCTTAGTGATACAAGAAGCAAGTTAGCCTAAGATACAAATCTGAACACAAATATTTAAAATGTTTAGTGATACAAGTAGCAAGTTAGCCTAAGTTACCAATCTTAACACAAATATTTAAAACTTTAGGGATACAATATACAAATCTTGTATTGTCAATGATGATGCCCAATATATTGAGCAGAATAATTAAGTGAATTACATACATTTGATTTCATATTGATTGATTTGATTGGTTTTACAACAAAGAAAGAAAAAAGGACAATATAACAAATGAATAAATACAATAATAAAATCTGACACTGCATGGTGATCTTACATAATTTCCAGATATTTACTATATTATTAATATTTTATTTATTATTAAATATTATTATTTATATTTTTTATTTTTCAATCTATCTTAATTTCCTTTGAGAACTAAATCTCTTTCTTTAAATAAAGAACATAGTAGTGAACTAGTGTTCTTAATTATAAAATTATCTTCTGATGACATTAACTGTATTAATTTTGATTTATTTGGCAGATTATTGAAATTTGTATTCACATTTTTAATATTATTAATAATTTGGGTTCTCTTGTTTTCTAAAACAGGACACTGAAGAAGAAAATGGGTTTCATCTTCAACCCCAGTGTTACATAATTCACAAATTCTATCTTCTGTTTTTACTCCTATATATCTTCCTTTTTCGATATCTAGATTATGAGCACTTACTCTGAACTTAGTAAGTACTCTCCTTTCATCCTCATTTAGTATTAGTAAATATTTTTCTAAGGAAATATTATCTTTAAATAGTCTGTAAGTTCTTAATTTATTACCACCCTGTTTATTATTTCTGTCATCATAAATTTCAGATCTCTATACAAAATTATATTTTTGTTTTAATTTGCTGTAAATTAAAGATTTCAAGTCTATTTTAATATTTTTAACTTTTTTAACATCTATATTAATGTACTGCATCAAGCTTTCTATACTACCATACCAGCTATTTTTGTTCAATGATTTTAATGATTTAGAGACCTTTAGGGCCTCGGATACAAGTAGCAAGTTAGCCTAAGTTACCAATCTTAACACAAATATTAAAAGCTTTAGTGATGCAAGTAGCAAGTTAGCCTACCGTAAGCTACCAATCTTAACACAAATATTTAAAACTTTAGGGATACAAGTAGCAATTTAGCCTAAGTTACATATCTGAACACAAATATTTAAAATGTTTAGTGATACAAGAAGCAAGTTAGCCTAAGTTACAAATCTGAACACAAATATTTAAAATGTTTAGTTAAATACAAGAAGTAAGTTAGCCTAAGATACAAATCTTAACACAAATATTTAAAATGCTTAGTGATACAAGAAGGAAGTTAGCCTAAGTTACATATCTGAACACAAACATTTAAAACGTTTAGTGATACAAGAAGCAAGTTGGCCTAAGATACAAATCTGAACACAAATTTATTTAAAATGTTTAGTGATACAAGTATGATACGAGTAGCAAGTTAGCCTAAGTTACAAATCTGAACACAAATATTTAAAATGTTTAGTGATACAAGTAGCAAGTTAGCCTAAGATACAAATCTGAACACAAATATTTCAAATGTTTAGTGATACAAGAAGCAAGTTAGGGTAAGCTACATATATTAAGGCAAATATTTAAAATGTTTAGTGATACAAGAAGCAAGTTAGCCTAAGTTACAAATCTGAACACAAATATTTAAAATGTTTAGTGATACAAGAAGGAAATTAACCTAAGTTACAAATCTGAACACAAATATATAAAATGTTTAGTGATACAAGAAGCAAATTAGCCTAAGTTACAAATCTGAACACAAATATTTAAAATGTTCAGTGAGTAGCAATTTAGCCTAAGTTATAAATCTGAACACAAATAATTAAAACATTTAGTGATACAAGTAGCAAGTTAGCCAAAGTTACAAATCTTAACACAAATATTTAAAACTTTAGGAATACAAGTAGCAAGTTAGCCTAAGTTACCAATCTGAACACAAATATTTAAAACTTTAGGGATACAAGTAGCAAGTTAGCCTATGCTACAAATCTTAGCACAAATATTTAAAATGTTTATATATACAAGAAGAAAGTGAGCCTAAGTTACATATCTGAACACAAATATTTAAAATGTTTAGTGATACAAGAAGCAAGTTAGCCTAAGTTACAAATCTGAACACAAATATTTGAAATGTTTAGTGATACAAGAAGGAAATTAGCCTAAGTTACAAATCTGAACACAAATATTTAAAATGTTTAGTGATACAAGAAGGAAATTAGCATAAGTTACAAATCTGAACACAAATATATAAAATGTTTAGTGATACAAGAAGCAAATTAGCCTAAGTTACAAATCTGAACACAAATATTTAAAATGTTCAGTGAGTAGCAATTTAGCCTAAGTTATAAATCTGAACACAAATATTTAAAACATTTATTGATACAAGTAGCAAGTTAGCCAAAGTTACAAATCTTAACACAAATATTTAAAACTTTAGGGATACAAGTAGCAAGTTAGCCTAAGTTACCAATCTTAGCACAAATATTTAAAACTTTAGGGATACAAGTAGCAAGTTAGCCTATGCTACAAATCTTAGCACAAATATTCAAAATGTTTATATATACAAGAAGAAAGTGAGCCTAAGTTACATATCTGAACACAAATATTTAAAATGTTTAGTGATACAAGAAGCAAGTTAGCCTAAGTTACAAATCTTAATACAAATATTTAAAACGTTTAGTGATACAAGAAGCAAGTTAGCCTAAGATACAAATCTTTATACAAATATTCAAAACGCTTAGTGATACAAGAAGCAAATTAGCCTAAGGTACAAATCTTAACACAAATATTTAAAATGTTTAGTTAGATACAAGAAGCAAGTTAGCTTAAGTTACAAATCTTAACACAAATATTTAAAACTTTAGGGATACAAGTATGATACTAGTATCAAGTTAGCCTAAGTTACAAATCTTAACACAAATATTAAAAACCTTTGATGATACAAGAAGGAAGTTAGCCTAAGTTACAATCTGAACCCAAATATTTTAAAAGTTTAGTTATGCAAGAAGCAAGTTAGCTTAAGTTACATATCTGAAAGCAAATATTTAAAACGTTTAGTGATACAAGAAGAAAGCTAGCCTAAGTTACAAATCTGAACATAAATATTTAAAACATTTAGTGATACAAGTAGCAAGTTAGCCTAAGTTACCAATCTTAACACAAATATTTAAAACTTTAGGGATACAAGTAGCAAGTTAGCCTAAGTTACCAATCTTAACACAAATATTTAAAACTTTAGGGATACAAGTAGCAAGTTAGCCTAAGTTACCAATCTTAACACAAATATTTAAAACTTTAGGGATACAAGTAGCAAGTTAGCCTAAGTTACCAATCTTAACACAAATATTTAAAATGTTTAGTTAAATACAAGAAGTAAGTTAGCCTAAGATACAAATCTTAACACAAATATTTAAAATGTTTAGTGATACAAGAAGCAAGTTAGCCTAAGCTACAAATCTGAACACAAATATTTAAAATGCTTAGTGATACAAGAAGCAAGTTAGCCTAAGATACAAATCTGAACACAAATATTTAAAATGTTTAGTGATACAAGAAGCAAGTTAGCCTAAGTTACCAATCTTAACACAAATATTTAAAACTTTAGGGATACAAGTAGCAAGTTAGCCTAAGTTACCAATCTTAACACAAATATTTAAAACTTTAGGGATACAATATACAAATCTTGTATTGTCAATGATGACGCCCAATATATTGAGCAGAATAATTAAGTGAATTACATACATTTGATTTCATATTGATTGATTTGATTGGTTTTACAACAAAGAAAGAAAAAAGGACAATATAACAAATGAATAAATACAATAATAAAATCTGACACTGCATGGTGATCTTACATAATTTCCAGATATTTACTATATTATTAATATTTTATTTATTATTAAATATTATTATTTATATTTTTTATTTTTCAATCTATCTTAATTTCCTTTGAGAACTAAATCTCTTTCTTTAAATAAAGAACATAGTAGTGAACTAGTGTTCTTAATTATAAAATTATCTTCTGATGACATTAACTGTATTAATTTTGATTTATTTGGCAGATTATTGAAATTTGTATTCACATTTTTAATATTATTAATAATTTGGGTTCTCTTGTTTTCTAAAACAGGACACTGAAGAAGAAAATGGGTTTCATCTTCAACCCCAGTGTTACATAATTCACAAATTCTATCTTCTGTTTTTACTCCTATATATCTTCCTTTTTCGATATCTAGATTATGAGCACTTACTCTGAACTTAGTAAGTACTCTCCTTTCATCCTCATTTAGTATTAGTAAATATTTTTCTAAGGTAATATTATCTTTTAATAGTCTATAAGTTCTTAATTTATTACCCCCCTGTTTATTATTTCTGTCATCATAAATTTCAGATCTCTATACAAAATTATATTTTTGTTTTAATTTGCTGTAAATTAAAGATTTCAAGTCTATTTTGATATTTTTAACTTTTTTAACATCTATATTAATGTACTGCATCAAGCTTTCTATACTACCATACCAGCTATTTTTGTTCAATGATTTTAATGATTTAGAGACCTTTAGGGCCTCGGATACAAGTAGCAAGTTAGCCTAAGTTACCAATCTTAACACAAATATTAAAAGCTTTAGTGATGCAAGTAGCAAGTTAGCCTACCGTAAGTTACCAATCTTAACACAAATATTTAAAACTTTAGGGATACAAGTAGCAATTTAGCCTAAGTTACATATCTGAACACAAATATTTAAAATGTTTAGTGATACAAGAAGCAAGTTAGCCTAAGTTACAAATCTGAACACAAATATTTAAAATGTTTAGTTAAATACAAGAAGTAAGTTAGCCTAAGATACAAATCTTAACACAAATATTTAAAATGTTTAGTGATACAAGAAGCAAGTTAGCCTAAGTTACATATCTGAACACAAACATTTAAAACGTTTAGTGATACAAGAAGCAAGTTAGCCTAAGATACAAATCTGAACACAAATTTATTTAAAATGTTTAGTGATACAAGTAAGATACGAGTAGCAAGTTAGCCTAAGTTACAAATCTGAACACAAATATTTAAAATGTTTAGTGATACAAGTAGCAAGTTAGCCTAAGATACAAATCTGAACACAAATATTTCAAATGTTTAGTGATACAAGAAGCAAGTTAGCATAAGTTACAAATCTGAACACAAATATTTAAAATGTTTAATGATACAAGAAGCAAATTAGTCTAAGTTACAAATCTGAACACAAATATTTAAAACGTTCAGTGATAAAAGTAGCAATTTAGCCTAAGTTATAAATCTGAACACAAATATTTAAAACATTTAGTGATACAAGTAGCAAGTTAGCCAAAGTTACAAATCTTAACACAAATATTTAAAACTTTAGGGATACAAGTAGCAAGTTAGCCTAAGTTACCAATCTTAACACAAATATTTAAAACTTTAGGGATACAAGTAGCAAGTTAGCCTAAGCTACCAATCTTAACACAAATATTTAAAACTTTAGGGATACAAGTAGCAAGTTAGCCTATGTTACAAATCTTAACACAAATATTTAAAATGTTTATATATACAAGAAGAAAGTGAGCCTAAGTTACATATCTGAACACAAATATTTAAAACGCTTAGTGATACAAGAAGCAAGTTAGCCTAAGTTACAAATCTTAACACAAATATTTAAAATGTTTAGTGATACAAGTAGAAAGTGAGCCTAAATTACAAATCTGAACACAAATATTTAAAACGTTTAGTGATACAAGAAGCAAATTAGCCTAAGTTACAAATCTTAACACAAATATTTAAGATGTTTAGTTAAATACAAGAAGCAAGTTAGCCTAAGTTACAAATCTGAACACAAATATTTAAAATGTTTAGTGATACAAGAAGCAAGTTAGGCTAAGCTACATATATTAAGGCAAATATTTAAAATGTTTAGTGATACAAGAAGCAAGTTAGCCTAAGTTACAAATCTGAACACAAATATTTAAAATGTTTAGTGATACAAGAAGGAAATTAGCCTAAGTTACAAATCTGAACACAAATATTTAAAATGTTTAGTGATGCAAGAAGGAAATTAGCATAAGTTACAAATCTGAACACAAATATATAAAATGTTTAGTGATACAAGAAGCAAATTAGCCTAAGTTACAAATCTGAACACAAATATTTAAAATGTTCAGTGAGTAGCAATTTAGCCTAAGTTATAAATCTGAACACAAATATTTAAAACATTTATTGATACAAGTAGCAAGTTAGCCAAAGTTACAAATCTTAACACAAATATTTAAAACTTTAGGGATACAAGTAGCAAGTTAGCCTAAGTTACCAATCTTAGCACAAATATTTAAAACTTTAGGGATACAAGTAGCAAGTTAGCCTATGCTACAAATCTTAGCACAAATATTTAAAATGTTTATATATACAAGAAGAAAGTGAGCCTAAGTTACATATCTGAACACAAATATTTAAAATGTTTAGTGATACAAGAAGCAAGTTAGCCTAAGTTACAAATCTGAACACAAATATTTAAAATGTTTAGTGATACAAGAAGGAAATTAGCCTAAGTTACAAATCTGAACACAAATATTTAAAATGTTTAGTGATACAAGAAGGAAATTAGCATAAGTTACAAATCTGAACACAAATATATAAAATGTTTAGTGATACAAGAAGCAAATTAGCCTAAGTTACAAATCTGAACACAAATATTTAAAATGTTCAGTGAGTAGCAATTTAGCCTAAGTTATAAATCTGAACACAAATATTTAAAACATTTATTGATACAAGTAGCAAGTTAGCCAAAGTTACAAATCTTAACACAAATATTTAAAACTTTAGGGATACAAGTAGCAAGTTAGCCTAAGTTACCAATCTTAGCACAAATATTTAAAACTTTAGGGATACAAGTAGCAAGTTAGCCTATGCTACAAATCTTAGCACAAATATTCAAAATGTTTATATATACAAGAAGAAAGTGAGCCTAAGTTACATATCTGAACACAAATATTTAAAATGTTTAGTGATACAAGAAGCAAGTTAGCCTAAGTTACAAATCTTAATACAAATATTTAAAACGTTTAGTGATACAAGAAGCAAGTTAGCCTAAGATACAAATCTTTATACAAATATTCAAAACGCTTAGTGATACAAGAAGCAAATTAGCCTAAGGTACAAATCTTAACACAAATATTTAAAATGTTTAGTTAGATACAAGAAGCAAGTTAGCTTAAGTTACAAATCTTAACACAAATATTTAAAACTTTAGGGATACAAGTATGATACTAGTATCAAGTTAGCCTAAGTTACAAATCTTAACACAAATATTTAAAACCTTTGATGATACAAGAAGGAAGTTAGCCTAAGTTACAATCTGAACCCAAATATTTTAAAAGTTTAGTTATGCAAGAAGCAAGTTAGCTTAAGTTACATATCTGAAAGCAAATATTTAAAACGTTTAGTGATACAAGAAGAAAGCTAGCCTAAGTTACAAATCTGAACATAAATATTTAAAACATTTAGTGATACAAGTAGCAAGTTAGCCTAAGTTACCAATCTTAACACAAATATTTAAAACTTTAGGGATACAAGTAGCAAGTTAGCCTAAGTTACCAATCTTAACACAAATATTTAAAACTTTAGGGATACAAGTAGCAAGTTAGCCTAAGTTACCAATCTTAACACAAATATTTAAAACTTTAGGGATACAAGTAGCAAGTTAGCCTAAGTTACCAATCTTAACACAAATATTTAAAACTTTAGGGATACAAGTAGCAAGTTAGCCTAAGATACCAATCTTAACACAAATATTTAAAACTTTAGGGATACAAGTAGCAAGTTAGCCTAAGTTACAAATCTGAACACAAATATTTAAAATGTTTAGTTAAATGCAAGAAGTAAGTTAGCCTAAGATACAAATCTTAACACAAATATTTAAAATGTTTAGTGATACAAGAAGCAAGTTAGCCTAAGCTACAAATCTGAACACAAATATTTAAAATGCTTAGTGATACAAGAAGCAAGTTAGCCTAAGTTACCAATCTTAACACAAATATTTAAAACTTTAGGGATACAAGTAGCAAGTTAGCCTAAGTTACCAATCTTAACACAAATATTTAAAACTTTAGGGATACAATATACAAATCTTGTATTGTCAATGATGACGCCCAATATATTGAGCAGAATAATTAAGTGAATTACATACATTTGATTTCATATTGATTGATTTGATTGGTTTTACAACAAAGAAAGAAAAAAGGACAATATAACAAATGAATAAATACAATAATAAAATCTGACACTGCATGGTGATCTTACATAATTTCCAGATATTTACTATATTATTAATATTTTATTTATTATTAAATATTATTATTTATATTTTTTATTTTTCAATCTATCTTAATTTCCTTTGAGAACTAAATCTCTTTCTTTAAATAAAGAACATAGTAGTGAACTAGTGTTCTTAATTATAAAATTATCTTCTGATGACATTAACTGTATTAATTTTGATTTATTTGGCAGATTATTGAAATTTGTATTCACATTTTTAATATTATTAATAATTTGGGTTCTCTTGTTTTCTAAAACAGGACACTGAAGAAGAAAATGGGTTTCATCTTCAACCCCAGTGTTACATAATTCACAAATTCTATCTTCTGTTTTTACTCCTATATATCTTCCTTTTTCGATATCTAGATTATGAGCACTTACTCTGAACTTAGTAAGTACTCTCCTTTCATCCTCATTTAGTATTAGTAAATATTTTTCTAAGGTAATATTATCTTTTAATAGTCTATAAGTTCTTAATTTATTACCCCCCTGTTTATTATTTCTGTCATCATAAATTTCAGATCTCTATACAAAATTATATTTTTGTTTTAATTTGCTGTAAATTAAAGATTTCAAGTCTATTTTGATATTTTTAACTTTTTTAACATCTATATTAATGTACTGCATCAAGCTTTCTATACTACCATACCAGCTATTTTTGTTCAATGATTTTAATGATTTAGAGACCTTTAGGGCCTGGGATACAAGTAGCAAGTTAGCCTAAGTTACCAATCTTAACACAAATATTAAAAGCTTTAGTGATGCAAGTAGCAAGTTAGCCTACCGTAAGTTACCAATCTTAACACAAATATTTAAAACTTTAGGGATACAAGTAGCAATTTAGCCTAAGTTACATATCTGAACACAAATATTTAAAATGTTTAGTGATACAAGAAGCAAGTTAGCCTAAGTTACAAATCTGAACACAAATATTTAAAATGTTTAGTTAAATACAAGAAGTAAGTTAGCCTAAGATACAAATCTTAACACAAATATTTAAAATGTTTAGTGATACAAGAAGCAAGTTAGCCTAAGCTACAAATCTGAACACAAATATTTAAAATGCTTAGTGATACAAGAAGCAAGTTAGCCTAAGATACAAATCTGAACACAAATATTTAAAATGTTTAGTGATACAAGAAGCAAGTTAGCCTAAGTTACATATCTGAACACAAACATTTAAAACGTTTAGTGATACAAGAAGCAAGTTAGCCTAAGATACAAATCTGAACACAAATTTATTTAAAATGTTTAGTGATACAAGTATGATACGAGTAGCAAGTTAGCCTAAGTTACAAATCTGAACACAAATATTTAAAATGTTTAGTGATACAAGTAGCAAGTTAGCCTAAGATACAAATCTGAACACAAATATTTCAAATGTTTAGTGATACAAGAAGCAAGTTAGCATAAGTTACAAATCTGAACACAAATATTTAAAATGTTTAATGATACAAGAAGCAAATTAGTCTAAGTTACAAATCTGAACACAAATATTTAAAACGTTCAGTGATAAAAGTAGCAATTTAGCCTAAGTTATAAATCTGAACACAAATATTTAAAACATTTAGTGATACAAGTAGCAAGTTAGCCAAAGTTACAAATCTTAACACAAATATTTAAAACTTTAGGGATACAAGTAGCAAGTTAGCCTTAGTTACCAATCTTAACACAAATATTTAAAACTTTAGGGATACAAGTAGCAAGTTAGCCTAAGCTACCAATCTTAACACAAATATTTAAAACTTTAGGGATACAAGTAGCAAGTTAGCCTATGTTACAAATCTTAACACAAATATTTAAAATGTTTATATATACAAGAAGAAAGTGAGCCTAAGTTACATATCTGAACACAAATATTTAAAACGCTTAGTGATACAAGAAGCAAGTTAGCCTAAGTTACAAATCTTAACACAAATATTTAAAATGTTTAGTGATACAAGTAGAAAGTGAGCCTAAATTACAAATCTGAACACAAATATTTAAAACGTTTAGTGATACAAGAAGCAAATTAGCCTAAGTTACAAATCTTAACACAAATATTTAAGATGTTTAGTTAAATACAAGAAGCAAGTTAGCCTAAGTTACAAATCTGAACACAAATATTTAAAATGTTTAGTGATACAAGAAGCAAGTTAGGCTAAGCTACATATATTAAGGCAAATATTTAAAATGTTTAGTGATACAAGAAGCAAGTTAGCCTAAGTTACAAATCTGAACACAAATATTTAAAATGTTTAGTGATACAAGAAGGAAATTAGCCTAAGTTACAAATCTGAACACAAATATTTAAAATGTTTAGTGATGCAAGAAGGAAATTAGCATAAGTTACAAATCTGAACACAAATATATAAAATGTTTAGTGATACAAGAAGCAAATTAGCCTAAGTTACAAATCTGAACACAAATATTTAAAATGTTCAGTGAGTAGCAATTTAGCCTAAGTTATAAATCTGAACACAAATATTTAAAACATTTAGTGATACAAGTAGCAAGTTAGCCAAAGTTACAAATCTTAACACAAATATTTAAAACTTTAGGGATACAAGTAGCAAGTTAGCCTAAGTTACCAATCTTAGCACAAATATTTAAAACTTTAGGGATACAAGTAGCAAGTTAGCCTATGCTACAAATCTTAGCACAAATATTTAAAATGTTTATATATACAAGAAGAAAGTGAGCCTAAGTTACATATCTGAACACAAATATTTAAAATGTTTAGTGATACAAGAAGCAAGTTAGCCTAAGTTACAAATCTGAACACAAATATTTAAAATGTTTAGTGATACAAGAAGGAAATTAGCCTAAGTTACAAATCTGAACACAAATATTTAAAATGTTTAGTGATACAAGAAGGAAATTAGCATAAGTTACAAATCTGAACACAAATATATAAAATGTTTAGTGATACAAGAAGCAAATTAGCCTAAGTTACAAATCTGAACACAAATATTTAAAATGTTCAGTGAGTAGCAATTTAGCCTAAGTTATAAATCTGAACACAAATATTTAAAACATTTATTGATACAAGTAGCAAGTTAGCCAAAGTTACAAATCTTAACACAAATATTTAAAACTTTAGGGATACAAGTAGCAAGTTAGCCTAAGTTACCAATCTTAGCACAAATATTTAAAACTTTAGGGATACAAGTAGCAAGTTAGCCTATGCTACAAATCTTAGCACAAATATTCAAAATGTTTATATATACAAGAAGAAAGTGAGCCTAAGTTACATATCTGAACACAAATATTTAAAATGTTTAGTGATACAAGAAGCAAGTTAGCCTAAGTTACAAATCTTAATACAAATATTTAAAACGTTTAGTGATACAAGAAGCAAGTTAGCCTAAGATACAAATCTTTATACAAATATTCAAAACGCTTAGTGATACAAGAAGCAAATTAGCCTAAGGTACAAATCTTAACACAAATATTTAAAATGTTTAGTTAGATACAAGAAGCAAGTTAGCTTAAGTTACAAATCTTAACACAAATATTTAAAACTTTAGGGATACAAGTATGATACTAGTATCAAGTTAGCCTAAGTTACAAATCTTAACACAAATATTTAAAACCTTTGATGATACAAGAAGGAAGTTAGCCTAAGTTACAATCTGAACCCAAATATTTTAAAAGTTTAGTTATGCAAGAAGCAAGTTAGCTTAAGTTACATATCTGAAAGCAAATATTTAAAACGTTTAGTGATACAAGAAGAAAGCTAGCCTAAGTTACAAATCTGAACATAAATATTTAAAACATTTAGTGATACAAGTAGCAAGTTAGCCTAAGTTACCAATCTTAACACAAATATTTAAAACTTTAGGGATACAAGTAGCAAGTTAGCCTAAGTTACCAATCTTAACACAAATATTTAAAACTTTAGGGATACAAGTAGCAAGTTAGCCTAAGTTACCAATCTTAACACAAATATTTAAAACTTTAGGGATACAAGTAGCAAGTTAGCCTAAGTTACCAATCTTAACACAAATATTTAAAACTTTAGGGATACAAGTAGCAAGTTAGCCTAAGATACCAATCTTAACACAAATATTTAAAACTTTAGGGATACAAGTAGCAAGTTAGCCTAAGTTACAAATCTGAACACAAATATTTAAAATGTTTAGTTAAATGCAAGAAGTAAGTTAGCCTAAGATACAAATCTTAACACAAATATTTAAAATGTTTAGTGATACAAGAAGCAAGTTAGCCTAAGCTACAAATCTGAACACAAATATTTAAAATGCTTAGTGATACAAGAAGCAAGTTAGCCTAAGATACATATCTGAACACAAATATTTAAAATGTTTAGTGATACAAGAAGCAAGTTAGCCTAAGTTACCAATCTTAACACAAATATTTAAAACTTTAGGGATACAAGTAGCAAGTTAGCCTAAGTTACCAATCTTAACACAAATATTTAAAACTTTAGGGATACAATATACAAATCTTGTATTGTCAATGATGACGCCCAATATATTGAGCAGAATAATTAAGTGAATTACATACATTTGATTTCATATTGATTGATTTGATTGGTTTTACAACAAAGAAAGAAAAAAGGACAATATAACAAATGAATAAATACAATAATAAAATCTGACACTGCATGGTGATCTTACATAATTTCCAGATATTTACTATATTATTAATATTTTATTTATTATTAAATATTATTATTTATATTTTTTATTTTTCAATCTATCTTAATTTCCTTTGAGAACTAAATCTCTTTCTTTAAATAAAGAACATAGTAGTGAACTAGTGTTCTTAATTATAAAATTATCTTCTGATGACATTAACTGTATTAATTTTGATTTATTTGGCAGATTATTGAAATTTGTATTCACATTTTTAATATTATTAATAATTTGGGTTCTCTTGTTTTCTAAAACAGGACACTGAAGAAGAAAATGGGTTTCATCTTCAACCCCAGTGTTACATAATTCACAAATTCTATCTTCTGTTTTTACTCCTATATATTTTCCTTTTTCGATATCTAGATTATGAGCACTTACTCTGAACTTAGTAAGTACTCTCCTTTCATCCTCATTTAGTATTAGTAAATATTTTTCTAAGGAAATATTATCTTTAAATAGTCTGTAAGTTCTTAATTTATTACCCCCCTGTTTATTATTTCTGTCATCATAAATTTCAGATCTCTATACAAAATTATATTTTTGTTTTAATTTGCTGTAAATTAAAGATTTCAAGTCTATTTTGATATTTTTAACTTTTTTAACATCTATATTAATGTACTGCATCAAGCTTTCTATACTACCATACCAGCTATTTTTGTTCAATGATTTTAATGATTTAGAGACCTTTAGGGCCTCGGATACAAGTAGCAAGTTAGCCTAAGTTACCAATCTTAACACAAATATTAAAAGCTTTAGTGATGCAAGTAGCAAGTTAGCCTACCGTAAGTTACCAATCTTAACACAAATATTTAAAACTTTAGGGATACAAGTAGCAATTTAGCCTAAGTTACATATCTGAACACAAATATTTAAAATGTTTAGTGATACAAGAAGCAAGTTAGCCTAAGCTACAAATCTGAACACAAATATTTAAAATGTTTAGTTAAATACAAGAAGTAAGTTAGCCTAAGCTACAAATCTGAACATATTTATGTAAAATGCTTAGTGATACAAGAAGCAAGTTAGCCTAAGATACAAATCTGAACACAAATATTTAAAATGTTTAGTGATACAAGTAGCAAGTTAGCCTAAGTTACCAATCTTAACACAAATATTTAAAACTTTAGGGATACAATATACAAATCTTGTATTGTCAATGATGACGCCCAATATATTGAGCAGAATAATTAAGTGAATTACATACATTTGATTTCATATTGATTGATTTGATTGGTTTTACAACAAAGAAAGAAAAAAGGACAATATAACAAATGAATAAATACAATAATAAAATCTGACACTGCATGGTGATCTTACATAATTTCCAGATATTTACTATATTATTAATATTTTATTTATTATTAAATATTATTATTTATATTTTTTATTTTTCAATCTATCTTAATTTCCTTTGAGAACTAAATCTCTTTCTTTAAATAAAGAACATAGTAGTGAACTAGTGTTCTTAATTATAAAATTATCTTCTGATGACATTAACTGTATTAATTTTGATTTATTTGGCAGATTATTGAAATTTGTATTCACATTTTTAATATTATTAATAATTTGGGTTCTCTTGTTTTCTAAAACAGGACACTGAAGAAGAAAATGGGTTTCATCTTCAACCCCAGTGCTACATAATTCACAAATTCTATCTTCTGTTTTTACTCCTATATATCTTCCTTTTTCGATATCTAGATTATGAGCACTTACTCTGAACTTAGTAAGTACTCTCCTTTCATCCTCATTTAGTATTAGTAAATATTTTTCTAAGGTAATATTATCTTTAAATAGTCTGTAAGTTCTTAATTTATTACCACCCTGTTTATTATTTCTGTCATCATAAATTTCAGATCTCTATACAAAATTATATTTTTGTTTTAATTTGCTGTAAATTAAAGATTTCAAGTCTATTTTAATATTTTTAACTTTTTTAACATCTATATTAATGTACTGCATCAAGCTTTCTATACTACCATACCAGCTATTTTTGTTCAATGATTTTAATGATTTAGAGACCTTTAGGGCCTCGGATACAAGTAGCAAGTTAGCCTAAGTTACCAATCTTAACACAAATATTAAAAGCTTTAGTGATGCAAGTAGCAAGTTAGCCTACCGTAAGCTACCAATCTTAACACAAATATTTAAAACTTTAGGGATACAAGTAGCAATTTAGCCTAAGTTACATATCTGAACACAAATATTTAAAATGTTTAGTGATACAAGAAGCAAGTTAGCCTAAGTTACAAATCTGAACACAAATATTTAAAATGTTTAGTTAAATACAAGAAGTAAGTTAGCCTAAGATACAAATCTTAACACAAATATTTAAAATGTTTAGTGATACAAGAAGCAAGTTAGCCTAAGTTACATATCTGAACACAAACATTTAAAACGTTTAGTGATACAAGAAGCAAGTTAGCCTAAGATACAAATCTGAACACAAATTTATTTAAAATGTTTAGTGATACAAGTATGATACGAGTAGCAAGTTAGCCTAAGTTACAAATCTGAACACAAATATTTAAAATGTTTAGTGATACAAGTAGCAAGTTAGCCTAAGATACAAATCTGAACACAAATATTTCAAATGTTTAGTGATACAAGAAGCAAGTTAGCATAAGTTACAAATCTGAACACAAATATTTAAAATGTTTAATGATACAAGAAGCAAATTAGTCTAAGTTACAAATCTGAACACAAATATTTAAAACGTTCAGTGATAAAAGTAGCAATTTAGCCTAAGTTATAAATCTGAACACAAATATTTAAAACATTTAGTGATACAAGTAGCAAGTTAGCCAAAGTTACAAATCTTAACACAAATATTTAAAACTTTAGGGATACAAGTAGCAAGTTAGCCTAAGTTACCAATCTTAACACAAATATTTAAAACTTTAGGGATACAAGTAGCAAGTTAGCCTAAGCTACCAATCTTAACACAAATATTTAAAACTTTAGGGATACAAGTAGCAAGTTAGCCTATGTTACAAATCTTAACACAAATATTTAAAATGTTTATATATACAAGAAGAAAGTGAGCCTAAGTTACATATCTGAACACAAATATTTAAAACGCTTAGTGATACAAGAAGCAAGTTAGCCTAAGTTACAAATCTTAACACAAATATTTAAAATGTTTAGTGATACAAGTAGAAAGTGAGCCTAAATTACAAATCTGAACACAAATATTTAAAACGTTTAGTGATACAAGAAGCAAATTAGCCTAAGTTACAAATCTTAACACAAATATTTAAGATGTTTAGTTAAATACAAGAAGCAAGTTAGCCTAAGTTACAAATCTGAACACAAATATTTAAAATGTTTAGTGATACAAGAAGCAAGTTAGGCTAAGCTACATATATTAAGGCAAATATTTAAAATGTTTAGTGATACAAGAAGCAAGTTAGCCTAAGTTACAAATCTGAACACAAATATTTAAAATGTTTAGTGATACAAGAAGGAAATTAGCCTAAGTTACAAATCTGAACACAAATATTTAAAATGTTTAGTGATGCAAGAAGGAAATTAGCATAAGTTACAAATCTGAACACAAATATATAAAATGTTTAGTGATACAAGAAGCAAATTAGCCTAAGTTACAAATCTGAACACAAATATTTAAAATGTTCAGTGAGTAGCAATTTAGCCTAAGTTATAAATCTGAACACAAATATTTAAAACATTTAGTGATACAAGTAGCAAGTTAGCCAAAGTTACAAATCTTAACACAAATATTTAAAACTTTAGGGATACAAGTAGCAAGTTAGCCTAAGTTACCAATCTTAACACAAATATTTAAAACTTTAGGGATACAAGTAGCAAGTTAGCCTAAGCTACCAATCTTAACACAAATATTTAAAACTTTAGGGATACAAGTAGCAAGTTAGCCTATGTTACAAATCTTAACACAAATATTTAAAATGTTTATATATACAAGAAGAAAGTGAGCCTAAGTTACATATCTGAACACAAATATATAAAATGTTTAGTGATACAAGAAGCAAATTAGCCTAAGTTACAAATCTGAACACAAATATTTAAAATGTTCAGTGAGTAGCAATTTAGCCTAAGTTATAAATCTGAACACAAATATTTAAAACATTTAGTGATACAAGTAGCAAGTTAGCCAAAGTTACAAATCTTAACACAAATATTTAAAACTTTAGGGATACAAGTAGCAAGTTAGCCTAAGTTACCAATCTTAACACAAATATTTAAAACTTTAGGGATACAAGTAGCAAGTTAGCCTAAGCTACCAATCTTAACACAAATATTTAAAACTTTAGGGATACAAGTAGCAAGTTAGCCTATGTTACAAATCTTAACACAAATATTTAAAATGTTTATATATACAAGAAGAAAGTGAGCCTAAGTTACATATCTGAACACAAATATTTAAAACGCTTAGTGATACAAGAAGCAAGTTAGCCTAAGTTACAAATCTTAACACAAATATTTAAAATGTTTAGTGATACAAGTAGAAAGTGAGCCTAAATTACAAATCTGAACACAAATATTTGAAACGTTTAGTGATACAAGAAGCAAATTAGCCTAAGTTACAAATCTTAACACAAATATTTAAGATGTTTAGTTAAATACAAGAAGCAAGTTAGCCTAAGTTACAAATCTGAACACAAATATTTAAAATGTTTAGTGATACAAGAAGCAAGTTAGGCTAAGCTACATATATTAAGGCAAATATTTAAAATGTTTAGTGATACAAGAAGCAAGTTAGCCTAAGTTACAAATCTGAACACAAATATTTAAAATGTTTAGTGATACAAGAAGGAAATTAGCCTAAGTTACAAATCTGAACACAAATATTTCAAATGTTTAGTGATGCAAGAAGGAAATTAGCATAAGTTACAAATCTGAACACAAATATATAAAATGTTTAGTGATACAAGAAGCAAATTAGCCTAAGTTACAAATCTGAACACAAATATTTAAAATGTTCAGTGAGTAGCAATTTAGCCTAAGTTATAAATCTGAACACAAATATTTAAAACATTTAGTGATACAAGTAGCAAGTTAGCCAAAGTTACAAATCTTAACACAAATATTTAAAACTTTAGGGATACAAGTAGCAAGTTAGCCTAAGTTACCAATCTTAGCACAAATATTTAAAACTTTAGGGATACAAGTAGCAAGTTAGCCTATGCTACAAATCTTAGCACAAATATTTAAAATGTTTATATATACAAGAAGAAAGTGAGCCTAAGTTACATATCTGAACACAAATATTTAAAATGTTTAGTGATACAAGAAGCAAGTTAGCCTAAGTTACAAATCTGAACACAAATATTTAAAATGTTTAGTGATACAAGAAGGAAATTAGCCTAAGTTACAAATCTGAACACAAATATTTAAAATGTTTAGTGATACAAGAAGGAAATTAGCATAAGTTACAAATCTGAACACAAATATATAAAATGTTTAGTGATACAAGAAGCAAATTAGCCTAAGTTACAAATCTGAACACAAATATTTAAAATGTTCAGTGAGTAGCAATTTAGCCTAAGTTATAAATCTGAACACAAATATTTAAAACATTTATTGATACAAGTAGCAAGTTAGCCAAAGTTACAAATCTTAACACAAATATTTAAAACTTTAGGGATACAAGTAGCAAGTTAGCCTAAGTTACCAATCTTAGCACAAATATTTAAAACTTTAGGGATACAAGTAGCAAGTTAGCCTATGCTACAAATCTTAGCACAAATATTCAAAATGTTTATATATACAAGAAGAAAGTGAGCCTAAGTTACATATCTGAACACAAATATTTAAAATGTTTAGTGATACAAGAAGCAAGTTAGCCTAAGTTACAAATCTTAATACAAATATTTAAAACGTTTAGTGATACAAGAAGCAAGTTAGCCTAAGATACAAATCTTTATACAAATATTCAAAACGCTTAGTGATACAAGAAGCAAATTAGCCTAAGGTACAAATCTTAACACAAATATTTAAAATGTTTAGTTAGATACAAGAAGCAAGTTAGCTTAAGTTACAAATCTTAACACAAATATTTAAAACTTTAGGGATACAAGTATGATACTAGTATCAAGTTAGCCTAAGTTACAAATCTTAACACAAATATTTAAAACCTTTGATGATACAAGAAGGAAGTTAGCCTAAGTTACAATCTGAACCCAAATATTTTAAAAGTTTAGTTATGCAAGAAGCAAGTTAGCTTAAGTTACATATCTGAAAGCAAATATTTAAAACGTTTAGTGATACAAGAAGAAAGCTAGCCTAAGTTACAAATCTGAACATAAATATTTAAAACATTTAGTGATACAAGTAGCAAGTTAGCCTAAGTTACCAATCTTAACACAAATATTTAAAACTTTAGGGATACAAGTAGCAAGTTAGCCTAAGTTACCAATCTTAACACAAATATTTAAAACTTTAGGGATACAAGTAGCAAGTTAGCCTAAGTTACCAATCTTAACACAAATATTTAAAACTTTAGGGATACAAGTAGCAAGTTATCCTAAGTTACCAATCTGAACACAAATATTTAAAACTTTAGGGATACAAGTAGCAAGTTAGCCTAAGATACCAATCTTAACACAAATATTTAAAACTTTAGGGATACAAGTAGCAAGTTAGCCTAAGTTACAAATCTGAACACAAATATTTAAAATGTTTAGTTAAATGCAAGAAGTAAGTTAGCCTAAGATACAAATCTTAACACAAATATTTAAAATGTTTAGTGATACAAGAAGCAAGTTAGCCTAAGCTACAAATCTGAACACAAATATTTAAAATGCTTAGTGATACAAGAAGCAAGTTAGCCTAAGATACAAATCTGAACACAAATATTTAAAATGTTTAGTGATACAAGAAGCAAGTTAGCCTAAGTTACCAATCTTAACACAAATATTTAAAACTTTAGGGATACAAGTAGCAAGTTAGCCTAAGTTACCAATCTTAACACAAATATTTAAAACTTTAGGGATACAATATACAAATCTTGTATTGTCAATGATGACGCCCAATATATTGAGCAGAATAATTAAGTGAATTACATACATTTGATTTCATATTGATTGATTTGATTGGTTTTACAACAAAGAAAGAAAAAAGGACAATATAACAAATGAATAAATACAATAATAAAATCTGACACTGCATGGTGATCTTACATAATTTCCAGATATTTACTATATTATTAATATTTTATTTATTATTAAATATTATTATTTATATTTTTTATTTTTCAATCTATCTTAATTTCCTTTGAGAACTAAATCTCTTTCTTTAAATAAAGAACATAGTAGTGAACTAGTGTTCTTAATTATAAAATTATCTTCTGATGACATTAACTGTATTAATTTTGATTTATTTGGCAGATTATTGAAATTTGTATTCACATTTTTAATATTATTAATAATTTGGGTTCTCTTGTTTTCTAAAACAGGACACTGAAGAAGAAAATGGGTTTCATCTTCAACCCCAGTGTTACATAATTCACAAATTCTATCTTCTGTTTTTACTCCTATATATCTTCCTTTTTCGATATCTAGATTATGAGCACTTACTCTGAACTTAGTAAGTACTCTCCTTTCATCCTCATTTAGTATTAGTAAATATTTTTCTAAGGAAATATTATCTTTAAATAGTCTGTAAGTTCTTAATTTATTACCCCCCTGTTTATTATTTCTGTCATCATAAATTTCAGATCTCTATACAAAATTATATTTTTGTTTTAATTTGCTGTAAATTAAAGATTTCAAGTCTATTTTAATATTTTTAACTTTTTTAACATCTATATTAATGTACTGCATCAAGCTTTCTATACTACCATACCAGCTATTTTTGTTCAATGATTTTAATGATTTAGAGACCTTTAGGGCCTCGGATACAAGTAGCAAGTTAGCCTAAGTTACCAATCTTAACACAAATATTAAAAGCTTTAGTGATGCAAGTAGCAAGTTAGCCTACCGTAAGTTACCAATCTTAACACAAATATTTAAAACTTTAGGGATACAAGTAGCAATTTAGCCTAAGTTACATATCTGAACACAAATATTTAAAATGTTTAGTTAAATACAAGAAGTAAGTTAGCCTAAGATACAAATCTTAACACAAATATTTAAAATGCTTAGTGATACAAGAAGCAAGTTAGCCTAAGTTACATATCTGAACACAAACATTTAAAATGTTTAGTGATACAAGAAGCAAGTTAGCCTAAGATACAAATCTGAACACAAATTTATTTAAAATGTTTAGTGATACAAGTATGATACGAGTAGCAAGTTAGCCTAAGTTACAAATCTGAACACAAATATTGAAAATGTTTAGTGATACAAGTAGCAAGTTAGCCTAAGATACAAATCTGAACACAAATATTTCAAATGTTTAGTGATACAAGAAGCAAGTTAGCATAAGTTACAAATCTGAACACAAATATTTAAAATGTTTAATGATACAAGAAGCAAATTAGTCTAAGTTACAAATCTGAACACAAATATTTAAAACGTTCAGTGATAAAAGTAGCAATTTAGCCTAAGTTATAAATCTGAACACAAATATTTAAAACATTTATTGATACAAGTAGCAAGTTAGCCAAAGTTACAAATCTTAACACAAATATTTAAAACTTTAGGGATACAAGTAGCAAGTTAGCCTAAGTTACCAATCTTAACACAAATATTTAAAACTTTAGGGATACAAGTAGCAAGTTAGCCTAAGCTACCAATCTTAACACAAATATTTAAAACTTTAGGGATACAAGTAGCAAGTTAGCCTATGTTACAAATCTTAACACAAATATTTAAAATGTTTATATATACAAGAAGAAAGTGAGCCTAAGTTACATATCTGAACACAAATATTTAAAACGCTTAGTGATACAAGAAGCAAGTTAGCCTAAGTTACAAATCTTAACACAAATATTTAAAATGTTTAGTGATACAAGTAGAAAGTGAGCCTAAATTACAAATCTGAACACAAATATTTGAAACGTTTAGTGATACAAGAAGCAAATTAGCCTAAGTTACAAATCTTAACACAAATATTTAAGATGTTTAGTTAAATACAAGAAGCAAGTTAGCCTAAGTTACAAATCTGAACACAAATATTTAAAATGTTTAGTGATACAAGAAGCAAGTTAGGCTAAGCTACATATATTAAGGCAAATATTTAAAATGTTTAGTGATACAAGAAGCAAGTTAGCCTAAGTTACAAATCTGAACACAAATATTTAAAATGTTTAGTGATACAAGAAGGAAATTAGCCTAAGTTACAAATCTGAACACAAATATTTCAAATGTTTAGTGATGCAAGAAGGAAATTAGCATAAGTTACAAATCTGAACACAAATATATAAAATGTTTAGTGATACAAGAAGCAAATTAGCCTAAGTTACAAATCTGAACACAAATATTTAAAATGTTCAGTGAGTAGCAATTTAGCCTAAGTTATAAATCTGAACACAAATATTTAAAACATTTAGTGATACAAGTAGCAAGTTAGCCAAAGTTACAAATCTTAACACAAATATTTAAAACTTTAGGGATACAAGTAGCAAGTTAGCCTAAGTTACCAATCTTAGCACAAATATTTAAAACTTTAGGGATACAAGTAGCAAGTTAGCCTATGCTACAAATCTTAGCACAAATATTTAAAATGTTTATATATACAAGAAGAAAGTGAGCCTAAGTTACATATCTGAACACAAATATTTAAAATGTTTAGTGATACAAGAAGCAAGTTAGCCTAAGTTACAAATCTGAACACAAATATTTAAAATGTTTAGTGATACAAGAAGGAAATTAGCATAAGTTACAAATCTGAACACAAATATATAAAATGTTTAGTGATACAAGAAGCAAATTAGCCTAAGTTACAAATCTGAACACAAATATTTAAAATGTTCAGTGAGTAGCAATTTAGCCTAAGTTATAAATCTGAACACAAATATTTAAAACATTTATTGATACAAGTAGCAAGTTAGCCAAAGTTACAAATCTTAACACAAATATTTAAAACTTTAGGGATACAAGTAGCAAGTTAGCCTAAGTTACCAATCTTAGCACAAATATTTAAAACTTTAGGGATACAAGTAGCAAGTTAGCCTATGCTACAAATCTTAGCACAAATATTCAAAATGTTTATATATACAAGAAGAAAGTGAGCCTAAGTTACATATCTGAACACAAATATTTAAAATGTTTAGTGATACAAGAAGCAAGTTAGCCTAAGTTACAAATCTTAATACAAATATTTAAAACGTTTAGTGATACAAGAAGCAAGTTAGCCTAAGATACAAATCTTTATACAAATATTCAAAACGCTTAGTGATACAAGAAGCAAATTAGCCTAAGGTACAAATCTTAACACAAATATTTAAAATGTTTAGTTAGATACAAGAAGCAAGTTAGCTTAAGTTACAAATCTTAACACAAATATTTAAAATGTTTAGTGATACAAGTAGAAAGTGAGCCTAAATTACAAATCTGAACACAAATATTTGAAACGTTTAGTGATACAAGAAGCAAATTAGCCTAAGTTACAAATCTTAACACAAATATTTAAGATGTTTAGTTAAATACAAGAAGCAAGTTAGCCTAAGTTACAAATCTGAACACAAATATTTAAAATGTTTAGTGATACAAGAAGCAAGTTAGGCTAAGCTACATATATTAAGGCAAATATTTAAAATGTTTAGTGATACAAGAAGCAAGTTAGCCTAAGTTACAAATCTGAACACAAATATTTAAAATGTTTAGTGATACAAGAAGGAAATTAGCCTAAGTTACAAATCTGAACACAAATATTTCAAATGTTTAGTGATGCAAGAAGGAAATTAGCATAAGTTACAAATCTGAACACAAATATATAAAATGTTTAGTGATACAAGAAGCAAATTAGCCTAAGTTACAAATCTGAACACAAATATTTAAAATGTTCAGTGAGTAGCAATTTAGCCTAAGTTATAAATCTGAACACAAATATTTAAAACATTTAGTGATACAAGTAGCAAGTTAGCCAAAGTTACAAATCTTAACACAAATATTTAAAACTTTAGGGATACAAGTAGCAAGTTAGCCTAAGTTACCAATCTTAGCACAAATATTTAAAACTTTAGGGATACAAGTAGCAAGTTAGCCTATGCTACAAATCTTAGCACAAATATTTAAAATGTTTATATATACAAGAAGAAAGTGAGCCTAAGTTACATATCTGAACACAAATATTTAAAATGTTTAGTGATACAAGAAGCAAGTTAGCCTAAGTTACAAATCTGAACACAAATATTTAAAATGTTTAGTGATACAAGAAGGAAATTAGCATAAGTTACAAATCTGAACACAAATATATAAAATGTTTAGTGATACAAGAAGCAAATTAGCCTAAGTTACAAATCTGAACACAAATATTTAAAATGTTCAGTGAGTAGCAATTTAGCCTAAGTTATAAATCTGAACACAAATATTTAAAACATTTATTGATACAAGTAGCAAGTTAGCCAAAGTTACAAATCTTAACACAAATATTTAAAACTTTAGGGATACAAGTAGCAAGTTAGCCTAAGTTACCAATCTTAGCACAAATATTTAAAACTTTAGGGATACAAGTAGCAAGTTAGCCTATGCTACAAATCTTAGCACAAATATTCAAAATGTTTATATATACAAGAAGAAAGTGAGCCTAAGTTACATATCTGAACACAAATATTTAAAATGTTTAGTGATACAAGAAGCAAGTTAGCCTAAGTTACAAATCTTAATACAAATATTTAAAACGTTTAGTGATACAAGAAGCAAGTTAGCCTAAGATACAAATCTTTATACAAATATTCAAAACGCTTAGTGATACAAGAAGCAAATTAGCCTAAGGTACAAATCTTAACACAAATATTTAAAATGTTTAGTTAGATACAAGAAGCAAGTTAGCTTAAGTTACAAATCTTAACACAAATATTTAAAACTTTAGGGATACAAGTATGATACTAGTATCAAGTTAGCCTAAGTTACAAATCTTAACACAAATATTTAAAACCTTTGATGATACAAGAAGGAAGTTAGCCTAAGTTACAATCTGAACCCAAATATTTTAAAAGTTTAGTTATGCAAGAAGCAAGTTAGCTTAAGTTACATATCTGAAAGCAAATATTTAAAACGTTTAGTGATACAAGAAGAAAGCTAGCCTAAGTTACAAATCTGAACATAAATATTTAAAACATTTAGTGATACAAGTAGCAAGTTAGCCTAAGTTACCAATCTTAACACAAATATTTAAAACTTTAGGGATACAAGTAGCAAGTTAGCCTAAGTTACCAATCTTAACACAAATATTTAAAACTTTAGGGATACAAGTAGCAAGTTAGCCTAAGTTACCAATCTTAACACAAATATTTAAAACTTTAGGGATACAAGTAGCAAGTTATCCTAAGTTACCAATCTGAACACAAATATTTAAAACTTTAGGGATACAAGTAGCAAGTTAGCCTAAGATACCAATCTTAACACAAATATTTAAAACTTTAGGGATACAAGTAGCAAGTTAGCCTAAGTTACAAATCTGAACACAAATATTTAAAATGTTTAGTTAAATGCAAGAAGTAAGTTAGCCTAAGATACAAATCTTAACACAAATATTTAAAATGTTTAGTGATACAAGAAGCAAGTTAGCCTAAGCTACAAATCTGAACACAAATATTTAAAATGCTTAGTGATACAAGAAGCAAGTTAGCCTAAGATACAAATCTGAACACAAATATTTAAAATGTTTAGTGATACAAGAAGCAAGTTAGCCTAAGTTACCAATCTTAACACAAATATTTAAAACTTTAGGGATACAAGTAGCAAGTTAGCCTAAGTTACCAATCTTAACACAAATATTTAAAACTTTAGGGATACAATATACAAATCTTGTATTGTCAATGATGACGCCCAATATATTGAGCAGAATAATTAAGTGAATTACATACATTTGATTTCATATTGATTGATTTGATTGGTTTTACAACAAAGAAAGAAAAAAGGACAATATAACAAATGAATAAATACAATAATAAAATCTGACACTGCATGGTGATCTTACATAATTTCCAGATATTTACTATATTATTAATATTTTATTTATTATTAAATATTATTATTTATATTTTTTATTTTTCAATCTATCTTAATTTCCTTTGAGAACTAAATCTCTTTCTTTAAATAAAGAACATAGTAGTGAACTAGTGTTCTTAATTATAAAATTATCTTCTGATGACATTAACTGTATTAATTTTGATTTATTTGGCAGATTATTGAAATTTGTATTCACATTTTTAATATTATTAATAATTTGGGTTCTCTTGTTTTCTAAAACAGGACACTGAAGAAGAAAATGGGTTTCATCTTCAACCCCAGTGTTACATAATTCACAAATTCTATCTTCTGTTTTTACTCCTATATATCTTCCTTTTTCGATATCTAGATTATGAGCACTTACTCTGAACTTAGTAAGTACTCTCCTTTCATCCTCATTTAGTATTAGTAAATATTTTTCTAAGGAAATATTATCTTTAAATAGTCTGTAAGTTCTTAATTTATTACCCCCCTGTTTATTATTTCTGTCATCATAAATTTCAGATCTCTATACAAAATTATATTTTTGTTTTAATTTGCTGTAAATTAAAGATTTCAAGTCTATTTTAATATTTTTAACTTTTTTAACATCTATATTAATGTACTGCATCAAGCTTTCTATACTACCATACCAGCTATTTTTGTTCAATGATTTTAATGATTTAGAGACCTTTAGGGCCTCGGATACAAGTAGCAAGTTAGCCTAAGTTACCAATCTTAACACAAATATTAAAAGCTTTAGTGATGCAAGTAGCAAGTTAGCCTACCGTAAGTTACCAATCTTAACACAAATATTTAAAACTTTAGGGATACAAGTAGCAATTTAGCCTAAGTTACATATCTGAACACAAATATTTAAAATGTTTAGTTAAATACAAGAAGTAAGTTAGCCTAAGATACAAATCTTAACACAAATATTTAAAATGCTTAGTGATACAAGAAGCAAGTTAGCCTAAGTTACATATCTGAACACAAACATTTAAAATGTTTAGTGATACAAGAAGCAAGTTAGCCTAAGATACAAATCTGAACACAAATTTATTTAAAATGTTTAGTGATACAAGTATGATACGAGTAGCAAGTTAGCCTAAGTTACAAATCTGAACACAAATATTGAAAATGTTTAGTGATACAAGTAGCAAGTTAGCCTAAGATACAAATCTGAACACAAATATTTCAAATGTTTAGTGATACAAGAAGCAAGTTAGCATAAGTTACAAATCTGAACACAAATATTTAAAATGTTTAATGATACAAGAAGCAAATTAGTCTAAGTTACAAATCTGAACACAAATATTTAAAACGTTCAGTGATAAAAGTAGCAATTTAGCCTAAGTTATAAATCTGAACACAAATATTTAAAACATTTAGTGATACAAGTAGCAAGTTAGCCAAAGTTACAAATCTTAACACAAATATTTAAAACTTTAGGGATACAAGTAGCAAGTTAGCCTAAGTTAC
This sequence comes from Bathymodiolus brooksi, assembly GCA_963680875.1. NCBI lineage: Eukaryota > Metazoa > Mollusca > Bivalvia > Mytilida > Modiolidae > Bathymodiolus > Bathymodiolus brooksi. The sequence goes on from OY804582.1 coordinate 69,172,422, forward strand.
CAATCTTAACACAAATATTTAAAACTTTAGGGATACAAGTAGCAAGTTAGCCTAAGCTACCAATCTTAACACAAATATTTAAAACTTTAGGGATACAAGTAGCAAGTTAGCCTATGTTACAAATCTTAACACAAATATTTAAAATGTTTATATATACAAGAAGAAAGTGAGCCTAAGTTACATATCTGAACACAAATATTTGAAACGCTTAGTGATACAAGAAGCAAGTTAGCCTAAGTTACAAATCTTAACACAAATATTTAAAATCTTTGATGATAGAAGAAGGAAGTTAGCCTAAGTTACAATCTGAACCCAAATATTCTAAAAGTTTAGTTATGCAAGAAGCAAGTTAGCTTAAGTTACATATCTGAAAGCAAATATTTAAAACGTTTAGTGATACCAGAAGAAAGCTAGCCTAAGTTACAAATCTGAACACAAATATTTAAAGCGTTCAGTGATAAATGTAGCAATTTAGCCTAAGTTATAAATCTTAGCCCAAATATTTAAAACTGTAGTGATACAAGTAGCAAGTTAGCCTATTTTAAAAATGTGAAAACAAATATTTAAAACGTTTAGTCATACAAGAAGCAAGTTAGCCAAAGTTACAATCTGAACACAAATATTTAGAACTAAGTAGCCATGGTTATAAGAACCAGAGCATGTAATCACTCATCTGATTTTCCTTTTCAGACTTTAATCTTTTACACAAAAAGTAGAAACATGTAAGTCAAAACAAGTAACAATTCAAATTGCATCTGAATTAACCTGTTGTTGACATACAAATCTTTTAAATAGAAGCAGTGATCTTATCTTAAGGAATATATTATCACACATATTTTGAAAGTGGACCATCCAAAAATCAGCCAATTTTGACAGAAAATTTAAATAGAATAAACAAGAAGATATGTTCAACTATTCATTGTTATTCAGGTGAAGTTTTGAGATCTTGTTGACCAATAAAAACAGTAATGGTGATCTTGGATGAAGGACACCTTCCAAATCACAATCCAGTCCAGGTTACGTATAATTTGAATCTATTTTTTTCAATCGAGAAGACTTTAATGTGATTTTTTTTTTATCAAAATAAGTCTAATTTGCATAATTGGTATAATTGGCTAAACAAAGCATATCATGGGAAAACTTGAATGTATGCATCATAGAGCTGATGTTCATTATGATTTCAAACAAGATAATAATGCCCAATGGAAGAAAACACTATTTTTAGAAATGGTTGCTATGGAATGTGGTGTCTGACGGGTACATAATTAATAAGAGCCACCCAAGTACCATATCAACCAAGTTTGGTTTAATTTCGTTCATTGGTATGATAGGAAAAAAATGTATACGTAAAAGACAACGACATAATGACATACAACGGACGACAAGTGACGGCAGTAGTAGTTCACATGACCCTTCGAGACAAGTGGGCTAAAAAATGAATTTTTTATTAGATTTAACACGTATCATTTCTTCATAAAATCTTATAAGAAACAATTAAAAGTGTAATTGTAATACAGAATCTCACAATACAAAAAAACCCCAACATCTTCTATAAATAAAGGTAATAACAAAATTACCGAACTCCGAACAATCTTACAAAGGGAAAGTCAAAACTCATAATTATATAAACAGACAAAATCAGTCAACAACCGGAAAACTGTGAAAACCGTAATGACCCTGACTTGGTACAGGCATTTCTAAAGAAATTGAGAGCAAAAATTCATTCTTTTATCATGGCTACCTTATGTTGGAATTTTATTATGCATAGTTCTATAATGAACTCGATCAATAGATAACATAATTACATACTGTTTCAATCAAATGCTGTAACCTCTAACCCTATATTACAGATAAATATGGCATTTCATATAAATTTTCTAAGGCACATCATGTTCAGAATTAAACAAATTACTTCTGAATAGAGAAACTAATTAATTAGACATCTTGACCAATAATGAAACAATCTTAATTCCAATATAAAAATACAACTTCCAAACTTGTACAATTATTCTAATGATCTAATATGATGCTAATTAAAAACAACCAATCAAAAATCAATTAACATAAAGCATGTCAAATTTCAATATATCATGTTATTAATCATCATAAGTTCTACCCAAACACAGAAAATACATACATAACCACAATCTTAGAACACAAAGTCATACAACAAGGAGTTTGACGATCCATTTTCATATCAATGAACAAATGTTGTGATAAGAACAATCTTAACCAAAACACACTATGAACCATACATGTATACACTATGAACCATACATGTATACACTATGAACCATACATGTATACACTATGAACCATACATGTATACACTATGAACCATACATGTATACACTATGAACCATACATGTATACACTATGAACCATACATGTATACACTATGAACCATACATGTATACACTATGAACCATACATGTATACACTATGAACCATACATGTATACACTATGAACCATACATGTATACACTATGAACCATACATGTATACACTATGAACCATACATGTATACACTATGAACCATACATGTATACACTATGAACCATACATGTATACACTATGAACCATACATGTATACACTATGAACCATACATGTATACACTATGAACCATACATGTACTATTTGTGGTTTTCTGAACAGTTAATATGTCAGCATGTAACAGGTATATTGTGAAAAGAGAAACGTACAGCTGAGTGACATTAGACATAGTGTTGAGCCATACAGTTTAGTACAGGAGGTTTTTAATCAGTGAAATGGGGAAAGTACAGCTCAGTGACGTTAGATATAGTGTTGAGCCATACAGTTTAGTACAGGAGGTTTTAAATCAGTGAAATGGAGAAAGTACAGCTCAGTGACGTTAGATATAGTGTTGAGCCATACAGTTTAGTACAGGAGGTTTTAAATCAGTGAAATGGAGAAAGTACAGCTCAGTGACGTTAGATATAGTGTTGAGCCATACAGTTTAGTACAGGAGGTTTTAAATCAGTGAAATGGAGAAAGTACAGCTCAGTGACGTTAGATATAGTGTTGAGCCATACAGTTTAGTACAGGAGGTTTTTAATCAGTGAAATGAGGAATGTACAGCTCAGTGACGTTAGATATAGTGTTGATCCATACAGTTTAGTACAGGAGGTTTTTAATCAGTGAAATGAGGAATGTACAGCTCAGTAACATTAGACATAGTGTTGAGCCATACAGTTTAGTACAGGAGGTTTTTAATCAGTGAAATGGGGAATGTACAGCTCAGTGACGTTAGATATAGTGTTGAGCCATACAGTTTAGTACAGGAGGTTTTTAATCAGTGAAATGAGGAATGTACAGCTCAGTGACATTAGATATAGTGTTGAGCCATACAGTTTAGTACAGGAGGTTTTTAATCAGTGAAATGAGGAATGTACAGCTCAGTGACGTTAGATATAGTGTTGAGCCATACAGTTTAGTACAGGAGGTTTTTAATCAGTGAAATGGAGAAAGTACAGCTCAGTGACGTTAGATATAGTGTTGAGCCATACAGTTTAGTACAGGAGGTTTTTAATCAGTGAAATGAGGAAAGTACAGCTCAGTGACGTTAGATATAGTGTTGAGCCATACAGTTTAGTACAGGAGGTTTTTAATCAGTGAAATGGGGAAAGTACAGCTCAGTGACGTTAGATATAGTGTTGAGCCATACAGTTTAGTACAGGGGGTTTTTAATCAGTGAAATGGGGAAAGTACAGTTCAGTGACATTAGACATAGTGTTGAGCCATACAGTTTAGTACAGGAGGTTTTAAATCAGTGAAATGGGGAATGTACAGCTCAGTGACATTAGACATAGTGTTGAGCCATACAGTTTAGTACAGGAGGTTTTTAATCAGTGAAATGAGGAATGTACAGCTCAGTGACGTTAGATATAGTGTTGAGCCATACAGTTTAGTACAGGAGGTTTTTAATCAGTGAAATGGAGAAAGTACAGCTCAGTGACGTTAGATATAGTGTTGAGCCATACAGTTTAGTACAGGAGGTTTTAAATCTGTGAAATGGGGAATGTACAGCTCAGTGACGTTAGATATAGTGTTGAGCCATACAGTTTAGTACAGGAGGTTTTTAATCAGTGAAATGGAGAAAGTACAGCTCAGTGACGTTAGATATAGTGTTGAGCCATACAGTTTAGTACAGGAGGTTTTTAATCAGTGAAATGGAGAAAGTACAGCTCAGTGACGTTAGATATAGCGTTGAGCCATACAGTTTAGTACAGGAGGTTTTTAATCAGTGAAATGGAGAAAGTACAGCTCTGTGACATTAGACATAGTGTTGAGCCATACAGTTTAGTACAGGAGGTTTTTAATCAGTGAAATGGAGAAAGTACAGCTCAGTGACGTTAGATATAGTGTTGAGCCATACAATTTAGTACAGGAGGTTTTTAATCAGTGAAATGGGGAATGTACAGCTCAGTGACGTTAGATATAGTGTTGAGCCATACAGTTTAGTACAGGAAGTTTTTAATCAGTGAAATGGAGAAAGTACAGCTCAGTGACGTTAGATATAGTGTTGAGCCATACAGTTTAGTACAGGAGGTTTTTAATCAGTGAAATGGGGAAAGTACAGCTCAGTGACGTTAGATATAGTGTTGAGCCATACAGTTTAGTATAGGAGGTTTTAAATCAGTGAAATGGGGAATGTACAGCTCAGTGACGTTAGATATAGTGTTGATCCATACAGTTTAGTATAGGAGGTTTTAAATCAGTGAAATGGAGAAAGTACAGCTCAGTGACGTTAGATATAGTGTTGAGCCATACAGTTTAGTACAGGAGGTTTTAAATCAGTGAAATGGAGAAAGTACAGCTCAGTGACGTTAGATATAGTGTTGAGCCATACAGTTTAGTACAGGAGGTTTTAAATCAGTGAAATGGAGAAAGTACAGCTCAGTGACATTAGATATAGTGTTGATCCATACAGTTTAGTACAGGAGGTTTTAAATCAGTGAAATGGGGAAAGTGACAGCTCAGTGACATTAGACATAGTGTTGAGCCATACAGTTTAGTACAGGAGGTTTTAAATCAGTGAAATGGAGAAAGTACAGCTCAGTGACGTTAGATATAGTGTTGAGCCATACAGTTTAGTACAGGAGGTTTTTAATCAGTGAAATGGGGAAAGTACAGCTCAGTGACGTTAGATATAGTGTTGAGCCATACAGTTTAGTACAGGGGGTTTTTAATCAGTGAAATGGGGAAAGTACAGCTCAGTGACATTAGACATAGTGTTGAGCCATACAGTTTAGTACAGGAGGTTTTTAATTAGTGAAATGGAGAAAGTACAGCTCAGTGATGTTAGATATAGTGTTGAGCCATACAGTTTAGTACAGGAGGTTTTTAATCAGTGAAATGGGGAAAGTACAGCTCAGTGACGTTAGATATAGTGTTGAGCCATACAGTTTAGTACAGGAGGTTTTAAATCAGTGAAATGGAGAAAGTACAGCTCAGTGACGTTAGATATAGTGTTGAGCCATACAGTTTAGTACAGGAGGTTTTAAATCAGTGAAATGGAGAAAGTACAGCTCAGTGACGTTAGATATAGTGTTGAGCCATACAGTTTAGTACAGGAGGTTTTAAATCAGTGAAATGGAGAAAGTGACAGCTCAGTGACATTAGACATAGTGTTGAGCCATACAGTTTAGTACAGGAGGTTTTAAATCAGTGAAATGGGGAAAGTGACAGCTCAGTGACATTAGACATAGTGTTGAGCCATACAGTTTAGTACAGGAGGTTTTAAATCAGTGAAATGGAGAAAGTACAGCTCAGTGACGTTAGATATAGTGTTGAGCCATACAGTTTAGTACAGGAGGTTTTAAATCAGTGAAATGGGGAATGTACAGCTCAGTGACATTAGACATAGTGTTGAGCCATACAGTTTAGTACAGGAGGTTTTAAATCAGTGAAATGGAGAAAGTACAGCTCTGTGACGTTAGATATAGTGTTGAGCCATACAGTTTAGTACAGGAGGTTTTAAATCAGTGAAATGGGGAATGTACAGCTCAGTGACATTAGACATAGTGTTGAGCCATACAGTTTAGTACAGGAGGTTTTTAATCAGTGAAATGAGGAATGTACAGCTCAGTGACGTTAGATATAGTGTTGAGCCATACAGTTTAGTACAGGAGGTTTTTAATCAGTGAAATGGAGAAAGTACAGCTCAGTGACGTTAGATATAGTGTTGAGCCATACAGTTTAGTACAGGAAGTTTTTAATCAGTGAAATGGAGAAAGTACAGCTCAGTGACATTAGACATAGTGTTGAGCCATACAGTTTAGTACAGGAGGTTTTTAATCAGTGAAATGGAGAAAGTACAGCTCTGTGACATTAGACATAGTGTTGAGCCATACAGTTTAGTACAGGAGGTTTTTAATCAGTGAAATGGAGAAAGTACAGCTCAGTGACGTTAGATATAGTGTTGAGCCATACAGTTTAGTACAGGAGGTTTTAAATCAGTGAAATGGAGAAAGTACAGCTCAGTGACGTTAGATATAGTGTTGAGCCATACAGTTTAGTACAGGAAGTTTTTAATCAGTGAAATGGAGAAAGTACAGCTGAGTGACATTAGACATAGTGTTGAGCCATACAGTTTAGTACAGGAGGTTTTTAATCAGTGAAATGGAGAAAGTACAGCTCAGTGACATTAGATATAGTGTTGATCCATACAGTTTAGTATAGGAGGTTTTAAATCAGTGAAATGGGGAATGTACAGCTCAGTGACATTAGATATAGTGTTGATCCATACAGTTTAGTACAGGAGGTTTTAAATCAGTGAAATGGGGAAAGTGACAGCTCAGTGACATTAGACATAGTGTTGAGCCATACAGTTTAGTACAGGAGGTTTTAAATCAGTGAAATGGAGAAAGTACAGCTCAGTGACGTTAGATATAGTGTTGAGCCATACAGTTTAGTACAGGAGGTTTTTAGTCAGTGAAATGGGGAAAGTACAGCTCAGTGACGTTAGATATAGTGTTGAGCCATACAGTTTAGTACAGGGGGTTTTTAATCAGTGAAATGGGGAAAGTACAGCTCAGTGACATTAGACATAGTGTTGAGCCATACAGTTTAGTACAGGAGGTTTTTAATTAGTGAAATGGAGAAAGTACAGCTCAGTGATGTTAGATATAGTGTTGAGCCATACAGTTTAGTACAGGAGGTTTTTAATCAGTGAAATGGGGAAAGTACAGCTCAGTGACGTTAGATATAGTGTTGAGCCATACAGTTTAGTACAGGAGGTTTTAAATCAGTGAAATGGAGAAAGTACAGCTCAGTGACGTTAGATATAGTGTTGAGCCATACAGTTTAGTACAGGAGGTTTTAAATCAGTGAAATGGAGAAAGTACAGCTCAGTGACGTTAGATATAGTGTTGAGCCATACAGTTTAGTACAGGAGGTTTTAAATCAGTGAAATGGAGAAAGTGACAGCTCAGTGACATTAGACATAGTGTTGAGCCATACAGTTTAGTACAGGAGGTTTTAAATCAGTGAAATGGGGAAAGTGACAGCTCAGTGACATTAGACATAGTGTTGAGCCATACAGTTTAGTACAGGAGGTTTTAAATCAGTGAAATGGAGAAAGTACAGCTCAGTGACGTTAGATATAGTGTTGAGCCATACAGTTTAGTACAGGAGGTTTTAAATCAGTGAAATGGGGAATGTACAGCTCAGTGACATTAGACATAGTGTTGAGCCATACAGTTTAGTACAGGAGGTTTTAAATCAGTGAAATGGAGAAAGTACAGCTCTGTGACGTTAGATATAGTGTTGAGCCATACAGTTTAGTACAGGAGGTTTTAAATCAGTGAAATGGGGAATGTACAGCTCAGTGACATTAGACATAGTGTTGAGCCATACAGTTTAGTACAGGAGGTTTTTAATCAGTGAAATGAGGAATGTACAGCTCAGTGACGTTAGATATAGTGTTGAGCCATACAGTTTAGTACAGGAGGTTTTTAATCAGTGAAATGGAGAAAGTACAGCTCAGTGACGTTAGATATAGTGTTGAGCCATACAGTTTAGTACAGGAAGTTTTTAATCAGTGAAATGGAGAAAGTACAGCTCAGTGACATTAGACATAGTGTTGAGCCATACAGTTTAGTACAGGAGGTTTTTAATCAGTGAAATGGAGAAAGTACAGCTCTGTGACATTAGACATAGTGTTGAGCCATACAGTTTAGTACAGGAGGTTTTTAATCAGTGAAATGGAGAAAGTACAGCTCAGTGACGTTAGATATAGTGTTGAGCCATACAGTTTAGTACAGGAGGTTTTAAATCAGTGAAATGGAGAAAGTACAGCTCAGTGACGTTAGATATAGTGTTGAGCCATACAGTTTAGTACAGGAAGTTTTTAATCAGTGAAATGGAGAAAGTACAGCTGAGTGACATTAGACATAGTGTTGAGCCATACAGTTTAGTACAGGAGGTTTTTAATCAGTGAAATGGAGAAAGTACAGCTCTGTGACATTAGACATAGTGTTGAGCCATACAGTTTAGTACAGGAGGTTTTTAATCAGTGAAATGGAGAAAGTACAGCTCAGTGACGTTAGATATAGTGTTGAGCCATACAGTTTAGTACAGGAGGTTTTTAATCAGTGAAATGGAGAAAGTACAGCTCTGTGACATTAGACATAGTGTTGAGCCATACAGTTTAGTACAGGAGGTTTTTAATCAGTGAAATGGAGAAAGTACAGCTCAGTGACGTTAGATATAGTGTTGAGCCATACAGTTTAGTACAGGAGGTTTTTAATCAGTGAAATGAGGAATGTACAGCTCAGTGACGTTAGATATAGTGTTGAGCCATAGTATTAGTATGGGAGATGGTATGAATAATTAGGTAAAATATAGTATATAGAAAACCATAACAAACCATGTCTGATAAAAAAAAAATTCAAGTAGACTTTCTTATCACATTATATGTTCAATTATATGGTTATCTGATGAATATAATTCTAACCTCTATATAAAGGACAACGGCTCATAAAGACCATATTATCAGGTTCCCTTATGTGGTCTTTATATACAGGTTTGACTGTACACTTTCCTTTAATTATATTTATAACTTTCATGTGTACAAAGTTTCTCATTAAAATATTAAACTTTATAATTTACTAGTATAAGTCTCAAATGTTTAAATATGTTACAAAATATACACAAGAGAAATAAAATATCATAAATAACTGGTACATTCATAAAAAAATTCTTTATCTGAGTGGAGAACTTCTGTCCAAGGGGAAATAACTCTGTTCATCCAATAAATTTATACCATTACATCTGTCCATTCTAGATATTACAGTTGCCCTGTAATATAATCATAATCATAAATTTGAATCCTTTTATTTAAATGTCAGTGCTATTTAACATCAATAATAGCAACTAAACCCTTGAGTCTTCAATTGTTTATCTAGTTAACATAAAGCACACAGTCCTTAGTATGGTAGCCGTAACTATGGCGACAGATTGCTGACTGTATAACCTGTATATTTGGGATGTTTCAGTATTTATTATTAAAAATACAGTTTAAATATATACATTTTTGTACCAAATAGCCATCATTTGAAAAAAAATGTTGGTTCTGACAATCTTTCAGCAGCATTTTATTTTGTAATATTTTTTGTTAATCGGATAAACTATAATAACATGTTTTTCAAAGATTTTGAATTGGACAGATTTTTGGGAAGGCTAAAGTTTATCTGATAATATTTTTGTTTATAAAAGGTAATGCCTGCAATAACATATATAGAAATTACATGTTGATAAGAGGAATAAGATTGATACCAGAGTAATTGAACTTTGGTTAATTAATGTTAATTAAGTCATTTAAGTAATCCCTTTAAAGAAATAATGAATAACTTGAAAAATGTGTGAGTGAGTGAATGATTGTTGTTTAACGCCAACTCAGCAATTATTCAGCTAATCATGTCAATAACAAGTTAATTTTCAACGAGATGATGATGATGAGGTCCACTTTGTTCTAGACCAACACGCTGTGTTGGATTTTTATAGTGCTAGCTCACCGAAACAACAGTCCATGGGTAGACATGGCGTTTCACTCGGACACATTATTCTGATTCCGAGCCAACCAGTCTTTGCTCTTACTCCTTAATGCAGCGTGCTTAGCGGAGAAGCAACAAATACCAATGTCATTTATCATTATACATTGGTTGAACTTTCCTTAAATGGTGAATCAATGAAGTCACCTACCAATCAGTCAAGTTTATCTCAGAAACCATAAAAGATAGAGGAAATCTGTCGAAAGACTACTGAGAGCTCTCAACACAATCCATTCAACAATAAAATCATATCTTAATTAATGTTATAATTAATAGTGATCTTTTTGTGTTCAGTGAGTGAAGGTGAGAGGTGATTGTTCTCTTTGTGTTCAGTGAGTGGATTGTTCGTTTTGATAACCCTGAACACTGATTAATTAGATTTTACAACAACTCACCTTTACTGATGTATTTTTTTGTTCTAGTGCTGGGTCTGTTGGTTAGCCTCTGATCTAAGATCTGTTGCTAACTCTCTTGTGCCAGTCTGTTGGTTAGCCTCTGATCTAAGATCTGTTGGTAACTCTCTGGTGCCAATCTGTTGGTTAGCCTCTGAACTAAGATATGTTGGTAATTCTCTGGTACCAGTCTGTTGGTTAGCCGCTGATCTAAGATATGTTGGTAACTCTCTGGTGCCAGTCTGTTGGTTAACTTCTGATCTAAGATCTGTAGGTAACTCTCTGGTGCCAGTCTGTTGGTTAGTCTCTGATCTAAGATATGTTGGTAACTCTCTGGTGCCAGTCTGTTGGTTAGTCTCTGATCTAAGATATGTTGGTAACTCTCTGGTGCCAGTCTGATGGTTAACTTCTGATCTAAGATCTATAGGTAACTCTCTGGTGCCAGTCTGTTGGTTAACCCCTGATCTAAAGTTTGTTGGTAATTCTCTGGTGCCAGTCTATTTGTTAGCCTCTGATCTAAGATCTGTTTGTAACTCTCTTGTGCCAGTCTGTTGGTTAGCCTCTGATCTAACATATGTTGATAACTCTCTTGTGCCAGTCTATTTGGTAGCCTCTGATCTAAGATCTGTTGGTAACTCTCTGGTGCCAGTCTGTTGGTTAGCCTCTGATCTAAGATATGTTGGTAACTCTCTTGTGCCAGTCTATTTGTTAGTTTCTGATCTGAGATCTGTTTGTAACTCTCTGGTGCCAGTTTGTTGGTTAGCCTCTGATCTAAGATATGTTGGTAATTCTCTGGTGCCAGTCTATTTGTTAGTCTCTGATCTAAGATCTGTTGCTAACTCTCTTGTGCCAGTCTATTTGTTAGCCTCTGATCTGAGATATGTTGTTAACTCTCTTGTGGCAGTCTGTTGGTTAGCCTCTGATCTAAGATCTGTCGGTAACTCTCTGGTGCCAGTCTGTTGATTAGCCTCCGATCTAAGATCTGGTGTTAACTCTCTTGTGCCAGTCTATTTGTTAGTTTCTGATCTGAGATCTGTTTGTAACTCTCTGGTGCCAGTTTGTTGGTTAGCCTCTGATCTAAGATATGTTGGTAATTCTCTGGTGCCAGTCTATTTATTAGCCTCTGATCTAAGATCTGTTGGTAACTCTCTTGTGCCAGTCTATTTGTTAGCCTCTGATCTGAGATCTGTTGTTAACTCTCTTGTGGCAGTCTGTTGGTTAGCCTCTGATCTAAGATCTGTCGGTAACTCTCTGGTGCCAGTCTGTTGATTAGCCTCTGATCTAAGACCTGGTGTTAACTCTCTTGTGGCAGTCTGTTGGTTAGCCTCTAATCTAAGATCTGTAGGTAACTCTCTGGTGCCAATCTGTTGGTTAGCCTCTGATCTGAGATATGTAGGTAACTCTCTTGTGCCAGTCTGTTGGTTAGCCTCTGATCTAAGATATGTTGGAAACTCTCTGGTGCCAATATGTTGATTAGACTCTGATCTAAGATCTGTTGTTAACTCTCTGGTGCCAGTCTGTTGGTTAGCCTCTAATCTAAAATATGTTGGTAACTCTCATGTGTCAGTCTGTTGGTTAGCCTCTGATCTAAGATATATTGGTAACTCTCTGGAACCAGTCTGTTGGTAAGCGTCTGATCTAAGATATGTTGATAACTCTCTTGTGCCAGACTGTTGGTTAGCCTCTGATCTAAGATATGTTGTTAACTCTCTTGTGGCAGTCTGTTGGTTAGCCTCTGATCTGAGATCTGTTGGTAACTCTCTGGTGCCAGTCTGTTGGTTAGCCCTGATCTAAAATCTGTTGGTAACTCTCTGGTGCCAGTCTATTGGTTAGCCTCTGATCTAAGATATGTTGTTAACTCTCTTGTGGCAGTCTATTGGTTAGCCTCTGATCTAAGATCTGTTGGTAACTCTCTGGTGCCAGTCTGTTGGTTAGCCCGGATCTAAAATCTGTTGGTAACTCTCTTGTGCCAGCCTATTGGTTAGCCTCTGATCTAAGATATGCTGTTAACTCTCTTGTGGCAGTCTATTGGTTAGCCTCTGATCTAAGATATGTTGGTAACTCTCTTGTGCCAGACTGTTGGTTAGCCTCTGATATATGATATGTTGATAACTCTCTGGTGCCAGTCTGTTGGTAAGCTTCTGATCTAAGATCTGTAGGTAACTCTCTTGTGGCAGTCTGTTGGTTAGCCTCTGATCTAAGATATGTTGGTAACTCTCTTGTGCCAGTCTATTTGCTAGCCTCTGATCTAAGATCGGTAGGTAACTCTCTTGTGGCAGTCTGTTGGTTAGCCTTTGATCTAAGATATGTTGGTAACTCTCTGGTGCCAGTCTGTTGGTTAGCCCTGATCTAAAATATGTTGGTAACTCTCTGGTGCCAGTCTATTGGTTAGCCTCTGATCTAAGATATGTTGTTAACTCTCTTGTGGCAGTCTATTGGTTAGCCTCTGATCTAAGATATGTTGGTAACTCTCTGGTGCCAGTCTGTTGGTTAGCCTCTGATCTAAAATCTGTTGGTAACTCTCTGGTGCCAGTCTATTGGTTAGCCTCTGATCTAAGATCTGTTGTTAACTCTCTTGTTGCAGTCTATTGGTTAGCCTCTGATCTAAGATATGTTGGTTACTCTCTTGTGGCAGTCTGTTGGTTAGCCTCTGATCCAAGATCTGTAGGTAACTCTCTGGTGCCAGTCTGTTGGTTAACCTCTGATCTAAAATCTGTTGGTAACTCTCTGGTACCAGTCTGTTGGTTAGCCTCTGATCTAAGATATGTTGGTAACTCTTTTGTGGCAGTCTGTTGGTTAGCCTCTGATCTAAGATCTGTTGGTAACTCTCTGGTGCCAGTCTGTTGGTTAGCGCCTGATCTAAAATCTGTTGGTAACTCTCTGGTGCCAGTCTATTGGTTAGTCTCTGATCTAAGATATGTTGGTAACTCTCTTGTGGCAGTCTATTGGTTAGCCTCTGATCTAAGATCTGTTGGTAACTCTCTGGTGCCAGTCTGTTGGTTAGCCCGGATCTAAAATCTGTTGGTAACTCTCTTGTGCCAGCCTATTGGTTAGCCTCTGATCTAAGATATGCTGTTAACTCTCTTGTGGCAGTCTATTGGTTAGCCTCTGATCTAAGATATGTTGGTAACTCTCTTGTGCCAGACTGTTGGTTAGCCTCTGATATATGATATGTTGATAACTCTCTGGTGCCAGTCTGTTGGTAAGCGTCTGATCTAAGATCTGTAGGTAACTCTCTTGTGGCAGTCTGTTGGTTAGCCTCTGATCTAAGATATGTTGGTAACTCTCTTGTGCCAGTCTATTTGTTAGCCTCTGATCTAAGATCGGTAGGTAACTCTCTTGTGGCAGTCTGTTGGTTAGCCTTTGATCTAAGATATGTTGGTAACTCTCTGGTGCCAGTCTGTTGGTTAGCCCCTGATCTAAAATCTGTTGGTAACTCTCTGGTGCCAGTCTGTTGGTTAGCCCTGATCTAAAATATGTTGGTAACTCTCTGGTGCCAGTCTATTGGTTAGCCTCTGATCTAAGATATGTTGTTAACTCTCTTGTGGCAGTCTATTGGTTAGCCTCTGATCTAAGATATGTTGGTAACTCTCTGGTGCCAGTCTGTTGGTTAGCCTCTGATCTAAAATCTGTTGGTAACTCTCTGGTGCCAGTCTATTGGTTAGCCTCTGATCTAAGATCTGTTGTTAACTCTCTTGTTGCAGTCTATTGGTTAGCCTCTGATCTAAGATATGTTGGTTACTCTCTTGTGGCAGTCTGTTGGTTAGCCTCTGATCCAAGATCTGTAGGTAACTCTCTGGTGCCAGTCTGTTGGTTAACCTCTGATCTAAAATCTGTTGGTAACTCTCTGGTACCAGTCTGTTGGTTAGCCTCTGATCTAAGATATGTTGGTAACTCTTTTGTGGCAGTCTGTTGGTTAGCCTCTGATCTAAGATCTGTTGGTAACTCTCTGGTGCCAGTCTGTTGGTTAGCCCCTGATCTAAAATCTGTTGGTAACTCTCTGGTGCCAGTCTATTGGTTAGTCTCTGATCTAAGATATGTTGGTAACTCTCTTGTGGCAGTCTGTTGGTTAGTCTCTGATCTAAGATCTGTAGGTAACTCTCTGGTGCCAGTCTGTTGGTTAGCCCCTGATCTAAAATATGTAGGTAACTCTCTGGTGCCAGTCTATTGGTTAGCCTCTGATCTAAAATATGTTGGTAACTCTCTGGTGCCAGTCTATTGGTTAGTCTCTGATCTAAGATATGTTGGTAACTCTCTTGTGGCAGTCTGTTGGTTAGTCTCTGATCTAAGATCTGTAGGTAATCTCTGGTGCCAGTCTGTTGGTTAGCCCCTGATCTAAAATATGTAGGTAACTCTCTGGTGCCAGTCTATTGGTCAGCTCTGTTGATATTCTCTGGTTTAATGTTTGTTGGTAACTCTGGTGCCAGTCTATTGGTCAGCTCTGTTGATATTCTCTTGTTTAATGTTTGTTGGTAACTCTGGTGCCAGTCTATTGGTCAACTCTGTTGATATTCTCTGGTTTAATGTTTGTTGGTAACTCTGGTGCCAGTCTATTGGTCAGCTCTGTTGATATTCTCTTGTTTAATGTTTGTTGGTAACTCTCTGGTGCCAGTCTATTGTTATTCGCTGTTGATATCCTGTGGTGTAATGGTAGTACGGCTTCCTCTATTGATTTTCTCTTGTGTAGGGTCTGACAGGCCTATATATTTCCTCTGGTGTGGTCAATTCAAGTCACATACTAAAAACAGTATGTATTTTTAAGTGGCTCATTGATCTTCTTTGTTTTCTTTCTGTTGGCTGGTAGTTAATGCTGGTCTCTTTGTGTGAGCCTTTTATCTTTTAAGGTATCCATATAATGAGAAGGTTGGTCTCTCTTAGCTGTTGGTCCTGAAAAAAAAATGAAAAATTTGAAAAACATTCTACAATGATGTAATGTAACATAATGTATAATTTCACATACTAGTAGTAGAGATCACACAACTTCATACCATAACAACCGTACCCTCTTTGGGGAGCAGTTATTTAATAGTTTGGAAAAACTTCAATAATTAATATATGGTCTATTTAATGTGTATTATTTTGAAGAACTATGCTTCGAAGTATATGTAATATTCTACCAGCATTGAAACATTTCAAAATTATGGGTTGTTATTATGGTAATTGGCGTTACCATAGCCTGGAACCCCTTTTCGAATTTTTTTGGGATTTGTAATTGGCACTACCATAGCCTGGAACCCCTTTTTGGATTTTTTTTTATCTGTAATTGGCGTTACCATAGCCTGGAACCCCTTTTTGGATTTTTTAAAATCTGCTCACGATTGTATTTTCATCAAGTTCTATTTCTATTTTAGTTTATGTGAAAAATAAATGGTTTCATCCTCTTCATTGACATACAGTCAAACCTGTAAATAAAGGCCACTCAAGGAACCTGAAATGAGCAGTTGCCCTTTATATACAGGTAAAAATTATATGCACTATTAATTAATGGGAAAATTGATGCTGGCCTTTATAGACAGTGATTTGTTATATAGAGGTGTCCTTTATAGACAGTGATTTGTTATATAGAGGTGTCCTTTATAAACAGTGATTTGTTATATAGAGGTGTCCTTTATCGACAGTGATTTGTTATATAGAGGTGTCCTTTATCGACTGATTTGTTATATAGAGGTGTCCTTTATCGACAGTGATTTGTTATATAGAGGTGTCCTTTATAGACAGTGATTTGTTATATAGAGGTGTCCTTTATAGACAGTGATTTGTTATATAGAGGTGTCCTTTAATGACAGTGATTTGTTATATAGAGGTGTCCTTTATCGACAGTGATTTGTTATATAGAGGTGTCCTTTATAGACAGTGATTTGTTATATAGAGGTGTCCATTATATACAGTGATTTGTTATATAAAGGTGTCCTTTATAGACAGTGATTTGTTATATAGAGGTGTCCTTTATAGACAGTGATTTGTTATATAGAGGTGTCCTTTATCGACAGTGATTTGTTATATAGAGGTGTCCTTTATAGACAGTGATTTGTTATATAGAGGTGTCCTTTATAAACAGTGACTTGTTATATAGAGGTGTCCTTTAATGACAGTGATTTGTTATATAGAGGTGTCCTTTATAGACAGTGATTTGTTATATAGAGGTGTCCTTTATAGACAGTGATTTGTTTTATAGAGGTGTCCTTTAATGACAGTGATTTGTTATATACAGGTGTCCTTTATAGACAGTGATTTGTTTTATAGAGGTGTCCTTTAATGACAGTGATTTGTTATATAGAGGTGTCCTTTATAGACAGTGATTTGTTTTATAGAGGTCGCCTTTAACGCAAGTTTAACTGTATTCCATATTTTCTTTGTATTTCCTTAAATCTGCCCCTTTCAACTTGAAAAGGGTTTCCTGTTGCACAAGTATTACTACAACTTGTAAACCATAACTGATAGAGGAAATCTAATGAAATACTACCTAAAGACTCGATAAATTAAAAGTAGAAAAACGCAGTAAAATAAGATGTAAAATAAAGATTATGTTTACCTTCTAAATATGCAAAAATTCAGAATTTGAGGCCCTTTTAACCACTCTTCAATTAGAAAGGCTCATTTCGCTTTACGATCTCATAAAAAATTCATTAAGAGGAGCATTTTGTTATTAAAAAAAGGAACCACTTAAATTTTGGATGAAAAATAGGAAAGTTCAATTCTTGGGTTTTGGGACTTTTTTGTCACTTTTGGATGAGTTTATAATCGGAATGTTAAAGAGATTGTGAAAAATCAGTCCATATATTTACCTACCCCATAGTTTCAATAAATCAAATAAAAATTGGATGCAAAAGACCTTCTAAATATGTGAAATTTTGATATTTTGACCACTTGTAGCCCCTTTTCCAATTTTGTATAATGATTTGATTTTTGGTGTTTTAACGCCACTTTCAACAATATTTCAGCTATATCATGGTGACCAGTTTTAGTGGTGGAGGAAGCCGGAGTACCCAGAGAGAACCACCGACCATGGGCAAGCAACTGGTAAACTTTATCACATGCGGCTGTGTGTCGAGTGCACCCTTTTTTGTAATTTACAAAGCCGGGAGCGAACCCACGCTGTATTGGTGATAGGCTTGCATGAGTTGTTAGGTAATCCAACTACCAACTCATTGAGCCACCCGGGCCCTTAGATTTTGTTACCAATTTTGTATAAAAGTGTTCATTTCAGATTAAGTTTAATTATTATTAACTTTACTATTTGTTACAAAGCATCTTTACAATTTTGTAGGTGACTGTATAAAAGAGTTACTTTTGTAGATCCTGGAATTGGTACTGAAGTTCTAGGAGACAAGGTAAAAATAAACAATATAAACATTTTATATGGGCAAAAAAGGGAGATAATTAATTGTGTTAATTAACTAGAAAAAAAACCATATTGCACAAATGGTAGAGTAGACCATATTCTTGAAATTTCACCCAATCGTTAATTTTTATATTGGGGTCATCATGGTCGTGATCATATGGTAGTTGGATTTTTAACTACCTATGCAATCAGTGCCTATCACCACTAATGTTGTGAGTTCGAATCCCTCACAGGCGTGGTGTAACCAATACAACATTTTGTAATAATGTTTGTCAGTGACTTGCGACAAGTCTGTGGTTTTCTTCGGGTACTCCGGTTTCCTCCACCAATAAAACTGACAGCCATGATATAGCTCAAATATTGTTGAAAGTGGCGTTAAACACCATAACCCTAACCATATCAGATTTGGGGTGATCTCTAGTAGGGGTAAGTAAGTGAGTGATTGTTGTTTAATGCCAACTCAGCAATTTTTCAGCTATATCATGGTGAGAACAAGTTCATTTTCAATGAAATGATGATGAGGTCTGCTTTATACTAGACCAACATGCTTAGTTGGATTTTTATAGTGCTAGTTCACTGAAACAATAGTCTGCAGATAGACATGTCACTCCACTTGGATATCCATTGATTATAAATGTCCAGTTTGTGTTCAATTTAATAGTTTCTACCTGAAGATTTTTTAAAACACTTTCCAAATGGGTTGATTGATTGATTAATTGATTGATTGATTGATTATTGCTTAACATCAAGCGACCAGTATTTCAGATATTATCGTGCTGAGAACAAGTTCAACTATATATAAAAACTGCATGTATATAGAAATGAAGAAGGGGTGGGCAAACCAGGACAATAACTGTTGACTGCCACTGGAGAAATATGGAGAGTTGGGTAGGGATGAAAACTTTATTCATGGACCCGTCATGGCCTTGATAGTATGGTAGTTGGATTTATAACTACCTATGCAGTCAGTGCTTATCGCCACTAACGTTGTGAGTTTTAATCCAGCTCAGCTAAGGTGTACTTGATACAACATTATGTTATAAAGTTTGTCAGTGACTTGCAACATGTCAATGGTTTTCTCCGGGTACTCCGGTTTCCTCCACCAATAAAACTGACAGTCACAATATAACTGAACTATTGTTGAAATTGGCATTAAGCCAAAAACTTTAGTCCAATGTGGCTGCTACTAGGGGCTTACTCTTTTTCAAAATCTACAGAAAGAGATCTTTCATGTGCAAAGAGCATTCCCCAAACATGTGGCCTACAATGTTCCAGTCGGTCAACCTTTCTATATTATCCATATTACGACCTGACAACCCCCCTCCCTTATCTTTGCATATTCCTGACTTTATTTTAAAATTATACATTTTAATACCTTTTTTATATGAGTTATTTCCCTTACAACTGGCAAAATAGTACCTGGTCTAGCAAGAACAATGGAAAGGACAACAAATTTCAGTTGAATTTTCAAATAACTTGAACCTTGTAAAAAATCAGAGGAAATTTTCATAGCAGCTAGAAAATTCACAAGTAGTTACAACATTACAATTTTGTACAAATTATTGGGAAAAAATACATGTTATTTTCTTTGAACTGTGCATGAAAGGAGACTTATTTGCCCATCTTAAAGGGAAATAACTCCTGTTAAACATACAATATTTATTAATATTCCTATTGGATCCTGCAGTGATGGCCATAAAAAAACCACCCTGACAATCCAAGGAACATTCTAACCAAGTGTGATTTCAAATGGTTTAATAGTTTCAGACAAGAATATTTTTTAAATATTTTTCTCATTGACACAGGGAACAAACAGACTTTTTTGTGCCTGTTCCAATTTGTTTTATACTTTTATTTATTTCTGGTTTGTAATCATATGAACCGGTTTAACCCTGTCACCTTTTCATTCCTGTCTCAAATCGGGATCATGTCATGGTCTTTTTTGTGTTTAAAGACTTGAGATAAGAGGTAGTTGTTTGTTTTGTTGAAATTGGTTGAATCATTGACAATCACTGTTTAAACTTACTTTGTTTTCATCATTTTGTAGAGCACTATTCAAGATAAATCCATCCTAGTTTGATTTCAATGGTTTAGTGGTTTCAGGGAATATTTTTTTTTAAATATTTTTACAAAATATTTGACATAATTCAATATCCTATGTAAATTCCAGACTATTAATGAAATATATAATTAATAAAGGCTGCATTTTGGGTCCTCTCGAAAACATTTCTACAGGGATCCCCCCTTACTGTATTAAACATGGCTAAAACAAAATCCAGATGGTTGTAAAGACACAATTTTTTAATTTAACATAGCTAGGACCTCCCCATCTTAAAATATTTGTAATGTACCTACAATTTAGGTTTTTTAATTTAACATAGCTAGGACCTTCCCATCTTAAAATATTTGTAATGTACCTACAATTTAGGTTTTTTAATTTAACATAGCTAGGACCTCCCCATTTTAAAATATTTGTAATGTACCTACAATTTAGGTTTCAACCATTTTCATCAATAAACAGAAACTGTTATGGCTATTTGAAGTATTTTATCCCTTTGTTCTATTTATAGAAGCATCGGCCATGCTGCTTGGTTGGAGGAATCATTAGATATGTACTTTAACTGTCTACACTCCATACCTTGATTACTTAGAGAAATCCCAGAGAGCTGTCTGTTCTGCAGAGTTACTACAACATAGGAAAAAAGCTGAGGATGTACCAAAATCCAAGAAAAAACCTGTACAAAGTAAATGATAAGATATCATGAACATAATACAGAGATAAAATATGAATGAAATAAATTATTAATTTCTAGACTGCAATTTAAAACTGAGTTGTTTTTTTTCTCACACAAATTTAAATAAAAATAAAGTGATTTCTTGAGTAAAATTCCATTTTTTATATCCAAAATTTATGGTGTTTAACACCACTTTCACTAATATTTCAGTTATATCATGGCGGTCAGTTTTATTGGTGGAGGAAACTGTAATACCTGGTGAAAACCACCAACCTGTCGCAAGTCACTGACAAACTTTATCACATAATGTTGTGTCAAGTACACCCTGCATGAGTGGGATTCAAACTCATAATGTAAGTGGTGATAGTCACTGATTGCACAGGTAGTTGTAAATCCAACTACCATATAATCACGACCCTGACAGCTCTTCCAACATTTGGAGTTTAAAGATAAATAACTTGCTCAATATGTTTAAATGAAATTCTAAAATACTGACATACAGTAGAAACAGATAAAAGTGTATCTTTATTAGACTCCATGTTCATATGTCAACATTCTTTACTAGAGGTAACTCTAATTTTAATTTCATTTTTTTTGGTCAAATAAATTGTTATTTCAAGTGTAAGTTAAAAATTATGTACTAGTTAATGGGGGGTAACTCTAAATTAAATTTACCTTTTTTTTTCAAGGGTAATTATATGTTTTTTTTTCAATTTCAAACAAGAAAATCAGAAACAAAATATCATACACTGAAAATGCCATAGCAAATTGTTACATGCGAAACTACACTTTGTGTAGCAAACATTCTTTTGTGTGTAAGTGTTCAAAGCATTTGTGGTTAAGCAATCAACCATTGTCATTGAAGCATTTTAAAA
This sequence comes from Bathymodiolus brooksi, assembly GCA_963680875.1. NCBI lineage: Eukaryota > Metazoa > Mollusca > Bivalvia > Mytilida > Modiolidae > Bathymodiolus > Bathymodiolus brooksi. The sequence goes on from OY804582.1 coordinate 69,193,840, forward strand.
TTACAAATACAAATGAGAATTTACATGTGTGGAGGAAATTAATCAATAAACGTTATGATCTGAAGACACACGAACAAACAAGAATGAACATGAATACAAACTTTGTAGAAGGATTTAACAGATTGCAAAGACACAATTTAGGATTTTTTAATTTAACATAGATAGGACCTCCCCATTTTAAAATATTTGTACCGGTAATGTACCTACAATTTAGGTTTCAACCACTTTCATCAATAAACAGAAACTGTTATGGGGCTATTTGAAGTATTTTATCCCTTTGTTCTATTTATAGAAGCATCGGCCATGCTGCTTGGTTGGAGGAATCATTAGATATGTACTTTAACTGTCTACACTCCATACCTTGATTACTTAGAGAAATCCCAGAGAGCTGTCTGTTCTGCAGAGTTACTACAACATAGGAAAAAAGCTGAGGATGTACCAAAATCCAAGAAAAAACCTGTACAAAGTAAATGATAAGATATCATGAACATAATACAGAGATAAAATATGAATGAAATAAATTATTAATTTCTAGACTGCAATTTAAAACTGAGTTGTTTTTTTTCTCACACAAATTTAAATAAAAATAAAGTGATTTCTTGAGTAAAATTCCATTTTTTATATCCAAAATTTATGGTGTTTAACACCACTTTCACTAATATTTCAGTTATATTGTGGCAGTCAGTTTTATTGGTGGAGGAAAGCGTAGGACCCAAAGAAAACCACCGACCTGTTGCAAGTCACTGACAAACTTTATCACATAATGTTGTGTCAAGTACACCCTGCATGAGTGGGATTCAAAACTCATAATGTAAGTGGTGATAGTCACTGATTGCATAGGTGGTTGTAAATCCAACTACCATATAATCACGACCCTGACAGCTCTTCCAACATTTGGAGTTTAAAGTGGATATAAAAAGTTAAATAACTTGCTCAATATGTTTAAGTGAAATTCTAAAATACTGACATACAGTAGAAACAGATAAAAGTGTATCTTTATTAGACTCCATGTTCATATGTCAACATTCTTTACTAGAGGTAACTCTAATTTTAATTTCATTTTTTTTGGTCAAATAAATTGTTATTTCAAGTGTAATTTAAAAATTATGTACTAGTTAATGGGAGGTAACTCTAAATTCAATTTACCTTTTTTTTTCAAGGGTAATTATATGTTTTTTTTTCAATTTCAAACAAGAAAATCAGAAACAAAATATCATACACTGAAGATGCCATAGCAAATTGTTACATGCGAAACTACACTTTGTGTAGCAAACATTCTTTTGTGTGTAAGTGTTCAAAGCATTTGTGGTTAAGCAATCAACCATTGTCATTGAAGCATTTTAAAATTACAAATACAAATGAGAATTTACATGTGTGGAGGAAATTAATCAATAAATGACATTATGATCTGAAGACACATGAACAAACAAGACTGAACATGAATACAAACTTTGTAGAAGGATTTAACAGATTAGGTTGTGTGTAAATACCATTGAATGTTACCTTCATGAAATATGCAGGTGATCATGTTCATTTGATAGTGTTGATTTTGGCCTTGGTAAATCAATGTGGCTCACTGGTCTCCTCCATGGTATCTACGGTGCTAGTAGATAGGTCTCCCTTGCTGTTGATGTGGCTCACTGGTCTCCTCCATGGTATCTACGGTGCTAGTAGATAGGTCTCTGTTGATGTGGCTCACTGGTCTCCTCCATGGTATCTACGGTGCTAGTAGATAGGTCTCTGTTGATGTGGCTCACTGGTCTCCTCCATGGTATCTATGGTGCTAGTAGATAGGTCTACCTTACTGTTGATGTGGCTCACTGGTCTCCTCCATGGTATCTACGGTGCTAGTAGATAGGTCTCCCTTACTGTTGATGTGGCTCACTGGTCTCCTCCATGGTATCTATGGTGCTAGTAGATAGGTCTCCCTTACTGTTGATGTGGCTCACTGGTCTCCTCCATGGTATCTATGGTGCTAGTAGATAGGTCTGCTGTTGATGTGGCTCACTGGTCTCCTCCATGGTATCTACGGTGCTAGTAGATAGGTCTCCCTTACTGTTGATGTGGCTCACTGGTCTCCTCCATGGTATCTACGGTACTAGTAGATAGGTCTCCCTTGCTGTTGATGTGGCTCACTGGTCTCCTCCATGGTATCTACGGTACTAGTAGATAGGTCTCCCTTGCTGTTGATGTGGCTCACTGGTCTCCTCCATGGTATCTACGGTGCTAGTAGATAGGTCTGCTGTTGATGTGGCTCACTGGTCTCCTCCATGGTATCTACGGTACTAGTAGATAGGTCTCCCTTGCTGTTGATGTGGCTCACTGGTCTCCTCCATGGTATCTATGGTGCTAGTAGATAGGTCTCCCTTGCTGTTGATGTGGCTCACTGGTCTCCTCCATGGTATCTATGGTGCTAGTAGATAGGTCTCCCTTGCTGTTGATGTGGCTCACTGGTCTCCTCCATGGTATCTATGGTGCTAGTAGATAGGTCTCCCTTGCTGTTGATGTGGCTCACTGGTCTCCTCCATGGTATCTACAGTGCTGGTAGATAGGTCACTGTTGATGTGGCTCACTGGTCTCCTCCCTGGTATCTACGGTGCTAGTAGATAGGTCTTCCTTGCTGTTGATGTGGCTCACTGGTCTACTCCATGGTATCTATGGTGCTAGTAGATAGGTCTCCCTTGCTGTTGATGTGGCTCACTGGTCTCCTCCATGGTATCTACAGTGCTGGTAGATAGGTCACTGTTGATGTGGCTCACTGGTCTCCTCCATGGTATCTATGGTGCTAGTAGATAGGTCTCCCTTGCTGCTGATGTGGCTCACTGGTCTCCTCCATGGTATCTATGGTGCTAGTAGATAGGTCTCCCTTGCTGTTGATGTGGCTCACTGGTCTCCTCCATGGTATCTACAGTGCTGGTAGATAGGTCACTGTTGATGTGGCTCACTGGTCTCCTCCATGGTATCTATGGTGCTAGTAGATAGGTCTCCCTTGCTGTTGATGTGGCTCACTGGTCTCCTCCATGGTATCTACAATGCTGGTAGATAGGTCACTGTTGATGTGGCTCACTGGTCTCCTCCATGGTATCTATTGTGCTAGTAGATAGGTCTCTGTTGATGTGGCTCACTGGTCTCCTCCATGGTATCTACAGTGCTGGTAGATAGGTCACTGTTGATGTGGCTCACTGGTCTCCTCCATGCTGACTACAATGAAAAGTGTAAAAATAACAATTTCCCTGTTTACACCATATGGTGAATGTGTGCTCTAAAGAAATAAGTACAACTTCCTGCAAAATCGGGCTATTTCATAGCACAGGTGAAAAATGACAAAACAAAAACAAACCCAGGATTACATCATTGTCTTGTAGATGGATCACATTTGTTTTTAATTTGAAAGAGTTTTTTGTTTTTGCATGAACATTATGAATGAGTTATCTCCCTTCTTGGTTGGAGGTTGGGGCACATAATACTAGCTTAGACCAGTCATTTGTTATTGAGCTAATCCAGGAGAGTGAGTGATCAAACATATGTGTGTTAGAGTGCTTGCAACAGTAGCTTGTTTGACTGAATATTTTTTTTTTTTTTTTTTTTTTTTTTTTTTTTGAGAAAGAAAAAGTTTTTTAATTTGCTTTGATGAATAGGTAATTTTAGCATTCATAAAAACAAAAGGCTATTTCTTTTCTATCATGTTATATACAGAATGAATATTTGTATAAATCTTTATATCTAATTAAACAGTAAAGTGAAAGCATTCCATATCTGGTTGAAAAAATCCATTTCTTTATTTTTAATAGCAATAGATTTCTCAATGTTATATAGTGACTGTATTTTCCTCTGCATTGTGCCCAATGATAATTTTTTCTGAAAATATTTACAGTTAAAAATATACTGCTTTATTTGTAATAAAATGAGGTTGATAGCATCTCCTCGAGACGATTTTGAAGTATCACCAAAAAGAAAAAATTGCATAGTAAATGGAATACTAACACCATTTGACAATAACCAAGAATCAATTTCATCAATAAAAGCTTGTACAATCTCACAGTTCCAAAATAAATGTTCTATAGTTTCCTCATCTTCCTGACAAAAAGTATAAAAGGCATTGTCTTTTACTTTAATTTTATACAGCAATTTATTTGTTCCTAGGATACGTTGGTTAATTCTGTACTGTAACCATTGTAGTTTGGTATTTTGTGTGACTATAAAAGGTAGTTTGAATATTTCTCTCCATTTCGTTTCATCTAAACCTAAGGCTAAAATTTCCTCCCACTTTTGACACTATGTTATTCCTTATTAGTAACAAATACATATCTTTAGTTCCCCTTTTACTCTTCAAAATGGTCTTAACAAACGAAGGAATAAATGGGGTAAGTAGCTTATAACTATTATACACATTTTGTTTTCCAGCATGTTTTACAGCTGAAATTATACTATTAAATTTCATAATATTTTTTGAAATGTTAAATTTTTCCTCTAATTGATCAATGGAGAGAAATTTTCCATCTTCTGACATAATATCATTAACAAAACAAATACCTTTTCTGAACCAGTCTTCATAGAATACTGGTTTGTTTTCTATTTTTATAGTTTTGTTCATCCACAGTGGAGAAGACAAAAAATATTCCCATGTAAAGTTTTCTTCTTTATCAATAAAGGTGTTCCAAGCATGGAACACATCTTTCCAAAATTTATTTTTTACAACATTTTCTTTTATGTAAGAAATATAACCATTACCAAAATTGAATAATTTTTCCTGATTTATTGTCGAAAATAAGATATTATCCCATTTACATTCAGTTCGAAATAGCTTTCTTACCCAGGTTGTTTTTAGGGCTAAAATAAATAAATTTAGATTAATCATTTTTAATCCTCCTTCACAGAAGTCTTTTTGTAACAATTCCTTTTTAACTCTGTGCACAGGTGAACTCCATATAAAGGTAAAAATAAGCTCGTTCACCTTCTTTAAGATGTCTTGAGTAGGATTAGGCAATGTAATGATTAGGTGATTTAAGACAGGTAAAATCAGAGTTTTCACAACAGTAATCTTTCCAATGACAGTAAGATTCCTTTTTGACCATATCTTTATTAGTTTTTTTATTTGCAAAATTCTCTCATTATAATTAATATTTACACTTTTATCCAAATCAACATCAAAATTAATACCCAATAGCTTGAAGGATGTTTTACCCCAGGATAAGTTTCTGTGTTGACCTAAAGTGTCATTACTGTATTTTTTACTCCCAATCCATACTACTTGTGTCTTGGTAAAATTAATGTTTAGCCCAGAGAGTTTTGCATACCAATCTAATTCAAGTAAAGCTTCATTTAGAGACTTTTCACTGCCATCTAAAATTAATGATGTGTCATCTGCAAACTATAAAATACTTTAACCCAATTTATAATAGATTCCCCAAAGTTGAAAAATTTTAATACAGATAAAAGAAAGTCCCAAGATATAGAATCAAATGCCTTTTCAAAGTCTATCAAAAGTAACAAACCAGGTATGTCGTTTTCTTCTGTAAATTGTAGCATATCATAGATTAATTTAATGTTATCTCCAATGTATCTTCCACTAATAAAACCTGTTTGATCTAAATCAATCAACTTTTCCAGAACTCTCTTCAATCTACTAGCAATAACACCAGAACCAATTTTGTATACAGTATTCAGTAGTGATATTGGTCTCCAATTTTTGAGAAAGTGTCTTGGTTTGTTATCTTTTGGTAAACATGTAATGATTCCCTGTTTTTGAGTTACTGATAGCTCACCTAAAAGTGACCCAAAATTTATAGAATTTACAACAAATGACTTCAAATCTATCCAGAAAAATTTGAAAAATTCTGTTGAAAATCCGTCCGACTCGGGTGATTTATTATTATTCATTTTTTGTAAAATCTTACTTGCTTCGTTTACATTTATTTCCCCTTCTAAACTTAATTGTTCATCTAAAGACAATTTATTAAAGTTTAAGTCTTTTAAATCTCTTTCTAAATCACTCACTTTACACCCATTTCCTTCTCTAAATTTATATAGTTCTTCATAAAATACCTTTGTTTCTTTCAAGATATCAAATTGTTTAGTTATAGTTTTGCCATCATCCCTTTCTATTATGGGAATTATTTTACTAGTAAAATTTTTTGATTCTAGCCCACAATAATATTTTGTAGGTTTTTCCCCCTCTTCAATCCACTGCACTCTAGAACGTATTATTTTACCCGTTATTTTTTCTTTTCTTATATTTTCTAAATCTTGCTTCTTATTCTCTAAAAGTTGTATGGAGGCTTGGTTTACATTACATTCTAAAGTGTCAATATCTTTCAATAAATCTCTTTCTATTTTGTCTCTTTCTTTTCTCTTGTAGCTTGAATAAGAAATAGTTTTGCCTCTAATTTCCATCAACAGTGTTTCTAGAAACAATTGACTATTAATAGTGAAATGAAGATCATCGTTAGAAATTTCATGTATATTCTCAAAGTTATAAACCAAGGCACCATACTGTTTTTTAACCTCTAAAATCTTTTTTTTTACAATATTACTATATTCCAAATCATAAAGTAATGAATTGTTGAACTTCCATAGTCCTTTACCACACATAAAAGGTATAAACTCTAATTCTAAAATTACCATGGAGTGATCTGAACGATAACTTGGTTCAATTTTACAGTTTACTAAATTTGTCAACATACTATCAGGAAAAAGAAAAAAATCAAGTCGAGCTTGTTTAAAAGGTGTCTTTTTTCTCCAAGTATATCGTTGTAAATCTGGAAAAAGTTCTCTAAAGACTGATTATTGACTGATTGTCGAATGGCAACTTATTTGACTGATGGCATCTGTCATTGATGAATACAATTGGTCATTACCTAGATAACGGTCAGTCAATAGATCAGTTCATTAATGATGTGCTATATATGGCCGATTCGTTTATTTAAAAATTTTAACACGAAACATAGGAAATTATGAAACAGTTTAACTTTTTAACATAATTTTCATTAAAAGCATAAAAATTGTCAAAATAACTTTTTTGTACATTTTGTTAAATTCTTCAGTGTTTACTTGCTTTGATTCTGACAATTAATTATCAGTTAAAATGTTGACTTTTTAAAACATTTATCTTACTGAAATTCTGAGATAGTATTGTTTAATGAATATAAATTGAGTCTGGTCTTTCTGAATTTACAATCATAATTAGTTACTGTTATAAATCATAATGGTGAAATTAGAATTTAAATGAAATAGTTCTCTAATAAATTCATAATTTGCAAAATATTATGAATTTTTATGATATTTATACTAGTCTATATAATCCAAATTATTTTTCCAATATTTGCATTTGTTGATGGAGTAAAATTTTAATTTATTTATAATCGAGTGAGTGATTGATTGTTGTTTATTGCTGCATGAATAATTTTTCAGTTATAAAATGGTGAGAACAAGTTACATTGAATGAAATAATGATGGTCATGTCTGCTTTGTACTAGACCTACATGCTTAATTGGATCTTTAAAGTGTTAGCTCACTGAAACAACAGTCTGCAGGTAGACATGTCACTCCACTCAGACACATTATCTCAATTCTGAGCCAACTAGCCTATGTTCTTATTCCTTACAGCTGCTTGCTAAGCGGAATGGCAGTAAATACCAATTTTATACTTGCGAGAAAAAGACTGAAAAAAAGCTAAGAAAATTTAATTAACAGATTGTTGAAACTTTTTTTTAGAAAAACTTTGGAAATTTTACTCGTCTTAGATATTCTATGTAATTTTTGGAACAAGAAATGCCCAGTAAAACTGATATTTTTCCCCCAAAAATAATCAATTTATGTTTATATGATATCAAATAATTATAATGTATATTACTCACAGCTGCAGTATAAGTTAAAAAAATTGAACTCACTTTTTATAGATAAAGTTTAAACATTGGAAATTTTACTTATCTTAGATATTTTATGTAATTTTTAGAACAAAAAATATCCAGTAACAGATACTTTTCCTAAAATAAGCAATTTATGCTTTTATGATATCCAATATTAATAATGCATGTATTTGCAGCTGCAATATAAGATTCGAACAAATAATTTACAGATTTTGGAATTTTTATCGAAAAACATTGGATATTATACTCATCTTAGATGTTCTATGTACTTTTTAGAGCAAGACATGCCCATTAACATTGACATTTTTTCACTGATATTTAGATATAAGCTAGAAGACCCTTCTGTGACTGAGAAATGTAGAACAGCAATAAAACCAATGTTGCTTTACTTTAATTGGTGTCTAAGGGTATCATTTGATAATTTACATCCATATCCTTTATTACTAGAGTTAATTGTTATTGTTCAAATACTTCTTAGAAAAATTTGTTATCTTTCTTTGTTAAATATGTTCTCAGGAAATCCCCCATCAGATAACATAAATGAATTTACAAAATGAGGAATTTATATAGAGGACCTCACATACATTATTTGTATCAATTAAAAAATTATTTTGAACTATTTGTAGTTTACACAACCACTCACTTCTTTTTCACCAGACATCTTGCCCTCTCCCCCTCCCTCTAGTGACCCAAATGTAGCTCCTGGCAGTTAGGTCTTTTTACCCCCCTTGTCGAACTACCCTCAGAGTTGTCTTTCTTTGTTAAAAAAGTATCTCAGGGAAAACTCCCATCAGATATTGATATGAATAAATTTAAAGTTCATGTTTATCCTATATAAAATGAGGAATTTTCATAGAGGATCTCCTATTTAACAAACTATTTGTACTTTTATTTGTAGCTTCGGCTAAACAGAATAGACTAGCAAATATAAAAATATCCCAAAGAAGAATTCTCACTTACCACTAACGTCTCCATGCAACACTTGTAATCTTCGACATCTTCCACACCCTGCACTTGTAATCTTCAACATCTTCCCCACCCTGCACTTGTAATCTTCGACATCTTCCCCACCCTACACCTCCCCTCCCAGTGATCCAAATGTACTCCTGACATTTGGGTCTCCCTTGTCGAACTACGTGGTAGTTCAACTAAGGGGATCACGACACCCCGAATATAGGACCCCAGTGTAGCTGCAGACACCTGTTCCTTCACCACTGCCCCCTAGTCAAGATACACAGAGCATAGTACCCAAGGGGCATGGCCTCCAAATGTAACTCCTGACATTTGGACATGCCTAAATGCACTCGGACCTGGACATTTAAGCATAGGGGGACGTTGATAGGTGTGAACCCCAAACACACCAGGCTTAACTTTCTATGCTTTAGTTTGTCCAAGGTCCAAGAACAAATAGTTCCACCTACCTCTTCCCGAGATCAGGTTGTCCTCTAAATAGAGGTGGTTGCATCAAAACAGGTTACAATTGAAGTTATCCTCAGAAAAGAGGTGGTTGCATCAGAGCAAGTCAGATTGTTTCCTTGATCAAGGCAATTGTCGGGTCTGGTTATGACCTTTCAGTACAGATAATTGCAGGAATATTTTAATGTTGTTGAAAATTTCTGGTTTTCCAGTCGATGTGAATCTACTGGATATCTAGTTACCAATAGGCTACTTTTAATGCCAATCCTTCCTAATTGTACCCATCACAAACCAGGAGATATAATTTCCATCAGCCGCCCGTGTTTATTTGCACTTAGTAGTTTTAGATTTGTGTGTTATAGTTATCTATAGACAACCATTAGTGTTTGATGTGGTTTTATGTTGTCAAAGTTACTAATACTGTCAACAATTTCTGTTTTATTTTCAATATATCATGAAATTAAAATAAAAAATGGCAAAAAGACATCTTCAAATAATGTATTTTATTTTCATTAATCTACACATTATCTACATCTATAAACAACATTCAATCAATAATTCATAAATAAAATAAGTCAAAACACAAATATCATCCAAGTTTTACATCAAATAAACTTCTTAGATTTTGTTGCATTCAAATTCCTTCAGATTACAGGGATTTCTTTTATTTTACTTTGCATTCTTCCAAGCAACAAAAAGTTATCTTCCATACTTTAGGAAACAAATGATTTTGGCAATCTTCCAGACTTTAGGAAACAAATGATACTGGCAATCTTCCAGACTTTCTTCCAGGATATCAGTTTATTCTACAAAACAAAAAAATAGTATATTTATTGTTGTCAAAATAACATCCTTTTATGTACATTAAATTGTAAACTGGAAACAGTAGATTTGGGTTAAAACATGAAACAGATCAATGTCTCGCTGCCCCCTGAAAATTATTTGAGTGAAATATTTCTCAGAAAATAAGTTAATGTACATGAAACAGATGACACATATCTTGCTGATATGTACCCTCCATGATAAATGTGTGGACCAAGTGTGGTGAACCTAGATTGTATGGTAATGGAGAAACTGACCTAATCATGAAAACTTGACACAAATTTAACAAAGTCAGTAGACCGTGAAAATGAGGTCACGGTCAGGTGACATCTGCCTGGCTGACATGCATGCAGCATGATAAATGTGTGGATCAATGATTGTGAGCCTAGCTTGTATGGTAGTGGAGAAAGTGATCTAATCATGAAAACCTGATGCAAATGTAACAAAGTCAACAGACCATGAAAATGAGGCCAAGGTCAGGTAACACATGCCTGACTGACATGTACACACTATGATGTGTGGACCAAGCATGGTGAATGTAGGTTGTATGGTAATGGAGAAACTGACCTAATCACAAAAACTTGGCATGAATTTAATAAAGTAAGTAGACCATGAAAATGAGTTCAAGGTCTAGACTAAGGAAAATTATTATATTGAGTTTTACATTGATTTTCAGTTGTAAATGCCACTTTCAACAATATTTCAGTTACAAAAAACATATATATCGTGGCGTGGCAGTCAGTTTTACTGGTGGAGGAATCCTGTGTACCCAGAGAAAACCACAGACCTACCGCAAGTCACAGACAAACTATATCACAAAAAGTTGTATCGAGTGCACCTCAAGATTCGAACTCATAACATTTGTTGTGATAGGTACTGATAGCACAGGTAGTTGAATATCCAACTACCATATAAACACAACTATGACCACCCCACATTAACATAGGACTTCAATTTAAAAAAATGAGCGTTGATAGAGTGAAATCTGTTGACATACTACCGAAAGCACTCGACACAATCCATTCGGAATGTGTGCCCCTATTAGACCCCTTTCCGAAATAAAATGAACAATTTTTTTATGGCCCATCAATAGTCCATTGATATAAACACTTCACAAAAATTGCATTAAAATTGGATGAAAAATAAAAACTTTTTCAAATTTTAGAAATTAGCACATTTCTTCATCTTGTGTGCCCTGTGTTGCCAGTTTCTCTGGATTGTCAGTTTTTGATTGGTCCTTCAGTATTCTCTATGGTTTTTATCAGCCTCTTTCGATCAAATTATCTAACAACCATAAAAGATATCACTAGCAAATCCATTGAGATACTACTGAAAGCTCTCAACACAATCCATTGAGATACTACTGAAAGCTCTCAACACAATCCATTGAGATACTACTGAAAGCTCTCAACACAATCCATTGAGATACTACTGAAAGCTCTCAACACAATCCATTGAGATACTACTGAAAGCTCTCAACACAATCCATTGAGATACTACTGAAAGCTCTCAACACAATCCATTGAGATACTACTGAAAGCTCTCAACACAATCCATTGAGATACTACTGAAAGCTCTCAACACAATCCATTGTGATACTACTGAAAGCTCTCAACACAAAATTAAAAATTTAATGCACATTTCAAATATGCAAAATTTCAGAATTTGGAACCCTTTTAGACCTCTTTCAAATAAAATAGCAAAAAAAATATATGGCCCATCAAATACATAAAGATGAACTTTTATTTCAAAAATAGTAATAGTTGCATAATATGCATGTTTCTGAAAGGAATTTTCTTAAGGACTGTATTAAAAAAACATCATAAAAACAAATAAACGATAAATAATATACATAGATTATTACATGTCATTTTTGTCATACCCTTTATCAGCCCTGGGTCATGATATCAGCCCGAGAGCTGGTAAGCTGAAGGGATGATGTATGAATGAGGACTAATAAAGGGTATGATATGAAAAATGACATGTTATGATTTGTACCAAAATGTTTAGTCATTTTTGGCTAGAATAAAATACATAGTTATAGAACAAGAAATTTATTTTTTTAATATGCAAATCCAATAAATGAACTTTTTTTTAGCACTTTCAACATAAGAGAGAAAAACTCAGTTAATATATTCCTGTGCAAGTATTCAATAAACAAGTGATGGCAATAGCTCACTTGGCCTTTTGGCCAGGGGAGCTAAAACGTTTAAGGGCCTGGGTGGCTCAATGAGTTAGGTAGTTGGATTACCTAACAACTCATACAAGCCTATCACCAATATGGCGTGGGTTCGTGCCCGGCTTTGTAAATTACAAAAAAGAGTGCACTCGACTCACAGCCACAAGTGATAAAGTTTACCAGTTGCTTGCCCATGGTCGGTGGTTCTCTCCAGGTACTCTGGCTTCTTCCACCACTAAAACTAGTCGCCATGATATAGCTGAAATATTGCTGAAAGTGGCATTAAAACACCAAAAATCAAAATCAAATCTAAAAAGTTTAAGCATGTTTGTAAACACAGTTTTCCGGAGATTCACGAAGTGAACTTACAAACATGGACGGAAAGGCATGTAATAACATTCCGGAAGCAGTTAATAAACTTGCTTTATCAGCCCGCTTGGGCCATTCATTTGAAGCTGGGTGTAATAAACATGATTCCTCTTATTATTAATAAAAAACCCTCAGTTTTATCACAGGGTAAAATTTTAGCTATATTATCTACAAATATATGATAAATACCCATATATATGGACACACCCTTTTTGATAACTTTGGGCCTCTTGTTTCTTTTGTGTATTTCTGATCAACAAAAGAAAACCATAAAGGGGACCAACCAATGAAAATTCCTACCAAGTTTGGTTTCAATAGGCCCAGTGCTTGTAGAGAAGTAGATTAAAATGTAAGCTTTACGGATGGCGGACGCTAAGTAATGGCAATACCTCACATGGTTCCATGGCATTAGTCCGAAGGTCTGTTAGTCCGAAGGTCCGTTTGTCCTAATGTCGGCCACCCATGCATTTGAGGTTAACTCCAAATGACTTTCCAAAATGCCTTGTGCAAACATGTATCTTAAAGTAGTGTTACTAGAAATTAAGGTATAAAACAACAAAGTACCGAAATTGCAGGAAATAATGATTTTTTTTCTAGTTTAACCCGTACGTTTTTTTCCTACATGTAATATGCACAAAACATTTATTAGATGATCTTTTATAATATTATATTATTTTTTGTTTCTGATGCATGTATAAGTATGTATAAGTAACAATCTCTACACTTTTCTACACTAACAGACTGTTTATTCCTCTACAGTATACCACTTGGTTAAAAACTCTAAGGAGACCCCCCCATCTGGTACACGTATCTGGTAAAGGGTACTTGTATATGTCGAGCTATGGAACTCGGTATTCTGGAATTACATAGATGTAGAATTTGGTACGCGTATGCTTAAGTTGTTGCGGTAGTTGATTGGAGTTTTCAATATTCCATAATAATTGGTATATATTTGAGGTTACACTCCGTATTTTGCGACCATCAGTTGTACATTAGAACGTCTGTTTAATGATTTTATGTATTCTCTTTTTAATGGAATGTGCTTGTCCCTCACAAAACTTAATTTCAGATGTGCGTTTATGTTTTCTAATCCCTTTCTCAGAGATCGTCTCTTTTGTGTCGTACCACAAGGGACTCTTTCAGTATTTCGTAAAGAGTAAATGACAAGTCTAAGACTATTCTGAAGTGTTTGCTAAACAAAAAAATCCCAGTTGTTAATTGGATCAACAACGGGTCTTAAAAATAATATTTGACTAAATATCTTTTAAGTTTTAAGCTTAAACATATTTGGTTAAGATCAGAGTTTTAGTGGAGGGTTTACTTCAATGAAATGATTTCCATATATTTCAAAGACGACATGTTTTTTCTTCTTTTTTTTAGACTTAGCACGCATGGATCCATAATTACAAAATAGGGGTTTGGTGCAATTTTTGGCATGTTTTCTACAAAATGTTTTAAGTTTTACCTATATTTGCCGCAATTACACATTTTTTTTCTAGCAAAAGCCGGGCGTACAGCCTACAACCCACCTGGATAGGCCACTGCTTAGTCAGGATGTTGTACTGTTTTATTATGTGCCGAATCAAAATAAAGTTTTCTTATTCTTATATGAGTATCTTGCTTCTCTTACTTAATTTGATAAAGGACTGAATATTAAATCAATTCAACACTGTTCGATACCTATCCTTTGGTCGAAAAACAAGACTAACGGACCATAAAAAGTTCGGACTAACGGACCTTCGGACTATCGAGCGGTCACCACCTCACATGGCCCTTAGAGTCAGGTGAGCTAAAAATTCTATTCATTAAAGTATAATGCACAACAATGTAAACAAATTATCTACCTGTCAAAGTTTCTCTAAACAGCTTGATGTTGGGGGCAGTATATGTCTGTTATCACATTAGAACTTGATACAACTACAAAGAAATAAAATATATTAATTTGGCTCTGGAATCCTTCTTATAAATACTATCTCCACTTATTTGTATCCTATAGTGCTCAATATGTAAAGAAAAATGATGCAAGAACAATGAGGGGAAATAAGTGGCAAAAATGTATAATCAATGAGGGGAGATATTCAGCAAAAATGTATGAACAATAAAAAAAAATCAATGTGTACAACCTGCTAAATGCATTTTTATTAAATGAACGTTTTAGTATTCCGTAATAAAATAAAGAAAATAAAAAATAACTCTTATTTATTAAATAAGTACTGCTGCACTGTGAGTGTAAACAAATATAGAGTTGTTTTGTTTGTTTGTACATGTATGTATACATTTCATAAACAGCTACAGGATCAAAAACAGTTAACAACTAGGAAGAACTGTTTTAGATACTTAAAACTTATATCTCCACTTAATGAAAATACTATTTAAAAAAC
This sequence comes from Bathymodiolus brooksi, assembly GCA_963680875.1. Classification (NCBI taxonomy): domain Eukaryota; kingdom Metazoa; phylum Mollusca; class Bivalvia; order Mytilida; family Modiolidae; genus Bathymodiolus; species Bathymodiolus brooksi. The sequence continues at coordinate 69,208,875 of OY804582.1, forward strand.
AATTATTTGACCTTGAGGTCAAAGGTCAAGGTCTCACGAAGGTCATTACAGTATGCGACACACCGCCTTATGGTCATACACCCACATACCAAATATAATTGACCTATCTGGAAAGACAAAAAAGTTATGGTCCAGACAAGATTCGCTGAGAAGAAGCAGAAGAAGTGGAAGAAGAAAAAATCAGACTAAAACAATATGTCTCCCTTTGTTCGAAGGGGAGACATAATAATGACACAAGCGATATCAAAGCAGATTATAAGTAAGCATTAGCACAGGAATAAGTATTAGGCCAAAGAAAAAAGATTGTTGGTTTCCCCTAACCCTGCTGGGTAGGTTTTATCCTGCCTGGTCAATTAATTTTATTGGCATTTTTAGTAGAAAAAAATAGTTTTGAAGCCAGCCATATTGTCACTTTTTTCAACACGAATTAGAAATTTTATTTTTTTCTCTCCTTCTTTCCATGGATACAAGAATAAAGCTGAGTTATATACTCTCCAAAGAGGAATAACAGAACAAGTATGATTATTAGGAGCATACATGTATTATTCTACCAAAGAAATGAAAATATAAAAATAAATAAAAAGCCTGCCTGTTGGGGGAAACTAACAATCAATTTTCCATGGCCTTAGTATGCAAATAAACTTTAAGATAAACAAATAATAAAAAAACATAAAAAGGGCAATGCTTACCTCACACAAGGTACAAAGGTCCTCATCGGTCTTATGATTAGATCTATAGTACAATGTATATGTTGTACATTATTGTCAATACTAATTCTGGACACAATCTGAATAAAAAAAATTAGAACTCATAACTATGCCTCTTAATTTAACTAACAATAATATCTGCAAATATAATATATGCACAAAAATATAACAGTTACAGTTTGACTAAAAACTAGAAAGTAATTCACTCTTATGATCATATTTTACTGTTTACTACATAAGATTATCATTTAAACTGTTTATATCATGCAAATATAAATGTTATTTTTGTTTTATAACTTTTTAATCCATTTTTATAATCTTTCATACAGAAACTCATTTTCCTACTCAAATTATATGATTTAGAATATTGAAATAGTTAGTATAGAAATATATAATAGACTGACCTTAGTAAGAATATATTTAGAAGAATCAAGGAAAATATCCAAAATATATGAACAAAATGGATGACCACAGCTATCAGGTAGATTTTCAAGAGCCTTGTGAAGAACAAAGAGTTCCCTCCAAAAAACATATGACCCAAAGTGACCTATCAGAATGCAAAATGAAAGTTGACAGGTTTAAATGTCATGACCTAAATTAACATATTAGGAATATAAACATATAGATAAATCTAATTAAGCAAAAAATAATAATATTACAAGTACATGTGTGTATGACTGCTAAAAATATAGCTTTTATTCTCAATAAACCATCTTTATTAAATAAAGTGTTAAGGTTATGGTGTATAACGCCACTTCAATATTTCAGTTAAATCTTTGATTAAATATAAATTAAATGTTTTAATTGAAAAATGAGGGATTTTGAGAATGCACTTTTTTTTTAGCAATAACTAGAATATAAATTATTTGTTTTAAAAACTATTTGGAATAGAACTTTCAAATACAAAGGTCTTAAATGAGGTTTTTTGTTGAAATTACAGGGATTTTGAGAACCGAGTCTTACTGATGCAATAAGTTGAGGAAAAAAAACATATTTTGAAAACATTAAGAGATGTGAACAGCATTTTTTGGGCGGAAATTCTAGTTTTTTGTTGAAAAAACAAGAATTTTGAGAATTATGTCTTATTTACGGGAGCTGACTAAAAGCCCCCCATAATGAAATAATCATACAATCTTATTACATTTTTTTTATATTGTTGGTGATATTAAAAATATCTTAAAGATCAAAACTCATCCCTATTAAAAAGGAGAGGTGGGGGTTTGATTGATTTTTTTATTTTTGGTGTTTTAACGCCACTTTCAGCAATATTTCAGCTATATCATGGCGGTCAATTTTTGTGGTGGAGGAAGCCGGAGTACCCGGAGAGAACCACCATCCTTTTTTGTAATTTACAAAGCTGGGCGCGAACCCATGCCGTATTGGTGATAGACTTGTATGAGCTGTTAGATCCAACGACCTAACTCATTGAGCCACCCGGGCCCCTTGAGAGGTGGGGGAATTAATACAAAATTTAAAATACTTTAAGAATATATTTTTTCCACTTTTAGCTCACCTTGCCAAAGGCAATGTGAGCTTTTGCCATCACTTGGTGTCCGTCGTCTGTTAACTTTTCACATTTTAATCTTCTCCTCTGAAACTGCTCAGCCAAATGAAGTGAAACTTGGTAGGAAGCATCTATGGAAGGTCCTCTCTAAAGATTGCATCAACAAACATGGCCACCATAGGCAATTCTTGTTTCTGATTGGCCGATTTTTAAAAATCTTCTCCTCTGAAACCACTTGGCCAAATGAACCGAAACTTGGTAGGTAGCATCCTTGGAAGGTCCTCTATAAAGATTGCTCATTTCGTCCCAATTCATTAACAAACATGGCTGCCACAGGCAATTCTTGTTTCTGATTGGTCGATTTCTAAAAATCTTCTCCTCTGAAACCTCTTGGCCAAATGAACAGAAACTTGGTAGGAAGCATCTATGGAAGGTCCTCTATAAAGATTGCTCATTTTGTCCCGATCTGTTAACAAACATGGCCGCCACAGGCAATTCTTATTTCTGATTGGTTGATTTCTAAAAAAAATTCTGTTATAAGAAAGATAACTCTTGTTTAAATATAGATAACTGTATTCAAAATGCAGTTATCTCTATACAGATATTGCTGATTTTTAAAAATCTTCTCCTCTGAATCCGCTTGGCGAAATGAACCGAAACTTGGTAGGAAGCATCTATGGGCGGTCCTCTATAAAGAGTGCTCATTTCGTCCCTATCCATTGACAAACATGGCCGCCACAGGCAATTCTTGTTTCTGATTGGTCGATTTCTAAAAATCTTCTCCTCTGAAACCGCTTGTCCAAATGATCCGAAACTTGGTAGGAAGCATATATGGAAGGTCCTCTAAAAAAATACTCATTCTGTCCCGATCTGTTAACAAACATGTCCACCACAGGCCATTCTTGTTTCTGATTGGCTGATTGTTTAGATTCTTCTCCTCTGAAACCGTTTGGCCAAATGAACCGAAACTTGGTAGGAAGCATCTATGGAAAGGTCCTCTATAAAGATTGCTCATTTCGTCCTGATCCATTAACAAATATGGCTGCCATAGGCAATTCTTGTTTCTAATTGGTCGATTTCTAAAAATCTTGTCCTGTGAAACTGCTTTGCCAAATGAACCGAAACTTGGTAGGAAGCATCTATGGAAGGTTCTCTATAAAGATTGCTCATTTTGTCCCAATCCATTAACAAACATGGCTGCCACAGCCAATTCTTGTTTCTGATTGGTCGATTTCTAAAAATGTTCTACTCTGAAACAGCTTGGCCAAATGGACCGAAACGTGGTAGGAAGCATCTATGGAAGGTCCTCTATGGGAATTGCTCATTCCGTTTTGATCCGTTAACAAACATGGCCGTCATAGGCAATTCTTGTTTCTTATTGGTCGATTTCTAAAACAGCTTTTCCTCTGAAACCGATTGGCCAAATGATATGAAACTTGGTAAGAAGCATCTATGGAAGGTCCTCTATAGAGATTGCTCATTTCGTTTTGATCCATTAACAAACATGGCTGCCACAGGCAATTCTTGTTTTAGATTGGTCGATTTCTAAAAATCTTCTTCTCTGAAACTGCTTTGCCAAAATGAACCGATATTTGGTGGGAAGTACCTATGGAAGGTTCTGTATTAAGTTTCCTCAAAGGTGAGCGACACAGGCTCAGCTCAGTGCTGAGCCTCTATTTTATTATGCGTTTGTTATGAAGAACATCTGTATACATAAGCTTTAATTTAATGTGTAACATGTCATTGATTGATAAAGTCGTGTTCAATTAAAACCGGTTTACTATTGGTGTCATACCTAGTTACACAAAGTGTGTTTGCAAGTTGAGGTTGTAGAGTTTTTCGTATAGTGTTTTCATTGCAAATTTATGGTTAGGCAAAAATTGACGGTTCCGTGGCGTTAGTCCGAAGGTCCATTGGTCCGAAGGTTCGTTAGTCCGAAGGTCCATTAGTACGAAGGTCCGTTTGTCCTAATGTCGGCTACCCATACGTTTGAACTCTGTTATTTCTGGTTTGAATAAACGTATATATTCAACCCAAAGACCATCCCAGCCAAATTTGGTTTAAATTGGTTCAGCAATTTCAGGAGAAGATTTAAATGTGAAAGCTTACGACAGACACCAAGTGATGGTAAATGCTCACCTGGTCAAAAAAAAAAAAAAACAATGAAAAAAAAATTATGCAAAAAAAAAACAGTATAAAAACTCAAATAGAAAATGTCAGCAATATTGAGCCAAAATAAACAAATCGGTGAAAATGAACAAATATCTGAAACTTCAACTTCTACAAGTTTAACAACTGTAAGAAATTCAGAACACAGCGCCACTTTCAACAATATACATGTACTATCACTGTCAGGACGGCCCCTCAAATACTCATGTATTTGATACATGCGCCAATCATATTTAGTAAAACAAAATGTCAAGACCATTCACAAGGGAAAACATAAGTCAATCATGGGTCATAATCAGGGGCGGATTCAGGATTTGCGATTAGGGGGGGGGGCGTGAGTAGGAGAGGGATCTGGGGACCGCTTAAGGTCCCCAGCGGGTCCAGGGCAGAGCCCTAGGAGGGGATCCAGGTGGGCGAAACCCCTCCCCCCTAAGCTCTGGGGGTTTGAGGAATTACAGACATTTATTTGAACAACAATTTTGAACCAATCACACCATTTTTATCAGACCAAAAAAACTTTTCTTCGAGTCTTAATTTTGTCGGATAATTGATAACAGTATGTTTTTGTCAGATTATAAGAACCTGAAGTAAAACCTTTTTTTTTTAACAACCGTGATGCGAATTGTTCAACTCATGACTGATCGATCACGATATTTTAACCCTTCAAAGAACTATTGGGGTCCGGATGGCTCAATGAGTTATCACCAATACGGCGTGGGTTCGCGCCCAGCTTTGTAAATTACAAAAAAAGGGTGCACTCGACTCGCAGTCGCAAGTGATAAAGTTTACCAGTTGCGTCAAGTGTTTGAGCAATGGGCGTAAAAACCTCGTTACACTAAAAGATCAAACAGACTAAATGTATCAAAGTTCTCGAGAAATATGTTTACGGAAATCAGGTGTGAGATATGCATAAACCATTTTGTCGAGATTATTTTCACACTTTCATGTGCAGTTGTAGATATTAATGTATTACAAATAAATTGTAGTAAGAATTTTTTGTTAAAAATATGCAAAAAAAAATTGTACAGACATCCATTGGTAGATATAAATAATATAAACGTACCCAGACAAAGGATTTGTTCACACTTTCTTGTGCAGATACCTCGGGCAGATGCAGAGATTGTTACAAATAAATTGCCGCTATTTTTTTTTTATTAATATGTTACTTTTGTATTTTAATGTACAATATACCAACGCGTATTTTTACTGATCTTTACTTGAAAAGTAAAAGGCAACATTTTCGGGTATTTGTATACAAATCAAACTTATATTTTTTTTTCATATGAAATTGCAGAATTTCGAATTCAAGAAAAAAAAATATTTGAACCATTTTTTAAAGAGAAGTGATCATTTTCTTGGGACACTCAAGTTTCTCCACACTGTCTCAGTTTCATCATCTGATTCTCTCGTTATAGGTTTTAGTTGTATGTTTTATAAATGAGATCAATTGTTAAATTAATTATTCGAAGTATTGATTGAATTTACTTTTTAGTTTACCTTTGACTTTTCTCGTCTCGTCGAGGAATCAGAAATGTATCCAATCTTGCTTGTTTTTTTGGCCTAGAATTTTCGTCCATTTTATAATTTCTAAATAGCACGTGTACATGTAGTTGTAAAATTGACTGCAGAAATAATGTTTAATTAGCGTGAGAAAATAGTTGATGTCTGGTACCTCGGAACCAATCAGAATGGAATAATCTTTGAACTACTGACGGCGAATACATATATGAATCAGCGAACACATCCAACGTGTATTTACAATGTGTAAGAATATTTTACTACAGGTCACGAGTTAACCATTCATGAAAAAGTTATTTATTGAACTGCTTAATTAACGTTGTATAGCATATGTTTTGCGAATTTTAGGGGGGGGGGGGGGGCACGCCCCAAACGCCCCCTCTAAATCCGCCACTGATAATGACCTATCCTTTAGCATTAGGTCAACAGCGCTACCAATAATGAATGAAAAAAAAAATTCTTCAGAAAAGTATTCCAGTATACCAATTCTGTTTAAAATGTGTTAGATCACAATTAATGACGGCTTTTATGTACTGTGAGAACAGTTTATCCATGAATGTACTACCTCTTCCATAAATCCAATATGGCCACCATATGTGATGTCACTACAATGGCAATGTTGTCAGTCCGTTTCTCCTTCTCTCACTGTGATTGCTGCATAGGAAAAAAGGGAAATAAATTAAGTGATCACTTATAATTGCCTAGTACATGTTTATTGTTCATTTTTAACATCACACACATTTTGCAAAGAACCATTCAAAGAAAATTCCAGCAAAGTTTGTTGTCAAAATGTTTTGGTGGGCTCAAAAAATAGTTTTAAGAGAAGAGTTTGAAGATACCACAGAGATAATCAGGATCCGTAAATCGAAGAACAGCCCGGAAAACACAATGGCCAAAAGAAAAAGTACAAAAAATGATCTACAAAACATACTATATTAAAACTAAAGATCGAGTAACACGAACCCAACTAAAAACGGGGTAAGCGGTTCCTGCTCCACCAGTGGGCTCAAAAAATAGTTTTAAAAGAAGAGTTTGAAGATACCAAAATGTAGCAGACCCTGTACCATACATCATCTCTGGTTTAATTCCAATAGAAGGGCAAATTCATTTGAAAATACTAACATTTATGTATAACATTTTTCTTCTTTCGGAAGACTCAACAGAGAAAAAGATAGCTAGACGACAACTTGCATTTAAGGATATAAATAGTAATAGCTGGTTTACAGAGGTAAAATCACTGATGTGGAAATATGATTTACCAGAAATATATTGGTTATTAGAATCACCATATACAAAATATCAATGGAAGAAACTATTATATGAACAAGTAAATAGTTATTGGAAAAATTATATGATTGAAACGTCAAAATTATATAAGAGTATAGATTTCCTCAATACAGAAATATACAAACCAGGTAAACAACATCCATTGATTTATATCAAAACAGTATCAACAAGAGATGCAAATAGAATTCCAATAAAATTGAAGGTTGTGAGTGGACAGTATATCTTGCAAGCCAATAGAGCTCGATTTAATCAAAACCAGGTAGATACCATATGTCAACTATGTGGTGAGGAAGAGGAAAATATGGAACACTTTCTTCTCAAATGTACCATTTTACAGGCTGTGCGATACAGTGTATTAGATGACATAGATACAGAATTCGATATAATAACTGGAAAAACATTCTATAATCTGGATAACTATCTAAAGATACAAATTCTTCTTGACTGTTCTGTATTACTGAATTATGACAATCCTGTGTGCAAAGATAAGTTATTATTAAAACAGCTGACACAACTAGAATCTCAATGTAGAAGGTTCATATATAACATGCACACATCGAGATACAAAATGCTTATCAGAGTGAAAAGCAGAAAGCAAAAGCAGTAGGGTATCCCGAAGCCGGTTTGTAAACTCATAATTTTAGATTTTAAGAGATTAAGAGCTTTTTTTTTTCTTTTTTTTAAAAATTTTAAAATTAACAGTTTTTTAGATTTTAAAACTAAGCGTTTTTAGATTTTGGAATTAAGGACTTTTAAATGATATAGTATATGTGTCATTTTAGAATTCAGGATTTTTTAAGTAATAGAGTATTTGAAACATTTTATTTTTAAAGTGAGACAATATCTTATAAACTCAAATGTATATAGTGCTCAGGAGGATACTAAGTCCGATTTTATAGATTTTAATTCAAGGTGATGGAATTGTGATATTCTGATTAACGGATGTATGTTGTGTACATAGTTTTATCAATCTGGATTATGGATATATGAATGTATTAGGTGACAAAGATCACTGATCTTCAATATTGGAGGTGAAGAAAGAACAGAACAGAACAGTGGCAATCGTCGTGTTAATCTAGTTACAAACCCAGTGATAATTATGACATGAAATTTTCCATATCGTCCCTCGTATCAGCCCTCGACCCATATCAGCCCTTCAGCTTCGCTGTCGGGATTGATATGGGAGTCTCGGGTTGATACCAGGGCCGATATGGAAAATGTCATGTAATAATCTTTTATTATTGTACTTCAAGTGTTTTGACGGCTGTCGGTTAGCTTCTATAATTTTTCGATTGTGTTTTTCTGATTACTTTCATTAACATAATTGTCAAATTTTTCTTTAATATCTTTTGAACTTTATGAAAAGATTAAATTTGATTATTTTCAAATTCTGTATGGTCTAATTATAATTTATTAAAATGTTGTTGCATATGATACCACCGGAGTTATATCATGCGTGTACCGGACTTAGTTCTATTTGTTTTCGGAACACCTTGGAATGTTTCCTTCATCTTATAAAAAGCACTAATATAGAATAAGTTCCCGCTAAATTTACGAACCATGTCAACAATGAGCAATATTTCAGATGAATTTAAAGAAAAATGGTAAAATATTTAAAATTGAATATTTCTCTAAGCATAAAATAATGAAAAGTGGGACATCTTTTAAAAAAAAAACTACAGATCTTAGATAGTAGAAGTAGAGAGAGAGAATTTTCATTTATCGAGGAGCACTCGCATGACCTTGTTGGCTATCAACGTATGTTACTTTATGCATGGATAGTAATATAAATAAGGCCATGTGGATCTCTAGCAACATTCCTACACACTTGCACTTGTTTCTAATATGAGACAGGTGCTACCTGTACTGTAGTGCCAGCGAAGCAAAATCCACATTATTTAATATCAGTGTGAAGGTTGTAGACAAATGCTTCACTCTCCACATCACAAAGAAACGCAAAACAACTGAATATGATTATAAGCTGCATGATCAGAAGCTAGAAGTAGCGAAAGACAGCAAATACTTTGGCGTCACCATCAGCACCGACCTAAGCTGGAATTCCCACATCAACAACATCTATGCAAAAGCAAACTGCACCATCAGTTTCCTAAGACGCAACATCCACTCATGTCCAAAGGAAGTAAAAAGGAACGCTTATACCACCCTCGTCCGTCCATCAGTTTAATATGCTAGTGCTGTGTGGGACCCTTACACAAGAAATCAGATTAACCAACTAGAACAAGTACAACGGAGAGCTGCCAGATTTGTAAATAATAACTTTTACAATAGAGAACCTGGAGCCGTAACAGCAATGTTAAGTGAACTCAGTTGGGAAACATTAGAGCAGAGACGAGCTAAGACAGGGCCGTCCTCATGTATAAGATCATAAACAATTTAGTAGATATACCATCACACACACTACTTATACCACCCGATGGAAGAACCCGAGGAACTACTGTATATAGAGTAATCTACACCCGAATTGACGCTTATAAATACTCCTTCTTTCAGCGTACCATACTCACCTGGAGTCACATACCTCAAGAACTTAGACTGGTCCTTACCATCGACCAGTTCCGAGCAGGACTTGGGTCTGTCACTCTCCCAGTGCAGTCCCAAGTGTAAATAACAGTCAGTTTTTAATTGTATATAGGATTGGTTTTTACCTGTACAGTTTGGTCATGCTCGGAGTATCAACACTCAAGTATGAGTACACTCCTGACGGGAAGAAGAAGAAGGAGAATGAAACAAGTGCCTGTGTTCCTACACATGCACTTCAAATTTTATCAATTAAAAAAATCAGTTGCTCTTATATTGATATCGGTTATCTTTACTATCAATGCATATAAAAATTCCTTGCACCCACAGATCTAATCTCGTTAAGATAAGGATTCAGAAGATATTTTCTGTCTGCTAGGATGAAGAACAGACAGAAAATTTCTTCGGAATCCTAATCTCAACGAGATTACTACAGATCATTCCAACTCATAGTAGCTAGAATGGTAGAGTAGTTGTTATTGAATAATGTTTATGATGTTATTACGACATTGGCCGAAGAGCAAATCCTGAATAATTACACAGACTTGAACTAGTATAATACCTCATTGTTTACCTTCTTAAAATATAGGGTTTGGGCGTATTTCATGCGATGATTGATACTGGCCGTTGTGGACATGTTGTTCTACTCTAACACATTATCCAGATTCCAAGCCAATACAGTTCTTTCCAATCATGTCAATTCCGACCACGTTCCGTCTTTTTCGTGTCTAGACGTCTGAAAGGTAAGGCAGACGACTTGCAGTGTTTACGCTATTACTGTGACGATGGCAGCATATCATAGTGTAGATGCGGTAGATTATAAGTAATTGTAATATGGAGATGCCAAGGAAACGGCTGAATAAATACAGGTGTTCGGTACCCCACTATCTGTCTGATATCAGAAATATATAAAGGCAGATCGTTTTCCTTTCATGATGCTGACAGCAGCAAATAAAGAAAGAAAACAAATTTAATTTTAAAGAAGTAATTGTCTCTGCATTGAAGTCTTTGATACAAATAAAATAATTTAATTGATATCTGTCTTGTACAGAAAATGTTAAGATTTTTTTTAAGTTGAGGATCGAACGTTAAAACGGTGCATATCGATTGGAGTTTTTGTTGTGTACATTGACAACGGAAGTCCAGTGCTTTACATACCAGCAAAATCACGTGATCTGGCAGACGAAAATAACAAAATTTTGACGGAATGGAAATGATTCGAAACAACCGTATTAGTCTTTGCTCTCACTCCTTAGACCTTAATGCTGCTTGCTTAGTGGAAAAGCAACAAATACCAATCTTATTGCCTTTATTTTGACCCGATTGGGGCTCGAATAAATGATCTGTTGACCTGGGCTCAAACACGTTTTGTCTACCCTGGCTCAAGCATATGATCTGTTGACTGTGGCTCAAACACATGATCTGTCATTCTTGTTTATGTTTGGTTCAGTTTTTGGTGTTTTACACCACTTTCAACAATATTTCAGTTATATCTAGGCGGTCAGTGTTATTGGTGGAGGAAACCGAGTACCCAGAGAAAACCACCAACCTGCCGTAAGTCACTGACAAACTTTAACACAATGTTGCATCAAGTATATTTTTTATTGTTATGATTAGTTATATTATGTACCATTATTTATTAAGCTTTTTATTTTCTATATGTTGATTGGTTTTTGGGATGAACATTTTCCCGTTGTATGTCATTTCCAAGCGGGATTTGATTGCTTCCCCTGTTGAACCTCTCCTTACTATTACTTTACTAATTTGTATACGATGGAAAATTCATTTTTAATGCAAATGGGGAAAAAATGTCTTGACAGTGAAAAATCTAGTAAGATTTCTAAATTTGATCTTTTTTTCAGTGACATGAATGGTCCAAGTACAAAGAGGTCAGACTACCTAGATTGGCCCGATTATTTCATGGCCATTGCCTTTCTATCTGCACAGAGGAGCAAGGATCCAAGAACACAGGTCATATTTATACAGTCATCGACTTTAGCAGTGGTCCGGTGGCCCATGGCCAGTGAAAATTGATTCGGACCAGTGCCAATTTGTTTTCAATAGAATCTATATAAGTATTCTAATTTTGAAGTTTTCGGACCAGTAAATTCGAAAGTCTAATTTTGAAGACTGTTTATATGGGTTTTTGTTTTTGTGAAAGTAAACAGATTCTCTGTGATGGAAAAATAATTAAAATAAGATGTTGGATTTAAAAGGAAAAAATTGTGGCGATAAACTAACAACATCAAACAACATCCTCTTTGATGTTATGTCAAGTAACCTTTCCTTCATCTTAGACCGTCTAATCATGCATTGAGACAGTTAAACCATAAACTAGTCGAACAACATTTTTAATACCTCAAGTTTGAATAGGCCCTTCGCTAATTGGTGGATTGAAAATATGACCTATTATGAGGTAACCACATTAATATGATGTACATGTAGTTATATTTTATTACCGGTATATACATGTAGCTGAATAAAAAAATACAACAAACACAACGTAGCACCAAATGGGATAATGAATAAAACGTTTTCTCTCAGAAAATACAAACTTGATTGAACCCAAACAATACATGGATAACCTAGTCAAGTGATCCTCTAGTTATTAAAAGGTCTGTCTCATCAGACTATACTGTTTTTCATTCTGTAGTCAAGTGATCCTCTAGTTATTAAAAGGTCTGTCTCATCAGACTATACTGTTTTTCATTCTGTAGTCAAGTGATCCTCTAGTTATTAAAAGGTCTGTTTCATCAGACTATACTGTTTTTCATTCTGTAGTCAAGTGATCCTCTAGTTATTAAAAGTTCTGTTTCATCAGACTATACTGTTGTTCACTCTGTAGTCAAGTGATCCTCTAGTTATTAAAAGGTCTGTCTCATCAGACTATACTGTTGTTCATTCTGTAGTCAAGTGATCCTCTAGTTATTAAAAGGTCTGTCTCATCAGACTATACTGTTGTTCATTCTGTAGTCAAGTGATCCTCTAGTTATTAAAAAGTCTGTTTCATCAGACTAATACTGTTGTTCACTCTGTAGTCAAGTGATCCTCTAGTTATTAAAAGGTCTGTCTCATCAGACTATACTGTTGTTCATTCTGTAGTCAAGTGATCCTCTAGTTATTAAAAAGTCTGTTTCATCAGACTATACTGTTGTTCATTCTGTAGTCAAGTGATCCTCTAGTTATTAAAAGGTCTGTTTCATCAGACTAATACTGTTGTTCACTCTGTAGTCAAGTGATCCTCTAGTTATTAAAAAGTCTGTTTCATCAGACTATACTATTGTTCATTCTGTAGTCAAGTGATCCTCTAGTTATTAAAAGGTCTGTCTCATCAGACTATACTGTTGTTCATTCTGTAGTCAAGTGATCCTCTAGTTATTAAAAGGTCTGTTTCATCAGACTAATACTGTTGTTCATTCTGTTGTCAAGTGATCCTCTAGTTATTAAAAAGTCTGTTTCATCAGACTATACTATTGTTCATTCTGTAGTCAAGTGATCCTCTAGTTATTAAAAAGTCTGTTTCATCAGACTATACTGTTGTTCATTCTGTAGTCAAGTGATCCTCTAGTTATTAAAAGGTCTGTTTCATCAGACTATACTGTTGTTCATTCTGTAGTCAAGTGATCCTCTAGTTATTAAAAGGTCTGTTTCATCAGACTAATACTGTTGTTCATTCTGTAGTCAAGTGATCCTCTAGTTATTAAAAGGTCTGTTTCATCAGACTATACTATTGTTCATTCTGTAGTCAAGTGATCCTCTAGTTATTAAAAGGTCTGTTTCATCAGACTATACTGTTGTTCATTCTGTACAGGCTTGTAATACCCTACTTTTATAATGGCCGTTTTCTCATCTCATTGGATGCCACCAATTTCTATTTTGTAAGTACATTTTTGTCACTAAAAGATGGGTGGCATTGGTAACATAATGATGTAAAAGAAAATCTCACCAAAGAATTTTAGCAAGAAGTGATTCTGAAAATGAGTCTAGTTTGATATGATATTTTAACATTTTATATTTTATATGTAGGTTGGTGCTTGTATTGTAAATGAAGAGAAGAAGATTGTTGGTATTGGTTACAATGGTATGCCTATTGGTTGCCATGACGACTTAATGCCATGGGGAAGAGAAAATGAAAATCTTTTACTGACTAAACAACTATATGGTAAAATTATTAAAACTTTTAAACTTATGATTTAATTCCATGAGGAAGAGAACATATAAATCTTTAAGACTTTAAACAACTGTACAACTTGATGGTAAAATTACTTGAATTTTACTTTTTATTTACTTCCAACATGTCCAAGTATGCAAATCTATATTGTAAATTTGGAAATTTCAAGACAGTCGAAATTTAATATCCCCTTTTCTTCTAGGAATTCCATGATAAAAGAATAATGTTGTTGTATTACAATTTTTATGTTATGTGTAAGATTTGTGATGTTCAGATCAATTTGAGAGTACCATTTTTAAAATCATTGGCGAAAACAACATATAAATGATTGTTTTAGTATGTGTGCTGATAAAATACAACTTTATTTAGCACTTTACTTTTAACGAGCATATTTTAAACTTCAACTATTAGAGCAATCCTAGTCAGAAGAAAATATTTAGTAATTATTGCCACAGATCTTTGATCATCGGTCCTGACAATTACATTCATTCCCATAACTATCCATTTCATATTCTTACAGGGGAAGACGTGGCCGTGATCGTATGGTAGTTGGATTTACAACTACATATGCAATCAATGCCTATCACCACTGATGTTGCGAGTTCGAATCCCGATATGTGATAAAGTTTGTCAATGACTTGCGACAGGTCAGTGGTTTTCTCCGGGTCATCCAGTTAATAAAACTGACCACCACGATATAACTGAAACATTGTTGAAAGTGGCATTAAGCACCATAAAACCAACCAACCAACCATATTTTTACACTAGTCTTTTTTCTTTTATTGGAATCTGACCATATTTGGTATGATGTCTTGATATAAGGCCAACAAAAAATATATGTGTATTTACTGTCAAAAAAATCTAGGGTCGGTCGGTCGGGATTAATTTTTTGCGGTATTTCATTTCCGAAATTACCGGTAAAATGACGAATTATGCAGTTTTTCTACCTTCTTTGCTCTCAATTTCAACAAAAAGCTAGCAGTTGAATCAATAAAACATTGCTGCTGGTTAAACAACAAAAATGGTTATCCGAATTCTGTGTAAAAATTCATAGGGTCGCTAGCAAAAATTAGGGTAGGTCGGGTGACCGTAAACACACATATTTTTTTTTTTGGCCTAATGCTAATAATTTCTGACTTTTCTATAAATTTTAGAAGTTAAATTGAAAACCAGATTACAGATTCTTTGATTTTTTTGGTGATACACTGACATCTTTCGACAGCTCTTTCATTCATCTTGAACCATCCAATCATACGCAAGACAGTTAAATATGTTGACCAATTGAACAATAGCTCTCAACATTTTGCTCGGTTTTGATACTGGTGAGCTCATCTCTAATTGGTCAGTTGAAAATATAAACGCTGTCGCGACCCCATACAGTTAAATGTTAGTGTATCGTCAAAAAATTAAAATTGATGTAACAAACGTCTACCTGTAATTCCAATTAAATTGCCATTAAAATATATTTTAAGAAACCATGATATGATTAAATGGATATCATATCATTTATTACGTCTGCCATTTAAAGTAGCAATCATATGACTCTACCTTTATAATGTATAAATCAGTGTTTCCAAATTGATGTTTTTATTTAGTCTCGGCTATAGTATAGTTATAATGGTCACTTTATATATTTTCAGTGTGCCATGCAGAGTTAAATGCTGTGTTAAATAAGAACTCTGCTGACGTAAAGAACTGTACAATCTATGTAGCATTATTTCCGTGTAATGAATGTGCTAAAGTGGTCATACAGTCAGGGATCAAAGAAGTTGTTTATTATTCTGATAAGTATCATGACAAACTAGAGTTTATAGCTTCCAGGAGAATGATGGATTTGGCAGGAATCATATACAGGTTTGTTTACTATATACATATCACCATAGCTCAGAGTTTATAGGTAGCATAGTATTATTAGCTCACCTTGCCAAAGGCAATGTGAGCTTTTGCCATCACTTGGTGTCCGTCGTCCATTAATTTTTCACATTTTAATCTTCTCCTCTGAAACCCCTCAGCCAAATGAACTGAAACTTGGTAGGGAGCATCTATGGAAGGTCTTCTATAAAAATTGCTCATTTCGTCCTGATCCATTAACAAACATGGCCGCCATAGGCAATTCTTGTTTCTGATTGGCTGATTTTTAAAAATTTTTCTCCTATGAAACCGCTTGGCCAAATGAACCGAAACTTGGTAGGAAGCATCTATGGAAGGTCCTCTCTAAAGATTGCACATTTTGTCCCGATCCATTAACAAACATGGCCGCCACAGGCAATTCTTGTTTCTGATTGGTCGATTTAAAAAATCTTCTCCTCTGAAACCACTTGGGCAAATAAACCGAAACTTGGTAGGAATCATCTATGGAAGGTCCGCTCTAAAGAGTGCACATTTTGTTATGATTTATTACTAAACATGGCCACCACAGGCAGTTCTTGTTTCTGATTTGCCGATTTTTTTAAATCTTCTCCTCTGAAACCGCTTGGCCAAATGAACCGAAATTTGGTAGGAAGCATCTATGGAATGTCCTCTGAAGATTGCTCATTTCGTCCCGATCGGTTAACAAACATTGCTACCACCGAAACTTGGTAGGAATCATCTATGGAATGTCCTCTATGAAGATTGCTCATTTCGTCCCAATTGGTTAGCAAACATGGCTACCACCGAAACTTGGTAGGAAGCATCTATGGAATGTCCTCTATGAAGATTGCTCATTTCGTCCCGATCGGTTAGCAAACATGGCCACCACATGCAATTCTTGCTTCTGATTGGTTGATTTCTAAAAAATCTTCTCCTTTGAAACTGCTTAGCCATATGAACCGAAACTTGGTAGGAAGCAACTACATGTATGGAAGGTTCTGTATTAAGTTTCCTCAAAGCAGAATGAAAGGTGAGCGACACAGGCTCAGCCTACTGAGCCTCTAGTTTTAGTAACCAGGAAACCAGTTGATAGTTTTGTGTACACTACATTAAGGTTAACATTGATTGGTTGGTTGGTTTATGGTGTTTAACGCCACTTTCAACAATATTTCAGTTATATCGTGGCGGACAGTTTTATTGATGGAGGAAACCGGAGTACCCCAGAGAAAACCACCGACCTGTTGCAAGTCACTGACAAATTGTATCACATAATGTTGTATCGAGTACACCTCGCCATGAATGGGTTCGAACTCACAACTTTAGTGGTGATAGGCACTGATTGCACAGGTAGTTGTAAATCTAACTACCATACGATAATGACCACGGCGGCACCCAAGTTGACATTGAATTATAAAGGATGGCTATTGATTGGATCATACATCAAATGAACATGTTATATTTTTTCAAACTTCTGAAATAGGAAGAAATTAAGACGTATTTTTAAAAATTAATTTTTTTCTCATTAATTTATCTAGAAGTATATATTAAAGATAGGGTTCATACACGCTATTCAAACTGGTAGGAAAATGGCCACCAGTATGTTTGTCTGTGATTTTTGGATAACTGAATGCGAGTACTTCAGTAACTTGTCATTATATAAACAAAATGTATGTCCAGTCCATGTCTTTCTTTTCTCATTTCTGTGGTAGTACTGTATATGGTCTTTTTTGGATTGATGTAAAGCCATGCAGGTTTTTAATTGTTTATTTTTATTTATCAAAAAGAAGGATTGGGATCGTATAAATCTGCAATGGAAACCCTACAATATTGCTGTTTGGCCTCATTGTGATATATATGTAGATTAAGATTCGTACAGATGATTATTGAGGACTGAGTGCTGAGTAATCCCTTTTGGGATTCGAAGCCAGAGTTGTTTTCTGATATTGCCTGCCTCCGAATCCCTTATCAACCATGCATAGTTCTATTCGGGAATTTTTTTTCAGGTACCCCCGCCTCGAACCGGCGTGTATTACGCCTGTACCTCAATGTCGTGCCAACCGGCGCTGGAGTATTGAAAAGTAGACATATTTTGCTGCATAAAAATGTAAATAGAATCATGATCACCTTCCTATGACGCCAGCTACAGCTCATCATTCCCAGCTGCCACTTCAGATCCATTGAATGTGACCATTCTTACTTGTTTTAAAAGTATGTCACGTGATCGCTTTTTCCACGAATTACGTGATATAGTCTATTCCATGCATCTGATTTATCTGTATTGAAGCATTCTTTTCTTTTTTGCCAGAATTTTTGTGCTCATTTGGGTCACATCCAAGATGAAGGCTTATACACAAGATACAGAAGTGTAGCTGGAGTCACTGAATTGTCAAATACATTTTGTACTAGTAAATTTCCGATTTGTAAATATGGTCTGCAGGCTTTCATCTCTAGTTTGTATTTTCAACTTATTTATACATGAAAGGGTCGGAAATCTTTCTTCTTATAATTATTTTTTATAAAAAGAAAGATATGGGGTAAAGGTCAATGAGACAACCCTAGAACAAGCTAAATAAATGGAGGTCACCACAGTCTTCAACTATGAGCACACTGGAGCTCCTAGCCCCCCCCCAAATCATATAAAATATAAAACATTCTCCAACATTACCAAAATACTGATTATATCTACTTTAGGTGGAAAATTTTCTTTGCAATTGCAAAGGTATTGAAATTAATCTGAATATATACAATACAAGAATTAACAGAAGAAGTTCCTCGTGTAAAAAGAAAAGAATGCTTCAATACCGATAAATCAGATGTATGGAATAGACTATACCACGTAATTCGTGGAAAAAGAGATCACGTGACATGCTTTCAAAACAAGTAAAAATGGTGACATTCAATGGATCTGAAGCGGCGGCTGGAAATGATGAGCTATATATGGCATCATAGGAAGGTGATCATGATTCTATTTACATTTTTATGCAGCAAAATATGTCTACTTTTGAATACTCCAGTACCGGTTGGCACAACATTGAGGTGCAGGCGTAATTCACGCCGGTTCGAGGCGGGGGTACCTGAAAAAAAAATTCTGAATAGAACTATGCATAGTTGATAAGGGATTCGGAGGCAGGGTATATCAGAAAACAACTCTGGCTTCGAATCCCAAAAGGAATTAAGTGCTGAGGTGTAAACATTAAAATAGGCTTCAATGAGGGGAAAAAATACATGTACATAAAACAAGTACAAATGGCATAACTCTGAAATGGAAATATAATTTTATTTGGTAGAGATGCCGACTTATCGTTATTTTGGCCGCCATTTTGTTTTCCGGTAGCTGCTTTTACATGAAAATGCAATATTTTGATATCAATTTTTTACAGATAAAACTATATAAAGATATAATTTTTTTACATTAATTAATTATCTAAACATTGTTTAAAATCTTTAAAAAAATTGTTTCTTTTGATATGGAATCGTTTAGATATAACGTGTTCGAATCGGAATCGCTGTTTTCGGAATTTTACATTCGCGGCACGGTTTTTTTCACCAAGGTCCCCCTTTTCAATGCCTTGCCCGGCATGTTCCTGACGTTATATAGTTCCATAATTATTATCCAATTAAAGTGCAGATTCGTAGCTTGCACATGGTCACAGTCGCTTCCGTTTTCCTGCGCATGCTAAATGGGAAATGGTCTTCTGAAAAGTTTTAAGATGAACAATTCAGTGAAAAATTTGGAGTAGCGTTCTCCGATGGCGATATTTGTATTTTTCATTATAATATCACCATAGGAAACATGCCAACTCAACCCTATTAGATCGAGAACACGGCTGATTTTTCGTATTTAAAACACCCCTGAAGCTAAACATCATGTCTGAAGAAGAACGTCGCACGTCATCACTGGAAGTGGAAAATATTTGTAACGTCAACGACGCTGACACAGCTGTTAATGTGTTATCGTAGCCGTAGGTATGTATAAACCTTGATCTCAATGTTTTAAACGTACGATTTATTTTTTGCATTGCTTCTTTTTAAGTAGTTTATGAAAAACTTCTTGTCAATTTATAAATACTTCCAACTTACGTTCAAAACAAAAGACGAAAAGTAAACAAACCGAAAAAAAGGGGGGGGGTGTAAATAGAGATGAAAGTTTTCCTCTTTTCTCTAAGGAAAATATTTGGAAATAAAATGTTTCAAGCTTGGTCCAAACAGCTAGAAAATGAGGGTATGTCTGAGCACTAGAAATTAGGAGTTTCCGCTTTTTCATCAGTCAATACAGTCTACAACACTTTCTTCTATGTGTACATAATATTTGTTTTTTATTTTATAGTCTTCACTCTTCAGAAAGTTAATTCTATTCATATTCTGGGTGGTGTACTGTGACAACTTTTCAAAAGCTTTGTTTTTGTTTATATATATTCAAAGCTTTTTTTTTAAAGTTGGTACATGAATTTGAGCTTTTAAAACAGACATTTTGGTTAGATGTGAGAAGAAATATTCTGCTCTATTATCTTCAGGTTGGAGGGTATAGTGCGGAAAACGTCATACATAATGCAATGGAAAACGAAACTGAAACCCAAGTCAATACAAGTTTTAATCAAGCAATATCAAATTTTACGGAATGTCAGGTGACAGCATGATAGCCAATAAAATTGCTTAAATAAAATCATTATGTAATAAATATATATATATATATATGGGTCAGTGTAATGGTTGCTAACTACAGATAAGAAGAAAAGTGGTTTTTTTCTTTGTCTTTTGCATGGGATGATGAATTCGTGGCCAGAATAACAAGATGTGACAAGTGACATTAAAACCAATACATCAAACTATTTATCATTTACTTTATTGATAAGCCATGGTACTTTTAAGGAAAAATAGATAAGACCAATGAACAAAAATACCAGTGTTTCTACTAATATTCTCGAAAAGGGGAAGGTAGTATAAGTAGACAAAACATATATAATATATTTTTACCTACATTGTAGGTTATACAGAACAAGGATCTGACTTTAACTTTGTCCAAAAATGTCAATAAAAACTTGAGACACGAAAAGTTGGGGTCAATACTAAAAATTTGAAACACTGGTAAATTTTTTTGCTTAAATACATTGTGAATTTATATTTATTAAAATAGTAGTTATGAAATGATAATATGTAGTTAGAACTGTTTCTTTGTGGTCCCTTCTGGTTTTTTTTCCAGTTCACCTGACAGTATGCTTTGCTGGTCAAAGACATGTGATCCAAGCTGGCCTTGGGATATTACCTGAACTTAGGACTGCAGGATAATTTACAGCTGAGTCCATAATTTATATCATAATTAAATATTCAATAAAGAGATGAAAAATGTTGCTGGCCAACATTTTGTCTTTATTAGTTGTTATGGTTCATTACTAATACACTATGTTGAAAATTTCATTAATATTTTTCTTTGCAGATGATTGGGAGTTCTGGTCTCTATTGAAGAATAATTTATTATATATTTAGTTTTACATGTAGCTGGACTTATTCAGACCACAATACATGTGACAATAGATGATGTATTTAAAAAATACACCAGATATTTCCTAAATAATAAATGAATGAACTTAATATTTTGTTGTTGTTTTCATTGAACATGTTTTAAGAAGCAAATTAGAATAGTAATGAGCAAGACTGAAACTTTGACATGGAGTCTGAGAGTTGGGTTATGGTGTTTAATGCCACTTTCATTTTCAACAATATTTCAGTTATATTGTGGTGGTCACTTTTATTGGTGGCGTAAACCAGAGTACCTGGAGAAAACCACATACCTGTTGCAAGTCACTGACGAATTTTATCACACAATAATGTGGTATCAAGTACACCTTAAGTTACCATGAGCGGGATTCGAACGGCATGGAGAGTAAGACTGAAACAAATTTACTTGCTCAAATTGCAATCAAGGGAAACCTGAATATAAACAGCATCCTATATAAACAACATCAACTTTATTTTAAATAAAGTTCCATATGTAGCCTTTCGTAGGAAATGTGTAAAGCGTGCAAATAATATCCATCTATTTTAAACACAAGCTGGTCTTAAGGAAGTTTAGTTTAGAGGTGTTTCACTATCATGCTTGTTGGGTGATTGTTGCATATAACATCATTTTCAGCAATTGTACAGCTACATCATGATAGCAAGACATTGAGGTAGGAAAGCAAAAACACCTACAAATGTATATACATGTATATATATATATCAAGCTGACCAGTTAAACTTTCGGCAAGTGGTAGTACTAGGTGTCTGGAATCTTCACCCCATGGGGGATTACATATTGGAATGAAAAGTATTCAGTTTAATTTATTAGTTACTTGAGGTTATAGATTATTAAAATATCTTTAATTTGATACCTTGATGATCAAATTCTGACTAGAAACAATAGAGTAATCATAAAAAACGTAAATTTGAGCAACGAATTTTAAAGCAATGGTAGCCATTTTTTTTTCAAAATGGTCACCAATATGACAATTATTCCTTAATAAAATGCTAAAACAAATAAGAGGTCATTGGTACAAATCTCCATATCCATTTTTTCAGTGATATTAATTATATTGATAAAAAAAATTATCAAATTATCTTGGAACAGGTTCCCTGTTTGATGAATTTTATGCAAAAATGGCGGCCATTTTGAACAAAATGGCTGCCATTTCTTGCGTCGACAAAAAAACCATCACGTCCAACAGAACGTGCACAACACTGTGGTATTACCTTCAAAATTTTGTGCGGATATCATTTTTAGTTTAGGAAATATGAAGCTTTTTGTGTCATTTTCCCATATAACTGCTGTGAAACGGTGCCATTCTCAAATAGTGTTGAACACTAATTGCACACCCACCTTTATGGATTCATAATTCCACAAAAAGATGTAAAAGGTGATTCATATGTTATAATTGCACACAAAACAAGTATTTCTACACACAATTTCTTCTATTATGATGTCAGATAAGTTATTTTCTGACAAAATTATGGCAATGTGAGCCATATGGACCTTTCGGTCAAGATCAAAAGTGGCTCCGCCATACATTTTGGACAGTAAAACAAATAGCAAATATTACTTCAAGCATGTTCAGTTTCATTTTTCTGACAGAATAATCTATGGGAAAAAACAAAAGTAGAGACATTATCTGCTGTTTACACAAAAAATCAGAACTCTAAAACAGTCATTAAAACCATTATTGATGGCGGCCATCTTTGGAAAATTATCGACCAAAAATAGGCAATTTCAGATGCTCATAACTTTTGAACCCTTCATCCGATTTTTACAAATGAAGGCTCAAAGTTCTTCTTAGATTGAGCTCTATCTAATGGTTCAAAAACAGCAAGCATCCCCTGTAATTGATTTTTGACTGGCATCTCTATATTTGGCATTTTAGTTATGTGATAGGTTGACCCCTTGTCCTGTTGTTTGTAAACACAGAGTTAGTTCCCCTTTTCTCAAAGTGCACTGGACTTCTGTGACATATATCCCGTCTAGAACCTGAATAACATATAATATTTACTTAATATTTAGGAAACGGTATGAAGGGGGTCAAATTGGGACCTGCTATCAAAATTTTTAACGTTTGGAAATCAAGATTCGTACTTGGAACTGGTGGATACCTAGATCATGTCGATCCTGGCTTGGCAATGTTGTAGAATACTTTTATGAAAAGAAGAGTACCAAAGGGGCAATCAGAATCCATATATCGAAGAAGAACAGACAACACAATGACCAAAAGAAAAAGTACAAAAGGACAAACAACGATCTACAAAACATACATATAAAACTAAAGATTGAGTAACATGAACCCCACTAAAAACTGGGCGTGAGCTCAGGTGCTCCGGAAGGGTAAGCAGTTCCTTCAGTGAAAATTGATATTAAAAGGATTTAAAAGGATCTTCAAACTGTTTTGACGGCAGTATAGAGTATTTTTTGTTTTTCATTTTATTGAATTGAGAGCATACTTTAATATTGTACTCTATCAATATTTCAGACAACACATACTTTAATATTGTACTCTATCATATATTTCAGACAACACATACTTTAATATTGTACTCTATCATATATTTCAGACAACACATACTTTAATATTGTACTCTATCATATATTTCAGACAACACATACTTTAATATTGTACTCTATCATATATTTCAGACAACACATACTTTAATATTGTACTCTATCATATATTTCAGACAACACATACTTTAATATTGTACTCTATCATATATTTCAGACAACACATACTTTAATATTGTACTCTATCATATATTTCAGACAACACATACTTTAATATTGTACTCTATCATATATTTCAGAAAACACATACTTTAATATTGTACTCTATCATATATTTCAGACAACACATACTTTAATATTGTACTCTATCATATATTTCAGACAACACATACTTTAATATTGTACTCTATCATATATTTCAGACAACACATACTTTAATATTGTACTCTATCATATATTTAAGACAACACATACTTTAATATTGTACTCTATCATATATTTCAAACAACACATACTTTAATATTGTACTCTATCATATATTTCAGACAACACATACTTTAATATTGTACTATATCATATATTTCAGACAACACATACTTTAATATTGTACTATATCATATATTTCAGACAACACATTCCTAAGAAGACCCAGATATTGATAGATTTTAGTGTAATAGAGAATATGACACAAGAAGTTAAAGATGTGTTGAATACAAAATAAAAACGATATGATATAGATAGGTGCTAAAAAAAAACCAATCATTGTTTACATGTATGAACATGTGATAAAGAATGAATGATATTGTTTCTAGTGGTTCAGCAATGCCATGTTTATGATTTGTTATCTACTTTGCATTGAATAAATTAATAAGCCAAGTCAGTAGTGTATAATAAATGATTAAGTCAGTAGTTAATAATTTTACAAAAAGTTACTGGGGTATGTAGCATTGCTTACTAATAACCAGAAGAATAAATCACATGTATAAAGTCATGTGACCAGAAGAAGTAATCACATGTATAAAGTCATGTGACCAGAAGAAGGAATCACATGTATAGTCATGTTACCAGAAGAAGTAATCGCATGTATAAAGTCATGTGACCAGAAGGAGTAATCACATGTACAAAGTCATGTGACCAGAAGAAGGAATCACACATAGCACATTTAAATTCAGTAGACAGGACAAGACATTACCATAAAGTCTTGTAACATTGCTCCCTCCAGACCAGAAAAAAGATCACACACTTTGTTATGATATTTAGGTAGAAATATGTTTGGAGGAGTTACTACTGCCTTTTATGACTTGAATGTGCACCTAATTACACAATCTTGTACAATTGTTATAGGTTTATGGTGTTTAATGCCACTTTCAACAATATTTCAGTTATATCGTGGTGGTCAGTTTTATAGGTTGAGGAAACTGGTGAAAACAACCGACCTGCCTCAAGTCACTGACAAACTTGATCACATAATGCTGTATCGAGTGCACCCCACCTGAGTGGGATTCAAACTTTAGTGGTGATCGGTACTGATTGCATAGGTAGTTATAAATCTAACTACCATACTATCACGACCACAAAGGCCCCTTGTTCAATTGACATCATCCGTGTTCTGGTATTTGGTTGTACCATTTTGATTTCCAATTTTTAATCCACTGATTTAACATCAACAAATGATGAGGTAAACAACATTGGTTGTTAAGCACTGCGATTATTTGTGATTGAAGAGTGACACTCCTTTATATACCCGTTAACGCTTGTTCCTCTTTCTTTAAAAAAAAATATGATCTATGACAAGTAGACAATCAAATTAATCTTCAAGACATTTTGTTGTGTGAAGTGACAGCATCAGTGGTGTAATGGTTAGCATGTTCATCTTGTTGCTTCTTGGCAGCATTAAAGAGAAAGAGCAAAGACTGGTTGGCACGAAATCAGAATAATGTGTCTGAGTGGGGCCACATGTTTATCCGTGGACTGTTGTTTCAGTGAGCTAGCACTATAAAAAATCTAACTACGTGTGTAGGTTTAGAACAAAGCAGACCTCATCATCATCTCATTGAAAATTAACATGTTCTCGCCATGGTATAGCTGAAAAATTTCTGAGTTGGTGTTGAACAACAATCACTCAATCATTCACTCTAGTGTGATGTTGGGCAGATATTTTTAACATATAATATTTTAGATTTATTAACAAAAAGCTGTACACTCGGATATGGTTTATTCTGCCTATGTGATTTCTGTGCTTAAATATCATTTATATTTAGGTGCTAATTTTAAGAAGTTCAGAGTTAAGTACCCTTTCAAAAAAGTTATTTTCAAACAAAGTTAAAATTGAAAAATGAAGAATGAAAATATAGATATACTGATTAGAAGACTATTCAGTGTCAGTTGATTATGTAATCAGTATGTCAGACATACTGATTACATATTGTCTGAGAAACGGGAATATCATGGTGTGAAAGCTGAATTTTTCTGATGAAGTATACATAACTCTGTTAATCTACACTATTTTATGAGCAGGTAACTGGAGCTTAATGTCTGAATTTGTATATATTATGTATGTAATCAAATTGATACACATAACTCCATTACAGTGTGTTGACAATACTAAAACTAATCACAATCTGGTCATTCCTCGCATTGATATTGTCAACGGGTTTGTAATAAGAGTTAACACGACCGGTGCCACTTATGGAGCAGGACAACATATACCGGGGTAGCTGTGTAGTGTTTGGTAGATCTGTAAAGCTACACCTTTACAACCAGACAACATATACCGGGGTAGCTGTGTAGTGTTTGGTAGATCTGTAAAGCTACACCTTTACAACCGGACAACATATACCGGGGTAGCTGGTAGTGTTTGGTAGATCTGTAAGGCTACACCTTTACAACCGGACAACATATACCGGGGTAGCTGTGTAGTGTTTGGTAGATCTGTAAAGCTACACCTTTACAACCGGACAACATATACCAGGGTAGCTGTGTAGTGTTTGGTAGATCTGTAAAGCTACACTTTTACAACCGGACAACATATCCAGGGTAACTGTGTAGTGTTTGGTAGATCTGGAAAGCTACACCTTTAAAACCGGACAACATATACCGGGGTAGCTGTGTAGTGTTTGGTAGATCTGGAAAGGTACACCTTTACAACCGGACAACATATACCGGGGTAACTGTGTAGTGTTTGGTAGATCTGGAAAGCTACACCTTTACAACCGGACAACATATACTGGGGTAGCTGTGTAATGTTTGGTAGATCTGGAAAGCTACACCTTTACTACGGACAACATATACCGCGGTAGCTGTGTAGTGTTTGGTAGATTTGGAAAGCTACACCTTTACAACCGGACAACATATGCCGGGGTAGCTGTGTAGTGTGGTAGATCTGGAAAGGTACACCTTTACAACCGGACAACATATACCGGGGTAGCTGTGTAGTGTTTGATAGATCTGGAAAGCTACACCTTTACGATGGACAACATATACTGGGGTAGCTGTGTAGTGTTTGGTAGATCTGGAAAGCTACACCTTTACAACCGGACAACATATACCGAGGTAGCTGTGTAGTGTTTGGTAGATCTGGAAAGCTACACCTTGACAACCGGACAACATATAACGGGGTAGCTGTGTAGTGTTTGATAGATCTGGAAAGCTACACCTTTACAACCGGACAACATATACCGGGGTAGCTGTGTAATGTTTGGTAGATCTGGAAAGCTACACCTTTACAGCCAGACAACATATCCAGGGTAACTGTGTAGTGTTTGGTAGATCTGGAAAGCTACACCTTTACAACAGGACAACATATACCGGGGTAGCTGGTAGTGTTTGGTAGATCTGTAAGGCTACACCTTTACAACTGGACAACATATACCGGTGTAGCTGTGTAGTGTTTGGTAGATCTGGAAAGCTACACCTTTACAACCGGACAACATATACCAGGGTAGCTGTGTAGTATTTGGTAGATCTGGAAAGCTACACCTTTACAACCGGACAACATATACCGGGTAGCTGTGTAGTGCTTGGTAGATCTGGAAAGCTACACCTTTACAACCGGACAACATATACCGGGGTAACTGTGTAGTGTTTGGTAGATCTGGAAAGCTACACCTTTACAACCGGACAACATATACCGGGGTAGCTGTGTAGTGTTTGGTAGATCTGTAAAGCTACACTTTTACAACCGGACAACATATCCAGGTTTACTGTGTAGTGTTTGGTAGATCTGGAAAGCTACACCTTTACAACAGGACAACATATACCGGGGTAGCTGGTAGTGTTTAGTAGATATGTAAGGCTACAACTTTACAACAGGACAATATATACCGGGGTAGCTGTGTAATGTTTGGTAGATCTGGAAAGCTACACCTTTACAACCGGACAACATATACCGGGGTAGCTGTGTAGTGTTTGGTAGATCTGTAAAGCTACACCTTTACAACCGGATAACATATACCAGGGTAGCTGTGTAGTGTTTGGTAGATCTGGAAAGCTACACCTTTACAACCGGACAACATATACCGCAGTAGCTGTGTAGTGCTTGGTAGATCTGGAAAGCTACACCTTTACAACCGGACAACATATACCGGGGTAACTGTGTAGTGTTTGGTAGATCTGGAAAGCTACACCTTTACAACCGGACAACATATACTGGGGTAGCTGTGTAATGTTTGGTAGATCTGGAAAGCTACACCTTTACAGCCGGACAACATATACCGGGGTAGCTGTGTAGTGTTTGGTAGATTTGGAAAGCTACACCTTTACAACCGGACAACATATGCCGGGGTAGCTGTGTAGTGTTTGGTAGATCTGGAAAGCTACACCTTTACAACCGGACAACATATACCGGGGTAGCTGTGTAGTGTTTGGTAGATCTGGAAGGCTACACCTTGACAACCGGACAACATATACCAGGGTAGCTGTGTAGTGTTTGATAGATCTGGAAAGCTACACCTTTACAACCAGACAACATATACCGGGGTAGCTGTGTAGTGTTTGGTAGATCTGGAAAGCTACACCTTTACAACCAGACAACATATACCGGGGTAGCTGTGTAGTGTTTGGTAGATCTGGAAAGCTACACCTTTACAACCAGACAACATATACCGGGGTAGCTGTTTAGTGTTTGGTAGATCTGTAAAGCTACACCTTTACAACCGGACAACATATACCAGGGTAGCTGTGTAGTGTTTGATAGATCTGGAAAGCTACACCTTTACAACCGGACAACATATACCGGGGTAGCTGTGCTGAATGTTTGGTAGATCTGGAAAGCTACACCTTTACAACCGGACAACATATACCGGGGTAGCTGTGTAGTGTTTGGTAGATCTAGAAAGCTACACCTTTACAACCGGACAACATATACCAGGGTAACTGTGTAGTGTTTGGTAGATCTAGAAAGCTACACCTTGACAACCGGACAACATATACTGGGGTAGCTGTGTAATGTTTGATAGATCTGGAAAGCTACACCTTTACAACCGGACAACATATACCGGGGTAGCTGTGTAGTGTTTGGTAGATTTGGAAAGCTACACCTTTACAACCGGACAACATATGCCGTGGTAGCTGTGTAGTGTTTGGTAGATCTGGAAAGGTACACCTTTACAACCGGACAACATATACCGGCGTAGCTGTGTAGTGTTTGATAGATCTGGAAAGCTACACCTTTACAACCGGACAACATATACCGGGGTAGCTGGTAGTGTTTGGTAGATCTGTAAAGCTACACCTTTACAACCGGACAACATATACCGGGGTAGCTCTGTAGTGTTTGGTAGATCTGTAAAGCTACACCTTTACAACCGGACAACATATACCAGGGTAGCTGTGTAGTGTTTGGTAGATCTGTAAAGCTACACCTTTACAACCGGACAACATATCCAGGGTAACTGTGTAGTGTTTGGTAGATCTGGAAAGCTACACCTTTACAACCGGACAACATATACCGGGGTAGCTGTGTAGTGTTTGGTAGATCTGGAAAGGTACATCTTTACAACCGGACAACATATACCGGGGTAACTGTGTAGTGTTTGGTAGATCTGGAAAGCTACACCTTTACAACCGGACAACATATACTGGGGTAGCTGTGTAATGTTTGGTAGATCTGGAAAGCTACACCTTTACAACGGACAACATATACCGCGGTAGCTGTGTAGTGTTTGGTAGATTTGGAAAGCTACACCTTTACAACCGGACAACATATGCCGGGGTAGCTGTGTAGTGTTTGGTAGATCTGGAAAGGTACACCTTTACAACCGGACAACATATACCGGGGTAGCTGTGTAGTGTTTGATAGATCTGGAAAGCTACACCTTTACGACGGACAACATATACCGGGGTAGCTGTGTAGTGTTTGGTAGATCTGGAAAGCTACACCTTTACAACCGGACAACATATACCGAGGTAGCTGTGTAGTGTTTGGTAGATCTGGAAAGCTACACCTTGACAACCGGACAACATATAACGGGGTAGCTGTGTAGTGTTTGATAGATCTGGAAAGCTACACCTTTACAACCGGACAACATATACTGGGGTAGCTGTGTAATGTTTGGTAGATCTGGAAAGCTACACCTTTACAACCAGACAACATATCCAGGGTAACTGTGTAGTGTTTGGTAGATCTGGAAAGCTACACCTTTACAACAGGACAACATATACCGGGGTAGCTGGTAGTGTTTAGTAGATCTGTAAGGCTACACCTTTACAACCGGACAACATATACCGGTGTAGCTGTGTAGTGTTTGGTAGATCTGGAAAGCTACACCTTTACAACCGGACAACATATACCAGGGTAGCTGTGTAGTGTTTGGTAGATCTGGAAAGCTACACCTTTACAACCGGACAACATATACCGGGTAGCTGTGTAGTGCTTGGTAGATCTGGAAAGCTACACCTTTACAACCGGACAACATATACCGGGGTAACTGTGTAGTGTTTGGTAGATCTGGAAAGCTACACCTTTACAACCGGACAACATATACCGGGGTAACTGTGTAGTGTTTGGTAGATCTGTAAAGCTACACTTTTACAACCGGACAACATATCCAGGGTAACTGTAGTGTTTGGTAGATCTGGAAAGCTACACCTTTACAACCGGACAACATATACCGGGGTAGCTGTGTAGTGTTTGGTAGATCTGGAAAGCTACACCTTTACAACCAGACAACATATCCAGGTTTACTGTGTAGTGTTTGGTAGATCTGGAAAGCTACACCTTTACAACAGGACAACATATACCGGGGTAGCTGGTAGTGTTTAGTAGATATGTAAGGCTACAACTTTACAACAGGACAATATATACCGGGGTAGCTGTGTAATGTTTGGTAGATCTGGAAAGCTACACCTTTACAACCGGACAACATATACCGGGGTAGCTGTGTAGTGTTTGGTAGATCTGTAAAGCTACACCTTTAAAACCGGACAACATATACCGGGGTAGCAGTGTAGTGTTTGGTAGATCTGGAAAGCTACACCTTTACAACCGGACAACATATACCGGGGTAGCTGTGTAGTGCTTGGTATATCTGGAAAGCTACACCTTTACAACCGGACAACATATACCGGGGTAACTGTGTAGTGTTTGGTAGATCTGGAAAGCTACACCTTTACAACCGGACAACATATACTGGGGTAGCTGTGTAATGTTTGGTAGATCTGGAAAGCTACACCTTTACAACCGGACAACATATACCGGGGTAACTGTGTAGTGTTTGGTAGATCTGGAAAGCTACACCTTTACAACCGGACAACATATACCGGGTAGCTGTGTAGTGCTTGGTAGATCTGGAAAGCTACACCTTTACAACCGGACAACATATACCGGGGTAACTGTGTAGTGTTTGGTAGATCTGTAAAGCTACACTTTTACAACCGGACAACATATCCAGGGTAACTGTAGTGTTTGGTAGATCTGGAAAGCTACACCTTTACAACCGGACAACATATACCGGGGTAGCTGTGTAGTGTTTGGTAGATCTGGAAAGCTACACCTTTACAACCAGACAACATATCCAGGTTTACTGTGTAGTGTTTGGTAGATCTGGAAAGCTACACCTTTACAACAGGACAACATATACCGGGGTAGCTGGTAGTGTTTAGTAGATATGTAAGGCTACAACTTTACAACAGGACAATATATACCGGGGTAGCTGTGTAATGTTTGGTAGATCTGGAAAGCTACACCTTTACAACCGGACAACATATACCGGGGTAGCTGTGTAGTGTTTGGTAGATCTGGAAAGCTACACCTTTACAACCGGACAACATATACCGGGGTAGCTGTGTAGTGCTTGGTATATCTGGAAAGCTACACCTTTACAACCGGACAACATATACCGGGGTAACTGTGTAGTGTTTGGTAGATCTGGAAAGCTACACCTTTACAACCGGACAACATATACTGGGGTAGCTGTGTAATGTTTGGTAGATCTGGAAAGCTACACCTTTACAACCGGACAACATATACCGGGGTAACTGTGTAGTGTTTGGTAGATTTGGAAAGCTACACCTTTACAACCGGACAACATATGCCGGGGTAGCTGTGTAGTGTTTGGTAGATCTGGAAAGCTACACCTTTACAACCGGACAACATATACCGGGGTAGCTGTGTAGTGTTTGGTAGATCTGGAATGCTACACCTTGACAACCGGACAACATATACCAGGGTAGCTGTGTAGTGTTTGATAGATCTGGAAAGCTACACCTTTACAACCGGACAACATATACCGGGGTAGCTGTGTAGTGTTTGGTAGATCTGGAAAGCTACACCTTTACAACCAGACAACATATACCGGGGTAGCTGTTTAGTGTTTGGTAGATCTGTAAAGCTACACCTTTACAACCGGACAACATATACCAGGGTAGCTGTGTAGTGTTTGATAGATCTGGAAAGCTACACCTTTACAACCGGACAACATATACCGGGGTAGCTGTGCTGAATATTTGGTAGATCTGGAAAGCTACACCTTTACAACCGGACAACATATACCGGGGTAGCTGTGTAGTGTTTGGTAGATCTAGAAAGCTACAGCTTTACAACCGGACAACATATACCAGGGTAACTGTGCAGTGTTTGGTAGATCTGGAAAGCTACACCTTTACAACCGGACAACATATACTGGAGTAGCTGTGTAATGTTTGGTAGATCTGGAAAGCTACACCTTTACAACCGGACAACATATACCGGGGTAGCTGTGTAGTGTTTGGTAGATTTGGAAAGCTACACCTTTACAACCGGACAACATATACCGGGGTAGCTGTGTAGTGTTTGGTAGATCTGGAAAGCTACACCTTGACAACCGGACAACATATAACGGGGTAGCTGTGTAGTGTTTGATAGATCTGGAAAGCTACAACTTTACAACCGGACAACATATACCGGGGTAGCTGTGTAGTGTTTGATAGATCTGGAAAGCTACACCTTTACAACCAGACAACATATACCGGGGTAGCTGTGTAGTGTTTGGTAGATCTGGAAAGCTACACCTTTACAACCAGACAACATATACCGGGGTAGCTGTTTAGTGTTTGGTAGATCTGTAAAGCTACACCTTTACAACCGGACAACATATACCAGGGTAGCTGTGTAGTGTTTGATAGATCTGGAAAGCTACACCTTTACAACCGGACAACATATACCGGGGTAGCTGTGTAGTGTTTGATAGATCTGGAAAGCTACACCTTTGCAACCGGACAACATATACCGGGGTAGCTGTTTAGTGTTTGGTAGATCTGTAAAGCTACACCTTTACAACAGGACAACATATACCGGGGTAGCTGGTAGTGTTTGGTAGATCTGTAAGGCTACACCTTTACAACTGGACAACATATACCGGTGTAGCTGTGTAGTGTTTGGTAGATCTGGAAAGCTACACCTTTACAACCGGACAACATATACCAGGGTAGCTGTGTAGTATTTGGTAGATCTGGAAAGCTACACCTTTACAACCGGACAACATATACCGGGTAGCTGTGTAGTGCTTGGTAGATCTGGAAAGCTACACCTTTACAACCGGACAACATATACCGGGGTAACTGTGTAGTGTTTGGTAGATCTGGAAAGCTACACCTTTACAACCGGACAACATATACCGGGGTAGCTGTGTAGTGTTTGGTAGATCTGTAAAGCTACACTTTTACAACCGGACAACATATCCAGGTTTACTGTGTAGTGTTTGGTAGATCTGGAAAGCTACACCTTTACAACAGGACAACATATACCGGGGTAGCTGGTAGTGTTTAGTAGATATGTAAGGCTACAACTTTACAACAGGACAATATATACCGGGGTAGCTGTGTAATGTTTGGTAGATCTGGAAAGCTACACCTTTACAACCGGACAACATATACCGGGGTAGCTGTGTAGTGTTTGGTAGATCTGTAAAGCTACACCTTTACAACCGGATAACATATACCAGGGTAGCTGTGTAGTGTTTGGTAGATCTGGAAAGCTACACCTTTACAACCGGACAACATATACCGGGGTAGCTGTGTAGTGTTTGGTAGATCTGGAAAGCTACACCTTTACAACCGGACAACATATACCGGGGTAACTGTGTAGTGTTTGGTAGATCTGGAAAGCTACACCTTTACAACCGGACAACATATACTGGGGTAGCTGTGTAATGTTTGGTAGATCTGGAAAGCTACACCTTTACAGCCGGACAACATATACCGGGGTAGCTGTGTAGTGTTTGGTAGATTTGGAAAGCTACACCTTTACAACCGGACAACATATGCCGGGGTAGCTGTGTAGTGTTTGGTAGATCTGGAAAGCTACACCTTTACAACCGGACAACATATACCGGGGTAGCTGTGTAGTGTTTGGTAGATCTGGAAGGCTACACCTTGACAACCGGACAACATATACCAGGGTAGCTGTGTAGTGTTTGATAGATCTGGAAAGCTACACCTTTACAACCGGACAACATATACCGGGGTAGCTGTGTAGTGTTTGGTAGATCTGGAAAGCTACACCTTTACAACCAGACAACATATACCGGGGTAACTGTGTAGTGTTTGGTAGATCTGGAAAGCTACACCTTTACAACCAGACAACATATACCGGGGTAGCTGTTTAGTGTTTGGTAGATCTGTAAAGCTACACCTTTACAACCGGACAACATATACCAGGGTAGCTGTGTAGTGTTTGATAGATCTGGAAAGCTACACCTTTACAACCGGACAACATATACCGGGGTAGCTGTGCTGAATGTTTGGTAGATCTGGAAAGCTACACCTTTACAACCGGACAACATATACCGGGGTAGCTGTGTAGTGTTTGGTAGATCTAGAAAGCTACACCTTTACAACCGGACAACATATACCAGGGTAACTGTGTAGTGTTTGGTAGATCTGGAAAGCTACACCTTGACAACCGGACAACATATACTGGGGTAGCTGTGTAATGTTTGATAGATCTGGAAAGCTACACCTTTACAACCGGACAACATATACCGGGGTAGCTGTGTAGTGTTTGGTAGATTTGGAAAGCTACACCTTTACAACCGGACAACATATGCCGTGGTAGCTGTGTAGTGTTTGGTAGATCTGGAAAGGTACACCTTTACAACCGGACAACATATACCGGGGTAGCTGTGTAGTGTTTGATAGATCTGGAAAGCTACACCTTTACAACCGGACAACATATACCGGGGTAGCTGGTAGTGTTTGGTAGATCTGTAAAGCTACACCTTTACAACCGGACAACATATACCGGGGTAGCTGTGTAGTGTTTGGTAGATCTGTAAAGCTACACCTTTACAACCGGACAACATATACCAGGGTAGCTGTGTAGTGTTTGGTAGATCTGTAAAGCTACACCTTTACAACCGGACAACATATCCAGGGTAACTGTGTAGTGTTTGGTAGATCTGGAAAGCTACACCTTTACAACCGGACAACATATACCGGGGTAGCTGTGTAGTGTTTGGTAGATCTGGAAAGGTACATCTTTACAACCGGACAACATATACCGGGGTAACTGTGTAGTGTTTGGTAGATCTGGAAAGCTACACCTTTACAACCGGACAACATATACTGGGGTAGCTGTGTAATGTTTGGTAGATCTGGAAAGCTACACCTTTACAGCCGGACAACATATACCGCGGTAGCTGTGTAGTGTTTGGTAGATTTGGAAAGCTACACCTTTACAACCGGACAACATATGCCGGGGTAGCTGTGTAGTGTTTGGTAGATCTGGAAAGGTACACCTTTACAACCGGACAACATATACCGGGGTAGCTGTGTAGTGTTTGATAGATCTGGAAAGCTACACCTTTACGACGGACAACATATACCGGGGTAGCTGTGTAGTATTTGGTAGATCTGTAAAGCTACACCTTTACAACCGGACAACATATCCAGGTTTACTGTGTAGTGTTTGGTAGATCTGGAAAGCTACACCTTTACAACCAGACAACATATACCGGGGTAGCTGTGTAGTGTTTGGTAGATCTGGAAAGCTACACCTTTACAACCAGACAACATATACCGGGGTAGCTGTTTAGTGTTTGGTAGATCTGTAAAGCTACACCTTTACAACCGGACAACATATACCAGGGTAGCTGTGTAGTGTTTGATAGATCTGGAAAGCTACACCTTTACAACCGGACAACATATACCGGGGTAGCTGTGCTGAATGTTTGGTAGATCTGGAAAGCTACACCTTTACAACCGGACAACATATACCGGGGTAGCTGTGTAGTGTTTGGTAGATCTAGAAAGCTACACCTTTACAACCGGACAACATATACCAGGGTAACTGTGTAGTGTTTGGTAGATCTGGAAAGCTACACCTTGACAACCGGACAACATATACTGGGGTAGCTGTGTAATGTTTGATAGATCTGGAAAGCTACACCTTTACAACCGGACAACATATACCGGGGTAGCTGTGTAGTGTTTGGTAGATTTGGAAAGCTACACCTTTACAACCGGACAACATATGCCGTGGTAGCTGTGTAGTGTTTGGTAGATCTGGAAAGGTACACCTTTACAACCGGACAACATATACCGGGGTAGCTGTGTAGTGTTTGATAGATCTGGAAAGCTACACCTTTACAACCGGACAACATATACCGGGGTAGCTGGTAGTGTTTGGTAGATCTGTAAAGCTACACCTTTACAACCGGACAACATATACCGGGGTAGCTGTGTAGTGTTTGGTAGATCTGTAAAGCTACACCTTTACAACCGGACAACATATACCAGGGTAGCTGTGTAGTGTTTGGTAGATCTGTAAAGCTACACCTTTACAACCGGACAACATATCCAGGGTAACTGTGTAGTGTTTGGTAGATCTGGAAAGCTACACCTTTACAACCGGACAACATATACCGGGGTAGCTGTGTAGTGTTTGGTAGATCTGGAAAGGTACATCTTTACAACCGGACAACATATACCGGGGTAACTGTGTAGTGTTTGGTAGATCTGGAAAGCTACACCTTTACAACCGGACAACATATACTGGGGTAGCTGTGTAATGTTTGGTAGATCTGGAAAGCTACACCTTTACAACGGACAACATATACCGCGGTAGCTGTGTAGTGTTTAGTAGATTTGGAAAGCTACACCTTTACAACCGGACAACATATGCCGGGGTAGCTGTGTAGTGTTTGGTAGATCTGGAAAGGTACACCTTTACAACCGGACAACATATACCGGGGTAGCTGTGTAGTGTTTGATAGATCTGGAAAGCTACACCTTTACGACGGACAACATATACCGGGGTAGCTGTGTAGTGTTTGGTAGATCTGTAAAGCTACACTTTTACAACCGGACAACATATCCAGGTTTACTGTGTAGTGTTTGGTAGATCTGGAAAGCTACACCTTTACAACAGGACAACATATACCGGGGTAGCTGGTAGTGTTTAGTAGATATGTAAGGCTACAACTTTACAACAGGACAATATATACCGGGGTAGCTGTGTAATGTTTGGTAGATCTGGAAAGCTACACCTTTACAACAGGACAACATATACCGGGGTAGCTGTGTAGTGTTTGGTAGATCTGTAAAGCTACACCTTTACAACCGGATAACATATACCAGGGTAGCTGTGTAGTGTTTGGTAGATCTGGAAAGCTACACCTTTACAACCGGACAACATATACCGGGGTAGCTGTGTAGTGCTTGGTAGATCTGGAAAGCTACACCTTTACAACCGGACAACATATACCGGGGTAACTGTGTAGTGTTTGGTAGATCTGGAAAGCTACACCTTTACAACCGGACAACATATACTGGGGTAGCTGTGTAATGTTTGGTAGATCTGGAAAGCTACACCTTTACAGCCGGACAACATATACCGGGGTAGCTGTGTAGTGTTTGGTAGATTTGGAAAGCTACACCTTTACAACCGGACAAAATATGCCGGGGTAGCTGTGTAGTGTTTGGTAGATCTGGAAAGCTACACCTTTACAACCGGACAACATATACCGGGGTAGCTGTGTAGTGTTTGGTAGATCTGGAAGGCTACACCTTGACAACCGGACAACATATACCAGGGTAGCTGTGTAGTGTTTGATAGATCTGGAAAGCTACACCTTTACAACCAGACAACATATACCGGGGTAGCTGTGTAGTGTTTGGTAGATCTGGAAAGCTACACCTTTACAACCAGACAACATATACCGGGGTAGCTGTGTAGTGTTTGGTAGATCTGGAAAGCTACACCTTTACAACCAGACAACATATACCGGGGTAGCTGTTTAGTGTTTGGTAGATCTGTAAAGCTACACCTTTACAACCGGACAACATATACCAGGGTAGCTGTGTAGTGTTTGATAGATCTGGAAAGCTACACCTTTACAACCGGACAACATATACCGGGGTAGCTGTGTAGTGTTTGGTAGATCTAGAAAGCTACACCTTTACAACCGGAAAACATATACCAGGGTAACTGTGTAGTGTTTGGTAGATCTAGAAAGTTACACCTTGACAACCGGACAACATATACTGGGGTAGCTGTGTAATGTTTGATAGATCTGGAAAGCTACACCTTTACAACCGGACAACATATACCGGGGTAGCTGTGTAGTGTTTGGTAGATTTGGAAAGCTACACCTTTACAACCGGACAACATATGCCGTGGTAGCTGTGTAGTGTTTGGTAGATCTGGAAAGGTACACCTTTACAACCGGACAACATATACCGGCGTAGCTGTGTAGTGTTTGATAGATCTGGAAAGCTACACCTTTACAACCGGACAACATATACCGGGGTAGCTGGTAGTGTTTGGTAGATCTGTAAAGCTACACCTTTACAACCGGACAACATATACCGGGGTAGCTGTGTAGTGTTTGGTAGATCTGTAAAGCTACACCTTTACAACCGGACAACATATACCAGGGTAGCTGTGTAGTGTTTGGTAGATCTGTAAAGCTACACCTTTACAACCGGACAACATATCCAGGGTAACTGTGTAGTGTTTGGTAGATCTGGAAAGCTACACCTTTACAACCGGACAACATATACCGGGGTAGATGTGTAGTGTTTGGTAGATCTGGAAAGGTACATCTTTACAACCGGACAACATATACCGGGGTAACTGTGTAGTGTTTGGTAGATCTGGAAAG
Organism: Bathymodiolus brooksi; assembly: GCA_963680875.1. Classification (NCBI taxonomy): domain Eukaryota; kingdom Metazoa; phylum Mollusca; class Bivalvia; order Mytilida; family Modiolidae; genus Bathymodiolus; species Bathymodiolus brooksi. The sequence goes on from OY804582.1 coordinate 69,248,218, forward strand.
CTACACCTTTACAACCGGACAACATATACTGGGGTAGCTGTGTAATGTTTGGTAGATCTGGAAAGCTACACCTTTACAACGGACAACATATACCGTGGTAGCTGTGTAGTGTTTGGTAGATTTGGAAAGCTACACCTTTACAACCGGACAACATATGCCGGGGTAGCTGTGTAGTGTTTGGTAGATCTGGAAAGGTACACCTTTACAACCGGACAACATATACCGGGGTAGCTGTGTAGTGTTTGATAGATCTGGAAAGCTACACCTTTACGACGGACAACATATACCGGGGTAGCTGTGTAGTGTTTGGTAGATCTGGAAAGCTACACCTTTACAACCGGACAACATATACCGAGGTAGCTGTGTAGTGCTTGGTAGATCTGGAAAGCTACACCTTGACAACCGGACAACATATAACGGGGTAGCTGTGTAGTGTTTGATAGATCTGGAAAGCTACACCTTTACAACCGGACAACATATACCGGGGTAGCTGTGTAATGTTTGGTAGATCTGGAAAGCTACACCTTTACAACCAGACAACATATCCAGGGTAACTGTGTAGTGTTTGGTAGATCTGGAAAGCTACACCTTTACAACAGGACAACATATACCGGGGTAGCTGGTAGTGTTTAGTAGATCTGTAAGGCTACACCTTTACAACCGGACAACATATACCGGTGTAGCTGTGTAGTGTTTGGTAGATCTGGAAAGCTACACCTTTACAACCGGACAACATATACCAGGGTAGCTGTGTAGTGTTTGATAGATCTGGAAAGCTACACCTTTACAACCGGACAACATATACCGGGTAGCTGTGTAGTGCTTGGTAGATCTGGAAAGCTACACCTTTACAACCGGACAACATATACCGGGGTAACTGTGTAGTGTTTGGTAGATCTGGAAAGGTACACCTTTACAACCGGACAACATATACCGGGTAGCTGTGTAGTGCTTGGTAGATCTGGAAAGCTACACCTTTACAACCGGACAACATATACCGGGGTAACTGTGTAGTGTTTGGTAGATCTGTAAAGCTACACTTTTACAACCGGACAACATATCCAGGGTAACTGTAGTGTTTGGTAGATCTGGAAAGCTACACCTTTACAACCGGACAACATATACCGGGGTAGCTGTGTAGTGTTTGGTAGATCTGGAAAGCTACACCTTTACAACCAGACAACATATCCAGGTTTACTGTGTAGTGTTTGGTAGATCTGGAAAGCTACACCTTTACAACAGGACAACATATACCGGGGTAGCTGGTAGTGTTTAGTAGATATGTAAGGCTACAACTTTACAACAGGACAATATATACCGGGGTAGCTGTGTAATGTTTGGTAGATCTGGAAAGCTACACCTTTACAACCGGACAACATATACCGGGGTAGCTGTGTAGTGTTTGGTAGATCTGTAAAGCTACACCTTTATAACCGGACAACATATACCGGGGTAGCTGTGTAGTGTTTGGTAGATCTGGAAAGCTACACCTTTACAACCGGACAACATATACCGGGGTAGCTGTGTAGTGCTTGGTATATCTGGAAAGCTACACCTTTACAACCGGACAACATATACCGGGGTAACTGTGTAGTGTTTGGTAGATCTGGAAAGCTACACCTTTACAACCGGACAACATATACTGGGGTAGCTGTGTAATGTTTGGTAGATCTGGAAAGCTACACCTTTACAACCGGACAACATATACCGGGGTAACTGTGTAGTGTTTGGTAGATCTGGAAAGCTACACCTTTACAACCGGACAACATATACCGGGTAGCTGTGTAGTGCTTGGTAGATCTGGAAAGCTACACCTTTACAACCGGACAACATATACCGGGGTAACTGTGTAGTGTTTGGTAGATCTGTAAAGCTACACTTTTACAACCGGACAACATATCCAGGGTAACTGTAGTGTTTGGTAGATCTGGAAAGCTACACCTTTACAACCGGACAACATATACCGGGGTAGCTGTGTAGTGTTTGGTAGATCTGGAAAGCTACACCTTTACAACCAGACAACATATCCAGGTTTACTGTGTAGTGTTTGGTAGATCTGGAAAGCTACACCTTTACAACAGGACAACATATACCGGGGTAGCTGGTAGTGTTTAGTAGATATGTAAGGCTACAACTTTACAACAGGACAATATATACCGGGGTAGCTGTGTAATGTTTGGTAGATCTGGAAAGCTACACCTTTACAACCGGACAACATATACCGGGGTAGCTGTGTAGTGTTTGGTAGATCTGTAAAGCTACACCTTTATAACCGGACAACATATACCGGGGTAGCTGTGTAGTGTTTGGTAGATCTGGAAAGCTACACCTTTACAACCGGACAACATATACCGGGGTAGCTGTGTAGTGCTTGGTATATCTGGAAAGCTACACCTTTACAACCGGACAACATATACCGGGGTAACTGTGTAGTGTTTGGTAGATCTGGAAAGCTACACCTTTACAACCGGACAACATATACTGGGGTAGCTGTGTAATGTTTGGTAGATCTGGAAAGCTACACCTTTACAACCGGACAACATATACCGGGGTAGCTGTGTAGTGTTTGGTAGATTTGGAAAGCTACACCTTTACAACCGGACAACATATGCCGGGGTAGCTGTGTAGTGTTTGGTAGATCTGGAAAGCTACACCTTTACAACCGGACAACATATACCGGGGTAGCTGTGTAGTGTTTGGTAGATCTGGAATGCTACACCTTGACAACCGGACAACATATACCAGGGTAGCTGTGTAGTGTTTGATAGATCTGGAAAGCTACACCTTTACAACCGGACAACATATACCGGGGTAGCTGTGTAGTGTTTGGTAGATCTGGAAAGCTACACCTTTACAACCAGACAACATATACCGGGGTAGCTGTTTAGTGTTTGGTAGATCTGTAAAGCTACACCTTTACAACCGGACAACATATACCAGGGTAGCTGTGTAGTGTTTGATAGATCTGGAAAGCTACACCTTTACAACCGGACAACATATACCGGGGTAGCTGTGCTGAATATTTGGTAGATCTGGAAAGCTACACCTTTACAACAGGACAACATATACCGGGGTAGGTGTGTAGTGTTTGGTAGATCTAGAAAGCTACAGCTTTACAACCGGACAACATATACCAGGGTAACTGTGTAGTGTTTGGTATATCTGGAAAGCTACACCTTTACAACCGGACAACATATACTGGAGTAGCTGTGTAATGTTTGGTAGATCTGGAAAGCTACACCTTTACAACCGGACAACATATACCAGGGTAGCTGTGTAGTGTTTGGTAGATTTGGAAAGCTACACCTTTACAACCGGACAACATATACCGGGGTAGCTGTGTAGTGTTTGGTAGATCTGGAAAGCTACACCTTGACAACCGGACAACATATAACGGGGTAGCTGTGTAGTGTTTGATAGATCTGGAAAGCTACACCTTTACAACCGGACAACATATACTGGGGTAGCTGTGTAAAATTTGGTAGATCTGGAAAGCTACACCTTTACAACCGGACAACATATACCGGGGTAGCTGTGTAGTGTTTGGTAGATTTGGAAAGCTACACCTTTACAACCGGACAACATATGCCGGGGTAGCTGTGTAGTGTTTGGTAGATCTGGAAAGCTACACCTTTACAACCGGACAACATATACCGGGGTAGCTGTGTAGTGTTTGGTAGATCTGGAATGCTACACCTTGACAACCGGACAACATATACCAGGGTAGCTGTGTAGTGTTTGATAGATCTGGAAAGCTACACCTTTACAACCGGACAACATATACCGGGGTAGCTGTGTAGTGTTTGGTAGATCTGGAAAGCTACACCTTTACAACCAGACAACATATACCGGGGTAGCTGTGCTGAATATTTGGTAGATCTGGAAAGCTACACCTTTACAACAGGACAACATATACCGGGGTAGCTGTGTAGTGTTTGGTAGATCTAGAAAGCTACAGCTTTACAACCGGACAACATATACCAGGGTAACTGTGTAGTGTTTGGTATATCTGGAAAGCTACACCTTTACAACCGGACAACATATACTGGAGTAGCTGTGTAATGTTTGGTAGATCTGGAAAGCTACACCTTTACAACCGGACAACATATACCGGGGTAGCTGTGTAGTGTTTGGTAGATTTGGAAAGCTACACCTTTACAACCGGACAACATATACCGGGGTAGCTGTGTAGTGTTTGGTAGATCTGGAAAGCTACACCTTGACAACCGGACAACATATAACGGGGTAGCTGTGTAGTGTTTGATAGATCTGGAAAGCTACACCTTTACAACCGGACAACATATACCGGGGTAGCTGTGTAGTGTTTGGTAGATCTGGAAAGCTACACCTTTACAACCAGACAACATATACCGGGGTAGCTGTTTAGTGTTTGGTAGATCTGTAAAGCTACACCTTTACAACCGGACAACATATACCAGGGTAGCTGTGTAGTGTTTGATAGATCTGGAAAGCTACACCTTTACAACCGGACAACATATACCGGGGTAGCTGTGTAGTGTTTGATAGATCTGGAAAGCTACACCTTTGCAACCGGACAACATATACCGGGATAGCTGTTTAGTGTTTGGTAGATCTGTAAAGCTACACCTTTACAACAGGACAACATATACCGGGGTAGCTGGTAGTGTTTGGTAGATCTGTAAGGCTACACCTTTACAGCTGGACAACATATACCGGTGTAGCTGTGTAGTGTTTGGTAGATCTGGAAAGCTACACCTTTACAACCGGACAACATATACCAGGGTAGCTGTGTAGTGTTTGGTAGATCTGTAAAGCTACACCTTTACAACCGGACAACATATCCAGGGTAACTGTGTAGTGTTTGGTAGATCTGGAAAGCTACACCTTTACAACCGGACAACATATACCGGGGTAGCTGTGTAGTGTTTGGTAGATCTGGAAAGGTACATCTTTACAACCGGACAACATATACCGGGGTAACTGTGTAGTGTTTGGTAGATCTGGAAAGCTACACCTTTACAACCGGACAACATATACTGGGGTAGCTGTGTAATGTTTGGTAGATCTGGAAAGCTACACCTTTACAACGGACAACATATACCGCGGTAGCTGTGTAGTGTTTGGTAGATTTGGAAAGCTACACCTTTACAACCGGACAACATATGCCGGGGTAGCTGTGTAGTGTTTGGTAGATCTGGAAAGGTACACCTTTACAACCGGACAACATATACCGGGGTAGCTGTGTAGTGTTTGATAGATCTGGAAAGCTACACCTTTACGACGGACAACATATACCGGGGTAGCTGTGTAGTGTTTGGTAAATCTGTAAAGCTACACTTTTACAACCGGACAACATATCCAGGTTTACTGTGTAGTGTTTGGTAGATCTGGAAAGCTACACCTTTACAACAGGACAACATATACCGGGGTAGCTGGTAGTGTTTAGTAGATATGTAAGGCTACAACTTTACAACAGGACAATATATACCGGGGTAGCTGTGTAATGTTTGGTAGATCTGGAAAGCTACACCTTTACAACCGGACAACATATACCGGGGTAGCTGTGTAGTGTTTGGTAGATCTGTAAAGCTACACCTTTACAACCGGATAACATATACCAGGGTAGCTGTGTAGTGTTTGGTAGATCTGGAAAGCTACACCTTTACAACCGGACAACATATACCGGGGTAGCTGTGTAGTGTTTGGTAGATCTGGAAAGCTACACCTTTACAACCGGACAACATATACCGGGGTAGCTGTGTAGTGTTTGGTAGATCTGGAAAGCTACACCTTTACAACCAGACAACATATACCGGGGTAGCTGTTTAGTGTTTGGTAGATCTGTAAAGCTACACCTTTACAACCGGACAACATATACCAGGGTAGCTGTGTAGTGTTTGATAGATCTGGAAAGCTACACCTTTACAACCGGACAACATATACCGGGGTAGCTGTGCTGAATGTTTGGTAGATCTGGAAAGCTACACCTTTACAACCGGACAACATATACCGGGGTAGCTGTGTAGTGTTTGGTAGATCTAGAAAGCTACACCTTTACAACCGGACAACATATACCAGGGTAACTGTGTAGTGTTTGGTAGATCTGGAAAGCTACACCTTGACAACCGGACAACATATACTGGGGTAGCTGTGTAATGTTTGATAGATCTGGAAAGCTACACCTTTACAACCGGACAACATATACCGGGGTAGCTGTGTAGTGTTTGGTAGATTTGGAAAGCTACACCTTTACAACCGGACAACATATGCCGTGGTAGCTGTGTAGTGTTTGGTAGATCTGGAAAGGTACACCTTTACAACCGGACAACATATACCGGGGTAGCTGTGTAGTGTTTGATAGATCTGGAAAGCTACACCTTTACAACCGGACAACATATACCGGGGTAGCTGGTAGTGTTTGGTAGATCTGTAAAGCTACACCTTTACAACCGGACAACATATACCGGGGTAGCTGTGTAGTGTTTGGTAGATCTGTAAAGCTACACCTTTACAACCGGACAACATATACCAGGGTAGCTGTGTAGTGTTTGATAGATCTGTAAAGCTACACCTTTACAACCGGACAACATATCCAGGGTAACTGTGTAGTGTTTGGTAGATCTGGAAAGCTACACCTTTACAACCGGACAACATATACTGGGGTAGCTGTGTAGTGTTTGGTAGATCTGGAAAGGTACATCTTTACAACCGGACAACATATACCGGGGTAACTGTGTAGTGTTTGGTAGATCTGGAAAGCTACACCTTTACAACCGGACAACATATACTGGGGTAGCTGTGTAATGTTTGGTAGATCTGGAAAGCTACACCTTTACAACGGACAACATATACCGCGGTAGCTGTGTAGTGTTTGGTAGATTTGGAAAGCTACACCTTTACAACCGGACAACATATGCCGGGATAGCTGTGTAGTGTTTGGTAGATCTGGAAAGGTACACCTTTACAACCGGACAACATATACCGGGGTAGCTGTGTAGTGTTTGATAGATCTGGAAAGCTACACCTTTACGACGGACAACATATACCGGGGTAGCTGTGTAGTGTTTGGTAGATCTGTAAAGCTACACTTTTACAACCGGACAACATATCCAGGTTTACTGTGTAGTGTTTGGTAGATCTGGAAAGCTACACCTTTACAACAGGACAACATATACCGGGGTAGCTGGTAGTGTTTAGTAGATATGTAAGGCTACAACTTTACAACAGGACAATATATACCGGGGTAGCTGTGTAATGTTTGGTAGATCTGGAAAGCTACACCTTTACAACCGGACAACATATACCGGGGTAGCTGTGTAGTGTTTGGTAGATCTGTAAAGCTACACCTTTACAACCGGATAACATATACCAGGGTAGCTGTGTAGTGTTTGGTAGATCTGGAAAGCTACACCTTTACAACCGGACAACATATACCGGGGTAGCTGTGTAGTGCTTGGTAGATCTGGAAAGCTACACCTTTACAACCGGACAACATATACCGGGGTAACTGTGTAGTGTTTGCTATATCTGGAAAGCTACACCTTTACAACCGGACAACATATACTGGGGTAGCTGTGTAATGTTTGGTAGATCTGGAAAGCTACACCTTTACAGCCGGACAACATATACCGGGGTAGCTGTGTAGTGTTTGGTAGATTTGGAAAGCTACACCTTTACAACCGGACAAAATATGCCGGGGTAGCTGTGTAGTGTTTGGTAGATCTGGAAAGCTACACCTTTACAACCGGACAACATATACCGGGGTAGCTGTGTAGTGTTTGGTAGATCTGGAAGGCTACACCTTGACAACCGGACAACATATACCAGGGTAGCTGTGTAGTGTTTGATAGATCTGGAAAGCTACACCTTTACAACCAGACAACATATACCGGGGTAGCTGTGTAGTGTTTGGTAGATCTGGAAAGCTACACCTTTACAACCAGACAACATATACCGGGGTAGCTGTGTAGTGTTTGGTAGATCTGGAAAGCTACACCTTTACAACCAGACAACATATACCGGGGTAGCTGTTTAGTGTTTGGTAGATCTGTAAAGCTACACCTTTACAACCGGACAACATATACCAGGGTAGCTGTGTAGTGTTTGATAGATCTGGAAAGCTACACCTTTACAACCGGACAACATATACCGGGGTAGCTGTGCTGAATGTTTGGTAGATCTGGAAAGCTACACCTTTACAACCGGACAACATATACCGGGGTAGCTGTGTAGTGTTTGGTAGATCTAGAAAGCTACACCTTTACAACCGGACAACATATACCAGGGTAACTGTGTAGTGTTTGGTAGATCTAGAAAGCTACACCTTGACAACCGGACAACATATACTGGGGTAGCTGTGTAATGTTTGATAGATCTGGAAAGCTACACCTTTACAACCGGACAACATATACCGGGGTAGCTGTGTAGTGTTTGGTAGATTTGGAAAGCTACACCTTTACAACCGGACAACATATGCCGTGGTAGCTGTGTAGTGTTTGGTAGATCTGGAAAGGTACACCTTTACAACCGGACAACATATACCGGCGTAGCTGTGTAGTGTTTGATAGATCTGGAAAGCTACACCTTTACAACCGGACAACATATACCGGGGTAGCTGGTAGTGTTTGGTAGATCTGTAAAGCTACACCTTTACAACCGGACAACATATACCGGGGTAGCTGTGTAGTGTTTGGTAGATCTGTAAAGCTACACCTTTACAACCGGACAACATATACCAGGGTAGCTGTGTAGTGTTTGGTAGATCTGTAAAGCTACACCTTTACAACCGGACAACATATCCAGGGTAACTGTGTAGTGTTTGGTAGATCTGGAAAGCTACACCTTTACAACCGGACAACATATAACGGGGTAGATGTGTAGTGTTTGGTAGATCTGGAAAGCTACACCTTTACAACGGACAACATATACCGCGGTAGCTGTGTAGTGTTTGGTAGATTTGGAAAGCTACACCTTTACAACCGGACAACATATGCCGGGGTAGCTGTGTAGTGTTTGGTAGATCTGGAAAGGTACACCTTTACAACCGGACAACATATACCGGGGTAGCTGTGTAGTGTTTGATAGATCTGGAAAGCTACACCTTGACAACCGGACAACATATAACGGGGTAGCTGTGTAGTGTTTGATAGATCTGGAAAGCTACACCTTTACAACCGGACAACATATACCGGGGTAGCTGTGTAATGTTTGGTAGATCTGGAAAGCTACACCTTTACAACCAGACAACATATCCAGGGTAACTGTGTAGTGTTTGGTAGATCTGGAAAGCTACACCTTTACAACAGGACAACATATACCGGGGTAGCTGGTAGTGTTTAGTAGATCTGTAAGGCTACACCTTTACAACCGGACAACATATACCGGTGTAGCTGTGTAGTGTTTGGTAGATCTGGAAAGCTACACCTTTACAACCGGACAACATATACCAGGGTAGCTGTGTAGTGTTTGGTAGATCTGGAAAGCTACACCTTTACAACCAGACAACATATCCAGGTTTACTGTGTAGTGTTTGGTAGATCTGGAAAGCTACACCTTTACAACAGGACAACATATACCGGGGTAGCTGGTAGTGTTTAGTAGATATGTAAGGCTACAACTTTACAACAGGACAATATATACCGGGGTAGCTGTGTAATGTTTGGTAGATCTGGAAAGCTACACCTTTACAACCGGACAACATATACCGGGGTAGCTGTGTAGTGTTTGGTAGATCTGTAAAGCTACACCTTTATAACCGGACAACATATACCGGGGTAGCTGTGTAGTGTTTGGTAGATCTGGAAAGCTACACCTTTACAACCGGACAACATATACCGGGGTAGCTGTGTAGTGCTTGGTATATCTGGAAAGCTACACATTTACAACCGAACAACATATACCGGGGTAACTGTGTAGTGTTTGGTAGATCTGGAAAGCTACACCTTTACAACCGGACAACATATACTGGGGTAGCTGTGTAATGTTTGGTAGATCTGGAAAGCTACACCTTTACAACCGGACAACATATACCGGGGTAACTGTGTAGTGTTTGGTAGATCTGGAAAGCTACACCTTTACAACCGGACAACATATACCGGGTAGCTGTGTAGTGCTTGGTAGATCTGGAAAGCTACACCTTTACAACCGGACAACATATACCGGGGTAGCTGTGTAGTGTTTGGTAGATCTGGAAAGCTACACCTTTACAACCGGACAACATATACCGGGGTAGCTGTGTAGTGTTTGGTAGATCTGTAAAGCTACACCTTTACAACCGGATAACATATACCAGGGTAGCTGTGTAGTGTTTGGTAGATCTGGAAAGCTACACCTTTACAACCGGACAACATATACCGGGGTAGCTGTGCAGTGTTTGGTAGATCTGGAAAGCTACACCTTTACAACCAGACAACATATACCGGGGTAGCTGTTTAGTGTTTGGTAGATCTGTAAAGCTACACCTTTACAACCGGACAACATATACCAGGGTAGCTGTGTAGTGTTTGATAGATCTGGAAAGCTACACCTTTACAACCGGACAACATATACCGGGGTAGCTGTGCTGAATATTTGGTAGATCTGGAAAGCTACTCCTTTACAACAGGACAACATATACCGGGGTAGCTGTGTAGTGTTTGGTAGATCTAGAAAGCTACAGCTTTACAACCGGACAACATATACCAGGGTAACTGTGTAGTGTTTGGTATATCTGGAAAGCTACACCTTTACAACCGGACAACATATACTGGAGTAGCTGTGTAATGTTTGGTAGATCTGGAAAGCTACACCTTTACAACCGGACAACATATACCGGGGTAGCTGTGTAGTGTTTGGTAGATTTGGAAAGCTACACCTTTACAACCGGACAACATATACCGGGGTAGCTGTGTAGTGTTTGGTAGATCTGGAAAGCTACACCTTGACAACCGGACAACATATAACGGGGTAGCTGTGTAGTGTTTGATAGATCTGGAAAGCTACAGCTTTACAACCGGACAACATATACCGGGGTAGCTGTGTAGTGTTTGGTAGATCTGGAAAGCTACACCTTTACAACCAGACAACATATACCGGGGTAGCTGTGTAGTGTTTGGTAGATCTGGAAAGCTACACCTTTACAACCAGACAACATATACCGGGGTAGCTGTTTAGTGTTTGGTAGATCTGTAAAGCTACACCTTTACAACCGGACAACATATACCAGGGTAGCTGTGTAGTGTTTGATAGATCTGGAAAGCTACACCTTTACAACCGGACAACATATACCGGGGTAGCTGTGTAGTGTTTGATAGATCTGGAAAGCTACACCTTTGCAACCGGACAACATATACCGGGGTAGCTGTTTAGTGTTTGGTAGATCTGTAAAGCTACACCTTTACAACAGGACAACATATACCGGGGTAGCTGGTAGTGTTTGGTAGATCTGTAAGGCTACACCTTTACAACTGGACAACATATACCGGTGTAGCTGTGTAGTGTTTGGTAGATCTGGAAAGCTACACCTTTACAACCGGACAACATATACCAGGGTAGCTGTGTAGTATTTGGTAGATCTGGAAAGCTACACCTTTACAACCGGACAACATATACCGGGTAGCTGTGTAGTGCTTGGTAGATCTGGAAAGCTACACCTTTACAACCGGACAACATATACCGGGGTAACTGTGTAGTGTTTGGTAGATCTGGAAAGCTACACCTTTACAACCGGACAACATATACCGGGGTAGCTGTGTAGTGTTTGGTAGATCTGTAAAGCTACACTTTTACAACCGGACAACATATCCAGGTTTACTGTGTAGTGTTTGGTAGATCTGGAAAGCTACACCTTTACAACAGGACAACATATACCGGGGTAGCTGGTAGTGTTTAGTAGATATGTAAGGCTACAACTTTACAACAGGACAATATATACCGGGGTAGCTGTGTAGTGTTTGGTAGATCTGTAAAGCTACACCTTTACAACCGGACAACATATACCAGGGTAGCTGTGTAGTGTTTGGTAGATCTGGAAAGCTACACCTTTACAACCGGACAACATATACCGGGGTAGCTGTGTAGTGCTTGGTAGATCTGGAAAGCTACACCTTTACAACCGGACAACATATACCGGGGTAACTGTGTAGTGTTTGGTAGATCTGGAAAGCTACACCTTTACAACCGGACAACATATACTGGGGTAGCTGTGTAATGTTTGGTAGATCTGGAAAGCTACACCTTTACAGCCGGACAACATATACCGGGGTAGCTGTGTAGTGTTTGGTAGATTTGGAAAGCTACACCTTTACAACCGGACAACATATGCCGAGGTAGCTGTGTAGTGTTTGGTAGATCTGGAAAGCTACACCTTTACAACCGGACAACATATACCGGGGTAGCTGTGTAGTGTTTGGTAGATCTGGAAGGCTACACCTTGACAACCGGACAACATATACCAGGGTAGCTGTGTAGTGTTTGATAGATCTGGAAAGCTACACCTTTACAACCAGACAACATATACCGGGGTAGCTGTGTAGTGTTTGGTAGATCTGGAAAGCTACACCTTTACAACCAGACAACATATACCGGGGTAGCTGTTTAGTGTTTGGTAGATCTGGAAAGCTATACCTTTACAACCAGACAACATATACCGGGGTAGCTGTTTAGTGTTTGGTAGATCTGTAAAGCTACACCTTTACAACCGGACAACATATACCAGGGTAGCTGTGTAGTGTTTGATAGATCTGGAAAGCTACACCTTTACAACCGGACAACATATACCGGGGTAGCTGTGCTGAATGTTTGGTAGATCTGGAAAGCTACACCTTTACAACCGGACAACATATACCGGGGTAGCTGTGTAGTGTTTGGTAGATCTAGAAAGCTACACCTTTACAACCGGACAACATATACCAGGATAACTGTGTAGTGTTTGGTAGATCTGGAAAGCTACACCTTGACAACCGGACAACATATACTGGGGTAGCTGTGTAATGTTTGATAGATCTGGAAAGCTACACCTTTACAACCGGACAACATATACCGGGGTAGCTGTGTAGTGTTTGGTAGATTTGGAAAGCTACACCTTTACAACCGGACAACATATGCCGTGGTAGCTGTGTAGTGTTTGGTAGATCTGGAAAGGTACACCTTTACAACCGGACAACATATACCGGGGTAGCTGTGTAGTGTTTGATAGATCTGGAAAGCTACACCTTTACAACCGGACAACATATACCGGGGTAGCTGGTAGTGTTTGGTAGATCTGTAAAGCTACACCTTTACAACCGGACAACATATACCGGGGTAGCTGTGTAGTGTTTGGTAGATCTGTAAAGCTACACCTTTACAACCGGACAACATATACCAGGGTAGCTGTGTAGTGTTTGGTAGATCTGTAAAGCTACACCTTTACAACCGGACAACATATCCAGGGTAACTGTGTAGTGTTTGGTAGATCTGGAAAGCTACACCTTTACAACCGGACAACATATACCGGGGTAGCTGTGTAGTGTTTGGTAGATCTGGAAAGGTACATCTTTACAACCGGACAACATATACCGGGGTAACTGTGTAGTGTTTGGTAGATCTGGAAAGCTACACCTTTACAACCGGACAACATATACTGGGGTAGCTGTGTAATGTTTGGTAGATCTGGAAAGCTACACCTTTACAACGGACAACATATACCGCGGTAGCTGTGTAGTGTTTGGTAGATTTGGAAAGCTACACCTTTACAACCGGACAACATATGCCGGGGTAGCTGTGTAGTGTTTGGTAGATCTGGAAAGGTACACCTTTACAACCGGACAACATATACCGGGGTAGCTGTGTAGTGTTTGATAGATCTGGAAAGCTACACCTTTACGACGGACAACATATACCGGGGTAGCTGTGTAGTGTTTGGTAGATCTGGAAAGCTACACCTTTACAACCGGACAACATATACCGAGGTAGCTGTGTAGTGTTTGGTAGATCTGGAAAGCTACACCTTGACAACCGGACAACATATAACGGGGTAGCTGTGTAGTGTTTGATAGATCTGGAAAGCTACACCTTTACAACCGGACAACATATACCGGGGTAGCTGTGTAATGTTTGGTAGATCTGGAAAGCTACACCTTTACAACCAGACAACATATCCAGGGTAACTGTGTAGTGTTTGGTAGATCTGGAAAGCTACACCTTTACAACAGGACAACATATACCGGGGTAGCTGGTAGTGTTTAGTAGATATGTAAGGCTACAACTTTACAACAGGACAATATATACCGGGGTAGCTGTGTAATGTTTGGTAGATCTGGAAAGCTACACCTTTACAACCGGACAACATATACCGGGGTAGCTGTGTAGTGTTTGGTAGATCTGTAAAGCTACACCTTTATAACCGGACAACATATACCGGGGTAGCTGTGTAGTGTTTGGTAGATCTGGAAAGCTACACCTTTACAACCGGACAACATATACCGGGGTAACTGTGTAGTGCTTGGTATATCTGGAAAGCTACACCTTTACAACCGGACAACATATACCGGGGTAACTGTGTAGTGTTTGGTAGATCTGGAAAGCTACACCTTTACAACCGGACAACATATACTGGGGTAGCTGTGTAATGTTTGGTAGATCTGGAAAGCTACACCTTTACAACCGGACAACATATACCGGGGTAGCTGTGTAGTGTTTGGTAGATCTGGAAAGCTACACCTTTACAACCGGACAACATATACCGGGGTAGCTGTGTAGTGTTTGGTAGATCTGGAAAGCTACACCTTTACAACCGGACAACATATACCGGGGTAGCTGTGTAGTGTTTGGTAGATCTGGAATGCTACACCTTGACAACCGGACAACATATACCAGGGTAGCTGTGTAGTGTTTGATAGATCTGGAAAGCTACACCTTTACAACCGGACAACATATACCAGGGTAGCTGTGTAGTGTTTGATAGATCTGGAAAGCTACACCTTTACAACCGGACAACATATACCGGGGTAGCTGTGCTGAATAATTGGTAGATCTGGAAAGCTACACCTTTATAACCGGACAACATATACCGGGGTAGCTGTGTAGTGTTTGGTAGATCTAGAAAGCTACAGCTTTACAACCGGACAACATATACCAGGGTAACTGTGTAGTGTTTGGTAGATCTGGAAAGCTACACCTTTACAACCGGACAACATATACTGGAGTAGCTGTGTAATGTTTGGTAGATCTGGAAAGCTACACCTTTACAACCGGACAACATATACCGGGGTAGCTGTGTAGTGTTTGGTAGATTTGGAAAGCTACACCTTTACAACCGGACAACATATGCCGTGGTAGCTGTGTAGTGTTTGGTAGATCTGGAAAGGTACACCTTTACAACCGGACAACATATACCGGGGTAGCTGTGTAGTGTTTGATAGATCTGGAAAGCTACACCTTTACAACCGGACAAAATATACCGGGGTAGCTGTGTAGTGTTTGGTAGATCTGGAAAGCTACACCTTTACAACCGGACAACATATACCGGGGTAACTGTGTAGTGTTTGGTAGATCTGGAAAGCTACACCTTTACAACCGGACAACATATACTGGGGTAGCTGTGTAATGTTTGGTAGATCTGGAAAGCTACACCTTTACAACCGGACAACATATACCGGGGTAGCTGTGTAGTGTTTGGTAGATTTGGAAAGCTACACCTTTACAACCGGACAACATATACCGGGGTAGCTGTGTAGTGTTTGGTAGATCTGGAAAGCTACACCTTGACAACCGGACAACATATAACGGGGTAGCTGTGTAGTGTTTGATAGATCTGGAAAGCTACACCTTTACAACCGGACAACATATACCGGGGTAGCTGTGTAGTGTTTGGTAGATCTGGAAAGCTACACCTTTACAACCAGACAACATATACCGGGGTAGCTGTGTAGTGTTTGGTAGATCTGGAAAGCTACACCTTTACAACCAGACAACATATACCGGGGTAGCTGTTTAGTGTTTGGTAGATCTGTAAAGCTACACCTTTACAACCGGACAACATATACCAGGGTAGCTGTGTAGTGTTTGATAGATCTGGAAAGCTACACCTTTACAACCGGACAACATATACCGGGGTAGCTGTGTAGTGTTTGATAGATCTGGAAAGCTACACCTTTGCAACCGGACAACATATACCGGGGTAGCTGTTTAGTGTTTGGTAGATCTGTAAAGCTACACCTTTACAACCGGACAACATATACCGGGGTAGCAGTGCTGAATGTTTGGTAGATCTGGAAAGCTACACCTTTACAACCGGACAACATATACCGGGGTAGCTGTGTAGTGTTTGGTAGATCTGGAAAGCTACACCTTTACAACCGGACAACATATACCGGGGTAGCTGTTTAGTGTTTGGTAGATCTGTAAAGCTACACCTTTACAACCGGACAACATATACCAGAGTATCTGTGTAGTGTTTGATAGATCTGGAAAGCTACACCTTTACAACCGGACAACATATACCGGGGTAGCTGTGTAGTGTTTGATAGATCTGGGAAGCTACACCTTTACAACCGGACAACATATACCGGGGTAGCTGTGTAGTGTTTGGTAGATCTGGAAAGCTACACTTTTACAACCGGACAACATATACCGGGGTAACTGTGTAGTGTTTGGTAGATCTGGAAAGCTACACCTTTACAACCGGACAACATATACCGGGGTAGCTGTGTAGTGTTTGGTAGATCTGGAAAGCTACACCTTTACAACAGGACAACATATACCGGGGTAGCTGTTTAGTGTTTGGTAGATCTGGAAAGCTACACCTTTACAACCGGACAACATATACCAGGGTAGCTGTGTAGTGTTTGATAGATCTGGAAAGCTACACCTTTACAACCGGACAACATATACCGGGGTAGCTGTGTAGTGTTTGATAGATCTGGAAAGCTACACCTTTACAACCGGACAACATATACCGGGGTAGCTGTGTAGTGTTTGGTAGATCTGGAAAGCTACACCTTTACAACCGGACAACATATACCGGGGTAGCTGTGTAGTGTTTGATAGATCTGGAAAGCTACACCTTTACAACGGACAACATATACCGGGGTAGCTGTGTAGTGTTTGGTAGATCTGGAAAGGTACACCTTTACAACCAGACAACATATACCGGAGTAGCTGTGTAGTGTTTGGTAGATCTGGAAAGCTATACCTTTACAACCGGACAACATATACCGGGGTAGCTGTGTAGTGTTTGGTAGATCTGGAAAGCTACACCTTTACAACCGGACAACATATACCGGGGTAGCTGTGTAGTGTTTGGTAGATCTGGAAAGCTACACCTTTACAACCGGACAACATATACCGGGGTAGCTGTGTAGTGTTTGGTAGATCTGGAAAGCTACACCTTTACAACCGGACAACATATACCGGGGTAGCTGTTTAGTGTTTGGTAGATCTGTAAAGCTACACCTTTACAACCGGACAACATATACCAGGGTATAGCTGTGTAGTGTTTGGTAGATCTGGAAAGGTACACCTTTACAACCGGACAACATATACCGGGGTAGCTGTGTAGTGTTTGGTAGATCTGGAAAGGTACACCTTTACAACCGGACAACATATACCGGGGTAGCTGTGTAGTGTTTGGTAGATCTGGAAAGCTACACCTTTACAACCGGACAACATATACCGGGGTAGCTGTGTAGTGTTTGGTAGATCTGGAAAGCTACACCTTTACAACCGGACAACATATACCGGGGTAGCTGTGTAGTGTTTGGTAGATCTGGAAAGGTACACCTTTACAACCGGACAACATATACCGGGGTAGCTGTGTAGTGTTTGGTAGATCTGGAAAGCTACACCTTTACAACCGGACAACATATACCGGGGTAGCTGTGTAGTGTTTGATAGATCTGGAAAGCTACACCTTTACAACCGGACAACATATACCGGGGTAGTAGAAGTTGCGGCTAAAAGTACATATTCAATAATATTACACTTTACGTTTTTATTTTCCCTATTTGTCTTTTTTAGCGCAGCCGGTCACTATTTTCGTATATGGACCGGTCACTATTTTAGTATATGGACCGGCCAGGTACCTGCATTATTATTTTAGATAAAAAGTATAATATAGCAAATAGTTCATTTCACTTCGGGTCTGACCCTCTGCAGTGCCATCGAACTATTTGCTATTAAAACAATGTCATATTTACATGACATGATTAAACAACAATAAATATATAAAATATTGACTAGTCATAAAAGAGCTTTCCCCAGGAAATGTATAACTATGTTTCAATTTTTTTAACTTTTTTTTTAAAGTTCATTCATTTACATCTTGCATAAAAATAATATCAATATAAATTTATTTAAAATACAACAGTTTATCTAAAAACAAAACATAATTTTACCACCAATCACTGATGAAGTTAATTTCTTTAAAGAGTTTATAATGTCCTGGTCTCGTATGTGTACCAGATTCTTAATACAGTCAAATCTGCCTTAAAGGCCACCTCTATATAGCAAATCACTGTCTATAAAGGGCAGTCTTATTTTTCCCATTAATGAATAGTGCATATAATTTTAACCAGTATATAAAGGGCAACTGCTTATAAAGGCCACATTTTCATGTTCCCTTGAGCGTTCTTTATATACGGGTTTGACTATATTTCTTGACTTAAGTTTTGATAAAAGGATTCTATAAAGTTATTTCTGCTCTAACAGCTATTTTTGTTGAATTTCTCGTAGTAATGATTTATTGCGTTGAATTAGATTAGAAGAATCTCTTAATAAGAGTCTTATTTATATTGGTTTTGTAAAGAGATAAATCAAGGGATATACTATTATTATAAATGTAATACCAGTATCCGGCCGACCGTATCGTGCACAGCTTGTTTACACATGTGTAATTTATTGACAGCTGTTACAGTGCAGATCAATAAATCTTTAGTATTTGTGCATTGTGTGTGTGTTGTGTGTAGCTATACAGAGAAATGGATACAGGTGAGTGTGTATACAGTTATATATAGTTTCCATGTAAAACATACACAATGTTTGCTAACAAGGAAGTGTTTATGAATTATTGTTTGTCGTAACCAAGGACGTATATTTTCCTTTGATCTTTTTATTATTGATTATCTAGATATTAGAAGAGGGGATTATTGTTGTCATAAGTAGTGTTTATATGCATAGTGTATATCATTACTTTATCTCTGATTCTGTCCGGCATAAAATGTTGTATTGTTATATGTACATTGAATCAATATTTGTTTTATATGTAACTATCTGCCTCTTCGGGGGCCCTTAATTATTATTATTATTATTGTTATTATTATACCAGAATGTAAGCAACAGCTAAGAACTATGAAATACTACAAACATATACGAGATATTGCACACTTTAATTCTGGGCTGTAGTTTTATTACTTTCAGAGAGCCGTGCAAAAATCAACTACCTAGATGTGATATTGCATGGCTTCATGTTACAAATCATTTATAACAAGGATTTCCGAGTTAAACAAACTATTTACTCGATAGCCTTGGTTATTCATATATTTTTGACAATAATGTGAATATTAAACATCAACTGATAAATATAAAGCAAAGAGTAAAAGATCAAAATTTACAAATTCAAAATAGCAATATTTGTCAATCTTCTAAACTAAACTTCTTTAGAACTTTCTACAATATGGGACAAAGACCTTTATATGTTGATAGTTTAGTTAATATTTCGGAGAGGGCTGCAATTTCTAAAATTCGCACAAGTGCCCATTTACTAATGATAGAAAGAGGAAGGCATAAAAATATTCCTACATCAGAAAGATTTTGTACAGTTTGTAAATCTGGAAAAATTGAAAATGAAGAACATTTCCGTCCGTATACATTGTCCAGGATAGGAACTACGAAGACAAATTAACAAGATAGTACCAGGATATATAAAACTTAACTGAGTACAGTTTCCAAAATAAAACTTCTTCTTAATAGTAATTCATCAGTAATTCTTAGAATGTCCTCTTCATTCATATCAAGTTGTTTCAAAAATAGAGATAGTCTGATGTGAAATACATTATGTATATTATGCATCAATTTATAATATTGTCATATATATATTTCATTTGATGTAAAACCATACTTCACAAACTTGTCATACTGTTACACAATCAGTGTACATAATACATTGTATATGGGCCCTAACCATTTATTATAAATGAGTTTGTGCTAATAAAGTATTTATTTATTTATTTTTAACCGTTCAACTCGGAAAACCCGTGGTATGATATCAATATTACTTAATTTCAGTTTTATACATTGTTTAGCTATTATTATAACAATTTAACCTTATAAGTGATTTGTCTGTTCATCAAAGACATCGTTGTTCTGTTTTGACAAGTACACTGTCAAAGTTACAATATTACGAGTGAAAGTGTGACAGCAAATTAAGGAACAAAATAGTTAAATACTTCAAAATGAAGCGTTTTGTACTATCCTATCATCATGGTTTTACCACAGTTTTCCGGTTGTTGACTGATTTTGTCTCTTTATATACTTATGAGTTTTGACTTTCCCTTTGTAAGATTGTTCGGAGTTCGGTAATTTTGTTATCACCCTTATTTAAAAATTAAGGTAGTAGCGTTCAAAAAGCCAGAAAGTCGCCTGCAAAAGGACTTTTTACCGGCTAGGTACCGGGTAATATACATACATGTAGTTCTGTTGATTTTGAGTGTATTTTGCATAATAAAACGAAACGATTAAACTATCTTTGATGCATACAGTTTATTATGGACTGTAAGTGGAGAAAACTGCGTTCGAAAGGTCCAGGAAGGGAGTTTT
The DNA here is from genome assembly GCA_963680875.1 of Bathymodiolus brooksi. Lineage (NCBI taxonomy): Eukaryota > Metazoa > Mollusca > Bivalvia > Mytilida > Modiolidae > Bathymodiolus > Bathymodiolus brooksi. The sequence continues at coordinate 69,268,972 of OY804582.1, forward strand.
CAAAAACTGACAAGTAAAAAAAGAAAAAAAAATGGTTTCAAAGCTTACCGTTATACCATTTACCACTCCATTAACTGCACAATTTTTTTAATTACATATTCAAACTAGCTTTTTCTTAAATTTTTGCCAAAAAAGAGGGAGGGCAAAAATACTTTGAACCCCTACTTTTCAGTGGGGAGGTGACAATTACCTCCCTTGGCACTGGCTCCTACACCCCTGTTGGGTTAAAACTTGGTACACCCATTTTGATTCTTTAGTAATAAAAGAAAAAATCACAGAAGTATTGGCATGCAAATAAAATACACGAGTTTTGTTTTTAAATATTACAGATGTCAATAGAAAAAGACAGTGGTATTTGACGTGGGACCAGTACTTCATGGCTGTTGCTCTGGTTTCTGCGGAGAGAAGCAAGGATCCAGTCACGCAGGTTGTGCTATGTTATGTGTTTGAAAAATGAAATGTGAATATTCTTCCCGACCCCAAGGGAATATAGAGGCACTATAGTAATTACGGGCATTCGGTTAGGTTTATGGTGTTTAACGCCACTTTCAATAATTTTTCAGTTAGGTCTGGCGGCATCTGTCTGCAGTCCATATTAAAAGAGTTCAAACAGTGTGATGGGGACTGAGGAATCTTTTATGAGGATTAAAAACCCCCTAAAATGATTAAACGTTGGCTGGTTGGTTGTTTTCTTTACATAACAGATATATCCTTATTGGTACTAACGGCATAATGACAGTGACCATTCTATACGAGTTTGTGATATTCGAGTTTAACGGACGGGGACAACTTCCAGATTACACTAGATGTATTAATATCTTCTCTGATAAGGGCATCACCACTTCCATTAACCACATAGAGATAATATGTTTACCAATTATGAGGGCCCGGGTGGCTCAATGAGTTAGGTAGTTGGATTACCTAACAACTCGTACAAGTCTATCACCAATACGACGTGGGTTCGCGTCTGACTTTGTAAATTACAAAAAGGGTGCACTCGACTCGCAGCCGCAAGTGATAAAGTTTACTAGTTGCTTGCCCATGGTCGGTGGTTCTCTCCGAGTACTCCGGCTTCTTCCACCACTAAAACTGATCGCCATGATACAAATGTATAGCTGAAATATTGCTGAAAGTGGCGTTAAACACCAATCTCCTTACAATAGGCACCAAATAGTATTAGAACATAGTAGCTAGCGAGCCTTGTTTCAGTCCCCATCATGACCTTGCAGTAAATATATCTACTAGGTTGATGATACTATGGGGGTACTAGCAGTGCGTCATAGTGGGAACCCAGTGATAATAAGATATGCCAGATTGATGATATTCGCAGGGAGTACCAGTCCATGGCGGGGGGCATCGATCAAGTATTAGTAAGACAAACGTTATGTACTTATTATTTTAGGTTGGAGCGTGTATAGTTAACCAAGATAATCGTATATGTGGTATAGGATATAATGGTATGCCGAACGGCTGTAATGACGATGACATGCCTTGGGGTAAAGGGTCAAATAACATTCTCAACACAAAGAAATTATATGGTAAGTTATCAAAAGATTCGTTCAGCTAATACACTCCTAGAGGTTAAGTTGAAATCATCGCTTTGAAAGGTAACCGTTATGGAATATCAGTGTCACAAATGACCACGGATATTTTCCACTTGTCGTAAACACTTCCCGGTCCTTTCCTCATTCATGACTTATATCGGGTTTGTACTTAGATTAACACGAAGGGTGCAGGGACTACTTACCCTTCCACAGCATCTGAGTTCACCCCGGTTTTTAGTGGGGTTCGTGTTACTCGATCTTTAGTTTTATATGCATGTTTTGTAGATCGTTGTTTGTTCTTTTGTACGTTTACTTTTGGCCATTCTGTTGTCTGTTCTTCCTTTGGTATTTCTTCTTACGGTCGCCACCGTGACTTGGTTAACCGTTACGGAATATTTGTGTCATGAATGATTACGGATGTGTCCCGTTTGTCGTAATCACTGTTCTTTCCTCATTCATGACTTATCACCGGGTTTGTAACTAGAGTACACAACGGGTGCCACTATTGGAGCAGGAATTGCTTACCGTTCCGAGGTTTGTGGTGATCAATCTTTAGTTTTCTGTGTAGTGTTTTTTAGATCGTTGTTTGTCTTTTTGGCCCTTGCATTGTCTGTCCTACTGCGATTTACGACTTCTGATTACCCCTATGGTATCTTCAAACATTTCTTATAAATATATTATTAAAAATAGTATTATTTGCGTGTAGTTGTAAACGTTGTTCCTTTTTACCTTAAAATTTTTCTTTATACTGTTGTTGCTTTATGCTTGTACTGCTGTTGTTATTGCTTTATGTTTGTACTGCTGTTGTTGTTGCATTGTGTTTGTACTGCTGCTGTTGTTGCTTTATGTTTGTACTGCTGTTGTTATTGCTTTATGTTTGTACTGCTGTTGTTGCTTTATGTTTGTACTGCTGTTGTTGTTGCTTTGTTTGTACTGCTGTTGTTGCTTTATGTTTGTACTGCTGTTGTTGTTGCTTTATGTTTGTACTGCTGTTGTTGTTGCTTTATGTTTGTACTGCTGTTGTTGTTGCTTTATGTTTGTACTGCTGTTGTTGTTGCTTTATGTTTGTACTGCTGCTGTTGTTGCTTTATGTTTGTACTGCTGCTGTTGTTGCTTTATGTTTGTACTGCTATTGTTGTTGCTTTATGTTTGTACTGCTGTTGTTGTTGCTTTATGTTTGTACTGCTGTTGTTATTGCTTTATGTTTGTACTGCTGTTGTTGTTGCTTTATGTTTGTAGTGCTGTTGGTATTGCTTTATGTTTGTACTGCTGTTTTTATTGCTTTATGTTTGTACTGCTGTTGTTGTTGCTTTATGTTTGTACTGCTGTTGTTGTTGCTTTATGTTTGTACTGCTGTTGTTATTGCTTTATGTTTGTACTGCTGTTGTTGTTGCTTTATGTTTGTACTGCTGTTGTTATTGCTTTATGTTTGTACTGCTGTTGTTGTTGCTTTATGTTTGTACTGCTGTTGTTGCATTGTGTTTCTACTGCTGTTGTTGTTGCATTGTGTTTGTACTGCTGTTGTTGTTGCATTGTGTTTGTACTGCTGTTGTTGTTGCATTGTGTTTGTACTGCTGTTTTTGCTGTTTGGTTGTTGTTTCGTGTTTGTAAGGTGGTTGTTGTTTTGTGTTTGTAATGTGGTTGTTGTTTTGTGTTTGTAATGTGGTAGTTGGTTCGTGTTTGTAATGTGGTTGTTGTTTTGTGTTTGTAATGTGGTAGTTGGTTCGTGTTTGTAATGTGGTTGTTGTTTTGTATTTGTAATGTGGTTGTTGTTTCGTGTTTGTAATGTGGTTGTTGTTTCGTGTTTGTAATGTGGTTGTTGTTTTGTGTTTGTAATGGGGTTGTTGTTTCGTGTTTGTAATGTGGTTGTTGTTTCGTGTTTGTAATGTGGTTGTTGTTTTGTGTTTGTAATGTGGTTGTTGTTTCGTGTTTGTAATGGGGTTGTTGTTTTGTGTTTGTAATGTGGTTGTTGTTTTGTATTTGTAATGTGGTTGTTGTTTTGTGTTTGTAATGTGGTTGTTGTTTCATGTTTGTAGTGTTGTTGTTGTTTTGTATTTGTAATGTGGTTGTTGTTTTGTGTTTGTAATGTGATTGTTGTTTCGTGTTTGTTATAATGTGGTTGTTGTTTTGTGTTTGTAATGTGGTTGTTGTTTCGTGTTTGTAATGTGGTTGTTGTTTTGTGTTTGTAATGTGGTTGTTGTTTTGTATTTGTAATGTGGTTGTTGTTTCATGTTTGTAGTGTTGTTGTTGTTTTGTGTTTGTAGTGTTGTTGTTGTTTCGTGTTTGTAGTGTGGTTGTTGTTTCGTGTTTGTAATGTGGTTGTTGTTTTGTGTTTGTAATGTGGTTGTTGTTTCGTGTTTGTAATGTGGTTGTTGTTCCGTGTTTGTAATGTGGTTGTTGTTTTGTATTTGTAGTGTTGTTGTTGTTTCGTGTTTGTAGTGTTGTTGTTGTTTTGTGTTTGTAATTTGGTTGTTGTTTTGTGTTTGTAATGTGGTTGTTGTTTCGTGTTTGTAATGTGGTTGTTGTTTTGTGTTTGTAATGTGGTTGTTGTTTTGTGTTTGTAATGTGGTTGTTGGTTCGTGTTTGTAATATGGTTGTTGTTTTGTGTTTGTAATGTGGTTGTTGTTTTGTATTTGTAATGTGGTTGTTGTTTTGTGTTTGTAATATGGTTGTTGTTTCGTGTTTGTAATGTGGTTGTTGTTTTGTGTTTGTAATGTGGTTGTTGTTTCGTGTTTGTAATGTTGTTGTTTTGTGTTTGTAATGTGGTTGTTGTTTTGTGTTTGTAATTTGGTTGTTGTTTTGTGTTTGTAATGTGGTTGTTGTTTCGTGTTTGTAATGTGGTTGTTGTTTTGTGTTTGTAATGTAGTTGTTGTTTCGTGTTTGTAATGTGGTTGTTGTTTTGTATTTGTAATGTGGTTGTTGTTTTGTGTTTGTAATGTGGTTGTTATTTTGTGTTTGTAATGTGGTTGTTGTTTTGTATTTGTAATGTGGTTGTAGTTTTGTGTTTGTAATTTGGTTGTTGTTTTTTGTTTGTAATGTGGTTGTTGTTTTGTGTTTGTAGTGTGGTTGTTGTTTCGTGTTTGTAATGTGGTTGTTGTTTTGTGTTTGTAATGTGGTTGTTGTTTCGTGTTTGTAATGTGGTTGTTGATTTGTGTTTGTAATGTGGTTGTTGTTTCGTGTTTGTAGTGTTGTTGTTTTGTGTTTGTAATGTGGTTGTTGTTTCGTGTTTGTAATGCGGTTGTTGTTTTGTGTTTGTAGTGTTGTTGTTGTTTTGTGTTTGTAATGTGGTTGTTGTTTTGTGTTTGTAATGTGGTTGTTGATTTGTGTTTGTAATGTGGTTGCTTCTATGTATTCGGATCCTTCATCTACTCGAAAATCTCTTCTAACTTTAATAATCTGTGTTCGTCTTCTAACTTTAATAATCTGTGTTTGTCTACTGACTTCGATATTTTGCGTTCGTCTTCTGACTTCGATATTTTGCGTTCGTCTTCTGACTTTGATACTCTGTATTTATCGTCTGACTTAGATATTATGCGTTGGTCTTCTGACCTTGACACTGTAGCTACATTCATCGTCTGACTTGAATAATCTGTGTTCATCTTCTGACTTAGATAATCTGCGTTCATTTTCTGACTTAGATACTCTGCGTTAGTAAATCTCTAAAAATCTCGTATGTAACAATGGAACGCTATTTCTCTTTTTTTAGTTTGTCATGCCGAGATGAACGCCATTGTCAACAAGATATCAGCGGATATCAGAGGATGTACAATGTATGTAACCCTTTACCCATGTAATAATTGTGCCAAGATTATCATACAATCAGGAGTAAAGGAAGTAGTATATTATGACGATAAAAACAGACATAAAGACGAAGCAAAAGCCTCACAGTACATGTTTGATAAAGCAGGCATTATTATTAGGTAGGTTCTGTTTCTAAGATAGTTGTATAGCTAGAATTGGTATGTAGTAGGTTCTGTTTATTAGGTAGGTTAGGTTTCTAAGATAGTTGTATAGCTAGAATTGGTATGTAGTAGGTTCTGTTTATTAGGTAGGTTAGGTTTCTAGGATAGTTGTATAGCTAGAATTGGTATGTAGTAGGTTCTGTTTATTAGGTAGGTTCTGTTTCTAAGATAGTTATATAGCTGTAATTGGTATGTAGTAGGTTCTGTTTATTAGGTAGGTTAGGTTTCTAGGATAGTTGTATAGCTAGAATTGGTATGTAGTAGGTTCTGTTTATTAGGTAGGTTAGGTTTCTAGGATAGTTGTATAGCTAGAATTGGTATGTAGTAGGTTCTGTTTATTAGGTAGGTTCTGTTTCTAAGATAGTTGTATAGCTAGAATTGGTATGTAGTAGGTTCTGTTTATTAGGTAGGTTAGGTTTCTAGGATAGTTGTATAGCTAGAATTGGTATGTAGTAGGTTCTGTTTATTAGGTAGGTTCTGTTTCTAAGATAGTTGTATAGCTGTAATTGGTATGTAGTAGGTTCTGTTTATTAGGTAGGTTAGGTTTCTAAGATAGTTGTATAGCTGTAATTGGTATGTAGTAGGTTCTGTTTATTAGGTAGGTTAGGTTTCTAGGATAGTTGTATAGCTGTAATTGGTATGTAGTAGGTTCTGTTTATTAGGTAGATTAGGTTTCTAAGATAGTTGTATAGCTGTAATTGGTATGTAGTATGTTCTGTTTATTAGGTAGATTAGGTTTCTAGGATAGTTGTATAGCTAGAATTGGTATGTAGTAGGTTCTGTTTATTAGGTAGATTAGGTTTCTAGGATAGTTGTATAGCTAGAATTGGTATGTAGTAGGTTCTGTTTATTAGGTAGGTTCTGTTTCTAGGATAGTTGTATAGCTAGAATTGGTATGTAGTAGGTTCTGTTTATTAGGTAGATTAGGTTTCTAAGATAGTTGTATAGCTAGAATTGGTATGTAGTAGGTTCTGTTTATTAGGTAGGTTCTGTTTCTAAGATAGTTGTATAGCTGTAATTGGTATGTAGTAGGTTCTGTTTATTAAGTAGGTTCTGTTTCTAGGATAGTTGTATAGCTAGAATTGGTATGTAGTAGGTTCTGTTTATTAGGTAGATTAGGTTTCTAGGATAGTTGTATAGCTAGAATTGGTATGTAGTAGGTTCTGTTTATTAGGTAGGTTCTGTTTCTAAGATAGTTGTATAGCTGTAATTGGTATGTAGTAGGTTCTGTTTATTAGGTAGATTAGGTTTCTAAGATAGTTGTATAGCTGTAATTGGTATGTAGTATGTTCTGTTTATTAGGTAGGTTAGGTTTCTAGGATAGTTGTATAGCTAGAATTGGTATGTAGTAGGTTCTGTTTATTAGGTAGGTTCTGTTTCTAAGATAGTTGTATAGCTAGAATTGGTATGTAATAGGTTCTGTTTATTAGGTAGGTTAGGTTTCTAGGATAGTTGTATAGCTAGAATTGGTATGTAGTAGGTTCTGTTTATTAGGTAGGTTAGGTTTCTAAGATAGTTGTATAGCTGTAATTGGTATGTAGTAGGTTCTGTTTATTAGGTAGATTAGGTTTCTAAGATAGTTGTATAGCTAGAATTGGTATGTAGTAGGTTCTGTTTATTAGGTAGGTTAGGTTTCTAAGATAGTTGTATAGCTAGAATTGGTATGTAGTAGGTTCTGTTTATTAGGTAGGTTAGGTTTCTAAGATAGTTGTATAGCTAGAATTGGTATGTAGTAGGTTCTGTTTATTAGGTAGATTAGGTTTCTAAGATAGTTGTATAGCTGTAATTGGTATGTAGTAGGTTCTGTTTATTAGGTAGGTTCTGTTTCTAAGATAGTTGTATAGCTAGAATTGGTATGTAGTAGGTTCTGTTTATTAGGTAGGTTAGGTTTCTAAGATAGTTGTATAGCTAGAATTGGTATGTAGTAGGTTCTGTTTATTAGGTAGATTAGGTTTTTAGGATAGTTGTATAGCTAGAATTGGTATGTAGTAGGTTCTGTTTATTAGGTAGGTTAGGTTTCTAAGATAGTTGTATAGCTGTAATTGGTATGTAGTAGGTTCTGTTTATTAGGTAGGTTAGGTTTCTAAGATAGTTGTATAGCTGTAATTGGTATGTAGTAGGTTCTGTTTATTAGGTAGGTTAGGTTTCTAGGATAGTTGTATAGCTGTAATTGGTATGTAGTAGGTTCTGTTTATTAGGTAGGTTAGGTTTCTAAGATAGTTGTATAGCTAGAATTGGTATGTAGTAGGTTCTGTTTATTAGGTAGGTTCTGTTTCTAAGATAGTTGTATAGCTGTAATTGGTATGTAGTAGGTTCTGTTTATTAGGTAGGTTAGATTTCTAGGATAGTTGTATAGCTAGAATTGGTATGTAGTAGGTTCTGTTTATTAGGTAGGTTCTGTTTCTAAGATAGTTGTATAGCTGTAATTGGTATGTAGTAGGTTCTGTTTATTAGGTAGGTTAGGTTTCTAAGATAGTTGTATAGCTAGAATTGGTATGTAGTAGGTTCTGTTTATTAGGTAGGTTAGGTTTCTAAGATAGTTTTATAGCTAGAATTGGTATGTAGTAGGTTCTGTTTATTAGGTAGGTTAGGTTTCTAAGATAGTTGTATAGCTGTAATTGGTATGTAGTAGGTTCTGTTTATTAGGTAGGTTAGGTTTCTAAGATAGTTGTATAGCTGTAATTGGTATGTAGTAGGTTCTGTTTATTAGGTAGGTTCTGTTTCTAAGATAGTTGTATAGCTGTAATTGGTATGTAGTAGGTTCTGTTTATTAGGTAGGTTAGGTTTCTAAGATAGTTGTATAGCTGTAATTGGTATGTAGTAGGTTCTGTTTATTGGGTAGATTAGGTTTCTAAGATAGTTGTATAGCTGTAATTGGTATGTAGTATGTTCTGTTTATTAGGTAGATCAGGTTTCTAAGATAGTTGTATAGCTGTAATTGGTATGTAGTATGTTCTGTTTATTAGGTAGGTTAGGTTTCTAGGATAGTTGTATAGCTGTAATTGGTATGTAGTAGGTTCTGTTTATTAGGTAGGTTAGGTTTCTAGGATAGTTGTATAGCTAGAATTGGTATGTAGTAGGTTCTGTTTATTAGGTAGGTTCTGTTTCTAAGATAGTTGTATAGCTAGAATTGGTATGTAGTAGGTTCTGTTTATTAGGTAGGTTCTGTTTCTAGGATAGTTGTATAGCTAGAATTGGTATGTAGTAGGTTCTGTTTATTAGGTAGGTTAGGTTTCTAAGATAGTTGTATAGCTGTAATTGGTATGTAGTAGGTTCTGTTTATTAGGTAAGTTAGGTTTCTAGGATAGTTGTATAGCTGTAATTGGTATGTAGTAGGTTCTGTTTATTAGGTAGATTAGGTTTCTAGGATAGTTGTATAGCTAGAATTGGTATGTAGTAGGTTCTGTTTATTAGGTAGATTAGGTTTCTAAGATAGTTGTATAGCTGTAATTGGTATGTAGTAGGTTATGTTTATTAGGTAGGTTCTGTTTCTAAGATAGTTGTATAGCTGTAATTGGTATGTAGTAGGTTCTGTTTATTAGGTAGGTTCTGTTTCTAAGATAGTTGTATAGCTAGAATTGGTATGTAGTAGGTTCTGTTTATTAGGTAGATTAGGTTTCTAAAATAGTTGTATAGCTAGAATTGGTATGTAGTAGGTTCTGTTTATTAGGTAGGTTCTGTTTCTAAGATAGTTGTATAGCTGTAATTGGTATGTAGTAGGTTCTGTTTATTAGGTAGGTTAGGTTTCTAAGATAGTTGTATAGCTGTAATTGGTATGTAGTATGTTCTGTTTATTAGGTAGGTTCTGTTTCTAGGATAGTTGTATAGCTGTAATTGGTATGTAGTAGGTTCTGTTTATTAGGTAGGTTAGGTTTCTAAGATAGTTGTATAGCTAGAATTGGTATGTAGTAGGTTCTGTTTATTAGGTAGGTTCTGTTTCTAAGATAGTTGTATAGCTGTAATTGGTATGTAGTAGGTTCTGTTTATTAGGTAGGTTAGGTTTCTAAGATAGTTGTATAGCTGTAATTGGTATGTAGTAGGTTCTGTTTATTAGGTATGTTAGGTTTCTAAGATAGTTGTATAGCTGTAATTGGTATGTAGTAGGTTCTGTTTATTAGGTAGGTTAGGTTTCTAAGATAGTTGTATAGCTAGAATTGGTATGTAGTAGGTTCTGTTTATTAGGTAGGTTAGGTTTCTAGGATAGTTGTATAGCTAGAATTGGTATGTAGTAGGTTCTGTTTATTAGGTAGGTTAGGTTTCTAAGATAGTTGTATAGCTGTAATTGGTATGTAGTAGGTTCTGTTTATTAGGTAGGTTAGGTTTCTAAGATAGTTGTATAGCTGTAATTGGTATGTAGTAGGTTCTGTTTATTAGGTAGGTTAGGTTTCTAAGATAGTTGTATAGCTAGAATTGGTATGTAGTAGGTTCTGTTTATTAGGTAGGTTAGGTTTCTAGGATAGTTGTATAGCTAGAATTGGTATGTAGTAGGTTCTGTTTATTAGGTAGGTTAGGTTTCTAAGATAGTTGTATAGCTGTAATTGGTATGTAGTAGGTTCTGTTTATTAGGTAGGTTAGGTTTCTAAGATAGTTGTATAGCTGTAATTGGTATGTAGTAGGTTCTATTTATTAGGTAGGTTAGGTTTCTAAGATAGTTGTATAGCTGTAATTGGTATGTAGTAGGTTCTGTTTATTAGGTAGGTTCTGTTTCTAAGATAGTTGTATAGCTGTAATTGGTATGTAGTAGGTTCTGTTTATTAGGTAGGTTAGGTTTCTAGGATAGTTGTATAGCTAGAATTGGTATGTAGTAGGTTCTGTTTATTAGGTAGGTTCTGTTTCTAAGATAGTTGTATAGCTGTAATTGGTATGTAGTAGGTTCTGTTTATTAGGTAGGTTCTGTTTCTAAGATAGTTGTATAGCTAGAATTGGTATGTAGTAGGTTCTGTTTATTAGGTAGGTTAGGTTTCTAAGATAGTTGTATAGCTAGAATTGGTATGTAGTAGGTTCTGTTTATTAGGTAGGTTAGGTTTCTAGGATAGTTGTATAGCTGTAATTGGTATGTAGTAGGTTCTGTTTATTAGGTAGGTTAGGTTTCTAAGATAGTTGTATAGCTTGAATTGGTATGTAGTAGGTTCTGTTTATTAGGTAGATTAGGTTTCTAAGATAGTTGTATAGCTGTAATTGGTATGTAGTAGGTTCTGTTTATTTGGTAGGTTAGGTTTATAAGATAGTTGTATAGCTAGAATTGGTATGTAGTAGGTTCTGTTTATTAGGTAGGTTCTGTTTCTAAGATAGTTGTATAGCTGTAATTGGTATGTAGTAGGTTCTGTTTATTAGGTAGGTTAGGTTTCTAAGATAGTTGTATAGCTAGAATTGGTATGTAGTAGGTTCTGTTTATTAGGTAGGTTCTGTTTCTAAGATAGTTGTATAGCTAGAATTGGTATGTAGTAGGTTCTGTTTATTAGGTAGGTTAGGTTTCTAAGATAGTTGTATAGCTAGAATTGGTATGTAGTAGGTTCTGTTTATTAGGTAGATTAGGTTTCTAGGATAGTTATATAGCTGTAATTGGTATGTAGTAGGTTCTGTTTATTAGGTAGATTAGGTTTCTAAGATAGTTGTATAGCTGTAATTGGTATGTAGTAGGTTCTGTTTATTAGGTAGGTTCTGTTTCTAAGATAGTTGTATAGCTGTAATTGGTATGTAGTAGGTTCTGTTTATTAGGTAGATTAGGTTCTAGGATAGTTGTATAGCTGTAATTGGTATGTCTTAGGTTCTGTTTATTAGGTAGGTTCTGTTTCTAAGATAGTTGTATAGCTGTAATTGGTATGTAGTATGTTCTGTTTATTAGGTAGGTTAGGTTTCTAGGATAGTTGTATAGCTGTAATTGGTATGTAGTAGGTTCTGTTTATTAGGTAGGTTAGGTTTCTAAGATAGTTGTATAGCTAGAATTGGTATGTAGTAGGTTCTGTTTATTAGGTAGGTTAGGTTTCTAAGATAGTTGTATAGCTAGAATTGGTATGTAGTAGGTTATGTTTATTAGGTAGGTTAGGTTTCTAAGATAGTTGTATAGCTGTAATTGGTATGTAGTAGATTCTGTTTATTAGGTAGATTAGGTTTCTAAGATAGTTGTATAGCTAGAATTGGTATGTAGTAGGTTCTGTTTATTAGGTAGGTTAGGTTTCTAAGATAGTTGTATAGCTAGAATTGGTATGTAGTAGGTTCTGTTTATTAGGTAGGTTAGGTTTCTAAGATAGTTGTATAGCTAGAATTGGTATGTAGTAGGTTCTATTTATTAGGTAGGTTCTGTTTCTAAGATAGTTGTATAGCTGTAATTGGTATGTAGTAGGTTCTGTTTATTAGGTAGGTTAGGTTTCTAGGATAGTTGTATAGCTGTAATTGGTATGTAGTAGGTTCTGTTTATTAGGTAGGTTAGGTTTCTAAGATAGTTGTATAGCTAGAATTGGTATGTAGTAGGTTCTGTTTATTAGGTAGGTTAGGTTTCTAAGATAGTTGTATAGCTAGAATTGGTATGTAGTAGGTTCTGTTTATTAGGTAGGTTCTGTTTCTAAGATAGTTGTATAGCTGTCATTGGTATGTAGTAGGTTCTGTTTATTAGGTAGATTAGGTTTCTAGGATAGTTGTATAGCTGTAATTGGTATGTAGTAGGTTCTGTTTATTAGGTAGATTAGGTTTCTAAGATAGTTGTATAGCTGTAATTGGTATGTAGTATGTTCTGTTTATTAGGTAGATTAGGTTTCTAAGATAGTTGTATAGCTGTAATTGGTATGTAGTAGGTTCTGTTTATTAGGTAGGTTAGGTTTCTATGATAGTTGTATAGCTGTAATTGGTATGTAGTAGGTTCTGTTTATTAGGTAGGTTAGGTTTCTAAGATAGTTGTATAGCTAGAATTGGTATGTAGTAGGTTCTGTTTATTAGGTAGGTTAGGTTTCTAAGATAGTTGTATAGCTGTAATTGGTATGTAGTAGGTTCTGTTTATTAGGTAGGTTAGGTTTCTAGGATAGTTGTATAGCTGTAATTGGTATGTAGTATGTTCTGTTTATTAGGTTGGTTCTGTTTCTAGGATAGTTGTATAGCTAGAATTGGTATGTAGTAGGTTCTGTTTATTAGGTAGGTTAGGTTTCTAAGATAGTTGTATAGCTGTAATTGGTATGTAGTAGGTTCTGTTTATTAGGTAGGTTCTGTTTCTAAGATAGTTGTATAGCTGTAATTGGTATGTAGTAGGTTCTGTTTATTAGGTAGATTAGGTTTCTAAGATAGTTGTATAGCTGTAATTGGTATGTAGTAGGTTCTGTTTATTAGGTAGGTTAGGTTTCTAGGATAGTTGTATAGCTAGAATTGGTATGTAGTAGGTTCTGTTTATTAGGTAGGTTCTGTTTCTAGGATAGTTGTATAGCTGTAATTGGTATGTAGTAGGTTCTGTTTATTAGGTAGGTTAGGTTTCTAGGATAGTTGTATAACTAGAATTGGTATGTAGTAGGTTCTGTTTATTAGGTAGGTTCTGTTTCTAGGATAGTTGTATAGCTGTAATTGGTATGTAGTATGTTCTGTTTATTAGGTAGGTTCTGTTTCTAGGATAGTTGTATAGCTAGAATTGGTATGTAGTAGGTTCTGTTTATTAGGTAGGTTCTGTTTCTAAGATAGTTGTATAGCTAGAATTGGTATGTAGTAGGTTCTGTTTATTAGGTAGGTTAGGTTTCTAAGATAGTTGTATAGCTAGAATTGGTATGTAGTAGGTTCTGTTTATTAGGTAGGTTAGGTTTCTAAGATAGTTGTATAGCTGTAATTGGTATGTAGTAGGTTCTATTTATTAGGTAGATTAGGTTTCTAGGATAGGTGTATAGCTAGAATTGGTATGTAGTAGGTTCTGTTTATTAGGTAGGTTAGGTTTATAAGATAGTTGTATAGCTAGAATTGGTATGTAGTAGGTTCTATTTATTAGGTAGGTTAGGTTTATAAGATAGTTGTATAGCTAGAATTGGTATGTAGTAGGTTCTGTTTATTAGGTAAGTTAGGTTTCTAAGATAGTTGTATAGCTAGAATTGGTATGTAGTAGGTTCTGTTTATTAGGTAGGTTAGGTTTCTAAGATAGTTGTATAGCTGTAATTGGTATGTAGTAGGTTCTGTTTATTAGGTAGGTTAGGTTTCTAAGATAGTTGTATAGCTAGAATTGGTATGTAGTAGGTTCTGTTTATTAGGTAGGTTAGGTTTCTAAGATAGTTGTATAGCTAGAATTGGTATGTAGTAGGTTCTGTTTATTCAATTTAATTGATTTGTGTAGCGTCATACCATGAGTAATTATTGAGGTAATTCTTGATTTGTTTAATGAGGATAACATATAGCCAGGAGTTACTTGTAGCTCTCCTCAATTTAATACAATAGAGGTACTAGTATGTAATTATCAGAAATAATGAAACCAAGGTCTGGCAGTAAATGTATTTTCAAACCTTTCTTAAGCTGAATTTTGCCATGAATTGGAATGGCCAGTTATTAAAACTCGAGGAGAACATTGTTAATTCTGTATGGACTTGGTATAGACATGTTATTTAGAAGTGGTGACTTGCTGCAGGTCGGTGGTTTTCTCATGGTACCATGTTTTCCTCCACCAATAAAACTGACCGCCACACGATATAGCTGAAATATTGTTGAAAGTGGCGTTAAACACCATAACTCTAACTCTGTATTTCATACATTGCATATCATAATGCTATTTTGAAATTTTGATTTACAGAAAATTCAAACGAACTACAACACACCTTACTATAGGACAAGTTCAGAGCAAACTGTGACGGCCAGTATAGAACTAAACACGTGATGTTGATGCTAATTATAGCGTTCATATTATATCAAAATCATATCAGATCCCGTCCCTACGGGGTATCAAACAACACAGACGATAAGGAAACAGGCGTATAGTGCCTTAAAACATTCAAGAATTGAAAGTTATCATGAATTGTTGTGAATGAAACGAAAGAACAGTTATTTTATATTTTTTTTACGGTACAGCTATTATTAGAGAACTACATTGGACCAATCTAATTAAAATTAGATCTACACACTTGCTCCCTATTTTCTATGTTTTTTTTTGTCGCTCTCTAACGCCGACATGTAAACAACAAAATGAAAATAGGGAGCAAGTTCTGAGATTTAATTTTAATTAGATTGACATTGGACATGATATTATTTATATATATTCTCTATTAAGAATAAATTGAAAAGATACACATATTGTTGACACTATTTCTGTTGTCATTTACAGATCTTTATACACGTGGAATGTCAATAAAAATGTCATTTGTGGATTTCCAAGACAAAATTACACTCTTTTTTGTTGATAGAAAATACAATGTACATGTGTTTCTTCTCTATTGGAAGTAAAACTCAAAGATGTATACGGGAGTCGTCGTGGCTTTACCACTACCTATGTAATCAGTGCCTATCATCACTGATATTGTGAGTTCGAATCTCTATCAGGACGAGGTGTACAACATTATGTGATAAAGTTTGTCAATGACTTGCGACAGGTTTTCTCCATGTCCTCCGGTTTCCTCCACCAATACAACTGACCGCTACGATATTAATGAAATACTGTTGAAAGTGGAATTAAACACATCAAACAAACAAATATTAATGCAAGGTTTCCTGCGATTTAATTATCGTGTCGGCTGCCATACCTACATGTATATTACACGTCTTGATACATGTGAGGAGAACATTCATATTCTACAACCTTAAACATGTTATGTAGTTGTCAGACATATTCTACAACCCTAAACATGCTATATAGTTGTCAGACATATTCTACAACCTTAAACATGTTATATAGTTGTCAGACATATTCTACAACCTTAAGCATGTTATATAGTTGTCAGACATATTCTACAACCTTAAGCATGTTATATAGTTGTCAGACATATTCTACAACCTTAAGCATGTTATATAGTTGTCAGACATATTCTACAACCTTAAGCATGTTATATAGTTGTCAGACATATTCTACAACCTTAAGCATGTTATATAGTTGTCAGACATATTCTACAACCTTAAGCATGTTATATAGTTGTCAGACATATTCTACAACCTTAAGCATGTTATATAGTTGTCAGACATATTCTACAACCTTAAGCATGTTATGTAGTTGTCAGACATATTCTACAACCCTAAGCATGTTATATAGTTGTCAGACATATTCTACAACCTTAAGCATGTTATATAGTTGTCAGACATATTCTACAAACTTAAGCATGTTATATAGTTGTCAGACATATTCTACAACCTTAAGCATGTTATATAGTTGTCAGACATATTCTACAACCTTAAACATGTTATATAGTTGTCAGACATATTCTACAATCTTAAACATGTTATGTAGTTGTCAGACATATTCTACAACCTTAAACATGTTATATAGTTGTCAGACATATTCTACAACCTTAAGCATGTTATATAGTTGTCAGACATATTCTACAACCTTAAGCATGTTATATAGTTGTCAGACATATTCTACAACCTTAAGCATGTTATATAGTTGTCAGACACATTCTACAACCTTAAGCATGTTATATAGTTGTTAGACATATTCTACAACCTTAAGCATGTTATATAATTGTCAGACATATTCTACAACCTTAAGCATGTTATATAGTTGTCAGACATATTCTACAACCTTAAGCATGTTATATAGTTGTCAGACATATTCTACAACCTTAAACATGTTATATAGTTGTCAGACATATTCTACAACCTTAAGCATGTTATATAGTTGTCAGACATATTCTACAACCTTAAACATGTTATATAGTTGTCAGATATATTCTACAACCTTAAACATGTTATATAGTTGTCAGACATATTCTACAACCTTAAACATGTTATATAGTTGTCAGACATATTCTACAACCTTAAGCATGTTATATAGTTGTCACATATATTCTACAACCTTAAGCATGTTATATAGTTGTCAGACATATTCTACAACCTTAAACATGTTATATAGTTGTCAGACATATTCTACAACCTTAAGCATGTTATATAGTTGTCAGACATATTCTACAACCTTAAACATGTTATATAGTTGTCAGATATATTCTACAACCTTAAACATGTTATATAGTTGTCAGACATATTCTACAACCTTAAGCATGTTATATAGTTGTCAGACATATTCTACAACCTTAAACATGTTATATAGTTGTCAGACATATTCTACAACCTTAAGCATGTTATATAGTTGTCAGACATATTCTACAACCTTAAACATGTTATATAGTTGTCAGACATATTCTACAACCTTAAGCATGTTATATAGTTGTTAGACATATTCTACAACCTTAAACATGTTATATAGTTGTTAGACATATTCTACAACCTTAAACATGTTATGTAGTTGTCAGACATATTCTACAGCCTTAAACATGTTATATAGTTGTTAGACATATTCTACAACCTTAAACATGTTATATAGTTGTCAGACATATTCTACAACCTTAAACATGTTATGTAGTTGTCAGACATATTCTACAACCTTAAACATGTTATGTAGTTGTCAGACATATTCTACAGCCTTAAGCATGTTATATAGTTGTTAGACATATTCTACAACCTTAAACATGTTATATAGTTGTCAGATATATTCTACAACCTTAAACATGTTATGTAGTTGTCACACATATTCTACAACCTTAAACATGCTATATAGTTGTCGGACATATTCTACAACCTTAAGCATGTTATATAGTTGTCAGACATATTCTACATCCTTAAACATGTTATATAGTTGTCAGACATATTCTACAACCTTAAACATGTTATGTAGTTGTCAGACATATTCTACAACCTTAAGCATGTTATATAGTTGTCACACATCTTCTACAACCTTAAACATGTTATATAGTTGTCAGACATATTCTACAACCTTAAACATGTTATATAGTTGTTAGACATATTCTACAACCTTAAGCATGTTATATAGTTGTCAGACATATTCTACAACCTTAAGCATGTTATATAGTTGTCAGACATATTCTACAACCTTAAACATGTTATATAGTTGTCAGACATATTCTACAACCTTAAACATGTTATATAGTTGTCAGACATATTCTACAACCTTAAGCATGTTATATAGTTGTCAGACATATTCTACAACCTTAAACATGTTATATAGTTGTCAGACATATTCTACAACCTTAAACATGTTATATAGTTGTCAGACATATTCTACAACCTTAAGCATGTTATATAGTTGTCAGACATATTCTACAACCTTAAGCATGTTATATAGTTGTCAGACATATTCTACAACCTTAAGCATGTTATATAGGTGTCAGACATATTCTACAACCTTAAGCATGTTATATAGTTGTCAGACATATTCTACAACCTTAAGCATGTTATATAGTTGTCAGACATATTCTACAACCTTAAGCATGTTATATAGTTGTCAGACATATTCTACAACCTTAAGCATGTTATATAGTTGTCAGACATATTCTACAACCTTAAGCATGTTATATAGTTGTCACATATATTCTACAACCTTAAGCTTGTTATATAGTTGTCAGACATATTCTACAACCTTAGACATGTTATATAGTTGTCAGACATATTCTACAACCTTAAGCATGTTATATAGTTGTCAGACATATTCTACAACCTTAAACATGTTATATAGTTGTTAGACATATTCTACAACCTTAAACATGTTATATAGTTGTTAGACATATTCTACAACCTTAAACATGTTATATAGTTGTCACATATATTCTACAACCTTAAGCATGTTATATAGTTGTCAGACATATTCTACAACCTTAAGCATGTTATATAGTTGTCAGACATATTCTACAACCTTAAGCATGTTATATAGTTGTCAGACATATTCTACAACCTTAAACATGTTATATAGTTGTCACATATATTCTACAACCTTAAGCATGTTATATAGTTGTCAGACATATTCTACAACCTTAAACATGTTATATAGTTGTCAGACATATTCTACAACCTTAAGCATGTTATATAGTTGTCAGACATATTCTACAACCTTCAGCATGTTATATAGTTGTCAGACATATTCTACAACCTTAAACATGTTATATAGTTGTCACATATATTCTACAACCTTAAGCATGTTATATAGTTGTCAGACATATTCTACAACCTTAGACATGTTATATAGTTGTCAGACATATTCTACAACCTTAAGCATGTTATATAGTTGTCAGACATATTCTCCAACCTTAAGCATGCTATATAGTTGTCAGACATATTCTACAACCTTAAGCATGTTATATAGTTGTCAGACATATTCTACAACCTTAAACATGTTATATAGTTGTTAGACATATTCTACAACCTTAAGCATGTTATATAGTTGTCAGACATATTCTACAACCTTAAGCATGTTATATAGTTGTCAGACATATTCTACAACCTTAAACATGTTATATAGTTGTTAGACATATTCTACAACCTTAAGCATGTTATATAGTTGTCAGACATATTCTACAACCTTAAGCATGTTATATAGTTGTCAGACATATTCTACAACCTTAAACATGTTACATAGTTGTTAGACATATTCTACAACCTTAAGCATATTATAGTTGTCAGACATATTCTACAACCTTGAACATGTTATATAGTTGTCAGACATATTCTACAACCTTAAACATGTTATATAGTTGTCAGACATATTCTACAACCTTAAGCATGTTATATAGTTGTCAGACATATTCTACAACCTTAAACATGTTATGTAGTTGTCACATATTCTACAACCTTAAACATGTTATGTAGTTGTCAGACATATTCTACAACCTTAAGCATGTTATATAGTTGTCACACATATTCTACAACCTTAAACATGTTATGTAGTTGTCACATATTCTACAACCTTAAACATGTTATATAGTTGTCAGACATATTCTACAACCTTAAACATGTTATATAGTTGTTAGACATATTCTACAACCTTAAACATGTTATATAGTTGTCAGACATATTCTACAACCTTAAACATGTTATATAGTTGTCAGACATATTCTACAACCTTAAGCATGTTATATAGTTGTCAGACATATTCTACAACCTTAAACATGTTATATAGTTGTCAGACATATTTTACAACATTAAGCATGTTATATAGTTGTCAGACATATTCTACAACCTTAAACATGTTATGTAGTTGTCAGACATATTCTACAACCTTAAGCATTTTATATAGTTGTCAGACATATTCTACAACCTTAAACATGTTATATAGTTGTCAGACATATTCTACAAACTTAAACATGTTATATAGTTGTTAGACATATTCTACAACCTTAAACATGTTATGTAGTTGTCAGACATATTCTACAACCCTAAACAGGTTATATAGTTGTCAGACATATTCTACAACCTTAAACATGCTATATAGTTGTCAGACATTTTCTACAACCTTAAACATGTTATATAGTTGTCAGACATATTCTACAACCTTAAACATGTTATATAGTTGTCAGACATATTCTACAACCTTAAACATGTTATATAGTTGTTAGACTTATTCTACAACCTTAAACATGTTATATAGTTGTTAGACATATTCTACAACCTTAAACATGTTATATAGTTGTCAGACATATTCTACAACCTTAAACATGTTATATAGTTGTCAGACATATTCTACAACCTTAAACATGTTATATAGTTGTCACACATATTCTACAACCTTAAACATGTTATATAGTTTTCACACATATTCTACAACCTTAAACATGTTATATAGTTGTCAGACATATTCTACAACCTTAAGCATGTTATATAGTTATCAGACATATTTTACAACCTTAAACATGTTATATAGTTGTCAGACATATTCTACAACCTTAAACATGTTATATAGTTGTCAGACATATTCTACAACCTTAAACATGTTATATAGTTGTCAGACATATTCTACAACCTTAAACATGTTATATAGTTGTTAGACATATTCTACAACCTTAAGCATATTATAGTTGTCAGACATATTCTACAACCTTGAACATGTTATATAGTTGTCAGACATATTCTACAACCTTAAACATGTTATATAGTTGTCAGACATATTCTACAACCTTAAGCATGTTATATAGTTGTCAGACATATTCTACAACCTTAAACATGTTATGTAGTTGTCACATATTCTACAACCTTAAACATGTTATGTAGTTGTCAGACATATTCTACAACCTTAAGCATGTTATATAGTTGTCACACATATTCTACAACCTTAAACATGTTATGTAGTTGTCACATATTCTACAACCTTAAACATGTTATATAGTTGTCAGACATATTCTACAACCTTAAACATGTTATATAGTTGTTAGACATATTCTACAACCTTAAACATGTTATATAGTTGTCAGACATATTCTACAACCTTAAACATGTTATATAGTTGTCAGACATATTCTACAACCTTAAGCATGTTATATAGTTGTCAGACATATTCTACAACCTTAAACATGTTATATAGTTGTCAGACATATTTTACAACATTAAGCATGTTATATAGTTGTCAGACATATTCTACAACCTTAAACATGTTATGTAGTTGTCAGACATATTCTACAACCTTAAGCATTTTATATAGTTGTCAGACATATTCTACAACCTTAAACATGTTATATAGTTGTCAGACATATTCTACAAACTTAAACATGTTATATAGTTGTTAGACATATTCTACAACCTTAAACATGTTATGTAGTTGTCAGACATATTCTACAACCCTAAACAGGTTATATAGTTGTCAGACATATTCTACAACCTTAAACATGTTATATAGTTGTCAGACATTTTCTACAACCTTAAACATGTTATATAGTTGTCAGACATATTCTACAACCTTAAACATGTTATATAGTTGTCAGACATATTCTACAACCTTAAACATGTTATATAGTTGTTAGACTTATTCTACAACCTTAAACATGTTATATAGTTGTCAGACATATTCTACAACCTTAAACATGTTATATAGTTGTCAGACATATTCTACAACCTTAAACATGTTATATAGTTGTCACACATATTCTACAACCTTAAACATGTTATATAGTTGTCACACATATTCTACAACCTTAAACATGTTATATAGTTGTCAGACATATTCTACAACCTTAAGCATGTTATATAGTTATCAGACATATTTTACAACCTTAAACATGTTATATAGTTGTCAGACATATTCTACAACCTTAAACATGTTATATAGTTGTCAGACATATTCTACAACCTTAAACATGTTATATAGTTGTCAGACATATTCTACAACCTTAAACATGTTATATAGTTGTTAGACATATTCTACAACCTTAAGCATGTTATATAGTTGTCAGACATATTCTACAACCTTAAACATGTTATATAGTTGTCAGACATATTCTACAAACTTAAACATGTTATATAGTTGTTAGACATATTCTACAACCTTAAACATGTTATGTAGTTGTCAGACATATTCTACAACCTTAAACAGGTTATATAGTTGTCAGACATATTCTACAACCTTAAACATGTTATGTAGTTGTCAGACATATTCTACAACCTTAAGCATGTCATATAGTTGTCAGACATATTCTACAACCTTAAACATGTTATATAGTTGTCAGACATATTCTACAACCTTAAACATGTTATATAGTTGTCAGACATATTCTACAAACTTAAACATGTTATATAGTTGTTAGACATATTCTACAACCTTAAACATGTTATGTAGTTGTCAGACATATTCTACAACCTTAAACAGGTTATATAGTTGTCAGACATATTCTACAACCTTAAGCATGTTATATAGTTGTCAGACATATTCTACAACCTTAAACATGTTATATAGTTGTCAGACATATTCTACAACCTTAAACATGTTATATAGTTGTCACACATATTCTACAACCTTAAACATGTTATATAGTTGTCAGACATATTCTACAACCTTAAACATGTTATATAGTTGTCACACATATTCTACAACCTTAAACATGTTATATAGTTGTCAGACATATTCTACAACCTTAAGCATGTTATATAGTTGTCAGACATATTCTACAACCTTAAGCATGTTATATAGTTGTCAGACATATTCTACAACCTTAAGCATGTTATATAGTTGTCAGACATATTTGAACGTGCTACTCTTATTATTCAAATTACTCATTCTGCACTACCTTAGGTGTTTGGTTGATCTTTTACCGATCTACCGACACCTAATGACATTCCGTGTAGGCCGGTCATGTCAGGTAATACCGGTATATCGTCAATCTTTGACCGTACAATCATATGCAATATGGTTGAATATAATGACCAGTCGGGAAACAGATCTCAGCATGAACTCGGTTTTAATACATGTACTCGTCGCTGATTGGCCTGTTGAAAATGTTACCCCAGCGTGACCCCCATTTCGGTATGTCTATAACTAATAAAGATGAAGCATCTAATTGTGTTCAGATTACCAAGAAGAGTTTGAACATACCAAAGGAATACTCAGAATCCGTAAATAGAAGAAGAACAGACAACACAATGGCCAAAAGATGAAGGACAGACAACACAATGGCCAAAAGATGAAGGACAGACAACACAATGGCCAAAAGATGAAGGACAGACAACACAATGGCCAAAAGATGAAGAACAGACAACACAATGGCCAAAAGATGAAGGACAGACAACACAATGGCCAAAAGATGAAGAACAGACAACACAATGGCCAAAAGATGAAGAACAGACAACACAATGGCCAAAAGATGAAGGACAGACAACACAATGGCCAAAAGATGAAGAACAGACAACACAATGGCCAAAAGATGAAGAACAGACAACACAATGGCCAAAAGATGAAGAACAGACAACACAATGGCCAAAAGATGAAGGACAGACAACACAATGGCCAAAAGATGAAGAACAGACAACACAATGGCCAAAAGATGAAGAACAGACAACACAATGGCCAAAAGATGAAGGACAGACAACACAATGGCCAAAAGATGAAGGACAGACAACACAATGGCCAAAAGAAGAAGAACAGACAACACAATGGCCAAAAGATGAAGAACAGACAACACAATGGCCAAAAGATGAAGGACAGACAACACAATGGCCAAAAGATGAAGAACAGACAACACAATGGCCAAAAGAAGAAGGACAGACAACACAATGGCCAAAAGACAGAAGAACAGACAACACAATGGCCAAAAGATGAAGAACAGACAACACAATGGCCAAAAGACAGAAGGACAGACAACACAATGGCCAAAAGATGAAGAACAGACAACACAATGGCCAAAAGATGAAGAACAGACAACACAATGGCCAAAAGATGAAGAACAGACAACACAATGGCCAAAAGATGAAGAACAGACAACACAATGGCCAAAAGATGAAGGACAGACAACACAATGGCCAAAAGACAGAAGGACAGACAACACAATGGCCAAAAGATGAAGAACAGACAACACAATCGCCAAAAGATGAAGGACAGACAACACAATGGCCAAAAGATGAAGAACAGACAACACAATGGCCAAAAGATGAAGAACAGACAACACAATGGCCAAAAGATGAAGAACAGACAACACAATGGCCAAAAGATGAAGGACAGACAACACAATGGTCAAAAGATGAAGGACAGACAACACAATGGCCAAAAGATGAAGAACAGACAACACAATGGCCAAAAGATGAAGGACAGACAACACAATGGCCAAAAGATGAAGAACAGACAACACAATGGCCAAAAGATGAAGAACAGACAACACAATGGCCAAAAGATGAAGAACAGACAACACAATGGCCAAAAGATGAAGGACAGACAACACAATGGCCAAAAGATGAAGAACAGACAACACAATGGCCAAAAGATGAAGAACAGACAACACAATGGCCAAAAGATTAAGGACAGACAACACAATGGACAAAAGATGAAGGACAGACAACACAATGGCCAAAAGAAGAAGAACAGACAACACAATGGCCAAAAGATGAAGAACAGACAACACAATGGCCAAAAGATGAAGAACAGACAACACAATGGCCAAAAGATGAAGGACAGAGAACACAATGGCCAAAAGAAGAAGAACAGACAACACAATGGCCAAAAGAAGAAGAACAGACAACACAATGGCCAAAAGAAGAAGAACAGACAACACAATGGCCAAAAGATGAAGAACAGACAACACAATGGCCAAAAGATGAAGGACAGACAACACAATGGCCAAAAGATGAAGGACAGACAACACAATGGCCAAAAGATGAAGGACAGACAACACAATGGCCAAAAGAAGAAGAACAGACAACACAATGGCCAAAAGATGAAGAACAGACAACACAATGGCCAAAAGATGAAGGACAGACAACACAATGGCCAAAAGATGAAGAACAGACAACACAATGGCCAAAAGAAGAAGGACAGACAACACAATGGCCAAAAGAAGAAGAACAGACAACACAATGGCCAAAAGAAGAAGAACAGACAACACAATGGCCAAAAGAAGAAGAACAGACAACACAATGGCCAAAAGATGAAGGACAGACAACACAATGGCCAAAAGATGAAGGACAGACAACACAATGGCCAAAAGATGAAGGACAGACAACACAATGGCCAAAAGTAAAGGGACAACAGAACAAACAACGATCTACAAAACATTCACATAAAACTAAAGGAAAGGACCGGGAAGTGCTTACGACAAATGGAACATTTCCGTGGTCATCTGTGACACAGATATTCAATAACGGTCAACCAATTCATGATGGCGACCGTAGAACTTTCGGAGTGATGACTTCAATTTAACCAAGAAAAACCCTTGATTCAGTAGGTTCCATGTTAGCAGCAATCCTCTATCAAGTGAAGATAAGAACCACAAGATAAGAAGAAGCAAAAGTCTCAACTATATCTTATGTATACTTGTCAATATCAGTTTCTATAAATGGCCTAGAGCTTGAAGAGTAACTTCATATTCCTTTGGAGGTCAGGAGATTCTAACACGTGTTCGAAAAATAGTGTGAGTACATACAATCAAGGCCCCTCATCTCATGCAATAGAAATAAAACATTAAACTTCTCTACCTTATACACAACTATTACTATTCCCTACTCAAAAATAAAAGACAGGTTAGAATAATTAGTCCAACTGTTTCTCATAAAAAGAATGGCTAACATACATACAAATACCCTGTCTTAGGAAGGAATAATACTTATTTTGCAAAAAAAAACCCCAAAAAAACCCACTGATTCTACCAAAAAATTCTCTGAAAATGCTCGAGTTTTTGATTGACAACATATTTGTTATGTTTCATGGACGTGGTTTGCAACAGACAGTCGGTATTCCTATGGGTACACACTGTGTTCCTCCACTCGTCGACTTGTTCCTTTATTCGTACAAGGCATACTTCATACAGGGGCTTCTCAAGATAAGCGAACAGAAGCTAGCCCGATCCTTCATTTTCACGTTCCGTTACATAGATGATGTCCTTCCACTAAATAAAATCTAGATTTGGTGATTTTGATGATCACATCTAGCCCATTGAGCTTGAAATTAAGGATACCACAGATACAGCCATGTCTACTTCATACCTTTACCTACACCTCGAAATTGACATTGAGGGCGTGTTAAGAATGAAACTTTACAACAAAACAGATGATTTTAATTTTGCTTGTGGTTCCTACCATGGTTCACCTTGACAGAGGGTTGCTGCTAACAAAAAAGGAATCTACTGAACCAAGGCTTCCTAGTTAAGTGAAGTCATCACTTCGAATGTTTTACGGCTGCCACCGTGATCTGGTTAACCGTTACAGAATATCTGTCAGAAATAACCACGAGTATGTTACTTTTGTCGTAATCACAATCATGTCGTTTCCTCATTCATGACTTATCATCGGGTTTGTAACACGACATGCGCCGCGTTTGGAGCAGGAACTGCTAACCCCTGCGGATCACATGAGTTTAGTCCCGGTTTTTAGTGGGGTTCGTATTGCTCGAGCTTTAGTTTTCTGTGTAGTGTTTTGTAGATCATTGTCCTTTTGTCCTTTTTCTTTTGGCCATTGTATGGTCTGTCCTTCGATATATGGCTTCTGATTTCCCCTTTGGGTTTCAGCATGCATAATGGTTCTTATATTGTGCATAGGGCCTCTATGTGACTTTAATACACGTGCGACTCTTGATATTTCATATGTGGTCTTCGGAGTTTTAACATGTATTGGACTTGTGATATTACATACATCTCCTCAAGGGTTTTAACATGTAATAGTATTGTACTTAGCTAACTGCAGTTTGGTTTGAGAAACTGCGCTTTAGTCTCAAAACATTTTTTTTGGTGTTATTAACGTAAAACACTACGACGTTTACCTGATATTGCATGCCTTTGGTATCTAAGTTAATATTATAGCTTTTACTAATATTTTACGTAAATACCACAAACAAATATGTTTTGTGACCAAAATGCAGTTTCTCAAAGCAAATTGCAGTCCGTTACCTGTGATATTCCACTTTGCGCTTCGTGGGCTTTGACATGTATTGGACTTGTGATATTCCACTTTGGGTCTCGTGGGCTTTGACATGTATTGGACTTGTGATATTCCACTTTGGGTCTCGTGGGCTTTGACATGTATTGGACTTGTGATATCCCACTTTGGGTCTCGTGGGCTTTGACATGTATTGGTCTTGTGATATTCCATATAGCGTCTGGTGGGCTTTAGCATGTATTGGACTTGTGATATTCCGCTTTGCGTCTCGTGAGCTTTGACATGTATTGGACTTGTGATATTCCATATAGCGTCTGATGGGCTTTAGCATGTATTGGACTTGTGATATTCCACTTTGCGTCTCGTGAGCTTTGACGTGTATTGCACATCCAATATTTCATTTACTCGTTGTATCTCATGGGCTTTAACATGCATTAAACTTCTTGTAGCTCTGATATCGACCAGAAGAACGCAATGTCCTGTTCCGCCATCTTTTCTTCCTTCGTTTGGTTGCTGTTTGTGCGCAAATACGGTTTTATCAGAAACATATCTAGGGCGTACACAAATCTTAGGAGGAAAGTTTGGAATGCAATAAAAAATGCAATATTTTAAGTCATCATACATTTATGGATTTCTGATTAAGGCCATGCGAGAAAAACAAATTATTTTGTTCCCTCAATATAATATCTTGTCCCCACAACTTATTATTTTGTTCCCACAAGAAAGATATTTTGTTCCCACAGCATACTATTTTGTTCCAACAAATTATTATCTTGTTTCCTCAATATATTATTATTAGTACTAATTAATTATCCCCCTCAACAGAGGCCACCCATCTTATGAGGCTATATTTCAAAAGCACTGAGATTGTAAAATACTAATTAATTATTTCCCTCAAGAGACGCCACCCATCTTATGAGGCTATATTTCAAAAGCACTGAGATAGTAAAATACTAATTAATTATCTCCCTCAAGAGAGGCCACCCATCCTATGAGGCCAGATTTCATATGCACTGATATAGTAAAATACTAATTAATTATCCCCCTTAAAAGAGAAGCAACCCATCTTATAAGGCCAGATTTCAAATGCACGGAGATGGGTGGCCTCTCTTGAGGGAGATAATTAATTAGTATTTTACTATCTCAGCGCATTTGAAATCTGGCCTCATAGGATAGGCGGCATCTCTTGAGGGGGGAAATTAATTAGTATTTTACTATCTTGGTGCTTTTGAAATATGGCCTCTGTTGAGGGGGATAATTAATTAGTACTGATAATAATATATTGAGGGAACAATATGATATGTTGTGGGAACAAAATAGTATGTAGTGGGAGCTAAATATCTTTCTTGTAGGAACAAAATAATAAGTAGAGTGGGAAGAAGATATTATATTGAGGGAACAAAATAATTTGTTTTTCTCGCATGGCCTTAATCAGCCACCGTAAACATATTTCATATTGTGTCTTTTACAAAAATAAATTACACGAAACATGTGATGCTAATATTATAATACATAACAAATATCGCAGTAATATTTGCACAATAATGAGACCTATGTCTTTGTATTTTATAAATTTTGTCAATAATATTTTAAGCAATGATTGATGTTGTACGCCAATGGAATCTTTCAGGTAGTATATTGTAGTGGTCGCAATTTGTCTTGTGTATCTGTGTTGACCTTTCTGGGGAAAAAGAAAAATTGTCGCACATGCGCATTGCGAAATTATAGAATGGATCTTTGATAAACAAACCCTACGAAAGCTTGTAACTTTTTTAACGGAAATTGATTTGGGACACGAGAAGCGGGTTTCATTTATAAGTTTCAACTTATACAATTGTGGACACAGAAATGTGCTGTCCAAAAGGCAATTGTGGATGTCAATACTTTAAAAAAAAAAAAATCGTGGACACAGGGGTCCTGGATTTTTTAATAAAAAACTAATCCTGGATTATTATTTTTGCTTAAAGTCCGGTCCTGTGTTTTTATTTCAAATTTTCATCATAGCCCCCCCTCCCCCTCCCAAGGGATATACAAGTGTATCATTAATAATAAATTAATAAATAATAAATTCAGATTTTCTATTTAAAATAAATCTCATTTACAAAACCACTGATATTTGTTCAATTTTTAACGCTGATTTAAGCTTTCGTCGCAACAAATTTTTATTTTTCTCTTTAAACTGTCGAAACATAACATTTATTTAACTGTAAAATTCACAAATAAAATCCCCCCCTTTTTTCCCTTTTTTCTTGTTTAAATCAATCATCAACAATATTCCAGAATCAAACAAATGAATAAATATGACATAGATTCTTTTACATGCATCTTTTTACCATGCGTTGTCAGTGTGTTTTAAATCGGTCATCCAATCAGGACGCTCATTATTCTTGTCCAAGATAAAAATACATCGCTAAAATTCCCTGTGGGTGTTTCCCCACTTCAACTCGTAAATTTACATAGAAATCGGAGATATTTCGTCATAAAACTTCACACATGGTTTTGTCTATCATATTTCTTGAAGACAAACATAACATTTTATTGCATTTATCAATATTTTATGAGTATCAACAGTTTTTTCAACACCGTATCTGTTTCTCGATACAGCCGCCCGATTACAGTGACCCGTGACCCAGATTAGCACGTTCCAACAGTTTTTTCTTAATAATGTTGTTTAAATATCTCACACATAAAATAGTTTCTTTTTCTGATATTGAAGCTCTCATCTTGGATTGCTATCTGAGAACCAATAAATAGCATTCCACAGCTGTTATCTGAATCATCGGGATATTTAGAGTCGTAGTAGTTAAGTTGATGATCGACACTGAAAAGGTTCAAGAACGTTTCGCCTGTAACCCATCTTTCTGTCCGTAGTCCAATCCAAAACGATTTTATTTCTAAAAGTAATGAAAGCAAAGCTATTCAAATATAGATAGACGGAAAGTTATTGCAATAATATATTTCAAGAAATTTCTCAGATCGAATCTCGCTCATGGCGAGGTGTACACGATAAAACCTTATGTAATAAGGTTTTGTCAGTGTCTTAAGGTCGAAGGTTGTCACCGGGTACTCCTCCAGAAAAAAAACCTCTGACGGCCATGATGTAGCATAAATATCGTTGAAAGTGGTGTTAAACACCAATAACACATGCATTGTGGAGTTCTTGTTCCCTTAGCTTATGCTTAGTTTTGTCTTTGTATAGTTCTTGTCCTATCCGACTTGTCCGTCTTCTAGCAATTAAACTCAGCACATCATATTTAGCGCCATCTTAAAGTATGTGTACACTTTATGTAATACAAAACTATATAATCAGAGACATGCCAAAAGTATTCGGTCACTGTGATTTTTTACTATATATTTCATGTAAAACCACATTTTTTAAAAACATTATTCCAAAGTCGACTCTTTTTTTACCAACAAAAACAGAATTAAATGTAGTTTTACACTGTAGTTTTAGCATAAATTTATAATCTATAATTTTTATGAGTTCACGATTTAAACACAAAACTAAATTTTGAACGTCAAAAATACAATACAATGATAGTACATTTGAAGACAAATAATTTAAGTTTGTGTTTAAATCATGAACATTTAAAATCTGTGCTCCCATCAAAATCGAACAAGAATTGACTTTGGAATAATGTTTTAAAAAATTGTGGTTTTATATGAAATATATAGTAAAAAATTACAGTGACCGAATACTTTTGGCACGTCTCTGTATATACAATGTATACACTACGATCATTGAAGCTCCTTTTTTTAGGGAGTGGATGTGGTCGAGTGGTCTAGGGCGCTGGACGTAAGGCTAAGCGAATGGTGCTGCAGTGTATCAATGGTGTGAGTTCAAATCCCGTCGAGGGAAGAACAAAAATTTGATAGCTCAAAAATCTAATTCTAACACTGTTTGGTTTAATTTTCAGACGTATATTTAATATTTATTATTAACCTAGTATCACAAGTAACTTTGAGATCCAGTGAGACAGATATATTGTATGGTTGTCACTTGCTTAGACTTTTGTATAATATACTTTATTTCCTGTGACTGTATAACGAATTCTTCATTATCCTATACAATATATTAACAATATATTAAAAATTGCTGAGTTAGATTGCTGTCAAATTATGATATTAAGTATATAGGTACCATCTACACACGCTTATACACATGTCTTATGTCTATCCCTAGATTTGCCTTACGAGACAAGGTAACACTACGATCATTGAAGCTCCTTTTTTTTAGGGAGTGGATGTGGTCGAGTGGTCTAGGGTGTTGGACGTAAGGCTAAGCGAATGGTGCTGCAGTGTATCAATGGTGTGAGTTCAAATCCCGTCGAGGGAAGAACAAAAATTTGACAGCTCAAAAATCTAATTCTAACACTGTTTGGTTTAATTTTCAGACGTATATATATATATATATATACGTCTGAAAATTAAATCAGACGTATATACAAATCAGACGTATATACATGTATATATATACGTCTGAAAATTAAACCAAACAGTGTTAGAATTAGATTTTTGGGCTGTCAAATATTTATTCTTCCCTCGACGGGATTTGAACTCACACCATTGATACACTGCAGCACCATTCGCTTAGCCTTACGTCCAACGCCCTAGACCACTCGACCACATCCGCTATATATATTATAAATGTGTATACTAGTAACCAAAACCTAAAATGAAATATGCACTTCAACCAATGAACAGTACACAATGATGATAACTTTTTTCTGTTCCTCGGTCACAAATAGCTAAAACCAAACAGTTTTCGTGTTCCGACAGACTCTTATATTATTTGGCTTTCAAATATTTTGGCTTTGAACCTGAAGGAGGTTTTTCTAGAGACGCGTGGTGCACACTAAATTAGATATCTACGACGTTTTTATAACCTTTATTCTACATATAATGAACGACGAAATTATATTTTTCCACGCTGGTCATACTAATAAGATCTCCACCATCGTCCTGACAACTGGATCGAGCATCCACCCATGTGGAACCGTTACTATTGACAACAAATTTTAGACATACATTTACATCTTGGTTGTAGTCATATCCTCTGTCTTTGCACTCTACAAATAAATTGTAGTTCTTTCATAACAATAAATACCCTTTTCAATGTAAACACAAACTTTATCACAATATGTACTGAATTTTTTAAAAATTATTTTCTTAAATATTGACATCGTGATTCCGTTATGTAGATAATGTTCTGTCACTGAACAGTTGTCGATTCGGTGATTACCTACATCTCATCTGTATCCAAATAAACTTGAAGTAAATGAAAATACTTACATTCAAAGGTCTGCTTCTTACATTAACCTTCACCTTAAAATCGACAACGGAGGAAGATTAAAAAACAAAACTTTTCCAATAGTCAACTTCCCTTTCATCATTAGCAATATTTCAGTAGCACCAGCGTTTGGAGTTTACATTTCACAACTCGTACGATGTATTAAGGCGTGTACCGAATACAGTGATTTTCTGGACAGAACATAGGTGCTAACATAAAAAAATACTAACACAAGGCTACGTTGCTCCTAAGTTGAAGTCGTCGCTACATAAATTATACCATCGTCATAACGAATAGGTTAACCGCTGCCAGATATCCATTTCTGTGATATCAATGGAACTTTTCCCTTATACGTATTTGTTCTTTACTCTGTATCCGACAAAGCTTTTACCAGACTTGACTATATGAGTAACACGGCGGGTGTCTTTTTTTTATTATTAGAAACAGGGATTGTCTACCCTGGGTTCACTACCGGTTGTTTTATTATTAGAAACAGGGACTGTATACCCTGGGTTCACTACCAGTTGTTTTATTATTAAAAACAGGGACTGTATACCCTGGGTTCACTACCAGTTGTTTTATTATTAGAAACAGGGACTGTATACCCTGGGTTCACTACTGGTTATTTTATTATTAGAAACAGGGACTGTTTACCCTGGGTTCACTACCGGTTGTTTTATTATTAGAAACAGGGACTGTTTACCCTGGGTTCACTACCAGTTGTTTTATTATTAGAAACAGGGACTGTATACCCTGGGTTCACTACCAGTTGTTTTATTATTAGAAACAGGGACTGTATACCCTGGGTTCACTACCGGTTGTTTTGTTGTCAGAAACTGGGACTGTATACCCTGGGTTCACTACCGGTTGTTTTGGTGGGGTCGATGTTGCTTATTCTTAGCTTTTTGGGGGTTTTATTTCTCTTATCTCTGTGTCGTGTACCCAATGTTGTCCATGTCTCTAGATTGTCCATTCGTTATTGCCCCTTCAGTTTTCTCTAACTTCTTACCCTCCAGGGGCACCTGCGTTCACCCCGATCTTTTAATCACCACTATCAACAACAGCAACAACACACCACCAACCCGATCAACAACAACAATAACAAAAAGAATTACAACAAATCATTACTACCACCACATCCATCATTACCACTATCACCACTAACAACAACATCAACAACAAGAGTAACAATACACTATCACTACCACCATTTCAAATACCATGAACACCACTACCACCAACAGCAACACATCTAACATCAACAACAACACACCATCACTACCACCTCCTCCATCCCCACCACCATAAATCAACAACAAGAATAACAACAGACAATCACTACCAACATATCCATTACCACCAACGATACCTCTACCACCACAAACAACAACACCTCAACCTCCATCAACAACAAGCATAACAACGCACCACCAACACCATTAACAACACCACTACTACCATCACCACTCATATTAGCGTATACATCACCACCACCACCACCACCACCACCAACGCCATCATAACTTGGTGAAGATTTACAATTACAGGTCCGTAAATGTTGATAGAGAATGTCATTAGACATATATTGTTAAAATACTTTTATTTGTTGGCATCAATTTTCGTGGTTTCTACTGAATGCATTGATCCATGGGTTCTTGAATTTGTGGTTTCAAAAACTACAGGCAACAATCAGTGGGAGAATTGTAATTCGATGGATTTTAATTTTCGTAGTTTAAGTGAACCACGAAATCCACGAAAATTAGAACCCCACGATTAATAATGATTTCACAGAATATATATTCTGTATTTCTAAATGAAAGTTGTATACATTATTGTTACCCTTAGGAACACAGGTGAGTAACACATCCCACGTGTCACCTGATCTACACGTCGTATACATTATTGTTACCCCTAGGAACACAGGTGAGCACATCCCACGTGTCACCTGATCTACACGTCGTATACATTATTGTTACCCCTAGGAACACAGGTGAGCACATCCCACGTGTCACTTGATCTACACGTCGTATACATTATTGTTACCCTTAGGAACACAGGTGAGTAACACATCCCACGTGTCACCTGATCTACACGTCGTATACATTATTGTTACCCCTAGGAACACAGGTGAGCACATCCCACGTGTCACCTGATCTACACGTCGTATACATTATTGTTACCCTTAGGAACACAGGTGAGTAACACATCCCACGTGTCACCTGATCTACACACTGACAAGGGCCGCCCTGTCATTACAAAGCTGTCCGTCGGTACACATGCATGCTTAATTCCCGTGTTGATATTTCTGTAAGCCCCAAACCTTTCAGATACAACTGCATGTCTGATAACAGGTATAGTTGTACAATCTGTAATTATAATAAGTATCTATACGTATGTCATTACCATGGCAATAATTATGGTTGCCTCCTGATTGATAGAAATGCTAGATATTTTCCTGGATGAACAGCTTAAAGAGAAACTGATAATATGAAATACAACAAAGTATAAGATTCGCTAGAAAAGTATAAAAATATTTCTCAGATGCCAAAATATCCACGTTGGCTGTTATTTGATGCTTACTCTTCGCGAGCACCTGTTTTTGTTGTGTTTTTCTTCGTCCTGTGTCTTGTGTTCCCAATGTTGGCAGTGTCTCTTGATTGTCCCTTCGGTTTCCTCTAATTTATTTAGTATCAGGAGAGAGCGTGAGTGTCACATGTAGTCAAGCATCAAATGTCGTTTTTCCAATACCGCAAACATCATGTAATAACATGAATTTGTTTTATCGTGATTCGTCAAGCTTTTCGGTCTACCTATTTATTTTCTTTGTAACCGTTAACTAGTCTTATTTATTGCAAAACATTCGCCGTGAATCGCTCAACATTCATGATACAACATTCTTATCATCTCAAGAGGCAAATAAAGTTGTAGGGCATATCAATGAACGCATCTAAGACATGATTGATGAAAGTTATGGAAATTAAAACACGATTGATGAAAGCTATGGAAATTAAGACATGATTGATGAAAGTTATGGAAATTAAAATATGATTGATGAAAGCTATGGAAATTAAGAAATAATTGATGAAAGTTATGGAAATTAAGGCATGATTGATGAAAGTTATGGAAATTAAGACAAGATTAATGAAAGTTATAGAAATTAAGACATGTTTGATGAAAGTTATGGAAATAAAGATATGCTTGTTGAAAGTTATGGAAATTTAAATATTATTGATGAAAGCTATAGAAATTAAGAAATGATTGATGAAAGTTATGGAAATTAAACATGATTGATGACAGTTATGGAAATTAAGATATGCTTGATGAAGGTTATAAACATGATTGATGAAATTTATAGAAATTAAGATATGCTTGGTGAAAGTTATTGAAATTAAGAAATAATTGATGAAAGCTATGGAAAAAAATAACAGAACCGCCTAGCGCATAAATGCGCGACGTATCCCCCCACACTTGCATAATATTTAGTTTTATATATTTATAGAAAACAGCCTTGCAGTCTTAATGTATAACATACTTTATTGAAGGATGGAGTATATAGCAGCATGATCTGAATAAAATACAGGAAGTACTCCACTTTGAACATTGTGTAAACCTCTGATGTAAATATAGATTTCCCCCCAAAGCTCTTGCATCAAATATTTCCATGTAACAACCCATCCAAGATAATGATAATTATAAGGCACATGCAAAATATTATTCAAATCTATTCATGTTTACTGAAGTTATCGCGTAAACAAGACACAATACTCAAAATTTGTATTTTTCAACAAAAGACTAAGATTTTTCCCCAAAACCCTTGCTTCAAATATTTTCATGTAAGAACCCATCTAAGATAATGATAATTGCAAGCCATATGCAAAAAATTATTTAAATCTATCTATGTTTACTGAAGTTATCGCGTAAACAAGACACAATTCTCAAAATTTGTGATTTTTCAAATAAAAACTAAGATTTTCCCCCAAAGCCTTGCTTCAAATATTTCCATGTAAGAATCCATCCAAGATAATGATAATTACAAGCCACATGCAAAAAATTATTCAAATCCATCCATGTTTACTCAAGTTATCGCGTAAACAAGAAAGTGTGACGGACGGACGGACGGCCGCTATTACTATATAAGACATGATTGATGAAAGTTATGGAAATTTAAAC
Source organism: Bathymodiolus brooksi (assembly GCA_963680875.1). NCBI lineage: Eukaryota > Metazoa > Mollusca > Bivalvia > Mytilida > Modiolidae > Bathymodiolus > Bathymodiolus brooksi. Next base: position 69,305,445 of record OY804582.1, read on the forward strand.
ATGATTGATGAAAGTTGTGGAAATTAAGACATGATTGATGAAAGTTATAGAAATTAAGACATGATTGATGAAAGCTATGGAAATAAAAATATGCTTGATGAAAGTTATGGAAATTTAAATATTATTGATGAAAGCTATAAAAATTAAGAAATGATTGATGAAAGTTATGGAAATTAAACATGATTGATGAAAGTTATGGAAATTAAGACATGCTTGATGAAAGCTATGGAAATTAAGATATGGTTGATGAAAGCTATGTAAATTTAAAAAATAATTTATGAAAATTATGGAAATTAAGACATGATTTATGAAAATTAAGTATAATTACGTGAGTATGATATATGGACAAATAACTTTTTTTTAACCCATATAAATGTATATGCATATGCCCACTGGATGAACTGACAGCAATTTATATAATTGACTGTTGTTAACGTCGAGTGAGCAACATCGTTCAGCTTAATTCAGGATGTGAACAAATTAACAAACAATAATGGTAGCGACGAGAAGGTGCCATGGATAATATATTTATTGAAACAGGTAATGTCGGAAACCTTGCCTTTGATTTGTCCCGCACAAATACAGGACGATCATTTCGGATTAGTTGTATCTAACATCGGAGAAGCCGTTTGTAAATTACAAAAAGGGTGCAGTCGACTCGCAGCCGCAAGTAATAAAGCTTACCAGTTGCTTGCCATGGTCGGTGGTTTTCTCCGGGTACTCCGGCTTCTTCCACCACTAAAACTGGTCGTCATGATATAGCTGAAATATTGCTGAAAGTGGCGTTAAACACTATAAATCAAATCAAATCAAATCAAATCAAATCAAATCAAATCAAATCAAATCGGAGAAGCCATGTCCTATGATGGGGTTGTCCTGTGGGGGACATACTAGTAGTTGTACTTCAGCTGAATCACTGGTTGAATCCACACAGGTGTGTCTTAATAGAATAGAAACATAAAGAGACACCATTTTACGTAATGTGTGATCATTTTATATACATGATACACGACGATATACGGCTGCTGATTACACCATTTTCTATACATGATACACGACGATATACGTCGGCTGATTACACCATTGTATATACATGATACACGACGATATACGTCGGCTGATTACACCATTGTATATACATGATGCACGACGATATACGGCGGCTGATTACACCATTGTATATACATGATACAATTCGATATGCGTCGGCTGATTACACCATTGTATATACATGATACACGACGATATACGGCGGCTGATTACACCATTTTATATACATGATACACATTCGACGATATACGGTGGCTGATTACATCATTTTCTATACATGATACACGACGATATACGGCGGCTGATAACACCATTTTATATACATGATACACATTCGACGATATACGGTTGCTGATTACACCATTTTATATACATGATACACGACGATATACGTCGGGTGATTACACCATTTTCTATACATGATACACGACGATATACGGCGGCTGATAACACCATTTTATATAGATGATACACATTCGACGATATACGGTGGCTGATTACACCATTTTATATACATGATACACGACGATATACGTCGGCTGATTACACCATTTTATATACATGATACACGACGAAATACGGCGGCTGATTACACCATTTTGTATACATGATACACGACGATATACGGCTGCTGATTACACCATTTTATATACATGATACACATTCGACGATATACGGTGGCTGATTACACCATTTTCTATACATGATACACGACGATATACGGCGGCTGATAACACCATTTTATATACATGATACACATTCGACGATATACGGCGGCTGATAACACCATTGTATATACATGATACACATTCGACGATATACGGCGGCTTATTACACCATTTTATATACATGATACACGACGAAATACGGCGGCTGATTACACCATTTTGTATATATGATACACGACGATATACGGCGGCTGATTACACCATTTTCTATACATGATACACATTCGACGATATACGGTGGCTGATTACACCATTTTTTATACATGATACACATTCGACGATATATGATGGCTGATTACACCATTTTCTATACATGATACACGACGATATACAGCGGCTGATAACACCATTTTATATACATGATACACGACGATATACAGCGGCTGATAACACCATTTTATATACATGATACACGACGATCTACAGCGGCTGATAACACCATTTTATATACATGATACACATTCGACGATATACGGCTGCTGATTACACCATTTTTTATACATGATACACGACGATATACGGCGGCTGATTACACCATTTTATATACATGATACACATTCGACGATATACGGTGGCTGATTACACCATTTTGTATACATGATACACGACGATATACAGCGGCTGATAACACCATTTTATATACATGATACACGACGATATACGGCGGCTGATAACACCATTTTATATACATGATACACATTCGACGATATACGGTGGCTGATTACACCATTTTCTATACATGATACACGACGATATATAGCGGCTGATAACACCATTTTATATACATGATACACGACGATATACAGCGGCTGATAACACCATTTTATATACATGATACACGAAGATATACAGCGGCTGATAACACCATTTTATATACATGATACACGACGATATACGGCGGCTGATTACACCATTTTATATACATGATACACATTCGACGATATACGGTGGCTGATTACACCATTTTCTATACATGATACACGACGATATACAGCGGCTGATAACACAATTTTATATACATGATACACGACGATATACAGCGGCTGATAACACCATTTTATATACATGATACACGACGATATACGGCGGCTGATTACACCATTTTATATACATGATACACATTCGACGATATACGGCTGCTGATTACACCATTTTTTATACATGATACACGACGATATACGGTGGCTGATTACACCATTTTATATACATGATACACAACGATATACGGCTGCTGATTACACCATTTTGTATCTTCAAACTTTTCTTAATATATGTTTTCGCATTACAGATATATAAGGAAGATATTGAAGCAACAATTGATTCTTTTCTGTAATTACAAGAATTATTTAGGAGTTGCATAAATAGAGTGAGTGATTGTTGCTTAACACCAATTCAGCAATTTTTCAGCTATATCATGGCGAGAACAAGTTAATTTTCAATGAGATGACAATGAGGTCCGCTTTGTTCTAGACCAACACGCTGAGTTGGATTTTTACAGTAATAGCTTACTGGAACAACAGTACGGGTGTAGACATGTCGCTCAACTCAGACACATTATTCTAATTCCGAGCCAACCAGTCTTTGCTCTTTCTCTTTAATGCTGCGTTCTTAGCGGAGAACCAACAAATACCAATTTTAAAGTTTTTGGTTTGACCCGGCCGGGGCTCGAACCCACCATCTACCGCACTCGAGGCGAGCACGCTAATCATTACGCCACCGATGCGGTTCTGCATAAATAGAATTATGCGAGTGCAAAAAGACGACGAATGCTATTACATCATTCTCACGCCATAGACAGATAATTATGACTTCAATCAAGTGAGTCTTTGCACTAACTCCATAATGCTACTTGCTTAGATGTAAAGTAGAAGTGCAGAAATACCAATATGAAAGTCTAGTTTGACCCGACCGAGGTTCGTACGCGTAGAGATTCAAGCAAATCATTGAAACTGCAAGGAACAATTAAAGCTTAAATAAAACAATTGCATCCCAATGCAACGGGATTTCTCGTTGAATTACTTAATTTGAATTTAATCAAAATAATTATTTAAAAAACTTACATGTATTGATACATGAAATAGTACCATTTATATTTATAGAACAGGTTTTCCCCTTCGCACATGTATGGTTAGCACATTGTCCAGCAATAGACTGAAAAATTCACAAATATTCATCGTACTAAACTTTAGAATAAAATGAAAAAGAAGTTTTTATCACAGAAATAGCTACCATTACTTGAATTTCATTCAAAGACATGACAATAATATCAGAAAGATTAAATGTTCGGTGTGAGACTGACCTGTCTTTGTTATAAACCGACTTCTCGTCACCTTCTGTCCCTATCGTCAATGTTCATGGATGGGGATGTTCCTTTCATACATGTGCAATCAATGCCTATCACCACTAAAACTTGTGAATTCGAATCCCGCTCATGGCGAGGTGTACTGGATACATCATTTGAGAATTGAATGCATTTTTTGTAGAGTTATTGGCGTGTAAAAGCGTGGACCGAAGCACATTTTGTATGAAGCGCGCTTTTACACGCCTATAAAACTACAAAAAAATGCATTCAATTCTTATAATTACATTTAAATCACACCAAAATTTAATATAGTTGAATTTTTCGTTGTGAATTTTATTTGTGTTAGATTATTTGCTGTTGGAAATTACTACGCCATTGATTGTTTACATCTGACGTCGTCATGGAGGCACGTGCAAGTTCGGGTTTGAGTTTTATTGGGATGTAAAACATCTCTTTTATAATCATGTGACCACTTCATAACCAATCATATTGTAACATTTCAATGAAAAACGGAAGTAATGTAATTATTTAATCAATAAAGTTCAACAAAGCTGACTTGTCATCAACAAAGCTAACTTGTCATCAACAACTCTGACTTGCCATCAACAAAGCTGACTTGTCATCAACAAAGCTGACTTGTCATCAACAAAACTGACTTTACGTCAACAAAGCTGACTTGTCATTAACAAAGCTGACAGGTCATCAACAACTCTGACTTGTCATCAACAACTCTGACTTGTCATTAACAAAGCTGATTTGCCGTCAACAAAACTGACTTGACGTCAACAAAACTGACTTATTGTCAACAAAGCTGACTTGTCATCATCAAAGCCGACTTGTGATATTTTTAGCACAAAGCATATAGTGACGTTATCAATTTTTGTAAAAGTATTTTGACATGAAACATACCGCAAAGCGAAGTTGATAATTATGTAATAAAAAGCCGGTTCTTTACATTGACACTGACCAGCACGTGGTATGTGAATATTTCACGGTTCTTTGAAAAAAATATTGTTTTAAATATAGCAGTTAACGTTTGAAATATTTAAGCTATGGTGATACCATGTGATAAAAGAAAATGTAGAATACGACAATGAACTTTCATTCCATTTAAGGGAGCGCTTCTTTTCAAATAAGATCTTGCAAATTAAAACTTTACAATACATTATTGTTATCAGTACAAGATGTTCATACTTTATTTCTCATTACAAAACTTACTTGCGTCCACGTATCAATACGGCTATACACACACCCAGTCTCCTTAACACAATCTACATCAATAGTTGAATCCATATTAATATCACACAAATACCAGTTACGTCTGTAGTTAATAGCCGTGCATTGTGACGTCATGAAACATTCCTTTACACAATCCAATAGGCTTATTTGATTTATTCTACGTAGGACGCCATTTTGTTGGCATCTATGTGTTTCTAACAAACCCAACTCAACTACATTTGGACGGTTACATTCGTTGTTCTCCCCTGTATACAATTCATCACATGTTTGTACAATAGAATTAGAATAATGAAGTAAAAAGATAAACCATATCACTCCAAAGTTTGTCATATCTCACTTTCTCTATAAAAGGCCGATTGTTGCGTCCATTTTTATTATCAGCAAATAAGACCCGAAGTATCTATGAAAAATACATAGTTTATCCTGCAATCATTATATTTCCTATACAAATATAAATTTTTGCTTTATTCGGTTATTATACGCATAACTTTTTAAGCCCCGCCCATTACGGAACTACTTTTTTTTACGTTCTCAGTACAGGAGTAGGAGGAAGTAAACAGAACCGTAACTAATGTAAACAATCGGTCGTTGGTGCTAACAACTGCTGTGTTGTCATTCGTGCTTCAATAATACAGAACTAATTATATTTCATCTTAAAATCATTATCATTCTCTGCTATTTCATGAAATTTAATATTTTATCTTCGTGTTTCAGAACAATTATTACAAGGCCTATACCAGCTTCCTCTATAGATATCGTCTATCAAACAATTACCAAATCGATGTATCATATCAAAAGATGTTGTCTAGAACAATGGCTAAATCGATTAAGCATATTAAAATATTCATGACACCGTACCAAAATGTTTTTTTAATTTTTAAATTGGTGTATGTTGTGGCAAAGTAATGATGTCATGTTGGTATACAATTTAAAGGGTGTAACTTTTTACCCAAATACACCCAAATATACCCAAATACACCATAAGATGGTATTTATTGTATTGGTTAAAGGTTCTATATGAATTATTTTTCATAAAAAAATTCAAATTTCATAAATTTGTCACAAGAGTAATCAAAATGATCAATTTTATGACTATCATAAAATATCGATACTGTATACACCAACATGGCCGCTTCCAACAAATACAAATGTACCCAAACACACTCAAAATTCATATGGTATGTGTTACTTACATACAACAAATATATTTCTTCCAACACTCTTTTAGTTATTTCATTTATTTATCTTATTTTGTTTAAAAAAACCGAAATAAGAGTAAAACCTGGCCGCTTACAACAAATAAAAAAAATGTATGGGTGTGTCATTTCCTGTAAATCTTCATTTATATTTAACTGGAAACACTTTAATACATTATGGGTATTTTTTTTTTTTTTTTTTTTTTTTATCTGTACATAGACAAAGTTGAGTTATTTATTTCCCATTCTTGATTGCAGGGAGAAACTTGGTAACAAAAACTGGTTTGTCTGGTAACCAAAAAAGAGGAGGATGTACATCTTCTTAAAATAAACAGTTTTGTCTCATTGCATATTTTGACAATTATTGAAAATTATATAAAATTCAGTGTACAGAATACTGAGCTTTATATTACTATTATTCCCTCTTTTCAAGAACCGGGATTCATTTTTGTAAGGGTTGTCTCTCTTTAGAAAAGGTAATTCAATATACTAGCTATAACGAGGAAATTCTTAATCTTGCTATTTTTCGCCAAACCCGCAATATTTAAGCAGAGAAAATAATATATACTGATGGGCACTTACGAAATACATTTCTGTAAAAATATAAAAATAATTTATATATATCAGACTTTTGAAAGACGAAATTTTAATGTATATTTTGGTATATTCGTGATTGTAAACGACCCGACCGAGATCGGGATCGTTTGATATTGTCCGTAAAAACTTACTATTTTGTTGAAATTCATGAAAAAATAACGAGAGGAGCTAATAAATCATTAATTATTCATAAAACATTTCAAAATAACAGAAATAATATAATTTGAAGCTGTATTTGGGTGTATTTGGGTAAAAAGTCACACCGCAATTTAAAGGCAGAATTGAATTTTTTTTTTTTTATTAAAAGTTGGCAATATTCGATGTTTTATACTAATTGCAGTTGAAATTTTTCATAATATCATACGTAAATAGCATAAAACGAAGGAAATACGTCGCTGTTTGATTTTCTTGCATCCAGTAAATAATTCAATGTTGACCCGCGCAATATTCATACGACCTGATAGTGAACTCATTAGGGAAAGCGTTTGCGCATATGCAGAATTGTTTGTTGATGAAGAAAAGGTGCACATGGCACAAATCGAATCGTGGAGGAACAAAAACATTGACGGATACTACACAAAAACGACACAAAAAGGAGGATTCAGCAAGCTTTGTGTAAAAATTAAAAAAAGATGTTATACCGACCTACTCCATTTTTCAACACGTAAGCATAATTTAGTATCTTTTTTCGGCCGAATCTTATCATGACAGAAGAATTGCATCGTAGTTTTTTATATATTCTTTTTTTCAGGAGAAAACGCTAGGTGATATCTCTTTTAAATTAGAGACTAAAATAATGAACTTGATGTCTAGGTTTTTTCTAAAAAAATATTATCAAGGAAACTCAAGTGTTGTCAATAATATGCAATACAATTTGTTTACAATTTTCCCCTTATCTGGCCCCTTTGCATAATTTGGGTTTGTTATTATTAATTTCATCACGTATTTCCGATTTTAAGTGTCATTCTTACTAAATACCATTTTTTAATATTAACTCATTACCCCGGGGTTCAATTTCATTGATATATTTCTTAAATTATATTAATTCTAACGAATTTACATGCAACATGCTTTCTCGGTTATTTATAGCAGTTATCATGAGTGTTCGGCAAACTTCGGAGCTGCAACCGACTTATAATTGGGTCGTATTAATGGCGATTCCACCAACAGACATTCAAATTCTTTTCACAAATTACGACATTATAGCATATTTTTTAAACCCGGTTTTTTGTTCAGAACATTTTATTAGTATAGAACATCGAATATTGGCAACTTTTAATATAAACAAAAAAATTCAATTCTGACAGCCTGTATGCCTTTAAAAACCCGTGCATAATTGATATATAACTTTTATAGGATAAGATTAAATTTCAAATAATGATAATATAAAACCTGATTGCATAAACATATCTTATAACCTGTTAATGAGTTGTAAAATAAATAGAGTAATAAATACTGAAATGTCGGATATCGCTATACATTCTGACAGGATTGGAATTACAGTAGCCAATGGGATACAAATTGCTACATGACCGAGTAGCTTTATGTAATATTCACACAGGCCTTTGTGATGAAATGACTGCATAACTGCAATATTTTTCTTAGCCTTTGTGATACATATTGCCACCTAAATTTACAGACTTTGTGATATATTTACATAAGCATGTATATTCAAGCTTTATCCATTATTCACAAACCCTTTGGGATCGAATTGCCTCATAACTGTGTAGCTTTAGGCAATATTCACAAAACCCTTCGAGATCAACTTGCCTCATAACTGTGTAGCTTTAGGCAATATTCACAAAACCCTTCGAGATCAACTTGCCTCATAACTGTGTAGCTTTAGGCAATATTCACAAAACCCTTTGAGATCAACTTACCTCATAACTGTGTAGCTTTAGGCAATATTCACAAAATACTTTGAGATCTAATTGCTTCTTTCCTGTACAGCTTTGTGGAATATAGAGCAAAGCCTTGCGCTACAAATTGCCTCATAACTGTACTGTTTGTTCGATCGGAATGCAATGATGAATTGTTGTAGAGGAATATTCATTCATTAAGTAACTCGAGTTTGGTTCCGATTGGCTCGGTGGTCTCAGAGAAAATAATTGCGTTTTTTGGACAGTCAGAAAAAACAATTTCTATTCGTAGCAATGACAGCCATCTTGGATGCAGGGCATGACTGTCGAATACAAACCGTTAAGAGGACAGTAGACCAAAGGACCATCGCAGTTAAAGCTTGGTTCAAGTGGTTTCTAACGAGAGTTTAATGTGATTTTTTTTTTTATCAAAATAAGCTTTCAATTTGCATGATCGTCATAGATCGGAAGAACAAAAAATCTTACAGAAAAACACCCCGAATATCACAGTATGGACATACAGCTGAAAAACCCTGAATATCACAGTATGGACATACAGCTGAAAAACCCTGAATATCACAGTATGGACATACAGCTGAAAAACACTGAATATCACAGTATGGACATACAGCTGAAAAACCCTAAATATCACAATATGGACATACAGCTGAAAAACCCTGAATATCACAGTATGGACATACAGCTGTAGTTAAACTTTATATCACAGTATGGACATACACTGTAGTTAAACTTTATATCACAGTATGGACATACAGCTGTAGTTAAACTTTATATCACAGTATGGACATACAGCTGTAGTTAAGCTCTATATCACAGTATGAACATACAGCTGTAGTTAAACTTTATATCACAGTATGAACATACAGCTGTAGTTAAACTTTATATCACAGTATGAACATACAGCTGTAGTTAAACTTTATATCATAGTATGGACATACAGCTGTAGTTAAACTTTATATCACAGTATGGACATACAGCTGTAGTTAAACTTTATATCACAGTATGGACATACAGCTGTAGTTAAACTTTATATCACAGTATGGGCATACAGCTGTAGTTAAGCTTTATATCACAGTATGGACATACAGCTGTAGTTAAACTTTATATCACAGTATGAACATACAGCTGTAGTTAAACTTTATATCACAGTATGGACATACAGCTGTAGTTAAGCTCTATATCACAGTATGAACATACAGCTGTAGTTAAACTTTATATCATAGTATGGACATACAGCTGTAGTTAAAACTTTATATCACAGTATGGACATACAGCTGTAGTTAAACTTTATATCACAGTATGGGCATACAGCTGTAGTTAAGCTTTATATCACAGTATGGACATACAGCTGTAGTTAAGCTTTATATCACAGTATGGGCATACAGCTGTAGTTAAGCTTTATATCACAGTATGGACATACAGCTGTAACTGGTTTAAACCCTTGCTACATACTTGTGGATGTCCAGAGAGTGAATCTGATATACGGTTTTAAACCCCAACACACTGTGACTGTCCAGAGAATGAATCTGATATCCGGTTTTAAACCCCAACACATACTGTTACTGTCCAGAGAGTGAATCTCATATTCGTTTTTAAACCCCAAAACATACTGCGACTGTCCAGAGAGTGAATCTGACATCCGGTTTTAAACTCCAACACATACTTGTGGATGTCCAGAGTGTGAATCCGACATTCGGTTTTAAACCCAAACACATACTGCGACTGAATCTCATATCCGGTTTTAAACCCCAACACATACTGCGACTGTCCAGAGAGTGAATCTGATATCCGGTCTTAAACCTTAACACATACTGTGACTGTCCAGAGAGTGAATCTGATATCCGGTCTTAAACCCCCAACACATACTGTGACTGCCCAGAGAGTGAATCTGACATCGGGGTTTTAAACCCCAACACATACTGTGACTACCCAGAGAGTGAATCTCATATCTGGTTTTAAACCCCAACACATACTTGTGGATGTCCAGAGTTTGAATCTGATATCAGTGTTGCTTTCAAGAATGCTATTCTGTATTCCGATCTACAAAATGCCACACATTTGTGGCTGTTCTGTTATCTGGTTGAAAACCCGACATATTTGTGGCCATCTAGAAAGTCATCCGGTTTAAAACCCCTCCACCTATTTGTGACCGACCAGAGTTGAATTGTTACCTGGTTTAAAACCCTTCCACAGATTTCTGCATGTGGAGCAGGAACTGCTTACGTTTCAGATCACCTCAGTTAACCCCCAGTTTTTAGTGAGGTTCATGTTACTCGATCTTTAATTTTATGTGTATGTTTTGTAGATCGTTGTTTGTCCTTTTTCTTTTGGCCATTGTGCTGTCTGTTCTTCTTTGATATACGGATTCTGATTACCCCTTTGGTATCTTCAAACTCTTCTTACAGTGGCATTTTGTTATCTGGCTTACCTAGCCACACACTGTTTGTCTACAGCAAGGACATGGATTTCCATCAGTTTGTGCTGGTTTTTTTGTATTTATTTGTATTTTGGAGCTTAATGTTTTCTCACCCAATTATATCCCCCCTCCCCACTATATATAAATGTTTTAGGGACAATAAATAATAAACAACAATTTTGTTCTTTAAAATTTTATGTCTCACTTTTGGACATTACCAGTGATCACTACAAAAATGAAACAAATTCAAACTCAGTAGATCATGATAGTAAATGTACCTCCATAAAATACTTCACTAACAACACATCATGCAGCAGAATATGGTTGACATGACAACCAGTCTGTAAACAAATGTTACAAATCATGGTCAGCTAGATGTTTTATTAAGTACTGAATTAATAAACAAGTAGAAAAATGCTTATCTACCACGCACACACACAATGACACACATTTATTTCTTCACTTTAGTGTGATAAGATTTTTTCTCTCGTTAAATCTGGAGGTTTTTAAATGTAATACACTGTAACATCTGTCAGAACACTACCAGGAAAGTTAAAAAAATGTTTCAATCGGCCATTGCAAAAATGGTCATTTATATCATAAATTATTCAGTACTGAGTTTTGACAGGTTTTACAATGCTGTGTTCCAGACAGGTATTACAATGGTGTGTTACAGACAGGTATTACAATGGTGTGTTATATAGCCAGTTTTAACAATACTGTGTATAAACAGACATCACTATGGCTACGGAGAGTTCACATAAAAAATAATAGCCATGTTATAATTAGTACTGAATACAAATGGAAAAAAAACATGTATTATGGTTACTGCATGATATACTGATAAAGAATAAAACCTTAAATATTTCTGGGGGCAATTCCACAAAAAGTTGTATGATTGGAAGGCACTTGTAAAAGGTTACTAGGGATACGTAATAGATTTAGTAATAAATTTGTAGAATATGTAATTAAAATATTTGATGGGCTTTGAATTCAGTTTCCAACCCTGAATATAAATTTTTATATGGAATAGCCCTCAGAATAAAACAAGAAAAGCTTTTAACGAGGGACAACAAAGTCATATATAAATATGTTATCACGGACACTTTTATGACTCCTAGAACAAATACATTACTGTATGAAGTTATATTATTAATCTGATATCATTCCTAAAATTTGATTGGTAGATACCAAATCACATGATATACTGTATAAACAAAGGTTGCACTGTCAATGATTTTTGTAATATAGAAAATAGCAGATTGCACGGTCATACAGCATGTTACTAAAAATAAACATAAATTTTCCCAAATCATGACCACGTGGTTAAATCAGAAGATAGACTTTTTCAATGTTAAAATGATAAAATTGTTATTTGAATTACAAATTTGTTGAGCTTAAAGAAAATAAATAAATAGTGTTACATGTTATTCTGCTTTTGTGTGTTTACAAAGTCCATAAAAAAAAATGCAGTGATATATATACTGAAATCAAAAGTTACAGGATTGGACAAATATTTTTAATTCCTGCTAAATTTTCTTTATATTTGTCAATAATGTGGATTAATAATATAACAATTGTGGCTTTTCTATGAGGTCGATACATGGTTTATGTCGACCTCGGACTACGTCCTCAGTCGATATACTTCTGTTTGGTCGTTATAACCACGTATCGACCTCATACAACAGCTATAATTGTATAATATTGTTACAGAAAATATCATAAAAAAAATCATCTCCATTGTAAATAAATTTTTGAATGATTCTAAAATCCCCAAGTTGTCTTTTGATTATACCCAACCCACAAAAAAAAAATAAACAAAAACTGAATTATACTTTTCCCCCTCCAAAAATATACAAATTACAGAGCTTTGCTAACTTTTATTTCCTCCTCGAAATAAAAACACAGAAAAGAAAAAAAACACAGAAAAGTGTTGGAGCCAATGGTTGTAATTATAATAAAGAAAAACAACCTGTCAGTATAAACATATAATGTAATACTTGTGTGAGAGTGGCAGACATGTTCTACTATGAAGGATGAATACATTAATGGTGAAATGTTACATAGTCTTTACTATAACAGTGTGACGATCGTTAAATACTATACATAATGTAAATAAATATGTAGATAAATATTTGTCCACATGTGTAATACCTCTAGAAAATGAAAACAATATCCATCCCTGTTTAAATACCCCCGAAAAAATAAAGACATCAATTGTCCATGTTTATATCTATATATCTCGGGAAAATAACACATAAAAAGTTAAGAAATATTTTGATGAAATCTACAGAAGGTAAACAAGAGACCTGACCTCGCTTAGAAATGAAGTTATTTACACTTGAAATGGTACACATAATATTTCCTAAGTCAATAAGTTACAGCACTTCAATTTATAAATTATTCAATTAAAATTTCTATTAATTTAAAATATCAAACAATAAATGTAAATTGGTATGAAAAAACAAAAACTTTTTTTTAAGGGTGTTGTATATCATAACCCTATCCCCCCACCTATCTATATTCTATAGCTAATTTTTATTAAAATCTAAATAGCACTTTCTGAAATAAATTAATTTAAACAACGTTTAACTTTTTGAAACTGCTCAAAATATATATATCTAGTTGTTTAACTTTTTGAAACTGCTCAAAATATATATATCTAGTCGTTTTGAAACAAAGTGGAATAACATAAAGCGAACACAAATTTTGTAAAACATTGTTTGAGGGAGTCCACTTATATCTTGTCAAGATCAAGTTGATACAAAATTTCTGATTTCCACAAATTCAAGACCAGGGATTTGACAGCAAAAAACTTATTTATCCTATTTCTATAAACATTTATAATGTACTGATATCATATATATACTACTGTTGATTTGTTATTCCTAGAATGGATTTCTCAGAGCAATATGAGTACCATGAGAAGTCCATACCAAACTAAACATATCAAATCTAGTATGATTATCAAGGATTTGGCCAGGTGACGTTTGCATCACGCTTGTTGCTTAGTAACATAAAGATCAATTACAAATGATCCATAAAATTCATTATTAGGACAATAAAAAATAGATTTCAATCATCTTCAATTAATCCATGAAATATCCAGCTATCTTCTACAATAACTTTAACTCTTTTCTCATACTCTCGTACGTTATCTTTATACAGCTGGGCAGCTACGTTATTAGCAGGACTATTTGGGTTGGGTTCGTCAAGTAAAGACTGAAAGAATAATAAAAAAAAAAATCTGGATGTACTTTGCTTGGTAATTCACTAGTACTCATGGACTGTATTTTACCACCCCTCCCCCCCAAAAAAACCCCAACAAAAAACCTCTCAAACTCATTTCATAACAAACTATAATTGATAATAGTCAAATATAAATATTCTTTCATAAATTATTGCAAATTAAGGAAAAATACAGACCACGTAAAAAAACTCAACAAGTATTTGGTGGAAGGATTGAGAGAATCATAAACAACAATTATTAAAATAACAATAAAAATAGCTTGCCCTACAAGTATCTCATTTCAACAAAAGACATGTGCTTTAGGAAATGATATGTGTACAATATGAACGATGAGATTTTTGTTTATCATCAACATAAAATATCGCAAGTCTATAATTAAAGCTGTTGCTATGACAACTCTTTTGTTGCATCCTCGTCATCATCAGAATCGTCTTGCCAACTCTGTTGTACTATTGATGCTACTTTTTTCTCGTATTCTCGACGATTTTCTCTATATAACTGAGCAGCCTCATTGTTTGCAGGACTATTTGGATTAGGGTCATGTAGTAAGGACTAAAAATCAAAAAGAGCAATATTTTATCATGATTCTTACATAAAGAGCAATATTTTATCATGATTCCTACAAAAAGAGCAATATTTTATCATGATTCTTACAAAAAGAGCAATATTTTATCATGATTCTTACAAAAAGAGCAATATTTTATCATGATTCCTACAAAAAGAGCAATATTTTATCATGATTCTTACAAAAAGAGCAATATTTTATCATGATTCTTACAAAAAGAGCAATATTTTATCATGATTCCTACAAATATCATTTTCAATCATACTTCTAATTTACCACTGGAAACCACATATATTACATTGTTTATATAAATTATAATACTTTTCAATTATAGCCAAAGTGACTAATTCTTTATCATATGGTTTCTAAATCAAATTTCAAAATAGTTCTAATAAAGGTTAGGTTTATAGTGTTTAACGCTACTTTCAACAATATTTCAGTTTTATTGGTGGATGAAACCGGAGTACCCTGAGAAAACAACAGATCTGCCGCAAATAACTGACACACTTTATCGCATAATGTTGTATTGAGTACACCTCGCCCGAGCGTGGTTCAAACTCACAACGCTAGTGGTGATAGGCAATAATTGCATAAGTAGTTTTAAATCCAATTACCATACGACCACGACTGCCCCCTTAGGTCTAATAAAAAAAAAATATATTTCACAAGTCAAAATAAATCACGCATTAAAGTCATTAAAGTCTTTACGTTCAGATAAATATTTGCCTTCATGTAGTTGTTTATAAATCTATTAAGCATATATGTAGAAGAGATACCATATATGTACATGAGATACCATTTACTAAATAAAGGTACATTGTATCTTTATTTCATTTATAAAATTTTGTTCCTCTTATTAACTTGTATGAAGAATGCAGAAGTTTTTACATTCTGTATGACTTTTATGGTTTTAACATTTAGTTTGATTATTAATTGTGAATTTTAAACCTTGAATTCACAAAACTAGATGCTCACATGGGTTGATATCGCTCAATTGGTAAAGATCATTTCTTTTGACTATTGCCTATTGTATCATATATGCTAAATTATGAGAGAAATTTGTTGGCACAAAATTGTACTTTCCTATCACAGTACAGTAGATACAACTGCATTTCAATTCCTGGTTCTCTGTATACATTAACCTGATAATAAGTCTAGGCATGACATCAAAACACCACAGGCAGGGTTCTGATCATAACATTGTTCCTCAAATGTCAACACAATTTTTTTTAAATCTAGACTGGGATTACTCCGAGTAGTCATTTTTTTTCTGGCATCTTTTTTAGTTTCAATTTATTCTTGACTCTCATTGCTACTTTTACTTTTATTGATAGGATTAACATTTTATGTGTTTTGTACAGCACTTAGAGTAATTGTTTTATTAGATAGGTACTTTATAAATATTGTATAATAATAATAATAATAATAATTTTCTTTTACTTGCCCAAAGGGCTAGTCCTTTAAATAAAATTTGGTCTAGACTGTCTCAAGATGATTTTATAAATTTTCCCAATTGTACATTTGTAGCATATTTTAAACTTTGGACACTCAGGGATCTGACTTTTATCTCCATTGTATGATGATGTTTTACACTTCATACATTATGTGTTAAACAAACTCGTACATACAGTGAAGCTGGTTCATAAGAAAAAGATACAATAATATGTTAAATTTTGGAACCCCTGACCTCTAGACTACAAATTTGAATCTACCGGGTACATATCACAAGTGTAGACATACATTTTTATGGTAGGATGTGCTCCTACCATAAAAATGTATGTCTACACTTGGGACAAACAAACAATTGATTAAATATGGCCTTTTCAATAAATTCTAAATGCAGGTCTATATGTTTACAAACTAATACCTGTATAGAAGTGAGTATAGCTGAAGCATCATATGTAGGACTCCATCTGTTTTGTAAAATATCTAAACATATACTACCATCAGCATATACTGAAAAATAAACAGTCACATTACAATTGATGAAGAATAAAAAATCTGCTATTTCTACATGATTTAGTTTAATACTATTTTATTGTATATAAACAATAGGATTGGACAGCAAGTTATACCAACTTATATGAAGTCCTCTCCTTACAAATTATACACATGAATTAATGACAGCAAAACAAAACACAAACAACAGACTTTAAAATTTTGACACTGATAAGAAGAAAAAAAGAAGTACAAGTGAAAAAGTGAAAAATTGCTGACTTAGCCCTAAAATCTTTTTATTGATCTATAAAAGTTCGAACTTTTCCAAATATTTTGGACTTGACGTCATAACTTTACTTATCGTTCCCAAAGAGCAAAGTTTATATATTGATATTGATATCGTCGCAATTACTAAGAAGTGTTCTTCTTTCGTTCAGGTATAAAGGACATTCCAGAAAATAATGTATAGCATCTTCAAAAGAAGCACCGCAATTACATTTAAAATTATTTATTATATGTATTTTTGACAGATCGGCATTGAGTGAGCTGCATTGGTGTCTAAGTCTAGTATGTAATATATTTAATTTCCGTGGGCCTTCATTATAATACTTTGGGGTTTTATAGATAGCAACTTTCACTCTATTTTTAAACGAAGATAATGTAGGGGAATTTCTTATAGATACAACAGGTATGTCTAGATTGTTCCAAAGCGAAACGGTAGATGGAATAAATGAGCTTGCTGATGTTCTCAGTCTGCATCTGGGTGGAACATAATTCTGATTATTTCTAAGGTTATAACTATTTACATCTGATGTAACTGGAGGTAAACAGTTAAATAAAAAATAAGGAGGGCATAATTTATTTTGAATTTTATAAAAAGTAGTTAATTTACGACTTTCCCGCCGATTGGCTAAAGTTTCCCATCCAGTCTCAAGATATAATGAATCCTTACTAGCAAATATTGTCAAACCTGTTACAATTCGTGCCGCTTCTAATTGTATTTTTTCTAATTTTTCAATGTCCCGTTCATAACACCCATCCCACACTTCACATGCATATTCTAGTACTGGTCTGATAAATGTAAGATAGATATTTGACAAAGCTTGTTTAGATAAAACAAGATGAACTGTGAGCTAATGCTCACTTATGATACCCCCTCTCTTCGACAAACAGGAAGTAGGAATCTGACAGGTCAAAAAACACTTCCCACGATATGGGGTGCCTATATGAAGCTTGTGACCAAATACCAGATCTCTGCCATCAATAGTTGCTGAGAAAAATGTGGATATATGTTCAATGTGTATAAAAACCAACTAAGTCGGCAAACAGGAAGTAGGAATCTGATGGGTCCAAAAACGCTTCCCACGATATGGGGTACCTATATGAAGCTTGTGACCAAATACCAGATCTCTGCCATCAATAGTTGCTGAGAAAAATGTGCATATATGTTCAATGTGTATAAAAATCAACAAAGTCGGCAAACAGGAAGTAGGAATCTGATGGGTCCAAAAACGCTTCCCACGATATGGGGTACCTATATGAAGCTTGTGACCAAATACCAGATCTCTGCCATCAATAGTTGCTGAGAAAAATGTGACGAAAAATGTGGATATATGTTCAATGTGTATAAAAACCAACTAAGTCGGCAAACAGGAAGTAGGAATCTGACGAGTCCAAAAACGCTACCCACAATATGGTATACCTATATGACGCTTGTGACCAAATATCAGATTTCTGCCATCAACAGTTACTGAGAAAAATGCACCGAAAAATATCTTGGACGGACAGAAGGACGAAAGGATGGACGGACAGAGGTAAAACAGTATACCCTCCTCCCCCTTCGGGGAGTGGGGTATAATAAATTTTCAATATGTACAGTTCAGTTTCCATCAGATACAATTGTTATACTTCAGTATCTTTTTTCAATAGAAAATCAAGTGTAATATTTTAAGTAATAAATCCTAAATTCCTTGTTTTCTCTATTTCACCGGTCATTAGTTTTTTTTACTAATGACCGGGGAAACAGTGATATAGATCGCCAAAGCGCTTACGATATCGGTAAAATGATCATGACCTAAAATGTGTACGTGACGTGCGCTTACGATATCGGTAAAATGATCATGACCTAAAATGTGTACGTGACGTAAGTATGTATAAAATGGCCACAAGTTTCAGTATAATAAAACACCCAGATGTTTATGATTATCAACAAGTTCAACTGATTCGTCATTAAATCGTATGTTTAATTCAGGAATATTTAGTATTATTTGATATTATAAGGGCTTTAGTTTTTTTAGGGTTAAAGTCTACAAGCCATGTTTTTGCACATTGATCCAATATTTGTAAATCATTATTTATCTCAATTTACATAAAATCAAAGTTTTTCCCAGAGTATGACAATGAAGTGTTGTCAGCAAACAGTCTTGCCAAATTGCCTAAGTTATCTGTAATATCATTAATATATAATAAAAATAACCAGAGGCTCTCAAGAGCCTGTATCGTTCACCTGGCTATAAAAAGAACCAATTGGTCCTATGTAAAAACTATGTCCTGCAGTTGTAGTTATCTTGGAATTCATATCAACATAAAAAAACACGAAGTTTGTAAAGGCCCTTCCAATGATTGATGCACAGTTTAGGTTCAATCAGTGCAATAGCTTCAGAGAAGAAAATATTTCTGTATTTTCCCATATGGTCCTGTGTTAATACTATGACCTGTGGTGGCAGCCATCATGGATTTCCGATCGGCATAAAAAAACCTTCAAATGATTATTCCTGGGCAGTTTGGTTTCAATTGTCCAAGTGATTTAAGAGAAGAAGCGTTTTGAAACATTTTCACCAATGTTAAACTAAGTCCTGCCGTAGCCGCCATTTTGAATTTCATATCGGAACAAAAAACCTAAACTTTGTAGAGGACCATCCAATGAACATTCCTGTCTAGTTTGGATTCAGTCTGATTTGTAGTTTCTGAGAAGAAAGCATTTGAACATTTTCCCATAGGGTCCAATGTTAATCTATTTCCTGCGGTGTTGGCCATCTTGGATTTCCGATCGGCATAAAAAACACAAACTTTGTAGAGGATCTTCAAATGATCATTCATGGGCAGTTTGGTTTCAATTGTCCAAGTGGTTTCAGAGAAGAAGCGTTTTGAAACATTTTTCCCATAGGGTCCAATGTTAAAATAAGTCCTGCCGTAGCCACCATTTTGAATTTCATATCGGAACAAAAAACCTAAAGTTTGTAGAGGATCATCCAATGAACATTCATGTACAGTTTGGCTTTAATCATATTTGTAGTTTCTGAGAAGAAGGCATTTGAACATTTTCCCATAGGGTCCAATGTTAATCTATTTCCTGCAGTGGCAGCCATCTTGGATTTCCGATCGGCATAAAAACAGAGATTTTGTAGAGGATTTTCCAATGATCATTCCTGGGTAGTTTGGTTTCAATTGTCCAAGTGGTTTCAGAGAGGAAGCGTTTTGAGACACTTTTCCCATAGGGTCCAATGTTAAATTAAGTCCTGCTGTAGCCACCATCTTCCATTTTATATCGGAACAAAAAACCTAAATTTTGTAGAGGACCATCCAATGAACATTTCTGCCTAGTTTGGATTCAGTCTGATTTGTAGTTTCTGAGAAGAAGGCATTTGAACATTTTCCCATAGGGTCCAATGTTAATCTATTTCCTGCGGTGTTGGCCATCCTGGATTTCCGATCGGCATAAAAAACATAAAATTTGTAGAGGACCTTCCAATGATCATTCCTGGGCAGTTTGGTTTCAACTGTCCAAGTGGTTTCAGAGAAGAAGCATTTTGAAACATTTTTCCCATAGGGTTCAATGTTAAACTAAGTCCTGCCGTAGCCGCCATTTTGAATTTCATACCGGAACAAAAAACCTAAAGTTTGTAGAGGACCATCTAATGAACATTCATGTACAGTTTGGCTTTAATCATATTTGTAGTTTCTGAGAAGAAGGCATTTGAATATTTTCCCATAGGGTCCAATGTTAATCTATGTATTGCGGTGGCGGCCATCTTGGATTTCCGATCGGCATAAAAAACAGAAACTTTGTAGAGGACCTTCCAATGATCATTCCTGGGCAGTTTGGTTTCAACTGTCCAAGTGGTTTCAGAGAAGAAGCATTTTGAAACATTTTTCCCATAGGGTTCAATGTTAAACTAAGTCCTGCCGTAGCCGCCATTTTGAATTTCATACCGGAACAAAAAACCTAAAGTTTGTAGAGGGCCATCTAATGAACATTCATGTACAGTTTGGCTTTAATCATATTTGTAGTTTCTGAGTAGAAGGCATTTGAATATTTTCCCATAGGGTCCAATGTTAATCTATGTCCTGCGGTGGTGGCCATCTTGGATTTCCGATCGGCATAAAAAACAGAAACTTTGTAGAGGACCTTCCAATGATCATTCCTGGGAAGTTTGGTTTCAACTGTCCAAGTGGTTTCAGAGAAGAAGCATTTTGAAACATTTTTCCCATAGGGTTCAATGTTAAACTAAGTCCTGCCGTAGCCGCCATTTTGAATTTCATATCGGAACAAAAAACCTTAAGATTGTAGAGGACCATCCAATAAACATTCATGTACAGTTTGGCTTTAATCATATTTGTAGTTTCTGAGAAGAAGGCATTTGAATATTTTCCCATAGGGTCCAATGTTAATCTATGTCCTGCGGTGGTGGCCATCTTGGATTTCCGATCGGCATAAAAAACAGAAACTTTGTAGAGGACCTTCCAATGATCATTCCTGGGCAGTTTGGTTTCAACTGTCCAAGTGGTTTCAGAGAAGAAGCATTTTGAAACATTTTTCCCATAGGGTCCAATGTTAAACTAAGTCCTGCCGTAGCTGCCATTTTGAATTTCATACCGGAACAAAAAACCTAAAGTTTGTAGAGGGCCATCTAATGAACATTCATGTACAGTTTGGCTTTAATCATATTTGTAGTTTCTGAGTAGAAGGCATTTGAATATTTTCCCATAGGGTCCAATGTTAATCTATGTCCTGCGGTGGCGGCCATCTTGGATTTCCGATCGGCATAAAAAACAGAAACTTTGTAGAGGACCTTCCAATGATCATTCCTGGGAAGTTTGGTTTCAACTGTCCAAGTGGTTTCAGAGAAGAAGCATTTTGAAACATTTTTCCCATAAGGTCCAATGTTAAACTAAGTCCTGCCGTAGCCGCCATTTTGAATTTCATATCGGAACAAAAAACTTTAAGATTGTAGAGGACCATCCAATGAACATTCATGTACAGTTTGGCTTTAATCATATTTGTAGTTTCTGAGAAGAAGGCATTTGAACATTTTCCCTTAGGGTCCAATGTTAATCTATGTATTGCGGTGGCGGCCATCTTGG
Source organism: Bathymodiolus brooksi (assembly GCA_963680875.1). Classification (NCBI taxonomy): domain Eukaryota; kingdom Metazoa; phylum Mollusca; class Bivalvia; order Mytilida; family Modiolidae; genus Bathymodiolus; species Bathymodiolus brooksi. The sequence goes on from OY804582.1 coordinate 69,327,970, forward strand.
ATTTCCGATCGGCATAAAAAACACAAACTTTGTAGAGGACCTTCCAATGATCATTCCTGGGCAGTTTGGTTTCAACTGTCCAAGTGGTTTCAGAGAAGAAGCATTTTGAAACATTTTCCCCATAGGGTCCAATGTTAAACTAAGTCCTGCCGTAGCCGCCATTTTGAATTTCATATCGGAACAAAAAACCTTAAGATTGTAGAGGACCATCCAATGAACATTCATGTACAGTTTGGCTTTAATCATATTTGTAGTTTCTGAGAAGAAGGCATTTGAACATTTTCCCATAGGGTCCAATGTTAATCTATGTCCTGCGATGGCGGCCATCTTGGATTTCCGATCGGCATAAAAAACAGTAACTTGGTGAAGGACATTCCAATGATCATTCCTGTACAGTTTGGGTTCAGTCAGTTCATTAGTTTCAGAGAAGAAGATCTTTGAAATTTCGGCCAATCAGAGCATATTATTGGCCTTGGCAGCCATATTGAATATCCGACTGGAACGAAAAACAGTAACTTTGTAGAGGACCATCCAAGGAACATTCCTGCTAAGTTTGGTTCCAATTGGCCCAGTGGTTTCGGAGAAGAAGCTTGAAATGTGAAAAGTTTACAGACGACGGACGCCAAGTGATGGCAATAGTTCACCTGGACCTTGAACTAACAAGGGGTGCAATTCCAGGGAAAAAATGTTCAACATCCGAAAAAAATCAATAATATTCAATGATTGAAGTGTTAGCGAAAATCAGTTCAATATTGAATTGTATAATAAAATATATACTATAAAAAATGTATGTTGTTGAAAAAAAATCATAGGGTGGATCGTTTTACAATATAAAATTATTGTCACAAAATATCTAAATATAGCTATAAGCCTATATAGGTTTTCCATCTAACACGAGCATGGTGACCTACGAGCATGCGCACGGGGTTGTAGTAAAAAATGGCGGTTGCATTACATCTCACAATAATTTGAATACACGTGGAGAACAAGCTTTTTATACTAAATATACTGGAAAATAATTATCGATTTCGTTAAACTAGAATGTTCTACACTTGAATTGGTCAATTAGGAACAAATAAAATAATCACCATGAGATAATCAACACAGTTGAACATCAGTCGGCACTTAATTATCCTGATCAGCTGATTGAAAATTTACTGGACTGAGACGATCACATAATTTGTGTACTACTAATTAAACACAGTTTAAAGGTATGTCAATAAAACTGCACAAGGTGATACATTGTTTTGACAGCTTGATTATTTTATTGTATGAACATCCGTTTACCATCTATTGTGACACCCACAAATGGCCTGATTTGAATGTCATCGATGTCTGGCTTTACAAACCAGTCTCTTCATAAAAAACAAGTTTAATTTTTTTTATTTAATTTAATTTTCATAATTATTTCGTTTATGACACATAAGAATAGTATTCTTGAGTTAATACTTACATATACTTACCGAAGAACATCGTTATAGGACAAATGTTTACCGATGTAAAAAAAAAAACACAAAAAAAGTTTGATGTGATGATACTTACCCAAGTTGTCATCGGCATCCTCGACCTATGGAATGCTTCGACCTATCTTAGTATTTCCCAAAAAATTTAGCTGAAAAGCAGCAATTCGACCTATCGTCCCCATCGACCTATAGTCCGTAAAATACGGTAGTTGAAATATATAGGAAAATCAAAATCAATTTTTATTTGTTGTGTTTAAATTATGTACAAATAAAAATAACTCATAACAACATAATGAGTAAATAAACAATCAAAATATTAACAATTCTGAATGTTTTATTGTCAAATTTGTTAAAATCTATCCAGAAATTACTTCACAATATCTTTTTGAAAAAATATGGTTTTGGTTGATTATATAGGGATTTTTTTTTTACATTTCCCAATACTTTTGACAGATGACTATACATTTTCTTTAAATATTTATACCTTTTTTTTTATCTTTTATATTGAATTTTATTTTCATGCCTAGAAAAAAAATACAGGAGTTCTGTTCATGATTCATCAAAAGGATATAGAAATGTTTTTTCTTGAATTGCTAGAATAAAACCGGTGGACGTGTAAATTTTAGTCGCCTATCCTTTCTTTTGGGGATAGGAGACCATATATAAATGTTTGTATTTTCCAAAATTTGTAGTTAATTATATGCATATGCTATTAAAATAGCAGCCTGCATCGGCATTAACATTTGTGCACAGCGTGTTTTTAAGTCATTAGGTTAGTTCTAAATTTATTTTTAGAAATACGGAAATTCATACAGAGTTAACTTTCTTGACTGACAATTTTTCTGAATCTGAATAATTTTCGGCACTAAAAGCTGACAGAAACTCTTATTAATGAATAAAAACGTGTACCAGAGAAACATTTCGTTAAATAAATATATAACCTAGCGCAGTATGAAGTTTGGGAATGTCATTCTACTGCAAACTTAATATATTTGCATTTTATTTCAATGCGATGGTACAGAGTTATCTTTCTGGGCTGACAATTTTTCGGCACTAAAAGCTGACACAATTTTTTATTAATGAATAAAAACGTGTACCAGAGAAACATTTCGTTAAATAAATGCATAACCTAGCGCAGTGTGAAGTTTGGGAATGTCACTCTACTGCAAACTTAATATATTTGCATTTTATTCCAATGCAATGGCGACATTCCATCGAGGGGGTCACCCTCTAAATCATCAAAATTTTAATAGTAATCTCCCGTTTTAACTCAAATCTAATAAACAAATCGTGGAAGTAAGTATTGCTGAAAAGAAAACAATATAAGACGTTTCAATATTTTCTACGGTATAAATAAACGAGGTCTTTGTTCTACAATTTTCATGACCGACGTCATGTCAACGTTTTCAAATGAGAATCATGTGACCCGTGGTTTTACCAGCGACGCCATTAATGAGTTTGCTTTCCGACTGTAAAGATGAGTCTTTTTATGAAGCTCCTATTCATATTTGCGGTATTTATTTAAAAACCCGTTTAATTTTCAATAAAAGAAATTACATCTTACTATTGTAAAACATTAATTTAAAATGATTCAATTCGAAAATGATGAATTGATATGCTGTATCAATCCGGACTTTCTGAACCTTCCCGATTACGTTCCCAAGATTAAAGACGAGTCTTCATTTCCGGTACCACGAAAATGTGGCCGATTAGATTTGTTGAGGGTTCTCAACCTGGAAAGAGAAAAAAATCAGGTCCAGCAGAAACTCAGTAGGTCCACCAAAAATTGATGGGGTAGTGGACACAATGTCCAGCAGCTGAAATTTTTTCTCTCTCAAAACTGGCTACTGTCTACTTTTGAAAGCACTGAACTGTACACAGCAAGATGTTTAAACTTACTTACAATTTTAATTAGGATGAAACATTTTAGAAACAAATTGTACTGTAGGAGGTTTATACTGACTTACCATTAGGATGAAACATTTTAGAAACAAATCGTACTGTAGGAGGTTTATACTGACTTACCATTAGGATGAAACATTTTAGAAACAAATCGTACTGTAGGAGGTTTATACTGACTTACCATTAGGATGAAACATTTTAGAAACAAATCGTACTGTAGGAGGTTTATTTGGATATTCTTCTGTAAATTCTACTGTTAATTTAAATGTGCCATCTTCAAAAGGTGTATCATGTGGACTGAAAAATACAAGAAACTTACATTGTAACATAAAAATGTCAATAATTTTTATTATGTTGCAAAACGTATATATCATGCGTCTTACTCATGAATTTATTTAATTTAAAAAAAACGTCATCCTTCGGATTCATTTGTTTAAATAAGTTAATTCGTAAGAAACTTAGCATACATGTACCTGTATATAATCAGTGCCTGAAATGGACGGTCGCCAGTCACCAAATGCGACTAATATCTTATTCGGGCGACCAAAAGCTGCTCCAAACTAGGTAGTCACTGGCACAACAAAAAACGTTTGGGCGATTGCCTAAAAGACAGTTAAAAATTGTTGTTTTACCGAAACCGGACATATCTTACTTCAACGGTAGATAACTCTTCTGTTCTAGTCAAAAACGGTTTGCTACGAGCACAGCGATTGGTCCAAATACATTTTTGTAGCCAATGAATACACAGCTACATGTAATGTAATTTACTGTTCTCCCCATTTATGTATTTTTATCGAGCCAATCAATACACGTTTCCTACACGTTTTCATGTAATACACAAGTATTCACTAAATATTAGAAAAGAAACATGTTTTTTTGCTTCTTAATGATTTAATTATTAAAATTGTTAAAAATCACGGACGAAGTGGAAAGTTGTGAACAATAAAGAGAATTCTGTCAACTTATAATGTTTGCGATCTGGTATCTTCCACGGTTCGGAAATTTATTCATTCAATCTGCTGCAAAATGTACATGTACGAATTTCATTTTACAGAAATCAGAAACCTTTTTGTGTCAATCCTTAGGTAATCATTGAAAAACTTTTCCCTAACAACGGAGAGAAAATCATTGACAGTTGACAAACTACCGAAATGATCTGGCCTGTCACTTCTTTTAAACTTTTCATAGTTCATGTACACGGCTACATTTCAATGACAATTGGGAGTGGTTTTCTTTTTTGGAACCTGAACTTTTGTTTACAAATTAAAAAAAAACAGGAAAAGTTAACAGTTGTTTATATAACAGAAAATGACAGCACCGTTTGTTATTTCAACAAAGTGAGATACTTATTTGGAATGAATAACCAACTAACATTACCCCGAACTGAGAAGTTATTTTACTTTAAAATCACTTCTTCATGGTGAATTGAAACAAGTGATGTCACTCTTCACTCCGGATGTCTTTAATGTGATCATGGCATTGATCTCCCCTTACACAAACCAGCCTTTTATTGTCCCCATCCGATGGACTAGCATCGTTTCTTAAGACCGCCCTTGCCAATGGCGTCAAGGTTGTCAAAAAGGTTATAACAAGTAAATTCAGGTTTCATTTGATAGCAATATATGCATTGGGGTGTTTTCGCAATTTCAGCTGCACACCTGTACCTACCAAAATTACCTTGAAGAGCCCCCCAACCCTCGTGAGACTAGTGAAAGAATGAATTTTAATGTTATTGATAAAAAACAATTAATCTGAAAACTGTTTATATATTGATATCTGATGTCTTTTTTTCATAAAAAAAATGTCACAAAATGTTTGGGCCACCATTATGCCATTTGGACCAATGACTAATTTTTTACTGGCCCAAAAAAATATTTTCAGGCACTGATAATACTTATTTTCAGTACAACAGTTGTTTTCCTGGATCTTGATGATGATTCTAAATAATGTCAAGAAAAGCAAATGGCAAATTATTTGCAAAATGTTACTACAAAAGGTTGTTAACCTGTAAAATTCCATCATGAGTATTTTTTGCCCAAAAAGGTAAAATCTTGTTAAATTTCCCAATGAAATGAAATATCATAAAGTACTGAGAATGTCAGCTTAATTTGTTCCATTTGCTTTATTATCAGTCTTCAAAACTAATACAGAGTATTTAATGTCAAACCTAGGGCTCCCACTACTTTGAAATCAGGGGGAGAAGTGACTTCTCTTTCAGGTGCTGACAAAAGAGAAGTGAGAGACAACAGGGAGAAGTCAAAATATTTATCTAATTGTACCACTTTTCACATTCACAGGGCATTATCGTGGCATTCGTATGTTATCTACATCTACAGGATACTTCTAAACTTCAATGTGTTGAAGACTTTTTAGAAGACATGCTAGGGAAACTAAAATTATAATAACATATATACATTTACGAATAAACATTTTTTTTTTATAATGTACTTGTTATGCATTAAGGTATATTCAGTAGTTGTTTAATTCCTTGTTTTTGTTAGCATATCATCTCTCTGATTTACATACATGTATGTCCTTGTATTTGCTTTTTGTTAAGTAAACCCTTTTCAGATTGTTTGTTTTGTATTGCAGATGATAAAGGCACATATATGATAGTCAACTATTGTCCAATAAATATTAAATAAATAAAATTGAATAATAAAATTTATTTCGACATCAGCATTGTTTCAGAGATAAAATGACAAAAAAATATATAAGATAAATATATGCAAAAAAAAAATTTAATCAAATTTTAATGAGTGTATGTTATTTACATTGCTTCTCTTTAATCACTGATTGATATTAATTAAGAAACCAATCATATACACAAAGTTAACAATCCCTTTGGATAGCCGCCATCAAACCCCAAATAAATGAAATGAAACAATACCGATTACGTCCCTTTACAATGGTGGTTTGAAAAACGGAAATTTTGTGGTAAAAATATACAGATGTCATGTTTTACTGTTAAAACAGTTAAAATTAGCAAAGGGACTTGGTAAAATTACAGGGGGCTTCTTCGCCCTCCAAACCATAGAAGAAGTGATAAATCATGGTTCTGGAACTTGTGTATTAGCTTGTTTTAACCTTTTTGGTTATACAAATGTACCTACCCACCTTGAAATTTTCAGAGTATTTCTACTTTAGCGGACCCTAACCCAAACACTAATCCTAACCCTAATTGTTATATCCGCATGGAAACGAAATGAAAGGTTATGGGTCATGCGCACCGATTATTACAATAGCTGACTTCCAGGGTCCGCCAAAGTAGATTCTACCCAAATTTTCCAAAAGCATATTAAAAGCAGAGTTTGACCAATCAGTGTGAAGATGCTATTGTGGCAGCCCTGCACTTTAATGGAAGAAGAATCCAAGTTATATTCAAGTACAAAATCTTCAGTAATAATAATTTTTTCTCGAACATTGAAAAAACAAATCTTATGGTTTAATCAAATTCCAAATCAGGAAATTCTGTATCAGATGTATTAAGATTATGATTACAACTTTTACTAATATTTTTCTATATTTTTACGAGATGTCATTTAGGGGAGAGTGGTGTTATTTCGACCACATGGGAAATTCGACCGGTAGATTGTTTGTCATTAATAAACATAAACTAGTTGTTGTCTTTCTTACCAAAATAAATGTTTTACTGATCCATTTAAAGAGTAAATAATACTCGAACCTAATACGGTGAGGTCACTGTCTTTCCAAATTTATTCGGAATAAAATATCGCGTGATTTTGTGGTATTCTCGGTTAGGCCAAAAAAAAAATATGTGTGTTTACGGTCACCCGACCCACCCTATTATTCAGCCGCCGACCCTAACCTTTTTTATCGGCAATTAATCCACCCTAATTTTTGCTAATGACCCTATCATTTTTTACACAGAATTCGGATAACCATTTTTGTTGTTTAATCAGCAGCAATGTTTTATTTATTCAACCGCTAGCTTTTTGTCGAAATTGAGAGCAAAGAAGGTAGAAAAACTGTGTAACTAGTCATAAAACAAATGACGGCTTACCAGAAATATCGAAAATGAAATACCGGAATCGGATTCCGGAACGACTATTTCCGATTTTGCCGATAGTTATAAAAAAAATTAATGCCGACCGACCGACCCTAGATTTTTTTGACATGTGACAGTAAACACACATATATTTTTTTTTGGCCTTATAAAGTTACTGCGGCGGTAAATTCCAAATACAAGCTGAATAGAGAAGTGTTATGTATCCATTAAATCCTCATGATTCAATTTGTTTCATTTAAAGCAAATTACAAAACACTGAAATGTTATGTCATTGAGATGTATTTTATGCAAATATCATAACAACTCCAGAATATTTATAAAGTTAAAAGTGGTCGAAGATACCCATACAGAAAAATTGTACCCTCTCTAATTTTCGACCACCTACATTTGTACTTTATTATGTTTTGATTGAAGTTACAATGTATAATTAAACGATGACATCAATAGTTCAATGTAGGATAAACAAAATTAATGAAAATTGTCTATCCTACATCGATTTTCCTATTACTATGCATTCATTTAGTTACATTTAAGGGGGAAGAGGTGGTGGCTTAGTTAAGAAACGAAAATGTTGTCCCTAAACATTAACAGGCCCCTTTCTTTAAAAAGAAATGAAAACGGACTCAATAATACCGATTTATAAAAGAAGTGCAGATGTAAAATAAAGCTTTTGACGGTTTTCGGTAAACACTGGTATTTGCTGAAATAGGAAAAAATGATGCGGTCGAAAATACCCAGGATGGGGTTGAAGTTCCCCCAAACTGGCTGATTGGCTGTTTTTATGTGTATTACCCGCAATACTTCAGATTTTTTCCAATATTCAAGTGAAACATTTAGTTCCGAATGTCCTTGTGACTAGTCTTTATAACTTCCAGCGGTGCAGGCAACTAGTGATGCAATCAGGGGCTTTTGGATACGTCCAGGTTATGGGTGGTCAAAATTTTACCACTCTCCCCTAGTTTGGACAACTCGTTTCTGGAATAACTTTCATTACACGACATTAGATATGCTCAAAATCGAAAGATAGGAAAGCCAAATAATTTGAAAGTAGATTTCATTTCCTGGTTTTTTATAAGTGATTTTTGAAAAGTGTGACACAGAATTATGTGGCAATATGATTACAATCAGCTGACCGTGAATGTATTTTGTATGATTTTATTTTCAAGTCCTGATCAATATTACTTTACCCGAATATAACTGCATTCCATAGCATTATGTTATTATCTGTTGGAGCTCCACTAACACCAGCTGGGGGATCTTCTTGAAGTCTGGAAAAAGAACGTAATATTCGTATGAAGAAATCAAAACAAAACGGAAGCCATATTGACATTGTATTTTTTTGTTTCATTTTTGGTTTTTAATGGCACATTCGATCTTTTTATACCTTTTAAAATCTCTCATTAATCTTCTTCTTGCTGGGGTTGACATGTTACTATCTTAAATTTATCACAAATTGTTTCTTTATCACAGATTTCCCCCCAGTCAAGCTTAATTAATGCGATGACCAGACTTTTCTTGTTTATGACGTTCTCATACGGGTTTTTTATGCTGCTCGGATCTTGAAAAAGTTAATATTCTTTATACGATGATTCTCGAAAGTTCCGAGAGATTCATCTTATTATCACGTGACCAAAGTGTGTCAAACTGGCACATGCAGGAAAATAACATATACATTTGATTGGACGCTTTTTATTTTGAACTAAGGATTGATATATTATTAATTGTAGAGTTTTCATCATTTCAAATTAAAAACAAAATTATTACAATGACAGATCGTCAATAATTGAAGAAAGGACCCCTTTGACACCCCATCCTAAATATTTACACTCATCACTAAGAATGTAATGTAACGATTATTTTCATTGGTGAATAAAGTCGTTAATATTTTTATTACCCAATCGTAAATTGTTTTATATTATTAACTTACTATCCTTCTTCACGTTGGAACTGGAAATAACAAGCAGAAGATTGAAAAAAGACAATTCAACAGAGAAATAGGTAAAAAAAAAAGGTTTCTTTACTGTCTTTAGACAAAGAACATCTAAAATTGCAACTTGAAAGATCTTGTAATCTGTACCTAAGTTTCTATTGAAATATTTTAGAGAATAACCGGTTTTTGGGGGAATTGTAGAACTTGTGAAAGTGGTGTGTGAATCATTCGATTCATGGATTGTGACTATCACTGTGTATTAAATAAGCCTGTGGATATCATTGCCCTACCTTACCTCATCATATCTGTATTTAAATATTATAACTAAATTATCGGAACACATGACAAGTATTATTATTAAATTCATATTTGTGCAAGCTCATATTTATATATTTATATGTACTATTAGTGATGGGAATCGGTAACATTTTCAAGATCGATGATCGTTATATCAACATCGACCGATCGATCATCGGTGACAATTGCCTGCTAAATGTATATTTACTGACTATAATTAATCAAATAGTCTTTATTTCAAGAGTATGATTGACAAAAGTAAAGATATGAATAAAATTGTATCATAAATTTATAAACTACATAATTTTTCCATTAGTAAACATTAACTTAGAACAAAACAAAAGATCGTTTTCCATATGTGTAGCACCTGATATACATGTGTAGATAGATAAATAATAGACTAGTCCAAATATGTGTTTGACAAAAGTAGATTTGAATAAAATCAAATAATATAAAATTTACAAACTACAATTTTTCCATTTGTAAACATTAACTTAGAACAAAACAAAAGATCGTTTTCCATATGTGTAACACCTGATATAAAATGGACTATTCCGGGAAGTAGATAAATAATAGACTAGTCCAAATATGTGTATTGTCTGAGTGTCAAAAGTACGCTTGGACAAAGCTGCCAGATGTTTGTCAGTATGAGGGCAAAAAAAACCAACTGGGATAAAACTGCAATATTTTTGTCAGTATGGACAAAAAAAAAGAAAAAAACAACCAAAGAACAAAGTTAAGCATATAGAATCAGAATCGACCACAAGGTTTAAGAATCGATCATCGGATCGTATGATGACGTCCGACTGATTAGTCGATGTTTCCGATGATCGGTGCACCACTAATATGTATTATACCCCCAATATTACAAAATTGAAAGGTTATGGAATATCTGGAAATATCCTTGAGTGGATCAAAAACTTCTTATCGGAACGTAAACAAAGTGGTGCTTAATGGATCCAACTCGAAATGGACAGATGTCACTAGCGGAATACCCCAAGAAGGGTTCTCAAAAAGAATTGAAGTAGGAGTCTCAATTTATAAAGTAAGGGGAGACTTGAGTGCCGCAGATGCAAGTGGGGGAGAGCCCGAAAGCGGGGTTTCCCACTCTCTGGTAGGTGGGGGGTACAGGGGTCCTCCTGCAGAAAATTTCGAAATTCTAGATTGTAGGAGATGCATTCTGAGGCCATTCTGTGCATATTTTGCCATTGAATTCTCCTAAAATTTTTGGTACTCTGAAAGACATTTTTTTTGTAAAATATATCATACATGTTAACCTCTGGGAACTGCTAGTGGGGAGATCTCCCCCCTACCAACTCTTCTAAGGGGGAGATTTTGTGCGTCGCCTTTAAACGCACAAAATTGTACCTTGTAGTTGCATACATGTGATAGAGTTGCTATGCTACAACTGGAGATTTGTAAATTTTTGGCTGGAGATTTGGTCTCGTAACTGGAGATTTTTTATCGAAGTATTTGATGCATGTTTTTATTGTTAATTGATGTTTTCTTTTTGTTTGTTTCAGTATTGAACCAACTGCATCCCATTTCAATATATATTGTTTACATTTCTTTCTTATTAGTAGTGTTTCATATGATGAATGAAGGATAAAAACTGTATTTATAATTTATTCATAATCATTCATAATCATAAGATTATAACAAAGCAATAACAATGAAGACAGAATGCTCTGAACAATAAAGTCATAGAGCACTAAAATTAAAACGTCACTTTGCTGCTGGTGCGTTGGGTGATAGCATACGTTTTGGCATTTTTGTGGTTTATCAATTCCATCCTGGAACTTAGTCCTTAAATAATACTTTGATCGGCTTTGGTCCCATAACAACTCAATCCGAGATGAATTCATTGCACGTTTGATCGAAATAAGAAGTTTTCCTCGGCATCAAAGGTTGTCCGACTCCTGTTTGCACAATGGTTTATAACTATTTGTAATTGCCGCTATCACACTTCTAATCATCTAAGCGTGTGCCACAAACCCACTTCCTTATCCCCAATTAACTGTCAATCAGTGGATAATTGTTGTATAATCATCAACACCTTAATTAATCTCCATGACCCAATTTACCTGTAAGGTGTCAAACAGATCAATAACCGGATATCATTTAAACACCTTTACCATTCCTATCTCTCAGCGTTTTTCATCAGCGCGAGAGTTCCAAATGGGGAATTTCCAGAAATATTGATCGCAAAATGTAGGTCAAGATTTTTTTGTTGGGGGGAGGTCGTGCGGGAGGAAAAGGTGTGTGCGGGAGATTAATGTCTCCCGCGCATGAGACCCAGTCCATGCGGGAGATAAGGCTCTTACGCGGGAGACTCCCGCGAAAAGGGGGAGGGTTAACAGGTATGATATATTACAATGTTTTATCAGTGGCAGCTGGTGAAAAACAAGGTTATACAAAGCAATTTTCCAGGCAACTTTCATGACAAAATCAGCCTCAGAATATCTCTTCTGCAAGAAGAATTGAAAAATATTGTAATATATAACTATAAATAACTAGAGGTCTCATATTTTAATCTGATTATTACTCTCACGTTGAATAATGAATGAAATCTCAAGGAATGTTGGCTTGAATCCAGTCCCAGCAGTCTGTGCCAAAAACCTTTTCAACAACTATCCCAGGGGGCAAGTCAGGTCCCACAATTCACTAGCTCTCTCTGATTTTAACTAGCCCGAATAAAAGATATAAATTGTGTACCTCCTCTGGTTCACATTTCTGCTTAACTGAAGCCTTACCAGGATTGGCACCTTTAACCCAACGTACATGTATCATTTATTGAACTTGATCAGCATGCCCATTCTGTAGTACGTGTTTCACGTAGAATAAAAATCATGCACGTATAATTGAAAGAACCCTACGTGCGTGCACGTAGAGAACCCGTTGCGAGCACTGTATAAAAATTACCTTTTGTTTACAATTCACTTCAAAGTACGTATAAATAATAGAGTTGTTCTGATTAGTTAATTTCGGCAATATTATCCAATCAGAGCATTCCTTGATTTTAAGTGAGATGATATGATTTATAAATCGCCCAATTCTATTGGCTCCTTATTTTTTAATTGTCCAATCATAAGAACTGTTACTGTTAAAACCCGTATTCAGAGTTGGCGAAAATCGTCGGACCGACAGAATAATGGTCGGTCCGATTAATTAATGAACCGTGTCTGTCCCAATGTCCGTCACGAAAATATTACTTTGTGGTCGTCCAGTTGACAATTGAAATTTATTCACTCCCAGTTTCCACTGCCAATGGCATTAAGTTCCGTTTTCAGTTTTATTAAAATGTCAGACAGAGACTTGAAATTTGATTATTTATTCTGTCGGACCGACACGTTCCTATTTGTAATCGAAACTCCTATGCGTAAATGTAAACATCCTTTTAGTAGGAACGAGCACCTGCAAAACGTGGAACATTAAAACTGAAATATATTACTGAGCACAGAAAAAAGTTGACTTCCACACTCCCCAAGTATCAAAGATTGTTTGTGTTTAATTAAATATGTTTTGAGATGCTTATACAGTCAAGGAAATTAGGAATTTGAATTCACAGGACATTCGGTCCTCTAAACTGTGAAGAATTACAGGACCGAACTAGATTTTACAGGACGGACAATAAAATAATGATTTTTTTTTTTAAATAATAAATTTATTTTATTTAAGTGTCGCATATTGATTGCATTAAACTTGCAATCACAAACAGCAATATCTAGAATTAGACAGCGGCGTAAAGGTTAGCATGCGAGTGCTCATGTGTTCGTGCTACAGTCGGGTCAGACCAAAGACTATAAAATTGGTATTTTTTGCATCTCTGTTAAGTACGCAGCATTAAGGAGAAAAAGCAAAGACTGGTTGGCTCTGAATCAGTATAATGTGTCCAAGTGGGATGACAATTTGATGTCCATAAATATATTATTGTATACAGCATGATCTTATTCATTAAGGTATATTTCCACTCTAAAATTACAAAACTATTTGTGACATTAAAAATTACTAAATGAAATATTCATTCTATCTAAACAAATGAATCCTTATATGAATCCTTATATATATAAAAAAAAAAAAATAGAATAAAATAATAGCTCTAAAAGAAAAAGTATAATTAGTAGGAGGGTCAGACTTTTTTTGAAAATGTGTTAAAATATCTTAAAGTACACACCAATGATCAGATCTCCTGAAGATATTTACAGTGGTGTTTAGTTTTTTAAAATCTGTTAAGTGGTTCAAAAGTTATGACAATTTGAAGTTCGGAAAATGACCACTTATATTTTACAATGGTGGCCATTTTGAATTTTATCTGTCTTTACCAAGAAATAGAATATCAGAAATTATTTGAAAACAATAATGAAATCTAATGAAACTGTACTTGATAAATGTAGTTTAGACATTGTTCTAAAAGAAATTGCATAGTTGTAGTCTTTGTTTCATCAGCAACATGTGTTTCCAAACACATTTTTAAATTTATTTTTTACCATGCATTTCAATGGGAAAATTGAAAACGGCACCAAAATTGAATAAATTTTACCCATGAAATTGAACGTATAAATAAAAATTTTGAATTTTCTCATCAAACTGTATGAGATTATTAAAACCTAGCCTACTATCCACTACTGAAGAGTTTTACTTTCAATCTAACTGGTCAGCAACATGTGTTTAAGGGAAGAAATAGTTTCAAAATAGCGGTGCCATTTCCAAAGTTTCCATTCAATTTTGGTCGCTTCTGTCCAGTTTAAATATAAAAAAATTGTGACATATGAAGAATTTTCTCCAAACATGTGCATTATTTATTTATTTCAACATGTCACCTTTTAAATAATTCACTTTAAATAATAGTGTTCTAGTGCATTGTCACTGCAGCTGTCTTCAAATGTAAGACAGAATTACAGAATTTGCCATTGTGTAAATAAAATTGAAAAATGTCTGACCTCCCTATAATTAGAAACCAGAATTTAGAATTACAAAAGAATATATATATAGCTCTTTTGGTCCATTGGCTTCGATGCACCAGTTGCAGACCATATCATTTTGTTCAACATGGTGATGAAGCCAGGGTCGGTCCTGCTTCCAAGAATCAATAAATTTACGTTCTCAGTCTTTTTCATACTGTTTCTGCCATTCTCTCGTCTCCTCTGTGGTTACTTTTCTCTTTAATGGCTCCTTTCTTATACTGCAAGAAAGCCATGACCACCGTGTTTTGAAGTGATAAAATGTTCCAAATTAACGACGATTGTTAATGAAAAAAACTCTAGAGAATAATATTATTTTTCCGAAATACATTGTACCACGATCACTGTAGTCATACGAAATATTTTACGACATCAAAATTTTACGACAATAACTGTCGTAAATAGTTAGTGTCTTTGTCAAAACTCGTGATTATCAATTACGATATGTATTATTTATTTTCGATTTTTCTTGATCTAAAAATAACAAATAAAAGAGAATCAGAAATATTTTTAAGTTGAATTTACCGAGAACCTTGATTTATCTATTCTTAAAGGCAGCGGCTGACAAAACAATTTACTGGACAGTCGGTCCGGTGAGATAGCGAAAACTACCGGACCGCCGTAAAATTTATCGGACGCGGTCCGTCGGTCCGGTGCTAATTTCCATGACTGCTTATATATTGAAGATGACAACAGATTCATATTCTTAACTGAAATTAAAAATGTAGGTAAACCGGAAACTGACATTGATGTATAATATTCGGAACGTGATCGGACCATTAGATATGGATTGTTGGCCATATCCGCCTTATCTTTTTAGATAAAAATATGTATACAGAAAAACATTTAATTGAGTTGTTTAATGATCATGACTATATATAGGTAATCTTGCATTCAGTTCTGTATAAAAAAAATAATTTGACAGGTTATATACAATATTACAAAAAAATGGTGTGACAGACACAAAGGCCATAGGTCAGACAGAATCCCACTTCCTGTCTGACCCAATGTCAGACAGAAAAAAAACGTTTTCGCCAACTCTGTGTAATATTTACAAAAAACAGCATGGTGCACGACCTTGCGTAGAAAATACAGTTAATTTTCTTTGCACCCCCAAAAATGAAGGTAAAAGGGTACATATACCCCCAGATGAAAAAACCTGTGGGCATGCTGTTGATGATATTTATTAATTGCACATGTATGTTTACATCAGCTAATTACCAACTGATTTGATCAAATTGTACAGACAGCAACGTACATGGAAACGAAAAAAGCGTGCCGTCGACTCGAGGAGAAGTAAATGTGATAAAAATTTAGAAATAGTCATTTATTAGCTAAGAACATCGATCAAAAACGTTATCTTATATAAATCAGGGTCTTATATATATATATATATATATATATACCACCCTGTTGTACGAGGAGTCCGGAGCTCTTCCTAGTTGGCAGGTGGGTTGTTGTTGGAATATTTTTTATCGGTAATTAGTCGTATTATCAAAACGGAATCTCTCTGGATTTTTCTCTTGTTAACCATGATACAAAGCATATTCCGAACTTGATTCAGGTGAACTCCATGAGATTAACAACATGACAAATGCATTTGTAAGTGTAAACAAACAGCGACGAGACGTTCACGCATACAAATAATCGTACCAAGAAGTTATCTGAATACTCAGCTTTTTTTGTAGATAAAGGTCATCGATTTTCACTAGCCCGTTCGGTCTAGTATTATAAAGCTTTAACTAGCCCTCTCGTTATTTTACTAGCTGCGGGCATCGGGCGAGTGGCTAACTTCGCAGACTGTCCCAGTGAAACTTAACTTTTTTTAACAGAGTTACAGGACAGAAGGTCCCTCCCTTGTAGATAAAAATTTCACTGGACCTTCATTGCTTCCACAGGACCTCCTTTCTTTAAACATTTTTTTTAAAATTCACAGGACACAACGTCCAGTAATCTTTTCGTAATCATCAATGACCTGAAAAAAATATTTTTGACTTGCAACAAATTTCGTGATTTACTACAAAAAATAGGATCACGGGTGATGCTACCAAGCATAAATAGTAACGTTCTCGCTTTGAAAATTATCCGAAAATTTTAAATTACCGAAAAACCGTTAAATCTTCATTGATTTCCTTGCTTGTTTTTACGTTCCATAAAGGAATATCCCATCTTATGGAATGTGACGACTGCGCATCCTTCATGACCAAATACTCCACTCGGAATGCTTCGCGCATCTATATAGTAGAACCAAGTGAAATCCGAAATGTTGTGTAGCTAAAGTCCGGAGTTCCCACCGTGACGTTACCGGGAGTTAGATATATTTAGAAAATGGTGGATTTGTTAGTGTTTGGTTGATTGCAATAGTAAAAGTAATCGATAAGAAGATATAGATCAACAAAGCGCGATAACGACAATTCACATAAACATAAAAATTGTTAGAAAACTCATGCTCGATAAATTTTTAACCGGCGAAAATGAAAGTAAACGGCGAAATCGCTGGTCGCCAGCATATTTTGAGAACTCTGACCCCAAGGGAGCATTCTTGGGCCCATACTATTCACAATATACATAAACAAATTGCCTGACGTAGTACAAAATGTAGCTAAGCTCTATGCAGACGATACAAAGTTGTATGCTACAGTAAATAATACAAATGATGAAAGAAAACTACAAGGAGATATAGATAGACTAATGCAGTGGTCAAAAGATTGGCTATTAACTTTCAACAAATCCAAATGCAAACATGTACATTTCGGTCCTCCCAATAATGCTAAATATCAAATGGGAGGGGATATCGATCATCACCCAATCCACAGAAGAGAAAGACCTTGGTATCACTAAGATGGAAAATTAAAATTTCAAATTCACATCAACAATCAAACAAAAAAGGCCAACCAAAGACTAGGAATGATAAAAAGAAGCTTTACATACATGGACAAGAACATGTTTACCACACTATAAAAGTACAGTCCGTCCACACCTAGAGTACGGAAGCAATATATGGTCAGTTATGTATAAAAAGGAAGCCATCCAAATTGAAAATGTTCAAAGACGGCCACAAAACTGGTCAAAAATATTCAACATCTCAGTTATAGTGACCGATCAAGATATCTAGGATTACCATCTTTACAATACAGGAGACTAAGATCTGACATGGTAGAAACGTTTAGAATTATTAACAATATAGACAAGGTAAATAGCAATAAAATCTTTCCGAAACATGAGAACACCACCAGAGGCCACAAGCATAAAATCTACAAGAAGCATTGTAGAACTAATATTAGAAAATACAGTTTCTCGCAAAGAGTAGTAGACACTTGGAATAGTTTGCCCGCGAAAGTAAGAGTCAAATACAGTAAATGGGTTCAAAAACCAGCTAAATTCGCATTGGAAAGACCTCGAAATCAAATTCAGGCCAGATATATACAAACCGGAAGTGACAAATGGATATGACCAATCAAGAAGGGTCGCAGGGGCTAACTTGCCCAAATTTATGACCTCTACACCAGATATAAACTAGCTGCAGAACCGTAGCCCTTATGGTCCTTGGCTAGTTTTCTGATATTTGCGGACCATAGGGCTACGGATTTCACCCTATCAAAAACTTTCGAAACTGCGCAGTGAAAATGTTGCACTGCTTTTTTGCAAATTTTTGTCATGAAATCGGGTGCGAGAACGATCAAACATATATATTTCGTTTCGTTAAATATTTATCTACATTCTTCTATACTTACATGTACATGTACTTACCTGTTAATATTCATTTCCAGCTCATTATCATAACAAATGTCTCGATATGGTCCACAAATATCAGAAAACTGGCAAAGGACCATAAGGGCTACGGTTCCGCAGCTAGATAGGAACCAGATATGAATATAGTTATACAATTAATATGAGACAGGCTCAACCTGTTGAAGGGCGAAGCTTATTTGATGATAATGACAATTAAGAGGGAGGCATGAGAGGCGAATGCCTCCTAAAAATTACAGATGAAAATTGAAGAAATAAATGTTTGTAAATTTAGATCTATTTTGAACACCTTTTCCATAGACGAAAACTTTAAAAGGGGGGGGGGGGGGCTGTTTCTGGTCATGAATCTCAGAAAATAAAACAAATTCCAAATCACGATTCATGGAAAGTGAAATTTGCTATTTTTGAGAATTTCACAAATCACGGTGAATCAATAAGAGACATAAATCGAGGGTCACGAGAATAACAAAAATGCCCCAATCATAGTCCGAGATTCCTCTGCCGTCGGACTACCCCAATCATAGCTGCGGAACTGTAGCCCTTATGGTCTTTGGCCAGTTTGCTGATGTTTGCGGACCGTAGCCCTTAAATGGTCTGCAAATATCAGAAAACTGGCCAAGAACCATAAGGGCTGGTTCCGCAGGTACCCCAATCACAGATCATGAAAAAAAAATGGTGAAAGAGAGATAAGAAATGCATGCGTGGCAGTGAAAGGGAGTGAGGGTCAGACGAAATTGCAATGTTTTTAATCTTGCCATGGAAAATGTGTTAAACGGCTTACCAGACAAAGTCCGAGATCAGTTGTCCAGACATCATACACAAATGCACTTCAAATGTACACATTTTTAAATCACTTTCAAATTGCGAGATCGTGGAAATGATATAGGTTTCCTGTATACATAAAAACGATGCAGAGCTGTTCTTCAATGTTGACACCAGTTTTCAGAGACAGGATAACCAAGAAGTGCATGCAATTTCATGTTTCCTCTCCGAAGCAGATGAAATGCAATACATATGTGCATACTAGAAAATGACGTCATCCATGTACACTGTAAACGATCATTTCTCGTAGCACGCGATTTTGATATTAGAATTTTCTTTTAAGCTTATTTCAATTGAGAAGAATTGAAATGGTTACAGATTTGCGAATTTCTTATTGAAATAATTTTTATTTTGTTTTTAAATACCACTTTGTTCTATAATTTCATGCTTCCGGTGAAAAGATATTTGGATATGAATACATTTTGTAGGAGTATGACTTATTACCAAAAATCGTATAGCCTACAGTTAAAAGGGCTCCACCCTTTAATATCTTAGCTACACACCTCATAGATACCTATACTCAGTCCTTTCAAGGTCAGCTTAAGCTCATATATTATTGCATAAAATTATCTGTTCATTATTCATGTTATTATATATTAATTATTCATGCATGTTGTATTATATGTAAATTATGTTGGTTTTGTGTTTGTGTGGTATTCTTTCTTTTTTGGATTTCTATCTTTGAATGTTTTCTTTATAGGCCCCTTGTGGGCCCAAAATTGGTCTAATAAAATTATCTTGTCTTATCTATCTTATCTGTATCTTTACACCTTTCACTAGAGTGTCGGATAATCTGAATTCTGATTGAGATCATTAGACTAATAATCAGGTTGAGATGAGACTTCCGAAGATATCTCCAGTCTAATGTCCTCACAGTCACAAGGAATTCAAGTCACTTCTTCACCTGTTCACTTCAGCACCTAGTCAAATCGGCATCTAGGATAGTCATTGCGACTCCTAGTTATATCAACATCTAGGATAGTCATTGCGACTCCTAGTTATATCAACATCTAGGATAGTCATTGCGACTCCTAGTGATATCAGCATCTAGGATAGTCATTACGACTCCTAGTTATATCAACATCTAGGATAGTCATTGCGACTCCTAGTTATATCGGCATCTGCTTTGGGGTTAGAGTTATGGTGTTTAATGCCAGTTTCAACAATATTTCAGTTATATCGTGGCAGTCGCCGATAGTCAATTCTGCACCTATGTATGATTAATGTTTTTTTCATTTGTACATTGTACATTTGAAAATCATCATTTTATTGATATTTTAGTGTATAATATTTGAATGTAAAGTCTGTTTCTCGATGACAATTAAGTCAAAGCTTCATATTATAGCCTACAATTCAACAATACTGGGGAGAAATAGTAGCTTAAAAACACATTTACATTATATGACGCTGTGATTTTTGGGTGTTAATATCAGTGTTTCTACATATAACACAGACTTTCACACAAAAATCACTAACCACCATGTTTATCAACTGAAACACGTTAGAACTGTATCTTTTCTGAAACCATTCAATCATTGCAAAAAAATACCAGCCCTGTGTAAAAACTAGTCATAGAGTAACTTAAGTCACAAAACATTGTTTTTTTTTTATCTGGATTCTTATTTTATGCCCCTGCGACGAAGAGTCGGGGGGCATATTAATTTACCCCCTGTCCATCCGTTCGTCCGTCTGGATTGTCCGGCTATCTCCTCCTACAGTTTTGGAGCTACAGCTTTAATATTTTGTAGGATGTTTACATATAATGGAGGTGTGCATGTCCACAGGATTTTGATGGTCAGAGGGGGTGTGGGGGGCATCATTTGTGTCTTATAGACACACTTCATTTTTAAAAAATCACTCCTAACAAAACAACTTTGCCCATAATTATCAAGTGCGGGGGCATACTTCTTTTCTAGTTTACCATATGATATATGACTAATTCAGTATATAAATTTGCTTGTTTTTCTATTGGGCTTGTATCACCTTTTTAGTTTTCTCCCCCTAGGTTCAAGGGAAGTAACTGCCATGATATAACTAAAATAACGTTGAAAGTGGCGTTAAACAGTTTAACGCCGTAACCCGTCCTCAAGAGAAGTACTGAAATCTTCTTTGAAATCACATGTAATATTAAATTGTGATATTGTAGTGATGGTTCTCTACTGATTTTCCGTTTTTTAAAAAAATATCGCCGATGGTCACCAGCCACCATGTTAATTAATTTAATAAAAAGTAAATTTTTTAACTGCATCGATGTTGTAATGGTTGGCGTACTCACTTCAAGTTGGATAATATCTAAGACTATTAAATTGGTATTTTCTCCTTCTCTACTAAGCATACAGCTTTAAGGAGTAAGAACAAAGAGTCTGGTGCCGGCTCGAAATCAGGATAATGTGTCTTGAGTGGAGTGACATGTTACCCACAGACTGTTGTTTCAGTGAGCTATACAAATCTGATTAAGCTTGTTGGTTTAGAACAAAGCAGACATCATCCACTCAATTTTGCATTTAATTTTATATTGTCAACAACTTTTTTTTTATACTTTAATAAGTGATGATACAAATCTATATTGCACTTGTTCAAATTAAAACATTATCCATTTTTGCATTTTAATTTCACTAAGATTACCGTAAGTTGTTTTTTATTCTACAGAAAATGGCAAATGCACAGATTCAAGATGCACTACAAAACCAGTTGGCCCAAGCTGCCAATATCATGGAACAACAAGTGGATGCAGAACTACATCGTCTTGACAACATGGATGAGGACGATTTTGAACAATTGAGGCGAAAAAGAATGGAAGCCATGAAAAAAGCCCAGAAACAAAAACAGGACTGGATGACACAAGGTCACGGGAAATATACAGAAATTGTCGACGAGAAAGAATTTTTTGAAATTTGTAAGAAAAGTAAAAGGGTAGTGTGTCATTTTTATCGTGACAGTACATTTAGGTGTAAAATTGTTGATAAACATTTAGAAATCTTAGCGCCAAAACATATGGAAACAAAATTTATCAAGATCAATGCTGAAAAATGTCCGTTTCTGATAGAGAGACTCCGTATTGTTGTTTTACCAACAATCTGTATGGCGAAAGAAGGTAAAACATCAGATTATATTGTAGGCTTTGACGATCTAGGAGGCAGCGATGACTTTCCTACAGAGATGCTCGAATGGCGGCTTGGTCGTGCAGATGTAATAAATTACAGTGGAGATTTAATGGAGCCACCAAGTGTTGCAAGAGAGAAGAAAACTGGAATTCTGGGATATACAAAGACGAATAAAACAATCCGCGGAAGAAATGATGATGGTAGTAGTGATGAAGACGATTGGTGAAAAATTAATTCATCAAAATCATTACTGCCATTGTAAAATTTGTACAAAGATATTTATTTTTTATTTGCCCACCAGACCTGCAGTCATGTGAACTATTGTGATCACTTCATCCATCCTCATCTGTAAATTTTCAAATTTAAATCTTTTTCTCCAAAACCACTGCCCATGCCATTGGAACTAAACTTGTTCATTAGGTGGTACTTTTCAAAGTTTGAGGTTTTGGTGCTGATCCAAAATTAAACATCGCTGCCAAGGCCAATAATGTGTTCTGATTGGCTGAAATTTCAAAAATCTTCTTCTTAGAAACCACTGGGGTGTTACTCGATCTTTAGTTTCATATGTATGTTTTGTCGATCGTTGTTTGTCCTTATGTACTTTTTCTTTTGGCCATTGTGTTTTCTGTTCTTCTTCGATATATGATTTCTGATTGCCCCTTTGGTATCTTCAAACTCTTCTTGTAATTTTCATTTGATAGTCCTGTACCAGTTATGAGATTTTAGTGCAGTTTTTAGCATAAGACCTTATGGGAATATGAAAAATTACCAGCTTTTAAGATTGATAATCAGATGAACGATACAGGCTCTTGTGGGCCTCTGGTTTATTTTAAATATTGATGTACATTGTATATTGACTAAAGAATTAAATACAAATGTAAATTAATTGCCATCAGAATGGGTGTAAAGTTTGAAAGTTTTTTTTAAATTTTATTGTTTTTCTTATATTTTTTTGCAGATTTCATGTCCAAAATTTTACTTCCGACCTGAAATAAAATCGCCATGGTGATATTTTGACAAAAAGTAATAGTTGGATTAATAAGTTTAATTGTAGTTAAATGTTCATAAATCTCTTGATTCTCATTAATTGTGTTGTCATGCATTTGTTTTACTTTTGGTATATACATAATGTTTGTGTTGAGTCTTGTAAAACATTCATTAAAATGTGAACAAGCTAATATACAGTTGACACTCATCCTCCATATTATGTTGATCTGGTATACATGTACATGTAGATATCAATATGTGAACAACTGCTTTTATAATAGAAAGTAAAATTGCTTTTGGACAAATTTGTTTTGTTATTCATCCATGTTTAGGCTGCTTGGAAATGGGGGGACAAAATAAAATACTATGTAGCAGGTTTTTGTTTAGGGTAGGGGGTTAATAGGGTTATTTGGGGGACAAAATGAATTACTATGCAGCAGGTATTGTTTTAGGGTTTAGGTGTTTAATGCCACTTTCAACAATATTTCAGTTATATCGTGGCGGTCAGTTTTATTGGTGGAGGAACCCAGAGTACCTGGAGAAAACCACCAATCTGCCTCAAGTCACTGACAAACTTTATCACATAATGTTGTATGGAGTACATCTCGTCTGAGCGGGATTCGAACTCACAACGTTAGTGGTGATAGACACTGATTGCATAGGTAATTTTAAATCCAACTACCATACGATCACGACCATGACGATCCCTTTTTAACTCACCTTGCCAAGCAACCAGAGCTATAGCCATCACTTGGCGTCCGTCGTAGTCAGTCTGTAAACTTTTCACATTTTTATCTTCTCCTCTGAAACCCCCTCAGCCAAATGAACTGAAACTTGGTAGGAAGCATGTATGTAAGGTCCTCTATAAAGATTGTTCATTTCGTCTAGATCCATTAACAAACATGGCCACCACAGGCAATTCTTGTTTCTGATTGGTTGATTTCTAAAAAATCTTCTCCTCTGAAACTGCTTGGCCAAATGAACCGAAACTTGGTAGGAAGCATCTATGGAAGGTCCTCTATAAAGATTGCTGATTTCGTCCTGATCCGTTACAAACATGGCCGCCACAGGTAATTCTTGTTTCTGATTGGTTGATTTCTAAAAAATCTTCTCCTCTGAAACTGCTTGGCCAAATGAACCGAAACTTGGCAGGGCCATAACTACCATCGAGGCAGACGATGCAGTTGCAGTTACCAGTCTGTTCCTGTGCATGTGAGAGGTCTTTTTCAGTACCTTAGGACTTGGTGTTTCTAGCAACAATGACTGAAGATAGCCTATGTTGGTTGTGGATGATTCACACCCATCGTAATGATACTGTCGGAATTCCAGAAGCTGTTCTATTAAGTGGGTTTCGAGTGGTAATAGGAAAATCCATCTTGCATTTACTGACAGTACTGTCATTTGAAATTGTTCATTAAAATTGATTTTTAAAAATCAATAAGTTGCGCTATGGTTAATTTTCCACAGCATAGAAGCTTCGGCGGCGTGATCGCTATTTACGATAGTAACTGGTATGTAAAGCGTCTCAATAATATAGAAATCGATTAAAAAAATGCGTTATTTTCGGCCGTTTAGTCACAATTTTAGGCAGGGGGACTTGCATAACCGGCGGTCCCCATACTCCTGCCTCCCCTGTTGTTAGCCCCTAGTTACGGCCCTGCTTGGTAGCACGCATCTATGGAAGGTCCTCTATAGAGATTGCTCATTTTGTCCCGATGCATTTACAAACATGGCCACCACAGGCAATTCCTGTTTCTGATTGGTTGATTTCTAAAAAACCGAGTAGCCAAATGAACAGCAATTTGTTAGGAAGCACCTATGGAAGGTTCTGTATAAAGTTTCCTCAAAACAGAATGAAAGGTGAGCAACACAGGCTCAGCCCACTGAGCTTCTAGTTTAGGGTTTATAATTCACAAACTTCCTAATACATGCATATAGGAATAACCCCCTTAATATCCCTGTGATATACCTATGTACGTTCAAGGTTGAGTTCCTGTTTGTCACACATTTTGAAATTAGATAACAAACAATTGGGGGTGAATAGTGTGTTGAAAGTAATTATAGTCAAAATGGTTTGCAAAAAAGTTTATAATTATAGAAAAAAAAATCAAATTATTGGAATTAATTTACCGGTAATGCATAAAACAAAGGTGGATAATTATCTATGATACTAGAAAATGCCCAGTAGTCAGTTCTGTGTCACTGGCATGGTTTATTATATATACAATGTATTTATGCTTGAAAAATATTGGAAAGCCAAATTATTTAAAAGTATGTGTAGCAAGTAAGCGAAATGGTTTAAACAGGATAACTTAAAATGGGTAATGTCACGATTCATTGTACCCGAGGGAGGTTGACCTTAGTGACAGATTTACAACCATTTAGTAAGAAAGGATATGGAGATCGCCACCATGACTTGGTTGACCGTTATGGAATATCTGTATCACAAATGACCACGGATATGTTCCTCATTCATGACTTATGATCATGACCGGGTTTGTAACTAAATTAACATGACAGGTGCCACTAGTGGAGCAGTAATGAACAACTCTTCCGGAGCACCTGAGTTCACCCCCCGTTTTTAGTGGGGTTCATGTTGCTCTATCTTTAGTTGTATGTGTATGTTTTGTAGATCTTTGATTGTCCTTTTGGTCATTGTGTTGTCTGTCCTTCTTTGATTTACGGATTCTGATTACGCCTTTGGTATCTTCAAACTCTTCTTAACATCCAACTTTACAATTAGACACAAAGTAATAACAAGAAATAGCTTTTAATGCTGTTCGTACTCTAAAATGAGTATGAAATAACCCCATGCCATTGAACAGTACTCTTTACTTCTATGCTACATCGGGGCATCTTCAGTAGTGTTTTGATATTATTTGGAGTATAAATTTTATTTTCCCAGGGGTGCATATACAATTTTGTAAACAATTTTAAAACCAGAGGTTTAAGTAGTAATGATCAACAATATACATGTAGCCAACTGTAGGAACTGGTACTATTCCAATAATTCCTATGGCAAACTACCAAACACAACTAATTAAAATCGCTTAAACTGAATATCAAAAGCAGAAGTTAAATAAGGGTAATAACAAAATTACCGAACTCCGAACAATCTTACAAAGGGAAAGTCAAAACTCATAATTATATAAACAGGCAAAATCAGTCAACAACCGGAAAGCTGAAAACCGTAATGACCCTTACTTGGTACAGGCATTTCTAAAGAAATGGTGGGTTGAATCAGATTTTAAAGCGCCAAACCTCCCGCTTTCATTACGGCTCAAAGGTTCCGGCTGCCACTATAACAGTATTTATAACAATACTGGAACAAAATAGGTAAAATAGTTGTCAAAGCAGTACCAAATTATGGTCAACAATATAGCCAACAACTCTTACTATTCCTATGGCAAACTACAGGGTTAGGGTTAGACAACTGATGGAAATCTAGGTCATGGCTCAGGTTAAACTGGATATCTTAATCTCCACCACCCAAGATGTTGTAAGCAAACAATAAAAAATACCCTGTACAGATCGGGTTTAGCTATATAAGACTACAGGTACACACAGAGAAATGAATTCAACACAGACAGTGCAAAAATATGGTCAGTGAATGTATGTACATGTAACTAATTAAATACCAGCTGTTAAGAAGGTAGTGTGTACATTTCAAGTAGTTTACTTTTAATGTGTATTTAAAAAAGTGCATCAAAATGATATGGTTAGTGTTCTCGCTTCAAGTGCGGTAGATCATGGGTTCCAACCCGTGGTCAAGTCAAAGACTATACAATTGGTATTTGTAGCTTTTCTGCTAAACACAAGCATTAAATAGAAAAAGCAAAGACGGGTTAGATTGGAATCAGGATTATGTGTCTGAATAGAGCGACATGTATACCTGCGAACTGTTGTTTCAGTGAACTAGCACTATACAAATCAATCATCTCATCGAAAACGTGACACTTTCACCATGATATAGCTGAAAAAAGTGCTCATTTAAGAAAGAAAAAAAAATGGAATACACGGACCCACAATTAATTAAAGAAAAAACATTAAAAGTAAACCAATGGAAATGTTGTAGGACTACTAATTCTCGCCCTTTGGATAAAGTAGTCTAGTAAATTAAGTGAAAAAGATTTTTCTATCTGAAGTAACCGCACTATCAGAACATTTCCAATATACCACACATTTTCAAAATATCGCACTGCTGTAATATTTCCAAAAATCAATCGTTAAATCGTAGAAAGAGGTAGGTCAAATCGAAACCCCTAGGGATTAGGGTTATGGTGTTTAACGCCACATTCAACAATATAAAATATTGAATGTTATGAAAAACATAACATAAACACTAATGTAAATTATGTTTTTGTGTAATAAGATAAAAATAATAAAACTTCTATTTTTCCGCAATTTAATTAAAAACCTATGTGAACGACTGCCATTAATATCTAAAACAAGAAAGGTTTGATTGCTTCATTTATGATGATCAAATCTAAATAAACGTTAGAGAAAACCGAAGACGAAATGAAAAATGGACAATCCAGAAACATAGGCAACATGACACACAAGACACGGAACGATGACAAACGAAACAAAACAATACAACACAGAAAATTACAAAGATCAACAACACGGACATCAACACAGATATCATCACGGACGACATCAACACCAACACCTGGGATGACCCCTGGTTCTCGCGAAGGGTAACGAGTTGTTGCTTATATTAAAAAGAGTTTGAAGAAACCAAAGGGGTCATCAAAATCCGTATATCGAAGAAGAACAGACAACACAATGGTCAATAGAAAAAGCACAAAAGGACAAACAACGATCTACAAAACATACACATAAACTAAAGATCGAGTAACACGAACCCCACTAAAAACCGCCAGCGGTTACTCATACAGTCAATTCGCTTAGGGCACTACTACATGTAAAAACACAAATATCATAAATAAGACATGATTATTATTTATAATTATTGTTTCATGCTATATATAGATCAGAAAGCTGAAAATAGAAATGCTAATAAAACGTAGATATCTAATTTAGTGCACACGACACGTTTCTAGAATAAACATTCATCAAGTACGCTCTTAGCCCAAAGATTGGAACGCCAAATAATTGATAGTCTGAGAGCAAGACAACTAAATGGTTTAAACAGAATAGCCACACTCTGCTAAGTTCATCTATGACTGAGGGAGGAGAAACTTAGTTTTATTAATAGTTACCTTTAAAAACATTTTACGATGAGAATGTCAATTTCTTTCCCAACTTTGTTCCGCTCACAATTTGCTCTTCATTTAAACCTGACCAGTAAAAGCTTGTGCTCGGAATCAGGATAATGTGTCCGATTAGAGCGACATGTCTAATGTGTTTCAGTGAGCTAACACTATAAAAACCCAACTGATCGCGTTGGTCTAGTACAAAGTGGATATTATCATCATCAACAGCAGCGAAATGTAACTTGTACTCGCCATGATATAGTCATAAAAATGCGTTAAACAACAATCACTCACTCATTCATAAAAGAAAACAAGATATAAAATTGCTATTTTAATTCAGCAGATGCTGATCACTATACCTTGATTTTTACAGAAATCAGAACCTTCCTTCAATGCCAGTAATTATGACACGTCACAGTATTTATGACATGTCAACCTTCAATGACAGTATTTATGACATGTCAACTTTCAATGGGAGTAATTATGACATGTCAACCTTCAATGGCCGTAATTATGACATGTCACAGCAATAATGACATGTCAACCTTCAATGGTCGTAATTATGACATGTCAACCTTCAATGATAGTTGCACGAAGAAATGTTTTAGAGAGTAAAAGCTACAAAAGAGAATGTCTATGATTATATAAAAAGTGAGAAAGAAATGTAGTAAGGAAATTGTATGAATGAGAAAGAATAATAAAAATATATGAGAGTGAGAGTGAGAGTGAAAGGAGGTGTGAAAAAGAGTAGCAGAAACAGCAAGTTCTTTTTAATTATATGGTTGTGTGAAAGGAGAGAGAATAATGCTACAACTGTGTGTACACATGCACTGTAATAGTTAAAAATTCTCTTGTGTAAAATAAAAATGAATAAATCTTACAAGTCTTCAAGTTTATTTCATTACAGAGCAATATAGTCTTATTTTTCAATCTTATTGTTATTTGGATCTGTTGAACAAGAATTCACACCAATAACAATAAGGGTATGGAGTAAAATATGCAAATAACACCCCATAGAAAGAAAACAAATGTAGTGAAACTGCAATATTGATATTCAGTCTCGACACCCAAAGTTATAAGCACACACATTTCTTTAGAATTTTGAGAGAAGAAAAAATATAACCATTTTGAAAAAAATTGGGACAAATTGACGTGGGACAATGGTATTTTCATTCTGCATTAGTATTAGAAATAATATAGAATTATTTATCTGACATTACTTTCATTAATAATTAGCATATTTGAATACTTACAGCTTCAGACAAAGTGATTCATCAATTACAGCTACATTTACATTATGATATAATCATGTGTAACTCGAACACCCTTGTGTAATACAGTACACACAACACTATATGAACCATCGTCAAAATATGTGCACATTCATACAATGTACTTTCATTTTGCATAAAAAACGCCATAATTCGGTAGACATACTTTGTTAAACTTCAGAAATTATTTACTTATATGATCAGTAAAGCTTATGAAAATTTTAAATATACCAAAGTGGTCAATCGAGGAAGTACAGACAAAGCAATAGAAAATAGAAAAAGACAAAAGGACAAACCACGGTCGATTTAACACAACGTAGAAAACTTAAGATTGAAAGAAGCTTTAAATTAGAAAAAAATGTTGATAAAGAAGTTATATTCTAGTTATACCAGATAGATCAAAGGGTGAACAGAATAGTAAATGTTTGATAGTAAGTGACATGTCATAATTACTGCCATTGAATGTTGACATGTCATAATTACTGTGACGTCATAATTACTGCCATTGAAGGTTGACATGTCATAATAATTGTGACATGTCATAATTACGGCCATTGAAGGTTGACATGTCATAATTACTGTGACATGTCATAATTACGGCCATTGAAAGTTGACATGTCATAATTACTGTGACATGTCATAAGTACTGCCATTGAAGGTCGACATGTCATAATTACTATGACATGTCATAGTTACTGCCATTGAAGGTTGACATGTCATAATTACTGCCATTGAAGGTTTACATGTCATAATTACGGCCATTGAAGGTTGACATGTCATAATTACTGTGACATGTCATAATTACTGCCATTGAAGGTTGACATGTCATAATTACTGTGACATGTCATACTTACTCCCATTGAAGGTTGACATGTCCTAATTGCTGCGACATGTCATAACTACAAGGAGAACATAAACATAAATATAAAGGCCAAATACTGTCTCAACTGAAGCATGAATAACTGCATAACAATCATTTGCTTCAATACATGTCCTTTATGAGAGTTAGGTATATGTTCTTCGT
The DNA here is from genome assembly GCA_963680875.1 of Bathymodiolus brooksi. Taxonomy (NCBI): domain Eukaryota; kingdom Metazoa; phylum Mollusca; class Bivalvia; order Mytilida; family Modiolidae; genus Bathymodiolus; species Bathymodiolus brooksi. The sequence continues at coordinate 69,358,730 of OY804582.1, forward strand.
GAGAGAGAGAGTTGAATAATGGTTTTTAAGATCTGTTTGGGGCCACTAAGAATCCTACAGTCTTCAAAAGTTGAGATGGACTGATTTCACCATTGCTGTAGTGATCCCACAACTCGAACACTTTTGCCTGTGTGCATCGTGAAGATGCTCTTTGTGTTCTGGAAAGTTTCTGCTCTGAAACCAACTGGAGCTGCATAGGAACACATCTGCAAATGAATAATAAAATAAATGAAATATTGTTAATATATTGACATGATGAAAGAAACCTGAATTTAAGAAAACTGGTATACAGCATACATACTTTCATATTTAACCATGTATTTGCATGATTTTGATTTCATTATGTAATTTACCAGAAACCACTATATGTTGTTTATTGTTTCTGTCTCGGTTTTCTTTGCTTCGTCTTTGTACCTTGACTTTCGAGTTTTGGATATCACTTTAACCATGTTCACCCTTGATTTCACTTTTATACCACAGAGGATTAGACTGGTTGTCTTAAGGTACAGATATCACAACTTATCATCAATTTGAATAATAATGCTACAAACCTGGCCTCATCACTTAGAAATTTGGTCATCACATACAGTTGAAGGCTTTGTCCCTTTGCCTTTTTGTTGAGGCGCTGGTGCCACCCTTCGACGTCATTGTTAGTCCTTACAGATTGACCAAACACAGACCATGTATTGACATGGAACTTAGAACTTATGATCCAGGTGGACTTGATGTAGCTCATAAGCCTATGTAGGGATCTGGCTGAAACAGGAACAGTGAGGAGCAGTCTGTTAAAAGATGACCTGATGTGCTCCTTTGGTAAGTAGGGCAGTGCCATGAGCTGTCTGATGAATTTATGGACTATGTCACTCTTCATGTAGGCAACGTCACTCTTCGTGTAGGCAACCCTAAACAAAACAAAATAGTATTATATACATACTCATACACAAATTTATGATGTTTTGCGAATAGACATGTTTGTAGGCAGATGATAAGTTGTTTGTTTCATCGACACTTTTCTCAAGTTAAACGATGCATGAATTCAAAATACCTGAAGTCCAAGCTTTTGAAACTTTTTCCATACCGCCTGTACCCAATGGAATGCACAGCCCCGGGCAGTAACTGTTGGTAATACCCTACGAACTGCTTTTCACATGGCAAACTCGAAGTCTAAAACCACAGCTTTAACTGAAGCAGCACTAGGCAACAACCTGAGGATGGAACGGATTACCTGACAGAAATGAATAATATACATTAATATCAAGGGGAAATTCATACTGTTACATTAAGGTGTGACATACTTTGCTTCTACCTGAATATAAAGTCTCATATTTCTAAAACACACAAACTGCCTATTAGAGTACATTTTACCAAAACTCTTAAAACATTTGTTTAGGTGAATGAGTATTGTAGTCATTATTTAAAAGAAGTTCCAAGTATATTTTTTATGGAATTGTCTTCTAACATGACATTGCTCCAGTTTAGTTTTCAATCTCATACATTACAAACTACTTACTGCAATGTAATCTTTAGCACGGCGTCTAGACATTACTGCAAACACTAAAGGGATCAGAACAAGAACGGACAAAGTACAGAGAGTAGCTGGTAAAAAGGCATGCGAACAACTTTGAAAGTTGCTATAAGTTGGCTTCTTTAAATTTACCTATGGACATTGTAAGAAATCAGAAATGTAATATACCACAAAATCAAGGTCAGCAGGTTGCTTGGGTCTGGTCTTTTCTCTGACACGGTTGGCCTGTCTAACTAAGATGTTTGGGGCAGGTCTGCTTCCAGGAGGTAAGGATGGGTCACCAATCTCTTGCATAACAGTCTCAACAACTGTAGCTGCTGACTCGAAAGGGTTGGACTTGGCCCTGGCTTTGGCCTCAGACACAATACGAACAGCAACATCTTTGCCCGCTACCACGGGATGGTTATGGTTAAGTGGTCCTGCAGTGAATGGGTCCCCTTTCTGCTTAACAGTTGCTGACAATTCTGCTTGGCATTACGGACACTGTCTCGCCAGTCTACACTGTTCTTTAAAGTACGCTGAAAGTATAATTTTGACATTAATTAATTACAAATTCTTACATGTTAAAGTAACATATGAATGACATTAAGGCATATTTTAATACAATGGTAAAAAATTAAAATCATACGATTTCTACAACAAATATAATACAGTTACCATCATTACAAGTGATAGACTGACAAGTCCTAATTTACTCTGTAAAGATTCTTTGATTTCGATGTTAACATTGCAGTGCAATCAAATGTAAAAAAAATATTTAAATAATGTTATCCATACAATATCATTGATCATTGAATTACTGCAATTAAAGACCATGGTGTGATTTTTTTCGACTCCGATATACTTTGTATTTTGTCGTTGTGATCCATGTCTTAATTTTAAGTACAAATGTATTGTTGAACATTACACTTAAGTGAATATTTTGAATTGTAATATATTGGAAAATAAACTGTTTTTTTTTTTTATTTTATTTTTTTTTATTAAAAAGTAAAATCAATGAAATCGAAAGACAAATATTTTTTAATGTTCATGTTTTGTCACACCTTAAACAGTTTTATGGCAATAACATGTACATATTTGATTCAAATTGACTTGATTTGTTAAAGATGAAAATGTTTACTTACCTTCTTTGTATATGTGTGCCCAAGGGTGTCTACAAGCTTTTCTTTGCCTTTTTCTGTGCCTTCTGGTATGATGGAATAGGTGACAGTAAAACTTGCTGTGCTTATGTTTGGAAGGCTGGTGTCTTCTTGAATGGAGTTCTCTTGAAGAACCTTTGGTTCATCAAATGATCGACTGGTTATCTCGAACGACTGGTCACTTGGTAGGCAGGCAGGGTCAGAGTCACTGCTGTATGAGTCTGAGTTACTAGGAACTGATGGTCTGGCACGAACGAATAAGCCTCTTGGTTCAGCTTCGTCACTGCTGTCTGTCATATGTTGGCGCTGAAGCTAGTGACAAGTCAAAATTGGCAATGGTGCTGCCAAGGGATGTTCTGGTGCTTTCACCATCAGGCTGGCAGTTCTGGCAAATAAATGCTATGTCTTTTGACTGGCGAAACTCTGTATTGCTGATACCTAATAAAGAAATTGAACAAATTATGATACACTAATAAAAAAAAAAAGTTTATTGGATAATAGACATAATATTGGATATCAATAAAAACATATAAACACTCATACATGATTGTTCAATTATCTTATCTTATAGGTGACCTTTAATATAATATACATAAGTAGGTCCAGCTGATACGGAGTCAAATTTGTTAATTTCAAAGGCCTCTTCAATACATTTACATTATATTACATAGTTTTTGAAAGTTAATTATATGTAAAGTTTCTTCATAGTAAAATGCAATGCAGGTTTTAGTAACTATTTTAACAATGTTTGTATTACTGTAAATTAAAGTTCATGGTATTAAACTTGCAAATTGTGATTGTAATATACAAGGACAGGTGACTTCACTGGTAGTTTATGGTCACCTGGTTATACAGTGACAAAAGTCATTTATAATTACAGTATCGTTAATCTAATTAAATCATACCCTCATGACACATTAACTACATGTAGTTGTTATTTATGTGGTCCATTTGATTGAAACTTAATGAAGGAAACAAAATGAATTAAAATACATGTAATAAATAAATGAAATAAAAAAAATAAGCATAAATAATTTAAACTATTGATTTATATGGTCTAAAAATATTTAAAAAAAATCCAATAGTAATACATGTACTCAGATAAGCAAAGAGTACAAATGTATATAAATCTATTAGTTGACATTTAATTATTTGACTAACAATAAATGTTGTCTTTCATCAATTTAAGTAATAATACACCAGATCAATTTAAGCTAACTTCATCTTCAATTTCACTTTGACTGAATGGACATTAGCAGAATCTTTACAGTCGAAGTATAATACTAAAATACACATCTTTGTAGAACTCTATTCCAGACTGATATTAAATATTTAATTAAAAAGTAAAAACATCTAGCACTCATTGACATACTAATGAAAATATAATGATATTAATAATAGTAGGATGAGTGTTTTCTGCTTTAAAAAAATAATAAAAATGTAAAGTCAACAGTTTGAAAATGATCTTTTGATGAATCAATTTTGCTGAAGTCCATTTCCTTTTACAGACATAATTATCGAAATTATTATGACAAAAAGTGCATTATTCTTTCATTCCTAATTGGAATATAATAAATATATAATACATTTGTACTTACCACTACAGCAGGTTCTGTGGGTCCAAGAATTACACAAATCACAACAAAGAGCTTGAACTGTGAAGGCATGGTTTTTAACACGAACTGGCCGGCTACAGATAACACATTCGGATGACATGATGAAAGTTTATGTATGCAGTGACTAAGCAATTTCCTTTTATATTTGTTTTTTTGTAATGTTTTGATATGGTTGGTTTTAATGTATTTGACCTATAAGAAGACATTATTTTGTCTTCCCCCACCTCCCAAGCTGATGGCATATTTCTTTTGCTTCTTTGATGTTTGTGTTTGGTTTTATGAAAAAGACAGTGAGTAAAAACTATATTGTAAAATATACACAAAACTGGTTAAGAGTAACTGTTCTTTTAGCATTAACTATACTAATTGACTTGATGCTAATAAAATTGCCAATCAAAAAGCTATCAAGTAATTTAAAAAAAAACAATAACCTGTACTTCAGTCAGATCATTCAATAATTATGCCTAAGCTGATTATTGAAGCATTTGTTTGATCTATCATCAAAGAACTATAACCAAATTATAGCTTAAAATTAGGATAGTCAAGTAAGGTAGTGGCTTATTATACAGAGTAATACTTTTTATTGTCTACATTGAACATATTCGACCTTTTTTATTTGACTAAATCTAATTTTTTTTATCCACATTGATAACTTACAGTTAGTGCAAATTGTCCAAAAGTGGGACAAATTGGCAAAAAATTGGGACAAATTGGTTGGGACAAATTTGACATGGGACAAATTGACCAGACTTCACGTCATACATGCGGGTATTTTTTATCGAAACTTTATAATGGCGGGAATTTTTTAACCATCTGACAAGGTAAGACTCTGATCCTATTGTCATGTTTTTGGACAATAAAATATGTTTAAACTAAGGTAAGACTCCTTTGTATACTATTTTAACAACGAACCTGTATGATAAAAGCCAGACCAAAGTACCCTACGGACTTGTATGGTAATATTTACATCGATAATATTACAAAAACTGTTGTCATTTGTAAAATCATTCCGACAACATTTCCCTTTGATGCTGTAAGTAATTGTGTGTGCATTATTTGATGTTATATTTGTTAGACATCACCAAAGAGTACCCCGGGGTAAGACAATAGTGTATACACTGAGGGATAAATGAAGGATGACCCCGTGACCCTCTAATTAAACCCCACCGATAAGCACATTCCATTGCCCCCTTTTTACTTACAAAGATGATTGTTTGTGAATTTGTTATTCGTGCTCCTGGGGTCTACCTTTACCAAGTATTTTGGCCTTTTTAAAAACCAGAAATGCAAGATGTCCATCGCTGCATCACATAGTTTAACGTAGACCCTTATGGAAATATTTGAGACTAGAAACATGTATGAATCAAATGAACATTGACAGTCCCAAAAATACGTTTAGTACCACATGGTGTCAATCGCCTATCGTACATGTTAATCTTACATTGTAATAAGGAGCTGGTATTGTTCCTGCAGCTGCTTCACAGAAAATCAAGAAAAACATAAAAAATAATAATATCTTAAATCATGAAAAACATAAAAAATAATAATATTTTAAATAATATTTTAAAATTAATGTGAGGTATATTGAAACTGAAAGTTGGAAATTTTGAAACAGGTTCAAATTTGTCACCCTGTGATCCATTTGCTTCAAATCAGCAATTAGAACCACAGGGGTTTATCTTGAAGACATATATATTTAACTGTACTGAAAAAAATGTGCACCCCTATATCATTTCACACACATATATATAACTTTATTAAAAAAAATAATTGTTTGGAGACAAGCCCCTGTCATTAGAACCAGACACCTATCATAATGTTCTAATAGTTTCTAAAACAAATCATGCCACTTATAACACTACTTTTTAGCTGACCTTGCCAAAGGCAACGCGAGCTATTTTCATCACTTGGTCCGTCGTCGTCGTCGTCCGTCTGTAAATTTTTCACATTTTAATCTTCCCCTCTGAAACCCCTTAGCAAAATGAACTGAAACTTGGTAGGAAGCATCTAGGGAAGGTCCTCTATAAATAGTGCTCATTTTGTCCCGATCCGTTAACAAACATGGCCGTCACAGCCAATTCTTGTTTTTGATTGGGTGATTTCTAAAAAATCTTCTCCTCTGAAACCGCTTCGTCAAATGAAACGAAGCATGGTAGGAAGCATCTACGGAAGGTCCTCTATAAAGATTGCTCATTTAGTCCCGATCCGTTAACAAAAAGGCCACCACAGGCAATTCTTTTTTCTGATTGGTTGATTTCTGATATAATCTTCTCCTCTGAAACCGAATAGCCAAATGAACCGAAATTTGGTAGGAAAAATTATGGAAGGTTCTGCGTACAGTTTGCTCAAAACAGAATGAAAAATGAGCGACACATGCTCAGCCAACTGAACCTCTAGTTTCTAAACAATGTTGTTTTACACATGCAATAATGGGCAGGGAAGGCACAGCATGTGTTGTTTAAGAAAGACCCATCAATTCTGTTTTAACAAATATATTGTACATGATATCATTTCACTTGAGCATTCATGGTGAAGATAAGTCTTTAGCATATATGTCCCAAATGAAAATAAAATAAAAATAAAATAAGAACAAATTTGGTTTAAATATTGCTTTACTTTAAATTAAAAAAGAAAAGACTTGAAAGAATTCTTACCACTTTCTCTTTTTTTTTTAAATTTCTTTATTATCTTATTCTGCCTGTTAACAATTATCACCTTGGCACAGGCTCCCAAGGTGATGAAGTTACATAAAAATATAATTCCTTTAACAATTAAGCACTATTTTAAATTTCACAATACATCACACTTTCTCTTCCTTTTTGTGGAATTCTATATCCACGCCATAGAAATATGTCATTGTGGAGTTATTATTGTTCAAGGTGTAAGAACACGAATTAATTTCTTTTAGATTTCCTATTAATTTTCGTTTTTCGAGTCTACCTGGCCATTTTGTCTGAAGTTTAACATTTCCAACTCCATATGTTTTCTGAGACGTACATGATTCCTCTACCTACTGTCAGAATATCATGGGATGTTTAAAATCTTGCAGTGAAATGTCACACTCTGGGACATAGCAACATAATTCCAGGAAATTCAGTATTTATAGATTTAACTATAATTAAATCCAATCAAATTTGGACTCAAAATAATCCTTATATATTGGCCTTCAATTACCAAACATAAAAAAGAGAGAACATAGGACAAAAGTAAGTGTGTACATCTCTAACTTTTCATTTATTATAATGATGCAAAATTATATTTAAAAATTAATGTGAGGTATATTGAAACTGAAAGTTAAGGAAATTTGGAAACAGGTTCAAAATTGTCACCTTGTGATCCATTTATTTCGAATCAGCAATTAGAACCAGCCATCTATCATAATGTTCTGTTACTTTGTAAGCCAATTCCTTCCACTTATAACACTACTTTTTACAAACTTAACTTTAATTCTGTGGAGGAGAATTTCTTTATGGAGTTCACATTTAGCAACTCGTATATATATATACAAACAACCAAACAGTTTGAAAAACCTGTTGGTGCGTGCAGAAATTTCAAAGCCTAACACAAATATAGGCAAGAGTTACTCCTGTGGAGAAAAACGCTGCAAATGTTGTAGACATTTGCAAATCTCGTTATTATATACTAGTAAGGTCACCAGAAAATAGTACAAAATATTTTGTACTGTTAATTGCAAGAGTGCAAGTGTTATTTACATTCTTGAGTGTTCCGTTTGTGGCCTCCAATACGTTGGCGAGTCTAAGCAGCCCTTCCACATACGTCTGAATGGACACAAGAGTGACTTTACAAAAAAGCCATTTCTTCCTGTGAGCCAGCACTTCGGACTCTCTGACCACAGCCTCGAGGATTTTAGCAGAATGAAAATCCTCGTTATTGAACAGACCTGTCTGTGGAGTGATTTGCAACGTGAAAATCGGGAAAGATTTTGGATTAAAGAACTCCGTGTTTTACAACTGGACGGTATTAACAGAAAACAATAGGTTTTTATGTATATTTTCTTTCACAGTGCTTATAGTTAACGAATATTTTACTACTGTCACAAAGCTAAGGATTTGTGTTCACCACCTTTAACGATAACCCTTAACATCCTCAAATGCGTCACACTTTGTCACCTGACTATTTAGTGAGTTGTAATTATACTATCCAATCTTTGCAAACTCAGTCTACTTTTGAAAAACATTGAAGAAGGTTATCTGTTGATCGAAAATTTGGTCAATATATTTTTTGTAACATCTTTATCGGTATCGTTGCACAATCTTCTAGACTTATATATATATATATATATATACGTCTGAAAATTAAACCAAACAGTGTTAGAATTAGATTTTAGAGCTGTCAAATTTTTGTTCTTCCCTCGACGGGATTTGAACCCACACCATTGTTACACTGCAGCACCATTCGCTTAGCCTTACGTCCAGCGCCCTAGACCACTCGACTACATCCACTCCCTAAAAAAGGAGCTTCAATAGTCGTAGTGTTACCTTGTCTCGTAAGGCAAATCTAGGGATAGGCGTAAGACATGTGTATAAGCGTGTGTAGATGGTACATATATACTTAATATTATAATTTGACAGCAATCTAACTCAGCAATTTTTAATATATATTGGATAGGATAATGAAGAATTATTCATTATACAGTCACAGGAAATAAAGTATATTATACAAACGTCTAGAAGCAAGTGACAACCATACAATATATCTGTCCCACTGGATCTCAAAGTTACTTTAAAGGATACTAGGTTAATACTAAATATTATATACGTCTGAAAATTAAACCAAACAGTGTTAGAATTAGATTTTAGAGCTGTCAAATTTTTGTTCTCCCCTCGACGGGATTTGAACCCACACCATTGTTACACTGCAGCACCATTCGCTTAGCCTTACGTCCAGCGCCCTAGACCACTCGACTACATCCACTCCCTAAAAAAGGAGCTTCAATAGTCGTAGTGTTACCTTGTCTCGTAAGGCAAATCTAGGGATAGGCGTAAGACATGTGTATAAGCGTGTGTAGATGGTACATATATACTTAATATTATAATTTGACAGCAATCTAACTCAGCAGTTTTTAATATATATTGGATAGGATAATGAAGAATTATTCATTATACAGTCACAGGAAATAAAGTATATATTATATATATTATATATATATATATATATATATATGTATATATATATATATATATATACGTCTGAAAATTAAACCAAACAGTGTTAGAATTAGATTTTAGAGCTGTCAAATTTTTGTTCTTCCCTCGACGGGATTTGAACCCACACCATTGTTACACTGCAGCACCATTCGCTTAGCCTTACGTCCAGCGCCCTAGACCACTCGACTACATCCACTCCCTAAAAAAAGGAGCTTCAATAGTCGTAGTGTTACCTTGTCTCGTAAGGCAAATCTAGGGATAGGCGTAAGACATGTGTATAAGCGTGTGTAGATGGTACATATATACTTAATATTATAATTTGACAGCAATTTAACTCAGCAATTTTTAATATATTGGATAGGATAATGAAGAATTATTCATTATACAGTCACAGGAAATAAAGTATATTATACAAACGTCTAGAAGCAAGTGACAACCATACAATATATCTATATATATATATATATATATGTATAAACGTCTAAAATGTTAGCACAACGAAATAAAAAAAAATATGTTAAAATGTAACAAAAATAACTATAAGTCTACAAAAAGACTATAATTATAATTAAATCGACGGATATTTCGCTTGACCGACAAGCTTCATCAGCGTCTGTAATCTAGTAGGTTCATACGTTGGCTACTTTTTCAGACGTTTACAGATTTATAGATGATGTGGATATGAAGTGGACTTAGAGTGATGAAGAATTGCAGAACTTTCTTTCTCGGGCCAATAACATCCATCCCTCCATCAAGTTCACTCATGAAATATCTAACACTACCATTTCCTTCCTCGATACTTCTAGCTCTTTATCGGAAGGTATACTATCCACAGATTTATACTCCAAACCTACCGACACCAATCAATACCTTTTGCCTAGCAGCTATCATCCTCCGCATGTGACTAAGAGCATACCATACAGTCAAGCTCTTAGAATCAGGCGAATTTGCTCCACCGACAAATCTTTGAAAAAACGATTGGGTCAACTTAAAAATAATTTGAAAAGAAGGGGTTACAAACAAAATATTATCAAGAAAAGTTTTAACAAAGCTAATACCATCTCCAGGAGCAGCTTACTTCAGTACAAAGAAAAACAGAAATGTAAAAGAACCCCTTGTGTCCTCATATACCATCCCTGTCTGAGAAACAGCTTCAACACCATTCTTGGGCATTGGACATCCGTCGAAAAAAATTCCAAACTGTCCAAAGTCTTTCCTGAGCCTACCATGGTTGCCTTCAAACAACGAAACAGTCTGAGAAACCTGTTGGTGCGGGCAGAGATGTTAAAGCCTAACACAACTATAGACAAGAGTCACTCTTGTGGAGACAAACGCTGCAAATGCTGTAAACATATGCAACACTCGTCATCGTATACCAGTAAGGTCACCGGAGAACAGTACAAAATATTTTGCACTGTTAATTGCAAGAGTGCAAATGTTATTTACATTCTTGAGTGTTCCGTTTGTGGCCTCCAATACGTTGGCGAGTCTAGCAAACGCCTGAATGGACACAGAAGTGACCTGACAAAAAAGACATTTCTTCCTGTGAGCCAGCACTACAAACTGTCTGACCACAGTCTCGAGGATTTCAACAGAATGAAAATCCTCATCATTGAACAGAACTGTCTGTGGAGTGATTTTCAACGTGAGAATCGGGAAATAATTTGGATTAAAGAACTCCGTGTATTACATCCGGACGGTATTAACAGAAAACAATAAATTTTTATGTATATTTTCTTTCACAATGTTTATAGTTAACGAATATTTTACTACTGTCACAAAGTTAAAGATTTGTGCTCACCACCTTTTATTAACTATTATCCTTAGCATTCTCAAATGCGTCACACTTTACCAGGTGACAATTATACCATCATATCTTTAGAGTGAAATGAGGGAGTTAAAGATTTTTAAAGATTTTTAATACGTCACACGTTATCACCTGACTATTTAGTGAGTTGTAATTATACCATCTAATCTTTACAAACTCAGTCTAATTTTGATAGACACTGAGGAAGGTCATTTGTTGATCGAAAATTCTGTCAATATATTTTTTTTGTAACACCTTTATCGGTATTGTTGCACAATCTTCTAGACTTCTATAATTTATTTTGTTTGTGCTGCATCGTCATGTCTCGACGATCCGTTACTCATTAAGTTCTCTGGTTGGTAAATTCCCTTAGACTTTATAAATTAAACCAAACAGTGTTAGAATTAGATCTTAGAGCTGTCAAATTTGTGTTCTTCCCTCGACGGGATTTGAACCCACACCATTGATACACTGCAGCACCATTAGCTTAGACTTACGTCCAGCGCCCTAGACCACTCGACCCCATCCACTTTCTAAAATATATAGCTTGTGCCCAGTATACGTCTTAAATATCTAGCTTTATTTCGCTATTGACATTCTTCAAGAAATCACTATGTTATTTAAAAACCTATCATTATAAGGTCCACTGATTATATTATACAATGAGAAACGTCATGTAATAAAAGATATATTTAAAAATAGTAAAGGGTATTTCCATAAAGAACATACAGGTGAATAGCTGGTATCTTGTTCACAGAAAATCAAGAAAAACATAATAAAGAGAGAACATAGGACAAAATAAGTTTATACATCTCTAACTTTAATTTTATGATAATGATACAAAATAATATTTTAAAATTAATGTGAGGTATATTGAAACTGAAAGTTGGAAATTCTGAAACAGATTCAAATTTGTCACCCTTTGATCCATTTGTTTCAAATCAGCAATTAGAACCACAGGGGTTTATCTTTAAGACATATATATTTAACTGTACTGAAAGAAATGTGCACCGCTATATCATTTCAGACATATATATAACTTTACAAAAATAAATATGTACCCCTATATCATTAAAGAGATATAACTTTATTAAAATAATATGTACCCCTATATCATTTAAGAGATATAACTTTATTAAAAAGAAATATGCACCTCTACCTACAATACCCATGGGTATAGTAGGTATGGGTGCATAATTGTTTGGAGACAAGCCCCTGTCATTAGAACCAGACACCTATCATAATGTTCTAATAGTTTCTAAAACAAATCATGCCACTTATAACACTACTATTTAGCTGACCTTGCCAAAGGCAACGCGAGCTATTTTCATCACTTGGTCCGTCGTCGTCGTCGTCTGTCTGTAAACTGTTCACATTTTAATCTTCCCCTCTGAACCCGGTAAGCAAAATGAACTGAAACTTGATAGAAAACATCTATGGAAGGTTCTCCATAAATATTGCTCATTTGTCGTGATCCGTTAACAAACATGGCCGTCACAGCCAATTCTTGTTTTTGATTGGGTGATTTCTAAAACAATCTTCTCCTCTGCAACCGCTTGGCCAAATGAACCGAAAAAAAATCGTAGGAAGCATCTACGGAAGGTCCTCTATAAAGATTGCTCATTTAGTCCCGATCCGTTAGTAGACATGGCCACTACAGGCAATTCTTGTTTCTGATTGGTTGATTTCTAATAAAATACTTCCTCTGAAACCGAATAGCCAAATGAACCGAAAATTGGTAGGAAGAACCTATGGAAGGTTCTGTGAAAAGTTTGCTGAAAACAGAATGAAAAGTGAGCGACACATGCTCAGCCCACTGAGCCTCTAGTTTTTAAGCATTGTTGTTTTACACATGCAATGATGGACAGGGAAGGCACAGCATGTGTTTTAAGAAATACCCATCAATTCTGTTTTAACAAATATATTGTACATGATATCATTTCACTTGAACATTCACGGTGAAAATAAGTCTTTAGCATATATGTCCCAAATGAAAACAAAATAAAAATAAAATAAGAACAAATTTGGTTTAAATATTGCTTTACTTTAAATTAAAAAAGAAAAGACTTGAAAGAATTCTTACCACTTTCTCTTCCTTTTTGTGGAATTCTATATCCTTGCCATAGCAATATGTCATTGTGGAGTTATTATTGTTCAAGGTGTAAGAACACTAATTAATTTCTTTTAGATTTTCTATTAATTTTTTTTTCGAGTCTACCTGGCCATTTTGTCTGAAGTTTAACATTTCCAACTCCATATGTTTTCTGAGACGTACATGATTCCTCTACCTACTGTCAGAATATCATGGGATGTTTAAAATCTTGCAGTGAAATGTCACACTCTGGGACATAGCAACATAATTCCAGGAAATTCAGTATTCATAGATTAAAATATAATTAAATCCAATCAAATTTGGACTCAAAATAATCCTTATATATTGGCCTTCAATTACCAAATTTATTTATGCCATTACATTTAATATTTTTCAAAATACAACAAAGCGAATGGAATTTTCTCTTTAAAAAGGACTACTTTTGTATATGTTCTGAGCTATGATTGGTGACTTGAAATGTTTTTATACCTTTTAACTGTTACAGATATCAATTTGTTTGTTGATTGGCTTGATATTTGTATTTACCTAGTCTTTTTGCAAATTACAAAAGGGTGCAGTCGACTTGTAGTGGCAAGTGATAAAGTTTACCAGTTGCTTGCCCATGGTCGATGGTTCTCTCCGGGTACTTCGGCTTCTTCCACCACTAAAATTGGTGGCCATGATATAGCTGAAATATTGCATAAAGTGGCGTTAAGCACAATAAATCAAATCAATTTCAATAGAATCTTTGTCTATCTTAAAAGTTATGCAATACATACTGCACAGTTATTTTGTGGCCTGTTTCTGGGGGTGACATTGTTTTTGTCCTGTCTGTCTGTTCGTTCATCAAAAGTTTGTACCTCTGACTTCTACATTTTATAAGGGTATTCCTTTGCATGCTTGCATATTAACTCATGGAGAAATGCATATTGTTACAGCATTTTGATCTCATCTTTTGTGAAGGAGTTATTGTCCTATCTAAATTACATTATTTAAAAAAAAACCTTTAATTATTAATTTGTTTTATTTTGACTGACAATCTAGTCATACATTAAAAGATTATATTTAACCTCATCAAAAAGTAAATATTGCAGCCAGAGATCAGAATGGAATTTTCTTGACTGTTCTTCAAAGTTCTGTTGGTCCATTAAACTAGTCCAATGATATTGTGTGAATGATCCTGGGGTTTACCTTTACCAAGTATTTGGTTTTTGTTAAAAACCAGAAATGGAAGATGTCCATCGCTGCATCACATAGTTTAACGTAGACCCTTATGGAAATATTTGAGACTAGAAACATGTATGAATGAAATGATCATTGACAGTCCCAAAAATACTTTTAGTACCACATGGTGTCAATCGCCTATCGTACATTTTAATCTTACATTGTAATAAGGAGCTGGTATTGTTCCTGCAGCTGCTTCACAGAAAATCAAGAAAAACATAAAAAAAGAGAACATAGGACAAATGTAAGTGTGTACATCTCTAACTTTTCATTTATTATAATGATGCAAAATTATATTTAAAAATTAATGTGAGGTATATTGAAACTGAAAGTTAAGGAAATTTGGAAACAGGTTCAAAATTGTCACCTTGTGATCCATTTATTTCGAATCAGCAATTAGAACCAGCCATCTATCATAATGTTCTGTTACTTTGTAAACCAATTCCTTCCACCTATAACACTACTTTTCACAAACTTAACTTTAATTCTGTGGAGGAGAATTTCTTTATGGAGTTCACATTTAACAACTCGTATATATATATACAAACAACCAAGCAGTCTGAAAAACCTGTTGGTACTTGCAGAAATTTCAAAGCCTAACACAAATATAGGCAAGAGTTACTCCTGTAGAGAAAAACGCTGCAAATGTTGTAGACATATGCAAAACTCTTTATTATATACTAGTAAGGTCACCGGAAAATAGTACAACATATTTTGCACTGTTAATTGCAAGAGTGCAAGTGTTATTTACATTCTTGAGTGTTCCGTTTGTGGCCTCCAATACGTTGGCGAGTCTAAGCAGCCCTTCCACAAACGTCTGAATGGACACAAGAGTGACTTTACAAACAAGCCATTTCTTCCTGTGAGCCAGCACTTCGGACTCTCTGACCACAGCCTCGAGGATTTTAGCAGAATGAAAAATCCTCGTTATTGAACAGAGCTGTCTGTGGAGTGATTTGCAACGTGAAAATCGGGAAAGATGTTGGATTAAAGAACTCCGTGTTTTACAACCGGACGGTATTAACAGATAACAATAGGTTTTTATGTATATTTTCTTTCACAGTGTTTATAGTTAACGAATATTTTACTACTGTCACAAAGCTAAGGATTTGTACTCACCACCTTTAACGATAATCCTTAACATCCTTAAATGCGTCACACTTTGTCACCTGACTATTTAGTGAGTTGTAATCATATTATCCATTCTTTGCAAACTCAGTCTACTTTTGAAAGACATTGAAGAAGGTCATTTGTTGATCGAAAATTTGGTCAATATATTTTTTGTAACATCTTTATCGGTATCGTTGCACAACCTTCTAGACTTATATATATATATATATATATATATATATATATATATATATATATATATATATATATATATATATATATATATATATATATATATATAAAGTTTAAAATGTTAGCACAACCATATCAAAAAAAGATGCTAAAATGTAACAAAAATAACTATAAGTCTACAAAAAGACTATAATTATAAATAAATCGACGGATATTTCGCTTGACCGACAAGCTTCATCAGCGTCTGTAATCTAGTAGGTTCATACGTTGGCTACTTTTTCAGACGTTTACAGATTTATAGATGATGTGGATATGAAGTGGACTTAGAGTGATGAAGAATTGCAGAACTTTCTTTCTCGGGCCAATAACCTCCATCCCTCCATCAAGTTCACTCATGAAATATCTAACACTACCATTTCCTTCCTCGATACTTCTAGCTCTTTATCGGAAGGTATACTATCCACAGATTTATACTCCAAACCTACCGACACCAATCAATACCTTTTGCCTAGCAGCTGTCATCCTCCGCATGTGACTAAGAGCATACCATACAGTCAAGCTCTTAGAATCAGGCGAATTTGCTCCACCGACAAATCTTTGAAAAAACGATTGGGTCAACTTAAAAATAATTTGAAAAGAAGGGGTTACAAACAAAATATTATCAAGAAAAGTTTTAACAAAGCTAATACCATCTCCAGGAGCAGCTTACTTCAGTACAAAGAAAAACAGAAATGTAAAAGAACCCCTTGTGTCCTCATATACCATCCCTGTCTGAGAAACAGCTTCAACACCATTCTTGGGCATTGGACATCCGTCGAAAAGAATTCCAAACTGTCCAAAGTCTTTCCTGAGCCTACCATGGTTGCCTTCAAACAACGAAACAGTCTGAGAAACCTGTTGGTGCGGGCAGAGATGTTAAAGCCTAACACAACTATAGACAAGAGTCACTCTTGTGGAGACAAACGCTGCAAATGCTGTAAACATATGCAACACTCGTCATCGTATACCAGTAAGGTCACCGGAAAACAGTACACAATATTTTGCACTGTTAATTGCAAGAGTGCAAATGTTATTTACATTCTTGAGTATTCCGTTTGTGGCCTCCAATACGTTGGCGAGTCTAGCAAACGCCTGAATGGACACAGAAGTGACCTTACAAAAAAGACATTTCTTCCTGTGAGCCAGCACTACAAACTGTCTGACCACAGTCTCGAGGATTTCAACAGAATGAAAATCCTCATCATTGAACAGAACTGTCTGTGGAGTGATTTTCAACGTGAGAATCGGGAAATAATTTGGATTAAAGAACTCCGTGTATTACATCCGGACGGTATTAACAGAAAACAATAAATTTTTATGTATATTTGCTTTCACAGTGTTTATAGTTAACGAATATTTTACTACTGTCACAAAGTTAAAGATTTGTGCTCACCACCTTTTATTAACGATTATCCTTAGCATTCTCAAATGCGTCACACTTTACCAGGTGACAATTATACCATCATATCTTTAGAGTGAAATGAGGGAGTTAAAGATTCTTAAAGATTTTTAATACGTCACACGTTATCACCTGACTATTTAGTGAGTTGTAATTATACCATCTAATCTTTACAAACTCAGTCTAATTTTGATAGACACTGAGGAAGGTCATTTGTTGATCGACAATTCTGTCAATATATTTTTTTTGTAACACCTTTATCGGTATTGTTGCACAATCTTCTAGACTTCTATAATTTATTTTGTTTGTGCTGCATCGTCATGTCTCGACGATCCGTTACTCATTAAGTTCTCTGGTTGGTAAATTCCCTTAGACTTTATAAATTAAACCAAACAGTGTTAGAATTAGATCTTAGAGCTGTCAAATTTGTGTTCTTCCCTCGACGGGATTTGAACCCACGCCATTGATACACTGCAGCACCATTCGCTTAGACTTACGTCCAGCGCCCTAGACCACTCGACCCCATCCACTTCCTAAAATATATAGCTTGTGCCCAGTATACGTCTTAAATATCTAGCTTTATTTCGCTATTGACATTCTTCAACAAATCACTATGTTATTTAAAAACCTATCATTATAAGGTCCACTGATTATATTATACAATGAGAAACGTCATGTAATAAAAGATATATTTAAAAATAGTAAAGGGTATTTCCATCAAGAACATACAGGTGAATAGCTGGTATCTTGTTCACAGAAAATCAAGAAAAACATAATAAAGAGAGAACATAGGACAAAAATAAGTTTATACATCTCTAACTTTAATTATATGATAATGATACAAAATAATATTTTAAAATTAATGTGAGGTATATTGAAACTGAAAGTTGGAAATTCTGAAACAGATTCAAATTTGTCACCCTGTGATCCATTTGTTTCAAATCAGCAATTAGAACCACAGGGGTTTATCTTTAAGACATATATATTTAACTGTACTGAAAAAAATTTGCACCCCTATATCATTTCAGACATATATATAACTTTACAAAAATAAATATGTACCCCTATATCATTAAAGAGATATAACTTTATTAAAATAATATGTACCCCTATATCATTTAAGAGATATAACTTTATTAAAAAGAAATATGCACCTCTACCTACAATACCCATGGGTATAGTAGGTATGGGTGCATAATTGTTTGGAGACAAGCCCCTGTCATTAGAACCAGACACCTATCATAATGTTCTAATAGTTTCTAAAACAAATCATGCCACTTATAACACTACTATTTAGCTGACCTTGCCAAAGGCAACGCGAGCTATTTTCATCACTTGGTCCGTCGTCGTCGTCGTCTGTCTGTAAACTGTTCACATTTTAATCTTCCCCTCTGAACCCGGTAAGCAAAATGAACTGAAACTTGATAGAAAGCATCTATGGAAGGTTCTCCATAAATATTGCTCATTTGTCGTGATCCGTTAACAAACATGGCCGTCACAGCCAATTCTTGTTTTTGATTGGGTGATTTCTAAAACAATCTTCTCCTCTGCAACCGCTTGGCCAAATGAACCGAAAAAAAATCGTAGGAAGCATCTACGGAAGGTCCTCTATAAAGATTGCTCATTTAGTCCCGATCCGTTAGTAGACATGGCCACTACAGGCAATTCTTGTTTCTGATTGGTTGATTTCTAATAAAATACTTCCTCTGAAACCGAATAGCCAAATGAACCGAAAATTGGTAGGAAGAACCTATGGAAGGTTCTGTGAAAAGTTTGCTGAAAACAGAATGAAAAGTGAGCGACACATGCTCAGCCCACTGAGCCTCTAGTTTTTAAGCATTGTTGTTTTACACATGCAATAATGGACAGGGAAGGCACAGCATGTGTTTTAAGAAATACCCATCAATTCTGTTTTAACAAATATATTGTACATGATATCATTTCACTTGAACATTCACGGTTAAAATAAGTCTTTAGCATATATGTCCCAAATGAAAACAAAATAAAAATAAAATAAGAACAAATTTGGTTTAAATATTGCTTTACTTTAAATTAAAAAAGAAAAGACTTGAAAGAATTCTTACCACTTTCTTTTCCTTTTTGTGGAATTCTATATCCTTGCCATAGCAATATGTCATTGTGGAGTTATTATTGTTCAAGGTGTAAGAACACTAATTAATTTCTTTTAGATTTTCTATTAATTTTTTTTTCGAGTCTACCTGGCCATTTTGTCTGAAGTTTAACATTTCCAACTCCATATGTTTTCTGAGACGTACATGATTCCTCTACCTACTGTCAGAATATCATGGGATGTTTAAAATCTTGCAGTGAAATGTCACACTCTGGGACATAGCAACATAATTCCAGGAAATTCAGTATTCATAGATTAAAATATAATTAAATCCAATCAAATTTGGACTCAAAATAATCCTTATATATTGGCCTTCAATTACCAAATTTATTTATGCCATTACATTTAATATTTTTCAAAATACAACAAAGCGAATGGAATTTTCTCTTTAAAAAGGACTACTTTTGTATATGTTCTGAGCTATGATTGGTGACTTGAAATATTTTTATACCTTTTAACTGTTACAGATATCAATTTGTTTGTTGATTGGCTTGATATTTGTATTTACCTAGTCTTTTTGCAAATTACAAAAGGGTGCAGTCGACTTGTAGTGGCAAGTGATGAAGTTTACCAGTTGCTTGCCCATGGTCGATGGTTCTCTCCGGGTACTTCGGCTTCTTCCACCACTAAAACTGGTGGCCATGATATAGCTGAAATATTGCTGAAAGTGGCGTTAAGCACAATAAATCAAATCAATTTCAATAGAATCTTTGTCTATCTTAAAAGTTATGCAATACATACTGCACAGTTATTTTGTGGCCTGTTTCTGGGGGTGACATTGTTTTTGTCCTGTCTGTCTGTTCGTTCATCAAAAGTTTGTACCTCTGACTTCTACATTTTATAAGGGTATTCCTCAAAACTTTGCATGCTTGCATATTAACTCATGGAGAAATGCATATTGTTACAGCATTTTGATCTCATCTTTTGTGAAGGAGTTATTGTCCTATCTAAATTACATTATTTAAAAAAAAACCTTTAATTATTAATTTGTTTTATTTTGACTGACAATCTAGTCATACATTAAAAGATTATATTTAACCTCATCAAAAAGTAAATATTGCAGCCAGAGATCAGAATGGAATTTTCTTGACTGTTCTTCAAAGTTCTGTTGGTCCATTAAACTAGTCCAATGATATTGTGTGAATGATCCTGGGGTTTACCTTTACCAAGTATTTGGTTTTTGTTAAAAACCAGAAATGGAAGATGTCCATCGCTGCATCACATAGTTTAACGTAGACCCTTATGGAAATATTTGAGACTAGAAACATGTATGAATGAAATGATCATTGACAGTCCCAAATTACTTTTAGTACCACATGGTGTCAATCACCTATCGTACATTTTAATCTTACATTGTAATAAGGAGCTGGTATTGTTCCTGCAGCTGCTTCACAGAAAATCAAGAAAAACATAAAAAAAGAGAACATAGGACAAATGTAAGTGTGTACATCTCTAACTTTTCATTTATTATAATGATGCAAAATTATATTTAAAAATTAATGTGAGGTATATTGAAACTGAAAGTTAAGGAAATTTGGAAACAGGTTCAAAATTGTCACCTTGTGATCCATTTATTTCGAATCAGCAATTAGAACCAGCCATCTATTATAATGTTCTGTTACTTTGTAAACCAATTCCTTCCACCTATAACACTACTTTTCACAAACTTAACTTTAATTCTGTGGAGGAGAATTTCTTTATGGAGTTCACATTTAACAACTCGTATATATATATACAAACAACCAAACAGTCTGAAAAACCTGTTGGTACTTGCAGAAATTTCAAAGCCTAACACAAATATAGGCAAGAGTTACTCCTGTGGAGACAAGCGCTGCAAATGTTGTAGACATATGCAAAACTCTTTATTATATACTAGTAAGGTCACCGGAAAATAGTACAACATATTTTGCACTGTTAATTGCAAGAGTGCAAGTGTTATTTACATTCTTGAGTGTTCCGTTTGTGGCCTCCAATACGTTGGCGAGTCTAAGCAGCCCTTCCACAAACGTCTGAATGGACACAAGAGTGACTTTACAAACAAGCCATTTCTTCCTGTGAGCCAGCACTTCGGACTCTCTGACCACAGCCTCGAGGATTTTAGCAGAATGAAAAATCCTCGTTTTTGAACAGAGCTGTCTGTGGAGTGATTTGCAACGTGAAAATCGGGAAAGATTTTGGATTAAAGAACTCCGTGTTTTACAACCGGACGGTATTAACAGATAACAATAGGTTTTTATGTATATTTTCTTTCACAGTGTTTATAGTTAACGAATATTTTACTACTGTCACAAAGCTAAGGATTTGTACTCACTACCTTTAACGATAATCCTTAACATCCTTAAATGCGTCACACTTTGTCACCTGACTATTTAGTGAGTTGTAATCATATTATCCATTCTTTGCAAACTCAGTCTACTTTTGAAAGACATTGAAGAAGGTCATTTGTTGATCGAAAATTTGGTCAATATATTTTTTGTAACATCTTTATCGGTATCGTTGCACAACCTTCTAGATTTATATATATATATATATATATATATATATATATATATAGATATATATATATATAAAGTTTAAAATGTTAGCACAACCATATCAAAAAAAGATGCTAAAATGTAACAAAAATAACTATAAGTCTACAAAAAGACTATAATTATAAATAAATCGACGGATATTTCGCTTGACCGACAAGCTTCATCAGCGTCTGTAATCTAGTAGGTTCATACGTTGGCTACTTTTTCAGACGTTTACAGATTTATAGATGATGTGGATATGAAGTGGACTTAAGAGTGATGAAGAATTGCAGAACTTTCTTTCTCGGGCCAATAACCTCCATCCCTCCATCAAGTTCACTCATGAAATATCTAACGCTACCATTTCCTTCCTCGATACTTCTAGCTCTTTATCGGAAGGTATACTATCCACAGATTTATACTCCAAACCTACCGACACCAATCAATACCTTTTGCCTAGCAGCTGTCATCCTCCGCATGTGACTAAGAGCATACCATACAGTCAAGCTCTTAGAATCAGGCGAATTTGCTCCACCGACAAATCTTTGAAAAAACGATTGGGTCAACTTAAAAATAATTTGAAAAGAAGGGGTTACAAACAAAATATTATCAAGAAAAGTTTTAACAAAGCTAATACCATCTCCAGGAGCAGCTTACTTCAGTACAAAGAAAAACAGAAATGTAAAAGAACCCCTTGTGTCCTCATATACCATCCCTGTCTGAGAAACAGCTTCAACACCATTCTTGGGCATTGGACATCCGTCGAAAAGAATTCCAAACTGTCCAAAGTCTTTCCTGAGCCTACCATGGTTGCCTTCAAACAACGAAACAGTCTGAGAAACCTGTTGGTGCGGGCAGAGATGTTAAAGCCTAACACAACTATAGACAAGAGTCACTCTTGTGGAGACAAACGCTGCAAATGCTGTAAACATATGCAACACTCGTCATCGTATACCAGTAAGGTCACCGGAAAACAGTACACAATATTTTGCACTGTTAATTGCAAGAGTGCAAATGTTATTTACATTCTTGAGTGTTCCGTTTGTGGCCTCCAATACGTTGGGGAGTCTAGCAAACGCCTGAATGGACACAGAAGTGACCTTACAAAAAAGACATTTCTTCCTGTGAGCCAGCACTACAAACTGTCTGACCACAGTCTCGAGGATTTCAACAGAATGAAAATCCTCATCATTGAACAGAACTGTCTGTGGAGTGATTTTCAACGTGAGAATCGGGAAATAATTTGGATTAAAGAACTCCGTGTATTACATCCGGACGGTATTAACAGAAAACAATAAATTTTTATGTATATTTGCTTTCACAGTGTTTATAGTTAACGAATATTTTACTACTGTCACAAAGTTAAAGATTTGTGCTCACCACCTTTTATTAACGATTATCCTTAGCATTCTCAAATGCGTCACACTTTACCAGGTGACAATTATACCATCATATCTTTAGAGTGAAATGAGGGAGTTAAAGATTTTTAAAGATTTTTAATACGTCACACGTTATCACCTGACTATTTAGTGAGTTGTAATTATACCATCTAATCTTTACAAACTCAGTCTAATTTTGATAGACACTGAGGAAGGTCATTTGTTGATCGAAAATTCTGTCAATATATTTTTTTTGTAACACCTTTATCGGTATTGTTGCACAATCTTCTAGACTTCTATAATTTATTTTGTTTGTGCTGCATCGTCATGTCTCGACGATCCGTTACTCATTAAGTTCTCTGGTTGGTAAATTCCCTTAGACTTTATAAATTAATCCAAACAGTGTTAGAATTAGGTCTTAGAGCTGTCAAATTTGTGTTCTTCCCTCGACGGGATTTGAACCCACACCATTGATACACTGCAGCACCATTCGCTTAGACTTACGTCCAGCGCCCTAGACCACTCGACCCCATCCACTTTCTAAAATATATAGCTTGTGCCCAGTATACGTCTTAAATATCTAGCTTTATTTCGCTATTGACATTCTTCAACAAATCACTATGTTATTTAAAAACCTATCATTATAAGGTCCACTGATTATATTATACAATGAGAAACGTCATGTAATAAAAGATATATTTAAAAATAGTAAAGGGTATTTACATCAAGAACATACAGGTGAATAGCTGGTATCTTGTTCACAGAAAATCAAGAAAAACATAATAAAGAGAGAACATAGGACAAAAATAAGTTTATACATCTCTAACTTTAATTTTATGATAATGATACAAAATAATATTTTAAAATTAATGTGAGGTATATTGAAACTGAAAGTTGGAAATTCTGAAACAGATTCAAATTTGTCACCCTGTGATCCATTTGTTTCAAATCAGCAATTAGAACCACAGGGGTTTATCTTTAAGACATATATATTTAACTGTACTGAAAAAAATGTGCACCCCTATATCATTTCAGACATATATATAACTTTACAAAAATAAATATGTACCCCTATATCATTAAAGAGATATAACTTTATTAAAATAATATGTACCCCTATATCATTTAAGAGATATAACTTTATTAAAAAGAAATATGCACCTCTACCTACAATACCCATGGGTATAGTAGGTATGGGTGCATAATTGTTTGGAGACAAGCCCCTGTCATTAGAACCAGACACCTATCATAATGTTCTAATAGTTTCTAAAACAAATCATGCCACTTATAACACTACTATTTAGCTGACCTTGCCAAAGGCAACGCGAGCTATTTTCATCACTTGGTCCGTCGTCGTCGTCGTCTGTCTGTAAACTGTTCACATTTTAATCTTCCCCTCTGAACCCGGTAAGCAAAATGAACTGAAACTTGATAGAAAGCATCTATGGAAGGTTCTCCATAAATATTGCTCATTTGTCGTGATCCGTTAACAAACATGGCCGTCACAGCCAATTCTTGTTTTTGATTGGGTGATTTCTAAAACAATCTTCTCCTCTGCAACCGCTTGGCCAAATGAACCGAAAAAAAATCGTAGGAAGCATCTACGGAAGGTCCTCTATAAAGATTGCTCATTTAGTCCCGATCCGTTAGTAGACATGGCCACTACAGGAAATTCTTGTTTCTGATTGGTTGATTTCTAATAAAATACTTCCTCTGAAACCGAATAGCCAAATGAACCGAAAATTGGTAGGAAGAACCTATGGAAGGTTCTGTGAAAAGTTTGCTGAAAACAGAATGAAAAGTGAGCGACACATGCTCAGCCCACTGAGCCTCTAGTTTTTAAGCATTGTTGTTTTACACATGCAATGATGGACAGGGAAGGCACAGCATGTGTTTTAAGAAATACCCATCAATTCTGTTTTAACAAATATATTGTACATGATATCATTTCACTTGAACATTCACGGTGAAAATAAGTCTTTAGCATATATGTCCCAAATGAAAACAAAATAAAAATAAAATAAGAACAAATTTGGTTTAAATATTGCTTTACTTTAAATTAAAAAAGAAAAGACTTGAAAGAATTCTTACCACTTTCTCTTCCTTTTTGTGGAATTCTATATCCTTGCCATAGCAATATGTCATTGTGGAGTTATTATTGTTCAAGGTGTAAGAACACTAATTAATTTCTTTTAGATTTTCTATTAATTTTTTTTTCGAGTCTACCTGGCCATTTTGTCTGAAGTTTAACATTTCCAACTCCATATGTTTTCTGAGACGTACATGATTCCTCTACCTACTGTCAGAATATCATGGGATGTTTAAAATCTTGCAGTGAAATGTCACACTCTGGGACATAGCAACATAATTCCAGGAAATTCAGTATTCATAGATTAAAATATAATTAAATCCAATCAAATTTGGACTCAAAATAATCCTTATATATTGGCCTTCAATTACCAAATTTATTTATGCCATTACATTTAATATTTTTCAAAATACAACAAAGCGAATGGAATTTTCTCTTTAAAAAGGACTACTTTTGTATATGTTCTGAGCTATGATTGGTGACTTGAAATGTTTTTATACCTTTTAACTGTTACAGATATCAATTTGTTTGTTGATTGGCTTGATATTTGTATTTACCTAGTCTTTTTGCAAATTACAAAAGGGTGCAGTCGACTTGTAGTGGCAAGTGATGAAGTTTACCAGTTGCTTGCCCATGGTCGATGGTTCTCTCCGGGTACTTCGGCTTCTTCCACCACTAAAACTGGTGGCCATGATATAGCTGAAATATTGCTGAAAGTGGCGTTAAGCACAATAAATCAAATCAATTTCAATAGAATCTTTGTCTATCTTAAAAGTTATGCAATACATACTGCACAGTTATTTTGTGGCCTGTTTCTGGGGGAGACATTGTTTTTGTCCTGTCTGTCTGTTCGTTCATCACAAGTTTGTACCTCTGACTTCTACATTTTATAAGGGTATTCCTCAAAACTTTGCATGCTTGCATATTAACTCATGGAGAAATGCATATTGTTACAGCATTTTGATCTCATCTTTTGTGAAGGAGTTATTGTCCTATCTAAATTACATTATTTAAAAAAAAACCTTTAATTATTAATTTGTTTTATTTTGACTGACAATCTAGTCATACATTAAAAGATTATATTTAACCTCATCAAAAAGTAAATATTGCAGCCAGAGATCAGAATGGAATTTTCTTGACTGTTCTTCAAAGTTCTGTTGGTCCATTAAACTAGTCCAATGATATTGTGTGAATGATCCTGGGGTTTACCTTTACCAAGTATTTGGTTTTTGTTAAAAACCAGAAATGGAAGATGTCCATCGCTGCATCACATAGTTTAACGTAGACCCTTATGGAAATATTTGAGACTAGAAACATGTATGAATGAAATGATCATTGACAGTCCCAAAAATACTTTTAGTACCACATGGTGTCAATCGCCTATCGTACATTTTAATCTTACATTGTAATAAGGAGCTGGTATTGTTCCTGCTGCTGCTTCACAGAAAATCAAGAAAAACATAAAAAAAGAGAACATAGGACAAATGTAAGTGTGTACATCTCTAACTTTTCATTTATTATAATGATGCAAAATTATATTTAAAAATTAATGTGAGGTATATTGAAACTGAAAGTTAAGGAAATTTGGAAACAGGTTCAAAATTGTCACCTTGTGATCCATTTATTTCGAATCAGCAATTAGAACCAGCCATCTATCATAATGTTCTGTTACTTTGTAAACCAATTCCTTCCACCTATAACACTACTTTTCACAAACTTAACTTTAATTCTGTGGAGGAGAATTTCTTTATGGAGTTCACATTTAACAACTCGTATATATATATACAAACAACCAAACAGTCTGAAAAACCTGTTGGTACTTGCAGAAATTTCAAAGCCTAACACAAATATAGGCAAGAGTTACTCCTGTGGAGACAAACGCTGCAAATGTTGTAGACATATGCAAAACTCTTTATTATATACTAGTAAGGTCACCGGAAAATAGTACAACATATTTTGCACTGTTAATTGCAAGAGTGCAAGTGTTATTTACATTCTTGAGTGTTCCGTTTGTGGCCTCCAATACGTTGGCGAGTCTAAGCAGCCCTTCCACAAACGTCTGAATGGACACAAGAGTGACTTTACAAACAAGCCATTTCTTCCTGTGAGCCAGCACTTCGGACTCTCTGACCATAGCCTCGAGGATTTTAGCAGAATGAAAAATCCTCGTTATTGAACAGAGCTGTCTGTGGAGTGATTTGCAACGTGAAAATCGGGAAAGATTTTGGATTAAAGAACTCCGTGTTTTACAACCGGACGGTATTAACAGATAACAATAGGTTTTTATGTATATTTTCTTTCACAGTGTTTATAGTTAACGAATATTTTACTACTGTCACAAAGCTAAGGATTTGTACTCACCACCTTTAACGATAATCCTTAACATCCTTAAATGCGTCACACTTTGTCACCTGACTATTTAGTGAGTTGTAATCATATTATCCATTCTTTGCAAACTCAGTCTACTTTTGAAAGACATTGAAGAAGGTCATTTGTTGATCGAAAATTTGGTCAATATATTTTTTGTAACATCTTTATCGGTATCGTTGCACAACCTTCTAGACTTATATATATATATATCTATATATATATATATATATATAGATATATATATATATAAAGTTTAAAATGTTAGCACAACCATATCAAAAAAAGATGCTAAAATGTAACAAAAATAACTATAAGTCTACAAAAAGACTATAATTATAAATAAATCGACGGATATTTCGCTTGACCGACAAGCTTCATCAGCGTCTGTAATCTCGTAGGTTCATACGTTGGCTACTTTTTCAGACGTTTACAGATTTATAGATGATGTGGATATGAAGTGGACTTAAGAGTGATGAAGAATTACAGAACTTTCTTTCACGTACCAATAACCTCCATCCCTCCATCAAGTTCACTCATGAAATATCTAACACTACCATTTCCTTCCTCGACACTTCTAGCTCTTTATCGGAAGGTATACTATCCACAGATTTATACTCCAAACCTACCGACACCAATCAATACCTTTTGCCTAGCAGCTGTCATCCTCCTCATGTGACTAAGAGCATACCATACAGTCAAGCTCTTAGAATCATGCGAATTTGCTCCACCGACAAATCTTTGAAAAAACGATTGGGTCAACTTAAAAATAATTTGAAAAGAAGGGGTTACAAACAAAATATTATCAAGAAAAGTTTTAACAAAGCTAATACCATCTCCAGGAGCAGCTTACTTCAGTACAAAGAAAAACAGAAATGTAAAAGAACCCCTTGTGTCCTCATATACCATCCCTGTCTGAGAAACAGCTTCAACACCATTCTTGGGCATTGGACATCCGTCGAAAAACATTCCAAACTGTCCAAAGTCTTTCCTGAGCCTACCATGGTTGCCTTCAAACAACGAAACAGTCTGAGAAACCTGTTGGTGCGGGCAGAGATGTCAAAGCCTAACACAACTATAGACAAGAGTCACTCTTGTGGAGACAACGCTGCAAATGCTGTAAACATATGCAACACTCGTCATCGTATACCAGTAAGGTCACCGAACACAGTACACAATATTTTGCACTGTTAATTGCAAGAGTGCAAATGTTATTTACATTCTTGAGTGTTCCGTGTGTGGCCTCCAATACGTTGGCGAGTCTATGCAACGCCTGAATGGACACAGAAGTGACCTTACAAAAAAGACATTTCTTCCTGTGAGCCAGCACTACAGACTGTCTGACCACAGTCTCGAGGATTTCAACAGAATGAAAATCCTCATCATTGAACAGAACTGTCTGTGGAGTGATTTTCAACGTGAGAATCGGGAAAGAATTTGGATTAAAGAACTTCGTGTTTTACATCCGGACGGTATTAACAGAAAACAATAAATATTTATGTATATTTTCTTTCACAGTGTTTATAGTTAACGAATATTTTACTACTGTCACAAAGTTAAAGATTTGTGCTCACCACCTTTTATTAACGATTATCCTTAGCATTCTCAAATGCGTCACACTTTACCAGGTGACAATTATACCATCATATCTTTACAGTGAAATGAGGGAGTTAAAGATTTTTAAAGATTTTAAATACGTCACACTTTATCACCTGACTATTTAGTGAGTTGTAATTATACCATCTAATCTTTACAAACTCAGTCTAATTTTGATAGACACTGAGGAAGGTCATTTGTTGATCGAAAAATTTGTCAATATATTTTTTGTAACACTTTTATCGGTATTATCGCACAATCTTCTAGACTTCTATAATTTATTTTGTTTGTGCTGCATCGTCATGTCTCGACGATCCGTTACTCATTAAGTTCTCTGGCTGGTAGATTCCCTTAGACTTTATAAATTAAACCAAACAGTGTTAGAATTAGATTTTAGAGCTGTCAAATTTGTGTTCTTCCCTCGACGGGATTTGAACCCACACCATTGATACACTGCAGCACCATTCGCTTAGCCTTACGTCCAGCGCCCTAGACCACTCGACCACATCCACTTCCTAAAATATATAGCTTGTGCCCAGTATACGTCTTAAATATCTAGCTTTATTTCGCTATTGACATTCTTCAACAAATCACTATGTTATTTAAAAACCTATCATTATAAGGTCCACTGATTATATTATACAATGAGAAACGTCATGTAATAAAAGATATATCTAAAAATAGTAAAGGGTATTTCCATCAAGAACATACAGGTGAATAGCCTGGTATCTTGTTCACAGAAAATCAAGAAAAACATAATAAAGAGAGAACATAGGACAAAAGTAAGTTTATACATCTCTAACTTTAATTTTATGATAATGATACAAAATAATATTTTAAAATTAATGTGAGGTATATTGAAACTGAAAGTTGGAAATATTGAAACAGATTCAAATTTGTCACCCTTTGATCCATTTGTTTCAAATCAGCAATTAGAACCACAGGGGTTTATCTTTAAGACATATATATTTAACTGTACTGAAAAAAAATTGTACCTATATATCATTTAAGAGATATAACTTTATTAAAAAAAATATGCACCTCTACCTACAATACACATGGGTATAGTAGGTATGGGTGCATAATTGTTTGGAGACAAGCCCCTGTCATTAGAACCAGACACCTATCATAATGTTCTAATAGTTTCTAAAACAAATCATGCCACTTATAACACTACTATTTAGCTGACCTTGCCAAAGGCAACGCGAGCTATTTTCATCACTTGGTCCGTCGTCGTCGTCGTCTGTCTGTAAACTGTTCACATTTTAATCTTCCCCTCTGAAATGCAAAATGAACTGAAACTTGATAGAAAGCATCTATGGAAGGTCCTCCATAAATATTGCTCATTTTGTCGCGATCCGTTAACAAACATGTCCGTCACAGCCAATTCTTGTTTTTGATTGGGTGATTTCTAAAACAATCTTCTCCTCTGCAACCGCTTGGCCAAATGAACCGAAAAAATTTCGTAGGAAGCATCTACGGAAGGTCCTCTATAAAGATTGCTCATTTAGTCCCGATTCGTTAGCAGACATGGCCACTCTAGGCAGTTCTTGTTTCTGATTGGTTGATTTCTAATAAAATATTTCATCGAAACCGAATAGCCAAATGAACCGAAAATTGGTAGGAAGAACCTATGGAAGGTTCTGTGAAAAGTTTGCTGAAAACAGAATGAAAAGTGAGCGACACATGCTCAGCCCACTGAGCCTCTAGTTTTTAAGCATTGTTGTTTTACACATGCAATGATGGACAGGGAAGGCACAGCATGTGTTTTAAGAAATACCCATCAATTCTGTTTTAACAAATATATTGTACATGATATCATTTCACTTGAACATTCACGGTGAAAATAAGTCTTTAGCATATATGTCCCAAATGAAAACAAAATAAAAATAAAATAAGAACAAATTTGGTTTAAATATTGCTTTACTTTAAATTAAAAAAGAAAAGACTTGAAATAATTCTCACCACTTTCTCTTCCTTTTTGTGGAATTCTATATCCTTGCCATAGCAATATGTCATTGTGGAGTTATTATTGTTCAAGGTGTAAGAACACTAATTAATTTCTTTTAGATTTTCTATTAAATTTGTTTTTTTTCGAGTCTACCTGGCCATTTTGTCTGAAGTTTAACATTTCCAACTCCATATGTTTTCTGAGACGTACATGATTCCTCTACCTACTGTCAGAATATCATGGGATGTTTAAAATCTTGCAGTGAAATGTCACACTCTGGGACATAGCAACATAATTCCAGGAAATTCAGTATTCATAGATTAAAATATAATTAAATCCAATCAAATTTGGACTCAAAATAAACCTTATATATTGGCCTTCAATTACCAAATTTATTTATGCCATTACATTTATTATTTTTCAAAATACAACAAAGTGAAGGGAAATTTTCTTTAAAAAGGACTACTTTTGTATATGTTCTAAGCTATGATTGGTGACTTGAAATGTTTTTATACCTTTTAACTGTTACAGATATAAATTTGTTTGTTGATTGGCTTGATATTTGTATTTACCTAGTCTTTTTGTAAATTACAAAAGGGTGCAGTCGACTTGTAGTGGCAAGTGATAAAGTTTACCAGTTGCTTGCCCATGGTCGATGGTTCTCTCCGGGTACCTCTGCTTCTTCCACCACTAAAACTGGTGGCCATGATATAGCTGAAATATTGCTGAAAGTGGCGTTAAACACAATAAATCAAATCAATTTCAATAGACTCTTTGTCTATCTTAAAAGTTATGCAATACATACTGCACAGTTATTTTGTGGCCTGTTTCTGGGGGAGACATTGTTTTTGTCCTGTCTGTCTGTTCGTTCATCACAAGTTTGTACCTCTGACGTCTACATTTTAAAAGGGTATTCTTCAAAACTGTGCATGCTTGCATATTAACTCATGGAGAAATGCATATTGTTACAGCATTTTGATCTCATCTTTTTTGAAGGAGTCATTGTCCTATCTAAATTACATTATTTTATAAAAATGATGAAGGGGTGGGGGGAGACATGTTTTTCCTTTAGAAAAACCTTTAATTATTAAATTGTTTTATTTTGACTGATAATGTAGTCATACATTAAAAGATTATATGTAACCTCATCAAAAAGTAAATATTGCAGCCAGAGACCAGAATGGAATTTTCTTGACTGCTCTTCAAAGTTCTGTTGGTCCATTAAACTAGTCCAATGATATTGTGTGAATGATCCTGAGGTCTACATTTACCAAGTATTTGGTGTTTGTTAAAAACCAGAAATGGAAGATGTCCATCGCTGCATCACATAGTTTAACGTAGACCCTTATGGAAATATTTGAGACTAGAAACATGTATGAATGAAATGATCATTGACAGTCCCAACAATACCTTTAGTACCACATGGTGTCAATCGCCTGTCGTACATTTTAATCTTACATTGTAATAAGGAGCTGGTATTGTTCCTGCAGCTGCTTCACAGAAAATCAAAGAAAAACATAAAAAAGAGAGAACATAGGACAAATGTAAGTGTGTACATCTCTAACTTTAATTTTATTATAATGATACAAAATAATATTTTAAAATTAATGTGAGGTATATTGAAACTGAAAGTGGGAAATTTTGAAACAGGTTCAAATTTGTCACCCTGTGATCCATTTGTTTCAAATCAACAGTTAGAACCACAGGGGTTTATCTTTAAGACATATATATTTAACTGTACTGAAAAAAATTTGCACCCCTATATCATTTCAGACATATATAACTTTACTAAAATAATATGTACCCCTATATCATTTAAGAGATATAACTTTATTAAAAAAATATATGCACCTCTACCTACAATACCCATGGGTATAGTAGGTATGGGTGCATAATTGTTTGGAGACAAGCCCCTGTCATTAGAACCAGACACCTATCATAATGTTCTAATAGTTTCTAAAACAAATCATGCCACTTATAACACTACTCTTTAGCTGACCTTGCCAAAGGCAACGCGAGCTATTGCCATCACTTGGTCCGTCGTCGTCGTCGTCGTCTGTCTGTAAACTGTTCACATTTTAATCTTCCCCTCTGAACCCGGTAAGCAAAATGAACTGAAACTTGGTAGGAAGCATCTATGGAAGGTCCTCCATAAATATTGCTCATTTTATCGTGATCCGTTAGCAAACATGGCCGTCACAGACAATTCTTGTTTCTGATTGGGTGATTTCTAAGAAAATCGTCTCCTCTGCAACCGCATGGCCAAATGACCCGAACAAAATTCGTAGGAAGTATCTACGAAAGGTCCTCTATAAAGATTGCTCATTTAGTCCCGATCCGTTAACAAACATGGCCACTACAGGCAATTCTTGTTTCTAATTGGTTGATTTCTAATAAGATATTTCCTCTGAAACCGAATAGTCAAACGAACCGAAATTTGGTAGGAAGAACCTATGGAAGGTTCTGCGTCAAGTTTGCTGAAAACAGAATGAAAAGTGAGCGACACAGGCTCAGCCCACAGGATCAAAATTGTCACCTTGTGGTCCATTTATTTC
The DNA here is from genome assembly GCA_963680875.1 of Bathymodiolus brooksi. NCBI lineage: Eukaryota > Metazoa > Mollusca > Bivalvia > Mytilida > Modiolidae > Bathymodiolus > Bathymodiolus brooksi. The sequence continues at coordinate 69,392,622 of OY804582.1, forward strand.
ATATCATCTATTAGAACCAAACATCTATCATAATGTTCTGTTACTTTATAAAACAATTCCTGCCACTAATAACACTACTTTTTACAAACTAAACTTTAATTCTATGGAGGAGAATTTCTTTATGGAGTTCACATTTAGCAACTTGCACAAAGAAAAAAGCTAAGCACCCCATGTTTGTTTGAAATGACAATAAGGGTAATAACAAAATTACCGAACTCCGAACAATCTTACAAAGGGAAAGTCAAAACTCATAAGTATATAAACAGAAAAAATCAGCCAACAACCGGCAAACTGTGAAAACCGTAATGACCCTGACTTGGTACAGGCATTTCTAAAGAAATGGTGGGTTGAATCAGATTTTAAAGGCCAAACCAAATGAAAACGACAAGTATCACGAGATTACTGACCAGATAATCTCAAGAACGCAATGGTGACCGGTTAGGACATTACATTGGCTGTAAGAAACCAGAAAAAAAAATCAAGAAAATTGTTAATTTAATGAATATTTAATCACAATATCACCAAGTATGTTTTTGCAGTAAAGCATATCCATTTTAAGTATTGACCTTCACAGTTCAAAAAGCACGATAAGATTGTCATTTCACTTTCAAAACGTGACTTATGAATCACTTGACGACATCTATTGTTCAAAGTTCAGTACCGGGTGTAATCCCCACGTGCTTGGATGACGGCCTCAACCCTGAGTCTCATTCTTCCAGTTAGACGTCGAATGCCCTATTGTGATAGCTGCTGCCATTCCCGATGCAATGCTGCTTCCAATTGACGAATGTTTTGCACAGGAGGTTCCCGAGTATGTATATGACGGCCTAACATATCCCAAATATGCTCTATGGGATTCAAATCAGGGCTCATGGCTGGCCAAGGAACAGAGGTCACGGCTTCCTTTGGAAGTAGGCGGTTACTGCTCTTGTACGATGAGGCCTGGCGTTGTCATCCATATACACAGGTCTTGTAGCTAGTGGGTGGTTGTCGAAATGGGGGAAAACAACTGGTTGCAAGACGTCTCTGATGTACTGATCACCAGTTAGGTTGCCTTGCATGGTGACTGAATCCAGCTTGCAGTCAAGAGAGATACACCCCCAAACCATTACTGAGCCTCCACCGTAAGGGACAGTTGGCTGGATGTTCCTTGGGGTATAGGCTGCATTTTTGTGTCTCCAAACCCTCCTCCGACCGTCGGTTGCATGAAGCGGACACCGGCTCTGGTCTCACCAATGGATCTTGCGCCATGTCCTTACATTACATTCCAACCACGTCGTGCTAAACACCATGCCAAACGTGATCGTCGATGTCGGTCTGCCAACAGTGGACGTTTAATGACTCTCCTTGACTTAAGTCTCGCTGATTTCAGACGGTGTCTAACGGTTCTTGTTGACAGACGCCTATTGGGCAGCCAGTGTTGTTTGAGTACGGGACTGGTTGCGAATGGCATCCGTCTAACCAAACGCTACAATGCCCTGTCGTCACGATCAGATGTTACCCGTGGTCTGCCGGGTCTTGGCAAGTCTTTCACATTGTTGGTTTGTGTGTGTTTTCTCACCAGTCGGTTGACTACAGTATAGTGGTAGCCCATCTGACATCCAATAACTTTGAAGGACATCCCTGTTGTATGCATGCCGATTACTTGCCATCTTTGTGCTTCTGATATTCGCCTTCGTACCATGCTTACTGAGAATGAAAACACCGGACTTAAATACCCAAATTCGAAGCGTGAACATACTGAATTTTGAGTAATGCGTGAGAGGCATGGTTCACGTGCATGACTAGTCGATATTAGACATAATGGTCACACCTGTGTGAGCACATCTTTTTAATGGAACATTGTTCTTGCTATAATCAATATAAATATTAGAATCTAAACTTAGTGTAACTAATTATGTTTTAATATATCAGGGGGTACTTAACTTTTGTGAAGATTATTCACGATAGAGAGGTTCACAACGGCTAGTAATTGGAGTAGCAAAACTATGATTAAAGTTCATTAACTTGAACAGTAATAGCTGGGTCATCTAATACATTTGAATGTTTGAATGAACCTGACTTTACCACATGGTTAGAAGCACTTGTAATTATTACACTTTAATAATGGGTTTCTTTATTTGTTGGATAGAAACAGTTCATCATGATTTTTTAAGGGTAGGGGACAGACACTTACTTATGATTTAATTTGGAAGGGTTGGAGAAATCATTTTATTTGAAAGGTTTGAAATAGGCAGTGCCAAATAATTTTATTTGAAGGGCAGGGGACATATATATCCTAATAATTTTTATTTGCATGCAGTAAAAAAAAAGATAGAATTTTTGTGTCCCTGCATAGGATAATTATAATGTCTTCTCCACTTTTATTCTGAACATATTTTCTACAGGTTCAAAGTCTTGGCTCCTTTTAAAAGCGTTCAATGGAACTGAGGACATTTGTCTTTAATTTAAATGCTCCTTATACTTACGTACTTTTGATAAGTTTCCTTGATTTTGCCACATAAAAGATTAAGGTAAGGGTGGAAGTGATTGTCTTAACAAAGAGATCTCCTACTCTGTTACAGTTCTTAAGCTTTACTGATCGTATAAGTAAGTCATTTCTGAAGTTTAACAAAGTATTTCTACCGAATTATGACGTTTTTATGCAAAATGCAAGTCATTGTTTGAATGGGCACATATTTTGATGATGGTTCATATAGTGCTGTGTGTACTGTATTACACAAGCACCACACACGATTGTATCATAATATGAATGCAGTTATATTTGACTGAAGTTGTAAGTATTCAAATATACTAATTATTAATGAAAGTAATGTAAGATAAATAATTCTATATTATTTCTAATACTAATGCAGAATGAAAATACCATTCTAGGCTGCGCCTCGTGCTTATAACATATACATACCCAGTCTACACAGGTAATTAATTGTGTGTGCATAATTTGATGCAATGTTTGTTAGACATCACCCAAGTGGACCCCAGGGCAAAACAATTATGTATCCGCTGCAGAATACATGAAGGATGACCCCGTGACCATCTAATTAAACCCGCCGATAATCACATTCCATTGCCACCTTTTTACTTACAAGGATTAGTGTTTGTGAATTTGTTATTCGTCATGAATGAAGCTGAAATACTTGTCAATTGACGCTAAGTTCTTACTAAATTAAGTTTATTTATGTTCATATTAACGTGTTATCGTATATTGAACAGATATATCATGATTGGGAGGGGTATGTGCAAAAAATACCAGTCGAGAGACGAACAATTTCCCGAGCCGATAGGCAAGGGATATTTAGTCTCAAGACTGGTATTTTTCGCAAATACCCCTCCCAATATGATATATCTGTTTAATTACACCGAATATTATTTAGAACACTGGCTAAATAAATAATACATTTTGTTTGTCGTTTTCAGGAATATTCTGTTTTTATTGTTTGTTTCAGGAACGTTTTAATTGTTATAAACCTTTTGAAATTTTTTTATTTTGGTTATTTTTCTATGGGTATTTCAACTGTAATTTGGAACACTTCCAGATTTCAAATTTGATTAATCACGTTACCTTATGTAATTAAGGTAAAGAAGAAATATTCCAGATGAATTTGGCGGTTTGAGGCACGCAAGGGTAAAACAGTGAAATACCTTTTCGCAAATACCACGGCACAGAGGGGAAAACAAGTTAAATCCTCATGCAAATACCCCGGTAGCGGTAAAAATGAGCGAAATTAATCCTAAATATGAAAATACACAAAAAATACACCGACTATTAATCAATCAAAATCCAGGATTCCTATATGAGGTGTAATTATGATTAATATTCTTACAATTTGTCATGCATGCACGTACAATTAATATTTTAATTTGTTTCCGAGAATTATTTAAAAGTAACACATGAGGATCTTCGAAGTAATATAATGATTCACCTGGTAAATATAAATAGGTGACTATTATAGACGTTCTGTTTTATCTTGATGGAAATCAATTTCATGTTTGAATTTGTCATATAACTTGGAACGAATGAACTTAGCGTCACTGAATATAACCCTCTACTGTAGCAGCCACATTAAAGCCTCAAATAATTAACAGAACAGCCAGACAAACATGTACCACGTTAAATATTATGTACAGAAACAAAAATATATTAAGTTCAGTTTTAATGCCGTATGATTCAAAAACATAAGGTTATTGCCTAGAGTCGTTACCATAGAGAAGGTCATTCAGCTAAAGCACAATCAGGTGGGAATTTTGTGTGTCACATTTTGCAAACAGTGAAAACTGTTTGGCTGACTTAATTTTTATTTGAAATGATACTGTGATGTATGGGGCATGTTACCTGAACTGGATTTTTTTTCTATCCTGTCTTCATTTTTCAAATTGACTTTCATTACTACAAGGGAAATGGTCTACGGACACTACAAAACTATATATATAACATTCTTTCACACCAAAATATATTATATGTTATTCAGCTATCAGACAGGGTATATAATGTGACATTCCCGGCTTATGATCTATATTCCCTGAGGCGCAGCCGAAGGAATATAGATCATAAGCCGGGAATGTCACATTATATACCCTGTCTGATAGCTGAATAACAAATATATTACGAATTTAACCATTTTTTGTTAAATAAAGAACCAAACTGTCGTATAAATTAAAAAAATTTTTTTTTTATTTATTTTTGTTTGTTTGTTTCCTTTTTGTTTGTTTATTTTTATTTTCCTTTTGTTTTTTTTTTACCACGTACATAGTCCCAATTCATATTTAAAACCTTATTAAATATTTTGCATCTTTTATTTTCATTTTCCGTATTTCTAGATGTCCCTTTTCGTACCTCTGACATTCTTTGTTCAATGACGTCAAATATTTGTCACGTGATATTTTATGTACTGAGGTGTCTCATAAAGGAAAATCCTGTTCAATATTTCTAAATCAACACAATTTCATAGGCAGTAAATTTAATAAACTTTATAATTATAACATTAATATATTACATAATAAAACAACGGGTTTGCGAAACAATTTCAATAATTAAAATGTTAACAATAAGCAAAAACGTGGTGTGGCCCCGTGACCTCGAAAGTTTTAAAGGCGGAAACTTTAACTTGTTGATTGTTATGTTCAAATTTGTAATGGTACAGCCGTGGAACATGGGAGTTTGCTGAATTGTTCTGGTGTTTGTGACGGAATTAACTGTTGTAAGAGTGTTATAATCACAAAATAAATCATCATAATGTACATCCAAAATGTCAACGACGTCCGTAACCGACGATGAAACATGTGTATTAGCTCTCATTTGAACAAGTGATGTTGAACTTGAACTGTTTTGTGTCGGCGGCATGAGTTGCAACCGGGAAGTACTGTGCGGTGGCATTATTGAGGATAGTTGAGATGGTTGCTCTCCACGAACAGAACTTGTGATAATGTCTTCCATAACTTGTTTTTCCTTTGATGAAACACGTTGATATACTGCAACTGACGAGGCAGATTTGTGTCCGGTAACTGCCATAATTTGTGCCATTGAACAGTTTCTTCCGAGGATAGTTGCACCCGTTGCACGAATGGAGAACATTCACCCAAATTTACTCAACAGGTGTCGCTCGAGTTAAAACGGTGGTCGTTTTATTATCGCTTAGACGTTTGTAACCTATGTAAACTATTATTTCAAACACAATTTCTATCTAATTATCCAACAATAATTATTTTTTATTTGTATAACAATATTCCTCAAGTTAACAACAAATGCATCATAAGTTGTAACCATCTTCTGACATGTTACTAAATTACTAAAGTGATCACGTCATTACGTTGAAATAAGACAAGGACAACGTTGCAATCATATCCGAGTCACGGGCACCTGTTACTAACTGTGAATGCGAATATAAAATAAAATTGAATACATTCTTATTAATTTTTTCTTATGTTCTCCATGAGCAAAAATCAATATTTTCAATAATTTTGTAATTAGTAAATACGCATAGCATACGTACAATAACTGTTGAATGAGGAAACTATAGTACACGTGTACGTACGTTGTTAAACAAAGTTTGATATTTGTTCACATTCTTTGTATTTCCCTTTTTAAAAGATTTTCGTGTTGGTTTCCTAGTTTTGTTGTATCGTGATTTTCTACTTTCATGGTAAATAATCGTTTATTAATGGTTAGAATCAAATAATTTCGATCAATTTCACGTACATGTACATTAATTATTCTTGGCGAATTTTATGTACTGTTCTGTTCCGGATTTCAACCACAGTGGCTTGTCTTTAAGACATATAACTTTATTAATAAAAAAACATGCACCCCTATATCATTTTTAAGATATATATATATATTATAAAAAACAACAACAACTAAGCGTGTTGGGACCTCATCTTCATCTCATTGAAAATTAATTTGTTCTCGTCGTGATATAGCTGAAAAATTGCCGTAAACAACAATTACTCACTGATCTCCAACATGATGTTAAAAACATATTCTGTCTCAAATATAAATATCTACATTTATTAATCTACTATTTAAGTGGTTATTTTACGATTTCAGCTCTATCTTAAGCCATTCAAATAAAGGCATCAAACATTCTAAAGATTTTGATAAAAAAAAAAATTCAAACGTGAATACCTGTAGATAATGTTGATTTGTTTCATGAACAGTCATGTGTACATTTTATTTTCATCAACAGTCATATGTGGATTTTATTTTTCATCAACAGTCGCTTGACTATTATTAATTGGTAATAATACTAATGTGATTTCTATGTGATAATGTTTGTCAGTGACTTGCGGCAGGTCGGTGGTTTTTTCAGGGAACTCCGGTTTCCCCCACCAATAAAACGAGCCGAATAAAATTGACCGTTACAAAACAAGAAGTGTACTGTTTCATTTCAACGGTAATACAAGCTATTTAACAACCTCTACACTAAATACAAAATATATTTGGGCGGTGTTGATTAAATTACATGATAGTGCTACATATGATGATAGAAGAAAATCATATGAATGGTTAAAGCACCAAGCATTAAAATGCAACTTATCTCTTTGAAGGTTTACTTTTTAAGGAATCAATCTTATCGGGACAAATCCGCCAATCAGAAGCAATAATTAAACTGTTGAACTTTCTTGCATAAGGTTCTTGAAATCCGGACACGTATTATACGAGTGATTGTTGTTGCTTAACGCCAATTCGGCAATTTTTCAGCTATATCATGGCGAGAACAAGTTAATTTTCAATGAGATGATGATGAGGTCCGCTTTGTACTTGACCAACACACTGAGTTGGATTTTTATAGTGCTAGCTCACTAAAACAACAGTCCGCGGATAGACATGTCGCCCCACTTGGACACATTATCCTGATTCCGAGCCGACCAGTCTTTGCTCTTTCTCCTTAATGCTGCGTGCTTACCAGAGAAGCAACAAATATCAATTTGTATAGTCTTTGGTATGACCCGACCGGGGCTCGAACCCACGATCTACCGCACTCGAGGCGAACACTCTAACCATTACGCCACCGATGCGGTTCGTATTATACGAAGCTGCATGGACGCGGCCGAGACACACATTCATGTCATTAAGGGGACGACCATTTAACTTTTAGAATGTTTTTTTCTGAAAAAAAAATATATATTAATTATGTGGTGAAATTTTAAAGAAACAAAATAAATTGACACGAAAGATGCAAACATATCATTAATCCGGCCCTACAGTTCTCAACGAGAAATTTATGATAAAAATTTGAAGGGAAATTACTGATTTTTTTTATGTCCAAAAAATAAAAATCTTATTTTTGTTTCCTGTGAAAAAATATATCGCTGTGGTGGAAATGATTAGTTTTCTGTGTAGTGTTTTGTAGATCAGTGATTGTCCTTTTTCTTTTTGGCCATTGTATTGCCTGCCCTTGCGCTTGGGGATCTTAAAACTCTTCTTGCATAACATATTAACGTTGCGGTGGCGTAATGGTTTAGCACACATGCCTGCCGATAACAACATCGTGAGATCAATATTGTATTCTTACTTATTACAATAAAGTATGGAAAAACAAACAATATATTTGATAATTCGTAACTCATCCAATACAGTACATATAACGATATAACGTGCATGTTTTAACATAGTATACGGATGTAGGGTTTGATTTACATATTCGGTGTTTTGTTTATAATGGTCCTTTTGTTATCCTTACTAATAATTTCATTGATATAGTCTATCGTTTATGAGTCAGTGCTAAATGTGTAGTATTACTTGGAATTTTAGTGGTATGATCTTACTTTAATGGGCCATGACCGATAATACTGTATTACCAAGCATTCTATAATCTATCACGTTTTACTTTTCTCAACAAAAAAAGTTTGAAGATACCGTAAATATAAATTACCGTCTTCCAATCAAAGTATACTACCGTATTTGTACTCTTATACAGAAACAAAAATATGTTAAGTTCAGTTTTAATGCCGTATGATTCAAAAACATAAGGTTATTGCCTAGAGTCGTTACCATAGAGAAGGTCATTCAGCTAAAGCACAATCAGGTGGGAATTTTGTGTGTCACATTTTGCAAAAAGTGAAAACTGTTTGGCTGACTTAATTTTTATTTGAAATGATACTGTGATGTATGGGGCATGTTACCTGAACTGGATTTTTTTCTATCCTGTCTTCATTTTTCAAATTGACTCATTACTACAAGGGAAATGGTCTACGAACATTACAAAACTATATATATAACATTCTTTCACACCAAAATATATAATACTATGTAACTTAAAACACTTCTCAGCCAGATATATATCTACTATCCATAAAATTTCATCAAAGGTGTCAACTTAATGCAATTTTTAGAAATATCATAACATATGCTAGAGTGATACACTTTTACTCATGAAAAATGTCATTTTTACAATTTCTGTCTACATTCAGATAGTAAAGTTACCTTTCTCAAAATTTAGAAATGCATTAGTTAATAGAATTATATTTAATAAACTTGACATTATGTAAAAAAAAAATCTGATTTAAAAAATGTACAATTATGTAAACAGACTTAAAGAGGAGGTCTACAGACACTACCAAATGTGTTATGTTGAAATTAACCTAAGCATTTACACCAATACAAAAGGACAAATTATATTTAACATTTTAAGCATCTAAAATTACATTAACAGCTAAATAAAGTAAAGGAATGCCAAATTCCACTATATCTGAATGCTTCATATTAAATCACTCTATTTTATAGTTATTTGCAAAATTTGAGAAGAAAGATGTTTGATACCTCCTTCTTTATCTTTCATTGAATTCATACTTCTTAGTTCAACACACTTCCTCAACTCATAAAAGAATGAACACCTTACATGATCATTTATACAATTATACTAATATGGTCTGCGGACATGACATATATTCCTAAATATAAAAAGAACAATATCAAATGCTAAAAAATTTAACTTGAACAAACAAATACTTGAAGACTAAAAGAACATCTCAACAGTTTCCCTAAGCTAGTCACTTTTCAAAGTAGTATTATAAATGTCTATTTGAACTTGTGTGTTCATCAATGTATGGTTTCATTTGTTGAAAAACAACATCTTTACACCCCCATGATTTGCTTGGCTGACTGGCCAATTCCTATTGTAGTACACTAGTTCTTTCTTTTCTCTGTCATATTTGGACCTACTATTGTAAGGCTTTCCTCTGGTACTGTTGATTGTTTGTCAGTATTGTCCTGTTGCAGTTTGATTCTCAGTCTCCATCTCTGTGTTCTAATGACAGCTTTTCTTTTCTCATTTTCTTTTTGAATTACTTTGATTTTTTCATTCATTGTTTTTATAGGATGCACTGGTTTTCTTTGTTTGTTTGTTTTTTGTTTTTTGTTTTGTTTTTGGGCTTTTTTTTGCTCTGTATCTTCTTTGTTGTTCTCTTTTTTGTCTCCTCATTTCCTCCAGCATTGCTATGTCATTCTTTTTTTTATTTTCAGGTTCATTTTGTTTCCTTTCTTCTTCATTTGCTCATATTTGTCTGTATCTGTTTTCATTTTGTCTCTATATCTTTTGATTTTGGCTACTAAATTGGCCCCTTTTTGTGTTTCCTTCTTCTGTGTCTATTTCACTCAGTTTATTGTTGTGGAAAAGGTTGATGGTTCATTATCATATACAATGTGGTTTGTATAGTGTCCGTAGACCATACACGAATTTATTGAATTTCATTGTTTATTAACTTAATATAGCAAAATAGATTTTTGATGAAGATTTATGGTAACAATGTATACTAAACATTAATCATTCATTTGTCTACTGTAAGAAATTTTATAATTTACTCATATTTTACACAACAGAAATGAGTATGTGTCAAATTACCCATATTTGTTTTATTTTGTACAAAATAAGATGAGGAATCAATTAATAACTCTAATTTAAGGATGGAAATACCATTTTATAATTGTAAGATGCATAATTTGAGTTCGAAAGCTTAAAATATGAATTTTAAAATATTGGTCTACGGACACTACTGATCTACGGACAATGTTTTCCTCAACTCAGAGGAAAAACTTGTCACATCTATCCAAAACTTGTCACATCTATCAAAAACTTGTCACATCTATCCAAAACTTGTCACATCTATCAAAAACTTGTCACATCTATCAAAAACTTTGTTGCTTTCTACAATTTATGCCTTGATCTGATATAGAAAATAATAAAATATTAAGCTGAGGTGCAATATTCTATAGTCAGGTGGTCTAAAAACTATGATTTACGGACACTATGTAAAACATGCATCTTTAAAATTTCCTTTTTCTATAGGTTATGGTCTGTGGATTTCATTTCATTGAAAAAATATGAATTAGTGTAGAACTTATATGTTTAAAATAGTTTCAGATGTATCTTACTTTATCACTATTTTATCATACCTTGCTATTATGTGAATACCTCTAGAAATGTTAAAAATCATAACAAATGCCACTTTTGCAGTTTCTACCTTTAAATCACTACTTGTTCTTCAATTTTTATTCTGTAAAGGCTAGTAGATGACTAAATTCTCACTTTATAAAGTCATAAAAGACATATTTTTATAATACAGTTGCATTTCTAATTTACAAAGCTGAGAACCTATAGCAAAATAAAAATGACACAAAATAACGCAGGAAATGTAGGAATTTCTCAGTTTTGAAATGCATTATGCTCTTCCATGAAAGCACAAACCCCATGGTATGATATACCATTAGAAAGAGAAAAATATCAGCATCCTCAATATGTACATTACAACTTGTTTCCTCTTAATATTTATGAATACCAGATCCATAACATGTTATTGTTTAAATAGTAACACCTGATTGTGTTTTAGCCGAATTATACATCATTTTCCCCTCCATTCGAAGTAATGTATTTAATGAGGAGGTACAAAGCAATAGAATGAACGGCAACACACGTGACGTAATGCACAAAATGTAGTCTCCCTCAGAGTATTGTACAAATTTGTTAATCTTATTTCGACCCTTGTTATTTGCTTAAAATTTGTTTTTATTGAAATGTTAGATAAACTTATTACATACATACATGTAGTGTGTTTGTACAAGACTTTGTATCAGGTCTTGCTTGTTGTGTGAACAAGCCGCATCACAACTCGTAGTGATACTGGTTCACACAACAGGCTCGACCTGATACAAAGTCTTGTACCACCACACTATGTATGTAATGGGTATATATCGTGGCGGTTAGTTTTATTGGTAGAGGATGACCCTGAGAAAACCACAGATTTGGCATCTTTCTACCATTTATTATTCGATGCTGGAACAGTGTTGTATTTTCTTTGTTTTTCATTTTATTGATCTATTTTGACGGTGCTTTAATTTACAGACATTTCTAGTAGAAATCTATTCTTTATTGTAAATAACTCAACTCAAAAGAGCATAAACTGTTGTCATCGATTTAGACATGATATGATCAACATCGATCATGAATTGATTTAATCAGTTTATAAATCAATCGTCTACAAACAACATATTATACCATCGGTGGTGTAATGGGTGGCGTGGTCGGTTCAAGTGGGTACATCGTGGGTTCTAGTTCCGATGGGGTCAAGCAAACGACTATGACATTTGAAATTATTGCTTCTCCGCTAAGCACGTAACATTAAGGAGTAAGAACAAAGACTTGGAGCAACATATCTATCCGCTGACTGTTGTATCAGTGAGCTAGTACTATAAAATTAAACTAAGCGTGTTATTCTAGTACAACGCGGACATCAGCATCACATCATCATCTCAGGGATTATAACTTGTACTCACTATGATATAGCGGAAATATTGCTTAATTGGCGTTAAACAACAATCATTCACTTTTTATTTAGTACTGATTAACTACGAACTTTGACTAATCCTACATTATAATATCAATATGTAAGCTTTATTATGTTGTTGTATAGACGAATCTGAGCATGGTTGATATAAATATCAAGAGAGGCTTAGAAAAAGGGGGTGGCTAGGATCCCATTTTAACCAGTTTAACCCCACCATACTTAGGTTCGTGAATCCATTGCTTGTGTTTGTCTCCCATCATCTAGTGTAAACAACCATGCGTTTTTTAATATATGTCTTTACTTTGTTTTTTCGTTATTAACGCCAAATCAGCAATTTTTCAGCCATATCATGGCGAGAACAAGTTAATTTTCAATGAGATCCGCTTTGTACTAGACCAACAGCCTTAGTTGAATTTTTATAGTGCTAGCTCACTGAAACAACAGTCCGCGGATAGACATGTCGCCCCACTAGAACACATTATCCTGATTCCGTGCCAAAATAATGGAAATACTGAGATGTCCACGAGACAACGATCCGACAAAACAGCAAAATACAAAGCCTCATTTATATACATAACGCCCAGCAGTCTTGCCAAAATAAGTTTCATATTGGGTCCTATATCAATAACACCAATAGTTTACAAAAATCAAGTAAGTGGCCATGGTTTCTGGACTAAACTGTTCATGGTTTCCTCATACACTGTATTTCTCAACAATATGTTTTTAAGATACAGGGGCGTATCCAGGATTTCAGGTTAGAGTAAACAATAATGATAATCGGCGGGCTGAGCTAGGCGAGAAATGTTTTTGGTATCAAGATTTCATGCAAAAATCGTATTTTTTCTAATTGTAGGGGGGCATACACCCTAAACCAACCCCGCCTGACTAGTAATCCATATATATATTAGGATATTTTGAACCATTCATTTACAAAGCAAAAATTCTAACTTGTAGGTGGTAATCAGTTGGATTAGAGTCAAGGTCTGAATGTCCGCCAAATGTCAATGATTTCCATTCAAACTCCATATTATTTCTAAGGACAATACTCTATGCTTTAAAACAATATAGATACTCTACTGATGTATTCTAGGCAGGGGTTAACAAATCCCCTAGCCCGACGCCCGGGGCTAGTAATTTCCACATTTGGGCTAGCTGAAATAATCAGCTGTATGCCCGACGGGCTAGTAAAAATATATATCGGATATTGACAAACTTGTCAATATTCGCGTATCTACTTATAAGTTATATTCATATATGTTATATGTTGTTTAATCAGCAGCAATGTTTTATTTATTCAACCGCTAGCTTTTTGTCGAAATTGAGAGCAAAGAAGATAGAAAAACTGCGTATTCTCGTCATAAAACAGCTTCAACAAACAACGGGTTACCGGAAATTTCGAAAATACCGGAATCGGATTCCGGAACCGGGAACGACTATTTCCGGGTTTGCCGATAGTAAGAGATTTTTTTTTTTTTTTTTTTTTTTTATAAATAATTAGATTTTTTTGACATGTGACCATAAACACACATATTTTTTTTGGCCTTCCAGTGACCTGAACTGTGGAAAATAAGTGAAAATAAAATGCAATACCAGATCTGAAAAGAAAGATAGTTAAACTAATATACATTGTACTTGTTGTACAAGGGTTCAAGTCTGGAAGTCGGATTCATGAAATCACGGTATTGACCAGGACTAGTGGTTCATAGATTCGGGCTAGTAATATTTAGGAGTATGCTAGCCCTGGGCTAGTGAGGTGGTCCAAGATTTGTTAACCCCTGCTAGGTCTACATGCCCGTGCCCAGACATTTTCAAATGGGTGTGATTCCTATGGAAAATTGCATTTTAGTGAATTTTCTCTACAGATTTAGCAGGGTGGGGGTGGGGGTGGGGGGTGGGGGTGGGGGGTTGTTATTTATTCAAATAAAACAATGTTTATCAATGTTTTGGTGAAATGGTTTAAAAAAACAAAAGTGCATACGTTATCTATAAAACTTTCAATTAGTAAATTTCAGTTAAACCTACGGACGTCTTGTTTTAAATTTTTGCCTTAGTATTCCTCATACGACATGTATCTGAAACAAAACTTCGCCTCCAAGGGACCAGGCAATAGGGACCAGTGCAAAAGGCCATGGGACAAAGATATTTTTGCAACATGTTTTCAGAATTGGGTAAAACCTATATTATTTTCATTGATATTAGGTATGGGACATGTATTTTTTTTCAAAGATATTGAACATGGGACAAAGACTTTTTAAGAGGCAAAATTGAAATGAACCGGTCCCAGCCCCTGATAAATTTTGCCTGGTCCCCAACTACCGAACAGTCCGTGCTTAGGACACTTAGCTCCCAAAATGTGCACTTACTGACTTATCCCGTTATAAAAAAATATTAATGTATATAATATGATGAAATTATATAGTTAATGTGCACAATTTTGACAGAGGACATTTTTCAAGATGTTGTTTTCCGAAAGCCCTGTGCGAGTCGCGGGCGTCATAAAGAATAGCCCTGAAGCAGATCTCGGCTTGTCGTAAAAGCCGACTAAGAGTACCGAGAGTCTGGCCGGGGGTCGGATGCTCAGCCCTCCGAGCAACTAAGGTGTGTACCTTAGATGACTCGATAGCTAAATAGGGTAGCCCTCCCTTCAGGAGTTGTCAGGCTATTAGAGGAAAATCTTACCGCGGACCATAGTAGGCCAACGTGTGTGGAGAGTGCCACTCTTCGCGCACATAAAAGATCCCATCTGTAGATTTCGTAAGAGTATGCTCCTATGCTACCTTGGGGCCGCTATGCAGATGGCAAAATGTTCCGCCCCTATCCAGCTCTCCCCTTTTCCAGGGCATGGAGGTCAAAAAGTGTTTTTTCCTGTTTTCCATCCCAACCTCGCTTTTCTTTATCAAATTGATTTTTTTTCAACTTGTTCTCGTCCCGATTATGCATGAAATATTAGCGACTGAACATTAAACAAACAACAATAAATAAATCAATCCGAAGTGCGCATCCAGTCGGTATCAAATAGAAAATACTGAGATGTGGAATACTTAGTATTTGAATGAATGCTGAATGTTATTGTATTTTTCAATCAAACTTCAATGTAGGATCCCGTAAAGATACATCTCGATAGGTAGCTTAGGTCGAGTTACGTAATTTTATTGGATATCTCTAGTAGTGCTAACAAAGAATAAACGTTTATTTCGTTTTGATTCTTGTCTTACTTTACAGAATTCGTTCTTTTTTTCATTTGATATTGTTTTCTTACTTTATAGATTTCGTTTCTTTTCGCTATAATTTGTTTTCTTACTTTACAGATTTCGTCGTTTCTTTTCGTTGGATTTCTTTTTCTTACTTTACAGATTTCGTTTCATTTCGTTGGATTTCGTTTTCTTACTTTACAGATTTCGTTTCATTTCGTTGGATTTCGTTTTCTTACTCAGTTTACAGATTTCGTTGGATTTTGTTTTCGTTTCGTTTCTTTTCGTTTCTCAGTTTACCGGTACCCTGCTGGTTTTCGTCGCGTACTTCGGTTTCCTTTACCAATATAACTGACTGTCACGATATAGCGGAAATATTGTTTAAAGTGGTGTTAAACACCATATCTTTACACTCTAACGAGTATATGGTATGAAAATAAAAGACACAGAAATGAGGGACAATTTGCTAATTTACATATCTAAGATGGCGACAGCGGGAAGTCTGCAATTTTCATATGATCTACATAGACGATATCATTCCTTGTATCATGCTTTCTCGTCTTTTCTATTGTCAACAGCCGTACAATATCTCATGATACATTTAGATTCCTCGATTATAGCTGGAATTCTAATGACTAACCTTATATTTCTAGCTTCTAAACTAGAGGTTCCCATATTAAATAAAATATGATCATTTTTGCATACTCACAACTTCAAAGAAATTGGTAAAATCGTTACAAAACAAATTGATTTGAATTTTGTCAGAAGAAAAACTTTGCGGAAATCAACAATAACTTTTAATTATCAAATCGTTGACAGACACGTTGAATTTCCGTACTGTATGTTATAATTTGACAAATCTAATAAACAATCCACCACGCTTGAAACTGCAGTCACGTGATCAAATTCTAATTTAATTATGATGAATATTTTTGAGGAAAATTTCTGGATATGAGTTACACGATAGGTACCACATGTGGAGCAGGAATTGTTTAGCCTTCCGGGGCACCACAGTTCACACCAGGTTTTCTGTGGGTTCGGGTTGCTCGATCTTAAGCTATATGTAATGTAATGTAGATTGGTGTAAACTTGTCCTTTATCTTTTGACCATTGTACTGTCTGTCCTTCGACATGCGGCTTTTCGTTAATTTTGTTTTATCTTCAAACTTTGCTTTCATAGCTTCATAATCTTTACTTTTAGGAAAATGGCGGATGCCTTGAAAAACTCAATAAGGAATGTTCCATTAGAAAAACTACCTAATGATGTAGATAGAAGAGGTATGAACACATAATTATATCTTTTCATGGTAGCATTTTTAGCTCACCTGACCCAATGGAACAAAGAACCATATGAGAAAATGAAGTAATGCTTTTTCTTAGAAACAACAATGATTATTGAACTCAAACTGTACATGAAACGTCTTTGAATGGTCCATTACAAAGGTGGATATTTTATGTGGGTCGAAATTCCAAGATGACCACCACCACAGGACGTACTTTTTAACAAAGTGTACTACATGTATTGGAAAAATAAAGATACTTTAAACATGATTAAATTAAACTTGTATATGCGTGGTCATTGGATGATCCCTTAAGCTTGGAATGTTTTATGTGCAGGGCGGCCTTCAACATGGAACATACATTAAGTATGGGAAATAAGCACAACTTTATACTGAAGTGAATGTATCAAGTCAGGATAGGAAGCATTGATGTATATGTGTGCTAAGGATATTGATTCTTGTTGCTTTTATGATTTTTCTATTGGATTTTAGAACTGTTCGACAGTGTGACATTTTTTGTTTTTCATTTCATTAGCTTCTTTATTTCTAAAAGTGAACCAAATTCTGGAATTTTGCATATTTGTAAAGTTGCCATGAATTGCACCAGTTCTAGCTTAAAAGTAAACAGTTTTGTACTTTGATATGGTACTTATATTTAAAATTTCAGAATGTTCCAGAAAAAGAAAAAAACCAGCTAGCTTTGAAGGTATAGTTAAAGCTATGAAGTCACAGAATGAATCATATACTTCCTCACGACGATTACCTGGGTATTCTGAACCTCTTAATGCAAATTCTACAAGCGAATCTACGGAAGTCGCAACTGGTAATCGTAGTAAAGAGCTTTCCATGGAGTGTAGTGGAAATGAAACTGTAATCGAATCTTCGAATACCAGCATCCGTAACTCTAGCAATGAATTTACCACGCAGTTTCGTGGAAATGAAACTGTAGACGTTACGGCTTTAAATGAAACAGTACAGGATAGAGTCGGTAAGTACTATGCATAAAAGAATAAAACTGACATCACTATTCTCCTTTTGACCAATCAATGGTTTTTTCTATTATCAATGATTTCTTGTGTATCATTTTCATACTGACCTTTTAAAACAGTCCGAACAGAATAGTAATCACAAGATAAAAGACGAATCATCTTAGATTTTCAAATATGTTGTCAATCTTTTTAACAACTTGAATCATGAAGACGCCACTTCTAATTTTCCTTAGTATTTTCAGACCCCAACAGTGTCAATTGTATCTTACAATTACAGGGATTAATACCACTTTCCATCATATGCTAGTTGAACTCGTGGTGGTCAGCTTTATTGATGGAACTGGCAAACTATATCACAATTTAAAAACATTTTATTGGCTTTCAAATGTTTTGACACTGAGCGTACCTGATTACCAGAAACACATGGTGCGCACTAAATTTGATATCTACGTTTTTATTGTTGTATCTAGTACATCTCGCCTTGAACATCTTACAATTACACCAATAAAATTGCACCTAAAATTGTCAATTACAAAAAGGCATTGCAGACCTTTAACATTGAGGAATCCTTACAAAACCATAGAACATGAGTTAAGAGAGAAGAGGTCAAACTAGACATATTGTCAGAATGGGTAAAATGAATTAGATCTTTAATACTCAATCAAATTCACAGGCTGAAATTTTGTGTAAATGCTCTACAAAAAACAGTCTTTAAGGATAAAGGCAAACGACGACTTAACTTCTCTCCATGACAACACTGTTGTTGTACCTGCAGATAAGGCCTCTAATAACGCTGTTTTTGTTATTAAAAATTATTACTTTTATTATTATATTTACTCCAATGAGGCAGAGTTTGTACATTGACTTATCAAAGACTATTACAGAGCCAAAGCCTCTGCCTCATTTCTTTGCATTTACCTCAAATTGGTCAGCCCCGGTCAACTTTCTACCAGACTTTCTGACAAAAGACACGACTTAAAGTTTGTCATTATAACGTTTCCACAACTTGATAGTAATATACCAATCGCTCCCACGTATGGATAAGAGTTTGAAGATACCAATGGGGTAATCAGATTCCGTAAATCGAAGAAGAACAGACAACGCAGTTGCCAAAAGAAAAAAAAGACAAACAACGATCTACAAAACACAAACATAAAACTTAAAATCGAGTAACACGAGCTCCACTTAAAACTGGGGGTGAACTCGAGTGCTCCAGAAGGGTAAATAGTTCCTGCTCCACTAGTGGCTCCCGTCGTATCAATCTAGTTACAAACCCGCTGAAAAGTTATACTTCACAATTCATACTTGTGGTTTTTGTAATTTCATTTAAAAAATATCATTTTTTTTTATAGCAGGACATGAATCTGAGTGCCTTATAGGTAACTGGAAATTTCTAAAGGAGAACATCAATCCAGATTACATAATGGATGATCTAGCAAGTACAGAATTGATTGACAGTGAAGACTGTGATGGAAGAAGATATCATGACAAATCACATCAATGTAAAATTTATCATCTTTTAACATGTGTCATTCGCAATATTGGTAACCCAAGTGATCTGGAAAAATTTATCAACATTTTTGAAACAGACCACCAATTCATTGCAAACCAGTTAAAACTGCCAATTGAAGTACCAGACTGGTCCAAGGGAGGTAAGTTACTGTTTTTAGTGTATTTCCACATGTAAAACTTCCACATCTTTTACACACGGCTATAAAGCATACATATAGCAAAACCCTAATTGTGATTGGATTAAAATACCAATAAAGCAGTTCAAGCCGGATAAACAAACCAACATCATTCATATATTATTGCCATAGCGCAGGTATACTAAAAGGGAGACAAATGTGGACGTTTTTCACTTAGATATAAGAAGACAGCTACTGAATGACACTGTCACTGTCTAACATGTGTTAATCTAAGCTTAATTCAATGATATAACGTGCAAGACACATGTGAAACTATGAAGCTGAAAATACCAACTATGAGAACAGCACAATGAGCTACAATGCTGATAGCAAAAACACAAGTGAAACTATGAAGCTAAACATACCAACTATGAGAACAGTACAATGAATTACAATTGTGATAGCAAAAACACCAGTGAAACTATGAAACTAAACATACCAACTATGATTACAGTACTATGAATTACAATCATGATTATGCAAGACATTAGTGACACCATGAAACTAAGCATACCAACTAGGGGGAAAGTACAATGAATTACAACCCGGATAGCAAAAACACCAGCGAAACTATGAAACTAAAATACCAACTTTGATTACAGTATTATGAACTACAATCATGATAGCAAGACACTAGTGACCCTATGAAACTGAACATACCAACTAGGGGGAAAGTACAATGAAGTACAATCCTGATAGCATAAACCATGTGAAACTATGAAACTAAATATACCAACTAGGAAAACAGTACAATGAATTACAATCGTGATAGCAACACTAGTGACACCTATGAAACTAAACATACCAACTAGGGGGAAAGTACAATGAAGTACAATCCTGATAGCATAACACACGTGAAACTATGAAACTAAACATACCAACTATGATTACAGTACTATGAATTACAATCATGATAGCAAGACACAAATGACACTATGAAACTGAACATACCAACTAGGGGGAAAGTACAATGAATTAAAATCATGATAGCAAAACACCAGTGAAACTATGAACCTAAACATACCAACTAGGAGAACTGTACAATGAATTACAATCCTGATAGCAAGACACAAGTGAAACTATGAAACAAAACATACCAACTAGGAAAACAGTACAATGAATTACAATCTTGATAGGAAAACACCAGTGAAACTATGAAGCTAAGCATACCAACTAGGAGAACAGTACAATGAATTACAATCCTGATAGCAAAACACCAGTGAAACTATGAAACTAAACATACCAACTAGGAGAACAGTACAATGAATTACAATCCTGATAGGAAGACACCAGTGAAATTATGAAGCTAAACATACCAACTAGGAAAACAGTACAATGAATTACAGTCCTGATAGCAAAACACCAGTGAAACTCATCTTCGCTAGCCAAGGCTTACGATCCACTCTACTCATCTTCACCCTTGGCATCGCTAGACGGATTTTCGAGGTCACACGGTGACGGTTTATATGTAATGCAGCTAGTGGTAGCTGCAACCAATCAGAACGAGCTTTACAAAAAGCACATGTTCTGTAGAAAAAGTGTCAACAAAATAGAAATGCGTGTACATATAAAATAATGTTTTAAGTTTGAAATAACAGCACTAGCTTACCATTGAATAACAGTATGAGCCTCGTCAAATCTTCGCCTGAAAATCAGTCATATTACAATCTCGAGTCAATTTTCAGGGCATTCAAACGAAAGGAAATAAAAGCCTCGCGTTGATTGGCTGAACATGACATCATTACAAGGGGCGTAACTGTCAAAATCCAGCAGGTGGCAGTGCGCGGGAATTACGAAAATCCGACTAACGATCCCAAGGGTGAAGATGAGTAGAGCGGATCGTAACCCTTGGCTAGCGAAGATGAGTGAAACTATGAAACTGAAAATACCAACTATGATTACAATACAACGAATTACAATCATGATAGCAAGACACTAGTGACACTATGAAACTAAACATACCAACTAGGGGGAAAGTACAATGAATTACAATCCT
The DNA here is from genome assembly GCA_963680875.1 of Bathymodiolus brooksi. NCBI lineage: Eukaryota > Metazoa > Mollusca > Bivalvia > Mytilida > Modiolidae > Bathymodiolus > Bathymodiolus brooksi. Next base: position 69,414,045 of record OY804582.1, read on the forward strand.
GATAGCAAAGCACCAGTGAAACTATGAAACTAAAACACCAACTATGATTACAGTACAACGAATTACAATTCTGATAGCAAGACACTAGTGACACTATGAAACTAAGCATACCAACTAGGAGAACAGTATAATGAATTACAATCCTGATAGCAAAACACCAGTGAAACTGTGAAGCTAAAAATACCAACTATGATTACAGTACAACGAATTACAATCCTGATATCAAGACACCAGTGACATTATGAAGCTAAACATACCAACTAGGGGGAAAGTACAATGAATTACAATCCTGATAGCAAAACACCAGTGAAACTATAAAACTTAAATACCAACTATGATTACAGTACTATGAATTACAATCCAGGCCTCTACATTAACATATGTTTCAACTTGCCCCTTCGGACAACTAACTAAAAAAAGTTCTATTCCGACTCAAACTTTTAGTTGTCCGAAAAAATTAATAAAAATTACAAAAACTAGAGAATAACTATTCAGGGCTCCCACTACTTTCAAATTCGAGGGAGAAGTGACTTCTCTTTCAGAGAGCTCACAGGGAGAAGTGAGAGACACCAGAGAGAAGTGGGGAGACTTCTGTGAGAAGTCAATTGCGATTAATTGAAACATTGTTTCGCAACCCCTCTGACGTTACCCTGCCCAAATTTAGTAGATAGTTAAAGCTGCCTGAACTGATTTGTTCTGGGTTATTTTTAATCATAACTACCTAAAGGACATATATTCAATGTCACATTTTTATTTCTGTCTACCTTGATTGGAGTCTTGCATACCAGTGATCTTTATATGTATCCCTCCCCTTTTCCTTTTGAAATATTACTGTGTTGTGATCCAATACCACACAAATTGTAATACTCATATTTGTGTTATATAAATCCTTGTTTCTGGTAAAAAAGATATACCTAGATACTATATATACCAGTATCTAGGTATATTTTTTTTACCAGAAACAAGTGCTTGTGATATAAATAAAGCAAAGTATTTTATTTAAATTCACAGAGAAATAACAATTATAGTGGATCTTTTCAACCAGATCAGGAAAAAGCTTGTAATATTTGTCCATTTCAAAGGTTTCAATATTTCCCAAGAGCCTAAATCAAGTCCTCTATCGAATTTTGCGCAAATGACAAGTTTAAATTTGGCACCAAATTGATATCCATTAATTTTTATGTGTCCGTTCCGGAGTGATTCTTGTTCTTATATTTCAAATATCGATTTTCCATTCATTAAAGCGTTTCTGAGATTGCGACACTAATTTTGTCAATATCCTTAAACTTCATCAATGCATGGAAGAACGATAAATGATATCAATAAAAGAGTTTTGATCTAGCGTTTCACTTGAGTTTTAATCAAAATAAATTATGGATCAATTGGAGATCACACAGGGCTCTTTTATACAACAAACCCAGTATTTTATACCAGTGGAAATAGATTTGTCTGTCGTACCGGCACGTTTGAGAATCTCTGTTTTTTTCACTTGTCCCGTCGGACAACCGTAATACAAGATCTACTTGTCCGACGTCAGTTTTCACTGGTATCGGACAAACGTTAATGTCGAGGCCCGCAATCATGATAGCAAGACACTAGTGACACTATGAAATTAAACATACCAACTAGGAGAACAGTACAATGAATTACAATCCTGATAGCAAAACACAAGTGAAACTATGAAACTAGACAAACCAACTAGGAGAACAGTACAATGAATTACAATCCTGATAGCAAAACACAAGAGAAATTATGAAGCTAAGCATACCAACTAGGAGAACAGTACAATGAATTACAATCCTGATAGGAAGACACCAGTGAAACTATTAAACTAAAAATACCAACTATGATTACGGTACCATAAATTACAATTCTGGTAGCAAGACACTAGTGACAGTATGAAACTAAACATACCAACTAGGAGAACAGTACAATGAATTACAATCCTGATAGCAAAACACCAGTGAAATTATGAAACTAAAAATACCAACTATGTTTACAGTACAACAGATTACAATTCTGATTGCAAGGCACAAGTGAAACTATGAAACTAAACATACCAACTAGGAGAACAGTACAATGAATTACAATCATGATATCAAGACACCAGTGAAACTATGAAACTAAAAATACCAACTAGGAGAACAGTACAATGAATTAAAATCATGATAGCAAAACACCAGTGAAACTATGAAACTAAACAAACCAGCTAGGAGAACAGAACAATGAATTACAATCATGATAGCAAAACACATGTGAAACTATGAAACTAAAATACCAACTATGATTACATTACTATGAAGTACAATCATAATAGCAAGACACTAGTGACACTATATAACTAAATATACCAACTAGGAGAACTGTGCAATAAATTACAATCCTGATAGCAAAACATCAGTGAAACTATGAAACTAAACATACCAACTAGGAGAACAGTACAATGAATTACAATCCTGATAGCAAAACATCAGTGAAACTATGAAACTAAACATACCAACTAGGAGAACAGTACAATGAATTACAATCCTGATAGCAAGACACAAGTGAAATTATGAAGCTACAAATAGCAGTTAGGAGAACAGTACAATGAATTACAAACATGATAGTAAGACACAAGTGAAATTATGAAACTAAGCATACCAACTATGATTACAGTACCATGAAATACAATCCTGATAGGAAGACACAAATGAAACTATGAAACTAAACATACCAACTAGGAGAACAGTACAATGAATTAAAATTGTGATAGTAAGACACAAGTGACATTATGAAACTAAACATACCAACTATGAAAACAGTACAATGGATTACAATCGTGATAGCAAGACACCCGTGAAACTATGAAACTAAATTACCAACTAGTAGAACAGTACAACGAATTACAATTCTGATAGCAAGACACTAGTGACACTATGAAACCAAGCATACCAACTAGGAGAACAGTACAATGAATTACAATCCTGATAGCAAAACACCAGTGAAACTATGAAGCTAAAAATACCAACTATGATTACAGCATAGCGAATTACAATCCTGATATCAAGACACTAGTGACACTATGAAGCTAAACATACCAACTAGGGGGAAAGTACAATGAATTACAACCCTGATAGCAAAACACCAGTGAAACTATGAAACTAAACATACCAACTAGGAGAACAGTACAATGAATTACAATCCTGATAGCAAAACACAATTGAAACTATGAAACTAGACAAACCAACTAGGGGGAAAGTACAATGAATTACAATCCTGATAGCATAACACAAGTGAAACTATGAAGCTAAACATACCAACTAGGAGAACAGTACAATGAATTACAATCCTGATAGCAAGACACCAGTGAAATTATGAAGCTAAACATACCAACTAGGAGAACAGTACAATGAATTACAGTCCTGATAGCAAAACACCAGTGAAACTCATCTTCGCTAGCCAAGGCTTACGATCCACTCTACTCATCTTCACCCTTGACATCCCTAGATGGATTTTCGAGGTCACAGGGTGACGGTGTATATGTAATGCAGCTAGTGGTAGCTGCAACCAATCAGAACAAGCTTTACAAAAAGCACATGTTCTGTAGAAAAAGTGCCAACAAAATAGAAATGCGTGTACATATAAAATAATGTTTTAAGTTTGAAATAACAGCACTAGCTTACCATTGAATAACAGTATGAGCCTCGTCAAATCTTCGCCTGAAAATCAGTCATATTACAATCTCGAGTCAATTTTCAGGGCATTCAAACGAAAGGAAATAAAAGCCTCGCGTTGATTGGCTGAACATGACATCATTACAAGGGGCGTAACTGTCAAAATTCAGCAGGTGGCAGTGCACGGGAATTACGAAAATCCGACTAACGATCCCAAGGGTGAAGATGAGTAGAGTGGATCGTAACCCTTGGCTAGCGAAGATGAGTGAAACTATGAAACAGAAAATACCAACTATGATTACAGTACAACGAATTACAATCATGATAGCAAGACACTAGTGACACTATGAAACTAAACATACCAACTAGGGGGAAAGTACAATGAATTACAATCCTGATAGCAAAACACCAGTGAAACTATGAAACTAAACATGCCAACTAGGAGAACAGTACAATGAATTACAATCCTGATAGCAAGACACTAGTGACACTATGAAACTAAACATACCAACTAGGGGGAAAGTACAATGAATTACAATCCTGATAGCAAAACACCAGTGAAACTATGAAACTAAAACACCAACTATGATTACAGTACAACGAATTACAATTCTGATAGCAGGACACTAGTGACACTATGAAACTAAGCATACCAACTAGGAGAACAGTACAATGAATTAAAATTGTGATAGTAAGACACAAGTGACATTATGAAACTAAACATACCAACTATGAAAACAGTACAATGGATTACAATCGTGATAGCAAGACACCCGTGAAACTATGAAACTAAATTACCAACTAGTAGAACAGTACAACGAATTACAATTCTGATAGCAAGACACTAGTGACACTATGAAACCAAGCATACCAACTAGGAGAACAGTACAATGAATTACAATCCTGATAGCAAAACACCAGTGAAACTATGAAGCTAAAAATACCAACTATGATTACAGCATAGCGAATTACAATCCTGATATCAAGACACTAGTGACACTATGAAGCTAAACATACCAACTAGGGGGAAAGTACAATGAATTACAACCCTGATAGCAAAACACCAGTGAAACTATGAAACTAAACATACCAACTAGGAGAACAGTACAATGAATTACAATCCTGATAGCAAAACACAATTGAAACTATGAAACTAGACAAACCAACTAGGGGGAAAGTACAATGAATTACAATCCTGATAGCATAACACAAGTGAAACTATGAAGCTAAACATACCAACTAGGAGAACAGTACAATGAATTACAATCCTGATAGCAAGACACCAGTGAAATTATGAAGCTAAACATACCAACTAGGAGAACAGTACAATGAATTACAGTCCTGATAGCAAAACACCAGTGAAACTCATCTTCGCTAGCCAAGGCTTACGATCCACTCTACTCATCTTCACCCTTGACATCCCTAGATGGATTTTCGAGGTCACAGGGTGACGGTGTATATGTAATGCAGCTAGTGGTAGCTGCAACCAATCAGAACAAGCTTTACAAAAAGCACATGTTCTGTAGAAAAAGTGCCAACAAAATAGAAATGCGTGTACATATAAAATAATGTTTTAAGTTTGAAATAACAGCACTAGCTTACCATTGAATAACAGTATGAGCCTCGTCAAATCTTCGCCTGAAAATCAGTCATATTACAATCTCGAGTCAATTTTCAGGGCATTAAAACGAAAGGAAATAAAAGCCTCGCGTTGATTGGCTGAACATGACATCATTACAAGGGGCGTAACTGTCAAAATTCAGCAGGTGGCAGTGCACGGGAATTACGAAAATCCGACTAACGATCCCAAGGGTGAAGATGAGTAGAGTGGATCGTAACCCTTGGCTAGCGAAGATGAGTGAAACTATGAAACAGAAAATACCAACTATGATTACAGTACAACGAATTACAATCATGATAGCAAGACACTAGTGACACTATGAAACTAAACATACCAACTAGGGGGAAAGTACAATGAATTACAATCCTGATAGCAAAACACCAGTGAAACTATGAAACTAAACATGCCAACTAGGAGAACAGTACAATGAATTACAATCCTGATAGCAAGACACTAGTGACACTATGAAACTAAACATACCAACTAGGGGGAAAGTACAATGAATTACAATCCTGATAGCAAAACACCAGTGAAACTATGAAACTAAAACACCAACTATGATTACAGTACAACGAATTACAATTCTGATAGCAGGACACTAGTGACACTATGAAACTAAGCATACCAACTAGGAGAACAGTATAATGAATTACAATCCTGATAGCAAAACACCAGTGAAACTATAAAACTAAAACACCAACTATGATTACAGTACAACGAATTACAATTCTGATAGCAGGACACTAGTGACATTATGAAGCTAAACATACCAACTAGGGGAAAGTACAATTAATTACAATCCTGATAGCAAAACACCAGTGAAACTATAAAACTTAAATACCAACTATGATTACAGTACTACGAATTACAATCCAGGCCTCTACATTAACATATGTTTCAACTTGTCCCTTCGGACAACTAACTAAAAAAAGTACTATTCCGACTCAATCTTTTAGTTGTCCGAAAAAATTAATAAAAATTACAAAAACTAGAGAATAACTATCCAGGGCTCCCACTACTTTCAAATTCGAGGGAGAAGTGACTTCTCTTTCAGAGAGCTCACAGGGAGAAGTGAGAGACACCAGAGAGAAGTGGGGAGACTTCTGTGAGAAGTCAATTGCGATTAATTGAAACATTGTTTCGCAACCCCTCTGACGTTACCCTGCCCAAATTTAGTAGATAGTTAAAGCTGCCTGAACTGATTTGTTCTGGGTTTTTTTTAATCATAACTACCTTAAGGACATATATTCAATGTCACATTTTTATTTCTGTCTACCTTGATTGGAGTCTTGCATACCAGTGATCTTTATATGTATCCCTCCCCTTTTCCTTTTGAAATATTACTGTGTTGTGGTCCAATACCACACAAATTGTAATAACTCATATTTGTGTTATATAAATCCTTGTTTCTGGTAAAAAAGATATACCTAGATACTATATATACCAGGATCTAGGTATATTTTTTTTACCAGAAACAAGTGCTTGTGATATAAATAAAGCAAAGTATTTTATTTAAATTCACAGAGAAATAACAATTATAGTGGATCTTTTCAACCAGATCAGGAAAAAGCTTGTAATATTTGTCCATTTCAAAGGTTTCAATATTTCCCAAGAGCCTAAATCAAGTCCTCTATCGAATTTTGCGCAAATGACAAGTTTAAATTTGGCACCAAATTGATATCTATTAATTTTTATGTGTCCGTTCCGGAGTGATTCTTGTTCTTATATTTCAAATATCGATTTTCCATTCATTAAAGCGTTTCTGAGATTGCGACACTAATTTTGTCAATATCCTTAAACTTCATCAATGCATGGAGGAACGATAAATGATATCAATAAAATAGTTTTGATCTAGCGTTTCACTTGAGTTTTAATCAAAATAAATTATGGATCAATTGGAGATCACACAGGGCTCTTTTATACAGCAAACCCAGTATTTTATATCAGTGGAAATAGATTTGTCTGTCGTACCGGCACGTTTGAGAATCCCTGTTTTTTTTCACTTGTCCCGTCGGACAAGCGTAATACAAGATCTACTTGTCCGACGTCAGTTTTCACTGGTATCGGACAAACGTTAATGTCGAGGCCCGCAATCATGATAGCAAGACACTAGTGACACTATGAAATTAAACATACCAACTAGGAAAACAGTACAATGAATTACAATCCTGATAGGAAGACACCAGTGAAACTATGAAACTAAAAATACCAACTATGATTACGGTACCATAAATTACAATTCTGGTAGCAAGACACTAGTGACAGTATGAAACTAAACATACCAACTAGGAGAACAGTATAATGAATTACAATCCTGATAGCAAAACACCAGTGAAATTATGAAACTAAAAATACCAACTATGTTTACAGTACAACAGATTACAATTCTGATTGCAAGGCACAAGTGAAACTATGAAACTAAACATACCAACTAGGAGAACAGTACAATGAATTACAATCATGATATCAAGACACCAGTGAAACTATGAAACTAAAAATACCAACTAGGAGAACAGTACAATGAATTAAAATCATGATAGAAAAGCACAAGTGAAACTATGAAACTAAACACACCAACTAGGAGAACAGTACAATGAATTAAAATCATGATAGCAAAACACAAGTGAAACTATGAAACTAAAATACCAACTATGATTACATTACTATGAAGTACAATCATAATAGCAAGACACTAGTGACACTATATAACTGAATATACCAACTAGGAGAACTGTGCAATAAATTACAATCCTGATAGCAAAACATCAGTGAAACTATGAAACGAAACATACCAACTAGAAGAACAGTACAATGAATTACAATCCTGATAGCAAAACATCAGTGAAATTATGAAACTAAGCATACCAACTATGATTACAGTACTATGAAATACAATCCTGATAGGAAGACACAAATGAAACTATGAAACTAAACATACCAACTAGGAGAACAGTACAATGAATTAAAATTGTGATAGTAAGACACAAGTGACATTATGAAACTAAACATACCAACTAGGAGAACAGTACAATGAATTACAATCCTGATAGCAAAACACCAGTGAAACTATGAAGCTAAAAATACCAACTATGATTACAGCATAACGAATTACAATCCTGATATCAAGACACCAGTGAAACTATGAAGCTAAACATACCAACTAGGGGGAAAGTACAATGAATTACAATTCTGATAGCAAAACACCAGTGAAACTATGAAACTAAAACACCAACTATGATTACAGTACTATGAATTACAATCCAGTCCTCTACATTAACATATGTTTTAACTAACTAAAAAAAGTACTTTTCTGACTCAATCTCTTAGTTGTCCGAAAAAATCAATAAAAATTACAAAAATTAGAGAATAACTATCCAGGGCTCCCACTACTTTCAAATTCGAGGGAGAAGTGACTTCTCTTTCAGAGAGCTCACAGGGAGAAGTAGAAGACAGCAGAGAGAAGTGGGGAGACTTTTGGGAGAAGTCAATTGCGATTAATCGAAGCATTGTTTTGCAACCCCTCTGACGTTACCCTGCCCAAATTTAGTAGATAGTTAAAGCTGCCTGAACTGATTTGTTCTGGTTTTTTTTATTCATAACTACCTTAAGGACATATATTCAATGTCACATGTTTATTTCTGTCTACCTTGATTGGAGTCTTGCATACCAGTGATCTTTATATGTATCCCTCCCCTTTTCCTTTTGAAATATTACTGTGTTGTGATCCAATACCACACAAATTGCAATAACTCATATTTGTGTTATATAAATCCTTGTTTCTGGTAAATTCTCAGAGAAATAAAAATGTTAGTGGATCTTTTCAACCAGATCAGGAAAAAAGCTTGTAATATTTGTCCATTTCAAAGGTTTCAATATTTCCCAAGAGCCTAAATCAAGTCCTCTATCGTATTTTTCGCAAAAGACAAGTTTAAATTTGGCACCAAATTGATATCCGATAATTTTTACGTGTTCGTTCCGGAGTGATTCTTGTTCTTATATTTCAAATATTGATTTTCCATTCATTAAAGCATTACTGAGATTGTGACATTAATTTTGTCAATATCCTTGAACTTCATCAATGCATGGAGGAACGATAAATGATATCAATAAAAGAGTTTTGATCTGGCGTTTCACTTGAGTTTTAATCAAAATAAATTATGGATCAATTGGAGATCACACAGGGCTCTTTTATACAACAAACCCAGTATTTTATACCAGTGGAAAAAGATTTGTCTGTCGTACCGGCATGTTTGGGAATCTCTGATTTTTTCACTTGTTCCGTCGGACAAGCGTAATACAAGATCTACTTGTCCGACGTCAGTTTTCACTGGTATCGAACAAATGTTAATGTCGAGGCCCGCAATCATGATAGCAAGACACTAGTGACACTATGCAATTAAACATACCAACTAGGAGAACAGTACAATGAATTACAATCCTGATAGCAAAACACAAGGGAAACTATGAAACTAAGCATACCAACTAGGAGAACAGTACAATGAATTACAATCCTGATAGCAAAACACAATTGAAACTATGAAACTAAACATACCAACTAGCAGAACAGTACAATGAATTACAATCATCATATCAAGACACCAGTGAAACTATTAAACTAAAAACACCAACTATGATTACAGTACCATAAATTACAATTCTGATAGCAAGACACTAGTGACACTGAAACTAAACATACCAACTAGGAGAACAGTACAATGAATTACAATCCTGATAGAAAAACACCAGTTAAACTATGAAGCTAAGCATACCGACTAGGAAAACAGTACAATGAATTACAATCGTGATAGCAAGACACTAGTGAAACAATGAAACTAAAATACCAACTAGGAGAACAGAACAATGAATTAAAATTGTGATAATAAGACACAAGTGACATTATGAAACTAAACATACCAACTATGAGAACAGTACAATGGAATACAATCGTGATAACAAGACACCTGTGAAACTATGAAACTAAACATACCAACTAGGAGAACAGTACAATGAATTACAATCGTGATAGCAAGACACTAGTGAAACTATGAAACTAAACATACCAACTAGGAGAACAGTACAATCAATTACAAATCTAATAGCAAGACAGAAATAAAACTATGAAAGTAAACATACCAATTATGAGAACAGTACAATGAATTACAATCCTGATAGCAAAACACCACTGAAACTATGAAACTAAACATATCAACTAGGAGAACAGTATCATGAATTACAATTCTGATAGGAAAACACAAGTGAAACTATGAAACTAAAATACCAACTATGAGAACAGTACAATGAATTACAATCCTGATAGAAAAACACCAGTGAAACTATGAAACTAAACATACCAACCAGGAGAATAGTTCAATGAATTACAATCATGATAGCAAAACACAAGTGAAACTATGAAACTAGACAAACAAACTAGGAGAACTGTACAAAGAATTACAATCCTGATAGTAAGACACTATTGACACTATGAAACTAAAATTAGCAGCTAGGAGAACAGTACAATGAATAACAAACATGATAGCAAGACACAAGTGAAACTATGAAACTAAACATACCAACTATGAATACAGTACTATCAATTACAATCATCATAGCAAGACACAAGTGAAACTATGAAACTAAACATACCAACTATGAGAACAATACAATGGATTACAATTGTGATAGCAAGACACCCGTGAAACTATGAAACTAAACATACCAACTAGGAGAACTGTACAATGAATTACAATTGTGATAATAAGACACAAGTGACATTATGAAACTAAACATACCAACTATGGGAATAGTACAATGAATTACAATAATGATAGCAAGACACAAGTGAAACTATGAAACAAAACATACCAACTAGGAGAACAGTACAATCAATTAAAATTCTAATAGCAAAACACAAATAAAACTATGAAAGTAAACATACCAACTAGGAGAACTGTACAATGAATTACAATCCTGATAGCAAAACACCAGTGAAACTATGAAACAAAACATACCAACTAGGAGAACAGTACAATGAATTAAAATTCTAATAGCAAAACACAAATAAAACTATGAAAGTAAACATACCAACTAGGAGAACTGTACAATGAATTACAATCGTGATAGCAAAACACCAGTGAAAATTTGAAACTAAACATACCAACTAGGAGAACTGTACAATGAATTACAATCCTGATAGCAAGACACAAGTGAAACTATGAAACAAAACATACCAACTAGGAGAACAGTACAATGAATTAAAATTCTAATAGCAAAACACAAATAAAACTATGAAAGTAAACATACCAACTAGGAGAACTGTACAATGAATTACAATCCTGATAGCATAACACAAGTGAAACTATGAACCTAAACATACCAACTAGGAGAACTGTACAATGAACTACAATTCTGATTGCAAGACACAAGTGAAACTATGAAGCTAAACATACCAACTAGGAGAACACTACAATGAATAACAAACATGATAGCAAGACACAAGTGAAACTATGAAACTAAACATACCAACTATGAATACAGTACTATCAATTACAATCATGATAACAAGACACAAGTGAAACTATGAAACTAAACATACCAAGTAGAAGAACAGTACAATGAATTACAAACATGATAGCAAGACACAAGTGAAACGGTGAAACTAAAATACCCACAATGAGAACATTACAATGAATTACAATCCTGATAGCAAGACACAAGTGAAACTATGAAACTAAACATACCAACTAAGGGGAAAGTACAATGAATTAAAATTCTGATAGGAAGACACAAGTAACACTAAAAAACTAAGCATACCAACTAGGAGAACAGTACAATGGATTACAATCCTGATACATGTAACAAGACACAAATGAAACTTTGGAACTAAACATACCAACTAGGAGAACAGTACAATGAATCAAAATTGTAATAGGAAGACAAGTGACATCATGAAACTAAACATACCAACTATGAAAACAGTACAATGGATCACAATAGTGATAGCAAGACACCCGTGAAACTATGAAACTAAACATACCAACTATGGGAACAGTACAATGAATTACAATAATGATAGCAAGACACAAGTGAAACTATGAAACTAAGATACCAACTATGAGAACAGTACAAAGAACTACAATTCTGATAGCAAAAGACACCAGTGAAACTATGAAGCTAAACATACCAACTAGGAGAACAGTACAATGTATTACAAACATGATAGCAAAACACAAGGGAAACTATGAAACTAAAATACCAACAATGAGAACAGTACAATGAATTACAATAATGATAGCAAGACACAAGTGAAACTATGAAACTAAGATACCAACTATGAGAACAGTACAATGAACTACAATTCTGATAGCAAAAGAACCCAGTGAAACTATGAAGCTAAACATACCAACTACGAGAACAGTACAATGAATTACAGTCGTGATAGCAAGACACCAGTGAAACTATGAAACTAAACATACCAACTAGGAGAACTGTACAATGGATTACAATCCTGATAGCAAGACACAAGTGAAACTATGAAACTAAGCATACCAACTAGGAGAACTGTACAATGAATTACAATCGTGATAGCAAAACACCAGTGAAACTACGAAACTAAACATACCAACTAGGAGAACTGTACAATGAATTACAATCGTAATAGCAAAACACCAGTGAAACTATGAAACTAAAAATACCAACTAGGAGAACTGTACAATGAATTACAATCCTGATAGCAAGACACAAGTGAAACTATGAAACTAAACATACCAACTAGGAGAACAGTACAATGAATTAAAATTCTAATAGCAAAACACAAATAAAACTATGAAACTAAACATACCAACTAGGAGAACTGTACAATGAATTACAATCCTGATAGCATAACACAAGTGAAACTATGAACCTAAACATACCAACTAGGAGAACTGTACAATGAACTACAATTCTGATTGCAAGACACAAGTGAAACTATGAAGCTAAACATACCAACTAGGAGAACACTACAATGAATAACAAACATGATAGCAAGACACAAGTGAAACTATGAAACTAAACATACCAACTATGAATACAGTACTATCAATTACAATCATGATAACAAGACACAAGTGAAACTATGAAACTAAACATACCAAGTAGAAGAACAGTACAATGAATTACAAACATGATAGCAAGACACAAGTGAAACGGTGAAACTAAAATACCCACAATGAGAACATTACAATGAATTACAATCCTGATAGCAAGACACAAGTGAAACTATGAAACTAAACATACCAACTAAGGGGAAAGTACAATGAATTAAAATTCTGATAGGAAGACACAAGTAACACTAAGAAACTAAGCATACCAACTAGGAGAACAGTACAATGGATTACAATCCTGATACATGTAACAAGACACAAATGAAACTTTGGAACTAAACATACCAACTAGGAGAACAGTACAATGAATCAAAATTGTAATAGGAAGACAAGTGACATCATGAAACTAAACATACCAACTATGAAAACAGTACAATGGATCACAATAGTGATAGCAAGACACCCGTGAAACTATGAAACTAAACATACCAACTATGGGAACAGTACAATGAATTACAATAATGATAGCAAGACACAAGTGAAACTATGAAACTAAGATACCAACTATGAGAACAGTACAATGAACTACAATTCTGATAGCAAAAGAACCCAGTGAAACTATGAAGCTAAACATACCAACTACGAGAACAGTACAATGAATTACAGTCGTGATAGCAAGACACCAGTGAAACTATGAAACTAAACATACCAACTATGGGAACAGTACAATGAATTACAATAATGATAGCAAGACACAAGTGAAACTATGAAACTAAGATACCAACTATGAGAACAGTACAAAGAACTACAATTCTGATAGCAAAAGACACCAGTGAAACTATGAAGCTAAACATACCAACTAGGAGAACAGCACAATGCATTACAAACATGATAGCAAGACACAAGGGAAACTATGAAACTAAAATACCAACAATGAGAACAGTACAATGAATTACAATCCTGATAGCAAGACACAAGTGAAACTATGAAACTAAACATACCAACTAGGAGGAAAGTACAATGAATTAAAATTGTGATAGGAAGACACAAGTGACACTATGAAACTAAACATTCCAACTATGAGAACAGTATAATGGATTACAATCCTGATACATGTAGCAAGACACAAATGAAAATTTGAAACTAAACATACCAACTAGGAGAACAGTACAATGAATTACAATCCTGATAGCATAACACAAGTGAAACTATGAACCTAAACATACCAACTAGGAGAACTGTACAATGAACTACAATTCTGATTGCAAGACACAAGTGAAACTATGAAGCTAAACATACCAACTAGGAGAACACTACAATGAATAACAAACATGATAGCAAGACACAAGTGAAACTATGAAACTAAACATACCAACTATGAATACAGTACTATCAATTACAATCATGATAACAAGACACAAGTGAAACTATGAAACTAAACATACCAAGTAGAAGAACAGTACAATGAATTACAAACATGATAGCAAGACACAAGTGAAACGGTGAAACTAAAATACCCACAATGAGAACATTACAATGAATTACAATCCTGATAGCAAGACACAAGTGAAACTATGAAACTAAACATACCAACTAAGGGGAAAGTACAATGAATTAAAATTCTGATAGGAAGACACAAGTAACACTAAGAAACTAAGCATACCAACTAGGAGAACAGTACAATGGATTACAATCCTGATACATGTAACAAGACACAAATGAAACTTTGGAACTAAACATACCAACTAGGAGAACAGTACAATGAATCAAAATTGTAATAGGAAGACAAGTGACATCATGAAACTAAACATACCAACTATGAAAACAGTACAATGGATCACAATAGTGATAGCAAGACACCCGTGAAACTATGAAACTAAACATACCAACTATGGGAACAGTACAATGAATTACAATAATGATAGCAAGACACAAGTGAAACTATGAAACTAAGATACCAACTATGAGAACAGTACAATGAACTACAATTCTGATAGCAAAAGACACCAGTGAAACTATGAAGCTAAACATACCAACTACGAGAACAGTACAATGAATTACAGTCGTGATAGCAAGACACCAGTGAAACTATGAAACTAAACATACCAACTAGGAGAACAGCACAATGCATTACAAACATGATAGCAAGACACAAGGGAAACTATGAAACTAAAATACCAACAATGAGAACAGTACAATGAATTACAATCCTGATAGCAAGACACAAGTGAAACTATGAAACTAAACATACCAACTAGGGGGAAAGTACAATGAATTAAAATTGTGATAGGAAGACACAAGTGACACTATGAAACTAAACATTCCAACTATGAGAACAGTATAATGGATTACAATCCTGATACATGTAGCAAGACACAAATGAAAATTTGAAACTAAACATACCAACTAGGAGAACAGTACAATGAATTAAAATTGTGATAGGAAGACACAAGTGAAACTATGAAACTAAGATACCAACTATGAGAACAGTACAATGAACTACAATTCTGATAGCAAAAGAACCTAGTGAAACTATGAAGCTAAACATACCAACTACGAGAACAGTACAATGAATTACAGTCGTGATAGCAAGACACCAGTGAAACTATGAAACTAAACATACCAACTAGGAGAACTGTACAATGGATTACAATCCTGATAGCAAGACACAAGTGAAACTATGAAACTAAACATACCAACTAGGAGAACTGTACAATGAATTACAATCGTGATAGCAAAACACCAGTGAAACTACGAAACTAAACATACCAACTAGGAGAACTGTACAATGAATTACAATCGTGATAGCAAAACACCAGTGAAACTATGAAACTAAAAATACCAACTAGGAGAACTGTACAATGAATTACAATCCTGATAGCAAGACACAAGTGAAACTATGAAACTAAACATACCAACTAGGAGAACAGTACAATGAATTAAAATTCTAATAGCAAAACACAAATAAAACTATGAAACTAAACATACCAACTAGGAGAACTTTACAATGAATTACAATCCTGATAGCAAGACACAAGTGAAACTATGTAACTAAACATACCAACTAGGAGAACAGTACAATGAATAACAAACATGATAGCGAGACACAAGTGAAACTATGAAACTAAGCATACCAACTATGATTACAGTACTATGAATTACAATCATGATAGCAAGACACAAGTGAAACTATGAAACTAAACATACCAACTATGAATACAGTACTATCAATTACAATCATGATAGCAAGACACAAGTGAAACTATGAAACTAAACATACCAAGTAGAAGAACAGTACAATGAATTACAAACATGATAACAAGACACAAGTGAAACTATGAAACTAAAATACCAACAATGAGAACAGTACAATGAATTACAATCCTGATAGCAAGACACAAGTGAAACTATGAAACTAAATATACCAACTAGGGGGAAAGTACAATGAATTAAAATTCTGATAGGAAGACACAAATAACACTATGAAACTAAGCGTACTAACTAGGAGAACAGTACAATGGATTACAATCCTGATACATGTAGCAAGACACTAATGAAACTTTGAAACTAAACATATCAACTAGTAGAACAGTACAATGAATTAAAATTGTGATAGGAAGACAAGTGACATTATGAAACTAAACATACCAACTATGAAAACAGTACAATGGATCACAATAGTGATAGCAAGACACCCGTGAAACTATGAAACTAAACATACCAACTATGGGAACAGTACAATGAATTACAATAATGATAGCAAGACACAAGTGAAACTATGAAACTAAGATACCAACTATGAGAACAGTACAAAGAACTACAATTCTGATAGCAAAAGACACCAGTGAAACTATGAAGCTAAACATACCAACTAGGAGAACAGTACAATGTATTACAAACATGATAGCAAAACACAAGGGAAACTATGAAACTAAAATACCAACAATGAGAACAGTACAATGAATTACAATCCTGATAGCAAGACACAAGTGAAACTATGAAACTAAACATACCAACTAGGAGGAAAGTACAATGAATTAAAATTGTGATAGGAAGACACAAGTGACACTATGAAAATAAACATTCCAACTATGAGAACAGTACAATGGATTACAATCCTGATACATGTAGCAAGACACAAATGAAAATTTGAAACTAAACATACCAACTAGGGGAACAGTACAATGCATTACAATAATGATAGCAAGATACAAGTGAAACTATGAAACTAAGATTCCAACTATGAGAACAGTACAATGAACTACAATTATGATAGCAAAAGACACCAGTGAAACTATGAAGCTAAACATACCAACTAGGAGAACAGTACAATGAATTACAGTCGTGATAGCAAGACACTAGTGAAACTATGAAACTAAATATACCAATTAGGAGAAATGTACAATGAATTAAAATCGTGATAGCAAGAGACCAGTAAAAACTATGAAACTAAAATAGCAACAATGCGAACAGTACAATGAATTACAATTCTGATAATAAGACACCAGTGAAACTAAGAAACTAAGCATACCAACTAGGAGAACAGTACAATAAATTATAATCCTGATATCAAGACATCAGTGAAACTATGAAACTAAAAATACCAACTAGGAGAACAGTACAATAAATTATAATCCTGATATCAAGACATCAGTGAAAATATGAAACTACAAATACCAACTAGGAGAACAGTACAATGAATTACAATCCTGATAGCAAAACACCAGTGAAACTATGAACCTAAACATACCAACAATGAGAACAGTACAATGAATTACAATCCTGATAGCAAAACACCAGTGAAACTATGAAGCTAAAAATACCAACTAGGAGAAATGTACAACGAATTAAAATCATGATGGGCAAACCACCAACACCGAAGCAAAAATGGGATTTGCTCAGAACGTTACATTATGGCTTACTGCCATATTCTGATTTGCCTATAATTATGATTTCATAAGACCATTTGTTTTAGGGTTACATATGTTATATGTTTATTGTTTGTTTGATGGTGTTTAACTGATAAACTTGATCACATAAGGTTGTATATCTCGCCCTGATCAAGATTCGAACCCACAACATCAGTGGTGATAGGCACGGATTGCATAGGTAGTTGTAAATCCAACTACCATACGATCACAGCCACTTGTGTTTTGTTATATCTGGATATAAACATGTGGTATAAATAAGAATAAGACAAAATAATATAGTCACACAATTACACATATATTGTAGCCAGGGGCGTATCCAGGATTTGTGGTTAGGGGGTGCGTGAGTAGGCGAGGGGTCTGGGGAAGCTCTGGGGGGTTTGAAGAATGACAGACATTTATTTGAACGACAATTTTGAACCAACCATACCATTTTTATCAGACCAAAAAAGCTTTACTTTGAATCTTAATTTTGCCGGGTAATTGTTAACAACTATGATTTTGTCAGATTATAAGAACCTAAAGTATAACTTTTTTTGAACAGCCGTGATGGGAATTGTTCAACTCATGAATGATCGATCACGATAATTTAACCCTTCAAAGAACTATTGGTTTAGTTTTATCACATTCCTCATTTCACTAATTGGTCTCTACTTTCGTTGCTTGTCCTTTCGGGTTCTAGTTGATACTGCCCATCCGGATGGAGCTTTTCTTTTCGTCGTTTGATTCATTCATTGAAAACGTATGATTCGACCGTTATTGTTTCTAGACAAAAAAACAAAGGCGGAAATTGTCAATACATGAACTTGTTGATTTCTGATTAGCTAACGTAGCTAAATTGGATGATCAGAATCGTTTTATGCAGCATTAATGTTAACATATTCGCTTTGTTTGTCTATAAACAAGAACGAATCATATGTTTTCAATGAATGAACCAATCGCGAAACGACAAGCTTCATCCGGACGAACAAAAACATCCAAAATAAAAAGAATGAATCATTTTTGGAACAAATGTTAGCAAGCTGGAAAACTTACTATTGTCTCAAGATCATTTCAAACAAGTCACTCGGAAAGTGGATTAAACAACAGCATCCGCCTTGGATATTGTCTTGAATACATTTCCACAACTTTCGAAATGTCAATTTCAATGTCGTTATGAACATATAACAACATTAGGACATTAAAACGATCCTCCCCCATTGTACTGCGGAAAGAATTGTTTATAAATCGTAGCGATCAGTTGGTTCTTTCGACCGTACTAGACGTAACTAATGTCAACAACAATAAATGCAAGATTTTGGTAATGTTTGGGTACATTAAAGTAAAACTCAACTGTCCGTTAATGTATCTGACAGATCTTTGGATTTTTCCACCTGTGTGTTCCATTGCCTTCGCCAGATATTTAATTCCTGATCAAATGTTGAAGGTAATGGTAAATCATCCTTGAAGAAAGTGAATAAATCACTTCCTACTTCACTGTTTGCCAAGTGGAGATGGGCTGGAATCAATGCAATTGCATTCAATGCTTTCTGTGATAAACTGTTAAATCTCATGTTGTATTGCTGAATTAGAGAATCAAGGAATGGCAAATAAATTGATCTTTTAAAGTAATCTTTGGGTGTGTCTCCCGGAACATTGCTTCTTTCCGTTTGCCTTCCGCAGCGTTTAGGCAAAGCTATAACCACATTTCCTATTTCAGCCATACTCTCAGCCTTGTCAAAAACCTTATTATATTCCGCATCATTACTCCTTGTAGATGACAAGGTGTCCTTTACAAGTTCAACCATCTTATACCCTTGTAAAACGTCCAACGAACTGCCTTGTTAATTTTTGACTGATTCCACTAAAGTAATCATAAAAGTGAAGGACAGACTGAAAGCATACAATAAACGTTGGGTCTGTCATACATTTTAATAACCCATTAGATTCAGTCACAGCTTTACTACCCCAGCCTCTCTCTAAACCAATAGCTTCAAGACAGCATAATACTAGTGGCTCATACATTTCTTCAAAAACATGTAATGATGTCTGGTACCTCGGAACCAATCAGCATGGAATAATCTTTGAACTACTTACGACGAATCCATATATGAATCAGCGAACACACCCAACGTGCATTTGCAATGTGTAGGAATATTTTACTACAGGTCACGAGTTAACCATTCATGAAAAGTTGTTTGTTGAACTGCTTAATTAACGTTGAATAACATATGCTTTGCGAATTTTAGGGGGGGGGGGGCGGATGCCCCGCACGTCCCCTCTAAATCCACCTCTGGTAGCCATACACTAAACACAATGATTTAGACTGATTTGATACAAATAACCTCACACATGTCATAAAAGTAATGTTATACTGAGCAAAGAGATAGTTATAATATCATGACATTACCATAAGAATATTCACAGCTGAGGATTGTAGATGATTTTTTTTTATTTGATGTGTTATGTAATGCAAAATTGCATTCCACCCAGACAGCCAATTTTACGGATTTTGATTATACCTTTGGTATCTTCAAACTCTTCTTACTGATAAATGTGACATTTCCATTTGACATAATTCAAGTAAACAGTTCACAATGAGCTCAGACGAATCAATTTGTTTTATTAGCAAGTAAGCGGTAGGTAGCTGCTCAAGAAAGAACAAGTTAATTCTACAAAATTGGACGTCATTATATTTCTGATACTTCTTTGAACTGAGGTTTTATGTCATGTGTCCAATGTTGCATGTTTCACGTGTCTCTTGATTTCACCCCCGGTTTTAAGTGGACACAGGCTAGGAATACGACGGTAACGTATTCGTAGCCTGGGTTCTATAAGTACGACGGGCGGAAGTTGTGACTAAATGATCAACCGGTTTCCGGACATGGACACCTATTTTACGGAAATTAATCACGTATTGCACACACCTAGAGGCTACGAATACGACAGATTTCTCGATTTTCTTAATTCTATTGTTTTTATTTCATTAAATGAAAATTTATGAATTTGTTATATAATTTTCTGTTTGTAGTTTATTTTTATTCCAATAAAATCTGATGCATTGAAAAACTAGTCTTACAATACACGATTAAGCTCATAGATTTCACTGGTACGAGTATTTCTCAGAGTACAACTCACACTTACCAACACTACTTATTTTCAAAATGGACGACGATGGTAGTGCGCTTCGTATTGCAGAAAATTAATAAATTTATAAATCTTTAACAGATTTAGAGTGTGCCCTAAAAAAATTTCAGCAGGATAACTACGTCCAACTTTATAAGCGTATCTCAAGGAAGCTTGGTACAGGGTCCAAATATAAAAACATGGAAGTTGCAGAAAGTACAGCGGGTCTTTTAATTTATAAGGTGTTGGATTATTCCTGTATTCATGGAGGGAAACATTTTAGTTCCATTTCCAGCGATCAACGCCCAAACACAAGGTAAAATCATATATAATATACCTTAAATAAGCAAATGATCATCACTTTGATTGCAGTTCTTCATATTAAATTCGCAGCGATGTCTTCAATCATGTTCTGTATAGCAGCAAATACATGTTTCTAGAATTTTTAAGTCATTACAATACTATCGAAAGTCATATGATAAAACACACAAGTTTGCGCTTTTTGTAATAGTATGGTACCATCTAAGATGTATTGGACTACGTTTTGTGCCGAAAAAAACCTACTGGTGTTGCCGAAATTGCTTAAAATAACTATAAACATTATTAATTTAATACTTTGTATTTACCTATTGTCTTACTTGAAATTTTTTAAAATTGTATATGATAATTCTTAAATTAAAAATATCTATGTATATTTTTTTTTAAACTTTATAGTATCACAGTAATAAATGTCTAATAACGATATACTTAAGAAAACAAAAATCCGTCGTATTCGTAGACTCTAGATGTTAGCAATACATGATTAATTTCTGTAAGATAGGTGTCCATGTCCGGAAACCGGTTGATCATTTAGTCGCAACTTCCGCCCGTCATACTTGTAGAACCCAGGCTACGAATACGTTTCCGTCGTATTCGTAGCCTGTGTCTTTTAAGTAGTGGGGTTCGTTATTAATGTTGTTCTATTAGACACCTATATCACAGATCTTATTATATATATCGTGTTGCAATTCTACTTCAGAGTCCAAGTTCCTCTGAGGTATCCCCGTGAAATTCTGTTTGGACTATCCAGGGAATTATATTAGATATCTTCACGTTCTTAGTTCTGATATATATATTCTGCTCGTCTTTTGTCCCGAGTTGTTTGTAGGAGGGTTCATGTCTTGTCTATGTTAAGCGGGAACTGCTTAACCTTCGCGAACCCATGTGTTCACTTCATTTCGTTGGTGAGATCCGTGGTGCTCATCTTTTTGCATTTCTATATTGTGCTTAATTGTTTTTGTTGTCTTCGTTCTGTGTCTTGTTGCCTGTGTTTTTGGATTGTCCTTACGTTTTTTTTTCTAAAGTTTATTTTTATCTACATTGTACAATAACATTTAAAGATGCATTCAGGCAACATTTCCTACAATAGCAAAACAAAATCGTGTAAAAGTTAATCTAGCAAAGTCCGAAAATGAAAGCAAAATCAGAAAGTACGAACACATTTGAAAAAGAGAATTGGGGGCGAAATAGCGGTAATGAAAGTTTTTGAAGCATGTTAAAATCAGATGCTGAAATATGTCATAAGTCCATGGGGTACAATGTAATAAAATTACTAATTAGAATGATCAACAAACTAGATAAATGTGTTTTTATTCATTAATTAAAATGTACCTCTGCTTTCAGTTAAAAATGTTGAGGAATGTAGACAAACAGGAAACTCGTTGAAAAGGAACTGAAGAAGCCACAACAATTTATTGACGACTTTTTAGAGAATTTTGTGTTCGACATTGACGACCATGAAGAGCTTTGTGATTTAACAGGAGGGAGGAAGAAAATTGCGAAATGTTTTATGGATAAAGTTTTAACCTCAGTAGAAAAGGGATCTTACGATTTGCTACTGCATATTTTGAAGACAGAAATGTGTAATGTTCCACATGTTTATCAAAGAATCGTCGTAGCTCTAGAAAAGACACCGGACCAATCAGGTTTGAAATTTTTTTATCCATACAATAAGAACAGTATAAAATTTCAAACCACTAATATCAAGTAATTTTGTCAGTTTGTGTTCCAAATATATGAGTCATAACTGTTGTCATCGATCAAATTGTGTCAAAAATGTAACATGCATGAACATGGAATATCCAAAGTTTAATACAGGTACAAAAAGGTAAAAACAGCAGAAGAATACGGATATTATACAATTACATATAGTACTTCATTGAGTGTGATATCATAAAGTTATTTGATGTAAGTGCAGTCGTCAATCAATCAAGCTATTTTTCCTGAGATACTTGGAAAGACCGATGGCTATTTTCATAGAATGATTGGGTTGAATGATGTAATAATAATTTGCCAAGAAATAGTAGTTCATTGACCATAACGTCATAAGATGATTGGGCTCGATGACGTAATAAAACCAGGCAATATTAATTCATTGCTTAGAATTTACAATGAGAGTTGGCTAAGAGCCAAACTGTATGACAAAAGAGTTGATTCAAAATTCCCTTTATGAACTTGTCATTTATATGCAGCAACATTCCAGCAGTACCTGCATATGGAGTATATATCTCTCAGTTGATCCGATACTCCAGAGCTTGTGGTTCCTATCAGGATTTCCTTGATAAAGTGTTGTTGCTAACAAGGAAGAACCAATGGTTCCTATTGGTTAAATTAAAGTAATCACTTTTTTGGTCGCAACCATGACTTTATTATCCATTACGGATTATCTGTGGCATAGGCACTTCCCAATCCTTTCCTCATTCACCGGCTTTGTAACTAGAGTAAACGGGTGTCACTAATGGACCAGGAACTCCTAACCCTTTCGGAGCACATGAGTTCAACTCCTGGTTTTTGTGGAGTTCGTGTTGCTCGATCTTTGGTTTTCTGTGTGCTGCTTTGTAGATCGTTGTTTGTCCTATTGGCCATTGTGTCGTCTGTCCGTCTTCTGATTACCTTTTTGGTATCTTCAAACTCTTCTTAGAACGTCATAATAAGTCGATTGATATCAATGTCGTAATAAAACCAAGCTATAGTACTTCATTGTTCACAACGCCATTATCATATTATTTGGCCGAATGACAGTGACTTGCATTGCAATAGTCATGATAGTAGTCCACTGTTCAAACGTCACGGTAAATGTCCACCGCCATTTTACCTCATTATCGAGTAGTATTTGTAAGCTCGTCACGATATAACAGCCACACTGTTCACATGACATTTAATAGTACATCATTTTCATATATTTTTTAAAATTTTGTTGATGTGTGAGGTAATATCAGGTGACCTTTTATTCATATCTTGCAATATGAATGACAGTAATAATATCTTGACTAATCGGACAACATCTTTCATGACATATTATGTATAGCTATGAAAAGCAATGTCGGTAGCGGTATTAAATTAAGCAATCCAGAAATGTTACTTCAGTTTGTACAGAGAGGGAAATTATAAACCGGGACCGTGGGTATAAACATTTAGATTGTTCATTTTTTTGACCATGGTTATCTCGAGGAGGAAAAATCAATGATACATAGTTTCAGTTAGTTTTGGAGCAAAATATTTGACAGGCATGGTCACAAGTGAATTCTACGAAACTTTCAGTCTTATTAAAAAAATATTCTTCGTCAGTCTAAAATCTACAAAAATCACTTCGAAAATTCAAATTTCTGAGGTACATGTATGTGACCTTTAGGTCACGTTGGTCATGTGACATACAGTATCATAAATATGATGTTCATATCAACGGGGATTGTTGATGATAAGCTCCTCCCACAAATTTTGTCGTAGGCAAATTCCCCTTTAAGTAGAGTCAGTAACATCTTAACAAACAGGCAAATTGACAAGCCTACTGTATTGCAACTGTGACCTGAAAACATGTCTACATACATCTTGGATTTTAATATTTCAACATTTGTAAGGCTTGGCGCTGATTGGTTGTTTTAAGACATGACTCCTGATATGACCCCATGACACGTCCAAAAATAGTAAAATCTGGATTTCAAAGGTATTGAAAATATAATTTCATGACAACGGCTTACATTTTACACGAACTATGGTGTATGCAGATACCACACGAAAATAAGAAGAGTTTGAAGATACCGAAGGGACAATCAGAAGCCGTAATTAAATCGAAGAAGAACACACACAACGCAATAGCCAAAAGAAAGGGCCAAAAACCTTCGTGCTACTCTAGTTACAATATATATTTTGTGTTTTGATGTGGCTTTTATCGAATTGTCAAATTCTAAACAATATTCTAAACGCGATGTTGGAGGAAATCGACATCTTGTCGTAATATTTACTGATTTCATATCAATAACGATCAATGTTTATATTGTAGCACCAGGAAAATCAGTGTGTATCAACCTCAAGTCTGAAAAGCTGTATAAAAGTAATGAAGAAAACACACCTAGAACAGGTATATCATATATTGATTTAAACATTGCAAAATATTTGTAATTTACAAGCTCTGATTAAATGTCCAGATGCAGGACGTCCATTTTTGAACAAATTGAATATATAGATATAAAAACAAAATTAAGCAACATCAATAATAAACACAAAATAAAGCTATGAATATTGACATTAGAATACAGTGTGACATTTTTAGCTCACACACTTGAGACAGTAAATATGGCGACAAATGAAAAATAGGATTAAGGAAGATGGCATATTAAGTAATTAAACACAAAAACCACATAATATATTGAAAGCACATGTTTCGATATTACTACTTCCAGAATTGATACAGCTTACCCTGATAAAAAAAGAAGTGCTTTATACAAATCAAAAAGCAATTCATGAAAAAATAATACAAACGTTATAGTGGTATCCAACCATACAAAACAAGCATGAAACTAGGTTAATTAGATAAATTGAAAACAAAGAAAAACAATTATGCAAATATCCAAGCCAATCGGTTATGTTCTCCCATGACGATATCTGAATACCATACATTAACATTGTTAAAAAACGGAGAAAAAAATTTACCACACTGTCGGGACAATTCCACAATCAAATAGCAAAACTCCTCCAAACCGAATCACAATCAGTACCCCTAACACACAGATCCATGACGGCTCACTCCTAGCTTGGTACATGTACTTCAATAAAAAGTGGTGGGGACAAACTAGTGAAAGTAACTTAGACTATTGTTAAGAGAGGTTATCCTTAGCCTCTTTGGCCTTTAATTCTGGTTAAAGTTGATTAGTTGGCCTACAATATATGTTGTTTCTAGGAATACTTCCGATATTATTTTATGAACATAGTCACTTCTAGTAATATATTGTGGTATTATTAACAACACCTGTCATAATTAATGTTCAGCGTGCTGATTAAATGAAAAACAAAATATATAGGACAATGTCGGAACAGTTCCAAAATTCAATAGAAAAATTGTAAGAAGAAGCAAAACAAATATCCCTAACACAATACATGACCGCTCACTTCCCTGGTTTGGTACAGGCCCACACAGCCCTAACACAATACATGACCGCTCACTTCCTTGGTTTCTTAGTTAAATGACAATGATCAAATAACAGACATATAGTCAAATATGTTCACGCATGTTTAGAAAGAATAAGACCACAGATAATAAAATATAGGCGCGAAAAGTTTAGATGTAAGTAAAGTTTGAAGATACCAAAGGGATAAACAGAAACGGCAGTTCAAAGAAGGACAGAAAATGTAATTATTAAAGAAAAAAGACAAAACGGCAAACAATGATGAACAAAACAGTACAGAGAAAACTCAAGATTGAGTTATACGAACTTCCTTAAAAACCGGGTATCGACTCTTGTGATCCGGAAGGGTAGGCATATCCTGCTCAACTAGTAGTATCCGTCGTGTATGATGACATAGACAATGCCAACTGGAAATAGCAGCCGTTACAGAATATTAATGCCCCTGTGTCCGTATTGTATTCGATACAATATAAACCATAACCCTACCAGGCCGGAAATGAAAATATGTTTACTATGTACCACTTGGTCCCATAAATCTAACTTAACCCACCACTTGTTATTGAAGTGTCTGTAGCTAGCCAGGAAAGTGAGCGGTCGTGTGCTTGTGTTGGTAGTATCGACATTGCCTCTTTCTACCACTGTTCTATTGGATTTTGGAACTGTTCAGACAGTGTGGTATTTGTTCGCTTTATTATGTATTATTTCTGTACTTTTATATAGATGTCAGTGAAGACTGTACTTTTACAATAACAATAAAAGGTGATGCGCGATGTGAACATCAGATTAAAGAGAATGCAATGAGGATGGAAGCAATTATAGTACGAGAATTAGGAGCGATACCCACACACGTTACAGATGGTTCTGTTGTCATACATTTAAAATCTGTTGATGGTGACATTATTTCAAGGTTAACTGACAGCATTAGAAGAGGACAATTTGTTAGATTGATAGAAGAGTTATTTTCATGTCATGAGGCTAACAGCAGCATTCCGGCCGGTCACTGGTCCGTTGATTTTATCATTGAATTAGACAACAGTTCATCCAAGATGAAGTGTAAGAGATAAAATTATATAAACACAGCAGTTGCTAATGTTAATTAATATTATTTCGTCTGTTTTTATATAAAAAAAATGATAAAAAGAATAAACAAAGACAAAAAGCATTGAAATTTACAAACCTTGTGTGAATGTTAAACACGAAGCGACTATTAAATATAATGTTCACTGTCATTTAATATGATAACAAATTGAAACGACTGGTTTTGGGTGTACACGATTTGACATTACTGTTGCATTTTCTCTTAAGTAATTTTACAGGTTTTTCTGATTTCTAACCTTTTTGGTATTAAGGCTGTCACAAATACTAATTAATTGTTCTCTGATTGTAGAACTGTTATTACATATAACTTCTACAGTTAATCATATTATAAGTATATATATATATATATATATCAATGGTGTGAGTTCAAATCCCGTCGAGGGAAGAAAACAAGTTTGACAGCTCTAATATCGAATTCTAACACTGTTTGGTTTAATTTTCAGACGTATATTTAATATTTAGTATTTAGTAATATTTATCACAAGTAACTTTGAGATCCAGTAGGACAGATATATTGTATGGTTGTCACTTGCTTAGACGTTTGTATAATATACCTTATTTTCTGTGACTGTATAATAAATTCTTCATTATCCTATACAATATACTAAATAAATTGCTGAGTTAGATTGCTGTCAAATTATAATATTAAGTATATATGTACCATCTACACACGCTTATACACATGTTTTACGTCTATCCCTAGATTTGCCTTACGGGAAAAGGTAACACTACGATTATTGAAGCTCCTTTTTTTAGGGAGTGGATGTGGTTGAGTGGTCTAGGGCGCTGGACGTAATGCTAAGCGAATGGTGCTGCAGTGTATCAATGGTGTGAGTTCAAATCCCGTTGAGGGAAGAACAAAAATTTGACAGCTCTAAAATCTAATTCTAACACTGTTTGGTTTAATTTTCAGACGTATATAATATCTAGTATCCTTTAAAGTAACTTTGAGATCCAGTGGGACAGATATATTGTATGGTTGTCACTTGCTTCTAGACGTTTATATATATATGTAGCACAACAACACCAAAAAAGATGCTAAAATATAACAAAAATAACTATAAGTCTACAAAAAGACAATAATTATAATCAAGTTGACGGATATTTCGCTTGACCGACAAGCTTCATCAGCGTCTGTAATCTGATTTGAAAAATTGTCACGTGATCATCAGTTATCGTGACGTAAATCGTAATCTTGAACTTTATACTTTATTTTATCCAAATATATATGTACACTAATTTATAAACAAAATGAAAAGAATGAGAAAATGTAATGATGAAATTTACCAACTAGCTAAGGACCAGGCACTGGTTAAAAAGTTAAAAAAAGAAAAGATTTAGGCCTTTTTGTTTATGCCCTCCGGATGCAATGTTTGCAACTCGCAGATCCGAAAACTCTCTTTTATGTCTTTGATTCTCTTTCCAACTTGGATTGTGATCAATGATATAAATTTTGGATCTGACAAAGTCATCCAATGAGTGCTCCTACGTATTGCGACCCGCAGACGTGACAGTCAAGGAGGTAACCCACATTAAGTGCTTTCTCCTACGTATTGCGACCCGTAGACGTGATAGTCAAGGAGATTAACCATGCCATGTGGTTTACCTCCTTGACTGTCACGTCTACGGGTCGCAATACGTAGCAGAAAGTGTCCAACCATTCAATAAAGGAATGAATGGACACAGAAGTGACCTTACGAAAAAGACGTTCTTGTCCGTGAGTCAACACTTTGTGTCGCCGGGGCACTCATTGGATGACTTTGGTAGATCCAAAATGTATATCATTGACCACAATCCAAGTTGGAAAGAGAATCAAAGACAAAACAGATAGAGTTTTTGGATCCGCGAGTTATGAACATTACATCTGGAGGGCATACACTAAAAGGCCTAAATGTTTTGTTCTTTAAACTTTTTAACCAGTTCCTGGTCCTTAACTAGTTGGTAAATTTCATCATTACATTTTCTCATTGTTTTCATTTATATTTGAATAATATAAAGTTCAAGATTATGATTGTTTATGATTTTTACTTCACGATAACTGATGGTCACGTGACAATCTAATCCTCAGATCAGATTACAGACGCTGATGAAACTTGTCGGTCAAGCGAAATATCCGTCAATTTGATTATAGTTATAGTCTTTTTGTAGACTTATAGTTATTTTTGCTATATTCTAACATCTTTTTTGATGTTATTATGCTGCATTTTAGACGCTTATTTATCATTTTTGTTTGCACAGAATCGTTAACACTTGTGTCCGATCCGACATCCCGTAGGTTCATACGTTGGCTACTTTTTCAGACGTTTATATATATGTTGATTACGTAATAAACACTGACTGTATTGTTGCCAGTATTCATTTATTGTATGCCCAAAACTAATTCAACTGTCTTTTTTGTTTTAGTGCCTGTAACACCATTGAAGCTCGTAGTGAAAACTGGTGATCATCGATTACAGTTGTTACATGCTAATAAAGCATTTCTACGGGAAGAAATAGACCCGCTAACACTTCTAGAAGCCTTTTCTAAAAGGGGACTTGATCATTTTAAGGAAGCTAATATGAAAATTATTTCTGAAAGAAAATTGAGAACAGACAAATTTTTGGACATTTTAGAAAAAGAATCAGATCAGTTGATGGAGGTCTTTATAAAAATACTTGAAGAAAAAAAAATGAACTTTGTTTTAAAGAGATTGAAGTTATACCAGAAGATGCAGTTCATAGGTAAAACAAAACGTTTTATTTCATTTTCTGATGTAATGCCGGATTAACCTAGTACCAAAAGTAGCATATGGTGCGGGCCTCATACTTTTAGGGCCCTGCTCTAAATACTTGGAAACCGAAATTGGCATCTCACAATCCCAAACATATTGTTAAATGACGAGGAAGCTGTATCTTTAATTCTTTATCCCACGCTACCTTAATCCAGCTCTTATGGACTTATGGCCACTTTACAATATCACTATTATTGTATAAAGTTCTGATTAGTACTTTATTTAAGAAAATTTAAAAGTGCTCATGCTTGTTTTTACTATTATGGAATTATTGTATTAAAGGAAGAATAAATTCATGCCTTTGTAACTGAGCATAATCTTTACTGAAAAATTAATAGGTATTATTCTAAAATACACGTAGACTCTGGCACATAGAACCTTTAATTGATTTAAATTGATTTAACTGGAAAACAAATCCTTGATTTTCATTAGAGAAATATAAAAAAATTAAGCTACAGTGGCAATTTTATGTCAAATTATGCAAATTGTGCATTTTATATTAAAACCAAGCGTGGAGTTTGAATATACCATTAGGTGTTATGACTATGGCTTAAATTCCAGTATTATATAATGTATAGACCATAGTTATGATAGAAACACAATTATCATAGTTTAGCAGTCAATATTGATGACATGACTGCCATCTATATATGAAGATTTAGTAGAGTTAACTCCCTTTTCAAGTCGACCTTACAATTCATGCTACAATAATGTTTCATGATTGATTACAAAATACCACCAGTGTTGATAATTCCAAGTTTGTATTTAACCATTGATTAGATAACTGTCATGTCTATCAAATAAACATGTATTAGTAGGGTTAACTCCCTTTTCAAGTCAACATTACAATCCATGATGCACTAATTTTATTACATTTATATTTACAAAATACCACCAGAGTTGATAATTTTTTGGTTTTATTTCTGAATCTCTGCAGTCTTTTTCTTTCTTTTTGTTTCGTTTTTCTGCACCAAATTCTTTACAAAAACAAAAACAAAAACGGAACATACGGTTGTAATAAATAAGTGTATCCATTTTATTGTACGGTATGGAAGAATATCCTATCAACTATTTTAGAAGAAAATATGAATGATCTTCCTTGTTAAAGTTGTATACTAATATTTGAATTGTAGATGCAGCGTTGTTAAAGAAAAACATTATAAAGCACATAGAGTCTATCGTTGATGAAGTAGATCTAGAAGATATCAAGGACGAAATTATCAGCCGATATGGTTTACATGGAGATGTGGTTGAGGAATTGTATAGTCAATACCCAGAAGGATCAGAAGGGAGAATTGTAGCCATGATTGTAGATATATTAGGACAGGGAGACTCGGCTGTATGTATGTTCATAGATATATTGTTTAACAGCGGCATTGATTCATCTTTATTAGAAGAATTGTCTGACATTGAGCAGGTTAGGGATGACATGGATTGTATGGGTGACAACGGTAAGTCACTATTAATGAAAGTGTAGCTAATAGGGTATACTGTATGCCGGGTTAGCTAAATGATCAATAGCAAAACATATAGAATAATCATAGCGTACCAGTAAACTATATATATACTAAATATGATGTACCTATGGAATGTATATGATAATGAGAACATATAAATGACCGTCAATACCAACATCCTGCGACAAAGCGTTCCATGTTTCCAACGCTAACATTTCCTATCTTACATTTGATATATTTAATTATGTAAACAAAACTGAGTACAATACAGGAAGTTGATTTACTCAGATCTTGATACTCGTACTTGTTGTTTGCTTGTTTACATTAATTAGATATTAAATTATCACTTCACTTTTTAAAAAAATACACTTCCTTTTATCAATATTTTATTTCCGAATATCCATATCGACCAAGTGTTTCCCTTGGCATATATCAGCACTCAGTCACTCCTCGTTCTGATATGAGGATCTCAGGGTAATTACGGAATATATATTGAAAAGTTGGTATATTAATCTATGTATAATGTATTTTCGCACTAATATAGATAATATTTGTTCTTACATTAAGCTTTTGAGATCATTAGAGAGGTACCAGAGAGAGGCCTGATATTCCAGTGTGAGGTTGAGGTTACCGTAGAAGTTAAAGGTTTGTGTGTACCGGTACTCATATACTATTAAGCAATAGGACAGTAGCCATAAACCTGGTCCTTATTAATTAATTCATCTGGCAACATGTCATGTGAGTGTCTGTCATCACTTTGCGTCTGTGATCTGTATGTCCGTCGTTAACTTTTACACTATTTAATCCTCTCCTCCAGAAATAGAGAACCAATGGAACCAAACTTATGGATTCTGATTAACCCTTTTGGTATCTTCAAATTCTTTTACTTCTTACCATGGATGGTTCCTGTAAGTAGGGATTCAGCTTTGTACCAGTGAAGCTGATCTTCAATTGGAAAATGCCTATAAGTAGGATTAAAAGGAGGCGATTAAGTGCTTTTTTCCTCAATATTGCTTGCAGAATCAGTAATATATTTATATTTAGATTTATACAAACAAAGATTCTAGGGCCCATGTGAGCGAGCCCTTGGGGTTCAAATACTAGGGAAATAAACAAAAAAAGATTTTTTAAACCAGTAATGGAGCTGCATTTTAAATTTCATGTCTTATCATTATGATACACAGATTCAAGCTTGCACAAATGAAAATAACATGGGTTGTGGAATGAGAACCTGTGAGGTACGCATTTTTACGTCTGCTGCAATAGGATACATTTGAAATAGCAATTTAAAATACAATTGATGAAACTGTCATTTTTAATGCCCTAGCATATCATTTTAACAAATATCGATTGAAATTAATATACATGAAAGCGTCAATTTCCATGGGATCTGATTATTAAGGATCCAACGTTTAAAATAGAATGCGATTGGAGAAAAGGTAAAAATTGAAATATATCAATATTTGCTTCGGAATGTTCATGTTCACACCCTGGGGATATATAGTCTCTGAATCCTTGTGATTCAAATGTGTATAATTCTTGTAGAATTAATGTATATCATTTTCGTGCCCTTTGATTGTACAAGAGCACTGTCACGTGTTTGTTTTTGATTCGTTCATAGCACGATGAACTTTTTCATTTTTGAATCGTTCATAACTCGATGAACTTTTCTGCACAGCCAGTATAAACAATATGGCGGCCGACTTCAGGAAACTACGATAGTGTCCGATGGAAAGCAAGCCTGAAAATCAGTTTAATAATCAAAATAAGGAAAAGATTCACGTGGAAGAATTATAAGTATTAAAAGATTCTTTTCAGGAGTTCATGCATATGTAAACGGTGCCGATGCACTCACAAACTTTACATCAACGTCCTTTGGACGTTTATTCATTTTGTGATTGCATCGGCACCGTTTACACATGCATGAGCTCCTGAAAAGAAGCGTGTAATCCTATATTGAAATAGGTTGTAATGGGAGGGAAAAAATCAATAATGTTTTTAAGAACTAAGAATGTAAATGTAATTAAATTTGGTATGTAGTAGAATTGTGATATGAAGATTCAATAAATGACCCAGAATATATTGATTTCAAGTCATAGAATGGCAAAATTTAACATATCGTGTCGTGACATCTGCTCGCCGTGCAATAAAGTCGGTCACTTGTTTTGATTTACAATTCTCGCGCAGCACGAGACCGATGACGTCATTCTGTATATTCATAGCGTACATAAACACAGGGAATTCTTTTAAACTTCAAATTTACAAGATGAGATTAAAACAGATAAGATTGAATTGAATAAATTCCATGCAAGTAAAAAAGATCCTTTTCACTAATGTCTTTTTTCCTGATCATTATGCTTGTTAAATATGTTTTAAGCGATGGTATTTCCCAAGCATTTTTACCTTTCTGGTTTGTTGATGTAACCGTCATCACATAGCATGACCTTTTAAGATAAGATATAGGATAAGATAAGAAAACATTATTTTAATTCGGCACATAATAAAACAGTACAACATAAACTCCAAAGAGCTTTTTACCGAATATACATTAACAATAAAACAACACAAGTCACATTCAAAGTTACAAACTAAAATAAGCTAAGACATACAGGCAAATTGAATTACAGATTCGTATCTAATTGACTAGTTTAGATCTAAAAATATACATTTCACTACTAATTCTAAAAGTTATCGTCTCATCAGCTAAAAGATTTTATACACAATATATTTAATCCTCATAGCACAGAAGTTGTCATATAATAGTAGTTCTATTAAACAGACCCGATGACTGGATTCAAACAAAAATGCCACTAAACGTCCCCCTCCCCCAAAGTAAATGTCAACATTTTCATTAAGAAATATATGCTGTATAATGTTCAATATTATAGGTTTTTTTGTGTTTTTTTTTCATAATATCGCTGTTCTCCCGGTATATGTGAGGGTTAGTATTTTACTACCAAGTTGAAAGTACTTGTATGACCGCATTGTTTCACTAAGATGGGCGGGTTGAGCACATAAAAGTAATTTAGCCCTAAAACTATTTATTGAAGCGCATGTGCTAAGCAAGGAAATTGAGCAGTCGTGTATATGTGTGCTAGATTTTGGAGTTGTTTCGACAGTGTGGTATTTTTTGTTTTTCATTTTTTTTCCATTTATTTATTAGTAATGAACAACAATTAAAAATGAAAAAGTCCGAATGTATCAAGTGTTAATCCTTAACTAATTCACATTCCGTTTAGTTCCTAATACACTAATACATGTACAATATATATCTAACTACCATATGATCACGACCACTATGTCCTCTTCATAGGTAGGAGTAAATCAAGCTACCAAAGGATCACGACCACGTAAAAAAAAGAATGTAAATATGCAGAAAGTATTATAAATTGTTATGAAAGAAAGCAAAAACAGTGATAGTCAACAATTCCACCAATATCAACAAATCTCACCTGAAATAATGTGACATAATCAGATTGTTTATGTTGAATTAATACTACTTGTGTATGTGTTTAATTAACCAAAATTCATCAGTTGTTATGAAACTTTAACCTTGTATAAAAGCACAGTTTATATTTCAGATAAGAGGTCACGACATAAAGGTTCGTATAATTATACTGTTTCTTACATTAACGCAGTATATATTTCTTTATAAAATGTTGACATTTACTTTTTTCGAATCCAGTCATCGGGTCTGTTTAATAGAACTACTATTATATGACAACTTCTGTGCCACGAGGATTAAATATATTGTGTATAATGTTCAGGTTTTGCATTCCCACAGTTTCCATTTAGTGGTTTGTATAATTATCCTGTTTTTTATATTAAAACAGCATATATTTCTTTATAAAATGTTGACATTTACTTTTTTGTGGGGGGTGGGGGGAACGTTAAGTGGAATTTTTTTTCGAATCCAGTCATCGGGTCTGTTTGATAGAACTACTATTATATGACAACATCTGGGCCACGAGGATTAAATACAATGTGTATAATGTTCAAGATTTTAGGGTTTCTGGTTGTTTGGTGTTTTTTTTATAATATCGCTGTTCTCCCGGTATATGTGAGAGTTGGCATTTTACTAACAAGTTGAAAGTACTTGCATGACCACATTATTTCACTAAGATGGGCGGATTGGGCATATAAAAGCAGTTTAACCCTAAAACTAGATATTGAAGTGCATGTGCTAAGCAAGGCAAGTGAGCATTCGTGTATATGTGTGCTAGATTTTGGAGTTGTTCCGACAGTGTGGTATTTTTTGTTTTTCATTTTTTTCCCATTTATTTATTAGTAATGAACAACAATTAAAAATGAAAAAGTCCGAATGTACCAAGTGTTAATCCTTAACTAATTCACATTCCGTTTAGTTCCTAATACACTAATACATGTACAATATATAACTACCATATGATCACGACCACTATGTCCTCTTCATAGGTAGGAGTAAATCAAGCTACCAAAAGATCACGACCACGTAAAAAAAAAGAATGTAAATATGCAGAAAGTATTATAAATTGTTATGAAAGAAAGCAAAAACAGTGATAGTCAACAATTCCACCAATATCAACAAATCTCACCTGAAATAATGTGACATAATCAGATTGTTTATGTTGAATTAATACTACTTGTGTATGTGTTTAATTAACCAAAATTCATTAGTTGTTATGAAACTTTAACCTTGTATAAAAGCACAGTTTATATTTCAGATAAGAGGTCACGACATAAAGGTTCGTATAATTATACTGTTTCTTACATTAACGCAGCATATATTTCTTTATAAAATGTTGACATTTACTTTTTTCGAATCCAGTCATCGGGTCTGTTTAATAGAACTACTATTATATGACAACTTCTGTGCCACGAGGATTAAATATATTGTGTATAATGTTCAGGTTTTGCATTCCCACAGTTTCCATTTAGTGGTTTGTATAATTATCCTGTTTTTTACATTAAAACAGCATATATTTCTTTATAAAATGTTGACATTTACTTCCTTGTGGGGGGTGGGGGGAACATTAAGTGGAATTTTTTTCGAATCCGGTCATCAGGTCTGTTTGATAGAACTACTATTATATGACAACTTCTGGACCACGAGGATTAAATACAATGTGTATAATGTTCAAGATTATGGCATTTCTGGTTGTTTGGTGTTTTTTTTTTTATAATATCGCTGTTCTCCCGGTATATGTGAGAGTTGGCATTTTACTAACAAGTTGAAAATACTTGCATGACCGCATTATTTCACTAAGATGGGCGGATTGGGCATATAAAAGCAGTTTAACCCTAACACTACTTATTGAAGCGCATGTGCTAAGCAAGGAAAGTGAGCAATCATGTATATGCGTGCTAGATTTTGGAGTTATTCCAACAGTGTGGTATTTTTTGTTTTTTATTTTTTTTTTCATTTATTTATTAGTAATGAACAACAATCAAAAATGAAAAAGTCAGAATGTATCAAGTGTTAATCCTTAACTAAATCACATACGTTTAGATCCTAATACATGTACAATATATATCTAACTACCATATGATCATGACCACAATGTCCCCTTCATTGGTAGGAGTAAATCAAGCTACCAAAGGATGACGTCCACGTAATAATAAGAATGTAAATGTGCAGAAAGTATTATAAATTGTTATGAAAGAAAGCAAAAACAGTGATAGTCAACAATTCCACCAATATCAACAAATCTCACCTGAAATAATGTGACATAATCAGATTGTTTATGTTGAATTAATACTACTTGTGTATGTGTTTAATTAACCAAAATTCATTAGTTGTTATGAAACTTTAACCTTGTATAAAAGCACAGTTTATATTTCAGATAAGAGGTCACGACATAAAGGTTCGTATAATTATACTGTTTCTTACATTAACGCAGCATATATTTCTTTATAAAATGTTGACATTTACTTTTTTCGAATCCAGTCATCGGGTCTGTTTAATAGAACTACTATTATATGACAACTTCTGTGCCACGAGGATTAAATATATTGTGTATAATGTTCAGGTTTTGCATTCCCACAGTTTCCATTTAGTGGTTTGTATAATTATCCTGTTTTTTACATTAAAACAGCATATATTTCTTTATAAAATGTTGACATTTACTTCCTTGTGGGGGGTGGGGGGAACATTAAGTGGAATTTTTTTCGAATCCGGTCATCGGGTCTGTTTGATAGAACTACTATTATATGACAACTTCTGGACCACGAGGATTAAATACAATGTGTATAATGTTCAAGATTATAGCGTTTCTGGTTGTTTGGTGTTTTTTTTTTTATAATATCGCTGTTCTCCCGGTATATGTGAGAGTTGGCATTTTACTAACAAGTTGAAAATACTTGCATGACCGCATTATTTCACTAAGATGGGCAGATTGGGCATATAAAAGCAGTTTAACCCTAACACTACTTATTGAAGCGCATGTGCTAAGCAAGGAAAGTGAGCAGTCATGTATATGCGTGCTAGATTTTGGAGTTATTCCAACAGTGTGGTATTTTTTGTTTTTTATTTTTTTTTTCATTTATTTATTAGTAATGAACAACAATCAAAAATGAAAAAGTCCGAATGTATCAAGTGTTAATCCTTAACGAAATCACATACGTTTAGATCCTAATACATGTACAATATATATCTAACTACCATATGATCATGACCACAATGTCCCCTTCATTGGTAGGAGTAAATCAAGCTACCAAAGGATGACGTCCACGTAATAATAAGAATGTAAATATGCAGAAAGTATTATAAAGTGTTATGAAAGAAAGCTAAAACAGTGATGGTCAACAATTCCACCAATATCAACAAATCTCACCTGAAATAATGTGACATAATCAGATTGTTTATGTTGTATTAATACTACTTGTGTATGTGTATGTGTTTAATTAACCAAAATTCATTATTTTCTATGAAACCTTAAGGTAACCTTGTATAAAAGCACAGTTTATATTTCAGATGCAATCTCACGGCATAGATCAGTTTTTGCAATCTCAGTTTCCATTTAGTGGTTTGTATAATTATCCTGTTTTTTACATTAAAACAGCATATATTTCTTAATAAAATGTTGACATTTCCTTTTTTGTGGGGGTGGGGGGAACGTTAAGTGGAATTTTTTTCGAATCCAGTCATCGGGTCTGTTTGATAGAACTACTATTATATGACAACTTCTGGGCCACGAGGATTAAATACAATGTGTATAATGTTCAAGATTATAGGGTTTCTGATTGTTTGGTGTTTTTTTTATAATATCGCTGTTCTCCCGGTATATGTGAGAGTTGGCATTTTACTAACAAGTTGAAAATACTTGCATGACCGCATTATTTCACTAAGATGGGCGGATTGGGCATATAAAAGCAGTTTAACCCTAACACTACTTATTGAAGCGCATGTGCTAAGCAAGGAAAGTGAGCAGTCATGTATATGCGTGCTAGATTTTGGAGTTATTCCGACAGTGTGGTATTTTTTGTTTTTTATTTTTTTTCCATTTATTTATTAGTAATGAACAACAATCAAAAATGAAAAAGTCCGAATGTATCAAGTGTTAATCCTTAACTAAATCACATTCCGTTTAGATCCTAATACATGCACAATATATATCTAACTACCATATGATCACGACCACTATGTCCCCTTCATAGGTAGGAGTAAATCAAGGTACCAAAGAATCACGACCACGTAATAATAAGAATGTAAATATGCAGAAAGTATTATAAAGTGTTATGAAAGAAAGCTAAAACAGTGATGGTCAACAATTCCACCAATATCAACAAATCTCACCTGAAATAATGTGACATAATCAGATTGTTTATGTTGTATTAATACTACTTGTGTATGTGTATGTGTTTAATTAACCAAAATTCATTATTTTCTATGAAACTTTAAGGTAACCTTGTATAAAAGCACAGTTTATATTTCAGATGCAATCTCACGGCTTAGATCAGAATTTGAAATCCCACATTTTCCATTTAGTGGTTTGTATAATTATCCTGTTTTTTACATTAAAACAGCATATATTTCTTTATAAAATGTTGACATTTACTTTTTTGTGGGGGGTGGGGGGAACGTTAAGTGGAATTTTTTTCGAATCTGGTCATCGGGTCTGTTTGATAGAACTACTATTATATGACAAATTCTGGACCACGAGGATTAAATATAATGTGTATAATGTTCAAGATTATAGGGTTTCTGATTGTTTGGTGTTTTTTTTTTATAATATCGCTGTTCTCCCGGTATATGTGAGAGTTGGCATTTTACTAACAAGTTGAAAATACTTGCATGACCGCATTATTTCACTAAGATGGGCGGATTGGGCATATAAAAGCAGTTTAACCCTAAAACTATACATTGAAGTGCATGTGCTAAGCAAGGAAAGTGAGCGGTCATGTATGTGTGTGCTTGATTTTGGAGTTGTTCCGACAGTGTGGTATTTTTTGTTTTTCATTTATTTTCATTTATTCATTAGTAATCAACAACAATTAATAATGAAAAAGTCCGAATGTATCAAGTATTAATCCTTAACTAAATCACAATCCGCTTAGATACTGATACATGTACAATATATAACTAACTACTATATGAGCATGACCACTATGTCCCCTTCATAGGTAGGAGTAAATAAAGCTACCAAAGGATGACGTCCACGTAATAATAAGAATGTAAATATGCAGAAAGTATTATAAAGTGTTATGAAAGAAAGCTAAAACAATGATGGTCAACAATTCCACCAATATCAACAAATCTCACCTGAAATAATGTGACATAATCAGATTGTATATGTTGTATTAACACTACTTGTGTATGTGTTTAATTAACCAAAATTCATTATTTGTTATGACAATTTAACCTTGTACAAAAGCAGTTTATATTTCAGTTCCGGAGTTAGCGAAACAAACATCTGATGTATTGTCTAAGTCTGATGGTTTGTATAATTATACTGTTTCTTACTTTAAAACAGCATATATTTCTTTATAAAATGTATACATTTACTTTGGAGGGGGGGGGGGGGGGGGACTCTTAGTGGCATTTTTTTCGAATCCAGTCATCGGGTCTGTTTAAAAGAACTACTATTATATGACAGCTTCTGTGCCACGAGGATTAAATGTATTGTGTATAGTGTTCAAGATTATAGTTTTTTTTTTTTTTTTTTTATATAATATCGCTGTTCTCCCGGTATATGTGTGGGATGGCATTTTACTAACAAATTGAACGTACTTGCATGACCGTAGTATTGGCGTTTTGGGCATATAAAAGTAGTTCAGCGCTAACCATATTTATTGATGCGCCTGTGCTAAGAAAGGAAATCAAGCTACCAAAGGATCACGACCACGTGATAATAAGAATGTAAATATAAAAAGTATTATAAAGTGTTATGAAAGAAAGCTAAAACAGTGATGGTCAACAGATCCACCAATATCAACATTATCGCATTAACTTACTGAAGATATTATATAACGTCCTGACCTGGGACAGGCTTAAAATGTGGTGGTGTTGTTTTTATTTTACTTTTGTAACATATGTAGGCTTATTTGAATGCTCCGTGTGTTCTAGAGTGATATCTTTTAGCTTTGCTATTTGACATATGTTATTTAAAAAGAATAATTATTGTTTTTCAGAGAAACCACCATTTCATCAGATGTCTGAACAAAACACAGCCAGTGAGCCTTCTAAATGAATTCTATAGAAAATGTGACTAACGACATTGATACATTCCTTACTGTCTATTCCAATTAACCATCATACCAAATTTTTGATTTGTCTTTATAATGTCTTACTATTTCATTGTTTACTTTATGCATAATACATATCACTATATGAGTGATGTCGGCTGACAGTATCAATA
Source organism: Bathymodiolus brooksi (assembly GCA_963680875.1). Taxonomy (NCBI): domain Eukaryota; kingdom Metazoa; phylum Mollusca; class Bivalvia; order Mytilida; family Modiolidae; genus Bathymodiolus; species Bathymodiolus brooksi. The sequence continues at coordinate 69,456,039 of OY804582.1, forward strand.
TATTGGCAATGTCAGCTGTCAGCTGGTAGTGTCAGTTTATGGAGAGTTTCAGCTGGTAGTATCAACATATGATCTGTGTCAGCTGGTAGTATCAATATATGGCAAGTATCAGCTGTTAGTATCAATGCATTGGCTACATCAGCTGGTAGTATCAATATATGGCCAATGTCAGCTGTTGACAAACATACCGGTATGACATTTGTCAGCTGTTAGTATCAATATATGGCATGTGTCAGCTGTTATTATTAATATATGGCATGTATCAGCTGTTAGTATCAATATATTAGCTCTGTCAGTTGGTGGTATCAATATGTAGGCTGTGTCAGCTGTTAGTATCAATATATTGGCTGTGTCAGCTGTTAGTATCAATATATTAGCTCTGTCAGCTGGTAGTATCAATATATTGTCGGTGTAAGCTGGTAGTATCAATGTATGACAGTATGAGAGGGTAGTATCAATATATTGGCAGTCAGCTATATAGTGTATATATGGGTGATGTTTGCTGGTAGTATCACTATGTGGAAACATAACTATCTGTACAGTGTCAATTGATATCAATATCAATTTCCTTTTACATGTCTGGGCAGTGTCAGCTGGTAACATCGTATGTTTATTTTTCAATTCCCTTTTCATTTTTTTTATGTGTCGGTATTTATTCATTTTCAAATATTCTAATATGCACTCCCTATAACTGAAAGCAGGTCAATAAAATGACACACACACACACACACACACACCATAAGAACAGTCCCGAATCCAATAAGTCAATCGTTGAAAGAGGCACAACTGTTACCTTAATACATGTATACATACATATACACGACCGCTAACTCTCGTGGATAGATATGGCACAATTATAAGAAGTGGTAGGATTAAACTAGTTTTAGTCCATACTAAATTAGTCTGTAGTTCTTCGGGAATCCCGCACCAAAATTATGAAAATCCCAAAATAAAAAATAAAAAATTAGATACCTGCATGTCTAAAATAAACCCAGATTTTTGACGAACCTATAAATTCCGGAATTATTATCAATTACTTCGTAGTCGTTATTGCATTTGAAAGAAAAGACGCAGTTATTCATTATCGTTAGTTCAAAGCATTTTAGTGATCCAGACACGTTGGTAAAAAGTCAAGTTCATCGGATGTGTTCATTGTTTCTATAATACAATCCAACTTAAGCAATAGCAAAAAATCTTGCTAAAGATATGGCAATACAGACAAAACACAGTACATCCAGGGAACTTTACAATGAAGCTGTTTCACGATGTGGTGTGCAAGAATGTCTAGGTTTTAAGTTTTAAAATTTGTTCAATTCACTATAAGCGAAGATGAGTCGGTGGAAACTATTAACATTCCCAAATCAAGCGGAATTGATGCATACTTGCTTTATGTCTTAGTGTTGATGAAATGTTTTTTGTTCAAACATTTACGGTCATACGAATAACCGAAGTAACCCTGATTAACCGAAATAACCTGTTAATAACCAAAATAACCCTAAATGGCACCGAAATAACCTTTTAATAGATTTATATTTGTATGAAATCATAAAATATGAACTTGATATAACTTTATATGAAAAAAATAAGTTTGTATTCCAAATGCTTCGATATTTCGTTGAATCAGGCTTGTTGCCTCAGAATTACCGAAATGCCCAATGGAAAAATGCAATGCTCCAGAATTAGGTGTGTTATATTATTACAAACATTTTCTGAAAATTTTATGTAAATTGGTTACGAAATGATGATTTTATCGTCATTTTAAATAGTGCTTTTCCATATAGTTTATAGAAAAAACCCAGGTAAACATGATTAAAATGTTATAAAAAAAACCCACATTTTTGCATAGTTTGGAACTTGAATTCATCGATTTAGAGGTTATTTCGGTGCATGTTAGGGTTATCTTGGTTATTAACAGGTTATTGCGGTTAATCAGGGTTATTTCGGTTATTATGTTTTTCTTTATATTAGTGAGATATCTGTAGTGTTTGTCAATCATTTAGTAGTTTTTGTTTACATACAAATATTAATTATATCTACTTGTTAATTAAATATTAATTATATCTACTTGTTAAATAAATATTAATTATATCTACTTGTTAATTAAATCAGACCCAAGAATCATTCAAAGCTGGACAAGTAAACATAAACCGACAAATCCAAGAATAGTACAACACACTTTCACAATTGTCAGAGTAAAATGTGTTGCACAAGTTTGTATTGTCTTTCTCCATGTTCTCATTGCAATTTTGTTTGTTTAAATAAGGCTTGATGCCACTGTTAACAATTTTTCAGTTATACCATGGCAACCAGTTTTAGTGGCCAGAGTGCATGTAGAAAACCATCGATCTTGGGCAAACATTATCACATATGGTATGAGTTGAGTGTACTTTTTGTAATCATACAAATTGGGGCATGGATGCTGTAGAGGTGATAGGTTACATTGATCTGCCTAGACTATGTAGTCATCATTTCACAAACTCCTATTTGATAATTTTGTCTAAGGATCAGATAGTGCATATATTACAAACTAAATAAAGTGCAGAAAGCAGGTATCAAACAGAATGTATGCTACCATTGAACTACCAAATAGAAAAATCTGATGAACAACTATTTATTCATGCTATTGAGCTATATGCAGGCAGTAAAACATAATATAAAAAGTGTACACTACAGTATCATTCACTTTATAAACTATTTCCATGCTTGGTAGCAATTAAGACATTATACCTTCCATACAATAAGGCCAAGTTATAGGAGGGCAGACAAACAACATTCGTATTTGGTTTTTGCCTAATCATGCGAGTGCAACTCCTTCCAAACTAGATGGATCATGTGTAGATTTGTAAATTTAGCTACATGACCAATTATTTACTGGTTATGTTCTCTTGCACTTACGAACTGAGGTACTGGTTGTTTTCTATTGCCCGAATTCAGTTGCAATACACAAGGAGATATCGAAAAAATAAAACAAATTTGCTCGCACTTAAAACTGAGAAAATTAGAAGCGAAAAGCTTAAAATTGAAAAAAAAGTTCGTTCGCTCGCACCTTTTCCCAAAGAACTACTAATTAACTTGGTATGGCCTTATGTGTAGTGTTTTGTAGACCACTTGGTCCTTTTCGTTTTGGCTATTATGTTGTCTGTCCGTCGGTTTACGGATTCCGATTACCTCTTTTTAATGGGCCCCAGCGTCCTCTTTTAGTGACATGGTGTTGCCGAAATTGCTTAAAATAACTTTAAACATTATTAATTTAAGGTAGCACTAAAGTGTTTTCCACATGTGAGTGAAGTACCAACCCTCGCCTAAAACTGGATGAGCAGCATTATTGTAAAGTTTGTCGAGTCATTTTGAATGTAATGCATAAGAGAAATTTTCCGTGACGTAATAGTTGTCTTGTACATAATACTAGTTCTACAAAATAGAGTCAATGATCTTCGCCGTCATTAACATGTTAAATAGTACACAAGGTCAAGGTCATCGGAAAGTAATTGGTTGAGTTTAAACCATAATATAAATGTCAACACAATCTCTTGTCATCTATACGCAAGTGACACAATTATTTTCAACAAGGAGGGTATTCTCCGAAAAACGTTTTGAAAATAAGATGAGAAGACCTTTTAAAAATCCTTGACTTACTTGTAGTTCATTTTTATTTACAAAATTGTGTTCACTTATCGAGTAAACTCTATTATAAATGAAAATTGCAATTTCTTTTTTTCAACAAAATTACAGAGATATCCGCGAACTTTATGGACAGTCCTCGTAGATGGAATATCATCAAACAGCACAAATCCCACCCGTGCACTGCATGAATGGCTTCAGACAAAAAAGGTACGTAATTTTATTATATTTTTAGTTGGAAATTAAATAAGTACTGCAGTCATCAAGTATATGACTCTACCATTTTTACTTGCCACTGTAGTCTATCATAATCTGTATAATTCAACAGCTACAGATGTGCAGAGCACTTTACATACAGCTGCAGTTTTAGAAGATAAATGCTATATATCTCTGCAACAAGATAAAACATATAATCAGAAGGATGTGTTATACTTCTTTCTCATGTTCGTCAACAAGCCCAAGTACCGCACAGTAGTATGTACTAACAAAAACATATACTTACTGCTTAAAATCATATTGAGTAATCAAGTTGAGGTAAATCCTGGCCCTTCAGCCAATACCAGCTCGGATAGTATAAAATATCCGTGTTATATATGTAATATTCCAGTCATATGGTCGGATAAAGGGTTGCATGTGACAAATGTGATCAATGGTACCATGCTAAATGTATTAACATGTCATCACAAGTTTATCATGGTTTAGACATGTCCACTAATTGGTATTGTAATAAATGTGAGACACCAAATATAAGTGCATTATACCAATCAGTTTTGTTATATAGCACACATACAGGCAGTTACATGTCAGGTGACAGCAAACATATAAATAATAACAGTAGTATAAATTTGCAATACCAAAATCATAACATCACAAATATAGAAAATGTTGCAGTAGGACAGCCAGCGTGACAGGAGAGCTCCAAAGTCAAGTCCCAGTCACGTGACTTTCGCTTCATTTTTGATGAAAAATGACGTTCAACCCTTCGCTTAAAATACGTCGGTTTACAATAAATATTTATGCTTGAAATCAATTAAAATATACAGAAGATGTCTATGGATAAATAGAAATTTATTGTATCACTTCAGTTTTTATTTATATTGTGTACAAACATCGAATTTTGCTACTTGAAGTGGACTCAATTTCATAACAAATGTCAAGGTGGTTCTATTTAAAAGAGAAAATTTAATTAAAACAATATGATGGCTTTCTGTAACATACATTGCCTGAGGAAATCATCTAGGATCATTGTCATACCGACAACTAGTGTCAATGTCTTGTGGGATGCAATTGTTCCACTTAGCCCTACACCCACCTTGATCGGATCGACCATTTGCCAAACATCGAAATTCATTGTCTTTCGGAACACATCGGTGGTGTTTCTTAACATCAACAATAAACGACACCTAAGCGTACATCCGAAAGAGTATATTTCATTTGGGAAAGGGGTGTCTATGTCTTTTTTTTTATTTTCTTGTATTAATACCGTATTTTTCAGTTTAATTGAATTATTTGTATTGCAATATTGTTTTGGACATTGTGCATTTTGTAATTTAGACTGGGGAATTACTATTTATTATCACTTTAAATTAAAAAAAAATCATCTATGATACTAGACTTGCACAGGGAATGTACAACAATTAATAATTTCAATTTAATTTAATTTCAATACAACAGGTACAAGATAAATAGAAAGAAATAAATGTGTGGAAAAAATAAAAGCATGTAAACAAAATTTAAGCCAATTGAAAAAATATGAAAATATTATAAAAAAAAAAACATGTAAAAAAATTAATAATTTTTTTAAAATCTAAAAAAAAAGTGAAACCTTGAGACACAAAGGGGCATAAAAAATTGTATCTTAACCCTTCCTATTATATCAAGGCAAATTAAAAAAAATCAGTGTAAGCAAATATTTTTCTTGAAATTAGGAAATTTTATTATCTGAATGAAAGCTACCAAGTTTCATGTTTATCTCACAATGTAAATGTCAATGTATTTGGAATATTCATGTGTTTGACACAACTACAAACTAGCTTTTATAACATATATGGGTGGTCAAGTTGTAACAATTCTTTCCCCTTGACATTCACAAAATGACCAGCATTTACAAATATGAGTACTTAGGTTGCAATAATTCTTTCTCCAGGACATTCACAAAATGACCAGCATTTACAAATATGGGTACTTAGTTTGCAATAATTCTTTCTCCAGGACATTCACAAAATTACCAGCATTTACCAATATGGATACTTAGATTGCAATAATTTTTCCACCATGACATTCAAAACAGAATGACTATAGCATTCACATAAAAGACAGACACAAAATGACTAGCATTCACATAAAAGACACATACAGAATAACTAGCATTCACATAAAAGAGCATATTGAATGACTACCATTCACATAATTTTAAGACACATACAGAATACTTGCATTCACATGAAAGGACAAACCAGAATTCCAAATTTCACTAAGTAAATTAAATGACTAGAATAGAATGAATATGTTTTCTGTTGGCAAAATAACCAAGTATTGGTTAATATTGTTTAAAATTGAAGTTAAAAAATTTATTTTATTTGTTCCAATGACTGGAAAAAAGTTAATAAATGGGCACATTTTGAAAAATTCTTTTCTGTAAAAGAAAATTTATAAATTTCGGCATTAATATTCATAGATAAAAGATACTTATATTTCTCATAAACAACAGGCAACATAAGTACCTTTTCATCTAAAAAAAAGCATGAATAACAAATTCAACCACATGTTGGAGTGTATGCAGTCTAAATGTCTGTAGAAACTTGTTCAACAACTTGGTTCTGGTTCAATATATCTATAAGAAATTGAAAAGTTTGAGATCTTGTTTCAGCTCCACTTTCTGACCTAGAAAATGTGTTACAACTGTTATAACAATATGTACCACAATATAATTTATCTTCTGAGCCAAATTCTTTACAGAAATTTAATTCATTCTTGAAATGTTTAAGACAAGTCCTGGTTTTCAATTGAAATTGAAATAAACCTTTTGACTTTCAGATGAAGTTTCACAAATTACACAAATTACACAATCAAAAAGTTCTTTTCTGAATGACTTTATTATAATTTATGACACAAGGTGTCTTGAAAACTCATGGCATTTGTTTAATGATGTACTTTTAAAATAATTGGAATGCTGGTCCATTTTTTTTACTTCATGGATATTTTAGAAGAAAATATATATATATATTGATTTTCAAACCTGTATGAATATATATATAAGACTTATCATATATTCTTATTTTTATTTATTCAAATATTCAACCAATAAACATCACAGGAAACTTTGCATTTATACTCATAGAATCTGAAACTAACAGAAAATAAACATCCATTTTATTTAATAGAATCTGTAACTTTGCCCCTTTGATATCTTCAGACTCTTGTTAAAAAAAAACCCCCATCCCATGTCCAGTCTATATATATATATCTACCTACAATGATCTAAAACTAACTAAAACTGGAGGTTGTCAATACCATTGGCACTGAAAAGTAGCATGTACACACATCAATAAGTATTTCAGGAAAACAGACTGAAAATGAAAAAAAAAAGGGGGGGGGGGGGTGTAAATGCTTGACATGAACTAAATATGTAGCCTTATGCTATGTCATGTTAATCTAGAGTGAATTTAACATAATCTTTCACCATTCTCTGCATGACAAGATCATACATTATAATGCAGACCTTATTATTTCTAAAATGTATTTATTAATTATGTCAATATTTTGACATGTCCATAAATGCCATGGAACGAGTCAACGAAAATGAAAGATTTGTTGTTAAAAATGGAATAAAATGACTCTATATATGTGTGACTATGATTGGTCATGTGGTTCTTTCGTGTTTAAACAGAAACAGTCACATTTACATCCTAATAGATCGATCAATCTATGAAAAAACCCAGAAATATTTGGTTAGAATCTCGAAATATAGTGCTTCTTGTTTACATCCAAATATGGAATTCTAGTGACGAATGATGGGGAAATATGCAAATAATCCATACTCTAATACGTGATTCTAGCTATTTTTACCAAATTTATTAATAAACAGCCAATGGGATGCAATTGTTCCACTTAGTTAAAGAGTCTATTTTTAGCGCCATTTTTTTTTACAACATTTCATCAGCAGCGGTATCCCGAGTTCCAACGTTGATTTCAAGCAAACGATATCATAAATACACGTATTCACGCGTCAGTCACGTTACAATTTTATTTAAAAAATGGATTCAATAAAAATGAATACTTCTTTCAGTTTTATTTATGAAGATATTCAGTAAAAACACATGGGGTGTCGACGTAAACAATGCATGGCCGCTCACTTGTAAAGCGTCATGTCTAAAAAAAATAGAGTTACGTCCCTTGATTTCGGGATTTGACTTTGCATTGTTGGAGGTACGAATCTGTGCGTGGCTTCCCGACTGTTGGTAGTCCAATCGCAGCATCATCGCCAAAGGTGAAGAAAACACAAACAAATTACAAGCGAAATGCAAATAATATGAGAGTGCTAAACATTAACTTTCAAAGCATAAAATCTAAAGTGCATGAACTATCACTCTTATTAGACTCAGCCAAACCTGACATCATAATAGGTTGTGAAACATGGCTTAAGCCAGAAATACACAATTCCGAAATAATGCCACCAAACTACACAATTTATCGGAATGATAGGAAAGATGGTTATGGAGGGGTGCTGATAGGGGTCCGATCAGACATAATAAGTACTGAATATGTAAACAGCAAAAACATTGAGCTAGTTGCTGTTAAGGTACAACTTTCAAAGCAAAAACCTCTAATTGTTGGTAGTTATTATAGACCAGAAAACCGCACAGATAATGAATATGTGAACAACTCCATTAATGAGCTGTCAGAGCTCTGTACAGGTAGTAACAATGCAACTGTCTGGATAGGTGGAGATTTTAATCTCAGCGACATATCATGGCCAAGTGGTAACATCACTAGTTCAAATCACACCAAAAAACTGAATAGAAGCTTCCTTGATACATTCAAAGACTGCTTATTAGAACAGATCGTAAATTTTCCAACTAGAAAAAACAAGAATCTAGATATGTTTATAACCAACAAACCATCATTGGTCAGTAAATGCAAACCACTGCCTGGCCTGTCAGACCATGACATTGTTATGACAGACAATAAAATATTATGCACACAACAAAAACCTATCAAAAGGACAATATATTTGTGGAAAAACGTAGACATTGTCAACATGAAAATAGACACCAATACCTTAAGTTCTAACATTCTTAAGCACAAGCATGATTTACAGAAAAATATAGAGAACATCTGGAATCAACTAAAACAGGGGATAGACAATATCATCAACAAAAATCTTCCATTCAAACAGTCTAGTGCCACCTTCACAAACCCCTGGGCAAATACTACTATCAAGAAACTATCAAGACGCAAAAAGAAAGCACATAGCAAAGCCCGGAGATCTAATTCTGAACAAGACTGGGCAAAATACAAGAGACTAAAATCACTATCTCAAAAAACCACCAGACAGACACATAACAAGTACTTATACGATATCATCAGTCCAAAGCTAAAAGACAACAATAAACAATTTTACAGTTATATCTAGAGCAAACAACAAGATGCATCAGGTATATCCTCATTAAGAGACAACCAAGGATACCTACACAGTGAAGCAAAAGACAAAGCAGAATTACTAAACGCACAATTTAAATCTGTGTACACACAGGAAGACCATACAAACATACCACATAAGGGACCATCACCGTATTCTGCAATGCAAAATATCACAATCACTGAAAATGGGGTATATAAATTGCTGAGAAACATTAAACCTCACAAAGCCACAGGACCAGACAACATACAGGTTAGATACTTAAAAGAACAGGCACTAGAACTCACCCCGGCTATCACCTTCCTATTCCAAATATCTTTAAAAGCAAGGTAAACTGCCTTTTGACTGGTTACAAGCACACATTGTACCTGTATTTAAGAAAATGTGACAAAAACACTGCATCCAATTATCGACCGGTGTCATTTGCATCTATACTATGCAAAACACTCGAGCATATAGTAAATTCAAGTATCATGAAACATCTAGATATCCATAAAATACTATCAGATTCACAACATGGGTTTAGAGCTAGATGATCATGCGAAACCCAGTTGTTAGAGAGTCTTGATGACATCATCAAAAGGGCAGCAAATAACAAACAAATTGATATAATTCTACTGGACTTCTCGAAGGCCTTTGATAAAGTGCCGCACAAAAGACTGCTAAACAAGCTAAACTATTATGGCATTCGCAGCAACACACTGCAATGGATCTACTCATTGCTACATGACCGCAAACAACTTGTACTTTTAGAAAGGGTCAAATCATCTACAGCCACAGTTGACTCAGGGGTACCCAAAGGTACAGTCTTGGGTCCACTATTATTCCTGGTCTACATAAACGACCTACCTGAAAACTTACACTCTTCAGCCAAGCTATTTGCAGACGATTATTTATTGTATAGGGAGGTAAATACAACATCAGATACCAATAAACTCCAGGAAGATCTTGACATGTTACAAAAGTGGGAAAGCAAATGGCTTTTAAGGCACAGGCTACGAATACGACGGAAACAAATTCGTAGCCTGGGTTCTACAAGTACGACGGACGGAAGTTGTGACTAAATGATCAACCGGTTTCCGGACATGGACACCTATTTTACGGAAATTAATCACGTATTGCTAGCATCTAGAAGCTACGAATACGACGGATTTCTCGATTTTCTTAATTCTATTGTTTTTATTTCATTAAATGACAATATATGAATTTTTTATATAATTTTCTGTTTGTAGTTTATTTTTATTCCAATAAAATCTGATGCATTGAAAAACAAGTCTTACAATACACGATTAAGCCCATAGATTTCACTGACCAGTATGAGTACTTCTCAGAGTACAACTCACACTTCCCAACACCCCAACAGTAATTATTTTCAAAATGGACGACGATAGCAGTGCGCTCCGTGTTGGAGCAAAGCATCAATAATTCTAGATTTGCAGAATTTCTTCTATTGATATATCCTCCAGAGCTGGAAGTTAAAGAGACCACAGATACAGCTTCGTCCGTATCATTTTTAGACTTATACCTCGAATTTGAAGACAGTGGTCAACTCAGTACTTAAATTTATGATAAACGGGACGACTTCAATTTTAAAATCATAAATTTTCCAAACATGTGCAGCAATATACCAGCTTCTCCTGCATATGGTGTTTACATCTCGCAATTGATTCGCTATGCAAGGGCCAGTAGCAATTATTCTGATTTCCTGAAACATCATCTTCATCTGAGAAACAGACTACTGGACCAGGGATATCAACAGATTCGCCTTATTCGATCTCTTAAAAAGTTTATATTCAGATACCAAGATCTTGTCGAAATATATTCCGTCTCTGCAGAAAGGATTATAAGCGATGCATTTTCATATAGTGAAAATGTATAAAGATAAAGAAGTCAAGAAAAATGTCAAAAATATTTTTTTATCAATGTGTGACGTAAAAGTGTTTTTGACATTTACATTCACTGAATATGGTACTGTTTTGAAAACTATTTTACCTATTTTGTATTTAAATACTGTTATAGGGACAGCCGGAGACTTTGAACCGTAATGAGAGCGGGAGGTTTGGCGCTTTAAAATCTGATTCAACCCACCATTTCTTTAGAAATGCCTGTACCAAGTCAGGGTCATTACGGTTTTCACAGTTTTCCGGTTGTTGACTGATTTTGTCTGTTTGCATAATGATGAGTTTTGACTTTCCCTTTGTAAGATTGTTCGTAGTTCTGTAATTTTGTTATTACCCTTATTTGCCAAAAATAGTTAACAGTAAATAAATTTTCATAAAAACATAACATAACTGAAAAATTGCCCAAAACACCTTAACAGAGAAGGCTACGAATATGCTTCCGTCGTATTCGTAGCCTGTGCCGGCTTTTAATGCAGATAAATCTTCTGTCATAAGAGCTGGTACAAAACGGAAAACCATCAAACAAGATTATACCATCCACAATGACATATTAGAAGTTGTTGAAGAAAGCAAATACCTAGGCGTTACCATAAGTAAAGATCTCACTTGGAAAGCACACATCAACAACATCACTAACAAGGCCAACAAAACACTAGTTTTTATTAAGCGAAATATTCATGGGTGTACTCAGAAAGTAAAACAACACACTTTCACTACAATGGTAAGACCCACATTGGAATATGCATCCACATGCTCGGATCCTCATAGAAAAGATCTGATTGAGGACATAGAACAAGTGCAAAAAAGAGCAGCACGTTTTGCGTACAATAATTACAGGAGTAAAGAACCAGGGTGCGTTACAAACATGCTAGACACACTAAATTGGAAGCCTCTGAGTCAACGAAGAACCAAAAACAGAGTCACCATGCTATACAAGATCATTAATAACCAAGTGACTATAGACCCAAACACATACTTAAACAAATTACACACGTACTAGAGGGGAACATAAATATAAACAAATTGCAACTTCAAAAAACATATATAAGTATTCTTTTGCCCCCCGCACCATCAGAAGTTGGAACTACCTCCCGGCAGCAGTAGCACAGGCTACAGACCTTGACCGCTTCAGGTCTGGTTTGGAGGGTATGCAATTCCCTCCAACCTTCATGTAATTCCACTTGTAATAAATTGTAAATATGTAATTATGTAAATATATTTTTATCAATCTATAAATTCAAAATTTATAGTCTCCACGCTGGGATAATTTCACTCGATCCTTCGAGTCTATCCTGTATTTGGAAGAATATATAATGTAGTCCTCGGAAGACGTTGACGTTGAACAAAATCTGAATGCAAACTGGAAGCTCAAGGGTAACGTAGCGAGCATGATTGGTTAGGGTGTTGGGCGTAAAATACTTTAGCACAACGTATATTTATTTACTGCATACGTCATACGTGTTTTTGGAGTTGGACGAAGAAAACAGAATAGAACGAAGTCATTTATGATAACTGTATGTTCATATTGTTTGTTTATATTCGCTTAAGCATATTGTATTATCTTATAAATGTACAATTAGATTGGAAACAACTTAGTACATCCACTCCATACAATAATGTTATATACATAAATATGAAAATGACAGCAAGTTACATATATAATAAATGTATACATACATATATTTGATAAACAGTGATGGGGAAAAGGGGCAGACTTGGGGTCAATTACATTCAAATGTAATCGATTACATTACAATTACTTTGCAATTTTCATGATTACATTACATTATGATTACATCAATTTTCAAATGTAATCGATCAAATTACAATTACTTTGTAAATGTAATAGATTACATTACTGATTACATTTAATGTCATGACAACCAATATATTAGTGCTTTATGTTATCTTGTCTCATGTTTATCTGTCCAATATCTCTTATTTAATGTATTTCTTACTCAGAACTATGAATTACAATTCAGTTTTAAGGTAATCATTACATGCAATAACATACAGTACATTGTAAATTATAAACAGCAATTCTCATTTTCCTTTCTTCAAAAAATATGTTGTGTCTTATTACTATAACCAATATTCATTCCACCCTATACTATTAGTAAATATTATAACATACATTTGTACATTTTAATTATATATATCAATTAATTTTAAACATCCTGTCAAAAGTTTATTGTGGATAATAAACTAGCAGTTAACCTGTGCCACAGATAAAATTTGTAATTATGGTCTTATTTATGACACCAAATTATGTAACAATCACCATTACTAAATTTCACACCATTTCAATGTGATATATAATTAAGAAGATAAAAAAACAAGTCATTCTGGTTATACAAACTTGCTTAAAAATATGCACAAATTCTCAGTCTAAATATGAAAACTAAATCCTTAATTTATGTAAATAGATTTAATAAAATATCCATTACAGGTTGCATAGTAACCCACAAATAATGAAAATGATCATATAATCCAATAATAAGAAGGAAAATCAGCACCAAATTAAAAAGCAGAAATATCACATATCTCTGAATATCAGATACATTGGAATATTCTTTAAAAAAATCCAAAATTTTACAAATATTACAACTTGCTATTTATCACTTAATTTGTAATATGTATGATTGAAAATATTTTGTTATTCTACTATATAATTTACATTTTGCTTTTTATATAATATCTTTATTGAAATTTAGATCTCTTTTTAAACTTGTATAAGAAATCTTCATGAGATACCTATGTTTTGGTTTATATAAAATATTTCTTTATCTTATGGGAATCATGAGGACATGGCGATATTCTTTCATAGAAGCAATTTCATATATAAAATCTTGAAAGTTGTGCCAGATAAATAAAATTTTTAGAGCTTGTGTTTTACACAAGCCGACAAACTGTTTTCACTGAAATTTTGAAATCCTAAAGAAATTGAAATTGAGATATTATTTGTTTGGATATCAAGTCTTTGAAGCCATAATTAATGTATAATATTTTTTGTACCTGTAATAGTTTTGATTACAATTTGATCATGTTGTGATTGCCAATTAATTTTAATAGATTTGTTTTGGGAGTTTTTAACAATTGAATTTCATAACATATTTTTTATTTAGATGTCAATAAACTTTATATTTTGTCCAGTAAACCATTCTACATTATTTGTTTAATAAATTTCATGAAGAAAATTCATTTACATAAATCATACATTAAATATCTAAGGAGATATGTTTCAATCAAGACAAAATAAGTAAAAATGATGAAAAGTAATCTAAATGTAATCAGAAAGTAATCATGATTACAGGGTCAAAATGAATGTAATCGATTACATTACGATTACATGTAATCTAAAAAAATGGCCGATTACAGATTACATGAAAAAATGTAATCGATTACAACGATTACAATTACAAATTACGATTACCCCATGTCTGAAAAGGGGGGTAAGGGGATTGAGTGCAAATGGATGATAGAATCCCGAGTACAGAGTATAATTTCATATCATTCAAATCTATTAGTATGGTGTATATATTTTTGGACATTTCTAAACACTATTAAATTGTTTTCATCTTTTAAATTTCCAGAGCCAAATAATAAGTTTTCAATTGAGACAATAGTATACGATGTAAGATTCATACATAAATGTAATTTCAAATCGCTTGAAGGAACTGAATTAGATTGAACTTAATTTCTTCTAGTTATCTGCCCACAGAAAAAAGCTATGTAATTTTCCGCCGTTGATGAAAATAGCATTCAGCACGACAGGACCGACTCAACTGGACGTGTTTTACTTCGTTAGTTAACACAATGGATATCGACACACCGCCCAACCCAGAAATATCTTTACAAACAGTTTTGGATGCAGTAAACCGTCAAGGCCAAAAAATAGAAGCTAAAGTCGATGTCAAAATATCGGAAAAGATTGGACAATTACGTGATGAAATCCATGGGACAAATCAGTGCATGAAATCGCAGTTAAAAAAGACGAAGTCTGACTCTCAGTATGAATGGCGTTCAATAGGGAACACCATTCAATTTTATGGTAACAACGACAATCTTGAATATTTAACCCAGGCACTTTGGGCTTTGGATAATTCCAAAACAGATTATGCCCGTGATCTTATAATTGCTACGATTGACTTAAACATCGTAACAAACTCATTAAAATAACTGATTCGTCGGATGATGGTTGGGATCCCACTCTTCAGTATGAAACAAATCCGATAGTCAGTGATTCGGACGATGAATCTAATATCATCAGAACCGAAAATAGGGCAATTCGCAAGGAAAAGTCAAAGAATAAGGTTACTCCAAGGCAAAATCCGAGCAATCATGTGTATGTTCTTAGCTAAATTCCGCCACCGCCTTTTCGTGGGGGGCCAGCAGAACAAAATAAAAACACAACACAATATGCGTTGGACACCACTTTACGCAAACAAACACAACTAACGTCAATAAGACATGAGCCCTCCTACAAACAACTGGAAGTAAAGATAAACCTCGTGTTAAATAATGATAGACATCACACACCAGGTAAATTAATATACACTACAGGTATATAATGGACTTAATTATATTGTCAAAACAAAACTGTTTACTTCAACATTGTTTTTATATATTGAATATCAACATTGTCCATCTGTATGAATACTAATTGAAAAGTTTTATCAGTAAATAATTAAATTTGATGTGAATACTGCCATCTGATTGTCTGATTCTTCTGGAGAAAATTGGTTATACTTGATAACCTGGTTTGGTATTGTGACGTCACCAACATATTCATTTGCCAACGAAAAACTCAAATAGTCACATGAAATAATCGTAATTAAAATCGAGGAATCATTGAATTTTGTTGTAAAAATTAAATTATAAGGAATTTTTGAACAGGGTACACTTGAATACATTAGGATTTTCATAAACTGCTTCGCCAGATTATATCACATAATCTGTTCACAAATTGGTTCGCAATGGAATGAAACAGTGTATAATTATGAATGCTCTATAACAGGACAAACAGTGTTATTTATTATCATCTAGATTAATATGGAAAATGTTGTATTTATTTGGAAAACACGTCTCCGCAGACCACATGTTTTTCCTACATAAGTAAGCCCAGTAGATCAAGTAAGTCAATCATCATATTGACCAACGTCATCATCATCATTTATTATTCCGTATTTAGTTGGATTCTTGGAAATATCTATAATGTCGTCCTGGAAAAAACGATATATAAATAGATATAAATACACATTATATGAATTTTGCACTCGAACGGATCTATAGATAAGTTTATCTAACGTTCCCACGGAAAGTAGAATGATAATTGGGTCGGATATTAACGAAGGGTCATCCATTGCATGTTGAAAGGTAATAGTTTTAACTATCAGTTACCAGTCTTATTTGATCAGATATGGTGCTCTTGACGGACAGATGGGCCTCTTAAACGGCTCGGCTTGCGCCTTACCGTTTAACAGGTGCAGCTGTCCGTCAAATAGCCATTTTCGACCAAAGGAGACTAATCACGTATTTTGTCAATTTGTATTAATAAAATGTGTGTGTGTGTGTGTATTGGGGGATACCATAATATAAAATAGAGTTCCTCTCTACATTCAAAACTATATGTAATATTGCTACACATCTGTTACACATCAAAAATTGATAAAGGTTATAGGTCAGTGTATCTCAAATTAAATACCTAATTAAAACTGACAACAAATAAACACTCATAGATGTTTTAGATATTCCCACGATATAAGTTCGCATTCAAAGTTTAACCGTTTAACTCGGAAAATCGTGGTATAAGTGATGTCTAACATGAAGCCATGCAATATCACATCTAGGTAGTTGATTATTGCACGCCTCTCTGCGAGTAATAAAACTACAGCCCAGAATTAAAGTGTGCAATATCCCGTATCTGCCTGTATTAATTCATAGTTCTTAGCTGTTGCTTACATTCTGGTATATAAACCATAAAAAAAGATCAATGGAAAAGAATGCATTCATGTTACAAATATATTAACTGCTGGACCTATGTTATTTGATACTTTAAGAAAACATGAATGTGTTCTTGAATATTTGTATCAGTTCTAGTTTTAGCTCTCAAGAATAAAGATGTAGACTTATATGACTTGGGCTTATTCCCTTACAATAATATTATGTTGTGTTATCCAAAACAACAACACAACAATATATATTGAATTTTTTTTAGACAGAGTATATATCAAAACCAAACAAACATGTACAATATTGTATATTAAACTATAACCTGTTCATAGACATTCATTCAATGTATATTTATGGATTAGTCAAAATATAGTCTTTCGGACTTTCTTCCTCGGTCAATAAACTATAATCTAGTGAATATACTGTTATCTGATCGTGTCTGGTCAATATACTGTTGTCTGGTCGATAAATCCAGGTATCGATCTAAGCAAAGGACTATCATTGCTTACAATTATAGGAGAAACACACTCTGTGTACTATCTAATATTTAAATGATAATTAAGGCCACCGCATTTCTTTTATAGAACCAATATTGTACAGATCACAACTTTCACTACGTCCCGACGAATAATAAACAATAATGTAGAAATCAAATTTAGTGTGCACGACGTCACGACGAATAATAAACAATAATGTAGAAATCAAATTTAGTGTGCACGACGTCACGACGAATAATAAACAATAATGTAGAAATCAAATTTAGTGTGCACGACGTCACGACGAATAATAAACACTAATGTAGAAATCTAATTTAGTGTGCACGACGCGTTTCTTGAATAATATTTATCAGGGGCACTCACAGCCAAAATATTTGAAAGCCAAATAATTAAAAAGTCTTTAGCAGCAAGAAAACCACAGGACATAACAAGAATATCAAATATCGCTGATTGCTTATGACTAAAGAAATAAGCCTTTATAATACAATATTTAGGAATTTTAAGTTGCTTAAGTAGTTATTGGGTGCAAAATTGATTAAATGTTGAGAGATGGTTCGGCGTAACTGGTTCCTACATTGAAAACAAATTTGCTTGAATAATATTCATATTAAGATATGTGAAACTGCACCATTTAATGAGTACAAAGTTGATTAAATAATAAATATATTAAGAAATATTTCCACGAAATTATTTGGTCTTCAGTCTATAATATTTAAATAAACGTTAGAGAGCACCGAAGGTCCAATAAAAAAATGGGTAATCCAGAAGAAACTGGCAACATTGGGCACACAAGACACATGACGAAGACAAACAGAACAAGCACACCACTAAATGACGCTTGAGGCTACATGCTCTCTTTGATATAATTTGAATTTGAATTTGAATTTTGGTGTTTAACGCCACTTTCAGCAATATTTCAGCTATATCATGGCGACCAGTTTTAGTGGTGGAGGAAGCCGGAGTACCCGGAGAGAACCATCGACCATGGGCAAGCAACTGGTAGACTTTATCACTTGCGGCTGTGAGTCGAGTGCACACTTTTTGTAATTTACAAAGCTGGGCGCGAATCCAGGCCGTATTGGTGATAGGCTTGTACGAGTTGTTAGATCCAACGACCTAACTCATTGAGCCACCCGGGCCCCCTCTCTTTGATAGAACTAATATGCGAAGAGTAAGTATATTATGCATAATGTTCAAGATTATAGAGTTCCTTATAATGTGTGCCGGGTTATATGTGAGGGCTGGAATTTTACTCGCATGTGAAAAACACTTCCATGACCGCATCATTTCACTAAGAGGGGAGGTTTGGGTCCATGACACTTGTTTTCCCCACCACTTTTTATTGAAGTGCCTGTACAAAGCAAGGGAAGTGAGCGGTGGTGTTTCTGTGTGTTTCGATTTCTACGATTTTCTATTGGATTTTGGAACTGTATCGACAATGCTTTTGTTTTTTGCTTTGGAACTGTATCGACAATGCTTTTGTTTTTGTTTTGGAACTGTATCGACAATGCTTTTGTTTTTTGTTTTGGAACTGTATCGGCAATGCTTTTGTTTTTTTGTTTTGGAACTGTATCGACAATGCTTTTGTTTTTTGTTTTTGAATTGTATCGACAATGCTTTTGTTTTTTGTTTTGGAATTGTATCGACAATGCTTTTGTTTTTTGCTTTGGAATTGTATCGACAATGCTTTTGATTTTTGTTTTGGAACTGTATCGACAATGCTTTTGTTTTTTGTTTTGGAACTGTATCGACAATGCTTTTGTTTTTTGTTTTGGAACGGTATCGACAATGCTTTTGTTTTTTGATTTGGAACTGTATCGACAATGCTTTTGTTTTTTGTTTTGGAACTGTATCGACAATGCTTTTGTTTTTTTGTTTTGGAACTGTATCGACAATGCTTTTGTTTTTTGTTTTGGAACTGTATCGACAATGCTTTTGTTTTTTGTTTTGGAACTGTATCGACAATGCTTTTGTTTTTTGTTTTGGAACTGTATCGACAATGCTTTTGTTTTTTGTTTTAGAACTGTATCGACAATGCGTTTGATTTTTGTTTTTCATTTTATTGCAAAACTCAGTTATTTTTGTTTACTATACTTACAAAATCATCGGCTGTTATTGTTCTCATAGATAGCAACTTAGATTTTAAATCGTGCTCAGACATATTTCCTTCTTCTATCTGCTTGGCATATACCTAAATCAGAACGAATTATAAAGTAAACTATTTATATAGCTTATATTCCATCTAGTATACATGTATTATTTCCATGTATATTGTAGTCAAACTCAGGATATTTTGCATGTTCGCTCCGAATATGACTTTCTACTCTAAAGACAATCACTAGTAGAGTGTAGTATGCGGATCGGAGCTGGAACGGTAATAGAGAATGCATTGTAGCTAGGGTATAAATTAATGAATAAAGTATTATTTATCATGTTGATGGAATTCCATTTTATTTTCTAAAATAATACTATGAGTTTCTCAAATTTATGTTTCATGTTGATCCACACGTTCCTATTTGCTTTCATACAACAGTATTTACACAAAATGTATCTAATTAAGTGCCCAGGTTGCATTCTGGAATAACCTTAACCAGGTACACTGATAGCATTGTATACTTTAGTAGATACTAAATGCAGATATTTGAACTATTTAATAAATCACAACACATATTTGTTCATATATGAAAATTAAATCATGTTTTTGAAAAACTGTACTACCATTTTAACACGTTCATTCCCTAAGCTTGCAGCTTTTCTGTGTTCGACTATCTTTCCACCGGTATTTTCGGCAATAAATTCTAATTTCACCTGAAAGTGAAGCAAATATATAAGCTTAATTAAAGTTATTATAATAATTACTGTTTTTATAGAACTTCTGGTGTATATCTTATACAATTTGTTCCTGCTTCACACCCTTAATATATAAACAATTTCTACTTAGTCAACTAACTATAGTTTTTGACGATTATCGTTAGAATTTGGACAGCTACTGCTTGTTTGGCTCTTAAGTTTCAAGATTTCATTTTCACTGATAATAACAATGTAACTTTCTATACGACTGTTTAATATGTATTGCAATATACATACTATAAAAGTCAAATATATATTTGCATGTTAGGGGTATAAATTTTATCTATTAAATGCTTTGTAATGGCTATCATGTCAATAGCTAAAAGAAGATACAACATTTTGGCTTCTAGTATTGTAATTATTCCTCTGCTTACTTCATTAATATAATAACTGAACTGTGACTTACTTAGTTAAAATAATAACGATCACTTCATCTGTGAATTAAACATATTTTTATTTGCAAAATATCAAATCAAAATGAGATCTGGCACATACAAAAGTTTGAAGATACAAAACGGGTAACCGGAAGCCGCAAAAGACAACACAACGGCCAAACGAAAAAGAACAAACAACGATCTACAAAACACTATACAGAACATCACAGATCGAGCATTCCAAACCCCACTAACCGGGAGGGGGGTGAATTCAGGTGTGCGTCGGAAGGATTAGCAGTTACTGCTCCACATGTGTCACCGGCCGTGTTACTCTTGTTATAAACCTGATGATGAGTTAACATTACATAAATCCATTTCCCTACAATTTACAGAATACATTAAGATGACATCATCCTTACTTACCTTGTCAAATGTACCCACTGGTATACAGACTACTTGTGTCTTTGATAGGCTAAGTTCTCTACTGATGTCATAAAGTTTTTCAATCATCTTAAACAAATAAATAAAAAATAATTTTACATTGGACATGAATCAAGCAGTCAATAAGTACAATCGAGTGGATAACACTTCCTGACAATATCATTTCATTAAGAGGGAGGTCCATAAAACAAGTTTGACACATCCACTTTTTATTGAAATGCCTGTACCTAGCAAGGAAAGGAAAGAGAACAGCAGTATATTAATGTGTTATAACTATCGATTTCACCTCTGTTTCAACGATTATGGAATAGTTCTGACAAAGTGGTAGATTTGTTTCTCATTTTATTATTGCTACATATATTTGATAGCATGTACAGTATATTTATATAAGTATCCAATAGAATTCATTTCTGTGTTGCATAGTATGCTTTTAAGGCAAGCTGAATGTTGATTTGTCTTATATATATATCAACTTTTACCTTTCCATGTGTATATTTTTGTATTTGATATGCTATCAATAGGAGAAGATCTCATAAATTGGTGAAACTTGTGTCTGATATGTTTTTACCATATGAGCAAATAAAATAGCTATAAATTAAAAAAATCTTTTTACCTTCTCAAACTCGTGCAAATGCATGCATCAGCTGTTGTCAAATTATCATGAAAGAAACTTCAGTCGAAGTTATTAGACCGTCCAGGAAGGCTCTCGGTTTCATTCGGACTTCTCGTGTCGCCTTCTTGTATTCATTTATACCATATATTGTTTACAACATGTCATATTGGCCACTCCCCCACAAAGCTATATATTCACACAGTAATATAAATCTTATAACTGAAGTCTCACGTATGATAAATCATCACTATATTGACATATTGAAAGCAATATCTAAATACTTAGCATATTGGTAATTTGAAGGAATAGCCATGTCTTGCCACAAACCACTAGAATAATGCCATCCTAATGTCAGTCTGTTACAATACATACCACTTATTTTTTCAATGATGTTCATGGTAGGCCAACTACAATGCCATTATACAAAGACCAAGTGATTTCCCACCTTACAAATGTCATGCAATAACACGATTCAAATAATTTAAATCGTAGCATTGCTTTTTAACTGATTTTAACCAAAACCACACAGAAAAATCTAAAATGAAAAGAGACCCCCCCCCCCCCAATTAAAAAAATCCAGATGAACCCAGTTGCTCGCGAAGGGTAGGCATTTCCTGCATCTTATAAGACATGTGTAATGTGACTCATATATTCAATACGTGTTGGATACCACTGTACGTAATTAAAAATATAAATGGTTCTATACAAATAAAACTGATCAATGGCTAGTGGCCATTTTATATGCTCTATGTTATAAGTCAGTACAGTACCCACCAGCGTTTCCTCTTTCTTGTCAGGAGTATTGAGATCTGGCAGATTTGTATTGCCTATTATACACTTAGATGGCGTCAAATTCCCGTCTGATATTAAAACAATTCGAGGATGAAATCTTGAGCCGCCAACGTATTTCCCTCCTGCTTGTCTTCCTCCAATCATTGAAATTTTGCCTAATAGAAAATATTTTAATCATAAACAGTACAGCAATTGCTTTTGTTAACAACATTAAAAAAATACATTTCAGTAAATTATTGCTCCTTTCGAAATGAAATAATATAAAGCATATTATAAACGCCCCTGCAAAATAAACCATCATTGGAATTTAATTACTAAATAATACATGTAAGATGTGTTCTGGATTGTAATATCGCATTAAAATAATTATTTTATTCACTATTACAATATTCATATGAAATTAAATCTACATAGATTCAAATTAAGCTATCATGTTACAACTGTCCTGTTAAATCGATGTTTTATTCAATTTGAATTTTCAACCAGCTTTTTCACGTTACAAGGCTCATGTGAAATCAATGTCTTACCAACTAAATGATTCATGTTACAATATCCACATGAAGTCTATGTACATTCCACTAGAACTTTGATGCTATAAGGATACAGTGACTATTAAGCAATATCTGGATACAAACTCCTGACTCGAGCATAAGGTATGAGTTGTGAAATATAAACCCCATCAGGTACGCTCAAAGTCAAAAGATTGGAAAGTCAGATATTTAGAGACTTCCAAAGAGTAAGAAAACCAAATGGCCTAAATTAACCAAGGTCACATATTTGAATAAATAATTACATTATTTATGGATTGTAAATTTCAGTAATCAGTATATCTAATAAGCCATGCAGTTCCGAATCCCTGACTAGTGGACGGACTAATAGTACAGACTTATCATTATTACAACAGTACCTCTGGCATCTATGACCGATTTACAAAGTTGTAATCCAGCAATCAATGGAGATCGTCCCCCTGGCTCTGGCAAGCTCTCTGAAAGTAGTTAATATAAACACTATTGACCAATTACATGTACTTATTATTATGTCGATGCATGTAAAATTAAAACTAAAAACACTCGTTTGTTTTATAGACAAGAATGTTTTATTTCTAGGTGTCCAAGTTAATAATTAAAACTTTCACGCTACGATATAGCTGAAATAAGTTGGAGTTAAACACCAATCAACTAATCAATCAATCATCTTTGTATCTAAACAAACGTTTTATTTATTTGCAATCAAAATGCTTTGGTGAAAATTGTTATTTGACCAGTGAAAATGTTTTTTCTTTGTCAGTTTCTGGTTACAGATTAAGATCTAGATAGAAATAATTGGGTCCATAAAATTGCTTGTAACATTTCTATTGAAGTCAGACACAACATATTTTAATGTTGTAGCATTTCTCTATTACAATCAAGATACATACCTAGATGTCTTAACACAATGTTATAATCATTGGTCAGGTGGTGTCTTACTTCAGTCTTGTGACCATAGGTTACCATTGCTATATTTTCATTCTGATATAGTTGTTTTCTTGTATCAATTCTTTCTAAAAATAGAGCGAGTGAATATTGGTAAATGCCAAAATGAACAATTTTTCAACCTATACCATGGCAAGAACAAGTAACTTTTTGATGACATGATGACATTGATATCCACTTTGAACTGAGTTAGATTGATATAGTTCTAGCTCACTGAAATAACAGTCCTTAACTAGGTAAAAAGGACAGGATAGTGCAACAGATCTGCATCCTATCAGTGAGATAGACACGGTACCGATCAACATGATGGCATCCGTACAACTCCTAAAATGAACAATTCCCTTCCACTTTTATGAAGCGCTGTGTAAGCATTTTTTTCTACCAAGACAATCAAGTTAGGATGCCCCTACCTTAGACTCTATTAAATTTATGGAATGACCTTCAATTCCAATAAAAGTTTGTTGCTTATTGAAAGTTTGGAAGAAGTATCTGATGACACTCACTGTTTACAAAATCCACAGCAGCATTTTTAAGTTCCTTGTATCCACTGTCTGTCATACTTCCTGAGATATCCAACAAAAGGATGGTATCGGGTGCACAGACATGTGGTAGCTGCGTCAATGCAAGTTCTTTACCTATAAATGTAAACAGGAAAAATTATTAAAGCTTTCGCTTAGATGAAGAAGAATAGTTAAATAAGGTATGAAAAATCTAGAGAAGTTAAAAAAAATAGAATCCATGCAAAATATGTTGCAATCGTTATGATTTTGTTGACGATATATTGGTTATTCTTCTGCTATCAGTGTATTAAGATATTTCCCCAATTGTAAAGCTAAAAATTTAGCAAGGGTTCTAAAATTAGAAAATTTAACTCTCGAGAGTGGAGAAATATTGTAGTCCACTGTTAGCAAAAAGAGAATCTACTTTTATAATATTTTAAATCATTAATGACTGTCGAACGGAAATTGGAGGGAATTTTATCACCATGAGGATTAACAACTATTTAAACATACTATGGAAGGGAGAAATTAAAATGGCAATACACATCCGACTTTCAAGAAACATTTATATGAAAATGTGCATGTGTAGTAATAATTATTATTAACTTCTGCCATATTGCACAATGTACTATTTTAAGATTATATACATTTGCCTCAAATATTGCATGACAATATGTCAGTAAATCGTTATCTCAGCTGCTCAGCTCAAGAAAAGGCTATGTTGCTCCTAGGTTGAAGCCATCGTTGCAAAAATTATATGGTTGTCATCACAATCTGGTTGACCATTACGAAATATCCATATCTCAAATGACAATGTATCTTTTACTTTTTATGTAGATGTTTCTTTCCTCTATCACTGCTTAGATTTTTACCTGACTTGAGTGTGTATAAGAGTAACTCTGTGGGTGTCTTATAAGAAACAGGAATTACGTACCCGTCGTGAGCACCTGAGTTCACCACTCGTATTGTGGCGGGTTCCGTGTTGCTCATCTCTTTATTTCTTTTGTGTTGTCCTATTATGTGTTTTTCCGTTCTGAGTTCCGTTTTGTAATGTTCCTTGCGGTTCGTCCTTACCTCCAGTTGTTTGTAGGATAGCTCGTGTCTTATTTACATTATTTGTGTTTGCTTGCATATAGTGGTATCCAACACATATTGTGTTGTGTTTTTGCTTTGTTGTTCTTCGTGTCGTGTGCCCTGTGTTGCCAGTTTCTCTAGATTGTCCATTTTTGATTGTCCATTCAGTATTCTCTAACGTTTATTTGATATATTTACCATTTTCAGCTTCATGCTGACACAAATCTTTCCAGTCTTTGTCTGTCATATTCTTCGTGATAATGTCTGTAAACCCGATATTACTGCACGCTCCTATAACAGATATATATTTACTAAGATGTAAAACTTTAGTTTTTATTATAGAAGGCGTTTCTTATCTTTCTGTATTAATTGTTTAGTCAATGTGAACAAATTAGATATATAACTTTGGGTCCATCTATAATCAGATATACCCAGGAAAGTTACTAAATACAAGTTGGCAACGATTACAATTTTAGATATAAATATGTGAACTAGATTCTCCAAAAAAGATACAATCAACCTCCTGTGGAAGTATTGTTTACCAGGTTTCGAGGAGGAGTTGTCAATTAGCGTCTCGTGTTGAGGCCTTTTGGTTTACTTACTCCCAAAACTTTAAAAATTATTTGGCTTTCCAACCTTTAGACGTTGAGCGTATCTTATGAACGTTATTCCAGAAACGCGTTGTGCGAACGATATTTGATATCTACGTTTTTATGACAGAAATGCCACGCTCCCTGGATATAAAAAAAAACGACTTGTAGCATACATTCCACTTCTACTGAAGACTATCAAGAAACACATCTGTAGTTTCACCTCTACTATTCATTGTTTATCTTAACACGAGTATAACTGACAGACAGTGCACTTTACGTTAAATAACAACAAATCAACATAAGGGGGGGGGGGGGGGAGGAATTGGTAAGATGTGTCATTTCATATAAATAGAAATCATTTTAAATGATTCATTATCCATTCTTGATATTTAAGTAAACCCACATTTCCGCTCGTTGATTATTGATCTTAAATACACAAATTGGGCTATTATTTGCAAAGGACCCCAATTGAAAATAAAATGCCCCCCCCCCCCCAAAGAAAAGAAAAAAAGACAGTAGTCCACAAATCACTACACAGAAAACCAAACTTTGAGCAATATAAACCTCACTGAAAACCAAAAGTAAATTAAGTCTGCCAGAATGGTAGCCAGTTTCAGCTACACTAGTGAGACCCGTCCAGTTACCAATGATAGCAAATAAGTAGTGATATCCATTATAAGTCTTGAGCGGTGAGCAGCAGACAGGGTATATGTGTTAAGGGTATCAATTTTGGCCTCTGTTTCCGGAAATTTTCTATTATGTTTTGGTATATATATAAAAGTAAAATGCACAATATAATTTGGTTAAACAATAATCCACAAAGTAATTAAACATTTCTTATTCATCTAAAAATAAAACTTAAAATTGAATTATTAAATGATATTAATAATTTAATGATAATTGTCAACCAATAATCACCCATGAGTGATTATTGGTTGACAATTATCATTAAATTAAGTGACATCAACATTTCATTTAATAATTCCATTTACGGCTTCTTGTTACTGGTATGGTATCTTTAAAATGTTCTTTTAAACAAATATATGTTATACTGACCTTTGTTGAAGTTTATTTCATCAGAACTGTATGCTGGAATACGAATACTTCTAATATCGTTGTCTTCGCTTTCATATAAAAAATAAACAAAAATTGAGATTATCTTTTTTATTTTTTAAGATTCAATTGTTAGTTCTCTTTCTTTTTGCTATAGTAGTATCTGTCCTTCTTTGATTAACAGCTTATGATTACCCTTTGACATCTTCACACTTTTCTTTCATCCCTATTCCGTATATAGTTTTTGTGACTGTATATACAAACGTAGTGTCACCTTATATACTAATTAAGATTGCTATTTATTTTGAAAATTTACTACTTGAAATATCATAACACAGTTAAAAGATAAGGTGTGCTGTTGTAATCAACAAATCAACTGGAACTGACAAGATTGGACCTAAGAAGCTTGAAATATATGGATTCAATAAAAAAGCTTTAGCTCTTTTTAATTCTTATATGATAAATAGAACACAACAAGTACAAATCGGAAATGCTCTTTCTGATAAGTGTCCAGTAAAATATGGAATACCTCAAGTCTCAATACTAGGACCATAATTGTTTATTTTACATATAAATGACCTGCCTTTAAGTATTTCAAATTGCAACACTGATATGTATGCTGATGATTCTACAATACACATTTCTGGGAAACATATTTCAGACGTACAAACTAAAGTCCAAGAAGACTTAAATAGAATTGAATTATGGTGCAAGGATAATAATATGCTTATAAATTGTAATAAAACTAAATGTATGACAGTTGGAACAAAGTAAAAACTTGCATTTCAAAATGAAGAACTATTTTTGACTATTAATTCTGAACAATTACAACATTCCACTTGTGAAAAATTACTTGGAATCAATATTGACTCAAATTTAAATTGGAAAAATCAAATTGATCAAATCTGTTCTAAAATATCATTAACAATCTACCTTCTTTCAAAAATTAAGAAATATTTAAATCTTGAATCAAGGCAACTTTTTTATTCAGGTTATATTTTGCCTTTAATTGATTATTGCTGTGTTGTTTGGGGAAATTGTTCAAATGAGGGACTAAATCGCATTCTTAAATTGCAAAAAACAACAGCAAGATTGATATTAGATCAAGATCCCGTAGCACCATGACTGAACCTCTATTTAAACAACTTGGATGGATGAGTATTGAACAAAGAATCAAATACCATAAATATCTTCTTGTTTCAAAATGTCTAAAGAATGAAGCACCTGTATATTTAAAAAATAAAATCCAATACTTGTCTGATAAAAATCCTTACTCTCTCCGAAGTGAAAAATTACAAATCCCAAAGGCAAAAACTGAACTTTTTAAGAAAACTTTTACATACTCTGGACCAAAGCTATGGAATGAACTTCCGTTTTCGATACGACAAGCTTCCTCTCATAATGCATGTAAAATAAAAGTTAAAAGTCTCATTTTAAATGATGATGTACCTTAAATTACCATTAAATATTGACTAAATCTGTTTGTGTATACTTATTACAATGTATTGCTTCTGGTGTATAACTTTTATATAGTGTACTTTACAATGTATGTCAATGAGGGCCTCAGGGAAGATTAGTTATTAGCTAACTGTGTAACCCTCTATGAATAAAGAATTTATTATTATTATTATTATTATTATAAATATATTTCGGATGAAATTTGTAGAGTAAATATTTATACTCATTAAGAAATCACCACCACGATATAACTGAAATATTGTTGGAAGTGGCATTAAACACCATAATCATAACCATTAAGAAATCTGTCCATTAAAGACGGTATATACTAATTTACATATTTACCTGTTTTCTGAACTCCCCATTTTCTGTCCAGGTGAGACAAGCAACTGGAGATTCCCTTCGGAATCCGTAGTAACACGTCTTTCTTCAACATGTTTAATGTTACCGTGAAGGGTTTTTATTGTTATTTTCGGTAACAGATATGATTTATTAAACTGTCGTTTGAAATAGTGACTCTGTGCATGACTTCTAAACGATGGCTGTGAAATACTTGGTGTTGGATCAATGGCCTCAGTATCTGACACCTCAGTCAAATTTTCATCAGTCGTGGGCACTTGTTCTGGTATTTTCATTCCATCACCAATTGTCTGGTTAACCTTTGATACACATTTAACATGCTCACTTTTTATTTTAGGATTATTGTCTTGAATGACATTCCCCAAGTCTTCAGATTTACCATGCATCAAACCTGTTCTTGAATCATCACTTAAATCGTTGCTTTGTAATTGATAATTCGATCCTGTTGAGCATTTTTCTGAACTGGTCATTGTATCGTCTTCGGCCACAGATTTGTCGTGTTTTTCACTCATTTCTTGTCGATGCTCAAACATAGACATATCTTTTATCAAGTAGATTTGATCATGACAGATATCCCTCTTGTCTACTGGAAACAATGGTACAGCACTGTTATCTGTTAAAATATAAATGCCCAATATAAATCTAAAGAAACAGCTCCAGCTTGCAGTTTGTACTCAACTATTTTCAACATCACCATCTTCTGACTACTAACCTATTAAGTCAAGGACCTTTTAAAAATCGTCTCATCGGAAAATAGCAACATCTTGATGAAAAGTATTCTATCACGTCTGTACAGATGACAGAAGATGGTATTGGCAATTAAAATTTGGTTCAAAGTTCACCGTTCACCGGTTTTGTAACAAGAGTAACACGACGTGTGTCACATGTGGAGCAAGAATTGCTACCCTTCCGGAGCACATGAGTTCATCCCTGGCAACAATACAAGTCAGTGTATATTACGTAAATAATATATATTGTTTGTTTGATGGTGATTAACGCCAATTTCAACAATATTTCAGTTATATCGTAGCTGTCAGTTTTATGGGTGGAGGAAACTGGAGTACCCGGAAAAAACAACCGACCTGTCACTTACAAACCTTATCACATAATGTTGTACACCTCGCCCTGATCGAGATTCAAACTCACAACATCAGTTGCTATAGTCATTGACTGCGGTTCTACAATCGGAGAACAATTCATTAGTATTTGTGACAAACTTAATGCCAAAAGGTTAAAAATCAGAAAAAAACGTAACATCACTTAGGATAAAAATGCAAATTGTGTAAAACAAAATCAGTTCATTCCATTTTGCTATCAAATTTAAATAGTTAAGAAATTAGCTTTATTTGTCGTTTCATGTTTAACATTCACACAAATTTTACTTTTGACTTTCTTTATTTGATAACCTTTAATAAAGATATATATCATGTATTAATATTAGCATCTGTTGTGTTCATATTATTATATCTCTGTTGTAGGTTATACTTACATCTGCTGTGTTCATATTATTATATCTCTGTTGTAGGTTTTACTTACATCAGCTGTGTTCATATTATTATATCTCTGTTGTAGGTTATACTTACATCAGCTGTGTTCATATTATTATATCTCTGTTGTAGGTTATACTTACATCTGTTGTGTTCATATTATTATATCTCTGTTGTAGGTTATACTTACATCTGTTGTGTTCATATTATTATATATCTTTTGTAGGTTATACTTACAACTGCTGTGGTCATATTATTATATCTCTGTTGTAGGTTATACTTACAACTGCTGTGTTCATATTATTATATCTCTGTTGTAGGTTATACTTACAACTGCTGTGTTCATATTATTATATCTCTGTTGTAGGTTTTACTTACAACTGCTGTGTTCATATTATTTTATCGCTGTTGTAGGTTATACTTACATCTGCTGTTTCCATATTATTCTATCTCTGTTGTAGGTTATACTTACATCAGCTGTGTTCATATTATTTTATCGCTGTTGTAGGTTATACTTACATCAACGGTGTTCATATTATTATATCTCTGTTGTAGGTTATACTTACATCTGCTGTGGTCATATTATTCTATCTCTGTTGTAGGTTATACTTACATCAGCTGTGTTCCTATTATTATATCTCTGTTGTAGGTTATACTTACAACTGCTGTGTTCATATTATTATATCTCTGTTGTAGGTTATACTTACAACGGCTGTGTTCATATTATTATATCTCTGTTGTAGGTTATACATACATCAGCGGTGTTCATATTATTATATCTCTGTTGTAGGTTATACTTACATCAGTTGTGTTCATATTATTATATCTCTGTTGTAGGTTATACATACATCAGCTGTGTTCATATTATTATATCTCTGTTGTAGGTTATACATACATCAGCTGTGTTCATATTATTATATCTCTGTTGTAGGTTATACTTACATCAGCTGTGTTCATATTATTCTATCTCTGTTGTAGGTTATACTTACATCTGCTGTGGTCATATTATTATATCTCTGCTGTAGGTTATACTTACATCAGCTGTGTTCCTATAATTATATCTCTGTTGTAGGTTATACTTACATCTGCTGTGGTCATATTATTCTATCTCTGTTGTAGGTTATACTTACATCAGCTGTGTTCCTATTATTATATCTCTGTTGTAGGTTATACTTACAACTGCTGTGTTCATATTATTATATCTCTGTTGTAGGTTATACTTACAACTGCTGTATTCATATTATTATATCTCTGTTGTAGGTCATACATACATCAGCGGTGTTCATATTATTATATCTTTGTTGTAGGTTATACTTACATCAGCTGTGTTCATATTATTATATCTCTGTTGTAGGTTATACATACATCAGCTGTGTTCATATTATTATATTTCTGTTGTATGTTATACATACATCAGCTGTGTTCATATTATTATATCTCTGTTGTTCGTAGGTTATACTTACATCAGCTGTGTTCATATTATTCTATCTCTGTTGTAGGTTATACTTACATCTGCTGTGGTCATATTATTCTATCTCTGTTGTAGGTTATACTTACATCTGATGTGTTCATATTATAATATATCTCTGTTGTAGGTTATACTTACATCTGATGTGTTCATATTATTATATCTCTGTTGTAGGTTATACTTACATCTGATGTGTTCATATTATTACATGTATATCTCTGTTGTAGGTTATACTTACATCAGCTGTGTTCATATTATTCTATCTCTGTTGTAGGTTATACTTACATCTGCTGTGGTCATATTATTATATCTCTGTTGTAGGTTATTCTTACATCTGCTGTGTTCATATTACTATATATCTCTGTTGTAGGTTATACTTACATCAGCTTCGTTCATATTATTCTTACATCTGCTGTGTTCATATTATTATATCTCTGTTGTAGGTTATACTTACATCAACTGTGTTCATATTATTATATCTCTGTTGTAGGTTATACTTACATCAGCTGTGTTCATATTATTATATCTCTGTTGTAGGTTATACTTACATCTGCTGTGTTCATATTATTATATCTCTGTTGTAGGTTTTACTTACATCAGCTGTGTTCATATTATTATATCTCTGTTGTAGGTTATACTTACATCAGCTGTGTTCATATTATTATATCTCTGTTGTAGGTTATACTTACATCTGTTGTGTTCATATTATTATATCTCTGTTGTAGGTTATACTTACATCTGTTGTGTTCATATTATTATATATCTTTTGTAGGTTATACTTACAACTGCTGTGGTCATATTATTATATCTCTGTTGTAGGTTATACTTACAACTGCTGTGTTCATATTATTATATCTCTGTTGTAGGTTATACTTACAACTGCTGTGTTCATATTATTATATCTCTGTTGTAGGTTATACTTACAACTGCTGTGTTCATATTATTTTATCGCTGTTGTAGGTTATACTTACATCTGCTGTTTCCATATTATTCTATCTCTGTTGTAGGTTATACTTACATCAGCTGTGTTCATATTATTTTATCGCTGTTGTAGGTTATACTTACATCAACGGTGTTCATATTATTATATCTCTGTTGTAGGTTATACTTACATCTGCTGTGGTCATATTATTCTATCTCTGTTGTAGGTTATACTTACATCAGCTGTGTTCCTATTATTATATCTCTGTTGTAGGTTATACTTACAACTGCTGTGTTCATATTATTATATCTCTGTTGTAGGTTATACTTACAACGCTGTGTTCATATTATTATATCTCTGTTGTAGGTTATACATACATCAGCGGTGTTCATATTATTATATCTCTGTTGTAGGTTATACTTACATCAGTTGTGTTCATATTATTATATCTCTGTTGTAGGTTATACATACATCAGCTGTGTTCATATTATTATATCTCTGTTGTAGGTTATACATACATCAGCTGTGTTCATATTATTATATCTCTGTTGTAGGTTATACTTACATCAGCTGTGTTCATATTATTCTATCTCTGTTGTAGGTTATACTTACATCTGCTGTGGTCATATTATTATATCTCTGCTGTAGGTTATACTTACATCAGCTGTGTTCCTATAATTATATCTCTGTTGTAGGTTATACTTACATCTGCTGTGGTCATATTATTCTATCTCTGTTGTAGGTTATACTTACATCAGCTGTGTTCCTATTATTATATCTCTGTTGTAGGTTATACTTACAACTGCTGTGTTCATATTATTATATCTCTGTTGTAGGTTATACTTACAACTGCTGTATTCATATTATTATATCTCTGTTGTAGGTCATACATACATCAGCGGTGTTCATATTATTATATCTTTGTTGTAGGTTATACTTACATCAGCTGTGTTCATATTATTATATCTCTGTTGTAGGTTATACATACATCAGCTGTGTTCATATTATTATATCTCTGTTGTTCGTAGGTTATACTTACATCAGCTGTGTTCATATTATTCTATCTCTGTTGTAGGTTATACTTACATCTGCTGTGGTCATATTATTCTATCTCTGTTGTAGGTTATACTTACATCAGCTGTGTTCCTATAATTATATCTCTGTTGTAGGTTATACTTACATCTGCTGTGGTCATATTATTCTATCTCTGTTGTAGGTTATACTTACATCAGCTGTGTTCATATTATTCTATCTCTGTTGTAGGTTATACTTACATCTGATGTGTTCATATTATAATATATCTCTGTTGTAGGTTATACTTACATCTGATGTGTTCATATTATTATATCTCTGTTGTAGGTTATACTTACATCAGCTGTGTTCATATTATTATATCTCTGTTGTAGGTTATACTTACATCAGCTGTGTTCATATTATTATATCTCTGTTGTAGGTTATACTTACATCTGTTGTGTTCATATTATTATATCTCTGTTGTAGGTTATACTTACATCTGTTGTGTTCATATTATTATATATCTTTTGTAGGTTATACTTACAACTGCTGTGGTCATATTATTATATCTCTGTTGTAGGTTATACTTACAACTGCTGTGTTCATATTATTATATCTCTGTTGTAGGTTATACTTACAACTGCTGTGTTCATATTATTATATCTCTGTTGTAGGTTATACTTACAACTGCTGTGTTCATATTATTTTATCGCTGTTGTAGGTTATACTTACATCTGCTGTTTCCATATTATTCTATCTCTGTTGTAGGTTATACTTACATCAGCTGTGTTCATATTATTTTATCGCTGTTGTAGGTTATACTTACATCAACGGTGTTCATATTATTATATCTCTGTTGTAGGTTATACTTACATCTGCTGTGGTCATATTATTCTATCTCTGTTGTAGGTTATACTTACATCAGCTGTGTTCCTATTATTATATCTCTGTTGTAGGTTATACTTACAACTGCTGTGTTCATATTATTATATCTCTGTTGTAGGTTATACTTACAACGGCTGTGTTCATATTATTATATCTCTGTTGTAGGTTATACATACATCAGCGGTGTTCATATTATTATATCTCTGTTGTAGGTTATACTTACATCAGTTGTGTTCATATTATTATATCTCTGTTGTAGGTTATACATACATCAGCTGTGTTCATATTATTATATCTCTGTTGTAGGTTATACATACATCAGCTGTGTTCATATTATTATATCTCTGTTGTAGGTTATACTTACATCAGCTGTGTTCATATTATTCTATCTCTGTTGTAGGTTATACTTACATCTGCTGTGGTCATATTATTATATCTCTGCTGTAGGTTATACTTACATCAGCTGTGTTCCTATAATTATATCTCTGTTGTAGGTTATACTTACATCTGCTGTGGTCATATTATTCTATCTCTGTTGTAGGTTATACTTACATCAGCTGTGTTCCTATTATTATATCTCTGTTGTAGGTTATACTTACAACTGCTGTGTTCATATTATTATATCTCTGTTGTAGGTTATACTTACAACTGCTGTATTCATATTATTATATCTCTGTTGTAGGTCATACATACATCAGCGGTGTTCATATTATTATATCTTTGTTGTAGGTTATACTTACATCAGCTGTGTTCATATTATTATATCTCTGTTGTAGGTTATACATACATCAGCTGTGTTCATATTATTATATCTCTGTTGTTCGTAGGTTATACTTACATCAGCTGTGTTCATATTATTCTATCTCTGTTGTAGGTTATACTTACATCTGCTGTGGTCATATTATTCTATCTCTGTTGTAGGTTATACTTACATCAGCTGTGTTCCTATAATTATATCTCTGTTGTAGGTTATACTTACATCTGCTGTGGTCATATTATTCTATCTCTGTTGTAGGTTATACTTACATCAGCTGTGTTCATATTATTCTATCTGTGTTGTAGGTTATACTTACATCTGATGTGTTCATATTATAATATATCTCTGTTGTAGGTTATACTTACATCTGATGTGTTCATATTATTATATCTCTGTTGTAGGTTATACTTACATCTGATGTGTTCATATTATTACATGTATATCTCTGTTGTAGGTTATACTTACATCAGCTGTGTTCATATTATTCTATCTCTGTTGTAGGTTATACTTACATCTGCTGTGGTCATATTATTATACCTCTGTTGTAGGTTATTCTTACATCTGCTGTGTTCATATTACTATATATCTCTGTTGTAGGTTATACTTACATCAGCTTCGTTCATATTATTCTTACATCTGCTGTGTTCATATTATTATATCTCTGTTGTAGGTTATACTTACATCAACTGTGTTCATATTATTATATCTCTGTTGTAGGTTATACTTACATCAGCTGTGTTCATATTATTATATCTCTGTTGTAGGTTATACTTACATCAGATGTGTTCATATTATTCTATCTCTGTTGTAGGTTATACTTACATCTGTTGTGTTCATATTATTCTATCTCTGTTGTAGGTTATACTTATATCTGCTGTGTCCATATTATTCTATCTCTGTTGTAGGTTATACTTACATCTGATGTGTTCATATTATAATATATCTCTGTTGTAGGTTATACTTACATCTGATGTGTTCATATTATTCTATCTCTGTTGTAGGTTATACTTACATCTGTTGTGTTCATATTATTCTATCTCTGTTGTAGGTTATACTTACATCAACGGTGTTCATATTATTATATCTCTGTTGTAGGTTATACTTATATCTGCTGTGGTCATATTATTCTATCTCTGTTGTAGGTTATACTTACATCAGCTGTGTTCCTATTATTATATCTCTGTTGTAGGTTATACTTACAACTGCTGTGTTCATATTATTATATCTCTGTTGTAGGTTATACTTACAACTGCTGTGTTCATATTATTATATC
This sequence comes from Bathymodiolus brooksi, assembly GCA_963680875.1. Lineage (NCBI taxonomy): Eukaryota > Metazoa > Mollusca > Bivalvia > Mytilida > Modiolidae > Bathymodiolus > Bathymodiolus brooksi. The sequence continues at coordinate 69,493,037 of OY804582.1, forward strand.
TCTGTTGTAGGTTATACATACATCAGCTGTGTTCATATTATTATATCTCTGTTGTAGGTTATACATACATCAGCTGTGATCATATTATTATATCTCTGTTGTTCGTAGGTTATACTTACATCAGCTGTGTTCATATTATTCTATCTCTGTTGTAGGTTATACTTACATCTGCTGTGGTCATATTATTCTATCTCTGTTGTAGGTTATACTTACATCAGCTGTGTTCCCATAATTATATCTCTGTTGTAGGTTATACTTACATCTGCTGTGGTCATATTATTCTATCTCTGTTGTAGGTTATACTTACATCAGCTGTGTTCATATTATTCTATCTCTGTTGTAGGTTATACTTACATCTGATGTGTTCATATTATAATATATCTCTGTTGTAGGTTATACTTACATCTGATGTGTTCATATTATTCTATCTCTGTTGTAGGTTATACTTACATCTGTTGTGTTCATATTATTCTATCTCTGTTGTAGGTTATACTTACATCAGCTGTTTTCATATTATTTTATCGCTGCTGTAGGTTATACTTACATCAGCGGTGTTCACATTATTATATCTCTGTTGTAGGTTATACTTACATCAGCTGTGTTCATATTATTTTATCGCTGTTGTAGGTTATACTTACATCTGTTGTGTTCATATTATTATATCTCTGTTGTAGGTTATACTTACATCTGCTGTGGTCATATTATTCTATCTCTGTTGTAGGTTATACTTACATCAACGGTGTTCATATTATTATATCTCTGTTGTAGGTTATACTTATATCTGCTGTGGTCATATTATTCTATCTCTGTTGTAGGTTATACTTACATCAGCTGTGTTCCTATTATTATATCTCTGTTGTAGGTTATACTTACAACTGCTGTGTTCATATTATTATATCTCTGTTGTAGGTTATACTTACAACTGCTGTGTTCATATTATTATATCTCTGTTGTAGGTTATACATACATCAGCTGTGTTCATATTATTATATCTCTGTTGTAGGTTATACATACATCAGCTGTGATCATATTATTATATCTCTGTTGTTCGTAGGTTATACTTACATCAGCTGTGTTCATATTATTCTATCTCTGTTGTAGGTTATACTTACATCTGCTGTGGTCATATTATTCTATCTCTGTTGTAGGTTATACTTACATCAGCTGTGTTCCCATAATTATATCTCTGTTGTAGGTTATACTTACATCTGCTGTGGTCATATTATTCTATCTCTGTTGTAGGTTATACTTACATCTGATGTGTTCATATTATAATATATCTCTGTTGTAGGTTATACTTACATCTGATGTGTTCATATTATTCTATCTCTGTTGTAGGTTATACTTACATCTGTTGTGTTCATATTATTCTATCTCTGTTGTAGGTTATACTTACATCAGCTGTTTTCATATTATTTTATCGCTGCTGTAGGTTATACTTACATCAGCGGTGTTCACATTATTATATCTCTGTTGTAGGTTATACTTACATCAGCTGTGTTCATATTATTTTATCGCTGTTGTAGGTTATACTTACATCTGTTGTGTTCATATTATTATATCTCTGTTGTAGGTTATACTTACATCTGCTGTGGTCATATTATTCTATCTCTGTTGTAGGTTATACTTACATCAACGGTGTTCATATTATTATATCTCTGTTGTAGGTTATACTTATATCTGCTGTGGTCATATTATTCTATCTCTGTTGTAGGTTATACTTACATCAGCTGTGTTCCTATTATTATATCTCTGTTGTAGGTTATACTTACAACTGCTGTGTTCATATTATTATATCTCTGTTGTAGGTTATACATAAATCAGCTGTGTTCATATTATTATATCTCTGTTGTAGGTTATACTTACATCAGCTGTGTTCATATTATTATATCTCTGTTGTAGGTTATACATACATCAGTTGTGTTCATATTATTATATCTCTGTTGTAGGTTATACATACATCAGCTGTGATCATATTATTATATCTCTGTTGTTCGTAGGTTATACTTACATCAGCTGTGTTCATATTATTCTATCTCTGTTGTAGGTTATACTTACATCTGCTGTGGTCATATTATTCTATCTCTGTTGTAGGTTATACTTACATCAGCTGTGTTCCTATAATTATATCTCTGTTGTAGGTTATACTTACATCTGCTGTGGTCATATTATTCTATCTCTGTTGTAGGTTATACTTACATCAGCTGTGTTCATATTATTCTATCTCTGTTGTAGGTTATACTTACATCTGCTGTGGTCATATTATTATATCTCTGTTGTAGGTTATTCTTACATCTGCTGTGTTCATATTACTATATATCTCTGTTGTAGGTTATACTTACATCAGCTTCGTTCATATTATTCTTACATCTGCTGTGTTCATATTATTATATCTCTGTTGTAGGTTATACTTACATCAACTGTGTTCATATTATTATATCTCTGTTGTAGGTTATACTTACATCAGCTGTGTTCATATTATTATATCTCTGTTGTAGGTTATACTTACATCAGCTGTGTTCATATTATTCTATCTCTGTTGTAGGTTATACTTACATCTGTTGTGTTCATATTATTCTATCTCTGTTGTAGGTTATACTTATATCTGCTGTGTTCATATTATTCTATCTCTGTTGTAGGTTATACTTACATCAGCTGTGTTCATATTATTTTATCGCTGCTGTAGGTTATACTTACATCAGCGGTGTTCATATTATTATATCTCTGTTGTAGGTTATATTTACATCTGCTGTTTTCATATTATTTTATCGCTGCTGTAGGTTATACTTACATCAGCAGTGTTCATATTATTATATCTCTGTTGTAGGTTATACTTACATCAGCTGTGTTCATATTATTATATCTCTGTTGTAGGTTATACTTACATCAGCTGTGTTCATATTATTATATCTCTGTTGTAGGTTATACTTACATCTGTTGTGTTCATATTATTATATCTCTGTTGTAGGTTATACTTACATCTGTTGTGTTCATATTATTATATATCTTTTGTAGGTTATACTTACAACTGCTGTGGTCATATTATTATATCTCTGTTGTAGGTTATACTTACAACTGCTGTGTTCATATTATTATATCTCTGTTGTAGGTTATACTTACAACTGCTGTGTTCATATTATTATATCTCTGTTGTAGGTTATACTTACAACTGCTGTGTTCATATTATTTTATCGCTGTTGTAGGTTATACTTACATCTGCTGTTTCCATATTATTCTATCTCTGTTGTAGGTTATACTTACATCAGCTGTGTTCATATTATTTTATCGCTGTTGTAGGTTATACTTACATCAACGGTGTTCATATTATTATATCTCTGTTGTAGGTTATACTTACATCTGCTGTGGTCATATTATTCTATCTCTGTTGTAGGTTATACTTACATCAGCTGTGTTCCTATTATTATATCTCTGTTGTAGGTTATACTTACAACTGCTGTGTTCATATTATTATATCTCTGTTGTAGGTTATACTTACAACGGCTGTGTTCATATTATTATATCTCTGTTGTAGGTTATACATACATCAGCGGTGTTCATATTATTATATCTCTGTTGTAGGTTATACTTACATCAGTTGTGTTCATATTATTATATCTCTGTTGTAGGTTATACATACATCAGCTGTGTTCATATTATTATATCTCTGTTGTAGGTTATACATACATCAGCTGTGTTCATATTATTATATCTCTGTTGTAGGTTATACTTACATCAGCTGTGTTCATATTATTCTATCTCTGTTGTAGGTTATACTTACATCTGCTGTGGTCATATTATTATATCTCTGCTGTAGGTTATACTTACATCAGCTGTGTTCCTATAATTATATCTCTGTTGTAGGTTATACTTACATCTGCTGTGGTCATATTATTCTATCTCTGTTGTAGGTTATACTTACATCAGCTGTGTTCCTATTATTATATCTCTGTTGTAGGTTATACTTACAACTGCTGTGTTCATATTATTATATCTCTGTTGTAGGTTATACTTACAACTGCTGTATTCATATTATTATATCTCTGTTGTAGGTCATACATACATCAGCGGTGTTCATATTATTATATCTTTGTTGTAGGTTATACTTACATCAGCTGTGTTCATATTATTATATCTCTGTTGTAGGTTATACATACATCAGTTGTGTTCATATTATTATATCTCTGTTGTTCGTAGGTTATACTTACATCAGCTGTGTTCATATTATTCTATCTCTGTTGTAGGTTATACTTACATCTGCTGTGGTCATATTATTCTATCTCTGTTGTAGGTTATACTTACATCAGCTGTGTTCCTATAATTATATCTCTGTTGTAGGTTATACTTACATCTGCTGTGGTCATATTATTCTATCTCTGTTGTAGGTTATACTTACATCAGCTGTGTTCATATTATTCTATCTGTGTTGTAGGTTATACTTACATCTGATGTGTTCATATTATAATATATCTCTGTTGTAGGTTATACTTACATCTGATGTGTTCATATTATTATATCTCTGTTGTAGGTTATACTTACATCTGATGTGTTCATATTATTACATGTATATCTCTGTTGTAGGTTATACTTACATCAGCTGTGTTCATATTATTCTATCTCTGTTGTAGGTTATACTTACATCTGCTGTGGTCATATTATTATACCTCTGTTGTAGGTTATTCTTACATCTGCTGTGTTCATATTACTATATATCTCTGTTGTAGGTTATACTTACATCAGCTTCGTTCATATTATTCTTACATCTGCTGTGTTCATATTATTATATCTCTGTTGTAGGTTATACTTACATCAACTGTGTTCATATTATTATATCTCTGTTGTAGGTTATACTTACATCAGCTGTGTTCATATTATTATATCTCTGTTGTAGGTTATACTTACATCAGATGTGTTCATATTATTCTATCTCTGTTGTAGGTTATACTTACATCTGTTGTGTTCATATTATTCTATCTCTGTTGTAGGTTATACTTATATCTGCTGTGTCCATATTATTCTATCTCTGTTGTAGGTTATACTTACATCTGATGTGTTCATATTATAATATATCTCTGTTGTAGGTTATACTTACATCTGATGTGTTCATATTATTCTATCTCTGTTGTAGGTTATACTTACATCTGTTGTGTTCATATTATTCTATCTCTGTTGTAGGTTATACTTACATCAACGGTGTTCATATTATTATATCTCTGTTGTAGGTTATACTTATATCTGCTGTGGTCATATTATTCTATCTCTGTTGTAGGTTATACTTACATCAGCTGTGTTCCTATTATTATATCTCTGTTGTAGGTTATACTTACAACTGCTGTGTTCATATTATTATATCTCTGTTGTAGGTTATACTTACAACTGCTGTGTTCATATTATTATATCTCTGTTGTAGGTTATACATACATCAGCTGTGTTCATATTATTATATCTCTGTTGTAGGTTATACATACATCAGCTGTGATCATATTATTATATCTCTGTTGTTCGTAGGTTATACTTACATCAGCTGTGTTCATATTATTCTATCTCTGTTGTAGGTTATACTTACATCTGCTGTGGTCATATTATTCTATCTCTGTTGTAGGTTATACTTACATCAGCTGTGTTCCCATAATTATATCTCTGTTGTAGGTTATACTTACATCTGCTGTGGTCATATTATTCTATCTCTGTTGTAGGTTATACTTACATCAGCTGTGTTCATATTATTCTATCTCTGTTGTAGGTTATACTTACATCTGATGTGTTCATATTATAATATATCTCTGTTGTAGGTTATACTTACATCTGATGTGTTCATATTATTCTATCTCTGTTGTAGGTTATACTTACATCTGTTGTGTTCATATTATTCTATCTCTGTTGTAGGTTATACTTACATCAGCTGTTTTCATATTATTTTATCGCTGCTGTAGGTTATACTTACATCAGCGGTGTTCACATTATTATATCTCTGTTGTAGGTTATACTTACATCAGCTGTGTTCATATTATTTTATCGCTGTTGTAGGTTATACTTACATCTGTTGTGTTCATATTATTATATCTCTGTTGTAGGTTATACTTACATCTGCTGTGGTCATATTATTCTATCTCTGTTGTAGGTTATACTTACATCAACGGTGTTCATATTATTATATCTCTGTTGTAGGTTATACTTATATCTGCTGTGGTCATATTATTCTATCTCTGTTGTAGGTTATACTTACATCAGCTGTGTTCCTATTATTATATCTCTGTTGTAGGTTATACTTACAACTGCTGTGTTCATATTATTATATCTCTGTTGTAGGTTATACTTACAACTGCTGTGTTCATATTATTATATCTCTGTTGTAGGTTATACATACATCAGCTGTGTTCATATTATTATATCTCTGTTGTAGGTTATACATACATCAGCTGTGATCATATTATTATATCTCTGTTGTTCGTAGGTTATACTTACATCAGCTGTGTTCATATTATTCTATCTCTGTTGTAGGTTATACTTACATCTGCTGTGGTCATATTATTCTATCTCTGTTGTAGGTTATACTTACATCAGCTGTGTTCCCATAATTATATCTCTGTTGTAGGTTATACTTACATCTGCTGTGGTCATATTATTCTATCTCTGTTGTAGGTTATACTTACATCTGATGTGTTCATATTATAATATATCTCTGTTGTAGGTTATACTTACATCTGATGTGTTCATATTATTCTATCTCTGTTGTAGGTTATACTTAAATCTGTTGTGTTCATATTATTCTATCTCTGTTGTAGGTTATACTTACATCAGCTGTTTTCATATTATTTTATCGCTGCTGTAGGTTATACTTACATCAGCGGTGTTCACATTATTATATCTCTGTTGTAGGTTATACTTACATCAGCTGTGTTCATATTATTTTATCGCTGTTGTAGGTTATACTTACATCTGTTGTGTTCATATTATTATATCTCTGTTGTAGGTTATACTTACATCTGCTGTGGTCATATTATTCTATCTCTGTTGTAGGTTATACTTACATCAACGGTGTTCATATTATTATATCTCTGTTGTAGGTTATACTTATATCTGCTGTGGTCATATTATTCTATCTCTGTTGTAGGTTATACTTACATCAGCTGTGTTCCTATTATTATATCTCTGTTGTAGGTTATACTTACAACTGCTGTGTTCATATTATTATATCTCTGTTGTAGGTTATACATACATCAGCTGTGTTCATATTATTATATCTCTGTTGTAGGTTATACTTACATCAGCTGTGTTCATATTATTATATCTCTGTTGTAGGTTATACATACATCAGTTGTGTTCATATTATTATATCTCTGTTGTAGGTTATACATACATCAGCTGTGATCATATTATTATATCTCTGTTGTTCGTAGGTTATACTTACATCAGCTGTGTTCATATTATTCTATCTCTGTTGTAGGTTATACTTACATCTGCTGTGGTCATATTATTCTATCTCTGTTGTAGGTTATACTTACATCAGCTGTGTTCCTATAATTATATCTCTGTTGTAGGTTATACTTACATCTGCTGTGGTCATATTATTCTATCTCTGTTGTAGGTTATACTTACATCAGCTGTGTTCATATTATTCTATCTCTGTTGTAGGTTATACTTACATCTGCTGTGGTCATATTATTATATCTCTGTTGTAGGTTATTCTTACATCTGCTGTGTTCATATTACTATATATCTCTGTTGTAGGTTATACTTACATCAGCTTCGTTCATATTATTCTTACATCTGCTGTGTTCATATTATTATATCTCTGTTGTAGGTTATACTTACATCAACTGTGTTCATATTATTATATCTCTGTTGTAGGTTATACTTACATCAGCTGTGTTCATATTATTATATCTCTGTTGTAGGTTATACTTACATCAGCTGTGTTCATATTATTCTATCTCTGTTGTAGGTTATACTTACATCTGTTGTGTTCATATTATTCTATCTCTGTTGTAGGTTATACTTATATCTGCTGTGTTCATATTATTCTATCTCTGTTGTAGGTTATACTTACATCAGCTGTGTTCATATTATTTTATCGCTGCTGTAGGTTATACTTACATCAGCGGTGTTCATATTATTATATCTCTGTTGTAGGTTATATTTACATCTGCTGTTTTCATATTATTTTATCGCTGCTGTAGGTTATACTTACATCAGCAGTGTTCATATTATTATATCTCTGTTGTAGGTTATACTTACATCAGCTGTGTTCATATTATTTTATCGCTGTTGTAGGTTATACTTACATCAATGGTGTTCATATTATTATATCTCTGTTGTAGGTTATACTTACATCTGCTGTGGTCATATTATTATATCTCTGTTGTAGGTTATACTTACATCTGCTGTGTTCATATTATTCTATCTCTGTTGTAGGTTATACTTACATCAGCTGTGTTCCTATAATTATATCTCTGTTGTAGGTTATACTTACATCTGCTGTGGTCATATTATTCTATCTCTGTTGTAGGTTATACTTACATCAGCTGTGTTCATATTATTCTATCTCTGTTGTAGGTTATACTTACATCTGATGTGTTCATATTATAATATATCTCTGTTGTAGGTTATACTTACATCTGATGTGTTCATATTATTCTATCTCTGTTGTAGATTATACTTACATCTGTTGTGTTCATATTATTCTATCTCTGTTGTAGGTTATACTTACATTAGCTGTTTTCATATTATTTTATCGCTGCTGTAGGTTATACTTACATCAGCGGTGTTCACATTATTATATCTCTGTTGTAGGTTATACTTACATCAGCTGTGTTCATATTATTTTATCGCTGTTGTAGGTTATACTTACATCTGTTGTGTTCATATTATTATATCTCTGTTGTAGGTTATACTTACATCTGCTGTGGTCATATTATTCTATCTCTGTTGTAGGTTATACTTACATCAACGGTGTTCATATTATTATATCTCTGTTGCAGGTTATACTTATATCTGCTGTGGTCATATTATTCTATCTCTGTTGTAGGTTATACTTACATCAGCTGTGTTCCTATTATTATATCTCTGTTGTTAGTTATACTTACAACTGCTGTGTTCATATTATTATATCTCTGTTGTAGGTTATACTTACAACTGCTGTGTTCATATTATTATATCTCTGTTGTAGGTTATACATACATCAGCTGTGTTCATATTATTATATCTCTGTTGTAGGTTATACTTACATCAGCTGTGTTCATATTATTATATCTCTGTTGTAGGTTATACATACATCAGTTGTGTTCATATTATTATATCTCTGTTGTAGGTTATACATACATCAGCTGTGATCATATTATTATATCTCTTTTGTTCGTAGGTTATACTTACATCAGCTGTGTTCATATTATTCTATCTCTGTTGTAGGTTATACTTACATCTGCTGTGGTCATATTATTCTATCTCTGTTGTAGGTTATACTTACATCAGCTGTGTTCCTATAATTATATCTCTGTTGTAGGTTATACTTACATCTGCTGTGGTCATATTATTCTATCTCTGTTGTAGGTTATACTTACATCAGCTGTGTTCATATTATTCTATCTCTGTTGTAGGTTATACTTACATCTGATGTGTTCATATTATAATATATCTCTGTTGTAGGTTATACTTACATCTGATGTGTTCATATTATTCTATCTCTGTTGTAGGTTATACTTACATCTGTTGTGTTCATATTATTCTATCTCTGTTGTAGGTTATACTTACATCAGCTGTTTTCATATTATTTTATCGCTGCTGTAGGTTATACTTACATCAGCGGTGTTCACATTATTATATCTCTGTTGTAGGTTATACTTACATCAGCTGTGTTCATATTATTCTATCTCTGTTGTAGGTTATACTTATATCAGCTGTGTTCATATTATTTTATCGCTGTTGTAGGTTATACTTACATCTGTTGTGTTCATATTATTATATCTCTGTTGTAGGTTATACTTACATCTGCTGTGGTCATATTATTCTATCTCTGTTGTAGGTTATACTTACATCAACGGTGTTCATATTATTATATCTCTGTTGTAGGTTATACTTATATCTGCTGTGGTCATATTATTCTATCTCTGTTGTAGGTTATACTTACATCAGCTGTGTTCCTATTATTATATCTCTGTTGTAGGTTATACTTACAACTGCTGTGTTCATATTAATATATCTCTGTTGTAGGTTATACTTACATCAGCTGTGTTCATATTATTCTATCTCTGTTGTAGGTTATACTTACATCTGCTGTGGTCATATTATTCTATCTCTGTTGTAGGTTATACTTACATCAGCTGTGTTCCTATAATTATATCTCTGTTGTAGGTTATACTTACATCTGCTGTGGTCATATTATTCTATCTCTGTTGTAGGTTATACTTACATCAGCTGTGTTCATATTATTCTATCTCTGTTGTAGGTTATACTTACATCTGATGTGTTCATATTATAATATATCTCTGTTGTAGGTTATACTTACATCAGCCGTGTTCATATTATTCTATCTCTGTTGTAGGTTATACTTACATCTGTTGTGTTCATATTATTCTATCTCTGTTGTAGGTTATACTTACATCAGCTGTTTTCATATTATTTTATCGCTGCTGTAGGTTATACTTACATCAGCGGTGTTCATATTATTATATCTCTGTTGTAGGTTATACTTACATCTGCTGTGTTCATATTATTTTATCGTTGCTGTAGGTTATACTTACATCAGCGGTGTTCATATTATTATATCTCTGTTGTAGGTTATACTTACATCAGCTGTGTTCATATTATTTTATCGCTGTTGTAGGTTATACTTACATCTGTTGTGTTCATATTATTCTATCTCTGTTGTAGGTTATACTTACATCAGCTGTGTTCCTATTATTATATCTCTGTTGTAGGTTATACTTACAACTGCTGTGTTCATATTATTATATCTCTGTTGTAGGTTATACTTACAACTGCTGTGTTCATATTATTATATCTCTGTTGTAGGTTATACATACATCAGCTGTGTTCATATTATTATATCTCTGTTGTAGGTTATACTTACATCAGCTGTGTTCATATTATTATATCTCTGTTGTAGGTTATACATACATCAGCTGTTTTCATATTATTATATCTCTGTTGTAGGTTATACTTACATCAGCTGTGTTCATATTATTCTATCTCTGTTGTAGGTTATACTTACATCTGCTGTGGTCATATTATTCTATCTCTGTTGTAGGTTATACTTACATCAGCTGTGTTCCTATAATTATATCTCTGTTGTAGGTTATACTTACATCTGCTGTGGTCATATTATTCTATCTCTGTTGTAGGCTATACTTACATCAGCTGTGTTCATATTATTCTATCTCTGTTGTAGGTTATACTTACATCTGATGTGTTCATATTATTATATCTCTGTTGTAGGTTATACTTACATCAGCTGTGTTCATATTATTCTATCTCTGTTGTAGGTTATACTTACATCTGCTGTGGTCATATTATTATATCTATGTTGTAGGTTATTCTTACATCTGCTGTGTTCATATTACTATATATCTCTGTTGTAGGTTATACTTACATCAGCGGTGTTCATATTATTATATCTCTGTTGTAGGCTATACTTACATCTGCTGTGTTCATATTATTTTATCGCTGCTGTAGGTTATACTTACGTCAGCGGTGTTCATATTATTATATCTCTGTTGTAGGTTATACTTACATCAGCTGTGTTTATATTATTTTATCGCTGTTGTAGGTTATTCTTACATCTGCTGTGTTCATATTACTATATATCTCTGTTGTAGGTTATACTTACATCAGCTGTGTTCATATTATTCTATCTCTGTTGTAGGTTATACTTACATCTGTTGTGTTCATATTATTTTATCGCTGCTGTAGGTTATACTTACATCAGCGGTGTTCATATTATTATATCTCTGTTGTAGGTTATACTTACATCAGCTGTGCTCATATTATTTTATCGCTGTTGTAGGTTATACTTACATCTGCTGTGGTCATATTATTCTATCTCTGTTGGAGGTTATACTAACATCTGCTGTGGTCATATTATTATATCTCTGTTGTAGGTTATACATCCATCAGCTGTGTTCATATTATTATATCTCTGTTGTAGGTTATACTTACATCAGCTGTGTTCCTATTATTATATCTCTGTTGTAGGTTATACTTACATCAGCTGTGTTCATATTATTATATCTCTGTTGTAGGTTATACTTACATCTGATGTGTTCATATTATTATATCTCTGTTGTAGGTTATACTTACAACTGCTGTGTTCATATTATTATATCTCTGTTGTAGGTTATACTTACAACTGCTGTATTCATATTATTATATCTCTGTTGTAGGTCATACATACATCAGCGGTGTTCATATTATTATATCTTTGTTGTAGGTTATACTTACATCAGCTGTGTTCATATTATTATATCTCTGTTGTAGGTTATACATACATCAGCTGTGTTCATATTATTATATCTCTGTTGTTCGTAGGTTATACTTACATCAGCTGTGTTCATATTATTCTATTTCTGTTGTAGGTTATACTTACATCTGCTGTGGTCATATTATTCTATCTCTGTTGTAGGTTATACTTACATCAGCTGTGTTCCTATAATTATATCTCTGTTGTAGGTTATACTTACATCTGCTGTGGTCATATTATTCTATCTCTGTTGTAGGTTATACTTACATCAGCTGTGTTCATATTATTCTATCTGTGTTGTAGGTTATACTTACATCTGATGTGTTCATATTATAATATATCTCTGTTGTAGGTTATACTTACATCTGATGTGTTCATATTATTATATCTCTGTTGTAGGTTATACTTACATCTGATGTGTTCATATTATTACATGTATATCTCTGTTGTAGGTTATACTTACATCAGCTGTGTTCATATTATTCTATCTCTGTTGTAGGTTATACTTACATCTGCTGTGGTCATATTATTATACCTCTGTTGTAGGTTATTCTTACATCTGCTGTGTTCATATTACTATATATCTCTGTTGTAGGTTATACTTACATCAGCTTCGTTCATATTATTCTTACATCTGCTGTGTTCATATTATTATATCTCTGTTGTAGGTTATACTTACATCAACTGTGTTCATATTATTATATCTCTGTTGTAGGTTATACTTACATCAGCTGTGTTCATATTATTATATCTCTGTTGTAGGTTATACTTACATCAGCTGTGTTCATATTATTTTATCGCTGTTGTAGGTTATACTTACATCTGTTGTGTTCATATTATTATATCTCTGTTGTAGGTTATACTTACATCTGCTGTGGTCATATTATTCTATCTCTGTTGTAGGTTATACTTACATCAACGGTGTTCATATTATTATATCTCTGTTGCAGGTTATACTTATATCTGCTGTGGTCATATTATTCTATCTCTGTTGTAGGTTATACTTACATCAGCTGTGTTCCTATTATTATATCTCTGTTGTTAGTTATACTTACAACTGCTGTGTTCATATTATTATATCTCTGTTGTAGGTTATACTTACAACTGCTGTGTTCATATTATTATATCTCTGTTGTAGGTTATACATACATCAGCTGTGTTCATATTATTATATCTCTGTTGTAGGTTATACTTACATCAGCTGTGTTCATATTATTATATCTCTGTTGTAGGTTATACATACATCAGTTGTGTTCATATTATTATATCTCTGTTGTAGGTTATACATACATCAGCTGTGATCATATTATTATATCTCTTTTGTTCGTAGGTTATACTTACATCAGCTGTGTTCATATTATTCTATCTCTGTTGTAGGTTATACTTACATCTGCTGTGGTCATATTATTCTATCTCTGTTGTAGGTTATACTTACATCAGCTGTGTTCCTATAATTATATCTCTGTTGTAGGTTATACTTACATCTGCTGTGGTCATATTATTCTATCTCTGTTGTAGGTTATACTTACATCAGCTGTGTTCATATTATTCTATCTCTGTTGTAGGTTATACTTACATCTGATGTGTTCATATTATAATATATCTCTGTTGTAGGTTATACTTACATCTGATGTGTTCATATTATTCTATCTCTGTTGTAGGTTATACTTACATCTGTTGTGTTCATATTATTCTATCTCTGTTGTAGGTTATACTTACATCAGCTGTTTTCATATTATTTTATCGCTGCTGTAGGTTATACTTACATCAGCGGTGTTCACATTATTATATCTCTGTTGTAGGTTATACTTACATCAGCTGTGTTCATATTATTCTATCTCTGTTGTAGGTTATACTTATATCAGCTGTGTTCATATTATTTTATCGCTGTTGTAGGTTATACTTACATCTGTTGTGTTCATATTATTATATCTCTGTTGTAGGTTATACTTACATCTGCTGTGGTCATATTATTCTATCTCTGTTGTAGGTTATACTTACATCAACGGTGTTCATATTATTATATCTCTGTTGTAGGTTATACTTATATCTGCTGTGGTCATATTATTCTATCTCTGTTGTAGGTTATACTTACATCAGCTGTGTTCCTATTATTATATCTCTGTTGTAGGTTATACTTACAACTGCTGTGTTCATATTAATATATCTCTGTTGTAGGTTATACTTACATCAGCTGTGTTCATATTATTCTATCTCTGTTGTAGGTTATACTTACATCTGCTGTGGTCATATTATTCTATCTCTGTTGTAGGTTATACTTACATCAGCTGTGTTCCTATAATTATATCTCTGTTGTAGGTTATACTTACATCTGCTGTGGTCATATTATTCTATCTCTGTTGTAGGTTATACTTACATCAGCTGTGTTCATATTATTCTATCTCTGTTGTAGGTTATACTTACATCTGATGTGTTCATATTATAATATATCTCTGTTGTAGGTTATACTTACATCAGCCGTGTTCATATTATTCTATCTCTGTTGTAGGTTATACTTACATCTGTTGTGTTCATATTATTCTATCTCTGTTGTAGGTTATACTTACATCAGCTGTTTTCATATTATTTTATCGCTGCTGTAGGTTATACTTACATCAGCGGTGTTCATATTATTATATCTCTGTTGTAGGTTATACTTACATCTGCTGTGTTCATATTATTTTATCGTTGCTGTAGGTTATACTTACATCAGCGGTGTTCATATTATTATATCTCTGTTGTAGGTTATACTTACATCAGCTGTGTTCATATTATTTTATCGCTGTTGTAGGTTATACTTACATCTGTTGTGTTCATATTATTCTATCTCTGTTGTAGGTTATACTTACATCAGCTGTGTTCCTATTATTATATCTCTGTTGTAGGTTATACTTACAACTGCTGTGTTCATATTATTATATCTCTGTTGTAGGTTATACTTACAACTGCTGTGTTCATATTATTATATCTCTGTTGTAGGTTATACATACATCAGCTGTGTTCATATTATTATATCTCTGTTGTAGGTTATACTTACATCAGCTGTGTTCATATTATTATATCTCTGTTGTAGGTTATACATACATCAGCTGTTTTCATATTATTATATCTCTGTTGTAGGTTATACTTACATCAGCTGTGTTCATATTATTCTATCTCTGTTGTAGGTTATACTTACATCTGCTGTGGTCATATTATTCTATCTCTGTTGTAGGTTATACTTACATCAGCTGTGTTCCTATAATTATATCTCTGTTGTAGGTTATACTTACATCTGCTGTGGTCATATTATTCTATCTCTGTTGTAGGCTATACTTACATCAGCTGTGTTCATATTATTCTATCTCTGTTGTAGGTTATACTTACATCTGATGTGTTCATATTATTATATCTCTGTTGTAGGTTATACTTACATCAGCTGTGTTCATATTATTCTATCTCTGTTGTAGGTTATACTTACATCTGCTGTGGTCATATTATTATATCTATGTTGTAGGTTATTCTTACATCTGCTGTGTTCATATTACTATATATCTCTGTTGTAGGTTATACTTACATCAGCGGTGTTCATATTATTATATCTCTGTTGTAGGCTATACTTACATCTGCTGTGTTCATATTATTTTATCGCTGCTGTAGGTTATACTTACGTCAGCGGTGTTCATATTATTATATCTCTGTTGTAGGTTATACTTACATCAGCTGTGTTTATATTATTTTATCGCTGTTGTAGGTTATTCTTACATCTGCTGTGTTCATATTACTATATATCTCTGTTGTAGGTTATACTTACATCAGCTGTGTTCATATTATTCTATCTCTGTTGTAGGTTATACTTACATCTGTTGTGTTCATATTATTTTATCGCTGCTGTAGGTTATACTTACATCAGCGGTGTTCATATTATTATATCTCTGTTGTAGGTTATACTTACATCAGCTGTGCTCATATTATTTTATCGCTGTTGTAGGTTATACTTACATCTGCTGTGGTCATATTATTCTATCTCTGTTGGAGGTTATACTAACATCTGCTGTGGTCATATTATTATATCTCTGTTGTAGGTTATACATCCATCAGCTGTGTTCATATTATTATATCTCTGTTGTAGGTTATACTTACATCAGCTGTGTTCCTATTATTATATCTCTGTTGTAGGTTATACTTACATCAGCTGTGTTCATATTATTATATCTCTGTTGTAGGTTATACTTACATCTGATGTGTTCATATTATTATATCTCTGTTGTAGGTTATACTTACAACTGCTGTGTTCATATTATTATATCTCTGTTGTAGGTTATACTTACAACTGCTGTATTCATATTATTATATCTCTGTTGTAGGTCATACATACATCAGCGGTGTTCATATTATTATATCTTTGTTGTAGGTTATACTTACATCAGCTGTGTTCATATTATTATATCTCTGTTGTAGGTTATACATACATCAGCTGTGTTCATATTATTATATCTCTGTTGTTCGTAGGTTATACTTACATCAGCTGTGTTCATATTATTCTATTTCTGTTGTAGGTTATACTTACATCTGCTGTGGTCATATTATTCTATCTCTGTTGTAGGTTATACTTACATCAGCTGTGTTCCTATAATTATATCTCTGTTGTAGGTTATACTTACATCTGCTGTGGTCATATTATTCTATCTCTGTTGTAGGTTATACTTACATCAGCTGTGTTCATATTATTCTATCTGTGTTGTAGGTTATACTTACATCTGATGTGTTCATATTATAATATATCTCTGTTGTAGGTTATACTTACATCTGATGTGTTCATATTATTATATCTCTGTTGTAGGTTATACTTACATCTGATGTGTTCATATTATTACATGTATATCTCTGTTGTAGGTTATACTTACATCAGCTGTGTTCATATTATTCTATCTCTGTTGTAGGTTATACTTACATCTGCTGTGGTCATATTATTATACCTCTGTTGTAGGTTATTCTTACATCTGCTGTGTTCATATTACTATATATCTCTGTTGTAGGTTATACTTACATCAGCTTCGTTCATATTATTCTTACATCTGCTGTGTTCATATTATTATATCTCTGTTGTAGGTTATACTTACATCAACTGTGTTCATATTATTATATCTCTGTTGTAGGTTATACTTACATCAGCTGTGTTCATATTATTATATCTCTGTTGTAGGTTATACTTACATCAGATGTGTTCATATTATTCTATCTCTGTTGTAGGTTATACTTACATCTGTTGTGTTCATATTATTCTATCTCTGTTGTAGGTTATACTTATATCTGCTGTGTCCATATTATTCTATCTCTGTTGTAGGTTATACTTACATCTGATGTGTTCATATTATAATATATCTCTGTTGTAGGTTATACTTACATCTGATGTGTTCATATTATTCTATCTCTGTTGTAGGTTATACTTACATCTGTTGTGTTCATATTATTCTATCTCTGTTGTAGGTTATACTTACATCAACGGTGTTCATATTATTATATCTCTGTTGTAGGTTATACTTATATCTGCTGTGGTCATATTATTCTATCTCTGTTGTAGGTTATACTTACATCAGCTGTGTTCCTATTATTATATCTCTGTTGTAGGTTATACATACATCAGCTGTGTTCATATTATTATATCTCTGTTGTAGGTTATACATACATCAGCTGTGATCATATTATTATATCTCTGTTGTTCGTAGGTTATACTTACATCAGCTGTGTTCATATTATTCTATCTCTGTTGTAGGTTATACTTACATCTGCTGTGGTCATATTATTCTATCTCTGTTGTAGGTTATACTTACATCAGCTGTGTTCCCATAATTATATCTCTGTTGTAGGTTATACTTACATCTGCTGTGGTCATATTATTCTATCTCTGTTGTAGGTTATACTTACATCAGCTGTGTTCATATTATTCTATCTCTGTTGTAGGTTATACTTACATCTGATGTGTTCATATTATAATATATCTCTGTTGTAGGTTATACTTACATCTGATGTGTTCATATTATTCTATCTCTGTTGTAGGTTATACTTACATCTGTTGTGTTCATATTATTCTATCTCTGTTGTAGGTTATACTTACATCAGCTGTTTTCATATTATTTTATCGCTGCTGTAGGTTATACTTACATCAGCGGTGTTCACATTATTATATCTCTGTTGTAGGTTATACTTACATCAGCTGTGTTCATATTATTTTATCGCTGTTGTAGGTTATACTTACATCTGTTGTGTTCATATTATTATATCTCTGTTGTAGGTTATACTTACATCTGCTGTGGTCATATTATTCTATATCTGTTGTAGGTTATACTTACATCAACGGTGTTCATATTATTATATCTCTGTTGTAGGTTATACTTATATCTGCTGTGGTCATATTATTCTATCTCTGTTGTAGGTTATACTTACATCAGCTGTGTTCCTATTATTATATCTCTGTTGTAGGTTATACTTACAACTGCTGTGTTCATATTATTATATCTCTGTTGTAGGTTATACTTACAACTGCTGTGTTCATATTATTATATCTCTGTTGTAGGTTATACATACATCAGCTGTGTTCATATTATTATATCTCTGTTGTAGGTTATACATACATCAGCTGTGATCATATTATTATATCTCTGTTGTTCGTAGGTTATACTTACATCAGCTGTGTTCATATTATTCTATCTCTGTTGTAGGTTATACTTACATCTGCTGTGGTCATATTATTCTATCTCTGTTGTAGGTTATACTTACATCAGCTGTGTTCCCATAATTATATCTCTGTTGTAGGTTATACTTACATCTGCTGTGGTCATATTATTCTATCTCTGTTGTAGGTTATACTTACATCTGATGTGTTCATATTATAATATATCTCTGTTGTAGGTTATACTTACATCTGATGTGTTCATATTATTCTATCTCTGTTGTAGGTTATACTTACATCTGTTGTGTTCATATTATTCTATCTCTGTTGTAGGTTATACTTACATCAGCTGTTTTCATATTATTTTATCGCTGCTGTAGGTTATACTTACATCAGCGGTGTTCACATTATTATATCTCTGTTGTAGGTTATACTTACATCAGCTGTGTTCATATTATTTTATCGCTGTTGTAGGTTATACTTACATCTGTTGTGTTCATATTATTATATCTCTGTTGTAGGTTATACTTACATCTGCTGTGGTCATATTATTCTATCTCTGTTGTAGGTTATACTTACATCAACGGTGTTCATATTATTATATCTCTGTTGTAGGTTATACTTATATCTGCTGTGGTCATATTATTCTATCTCTGTTGTAGGTTATACTTACATCAGCTGTGTTCCTATTATTATATCTCTGTTGTAGGTTATACTTACAACTGCTGTGTTCATATTATTATATCTCTGTTGTAGGTTATACATACATCAGCTGTGTTCATATTATTATATCTCTGTTGTAGGTTATACTTACATCAGCTGTGTTCATATTATTATATCTCTGTTGTAGGTTATACATACATCAGTTGTGTTCATATTATTATATCTCTGTTGTAGGTTATACATACATCAGCTGTGATCATATTATTATATCTCTGTTGTTCGTAGGTTATACTTACATCAGCTGTGTTCATATTATTCTATCTCTGTTGTAGGTTATACTTACATCTGCTGTGGTCATATTATTCTATCTCTGTTGTAGGTTATACTTACATCAGCTGTGTTCCTATAATTATATCTCTGTTGTAGGTTATACTTACATCTGCTGTGGTCATATTATTCTATCTCTGTTGTAGGTTATACTTACATCAGCTGTGTTCATATTATTCTATCTCTGTTGTAGGTTATACTTACATCTGCTGTGGTCATATTATTATATCTCTGTTGTAGGTTATTCTTACATCTGCTGTGTTCATATTACTATATATCTCTGTTGTAGGTTATACTTACATCAGCTTCGTTCATATTATTCTTACATCTGCTGTGTTCATATTATTATATCTCTGTTGTAGGTTATACTTACATCAACTGTGTTCATATTATTATATCTCTGTTGTAGGTTATACTTACATCAGCTGTGTTCATATTATTATATCTCTGTTGTAGGTTATACTTACATCAGCTGTGTTCATATTATTCTATCTCTGTTGTAGGTTATACTTACATCTGTTGTGTTCATATTATTCTATCTCTGTTGTAGGTTATACTTATATCTGCTGTGTTCATATTATTCTATCTCTGTTGTAGGTTATACTTACATCAGCTGTGTTCATATTATTTTATCGCTGCTGTAGGTTATACTTACATCAGCGGTGTTCATATTATTATATCTCTGTTGTAGGTTATATTTACATCTGCTGTTTTCATATTATTTTATCGCTGCTGTAGGTTATACTTACATCAGCAGTGTTCATATTATTATATCTCTGTTGTAGGTTATACTTACATCAGCTGTGTTCATATTATTTTATCGCTGTTGTAGGTTATACTTACATCAATGGTGTTCATATTATTATATCTCTGTTGTAGGTTATACTTACATCTGCTGTGGTCATATTATTATATCTCTGTTGTAGGTTATACTTACATCTGCTGTGTTCATATTATTCTATCTCTGTTGTAGGTTATACTTACATCAGCTGTGTTCCTATAATTATATCTCTGTTGTAGGTTATACTTACATCTGCTGTGGTCATATTATTCTATCTCTGTTGTAGGTTATACTTACATCAGCTGTGTTCATATTATTCTATCTCTGTTGTAGGTTATACTTACATCTGATGTGTTCATATTATAATATATCTCTGTTGTAGGTTATACTTACATCTGATGTGTTCATATTATTCTATCTCTGTTGTAGATTATACTTACATCTGTTGTGTTCATATTATTCTATCTCTGTTGTAGGTTATACTTACATTAGCTGTTTTCATATTATTTTATCGCTGCTGTAGGTTATACTTACATCAGCGGTGTTCACATTATTATATCTCTGTTGTAGGTTATACTTACATCAGCTGTGTTCATATTATTTTATCGCTGTTGTAGGTTATACTTACATCTGTTGTGTTCATATTATTATATCTCTGTTGTAGGTTATACTTACATCTGCTGTGGTCATATTATTCTATCTCTGTTGTAGGTTATACTTACATCAACGGTGTTCATATTATTATATCTCTGTTGCAGGTTATACTTATATCTGCTGTGGTCATATTATTCTATCTCTGTTGTAGGCTATACTTACATCAGCTGTGTTCCTATTATTATATCTCTGTTGTTAGTTATACTTACAACTGCTGTGTTCATATTATTATATCTCTGTTGTAGGTTATACTTACAACTGCTGTGTTCATATTATTATATCTCTGTTGTAGGTTATACATACATCAGCTGTGTTCATATTATTATATCTCTGTTGTAGGTTATACTTACATCAGCTGTGTTCATATTATTATATCTCTGTTGTAGGTTATACATACATCAGTTGTGTTCATATTATTATATCTCTGTTGTAGGTTATACATACATCAGCTGTGATCATATTATTATATCTCTTTTGTTCGTAGGTTATACTTACATCAGCTGTGTTCATATTATTCTATCTCTGTTGTAGGTTATACTTACATCTGCTGTGGTCATATTATTCTATCTCTGTTGTAGGTTATACTTACATCAGCTGTGTTCCTATAATTATATCTCTGTTGTAGGTTATACTTACATCTGCTGTGGTCATATTATTCTATCTCTGTTGTAGGTTATACTTACATCAGCTGTGTTCATATTATTCTATCTCTGTTGTAGGTTATACTTACATCTGATGTGTTCATATTATAATATATCTCTGTTGTAGGTTATACTTACATCTGATGTGTTCATATTATTCTATCTCTGTTGTAGGTTATACTTACATCTGTTGTGTTCATATTATTCTATCTCTGTTGTAGGTTATACTTACATCAGCTGTTTTCATATTATTTTATCGCTGCTGTAGGTTATACTTACATCAGCGGTGTTCACATTATTATATCTCTGTTGTAGGTTATACTTACATCAGCTGTGTTCATATTATTCTATCTCTGTTGTAGGTTATACTTATATCAGCTGTGTTCATATTATTTTATCGCTGTTGTAGGTTATACTTACATCTGTTGTGTTCATATTATTATATCTCTGTTGTAGGTTATACTTACATCTGCTGTGGTCATATTATTCTATCTCTGTTGTAGGTTATACTTACATCAACGGTGTTCATATTATTATATCTCTGTTGTAGGTTATACTTATATCTGCTGTGGTCATATTATTCTATCTCTGTTGTAGGTTATACTTACATCAGCTGTGTTCCTATTATTATATCTCTGTTGTAGGTTATACTTACAACTGCTGTGTTCATATTAATATATCTCTGTTGTAGGTTATACTTACATCAGCTGTGTTCATATTATTCTATCTCTGTTGTAGGTTATACTTACATCTGCTGTGGTCATATTATTCTATCTCTGTTGTAGGTTATACTTACATCAGCTGTGTTCCTATAATTATATCTCTGTTGTAGGTTATACTTACATCTGCTGTGGTCATATTATTCTATCTCTGTTGTAGGTTATACTTACATCAGCTGTGTTCATATTATTCTATCTCTGTTGTAGGTTATACTTACATCTGATGTGTTCATATTATAATATATCTCTGTTGTAGGTTATACTTACATCAGCCGTGTTCATATTATTCTATCTCTGTTGTAGGTTATACTTACATCTGTTGTGTTCATATTATTCTATCTCTGTTGTAGGTTATACTTACATCAGCTGTTTTCATATTATTTTATCGCTGCTGTAGGTTATACTTACATCAGCGGTGTTCATATTATTATATCTCTGTTGTAGGTTATACTTACATCTGCTGTGTTCATATTATTTTATCGTTGCTGTAGGTTATACTTACATCAGCGGTGTTCATATTATTATATCTCTGTTGTAGGTTATACTTACATCAGCTGTGTTCATATTATTTTATCGCTGTTGTAGGTTATACTTACATCTGTTGTGTTCATATTATTCTATCTCTGTTGTAGGTTATACTTACATCAGCTGTGTTCCTATTATTATATCTCTGTTGTAGGTTATACTTACAACTGCTGTGTTCATATTATTATATCTCTGTTGTAGGTTATACTTACAACTGCTGTGTTCATATTATTATATCTCTGTTGTAGGTTATACATACATCAGCTGTGTTCATATTATTATATCTCTGTTGTAGGTTATACTTACATCAGCTGTGTTCATATTATTATATCTCTGTTGTAGGTTATACATACATCAGCTGTTTTCATATTATTATATCTCTGTTGTAGGTTATACTTACATCAGCTGTGTTCATATTATTCTATCTCTGTTGTAGGTTATACTTACATCTGCTGTGGTCATATTATTCTATCTCTGTTGTAGGTTATACTTACATCAGCTGTGTTCCTATAATTATATCTCTGTTGTAGGTTATACTTACATCTGCTGTGGTCATATTATTCTATCTCTGTTGTAGGCTATACTTACATCAGCTGTGTTCATATTATTCTATCTCTGTTGTAGGTTATACTTACATCTGATGTGTTCATATTATTATATCTCTGTTGTAGGTTATACTTACATCAGCTGTGTTCATATTATTCTATCTCTGTTGTAGGTTATACTTACATCTGCTGTGGTCATATTATTATATCTATGTTGTAGGTTATTCTTACATCTGCTGTGTTCATATTACTATATATCTCTGTTGTAGGTTATACTTACATCAGCGGTGTTCATATTATTATATCTCTGTTGTAGGCTATACTTACATCTGCTGTGTTCATATTATTTTATCGCTGCTGTAGGTTATACTTACGTCAGCGGTGTTCATATTATTATATCTCTGTTGTAGGTTATACTTACATCAGCTGTGTTTATATTATTTTATCGCTGTTGTAGGTTATTCTTACATCTGCTGTGTTCATATTACTATATATCTCTGTTGTAGGTTATACTTACATCAGCTGTGTTCATATTATTCTATCTCTGTTGTAGGTTATACTTACATCTGTTGTGTTCATATTATTTTATCGCTGCTGTAGGTTATACTTACATCAGCGGTGTTCATATTATTATATCTCTGTTGTAGGCTATACTTACATCTGCTGTGTTCATATTATTTTATCGCTGCTATAGGTTATACTTACATCAGCGGTGTTCATATTATTATATCTCTGTTGTAGGTTATACTTACATCAGCTGTGCTCATATTATTTTATCGCTGTTGTAGGTTATACTTACATCTGCTGTGGTCATATTATTCTATCTCTGTTGGAGGTTATACTAACATCTGCTGTGGTCATATTATTATATCTCTGTTGTAGGTTATACATCCATCAGCTGTGTTCATATTATTATATCTCTGTTGTAGGTTATACTTACATCAGCTGTGTTCCTATTATTATATCTCTGTTGTAGGTTATACTTACATCAGCTGTGTTCATATTATTATATCTCTGTTGTAGGTTATACTTACATCTGATGTGTTCATATTATTATATCTCTGTTGTAGGTTATACTTACATTTGATGTGTTCATATTATTTTATCTCTGTTGCAGGTTATACTTACATCTGCTGTGTTCATATTATTATATCTGTTGTAGGTTATACTTACATCTGTTGTGTTCATATTATTATATCTCTGTTGTAGGTTATACTTACATCAGCTGTGTTCATATTATTATATCTCTGTTGTAGGTTATACTTACATCAGCTGTGTTCATATTATTATATCTCTGTTGTAGGTTATACTTACATCTGATGTGCTCATATTATTATATCTCTGTTGTAGGTTATACTTACAACTGCTGTGTTCATATTATTATATCTCTGTTGTAGGTTATACTTACATCAGCTGTGTTCATATTATTATATCTCTGTTGTAGGTTATACTTACATCAGCTGTGTTCATATTATTATATCTCTGTTGTAGGTTATACTTACATCAGCTGTGTTCATATTATTATATCTCTGCTGTAGGGTATACTTACATCTGTTGTGTTCATATTATTATATCTCTGTTGTAGGTTATACTTACATCAGCTGTGTTCATATTATTATATCTCTGTTGTAGGTTATACTTACATCAGCTGTGTTCATATTATTATATCTCTGCTGTAGGGTATACTTACATCTGTTGTGTTCATATTATTATATCTCTGTTGTAGGTTATACTTACATCAGCTGTGTTCATATTATTATATCTCTGTTGTAGGTTATGCTTACAACTGCTGTGTTCATATTATTATATCTCTGTTGTAGGTTATAGTTTTGAAAAATGGCGATCCCCATTATTTGGTGCTACAGGCAACTTCAATCACCAAATTCTACCTTACGGTGTACTATTCTTAGCATTCATTAGCACAAATGTCTTTTATTTACTGTCATTTAAATTTTCCCCCTAACTTGGTAAGACCATGGCCATTTCCTTTAACACTTGATACATTCGGACTTTTCATTTTTAATTGTTGTTCATTACTAATGAATAAATGGAAAAAAATGAATTGACAGTTTCTATTACAAAGGTCATCTAATGGAAAGTTTATATTACAGAGGTCATATAATTGACAGTTTCTATTACAGATATCATATAATTGACAGTTTCAACTACAGAGGTCATATAATTGACAGTTTCTATTATAGAGGTCATGTAATTGAAAGTTTCTATTACAGAGGTCATGTAATGGACAGTTTCTATTATATAGATCATGTAATTGACACTTTCTGTTATATCGATTTTCTATTATAGAGGTGATATAATTTAGTTTATATTACAGAGGTCATATAATTTAGTTTGTATTACAGAGGTCATATAATTGACAGTTTCTATTACAGAGGTCATATAATTTACAGTTTCAACTACAGAGGTCATATAATTGACAGTTTCTATTATAGAGGTCATATAATTGACAGTTTCTATTACAGAGGTCATATAATTGACAGTTTATATTACAGAGGTCGTAAAATTTTGACAGTTTCTATTACTGAGATCATAAAACTGAAAGCTTCTAATACAGAGGTCATATAATTGAAAATTTATATTAGAGGTCATATAATTTAGTTTTATTACAGAGGTCATACAATTGACAGTTTATATTATAGCGGTCACGTAGTTGACAGTTTCTATTATAGAGGTCATATAATTGACAGTTTCTACTACAGAGGTGATGTAATTGACAGTTTCTATTACAAAGGTCATGTAATTGACACTTTCTATTATATAGATCATGTAATTGACAATTTCTATTATATCAATTTTCTATTACAGAGGTCATATAATTTAGTTTCTATTACAGAGGTCATATAATTTAGTTTCTATTACAGAGGTCATATAATTGACAGTTTCTATTACAGAAGTCATATAATTGACAGTTTATATTACAGAGGTCGTAAAATTTTGACAGTTTCTATTACTGAGATCATAAAACTGAAAGCTTCTAATACAGAGGTCATATAATTGAAAATTTATATTAGAGGTCATATAATTTAGTTTTATTACAGAGGTCATACAATTGACAGTTTATATTATAGCGGTCACGTAGTTGACAGTTTCTATTATAGAGGTCATATAATTGACAGTTTCTACTACAGAGGTGATGTAATTGACAGTTTCTATTACAAAGGTCATGTAATTGACACTTTCTATTATATAGATCATGTAATTGACAATTTCTATTATATCAATTTTCTATTACAGAGGTCATATAATTTAGTTTCTATTACAGAGGTCATATAATTTAGTTTCTATTACAGAGGTCATATAATTGACAGTTTATATTACAGAGGTCATATAATATACAGTTTCTATTACAGAGGTCATATAATTAATAGTTTCTATTACACAGGTCATATAATTTACAGTTTCTATTACAGAGGTCATATAATTGACCATTTCTATTACAAAGGTTATCTAATGGAAAGTTTCTATTACAGGGGTCATATGATTGTATGTTTCTATTACAATGGTCGTATTATTTACAGTTTCTATTACAGATGTCATATAATTGACAGTTTCTATTATAGAGGTTATCTAATTGACAGTTTCTATGACAGAGGTCATCTAATGAATCTTGAACATGATACACAATATATTTAATCCTCTTGGCAGATAAGTTGTCATATAATAGTAGTTCTATTAAACAGACCCGATGACTGGATTCGGAAAAAAATGCCACTAAACGTCCCCCCATCCCCCCAAAAAAAAATGCCAACATTTTATAAAGAAATATATGCTGTGTTAATGTAAGAAACAGTATAATTATACAAACCATCAGATTTAGACAATACATCAGATGTTTTATGCTGAATCTTCTCACCTGAAATATAAACTGTGCTTTTATACAAGGTTAAAGTTTCATAACAAATAATGAATTTTGTTTAATTAAACACATATCCAAGTAGTATTAATTCAACATAAACAATCTGATTATGTCACATTATTTCATCTTCATCTAAGTCTTCATCTTTACTTATATTATTGAAATCCATTCATTGAAGTCCTTTAAGGAATTCTTGTTCTGAAACATGCTTAAAACTTCTGTAACTTTTTAGCTAATTTTTTTTTTGTATGATAGAACCTTTGATTTGCAAAGTAATAAGACTGTGAACATCACTAATACCACAATTAAAATTTGTTACAATTGAGATGTTATTTAGGAATCTATGTCCACTACTAACACCAACAAATAACAAAACATAGAAATAAATGGCTGTGAAACTTTACAACCCACCACATGGAAATTCCTTTGAATTTCAAACAAATAAATGTTTTAAAAATTGGTTCCTCCATGCACGCAAGCTATAATGTAATAAATCCAACATTTCACCCCTCACTAGCTTCAAATCGACAAAAGCAGAGGTTTGTTGTAATCAAAATGCAACAGTGCACCTCGATTGGTCAATATCCCCCATCCAAATATTATTTTCCTACAACAAGACCCAGCTTTTGTTAATTTGAAGCTAGCGAATTTATTTACACTACAACTTATTAATACTTTATTTGCATGACTTTTGCAATTGATGTCAAATAATTTAAAGATTTGGGAGCAAATTATACAAATTATAAAAATTATACAAATTATACAAACCATCAGCTTTAGACACTATATACGTTGCTCTATACAGCAACTTGCCTTCTAATGAAGACTCATCTGAAATATAAACAGCGCTTTTATACAAGTTTAAAGTTTCATAACAAGTAATGCATTTGGTTAAATAAACACAAACACATACACAAGTAGTATTAATGCAACATAAACAATCTGATTATGTCACATTATTTCAGGTGAGATTTGTTGATATTGGTGGAATCGGTGACCATCAATGTTTATATACTTTCTTTTTATAATCATACGTTTCGACTAAATTATGTATTGAATTAACAAGATGATTAATATACTATAATAATATACTAGATTCTTCATTAATAAAATAATTTTCGTTGGATCGTTGCAGTTATAATATATTTACTTAATGAGAAGGGAAATAAATTTGGTAACACTGGCTACATATATCAAGATGGCAAAACCTTGAAATAAAAACCAACCTTGTGTTAGGATTTGAATATTCATTTAATTAAACAATCACCTAAACTTATACCCTTTCTTAATTCACGGCTTATAGTATAACCGGATTTGTAACAAGAGCAACACAATTGGTGCCATTAGTGGAGCATGAATTGTTTACTCTCCATGAGTTCACCCCTGGTTTTCAGAGGGATTCGTGTTACACGATCTTTAGTTTTCTGTGTAGTGTTTTGTAGATCATTGTTTGTCCTTTTGATCGTTTTTGTTCTGTACTTCTTCGATTTACGGCTTTTGATTATCCCTTGTGACATCTTCAAAATGTTCATACTATTTAAGATGGTGGTTGATATCGTTGCTCTTAAGACGTATAGTCCGATATATATATATTTCAATACAGTTAAAGCAGCATTGGGGGTAGTGCCTACCGACAGATTTTGAGGGCGGAGCTTATCATCAAAAATCCCCGTTGATATGAACAGCATAATTTTGAAACTGTATGTCACATGATCAATGTGACTTAATGGTCACATACCTCAGAAATTTGAATTTTCGAAGTGATTTTTGGAGATTTTAGACTGATGAAGAATATTATTTTTTAGAAGACTGAAATACTAGTAACCATGCCTGTCAAATATTTTGCTCCAAAAGTAACTGTGAATCTATGTATCATTGATTTGTCATCCTCGAGATAACCGTGGTCAATATAATGAACAATCTGAATGCTTGCTCCACCCACAGCTATTTATACCCACGGTCCTGGTTTAAGCCTTTCAAAGTAATCTTAGAAATGAAATAACATGTTAGTAGTGGTACTTTATTTCGTACCTGTTTGTGTGTACTTGATTTCGTACCTGTTTGTGTGTATTTTATTTTGTACCTGTTTGTGTGTACTTGATTTCGTACCTGTTTGTGTGTACTTGAATTCGTACCTGTTTGTGTGTAGTTGACATCGTTCCTGTTTGTTTGTACTTGATTTCGTACCTGTTTGTGTGAACTTTTTTCGTACCTGTTTGTGTGTACTAAATTTCGTACCTGTTTGTGTGTACTTGATTTCGTACCTGTTGATGTGTATTTTATTTCGTACCTATTTGTGTGTTGTCTTGCATTTCCTGCAACTCATTTGGAGTTCCCCTGAGAAGACTAGCTGCCAATGAATCTAACTGATTGATGTACAGCACATCTACCAATGTTCTCATAGCACGCGGTCCTGAATTTATTATTTCAATCAGTACGATGCACATCTGGTCTTCACTTCCTGAATATTTCTTCTCAATTTCGTCAAACATACTGGAGCTAAATACCCCTCTTTCAATAAATATTTCTCTAACATCATCGACATCCAAATTTTCGAGAATTTCAATACGATTGCTGGAGATATTAGGTCTCAATATTTGTGGGTCTAAAGTGAAAAGCATTGATCAGTGTTTTAACAGTAAAAATATCAAAAATAATAACATAGGTATCAAAGTTAGTATGCACGACGCGTTTCTGGAATTACCTTCATCAGGTACGCTCAATATCAAAATATTTAAAATCTAAATAATTTAACGGGTAGCAATAAAACCAAAGGACAGAATAGCCAAAATCGGCAAAAATGAGAATGTTCAAACCAAATCTTAAATATATATAAATGAATAAGAACGATATAGACACGAGAAAATGAACCCAGCATGATTCAGGATGCTTATTGGTTTTAGCACCACAGCCGACTATTAATCCGATCTATTTGGTTCATCACGATGTCAGCGGAATATGTATAAGCATTTCTATTTTATTTGTACCTGTTTCGCTACATCACTTGTGTGGAAAAAACCACATCGGTGATGTAATGGTTAACGTGGTCGCCTTGTGTGTGGTCGATCGTGGCCAATACCATAGACTATAAAATTGGTATTTATTGCTTCTTCGCTAAGCACGCAGCACTAAAGAATAAGAGCAAAGACTGCTTTGCTCGAAATCAGAATAATGTGTCCGAGTGGAGTGACATGTCAACTCACGGACTGTAGTTTTAGTGAGCTAGAACAATAAACAAAAATCTAACTAAGCCTGTTGGTCTAATGCAAAGCGAATATCATTATCATCTCATCAATGTAACTTGTTCTCGCCATGACATAGTTGAAAAATTGCTCATTTGGCATTAAACAACAATCCCTCACTCTTGTAAAAAAAAAAAACATTCAGAGAAAAGTCCTGACTGCCAAAGGTCACTGACATACATGATCGTTTAATGTTGTATCTCATGCAAAGGGTGGTCGGTACTGGTACATGTAAATTCAACCACATGTACCACACGATCGCGGCCACGTCGATCCTTTCATAAACTGGAAGATTCCATGAAATTGTTTTTATTTCTGTTATGCTACTTTAGAAAAGTTCTAGGGTTAAACCAATTCTTGCTCTTAAATGCTATAATACAGTTTTTCATACAAGTACTGTTTTTCATACACAGACTGTTGTTTCAGTGAGTTGTATCTAAAACAACCGGCGATTGACACTGGTAGATGTAAATTCAACCACATGTACCACACGATCGCAGCCACATCGATCCTTTCATTAATTGGAACATTCCATGAAATTGTTTTTAATAGTTTAAGGTTAAGAAAATTCTTGCTCTTAGATGTTATAATACAGTTTGTTCATACTTACCAGAAATATATGTGTTGTTTTCATATCAATACTTTGCTTATTGTTTTAATATTTGACTTATTCATAATAAACAAACACAAACAAATGTAACATACATGTTTGCTATAGACGTTGTCAGATATAAATGTCGGTCAATACGACAATTTGGACATAAAATTCACAAGCACTTGGTTGCTTATAACTCAGTAAGTAGAGATAAGGTGAAAGACAACTATTTACAAAATACAAACCTGCTAAATAGGCATTTCTGCAGTTGTTGAGTCTGTCCAACACATATTTCATGCCTTGCTCACGTAATATATCCAATAGCTGATCTAATAGGTTGTGGTTCTTCTCTAGAATAGTAAGAAAACTTTCAGCCCTTTGTTGTCGCCCCAGGATACCATCTAAACCATCAAAACAAGTTATTCCTTTATCTTTAAATGCTTTAGCAAGTGCCGTTGTATTAATCTCCTCAATCAAATATGATCTGTTTGCAGTAATGATAGTTTCATTCATTGAATGTTGTACTGATTCTGTTGTCTGTTGTTCTAATTGTGTTCGGGCTATGTTCTGTAAAGTGGGTATGCCTGCTGTACCTGATGATAAATAAAGAGAATAGCATAATAAGCAAATTAAACTAACTAGTTGTTATTAAATTTCATCACAACATGGAATATTTTACATCTTCATCTATGTCTGCCTAATAGTGAGTATTTCTTAATTTAACACCACCTCCCCCCCTCCCTTCAATATTCTGTCAGTATGTTTCGTTGTAATCACAACCCTATCCTTTCCTCATGCATGCATCATCAAAAGGTTTGTAACAAGAGTAACACTACGGATGCCACTAGCAGGAACTGCTTATCCTTTCTTACCACGTGATACCCAATTTTAAAAATTTTCTGATTAATATTTTGTAGATCATTGTTTGTCCTTTTGGTCATTGTATTGTCTGTTCTTCTTCGATTTACTGCTTTTACAATTTAAATATTTCGGCCATACATTTGAAGAAAATATTTCCAGTGAGTGATACCGTCATGATATTAAATTATCTGTGATCATTCAAATAATAGGTTGAAAGTCCATAAATGTTATATCATCGAATTCAGCGACTAATGTTGTAGTGTTATGGTGTTTGAGGTAAACTTAGATAAGGTGGAGTTTGAAAAACACCCTCATTCATTTTCCCTATGAATGATAATGATACAAATTCATGTATAAATATAAATCCTAATTAATCTCGCATACATCAATGCACCATGTTAAATTATAACACAAAATAATTATTATTGAAGAATTCGTTGTGGTAATAACGAAGCTGTATGGGCTTGTTGAAATATGACATATTGATATATCATAGCTTGAAAACACCACCCAATGATGTATTGAAGGGGAACATTTACCACCCAATCATATATTTGTAAGCTGCAAAAGTCGGACCATTCCAATGTCACGTCTGTAGGTACCTTTAAATAGGAAGTGACCTCATTCCCCCCCCCCCCCATTTTGTTTACTTACTCATATTGCTTTTGTTGTAGTGTAAGCATTTCAGTATAACTTTAAGATGAGACAGTTCCTTTACATCGCTGTCGTCCGTATGTGTTATGATATCTTCCATCATACGTGTTATAGCTCCCTCCTGGATTTTGTCTTTAGCAGCGCTAACATTTGTTGCAAATCTGAATATAGCAGAACCTTCATTCTTCGTCATTATCGTTGAGCCAAAAGCTTTGAAAACTGCAAGTTCAGCAGGAGAATATTGAGCTAGAAGTGAACTATTCATCTTTGGAATCTCGGGCGTTGTACTTAGTGTGAATGATATTCCGGTGGCTGTTTCTAAAAAAACAATGTAAAAAACAATCGATAAGATTTGACTTACAGCCATGTAACATTAAGATTAAGAGGTTATTTAGGAATCCGTGTCCACTACTGGCATGAACAAATATCAAAGCGAATAAATGACGGCTGCGTAATTGTACGACCCACCAGATTGAAATTCAACAAATAAATGTTTTAAAAATGGGTTCCTCCATGCACGTATGC
Organism: Bathymodiolus brooksi; assembly: GCA_963680875.1. NCBI lineage: Eukaryota > Metazoa > Mollusca > Bivalvia > Mytilida > Modiolidae > Bathymodiolus > Bathymodiolus brooksi. Next base: position 69,526,749 of record OY804582.1, read on the forward strand.
TATTATGTAGTAAATCCAACATTTCATCCCTCGTTAGTTTCAAATCGACAAAAAACAGAGGCTTGTCGTAATCAAAATGCAACAGTGCACCTCGATTGATCAATATCCCCCACCGAATATTATTTTCCTACAACAAAACTCAGCTTTTGTTAATTTGAAACTAGCGAATTTATTTATTTAAAGTACAGCTTATTAATACTTATTAGCATGACCTTCATGACCTTTGCAATTTATGTCAAGTTGCATTAGAGTGAACTCATTTTATTACACGTCGTGTCCCTGCGTAAACAATATAATGACCTTGCGTCGTAAGAAAAAAACAAAACCATATATTTGAATAAGCGTTAGAGAATAGACAGAGATCAACAAAACAAAATCACAACACAATATGTGTTGAACACCACTCTACGCAAACAAACACAAATAACGTAAATAAGACATGAGCCATTGAATTTGAAGTTCAAGGTGACAGTGCCCCATTTTGTTCTGCACGAGGCACTTATTTATGATATGAAAGTTTCTATTACAAAGGTCATCTAATTGAAAGTTTCTATTACAAAGTTCATATAGTTGAAATTTCGGTTACAAAGATCATCTAATTGAAAGTTTATATTACAGAGGTCATATAATTGAAAATTTCTACTACAAAGGTCATATAATTGAAAGTTTCTATTACAGAGGTCATCTAATTGAAAGTTTCTATTACAGAGGTCATATAATTGAAAGTTTCTATTCCAGATGTCATATAATTGAAAGTTTATATTACTTGCCACCAATTCAAGTTTTCTCTATCAAAGTATTCATATATCCAATCTACAAATGATGGCGACGAGGTGTTAACTTTCCTGTGATTATTGACAGTCACAAACAGGTCTGTTGTTTTCTCCAGATACACCGGGTTCCTCCCCCTATAAAACTGACCACCACGATATAGCTGAAATATTGTTGAATGTGGCGTTAAACACCACAACCATAATCTTATAATTTGAATTGAATTGAGTTAATTGGTTTAATGGTTTCCTTTAGCTTACTTGTCAACAAAGACTTTTTAATGATTTGATTTCCCAATCTCTCGAGAATGAACGTACCTGATGAACTTTATTCTAGAAGTTCTTCGTGTTCACCAAATTAGATATCTACGCTTATTGACTTCATTAATAGAGTAATCCGAATAGAGTAATCAAAATGCATCATTTGATTTTATTCATCAAGAGATGTAAAAATCGTGGAATCGATCGCTGTTCACACGACACCGCTTCCTCAAGACCGATTGCACGTGTATAAATCTGATGCTACACTCAACATGCTACACAAATGTCATGTAAAATTGTATTTATGTGTGTAAGTGCACACTTAACATGCTACACAAATATAATGAAAATTTGTATTTATGTGTGTAAGTAAATAATGCTACACTGAAAATGCTACTCAAATGTGATGCAAAATTGTATTCATGTGTGTAAGTGTACACTCAACATGTTACACAAATGTAATGCAAAATTATATTTATGTGTATAATTAAATAATGTTAATGTATGTGTGTAAGTAAATAATGCTACACTGAACATGCTACACAAATGTAATGTACAATTGTATTTATGTGTGTAAGTAAATCATGTTACACTCAACATGCTACACAAATATAATGTAAAATTGTATTTATGTGTGTAAATAAATAATGTTACATTCAGAATGCTGCACAAATGTGATGTCAAATTGTATCTATGTGTATAAGTAAATAAAGCTACACTCAACATGCAGTACAAATGTGTTGTAAAATTGTATTTATGTGTATAAGTAAATAATGCTACACTCAACATTCTACATAAATGTAATGTTAAATTGTATATATGTGTGTAAGTGTACACTCAACATGCTACACAAAAGTAATGTAAAATTGTATTTATGTGTGGAAGTGTACACTCATCATGCTATATAAATGTCAAGTAAAATTGTATTTATGTGTATAAGTAAATTCTGTTACATTCAACATGCTACACAAATGTGATATACAATTGTATTTATGTGTATAAGTAAATAATGTTACATTCAACATGCTATGCAGATGTAATGTAAAATTGTATACATGTGTGTAAGTCTACACTCAACATGCTACACAAATGTCAAGTAAAAATGCAATTATGTGTGCAAGTGTAGACTCAACATGCTGCACAAATATAATATAAAATTGTATTGATGTGTGTATTTTTTGTGTACACTCAACATGTTACACAAATGTGATGTAAAATTCTATTGATGTGTATAAGTAAATCATGTTACACTCAACATGCTACACAAATGTCAAGTAAAATTGTATTTATGTGTATAAGTAATCATGTTGGACTCAACATTCTACATAAATGCGATGTAAAATTGTATCTATGTGTGTAAGTGTACAGTCAACATACTACACAAATGTCAAGTAAAATTGTATTGATGTGTATAAGTAAATCATGTTACACTCAACATGCTACAAAAATGTAATGTAAAATTGTGTTTATGTGTGTAAGTGAATAATGTTACACTCAACATCCTACAAAGATGAAATGTAAAATTGTATTTATGTGTATAAGTAAATCATGTTAAACTCAACATTCTACATAAATGCGATGTAAAATTGTATTTATGTGTGTAAATAAATCATGTTACACTCAACATGCAGCACAAATGTGATGTAAAATTGTATCTATGTGTGTAAGTGTACAGTCAACATACTACACAAATGTCAAGTAAAATTGTATTGATGTGTATAAGTAAATCATGTTACACTCAACATGCTACAAAAATGTAATGTAAAATTGTGTTTATGTGTGTAATTAAATAATGTTACACTCAACATGCAACACAAATGTGATGTAAAATTGTATTTATGTGTATAAGTAAATCATGTTGCACTCAATATGCTACACAAATGTCAAGTAAAATTGTATTTATGTGTGTAAGTAAATCATGTTACACTCAACATGCTACAGAAATGTAATGTAAAATTGTATTTATGTGTATAAGAAAATCATGTTACACTCAACATGCTACATAAATGTGATGTAAAATTGTATTTATGTGTAGAAGTAAATCATGTTACACTCAACATGCTACATAAATGTGATGTAAAATTGTATTTATGTGTGTAAGTAAATCATGTTACACTCAACATGCAGCACAAATGTGATGTAAAATTGTATTGATGTGTGTAAGTGTACACTCAACATGCTACACAAATGTCAAGTAAAATTGCATTTATGTGTGTAAGTAAATCATGTTACACTCAACATGCAGCACACATGTGATGTAAAATTGAATTGATGTGTGTAAGTGTACACTCAACATGCTACACAAATGTGATGTAAAATTGTATTTATGTGTGTAAGTGTACACTAAACGTGCTACGCAAATGTCAAGTAAAATTGTATTTATGTGTGTAAGTGAATAATGTTACACTCAACATCCTACAAAGATGAAATGTAAAATTGTATTTATGTGTATTAGTAAATCATGTTTCACTCAACATGCTATACAAATGTAATGTAAAATTGTATTTATGTGTATAAGTGTACACTCAACATGCTACACAAATGTCAAGTAAAATTTTATTTATGTGTGTAAGTAAATAATGTTACACTCAACATGCTACATAAATGTGATGTAAAATTGTATTGATGTGTGTAAGTGTACACACAACATGCTACGCAAATGTCAAGTAAAATTGTATTTATGTGTGTAAGTAAATAATGTTACACTCAACATCCTACACAGATGTAATGTAAAATTGTATTTATGTGTATAAGTAAATAATGTTACACTCAACATGCTACATAAATATAATGTAAAATTGTATTGATGTGTGTAAGTGTACACTCAACATGCTACATAAATGTAATGTAAAATTGTATCTATGTGTGTAAGTAAATAATGTTACACTCAATGTTGCTACACAAATGTCAAGTAAAAGTATAATTATGTGTGTAGGTGTACACTCAACATACTACACAATGTCAAGTAAAAGTATAATTTTGTGTATAAGTGTACACTCAACATGCTACACAAATGTCAAGTAAAAGTATAATTATGTGTGTAAGTGTACACTCAACATGCTATACAAATGTGATGTAAAATTGTATTTATGTGTGCAAGTGTACACTCAACATGCTGCACAAATATAATATAAAATTGTATTGATGTGTGTAAGTGTACACTCAACATGTTACACAAATGTGATGTAAAATTCTATTGATGTGTATAAGTAAATAATGTTACCTGTTGAGACATGAGGAGAATTACTACTTGCTAGGTGTAAAATTGTTTTGCCTGAAAATATAAATTGCAACACAATGTGAGCAGTTATTGAAATAAATGTTCCGTAGAACATCGGCGTCGCTTATATATGACGTCCATTATATTTATTTTGTTTTGGAGTATAGTAGTTGTAAGTAGCACTGAGATATTTTCTTTATTATCGGCTGCGCTGGTAATTATTTATGTTTCATACAGTATGATATAAATTCTGCCCTATGTTTAAGACCAGTTTGAAGATACTAATGAGGAAATCAGAAGCCATCAATCTAAGAAAGACGGAGAACACAATGACCAAAAGAAAAAGGACAAAAATACAAACAATATTCTCAGAAAACTAAAGATTGCACAAAACCAATCATACTTATAACCGGGAATCGATTGAACACAGGTGATTTGGAAGGGTTAGCAGTTCCTGCTTCACATGCGACATTCGTCGTGTTATTATTAAACGCCACAAACATCATCTGGTATGGAAATCGTATTGGACATCAGTACATTTTTTGTCTATTTAAATAAGTCAATTTATCCATTAGTGAGATAAATTAAATAATATTAGTGGTGTTAATATTTTATAATATCAAATGCGAGTTATCTCGCTTTTGACGTCTTTACTCTAAAATTATTGACTGATTTTCAGAAAATCATTAAATCATTGATTTGTGGAAATCTGTATCACGTGTCCATTAAGGGCCAATCATACAAATGTGACGTCATAACCTCCTTTTCCTCAAAGATTTGGAAGGGATGCGGACGAAGAAATATTGCAGCGAAGTATAATTTTAATTTGATACTTAATTTTATAGAAACAAAAATAATTTGTCGACTTTTTTAGGATTTACATATAGTTTTGTCAAATATTTTAGCCATTTTACGTCTTGTCAGGTTTTTACCAGAGGTTTTGGGCTTATTCTTGGTAGAAGTACATGGTGCTGGAAGCACGTGGTCGAGGATTTTTGATTTTTCAATCGTTCAAGACACCAAAATCGATTCATAGTGTATATATTCTATTTTATATACCTCTTTTAAATTTAATCACAAGGTTTTTACACGCTTGTACATTTTGAAAAGAATTTTAAACTAATTAGTAGCTAATCTCAGATGTGTTTAATCGTCATCTGAATGTTTGCTCTCCTAATTTTAACGGAATGAAACTATAGTTTTACAGAGTGTTGTACGTTAAACATGGGTCGAACTGGAAGTCGAAGAGCCCCTTTGCAGCAGTTAACAGGAGGAAACCAGCCCACAAAAAATCCTCTGGTGAAACTACTCTGCATCAGAGTAGACATGATGGCCAGCCAGAACCAGCAGTCCTAACCCATGATATGGATCGTATGGCTACTACAGTGACGGAGCAGATAATGCCTGAACTACAGGAACAGATAACCCAAGACATAGCGGCTATGAACAGGTCACCACATGTTGTTTCAACTTCAGATACTATTCAGCAGCCAATACCTTCAGGTATAAATCATACAAACACAAATGTATCAGCTAATGAGGGGTCAAATATTGCACCAGTTACAAGTTTTAGTGATGACTTGGGAACAAATGTATCTCATCAATTAAGAGACAAAGTTATAAATGGTGAATACGTCGAGTTATAATCTCTACTATCAAATTCACACAATGACCAGTCTAGAACTATAGTTATAGATAACAATGGCAATCTGAATTTAAAACAAAAGTCTGGAAAGAAAATTACTGATATATGTACATGGATAGATGCATTTTTAATCTATACAAGTATTTACACGGCAGCCCACTCCAGTAGCACTCGGGGTCTGTTAAAATATATGTCAAATGTTAAGCTAAGGGCAAACAGATGTTTTGGTTTAAGTTGGTTAAGTTATGATCAACAATTCAGGCTAAAGAAAGCAACAAACGTTTCTTTGGCTTGGGGAGCAGTTGATATGGAGTTGTGGCTTCTGTACATGACTCAGGGTCAGACTCCTGCAACTGATAGCATATCTTTAGGTAAATGTTTTACTTATAACAACAAGGGCAGGTGTGGTCGACCTACATGCCGTTATCTGCACAAGTGTTTAAGATGCACTGGGCCACATGCTGCGTTATATTGTGCATTAAATAAATCGGGTCAAAATACTCAGGCAGAAAAGGGAATTGTTAAATCTTCAGACACAAACACCAATTGCGAACGCGGTGACTTTCGGGAAGAAAGAAATTTTACAAACCATAACGGATTTCGTTTTCGTCAAGGAAAGTCCGCGACATCGGGAACAGGTAAACCCCCAGTTGATGGAGCTTGGAAAAACTCCCATTAAGGTGGATAACATGAGTCATTATTTGATGATGCATTTTTTTACTTGATGGATTTACAAGTGGATTTAGAATTATTTACGGGCCCGCGAATAGCGTTTAATTGTAAAAAAAATTATTTCAGCAGAACAACACGAGGCCGAATTAAATGTTAAAATTTCGAAAGAAATCGAGGCAGGTAGAATTGCTGGACCATTTCAAGATAGGCCTTTTCTTAATCTGTGCTTATCACCGATAGATCTCGTAGCCAAGAAGCCGCCTGGTTGGCGCATGATTCAACATTTGAGTTTTCCGCTAGGAAATAGCGTTAATAGCTATATTGATCCTGAATTAGCAACTGTACAGTATACATCTTTCGATAAGGTTTTGTCCACGATAAGTGAGATCCATATGGGCGCTGAGTTAGCGCGTATGGATATACACTCAGCCTTTAGATTGTTAATTCTACATCCAGACGAATTCGAATTATTTGGCTTCCACTTTAAAAAAAAAATCAATTTTATTTTGACCAATGCTTACCCATGGGTTGTTCCGCGTCATACGCTCTGTTTGAAAATTTTTCAACATTCCTTGAATGGGCAATTAAGCTTAAATCGGGAAAAAGATCAGTAGAACACAACCTTGACGACCTTTTATTAGCCGGAAAAGCCGGGACAGAGGAATGCTTGCAGTTAATGGATCGTTTTAGGATAATCTGCGAAGATTTGGGGGTTCCCCTTGTAGAAGATAAAACAATTGGTCCTTCGTCTATTTTGACATTTCTCGGATTGGAAATAGACACGTTGGAAATGGTAATTCGAATACCACAATGCAAATTGTCGGAAGTAAAAGAAAAATTGGAATCTGCACTTGGCAGAACCAAAATTACTCTCCGGGATATACAATCTCTAGTCAGCTCTCTAATTTGTTGTGCCAGAGCCATTCCATCAGTAAGGGCATTTAATCGAAGGTTTTGCAATGCAATGTGTGGTATAAATAGGCCTTCTCATTACATTAGGGTATCTTCAGGTATGAAAAGCGGATATTAAAATTTGGCTTTCCTTTCTAGAAAATTTCAACGGCACATGTTCTTTCGGGAAGAATATCTGGCTTTCAATTTCTCAAATAAATTTATTTACAGATAGCGCTGGAAACCCAGATTTAGGTAGTGGGGTATTTTTTGCAGGTCACTGGACTTATTATCAGTGGCCTGATCATTGGCATAAATCTGACATTATGGCAGACATTACATTTTTGGAGTTGGTTCCCATTGTTTTATCCATTTTTCTGTTCAAGCAGGATCTGTCCAATAAACAGATATTGTTTCATATGGACAATAAGGCATTAGTATGTATTTTGAATAAAAAGTCCTCAAAACCAAGGCGGGTAATGGGGTTGATTCGGCCTTAATTTTGTATACAATGTTATATAATATGCAATGCAAAGCTATACACATTGAAGGCCGAGTCAATTGCACTGCTGATGCTATATCACGCAAACAGTGGCAACGATTCAGGAGTCTAGTGCGGGAAGCAGATACAGAGATGATCCCAGTACCACATGAATTTCTGCAGTTGATATTGGATGTGAAATTGGTCGTCTAGTCGATGCATCTATGGCGTCAAATACAAAAGACACTAACAAAGTTGGTTTAGATAGTTTTCAAGCTTTTCGCGAAGAGTATAACTTGGATTTAATATGGCCACCCCCTCCATCGCATATTGTACTATTTGTAGCTTATTTATCACTAAAGGGGAAAGCACACAGTACTGCTAGATGTTATGTGGCAGCTATTGGTTTTCGTTGTAAAATTCTACAGTCAAATTCTGTTTCTCAAGACTTTTCACAGAATTGTATAGCTAGTAAAATGCTAGAAGGTATGAAACGAACAAAAAGCTCAAAGGATTCTAGACTTCCTATCAACCTTGAGCTCTTGACTAAAATAATCGATAAATTGTCATCAATTTGTTTTTCCTCATATGAAGCTCTGTTGTTCGCAACAGCATTTACTTTCGTTTTTCATGGTTTTCTCCAAGTTGGAGAGATAATTTACACAAAGCCTGGTCAGGCACACCAAATTATTGGTTTAAAAGATGTGACAGTCGTAAAAGTAGGCGATTTACAGTCAATAAAGGTTCAAATTAATCACTCAAAAAATGATCAGATAGGAAAAGGTGTTTTTATATATATCAATGAGACATGCACAAAAATATGTCCGTTGGAGTTTTGTAATAAGTACATCACAGAAAGGCCGTCCATAAGCGGCCCTTTGTTTTGTCATTTTAACGGAAAGCCTATGTCACGATATCAGTTGGTCTCTGTTCTAAACAAGGCATTGAAGGTCTTGAAGATTGATGCCTCTAGTTACAAATCGCATTCCTTCAGAATAGGAGCTACGTCGTTGGTCGCAGCTCAAAACATTAGTAATGAGGAAATCATGAAATTGGGGCGTTGGAAGTCAAACACATTCAAGTCATACATACGTTCATAATTACTTGTTGAGAAAGTTGATATATTAAATCTGTTTTTTTTTTTTAAATGTATATTATCACAAAGTTTTATTTTAGAAATGAACAATTTGTATTTTGGTTAATAGGTAATACGGAGTGGCCGATTAGGAAATCGGTGTGGATTGTAGGTTCGTCCATCATTAAACGTGCTTTCGTTTACGCCCAAGGCACGTTTGAAGGCTCTAATCTTGGCCTGAGACGGAGGAATTGTAGCCTGTGGTGGCAAGACAAAGGAGAAATGGCTTGGGGGAATTAATTCCTAGAGTTAAGTATCTGTTACGTTTTAATCAACCACCTGATTTCTTGTTAATACATTGTGGGGTAACAGCATTGGAGCCGTAAAGTTGCGTGAACTCAGATGTCAGATTAAGGACTCGCTAGGTCAGCTGATGGCTCTTCTAACATCAACAAAATTTATCTGGTCTCAAATACTGCCTAGGTTTTCTTGGAGATATAGTCAGAACAGTAGAGCTTTGAATAGAGCAGCGGCACGAATCAACAACTATGCTGCTTGTATTTGCATACAGGTTGGTGGGTGTTATATAAAGTACCCTGCATTAGCCTGGAACGAGCCTATGATGTTTTGTGAGGACGGTGTTCACCTTTCTGACATAGGAAACGAACTATTTTTGTTCCGTATACAGGCATACTTGTTTGATTTCATTTAAACATGCCATATGATAGACACTTGACTTTGGAATGGTACTATTGTGAATGTAAATATGAACTTCTGATTTTTAACAATTCGTATAAGCTGACGTTATTGAGAAACGAATGGGAGTTTAGCAAACAAATGTAAATATAATTTTTCTTTAAAATGTGTATTATCGTTTTGCCTGCTTGTGAAGATAATTTGATGTTTGTGTGTATATTGTTATAATTACAAGTGCGAACAGGCCACGACTGGATGTTGTGTCACTTCCACCATGAGGTGGCGGTGGCCAGATATAAAATGTACAATATTATATGCGGCCATTTGGCGAAACAGCGACACAACTCCATCAGTTCTGCACCATGTTCACGCTATGGACTATAAAATCCGTCAAGTACTGAGCTTCTGTCCCCAGGGCCAGTCAGGATAATTATAATTAGGATAATGTTCAATGACAATCGTGATTAATAACCATGATTAATGATAAAGCTTGTAATGATAATGCAATTCATGATTTATGATAATGTTGATAACGATATGAACAATCATGTTTTGTTGACAATCTTAGTAATGATATTCATGATTAATCATGAATAAGGCTAATGATAATGTTTCTGGACTCGCCACTTACGCCTTTTGGCCGGTAGTCCACTTTTGTATAACACGTGGTCTCTATTCGCCAATAAAACATATTCTTTCATTCTCTTATTCTATTTGTCAAACAGAAATCTAATTTAAGTCAATTTATCCATTTATGGGATAAATTAAATTAAATTAGTGGTGTTAATATTTTATAATGTCAAATGCAAGTTATCTCGCTTTTGACGTCTTTACTCTAAAATTAATGACTGATTTTCAGAAAATCATTGATTTGTGGAAATCGGTATCACGTGTCTATTAAGGGCCAATCATAAGAATGTGACGTCATAACCCCCTTTTTCTCAAAGATTTGGAAGGATTTCGGACGAAGAAATATATCAGCAAAGTATAATTTTAATTTGATACTTAATTTTATAGAAACGAAAACCCACCCACCCTCCACATTATATTGTACAAGTTACTGCTGTCGTTTTGCTATATTTTTCAGAAAACGTCGAAAAGAATACACTATTGCTTGTCACAGGAATAAGGCTAATGATAATGTTTCATGGGAAAATCAAGATATGTCATGTTACATTTGATGTCAATAGCGTTGGTGAAATATATACTTCTACAGTTTGAAAGCACGGTACAGTAATGAACAGCATGGTGTTCACACAGGAATATCTACAGCTGACTTTGCTACTAATTCATTTTAAGCTTCAATCTTTTAGCGTACTGGAACGTGGTTCACAAACGAGACTGTGTGATAGAAAGAACAACCTTGAATGCGGGACAATCAAATCTATATTTACCGAAATAAACTTTAAAAATAGAAAATGGTTAATTTGCAGTCTATACAGACCTCCTTCATTATCAGATCATCTATTTATGGAAGATTTTAATAAAACATTTGACCAAATTTCAGTAAAGTATGACAATGTCATTTTAATTGGTGATTTAAATTATAATGTTTTAGATGAAGATAAAGGTACACCTTTAACAACTATGTGTGATATTTTTGACTACACAAACTTAGTAAAAACAGCTACATGTCATACAAAAAATGCAAACCCAACACTGATAACACTTACAAATAAACCTAGTTATTGCCAAAACATAACAAACTTCAATTGTGGTCTCAGTGATGTTCATAATTTAATTTCATTTCAACTGAAAGGTTATGTACCAAAATTCAAAAAAGATTTTATTCTGTATAGAAGCTTTAAAGATTTTAATCATGAAAATTTTTTAAATAATCTACAGTCTGTGAATTTTGAAATCCAAATTGCAGATGATGATGTAAATAGGGCATACTCACAGTTTGAAACATCTTTTATAGAAATAATTGATAAACATATACCAATAAAAAAGGGGAAGCCAGTAGCATATCCTGTACCTTATATGAATCAAAATCTAAGAAACGCGATCTATAAGAAAAAGATGTACCATAATAAATTTCTTAAACAAAAAACTGATAAAAATTGGGAAACATACAGAAAACAAAGGAACCTTGTGACAAAATTGAAAAAAACTTCCATAAAAACATACTTTTTTGAAAGAACAGCAGGTGGTCCAAAATCATCCACTTTCTATCCAACCATTAAGCCCTTCTTATCAAATAAAGGTATGAAATCAAATAACAGCATAATTTTATGTGAAAATGATAAGATTGTAAATGATCCAAAGGAGGTGACTGAAATATTTAACAACTTTTTTGTGAATGTAGCCAAAGATATAGGAGATAAGAACATCAAAATAGATAAAACCCATCCTAGTATAAATAAAATTGAAACAAACAGAACAAATAAAGATAAGTTATTCTTTAAACCAATAAATGAAGATTTTGTCACTAAACAAATAAACAAATTAAACATTAAAAAAGCTACAGGGTATGATGGTATTTCTCCTAAAATCATTAAATTTGCACAACCAGTAATAACAAATCCCATTAAAGTTTTGATTAATAAATCAATTGACCAATCAGTCTTTCCTGAAAAATTAAAAGCTGCCCAGGTATCCCCCCTTTTTAAAAAGAATAATAGTCTTTATAAAAGTAATTACCGCCCTATCAGTGCCTTGCCAACGATTTCTAAATTTTATGAAAGAGCTATATTTGATCAGCTAATGGAATTTTTATATAATCATTTCAATCCTCTCCTTTCAGCATTTAGATCAGGTTTTGGGTGTCAGACGGCCTTACTTAGAATAATAGAAGATTGGAAGAAAGCTTTGGATGATAATAAATTTATTGCAGCAATTTTAATGGATTTATCAAAAGCATTTGACTGTCTCCCACACAATTTATTAATGTTAAAATTGGAAGCTTATGGTCTCTCAGAAAATTCTTTAAAACTGTTAAAAAGTTATTTAGAAAACAGAAGACAACGCATTAAAATTGGTAATAACTACAGTGAATGGGATACATTAATCAAAGGGGTTCCACGGGGGTCAATCCTAGTCCCAGTTCTATTTAATGTTTTTATAAATGACATTTTTCACTTTGTTCAAGATAGTACTATTTATAATTATGCAGATGACAATACCCTTTCTTATTCTGATACTAATATAAATACAGTAGTTAAAACTCTAGAAAATGATAGCATAATCTTAATAGACTGGTTTTCCAAAAACTTAATGAAAGCAAATCCAGATAAATTTCAGGCTATTGCCATTGGTCCTAAAACAAATAAACACAATTTATCTTTTGATTTAAAAGGAAATAAAATTACATGTGAAGAAAATGTTAAACTTTTAGGCATAACCGTTGATTCCCATCTAAATTTTGATAAACATATATCAGAAATTTGTAAAAAAGCATCCCAACAATTAAATATCCTTAAATGAATAGGTAAATATTTAAACAGAATAGGACGCCTTACCATTTACTACTCCTTTATTCTTTCAAACTTTAATTACTGTCCGGTAACATGGCACTTTTGCAGCGAAAAAAATACTAAAACTAGAGGCTCCCAGGAGCCTGTATAGCTCCCCTGGGTATAATAACAACATCAGTCAATAAAACTTGATAACCGGCGAAAAAAATTAACAAATGTAGCCTTCGTCATTGCAGACCCTTCTACAAAAAAATTTGGGCAGGGGTTCCCCCTTTAATGTAAGTTATCAAAAATGCTGTTAAAAAAAACATATATGTCAATGATTCTCAAAATTTAGCTTTTCCTACTTCACATTTTGTAATAGAGTTGCTTCCCTTTGATTATTTGAGTAACCAAAAGCAGTGAGTCAACAAAAAATGCATTTCAAGAGGAATAACTCTTCACACAGTTGTCACACATTTTTAACTGTGGGAAATTTTTTGTAGATCTTGACATGCTGAACATTTTTGCAGTTTAAACTTTCCCTCTATCTCTAATAGTTTTTGAGATATAAGATGATAGTATTAAAATTGAGAGCATTTTGATGAAAAAAGGGCAATAACTCCAAAATGGGTAATGGAATTTACTTCAAAATTGCAGGGTAGGAAGATCTTGACATGCTGCAAATGTTTGCAATTTAAACTTAACCTTTATCTCTTATAGTTTTTGAAATATAAGACGAAAAGTATTAATTTTTTTTTTAATTTGATGAAAAAAAGGGCAAGAACTCCAAGATTGGTAATCATATTTACTTCAAAATTGCAGGGTAGGTAGATATCGACATGGTGCACATTTTTGCAATTTAAACTTAGCATCTATCTCTTATAGTTTTTGAAATATAACACGAAAAGTATTAAAATTAAAAAAATTAATTGATCGAAGGGCTGAACCACCGGACACATTTTTGGAAGAGAACCATCCAATGACTATTTCATCCAAATTTTGTTCTTATTGAGCAAATGGTTTCAGACAAGAAGATGTTTATGGGAATTTCCCATAGGGTCCTATGTTAAATTAAGTTCGGCTGTGGCGGCCATCTTGGTCAGTGTTCTGAAATGCGGGACACAATTTTGGAAGAGGACCACCCAAGAATCATTTCAGCAAAGTTTGGTTGAGATTGGCTCAATAGTTTCAGAGGAGAAGATTTTTTCTTAATTTCATCCCCCCTTTTTTCTAATTTGCATAATCGGTCAAAATAGGCAAAAGTTCAAAGTTCATAAAAAATCCCGTAATAAATGTTAAAAAGCTCATCATTATGCTTCTACAGTTCAAATTTGGGCACTTTCTGGCTTAAAATAGAGCCGTTTTGGCCATTTGAAGACATTTCTATTTTTAGTAATGGCGGCCATCTTGGATACAAGACGGTGCTGACGGACACAGTTTTGAAAGGGGACCACCCAAGGATCATTTCAGCAAAGTTTGGTTGAAATTGGCTCAGTAGTTTCAGAGGAGAAGATTTTTTTTTAATTTCATCCACCCTTTTTCTAATTTGAATAATCGGTCAAAATAGGCAAAAGTTCAAAGTTCATAAAAAATCCCGTAATATATATTAAAAAGCTCATCATTATGCTTATACAGTTCAAATTTGGGCACTTTCTGGCTTAAAATAGAGCAGTTGTGGCCATTTGAAGAAATTTCTATTTTTAGTAATGGCGGCCATCTTGGATACAGGACGGCACTGACGGACACAATTTTGAAAGGGGACCACCCAAGGATCATTTTAGCAGAGTTTGGTTGAGATTGGCACAGTAGTTTCAGAGGAGAGGATTTTTTTTAAATTTCATCCCCCCTTTTTTCTTATTTGCATAATCGGTCAAAATGGGTAATGGGATTTACTTCAAAATTGCAGGGTAGGTAGATCTTGACATGCTGCACATTTTTGCAATTTAAACTTAACATCTATTTCTAAATAGTTTTTGAAATATAAGACGAAATGTATTAAAATTAAAAAAAATTGATGAAAAAAGGGCAATAACTCCAAGATGGGAAATCAAATTTACTTCAAAATTGCAGGGTATGTAGATCTTGACATGTTGAACATGTTTGCAGTTTCAACTTACCATCTGTCTCTTATAGTTTTTGAAATAAAGGACGGAAAGTATTAAAATTTTGAAAATTTGATGAAAAAAGGGAAATAACTCCAAAATGGGTAATGGGATTTACTTCAAAATTGCAGTGTGGGTAGATCATGATATGCCGCACATTTTTGCAATTTAAAGTTAACCTTTATCTCTTATAGTTTTTGAAATATAAGACGAAAAGTATTAAAATTTTACAAATTTGATGAAAAAAGGGCAATAACTCCAAGATGGGCAATCAGATTTACTTCAAAATTGCAGGGTAGGTAGATCTTGATGTGCTGATCATTTTTACCCCATGTCAGATTTTTTATATTATTAACGGTTTTTGAGTTATTACCCAAAACCTGCAATTTTACCATATGTTCTATTTTTAGTAACAGTGGCCATGTTGGTTGGTGCACGGCATCACCGGACACAATTTTGAAACTAGACACCCAAGTGATGATTCAGACCAAGTTTGGTTTCCATTGGTCTTGTACTTTCAGAGGAGAAGATTTTTTAAAAAGTTTACGACATACGACGGACGCCAAGTGATGGCAATAGCTCACCTGACCCTTTGGGTCAGATGAGCTAAAAACGGAAAAAATCCAGGAAAGAGCTCTCCGTTTCATTTATGAAGACTATGAAAATACTTATGAAAATTTACTTAAAAAATCTAAATTGCCATCTTTAAAAATTCGAAGATTAAGAACTATTGCAGTTGAAACATTCAAAATTATCCATAAACAAAGTCTGAGCTATCTTCATGATTTAATTTCAATTAAAGATCAAAAATATAATTTTAGCCATCAAGATAAAGCAGTTTTACCCAGAGTACGAACAACAAGGTATGGTTTAAATTCTTTCCGGTATAATGCTGCACAAATCTGGAATGAGCTGCCGAATCACTTTAGACAAGAAACATCATTAGAACATTTTAAAAATATAATTCACACATGGAACCGCAGCTCATGCCAGTGCAGTGCATGCAGATGACCTTTAAATTTGTATTTCTAAATTTTCATGCTTTTAAATATTTTTATTATTTTATTATTTTCTGTTGTTGCTTAAATGCATGAGCCTCTTATTTTTAGCTTGCTTTTGTTCAGTTGATATCTGCTTCTGTAACTTGTGTCTATATTGAATTGCATAAATTGATGTATGTTTTTATTTAATATGTTTGTATGCATGATTGTATGTGTTGTTATATACCATAGTCGATATTAAAAGCTCATAAGAGTTTGTGTTATATGTATGATTTATATCGACTCTAAATAAAGCTTTGAATTGAATTAAATTGACTTGAATCAAATTGTATATGCATATCCACAAGGGACTACGCTATCAAGTTACTATCCGAAACCACAAAATTATTTCAGCACTTCGTTTGTGTAATAGACTTGGTTGCGTTCACTTCAACACTTAACCCGTGGTCACAAAGCGGCGAAACAGCGATACAACACGAACAGTTCTGCACCATGATCACATTAATGGACTTTAAAATCCGTCAAGTACCAAGCTGATGTCGGCGAAACAGCGACACAACACCAACAGTTCTGCACCATGTTCACGTTATGGACTATAAAATCCGTCAAGTACTGAGCTTCTGTCCCCAGGGCCAGTTAGGATAATTATAATCATGATAATGTTCAATGACAATCGTGATTAATAACCATGATTAATGATAAAGCTTATAATGATAATGCAATTCATGATTTATGATAATGTTGATAACGATATGAACAATCATATTTGTTGACAATCTTAATAATGATATTCATGATTAATCTTGAATAAGGCTAATGATAATGTTTCTGGACTCGCCACTTACGCCTTTTGGCCAGCAGTCCAATTTTGTATAAGCAGTGGCCTCTATTCGCCAATAAAACATATATTCTTTCATTCTCTTATTCTATTTGTCAAACAGAAATCTAATTTAACTACAATCTTGTTATAATAAAAAAGTGTACCTGTTTTGTTTTCCTCACAGTCACCAAGAGGGCCGTCGTGGCCGTGATCGTATGGTAGTTGGATTTACAACTACCTATGTAATCAGTGCCTATCACCACTGATGTTGTGAGGTGTACAACAATATGTGATAAAGTTTGTCAGTGACAGGCCGGTGGTTTTCCCCGGGTCCTCCAGTTTTTTCCGCCAATAAAACTGACCGCCACGATATAACTGAAATATTGTTGAAAGTGGCGTTAAGCATCATCAAACAAAATACAATCACCAGCTGTATTTATATCAGATAAATAACTACAATATACTTATAATAATAGAGTGTACCTGTTTTGTTATCCTGACCAGCTGTAGTTAACTCAGATACCAAACCTTTAAACTTTTTCTCTGATTTCAAGGTTTCCAATAGACGATTGTAGGCCCCTAGATGAATGTTTGCAATGACAAATTCTACTAAGCGTTGAGGAACCTCCTTTAGTGAATCATCATATAAGATTTTTTCAACTGTGTCGATGTCCAGTATGCCACATTCTATAAAGTCATCTGTAATTTTTAGAAGAACTTCCGGATACCTCTTCAGTTTTTCTTTGATCTTTTTTTCAAATCTTTTCAAAAGGTCTCTGGTTTCTTCTATTAGGTGTTTATCAACTATAAATGAAACAAAATATAGAATGATTATAACATTTTTGACTTTGATAGATGCACATCAACAAATGAGAAGATGGACATGACTAACTAACTGTTTATGTCAATGTATATTTGTTCCAGATGGAAAAAATATTCTGGTAATATTTTTTCTTCAAGACCTTTTTCATGGAATACTTTTTCCATAACCATTACAATTATTCCACTTGCAAGGAGAACTTACATGTTGATGAATATAACTTTCATTCTTGAAAATCAGGTGATTTGTTTCACTTCATTGATTTCTGTCTACATCAAACCAGTGTTTTACATGGTGATAATCAAAATCTATAAATTCTATCAAATTAAAATAAATATTATATAACAGTTGCACCGATCACAATAAATATTATATCAAAGTTCTCTTTTTATCAGTAGTATTTATTCCAAAGATATTTTCTCATGTAACATAAGTTCCAGTTGGAATTTATTTTATATAATACATATTCCAATGAATTAGTATTTTTATTATGCTAATGGAATTTGTATTACATCAAATAATTCCAACTGGAACTTATGCTACATGATAAAATATCTTTGGAATAAATATTATGATGGAACTTCTATTCCATGACATTTAAAGATAGGCAGCATTAGTCGAGTTTCTAAATATGGGCTTAGATGCATGAGTGTTTAAAGAAAGGCATGACTAGCCGAGTGCTTAAAAGATGGGCATGACTAGCCGAGTATTCTAACATGGCGTGCTACTTTCGCTTTGAAAACAATAGAGGGCTCTAAATAGCACAGAACACCCTAAGCACATGTGCAGAAGGCATATCTAATCGACAGCGTATTTTGCATATATGCACTTTATGTATGTTAAATTAAAAGAATAAAAATAATAGATATACAAAGTGAGAATAAAACATGACATGGGGGAATTATTTCGATTCTAATAGGACATTTACAGTAATTTTGTAAATCAATGCGGTCTTATGGATACCAAAGGATTTGGCTGTTCCGATTAACTCCCCGTATGACAATTTCGCATTCTACGATGAATTACAGAAAAGTAATGACTAAATTAAGAGAATATAATGTTACCTAAGTTATACAAACTATGTCTTCATTGAATTATTTCGATTCTAGTAGGACAAATATAACTTATATTTTGAATGGAAGCCAATAATAATGGAAATGCGCAACATAACAAAATCCACTAACCTTACAGAAGTGTAGTGAGACACAGACATTTATAATATGAAGTCCTCCTATGATCAGAGGAATCCCCACAAGATGAGATTGGCGGAAGTGATGATGACGAGGCCGCTTACAGATTTGGATCTCGACAGAACGACATCGTCCAAATAATTGTCCCAGTATTCTTGGACTTGGTAAGCCTAATATAAGCCTATGTGTGCTGATACATACGCCCACACTTATCGGTTTCACTGGTGTCAGATGTAAAAACAACCGGTGAAATCAGTGTATTCTTGGTGAAATTTCATCAAATTGACATCGTTGTCATTTAGAATTTTCGCGGTAGCAATTGTCAACAATTGATTCGCGATTCTCCTACGATTGCTGTTGATAGTAGTGAACAAGAACCGGAAACAATATTGTTCACTGTACAATTTATAAACAGTGAATTTACACATTTACACAGATTTTTTTTTTTCATTCATTGTCAAAGCGTGGCAGTGACCGATAGTCCCTTCACTGGTACCTAAAGTTATAAACTGGTGAAATTACATATTTACTCTTGCTGATTGAGTGAATTATCAGTTAATATTTGCGTCATTTAGCCGAGTCTGTCATTAAATAACACATTGCACACACATATGATACTCACATACATTTTGCATTGATATTTTTTCCATTATCTATACTGTCACTGATAGCCCTTGACATAGGAAATTACTTGTACATGTCACTCGCCTTATTCGATCTCTTAAAAAGTTTATATTTCGATACCAAAATCTTGTCGAAATATATTCCGTCTCTGCAGAGACGATAATAAACGATGGATTTTCATATAGGGAAAATGTATAAAGATAAGGAAGTCAACAAAAATGTCAAAAATATGTTTTTATCAATGTGTGACGTAAGAGTGTTTTACCTATTTTGTTCCAGTATTGTTATAAATACTGTTATAGTGACAGTCGGAACCTTTGAGCCGTAATGAAAGCGGGAGGTTTGGCGCTTTAAGATCTGATTCAACCCACCATTTCTTTAGAAATGCCTGTACCAAGTCAGGGTCATTACAGTTTACACAGTTTTCTGGTTGTTGACTGATTTTGTCTGTTTATATACTTATGAGTTTTGACTTTCCCTTTGTAAGATTGTTCGGAGTTCGGTAATTTTGTTATTACCCTTATTTGCCATACTACATTGGGCTATACATGATTATTTCATGCTTTTGACTGACATTGATATATGTTCATTGTAACAGCATTGCTGATCTGAATACTGTCAATCAAAACTTGGGTATATATATGCATGTACATTTATTTTCCATATATTATTTACATATCTCATTGAAACAGCTGTGCTGATCTGGAGTTTGTAAATAAATTCCCTAGAGTATATTATTTATACTGAATTTTTGTATTTGAGTTTATT
The DNA here is from genome assembly GCA_963680875.1 of Bathymodiolus brooksi. Lineage (NCBI taxonomy): Eukaryota > Metazoa > Mollusca > Bivalvia > Mytilida > Modiolidae > Bathymodiolus > Bathymodiolus brooksi. The sequence goes on from OY804582.1 coordinate 69,547,183, forward strand.
TGAATAAACATATTTGTCATCGGTTTACAAGTATTGTGTATAATTGGCAGAATACTTATAGGGTTTTTTTTTTTTTGCATAATACATACGTCGGTAAACAAGTATTTTTCGGTTATTTTGAATAACAGTTCAGTCTCATTTGATAGCTTTTTTAGTAACCGGTATATGTACATTGGCTATTGTATCCTGTAAAAATTGGAGAAATTTTTATCAAACCTGTTATCCAATGTGTTCGTCATTTTGCTATCACTAAACATTGTTGAAGTAGTACTGTACAGTACATTATATTTAAACCATTTTGGTTTTGCTCGTCACATGCATCTGTCGTCTCATCATTAATTTGATTTTTGGCTATATCAAATTAGTTTTACCTGGAGCAGTTTGTAATTATTTTTAGAAACAGCAGTGCTGATCTAACTTTTACAAACACGATACAAGACATGACTAATTCAAATATTGCATGACTTTATACACCATTGCTAGTTTAGTGACACACATATCATTGTAGTTAGTATTACAATAGTGTATTATTTTTTGTGGCTACACTCTATCTATAATTGGTTTGACTATTGTAAAAATGTTCACCTGACCTCCATTTATTATTGTACCAATTGTGTATACCTGTCAACAAGTCCGTAATTAATATCAATACTGCAACAATGGAGGAGTTAATGAAAATAAAAGACATTGGCGAAAACAAGATCTAAATTGATAATAAATGCCAGAACAGCAAAGGGTTCACTAATACTAGAAGACCTGAAAATGATAGAAGGTGTACCGAACACAATTTGAGACCCACTAGGGCAAAGTAAACGGATGTTGGTAGAACAGAAGGACAAATGGCCACAAGACCAGAAAACCTAGCACAGCTTGTAGACCAGTATAAAACAAAGCTTGTAATAGCTGAGGAAGCTAAATTATAAATGAAGAAGGAATATACCATGTACCTAGACCAAATGAAACAAACATTTGAGAAGGAATTGCACATGAAAACAGCAGAACTTGAAGACTGCATTGCTGAAATTCAGAATGAAAAAGACAAATTCAGAGCGGAAATGGACTATATGAGAGAAGAAGACAAAGTTACCAACAAACAACAGGAACAAGCCATAGAAACTGAGAGACACGAATTTAAGATGTCAATACAGGACTTGAGAGAGAGATATGAAAAAGAAATAGCAAAGAGGACAGAATCCGAAGCAATTACAGGAAAATATGAGAAGGAACGAGAACATTATATGGAAAAAATACAAGAGCAAGCTGGTGAGATTGACAAAGAGCGAGAAAAATGTCAAAATGTGAGAAGAGAATTTAAAGGTGCCGAAGAGGAACACAACAGAAGATTTACAATATTGGAACACGAAATGGAACAATTAAAGACATCCAAGAAAATATCAGAAACATTAGCACCAGGAGATATATTCAGAGGAAGAACAACGACCAGCTCAGCAAATCCTTGTATGAAGTTTGACCCCGATACAAAAAGGGGCTCAACATATGTTCCAGATGCACTAAAGCACACAACCAGAAGCACAAATGAACCTCTGTCCGAGAAAGCTAAAGGAGAACAAGTAATAGACATAGGAACGACGGCCCAGTTCCACCTAATTTGTCCGTCTTCGCTGGAAAAAGTGAATGGAAACCATATTATATGCAGTTTAACCACATTGCCAACAAGTACAACTGGGATAAACAACAGAGACTGGACCGATTAATAGAATGCCTACGGGACAAAGCGTTAAAGTTTGTCAGTACCCGGCAAGATTCCGTACAGAAATATTATGACGTTTTGGTGCAGAAATTGAATCAGCGATTTGGTAATAAAGACCTGCCACATACCATCAGACGACAGTTTCAGGAAGCGAAACAACTAGTTGATGAGTCGCTCGAAGGTTTTTCTGAAAGGGTCCAGGAAATGGCCACTGATGGCTATCTAAATACACCAGAACATGTGGTTGACACTATATCTGTGGACGCCTTTCTAAAAGGTTGCTCAGACAAGAAAGCTGCACTGTTTGCCATGGAGAAAAATTCAACAACGACTGACCAGACTTTACAATGCATAAAAAGCTAGATCCGTAATCAGAAGATACTACTTGGATATAAGAAGCCAGACGTAAAGTGCGTGCAGTTTGATGCTGAATCGGATGAGAAATTGACAGAGCACAAGGTACGTCAAGTCAAGACTAATTCCACTTCACCGATACAGGAATTGCAGCTAAAATACGATGCCATGGATACTAGAATGGAAAACACGGAAAAACATATCACGTCTATAAAATCCGATATCTCCAGAATCATGACATCACTTTCCAGTTCAAACAGGGACAGAGAGAGATCACGCTCAACCTCACCAAGACATAGTCCATCACGAGAGGTTCAATGCTATACATGTAGAGAATATGGACACTACAGTTCAACTTGCCCAAAGAAGAACTTATCACCAATGAAGCGGAATAGGTCTTCATCACCATCGGAAACAAGAACTGATCTAAACACGAACGGATTGAAGATGTAGGCCGTTCTTCAGTCCATTACAGAGATACAGGTCAAACACCAACAACGACAGATGAACATACCATGAAATGCATTAACCGGCATACATACTGGGACGTGACAGCAGTGCTCTCCTTTCTGGTGTAAACAACGACATACCGTAATATATTGTAGGCTGCAATAAAATTGAAGGTAACGATGTGACAGAAGAGGGAATGTCTACGTTCAAACACAGCAAAGAACCCATCCAAATGCGAGAAGTATCAATGTATGAAGGGAATCCCTGTGTAAATAATTTAATCATCCCGATATCGATTAATGGCACAGCAGTGGATGCGGTTGTTGACACAGCTGCACATTATTGAGCGATGATTTTGCCAGAAAACTGGATCCACCTGTAATCTTCACAGATTCAGTCTAACTTAAAGGAGCAGGAACAAATAACAACATCCCTGCGAGATATACAGTTGGTACAACAGTAACAGTTGGAAAAACTGAAACAAAATGGCGTATCATAGTCGCTAAGATTACTGTTCCAGTTATATTAGGTTTAGAGTTGTTGACAAAACTTGACGCTGTCATCGACCTTACAGACTTTCCATCACTATAAAAGGAGAAAAGATAGAAGTTCGACAAGTGAAATCACAAACAACCACGTTCACGGCCTGTAGAGTAAAGCTGAACGAAACCCTAGTTGTCCTACCAAATTCGACTGTGCGATTACCATGAATCCTACCAGAAACTTTTCATGAAAAAATTGATATACAACCAGTCCGAAATTTACGAGGATTGATGATGTAACAAAGTAACATGGTAACAAAACCTGATTCATTGCCATTAATATTCAACAATGTTACTGATAAGGCTATAGCTCTAAAGAAAAACTTCATAGTTGGTGTTGCAGTGGAGATTGAAGAAATATTAGAAGAACCAGAGACCGACGAAACTCCATCTGTCAGGAAAATAGAACAAGCATCCAACGGAAATTTCCAACAACAGTGGGAAGAAATGTACTCTACGTTTCCAGTACATTTGAAAATATTATTGAATTCTTCAATAACACATTTAACCATGGATGATAGTTTAACATTGGCACTTACTCTCATAGAATTCCAGGATACTTTCGCAAATGATGACTTGGATATAGGTCATTTTACAAAAATAAAGCATAAAATTGATACTCAAAATGTAGCTCCCACTAAAGAACGAATGAGGAGAACGCCTTTTGGTATGGAAGATGAAGAGGAAAAGCTTATTCAAGACCTTCTAGACAAGCATGTGATCCAACCAATCATCATCGGAATGGGCATCAGCTCCAGTCTTAGTTCGTAAGAAGGACGGGAAAGTGCGATACTGTATTGACTACAGTAAGCTCAATTCTGTTACCAGAAAAGATGCTTTTCCCTTGCCCTTGATCGAGAGCTGCATCGACACGCCTAGAGGCAACAAATACATGTCCTGCTTAGATATGGCTTGGGGGTATTACCAAACTAAGATCCACAAGGATGATCGACATAAAACTGTCTTCATCACCAAACATGGACTGTTTGAATATGTAAGATTATGTTTTCGTCTTTGCAATAGTCCCGCCTTTTTTCAAATGGTGATACAGCTGATATTAACAGGCTTAACCTGGGAAATATGCCTCGCTTATCTTGATGACATCATAGTTCTAGGCAGAGACTTTGAAAACCACCTTAGTAACTTAGTCACAGTTTTGAAGAGATTTAGAAATAACCTGAAATTGAAGCCCCAGAAATGCAAATTATTTCAGAAGGAAGTGATTCTCTTGGGAAAACTAGTCAGCGAGCAAGGAGTTTCTGTTAATCCGGAGAGCCGTAACGTCATCTTAAAATGGCCAGTACCAAAGAAGAAAAGAGATGTAGAATCCTTGCTCGGTTTTGCCAACTACCACCGTGACCACATTAAAGATTACTCAACAATAGCAGAACCAATATATGACATAACGAAAAAGAAATCAACTTTTCATTGGGGAGATCCACAACAGACAGCCTTCCAAACTATACAGAATGCATTAGTTAATTCTGCAGTGCTAGCTTATCTGGATCCAAACGCAAGATTCATTCTAGACACAGATGCATCCAACACTACTATTGGAGTGGAACTTTTTACGACGGCAAAGAATATGTAGTCAGTTTAGCCAGTTTAGTCCTTACACCAGCACAAAGAAAATACTGTACAACAAGAAAGGAACTATTAGCAGTCATCACTTTTACCCGTCAGCTTAGAAACTACTTACTAGGCCAACAGTTTGTAGTCAGGACGGACCATGGGAGTTTGGCATGGCTACTCAGATTCAAAATGATAGAGGATCAACTAGCTAGGTGGCTAGAGGAATTATCCCAATACAACATGGTGATACAGCACAGACCAGGAAAGAAACACACAAATGCTGATGACCTATCCAGGATACCAGACACATTAGAACATTGCAATGCTACTTTGCAGGAGCAGATGTGACAACTTTACCATGCGGTGGATGCCCATACTGTAGACGAGCTCAGGACACTTGAGGCACTTTTGAAAATGACGCCGATGATGTAATACCATTGGCAGTAAGAAGTGTAACGCAACAGTCTAATAACATTGACGACGCCCAACTGGATGATACTGAATTGTGCAATCGGATGTGTGTAAAGACAACTGATGCCGTATGACATGAACAGAACCAAAATCCTGACATTAAAAAAAATTATAATGTGGAAAGAAAGTGATCAAGAACTGACAGAACATGAACTATATTTGTGCAGCCAGGCAACAAAACACTTCTGGAATTACAAATCCCAGCTACTGCTTAAAAACCACATACTGTGCTATAAGTGGATAGACCCAGTCCTTCCCAGACTTTTGATTGTCGTTCCAAAGACACTAAGATAGGACATACTTAAGAACAACTATGATGTGAAGTCATCAGGACATTTTGGACAAACCAAGACGCTAAATAGGCTAAAACAGAAGTATATCTGGTATGGCATGACCGGGGATGTCAGAAATTATGTGAAATCCTGTAACGTTTGCAACGTTAATAAGAAAGCCAACATTAAAGCAAAGGGACCACTGGGTCAGTTCCATGCGGGTGCCCCGATGCAGAAAATACATGTGGATATGTTAGGACCTCTTCAGAAAAGTTGCCAAGATAACAAGTACATCCTTGTAATAGTAGACCAATTTACAAAATGGATAGAAATTGTTCCACTTCCAAACCAGAGTGCTCAATCCGTCGCCAAAGCAACCCTTGATAATTTCATTTCTAGGATGGGTTGCCCGATACAAATTCATACAGACCAGGGCACACACTTTGTTGGCAATCTCTTTCAAGATCTCTGCAAATTACTAGAGATAGTCAAGACAAGAACTATGCCATATCGACCCTGTTCTAATGGACAAATATAACGGTACAACAGGACTGTTTTACAGGCAGTCAGGTGCTACCTTAAAGGAAAGCAAAGTGATTGGGATGCTAATTTACAACAGCTCGTCTGCGGTATATGCTCCACAGAAAACAGACAAACTGGGTATACAGCCAACATGATGATGTTAGGCAGGGAGGTGTTTCAGCCTATTGATCTAGTAACAGGAACATGCATAATAAATCAGAAAATAAAAGAACCATGTCAGTTCGTCATCGATTTAAAGGACACATTGGAAAATGTTCATACATCAGACAGAAGAACTACAAAGTGCGCAGTTTCGCCAAAAGAAGAATTTGATGTAAAATTATACCACCATACGTACAGTGTTGGAGACATCGTATATAAAATCAAGTTCAATTCGCAATGGGGAAGGCAAAAAACTGAAGCCTCCTTGGGAAGCACCATATCTGCTTACCCAACTTTTATCTCCCGTTCTGTATACTATTCCAAACAGAAGGAGGGAATCAACTATTCATCATGACAGATTGAAATTGTGTGAAGATAGGAGCATCCCAGTATGGATAAAACAGTTGCGAAATCATTTGTTCAACGTTGAAGGGAAACAAGAGAGGACAGAAGATCAATCTGACATCGACGAAGACGTGTATCCGTCTGATGGCCTCCATCTTCTTTTTGAGAACCTGGTTACGGTTACGGACCAAGATGAAGTGCCTATAGACCAGGTTACGGAGCGTGACAGTGGTCCTGTCCTCTGTGACCAGTATGACACGTCTATGGACATGGTTACGGACAGTGACAGCAGTTCTGTCCTCTGTGACCATGATGGCAGGCCTATAGCTATTACAAATTTAGCCGACAGTCTCCCAGACAATGGTGACCAGGATTTGGATAGAACCTTCATCTATTCCATAGAAGATGACAGGACCACAAATATTCCAGATGAAACGTTCATCAATACTGATGAGGAACACGGAGTGGCTGAACAACCTAACCGTAGAAATAGAAATCGTCCAAAATACCTCGACAGCTACATTTTGGACGATGATTATAGTATATAGCTATCCATAGACAATATGTATTTTTGTAAATATGATGTTAATGTATTTTTAAAGTTTATTTATTTAACATTGTGAAAACCAATGTGTTCCCATCCATATACTATATATATATATATATATATATATATAGTATATGGGAGTGGATGTAGTCGAGTGGTCTAGGGCGCTGGACGTAAGGCTAAGCGAATGGTGCTGCAGTGTAACAATGGTGTGGGTTCAAATCCCGTCGAGGGAAGAACAAAAATTTGACAGCTCTAAAATCTAATTCTAACACTGTTTGGTTTAATTTTCAGACGTATATATATATATATATATATAAACATCTGAAAAAGTAGCCAACGTATAAATCTACAAGATGTCGGATCGGAAACAAGTGTTAACGATACTGTGCAAACAAACAAAAATGATAAATAAACGTCTAAAATGTTAGCACAACGATATCAAAAAAATATGTTAAAATGTAACAAGAATAACTATAAGTCTACAAAAAGACTATAATTATAATGAAATCGACGGATATTTCGCTTGACCGACAAGCTTCATCAGCGTCTGTAATCCGATTTGAAAAATTGTCACGTGAGCATCAGTTATCGTGACGTAAATTACTAAAAATCATAATCTTGAACTTTATACTTTATATTATTCAAGTATATTGCACACTAATTTATAAATATGAACAGAATGAGAAAATGTAATGCTGAAGTTTACCAACTAGCTAAGGTCCAGGCACTGGATAAAAAGTTAAAAAACAAAAGATTTAGGCCTTTTTGTTTATGCCTTCCGGGTGTAATGTTTGTAACTCGCGGATCCAAAAACTCTCTTTTTTCTGTCTTTGATTTTCTTTCCAACTTGGATTGTGGTCAATGATATAAATTTTGGATCTGCCAAAGTCTTCCAATGAGTGCCCCGGCGACACAAAGTGTTGACTCACGGGCAAGAGCGTCTTTTTCGTAAGGTCACTTCTGTGTCCATTCATTCTTTTGTTGAATGGTTGGACACTTTCTCCTACGTATTGCGACCCGCAGACGTGACAGTCAAGGAGGTAAACCACATTAGGTGTTTTGCAATTGACATTGCAAAATATCTTATACTCCTTTCCTGTCGTCTTGCTATGGAACACTTGTGTGTGTTGCAATTGGAGACAGCACTTGCAACGCTTGTCACCACATGGTTTACACTGGCCGACCGTCGATGAAGGTCTAGATACCGCAGCTCTGACCAGTGTATCCTTAATGCTTTTAGGTCGCCGGAACGCTACAACGGGTGGTTCAGGGAACAACTTGGCCAGCGTTTCACTTTTTTGAATTTCTTTCCAATGATGACGGACAATGCCTGCAATTTTGGCTAAAGAAGGATGGTAAGTGAGAACAAGGGGAACCCGTTTGTTGATCTTTTTTTCTTTGTATTCCAGGAGGTCATTTCTGTTAATTTCACTGGCTTTTGAAAACCCACTCTCTATGACTTTGTCATTATATCCCCGTTTCTTCAAATGATGGCGTAAATCTCCTAGTCTTTGCTTGGTGGTTTCAACAGTGGAGCATATTCGTTTTACCCTAATGGCTTGGCTGAATGGGATACTCTTAAAACAGTGCTTAGGATGGCAACTACTGGGTGAAAGGTATTGATGTTTGTCTGTGGGCTTAGAGTATAAATCAGTTGTCATGTTGCCCTCCTTGACCGTGGTGGTAGTATCAAGGAAGGACATTTTGGTTTTCGACACTTCGTGTGTGAATTTTATAGACGGATGGATACTGTTGGCATGTTCCAAAAATTCATCAAGCTCTTTATCGCCATGTGTCCACTTCATGTCAACGTCATCTATAAATCGGAACCATGAAAGAGGTTGTTTAAGTGACGAGAGGAGTAATCGTTCTTCTAGGTCCCCCATAAAAATGTTGGCATAGGAGGGTGCCATTTTGGTTCCCATAGCTGTCCCATTTATTTGAAGATAGTGATTTCCGTCAAAAGTAAAATTGTTGTTTTTTAGAACTAGTGTAAGCATTTCTACTAAACATTCTGTCGGAGGTTCTTGATCTGTTCGTTGTTCCCATATTTTTCTGCATGCGGCAATTCCGTCATCATGGGGAATGTTCGCGTAAAGGGAAGTTACATCCATGGTAACAAGCGTGGTATTTTCTGGAATGGCTAAATTTTCCATTTTCTTCAAGTAGTCGGTAGTATCTTTGATGTGTGATGGAAGGTTTTCAACGAACGGCCGAAGGTGAAAATCAATAAATTCCGATATCTTTTCAGTTGGGTGACCATTGGCTGATACAATCGGTCTCCCCGGATTGTTTTCCTTGTGAATTTTAGGCAGCAGATAGAAACGGCCTGGCTTGGGATCCTCTGGAGTAAGGTACTCCATGGTCTTATTGTCTAAGTGGCCACGAGCATGCATAGCCTCTAAGGCTCGTATGATCTTCTGCGTAAAATCTAGTGTAGGGTCAGAATCTAATTTTTCGTAGAATCGACAATCGGACAGTTGTCTTTCTGCTTCTTGTATATATGTCGTTTTATCCATGACTACTACTGCACTCCCCTTATCTGCTGGCTTAATAATAATATCATCTCTTTCATGTATATCCCTAAGGGCTGATCTTTCTGCCTGTGTTAAGTTGTCGGTCTTGGGGACATGTACGTCAACATTGTGTTTGATATCTGACTTAATTAGGTTAATGACCGATTCTAGCCTGGTATTTTTGCTAGGTTTCGGGATCCAATTACTTTTCTTGACAAATCTAGGAATATCAGTGACTTCTTTTATGTCCGATTCGTCTGTTGATAGGTCTTCACTGGTTTCTTTCTTTGAATGAAAATATTCTTTAATTCTAAGCCGTCGTGCAAATTGATCCAGGTCTTCATCGAGTTCACGAACATTTATTTTAGGAGGATTTGGACAAAAATTTAAACCCTTAGAAAGCAACGATGATTCGGCTGAATTTAGGGGTTTACTGGAGAGATTGACAACCACGTTAGATTTTCTATTCTCTGCTTTCCTTTTCCTTCTGAAACGTCGTGTACGTGTCTTCCTCCCCACTGTGTCCTCGGTAGAATCAATTGGAGTTTTGGGTTTGATTCCATCCCTTTTAAACTTAGCATCTCGTTTCTTTGAAAATTTGGTGTCTTCTAATTTTTGAATTTCATCTAGACGACGGCTTATGTTTGTAAAATCGTCTGTCGAGAGTTGTTCTTCACTGGTTTTGAGCAAATCCGAAAATATTTTTACGAGGCCTTTCTTTTGGTATGAGGCATCGTCTAAAAGAAGTTTCAAAATTCAGGTTGAACATTCAAATAAAATTCTATCCCAACGTCGGTAAAAATTATTAGTTTTGATACCAGGAGTTTGTGGCGTTACTTTGATTTTCAATCCTTTTGGTACTTTGTTCACCGAAATGTAGCAACAAAGATTTTTTATATGATGGTCAATTTTAATTAGATTTTGTTTGATATTTCTTAGATCTTTGAAATAAAAGTTGTAATCCATGAATATAGGTTTATACGGATTATATTCGAAAACATAATACACTCAAGAAAAATAATAAATAAACATCTGAAAAAGTAGCCAACGTATAAATCTACGAGATGTCGGATCGGAAACAAGTGTTAACGATACTGTGCAAACAAACAAAAATGATAAATAAACGTCTAAAATGTTAGCACAACGATATCAAAAAAATATGTTAAAATGTAACAAGAATAACTATAAGTCTACAAAAAGACTATAATTATAATGAAATCGACGGATATTTCGCTTGACCGACAAGCTTCATCAGCGTCTGTAATCCGATTTGAAAAATTGTCACGTGAGCATCAGTTATCGTGACGTAAATTACTAAAAATCATAATCTTGAACTTTATACTTTATATTATTCAAGTATATTGCACACTAATTTATAAATATGAACAGAATGAGAAAATGTAATGCTGAAGTTTACCAACTAGCTAAGGTCCAGGCACTGGATAAAAAGTTAAAAAACAAAAGATTTAGGCCTTTTTGTTTATGCCTTCCGGGTGTAATGTTTGTAACTCGCGGATCCAAAAACTCTCTTTTTTCTGTCTTTGATTTTCTTTCCAACTTGGATTGTGGTCAATGATATAAATTTTGGATCTGCCAAAGTCTTCCAATGAGTGCCCCGGCGACACAAAGTGTTGACTCACGGGCAAGAGCGTCTTTTTCGTAAGGTCACTTCTGTGTCCATTCATTCTTTTGTTGAATGGTTGGACACTTTCTCCTACGTATTGCGACCCGCAGACGTGACAGTCAAGGAGGTAAACCACATTAGGTGTTTTGCAATTGACATTGCAAAATATCTTATACTCCTTTCCTGTCGTCTTGCTATGGAACACTTGTGTGTGTTGCAATTGGAGACAGCACTTGCAATGCTTGTCACCACATGGTTTACACTGGCCGACCGTCGATGAAGGTCTAGATACCGCATCTCTGACCAGTGTATCCTTAATGCTTTTAGGTCGCCGGAACGCTACAACGGGTGGTTCAGGGAACAACTTGGCCAGCGTTTCACTTTTTTGAATTTCTTTCCAATGAAGACGGACAATGCCTGCAATTTTGGCTAAAGAAGGATGGTAAGTGAGAACAAGGGGAACCCGTTTGTTGATCTTTTTTTCTTTGTATTCCAGGAGGTCATTTCTGTTAATTTCACTGGCTTTTGAAAACCCACTCTCTATGACTTTGTCATTATATCCCCGTTTCTTCAAATGATGGCGTAAATCTCCTAGTCTTTGCTTGGTGGTTTCAACAGTGGAGCATATTCGTTTTACCCTAATGGCTTGGCTGAATGGGATACTCTTAAAACAGTGCTTAGGATGGCAACTACTGGGTGAAAGGTATTGATGTTTGTCTGTGGGCTTAGAGTATAAATCAATTGTCATGTTGCCCTCCTTGACCGTGGTGGTAGTATCAAGGAAGGACATTTTGGTTTTCGACACTTCGTGTGTGAATTTTATAGACGGATGGATACTGTTGGCATGTTCCAAAAATTCATCAAGCTCTTTATCGCCATGTGTCCACTTCATGTCAACGTCATCTATAAATCGGAACCATGAAAGAGGTTGTTTAAGTGACGAGAGGAGTAATCGTTCTTCTAGGTCCCCCATAAAAATGTTGGTATAGGAGGGTGCCATTTTGGTTCCCATAGCTGTCCCATTTATTTGAAGATAGTGATTTCCGTCAAAAGTAAAATTGTTGTTTTTTAGAACTAGTGTAAGCATTTCTACTAAACATTCTGTCGGAGGTTCTTGATCTGTTCGTTGTTCCCATATTTTTCTGCATGCGGCAATTCCGTCATCATGGGGAATGTTCGTGTAAAGGGAAGTTACATCCATGGTAACAAGCGTGGTATTTTCTGGAATGGCTAAATTTTCCATTTTCTTCAAGTAGTCGGTAGTATCTTTGATGTGTGATGGAAGGTTTTCAACGAACGGCCGAAGGTGAAAATCAATAAATTCCGATATCTTTTCAGTTGGGTGACCATTGGCTGATACAATCGGTCTCCCCGGATTGTTTTCCTTGTGAATTTTAGGCAGCAGATAGAAACGGCCTGGCTTGGGATCCTCTGGAGTAAGGTACTCCATGGTCTTATTGTCTAAGTGGCCACAAGCATGCATAGCCTCTAAGGCTCGTATGATCTTCTGCGTAAAATCTAGTGTAGGGTCAGAATCTAATTTTTCGTAGAATCGACAATCGGACAGTTGTCTTTCTGCTTCTTGTATATATGTCGTTTTATCCATGACTACTACTGCACTCCCCTTATCAATGGTGTGGGTTCAAATCCTGTCGAGGGAAGAACAAAATTTTGACAGCTCTAAAATCTAATTCTAACACTGTTTGGTTTAATTTTCAGACGTATATAATATTTAGTATTAACCTAGTATCCTTTAAAGTAACTTTGAGATCCAGTGGGACAGATATATTGTATGGTTGTCACTTGCTTCTAGACGTTTGTATAATATACTTTATTTCCTGTGACTGTATAGTGAATAATTCTTCATTATCCTATCCAATATATTAAAAATTCCTGAGTTAGATTGCTGTCAAATTATAATATTAAGTATATATGTACCATCTACACACGCTTATACACATGTCTTACGTCTATCCCTAGATTTGCCTTACGAGACAAGGTAATACTACGACTATTGAAGCTCCTTTTATAGGGAGTGGATGTAGTCGAGTGGTCTAGGGCGCTGGACGTAAGGCTAAGCGAATGGTGCTGCAGTGTAACAATGGTGTGGGTTCAAATCCCGTCGAGGGAAGAACAAAAATTTGACAGCTCTAAAATCTAATTCTAACACTGTTTGGTTTAATTTTCAGACGTATATAATATTTAGTATTAACCTAGTATCCTTTAAAGTAACTTTGAAATCCAGTGGGACAGATATATTGTATGATTGTCACTTGCTTCTAGACGTTTGTATAATATACTTTATTTCCTGTGACTGTATAGTGAATAATTCTTCATTATCCTATCCAATATATTAAAAATTGCTGAGTTAGATTGCTTTCAAATTATAATATTAAGTATATATGTACCATCTACACACGCTTATACACATGTCTTACGTCTATCCCTAGATTTGCCTTACGAGACAAGGTAACACTACGACTATTGAAGCTCCTTTTTTAGGGAGTGGATGTAGTCGAGTGGTCTTAGCGGTGCTGGACGTAAGGCTAAGCGAATGGTGCTGCAGTGTAACAATGGTGTGGGTTCAAATCCCGTCGAGGGAAGAACAAATATTTGAGAGCTCTAAAATCTAATTCTAACACTGTTTGGTTTAATTTTCAGACGTATATAATATTTAGTATTAATCTAGTATCCTTTAAAGTAACTTTGAAATCCAGTGGGACAGATATATTGTATGATTGTCACTTGCTTCTAGACGTTTGTATAATATACTTTATTTCCTGTGACTGTATAGTGAATAATTCTTCATTATCCTATCCAATATATTAAAAATTGCTGAGTTAGATTGCTGTCAAATTATAATATTAAGTATATATGTACCATCTACACACGCTTATACACATGTCTTACGTCTATCCCTAGATTTGCCTTACGAGACAAGGTAACACTACGACTATTGAAGCTCCTTTTTTAGGGAGTGGATGTAGTCGAGTGGTCTAGGACGCTGGACGTAAGGCTAAGCGAATGGTGCTGCAGTGTAACAATGGTGTGGGTTCAAATCCCGTCGAGGGAAGAACAAAAATTTGACAGCTCTAAAATCTAATTCTAACACTGTTTGGTTTAATTTTCAGACGTATATAATATTTAGTATTAACCTAGTATCCTTTAAAGTAACTTTGAGATCCAGTGGGACAGATATATTGTATGGTTGTCACTTGCTTCTAGACGTTTGTATAATATACTTTATTTCCTGTGACTGTATAGTGAATAATTCTTCATTATCCTATCCAATATATTAAAAATTGCTGAGTTAGATTGCTGTCAAATTATAATATTAAGTATATATGTACCATCTACACACGCTTATACACATGTCTTACGTCTATCCCTAGATTTGCCTTACGAGACAAGGTAACACTACGACTATTGAAGCTCCTTTTTTAGGGAGTGGATGTAGTCGAGTGGTCTAGGGCGCTGGACGTAAGGCTAAGCGAATGGTGCTGCAGTGTAACAATGGTGTGGGTTCAAATCCCGTCGAGGGAAGAACAAAAATTTGACAGCTCTAAAATCTAATTCTAACACTGTTTGGTTTAATTTTCAGACGTATATAATATTTAGTATTAACCTAGTATCCTTTAAAGTAACTTTGAGATCCAGTGGGACAGATATATTGTACGGTTGTCACTTGCTTCTAGACGTTTGTATAATATACTTTATTTCCTGTGACTGTATAGTGAATAATTCTTCATTATCCTATCCAATATATTAAAAATTCCTGAGTTAGATTGCTGTCAAATTATAATATTAAGTATATATGTACCATCTACACACGCTTATACACATGTCTTACGTCTATCCCTAGATTTGCCTTACGAGACAAGGTAATACTACGACTATTGAAGCTCCTTTTTTAGGGAGTGGATGTAGTCGAGTGGTCTAGGGCGCTGGATGTAAGGCTAAGCGAATGGTGCTGCAGTGTAACAATGGTGTGGGTTCAAATCCCGTCGAGGGAAGAACAAATATTTGAGAGCTCTAAAATCTAATTCTAACACTGTTTGGTTTAATTTTCAGACGTATATAATATTTAGTATTAACCTAGTATCCTTTAAAGTAACTTTGAGATCCAGTGGGACAGATATATTGTATGGTTGTCACTTGCTTCTAGACATTTGTATAATATACTTTATTTCCTGTGACTGTATAGTGAATAATTCTTCATTATCCTATCCAATATATAAAAAATTGCTGAGTTAGATTGCTGTCAAATTATAATATTAAATATATATGTACCATCTACACACGCTTATACACATGTCTTACGTCTATCCCTAGATTTGCCTTACGAGACAAGGTAATAATACGACTATTGAAGCTCCTTTTTTAGGGAGTGGATGTAGTCGAGTGGTCTAGGGCGCTGGACGTAAGGCTAAGCGAATGGTGCTGCAGTGTAACAATGGTGTGGGTTCAAATCCCGTCGAGGGAAGAACAAAAATTTGACAGCTCTAAAATCTAATTCTAACACTGTTTGGTTTAATTTTCAGACATATATAATATTTAGTATTAACCTAGTATCCTTTAAAGTAACTTTGAGATCCAGTGGGACAGATATATTGTATGGTTGTCACTTGCTTCTAGACGTTTGTATAATATACTTTATTTCCTGTGACTGTATAGTGAATAATTCTTCATTATCCTATCCAATATATTAAAAATTCCTGAGTTAGATTGCTGTCAAATTATAATATTAAGTATATATGTACCATCTACACATGCTTATACACATGTCTTACGTCTATCCCTAGATTTGCCTTATGAGACAAGGTAACACTACGACTATTGAAGCTCCTTTTTTAGGGAGTGGATGTAGTCGAGTGGTCTAGGGCGCTGGACGTAAGGCTAAGCGAATGGTGCTGCAGTGTAACAATGGTGTGGGTTCAAATCCCGTCGAGGGAAGAACAAAAATTTGACAGCTCTAAAATCTAATTCTAACACTGTTTGGTTTAATTTTCAGACGTATATAATATTTAGTATTAACCTAGTATCCTTTAAAGTAACTTTGAGATCCAGTGGGACAGATATATTGTATGGTTGTCACTTGCTTCTAGACGTTTGTATAATATACTTTATTTCCTGTGACTGTATAGTGAATAATTCTTCATTATCCTATCCAATATATTAAAAATTGCTGAGTTAGATTGCTGTCAAATTATAATATTAAGTATATATGTACCATCTACACACGCTTATACACATGTCTTACGTCTATCCCTAGATTTGCCTTACGAGACAAGGTAACACTACGACTATTGAAGCTCCTTTTTTAGGGAGTGGATGTAGTCGAGTGGTCTAGGGCGCTGGACGTAAGGCTAAGCGAATGGTGCTGCAGTGTAACAATGGTGTGGGTTCAAATCCCGTCGAGGGAAGAACAAAATTTGACAGCTCTAAAATCTAATTCTAACACTGTTTGGTTTAATTTTCAGACGTATATAATATTTAGTATTAACCTAGTATCCTTTAAAGTAACTTTGAGATCCAGTGGGACAGATATATTGTATGGTTGTCACTTGCTTCTAGACGTTTGTATAATATACTTTATTTCCTGTGACTGTATAGTGAATAATTCTTCATTATCCTATCCAATATATTAAAAATTGCTGAGTTAGATTGCTGTCAAATTATAATATTAAGTATATATGTACCATCTACACACGCTTATACACATGTCTTACGTCTATCCCTAGATTTGCCTTACGAGACAAGGTAATACTACGACTATTGAAGCTCCTTTTTTAGGGAGTGGATGTAGTCGAGTGGTCTAGGGCGCTGGACGTAAGGCTAAGCGAATGGTGCTGCAGTGTAACAATGGTGTGGGTTCAAATCCCGTCGAGGGAAGAACAAATATTTGACAGCTCTAAAATCTAATTCTAACACTGTTTGGTTTAATTTTCAGACGTATATAATATTTAGTATTAACCTAGTATCCTTTAAAGTAACTTTGAGATCCAGTGGGACAGATATATTGTATGGTTGTCACTTGCTTCTAGACGTTTGTATAATATACTTTATTTCCTGTGACTGTATAGTGAATAATTCTTCATTATCCTATCCAATATATTAAAAATTGCTGAGTTAGATTGCTGTCAAATTATAATATTAAGTATATATGTACCATCTACACACGCTTATACACATGTCTTACGTCTATCCCTAGATTTGCCTTACGAGACAAGGTAATACTACGACTATTGAAGCTCCTTTTTTAGGGAGTGGATGTAGTCGAGTGGTCTAGGGCGCTGGACGTAAGGCTAAGCGAATGGTGCTGCAGTGTAACAATGGTGTGGGTTCAAATCCCGTCGAGGGAAGAACAATATTTGAGAGCTCTAAAATCTAATTCTAACACTGTTTGGTTTAATTTTCAGACGTATATAATATTTAGTATTAACCTAGTATCCTTTAAAGTAACTTTGAAATCCAGTGGGACAGATATATTGTATGATTGTCACTTGCTTCTAGACGTTTGTATAATATACTTTATTTCCTGTGACTGTATAGTGAATAATTCTTCATTATCCTATCCAATATATTAAAAATTCCTGAGTTAGATTGCTGTCAAATTATAATATTAAGTATATATG
The DNA here is from genome assembly GCA_963680875.1 of Bathymodiolus brooksi. Taxonomy (NCBI): domain Eukaryota; kingdom Metazoa; phylum Mollusca; class Bivalvia; order Mytilida; family Modiolidae; genus Bathymodiolus; species Bathymodiolus brooksi. Next base: position 69,564,909 of record OY804582.1, read on the forward strand.
TACCATCTACACATGCTTATACACATGTCTTACGTCTATCCCTAGATTTGCCTTATGAGACAAGGTAACACTACGACTATTGAAGCTCCTTTTTTAGGGAGTGGATGTAGTCGAGTGGTCTAGGGCGCTGGACGTAAGGCTAAGCGAATGGTGCTGCAGTGTAACAATGGTGTGGGTTCAAATCCCGTCGAGGGAAGAACAAAAATTTGACAGCTCTAAAATCTAATTCTAACACTGTTTGGTTTAATTTTCAGACGTATATAATATTTAGTATTAACCTAGTATCCTTTAAAGTAACTTTGAGATCCAGTGGGACAGATATATTGTATGGTTGTCACTTGCTTCTAGACGTTTGTATAATATACTTTATTTCCTGTGACTGTATAGTGAATAATTCTTCATTATCCTATCCAATATATTAAAAATTCCTGAGTTAGATTGCTGTCAAATTATAATATTAAGTATATATGTACCATCTACACACGCTTATACACATGTCTTACGTCTATCTCTAGATTTGCCTTACGAGACAAGGTAATACTACGACTATTGAAGCTCTTTTTTTAGGGAGTGGATGTAGTCGAGTGGTCTAGGGCGCTGGACGTAAGGCTAAGCGAATGGTGCTGCAGTGTAACAATGGTGTGGGTTCAAATCCCGTCGAGGGAAGAACAAAAATTTGACAGCTCTAAAATCTAATTCTAACACTGTTTGGTTTAATTTTCAGACGTATATAATATTTAGTATTAACCTAGTATCCTTTAAAGTAACTTTGAGATCCAGTGGGACAGATATATTGTATGGTTGTCACTTCCTTCTAGACGTTTGTATAATATACTTTATTTCCTGTGACTGTATAGTGAATAATTCTTCATTATCCTATCCAATATATTAAAAATTGCTGAGTTAGATTGCTGTCAAATTATAATATTAAGTATATATGTACCATCTACACACGTTTATACACATGTCTTACGTCTATCCCTAGATTTGCCTTACGAGACAAGGTAACACTACGACTATTGAAGCTCCTTTTTTAGGGAGTGGATGTAGTCGAGTGGTCTTAGCGGCACTGGACGTAAGGCTAAGCGAATGGTGCTGCAGTGTAACAATGGTGTGGGTTCAAATCCCGTCGAGGGAAGAACAAAAATTTGACAGCTCTAAAATCTAATTCTAACACTGTTTGGTTTAATTTTCAGACGTATATAATATTTAGTATTAACCTAGTATCCTTTAAAGTAACTTTGAGATCCAGTGGGACAGATATATTGTATGGTTGTCACTTGCTTCTAGACGTTTGTATAATATACTTTATTTCCTGTGACTGTATAGTGAATAATTCTTCATTATCCTATCCAATATATTAAAAATTGCTGAGTTAGATTGCTGTCAAATTATAATATTAAGTATATATGTACCATCTACACATGCTTATACACATGTCTTACGTCTATCCCTAGATTTGCCTTACGAGACAAGGTAATACTACGACTATTGAAGCTCCTTTTTTAGGGAGTGGATGTAGTCGAGTGGTCTAGGGCGCTGGACGTAAGGCTAAGCGAATGGTGCTGCAGTGTAACAATGGTGTGGGTTCAAATCCCGTCGAGGGAAGAACAAAAATTTGACAGCTCTAAAATCTAATTCTAACACTGTTTGGTTTAATTTTCAGACGTATATAATATTTAGTATTAACCTAGTATCCTTTAAAGTAACTTTGAGATCCAGTGGGACAGATATATTGTATGGTTGTCACTTCCTTCTAGACGTTTGTATAATATACTTTATTTCCTGTGACTGTATAGTGAATAATTCTTCATTATCCTATCCAATATATTAAAAATTGCTGAGTTAGATTGCTGTCAAATTATAATATTAAGTATATATGTACCATCTACACTTGCTTATACACATGTCTTACGTCTATCCCTAGATTTGCCTTACGAGACAAGGTAACACTACGACTATTGAAGCTCCTTTTTTAGGGAGTGGATGTAGTCGAGTGGTCTAGGGCGCTGGACGTAAGGCTAAGCGAATGGTGCTGCAGTGTAACAATGGTGTGGGTTCAAATCCCGTCGAGGGAAGAACAAATATTTGAGAGTTCTAAAATCTAATTCTAACACTGTTTGGTTTAATTTTCAGACGTATATAATATTTAGTATTAACCTAGTATCCTTTAAAGTAACTTTGAGATCCAGTGGGACAGATATATTGTATGGTTGTCACTTGCTTCTAGACGTTTGTATAATATACTTTATTTCCTGTGACTGTATAGTGAATAATTCTTCATTATCCTATCCAATATATTAAAAATTGCTGAGTTAGATTGCTGTCAAATTATAATATTAAGTATATATGTACCATCTACACATGCTTATACACATGTCTTACGTCTATCCCTAGATTTGCCTTACGAGACAAGGTAATACTACGACTATTGAAGCTCCTTTTTTAGGGAGTGGATGTAGTCGAGTGGTCTAGGGCGCTGGACGTAAGGCTAAGCGAATGGTGCTGCAGTGTAACAATGGTGTGGGTTCAAATCCCGTCGAGGGAAGAACAAAAATTTGACAGCTCTAAAATCTAATTCTAACACTGTTTGGTTTAATTTTCAGACGTATATAATATTTAGTATTAACCTAGTATCCTTTAAAGTAACTTTGAGATCCAGTGGGACAGATATATTGTATGGTTGTCACTTGCTTCTAGACGTTTGTATAATATACTTTATTTCCTGTGACTGTATAGTGAATAATTCTTCATTATCCTATCCAATATATTAAAAATTGCTGAGTTAGATTGCTGTCAAATTATAATATTAAGTATATATGTACCATCTACACACGCTTATACACATGTCTTACGTCTATCCCTAGATTTGCCTTACGAGACAAGGTAACACTACGACTATTGAAGCTCCTTTTTTAGGGAGTGGATGTAGTCGAGTGGTCTAGGGTGCTGGACGTAAGGCTAAGCGAATGGTGCTGCAGTGTAACAATGGTGTGGGTTCAAATCCCGTCGAGGGAAGAACAAAATTTGACAGCTCTAAAATCTAATTCTAACACTGTTTGGTTTAATTTTCAGACGTATATAATATTTAGTATTAACCTAGTATCCTTTAAAGTAACTTTGAGATCCAGTGGGACAGATATATTGTATGGTTGTCACTTGCTTCTAGACGTTTGTATAATATACTTTATTTCCTGTGACTGTATAGTGAATAATTCTTCATTATCCTATCCAATATATTAAAAATTGCTGAGTTAGATTGCTGTCAAATTATAATATTAAGTATATATGTACCATCTACACACGCTTATACACATGTCTTACGTCTATCCCTAGATTTGCCTTACGAGACAAGGTAATACTACGACTATTGAAGCTCCTTTTTTAGGGAGTGGATGTAGTCGAGTGGTCTAGGGCGCTGGACGTAAGGCTAAGCGAATGGTGCTGCAGTGTAACAATGGTGTGGGTTCAAATCCCGTTGAGGGAAGAACAAATATTTGACAGCTCTAAAATCTAATTCTAACACTGTTTGGTTTAATTTTCAGACGTATATAATATTTAGTATTAACCTAGTATCCTTTAAAGTAACTTTGAGATCCAGTGGGACAGATATATTGTATGGTTGTCACTTGCTTCTAGACGTTTGTATAATATACTTTATTTCCTGTGACTGTATAGTGAATAATTCTTCATTATCCTATCCAATATATTAAAAATTGCTGAGTTAGATTGCTGTCAAATTATAATATTAAGTATATATGTACCATCTACACACGCTTATACACATGTCTTACGTCTATCCCTAGATTTGCCTTACGAGACAAGGTAATACTACGACTATTGAAGCTCCTTTTTTAGGGAGTGGATGTAGTCGAGTGGTCTAGGGCGCTGGACGTAAGGCTAAGCGAATGGTGCTGCAGTGTAACAATGGTGTGGGTTCAAATCCCGTCGAGGGAAGAACAATATTTGAGAGCTCTAAAATCTAATTCTAACACTGTTTGGTTTAATTTTCAGACGTATATAATATTTAGTATTAACCTAGTATCCTTTAAAGTAACTTTGAAATCCAGTGGGACAGATATATTGTATGATTGTCACTTGCTTCTAGACGTTTGTATAATATACTTTATTTCCTGTGACTGTATAGTGAATAATTCTTCATTATCCTATCCAATATATTAAAAATTCCTGAGTTAGATTGCTGTCAAATTATAATATTAAGTATATATGTACCATCTACACATGCTTATACACATGTCTTACGTCTATCCCTAGATTTGCCTTATGAGACAAGGTAACACTACGACTATTGAAGCTCCTTTTTTAGGGAGTGGATGTAGTCGAGTGGTCTAGGGCGCTGGACGTAAGGCTAAGCGAATGGTGCTGCAGTGTAACAATGGTGTGGGTTCAAATCCCGTCGAGGGAAGAACAAAAATTTGACAGCTCTAAAATCTAATTCTAACACTGTTTGGTTTAATTTTCAGACGTATATAATATTTAGTATTAACCTAGTATCCTTTAAAGTAACTTTGAGATCCAGTGGGACAGATATATTGTATGGTTGTCACTTGCTTCTAGACGTTTGTATAATATACTTTATTTCCTGTGACTGTATAGTGAATAATTCTTCATTATCCTATCCAATATATTAAAAATTCCTGAGTTAGATTGCTGTCAAATTATAATATTAAGTATATATGTACCATCTACACACGCTTATACACATGTCTTACGTCTATCTCTAGATTTGCCTTACGAGACAAGGTAATACTACGACTATTGAAGCTCTTTTTTTAGGGAGTGGATGTAGTCGAGTGGTCTAGGGCGCTGGACGTAAGGCTAAGCGAATGGTGCTGCAGTGTAACAATGGTGTGGGTTCAAATCCCGTCGAGGGAAGAACAAAAATTTGACAGCTCTAAAATCTAATTCTAACACTGTTTGGTTTAATTTTCAGACGTATATAATATTTAGTATTAACCTAGTATCCTTTAAAGTAACTTTGAGATCCAGTGGGACAGATATATTGTATGGTTGTCACTTCCTTCTAGACGTTTGTATAATATACTTTATTTCCTGTGACTGTATAGTGAATAATTCTTCATTATCCTATCCAATATATTAAAAATTGCTGAGTTAGATTGCTGTCAAATTATAATATTAAGTATATATGTACCATCTACACACGTTTATACACATGTCTTACGTCTATCCCTAGATTTGCCTTACGAGACAAGGTAACACTACGACTATTGAAGCTCCTTTTTTAGGGAGTGGATGTAGTCGAGTGGTCTTAGCGGCACTGGACGTAAGGCTAAGCGAATGGTGCTGCAGTGTAACAATGGTGTGGGTTCAAATCCCGTCGAGGGAAGAACAAAAATTTGACAGCTCTAAAATCTAATTCTAACACTGTTTGGTTTAATTTTCAGACGTATATAATATTTAGTATTAACCTAGTATCCTTTAAAGTAACTTTGAGATCCAGTGGGACAGATATATTGTATGGTTGTCACTTGCTTCTAGACGTTTGTATAATATACTTTATTTCCTGTGACTGTATAGTGAATAATTCTTCATTATCCTATCCAATATATTAAAAATTGCTGAGTTAGATTGCTGTCAAATTATAATATTAAGTATATATGTACCATCTACACATGCTTATACACATGTCTTACGTCTATCCCTAGATTTGCCTTACGAGACAAGGTAATACTACGACTATTGAAGCTCCTTTTTTAGGGAGTGGATGTAGTCGAGTGGTCTAGGGCGCTGGACGTAAGGCTAAGCGAATGGTGCTGCAGTGTAACAATGGTGTGGGTTCAAATCCCGTCGAGGGAAGAACAAAAATTTGACAGCTCTAAAATCTAATTCTAACACTGTTTGGTTTAATTTTCAGACGTATATAATATTTAGTATTAACCTAGTATCCTTTAAAGTAACTTTGAGATCCAGTGGGACAGATATATTGTATGGTTGTCACTTCCTTCTAGACGTTTGTATAATATACTTTATTTCCTGTGACTGTATAGTGAATAATTCTTCATTATCCTATCCAATATATTAAAAATTGCTGAGTTAGATTGCTGTCAAATTATAATATTAAGTATATATGTACCATCTACACTTGCTTATACACATGTCTTACGTCTATCCCTAGATTTGCCTTACGAGACAAGGTAACACTACGACTATTGAAGCTCCTTTTTTAGGGAGTGGATGTAGTCGAGTGGTCTAGGGCGCTGGACGTAAGGCTAAGCGAATGGTGCTGCAGTGTAACAATGGTGTGGGTTCAAATCCCGTCGAGGGAAGAACAAATATTTGAGAGTTCTAAAATCTAATTCTAACACTGTTTGGTTTAATTTTCAGACGTATATAATATTTAGTATTAACCTAGTATCCTTTAAAGTAACTTTGAGATCCAGTGGGACAGATATATTGTATGGTTGTCACTTGCTTCTAGACGTTTGTATAATATACTTTATTTCCTGTGACTGTATAGTGAATAATTCTTCATTATCCTATCCAATATATTAAAAATTGCTGAGTTAGATTGCTGTCAAATTATAATATTAAGTATATATGTACCATCTACACATGCTTATACACATGTCTTACGTCTATCCCTAGATTTGCCTTACGAGACAAGGTAATACTACGACTATTGAAGCTCCTTTTTTAGGGAGTGGATGTAGTCGAGTGGTCTAGGGCGCTGGACGTAAGGCTAAGCGAATGGTGCTGCAGTGTAACAATGGTGTGGGTTCAAATCCCGTCGAGGGAAGAACAAAAATTTGACAGCTCTAAAATCTAATTCTAACACTGTTTGGTTTAATTTTCAGACGTATATAATATTTAGTATTAACCTAATATCCTTTAAAGTAACTTTGAGATCCAGTGGGACAGATATATTGTATGGTTGTCACTTGCTTCTAGACGTTTGTATAATATACTTTATTTCCTGTGACTGTATAGTGAATAATTCTTCATTATCCTATCCAATATATTAAAAATTCCTGAGTTAGATTGCTGTCAAATTATAATATTAAGTATATATGTACCATCTACACACGCTTATACACATGTCTTACGTCTATCTCTAGATTTGCCTTACGAGACAAGGTAATACTACGACTATTGAAGCTCCTTTTTTAGGGAGTGGATGTAGTCGAGTGGTCTAGGGCGCTGGACGTAAGGCTAAGCGAATGGTGCTGCAGTGTAACAATGGTGTGGGTTCAAATCCCGTCGAGGGAAGAACAAAATTTGACAGCTCTAAAATCTAATTCTAACACTGTTTGGTTTAATTTTCAGACGTATATAATATTTAGTATTAACCTAGTATCCTTTAAAGTAACTTTGAGATCCAGTGGGACAGATATAATGTATGGTTGTCACTTCCTTCTAGACATTTGTATAATATACTTTATTTCCTGTGACTGTATAGTGAATAATTCTTCATTATCCTATCCAATATATTAAAAATTGCTGAGTTAGATTGCTGTCAAATTATAATATTAAGTATATATGTACCATCTACACACGTTTATACACATGTCTTACGTCTATCCCTAGATTTGCCTTACGAGACAAGGTAACACTACGACTATTGAAGCTCCTTTTTTAGGGAGTGGATGTAGTCGAGTGGTCTTAGCGGCACTGGACGTAAGGCTAAGCGAATGGTGCTGCAGTGTAACAATGGTGTGGGTTCAAATCCCGTCGAGGGAAGAACAAAAATTTGACAGCTCTAAAATCTAATTCTAACACTGTTTGGTTTAATTTTCAGACGTATATAATATTTAGTATTAACCTAGTATCCTTTAAAGTAACTTTGAGATCCAGTGGGACAGATATATTGTATGGTTGTCACTTGCTTCTAGACGTTTGTATAATATACTTTATTTCCTGTGACTGTATAGTGAATAATTCTTCATTATCCTATCCAATATATTAAAAATTGCTGAGTTAGATTGCTGTCAAATTATAATATTAAGTATATATGTACCATCTACACATGCTTATACACATGTCTTACGTCTATCCCTAGATTTGCCTTACGAGACAAGGTAATACTACGACTATTGAAGCTCCTTTTTTAGGGAGTGGATGTAGTCGAGTGGTCTAGGGCGCTGGACGTAAGGCTAAGCGAATGGTGCTGCAGTGTAACAATGGTGTGGGTTCAAATCCCGTCGAGGGAAGAACAAAAATTTGACAGCTCTAAAATCTAATTCTAACACTGTTTGGTTTAATTTTCAGACGTATATAATATTTAGTATTAACCTAGTATCCTTTAAAGTAACTTTGAGATCCAGTGGGACAGATATATTGTATGGTTGTCACTTGCTTCTAGACGTTTGTATAATATACTTTATTTCCTGTGACTGTATAGTGAATAATTCTTCATTATCCTATCCAATATATTAAAAATTGCTGAGTTAGATTGCTGTCAAATTATAATATTAAGTATATATGTACCATCTACACACGCTTATACACATGTCTTACGTCTATCTCTAGATTTGCCTTACGAGACAAGGTAATACTACGACTATTGAAGCTCCTTTTTTAGGGAGTGGATGTAGTCGAGTGGTCTAGGGCGCTGGACGTAAGGCTAAGCGAATGGTGCTGCAGTGTAACAATGGTGTGGGTTCAAATCCCGTCGAGGGAAGAACAAAAATTTGACAGCTCTAAAATCTAATTCTAACACTGTTTGGTTTAATTTTCAGACGTATATAATATTTAGTATTAACCTAGTATCCTTTAAAGTAACTTTGAGATCCAGTGGGACAGATATATTGTATGGTTGTCACTTGCTTCTAGACGTTTGTATAATATACTTTATTTCCTGTGACTGTATAGTGAATAATTCTTCATTATCCTATCCAATATATTAAAAATTCCTGAGTTAGATTGCTGTCAAATTATAATATTAAGTATATATGTACCATCTACACACGTTTATACACATGTCTTACGTCTATCCCTAGATTTGCCTTACGAGACAGGGTAACACTACGACTATTGAAGCTCCTTTTTTAGGGAGTGGATGTAGTCGAGTGGTCTTAGCGGCACTGGACGTAAGGCTAAGCGAATGGTGCTGCAGTGTAACAATGGTGTGGGTTCAAATCCCGTCGAGGGAAGAACAAAAATTTGACAGCTCTAAAATCTAATTCTAACACTGTTTGGTTTAATTTTCAGACGTATATAATATTTAGTATTAACCTAGTATCCTTTAAAGTAACTTTGAGATCCAGTGGGACAGATATATTGTATGGTTGTCACTTGCTTCTAGACGTTTGTATAATATACTTTATTTCCTGTGACTGTATAGTGAATAATTCTTCATTATCCTATCCAATATATTAAAAATTCCTGAGTTAGATTGCTGTCAAATTATAATATTAAGTATATATGTACCATCTACACACGCTTATACACATGTCTTACGTCTATCTCTAGATTTGCCTTACGAGACAAGGTAATACTACGACTATTGAAGCTCCTTTTTTAGGGAGTGGATGTAGTCGAGTGGTCTAGGGCGCTGGACGTAAGGCTAAGCGAATGGTGCTGCAGTGTAACAATGGTGTGGGTTCAAATCCCGTCGAGGGAAGAACAAAAATTTGACAGCTCTAAAATCTAATTCTAACACTGTTTGGTTTAATTTTCAGACGTATATAATATTTAGTATTAACCTAGTATCCTTTAAAGTAACTTTGAGATCCAGTGGGACAGATATATTGTATGGTTGTCACTTGCTTCTAGACGTTTGTATAATATACTTTATTTCCTGTGACTGTATAGTGAATAATTCTTCATTATCCTATCCAATATATTAAAAATTGCTGAGTTAGATTGCTGTCAAATTATAATATTAAGTTTATATGTACCATCTACACACGCTTATACACATGTCTTACGTCTATCCCTAGATTTGCCTTACGAGACAAGGTAACACTACGACTATTGAAGCTCCTATTTTAGGGAGTGGATGTAGTCGAGTGGTCTAGGGCGCTGGAGGTAAGGCTAAGCGAATGGTGCTGCAGTGTAACAATGGTGTGGGTTCAAATCCTGTCGAGGGAAGAACAAAAATTTGACAGCTCTAAAATCTAATTCTAACACTGTTTGGTTTAATTTTCAGACGTATATAATATTTAGTATTAACCTAGTATCCTTTAAAGTAACTTTGAGATCCAGTGGGACAGATATATTGTATGGTTGTCACTTGCTTCTAGACGTTTGTATAATATACTTTATTTCCTGTGACTGTATAGTGAATAATTCTTCATTATCCTATCCAATATATTAAAAATTGCTGAGTTAGATTGCTGTCAAATTATAATATTAAGTATATATGTACCATCTACACACGCTTATACACATGTCTTACGTCTATCCCTAGATTTGCCTTACGAGACAAGGTAATACTACGACTATTGAAGCTCCTTTTTTAGGGAGTGGATGTAGTCGAGTGGTCTAGGGCGCTGGACGTAAGGCTAAGCGAATGGTGCTGCAGTGTAACAATGGTGTGGGTTCAAATCCCGTCGAGGGAAGAACAAAAATTTGACAGCTCTAAAATCTAATTCTAACACTGTTTGGTTTAATTTTCAGACGTATATAATATTTAGTATTAACCTAGTATCCTTTAAAGTAACTTTGAGATCCAGTGGGACAGATATATTGTATGGTTGTCACTTGCTTCTAGACGTTTGTATAATATACTTTATTTCCTGTGACTGTATAGTGAATAATTCTTCATTATCCTATCCAATATATTAAAAATTCCTGAGTTAGATTGCTGTCAAATTATAATATTAAGTATATATGTACCATCTACACACGTTTATACACATGTCTTACGTCTATCCCTAGATTTGCCTTACGAGACAAGGTAACACTACGACTATTGAAGCTCCTTTTTTAGGGAGTGGATGTAGTCGAGTGGTCTTAGCGGCACTGGACGTAAGGCTAAGCGAATGGTGCTGCAGTGTAACAATGGTGTGGGTTCAAATCCCGTCGAGGGAAGAACAAAAATTTGACAGCTCTAAAATCTAATTCTAACACTGTTTGGTTTAATTTTCAGACGTATATAATATTTAGTATTAACCTAGTATCCTTTAAAGTAACTTTGAGATCCAGTGGGACAGATATATTGTATGGTTGTCACTTGCTTCTAGACGTTTGTATAATATACTTTATTTCCTGTGACTGTATAGTGAATAATTCTTCATTATCCTATCCAATATATTAAAAATTCCTGAGTTAGATTGCTGTCAAATTATAATATTAAGTATATATGTACCATCTACACACGCTTATACACATGTCTTACGTCTATCCCTAGATTTGCCTTACGAGACAAGGTAACACTACGACTATTGAAGCTCCTTTTTTAGGGAGTGGATGTAGTCGAGTGGTCTAGGGCGCTGGACGTAAGGCTAAGCGAATGGTGCTGCAGTGTAACAATGGTGTGGGTTCAAATCCTGTCAAGGGAAGAACAAAATTTTGACAGCTCTAAAATCTAATTCTAACACTGTTTGGTTTAATTTTCAGACGTATATAATATTTAGTATTAACCTAGTATCCTTTAAAGTAACTTTGAGATCCAGTGGGACAGATATATTGTATGGTTGTCACTTGCTTCTAGACGTTTGTATAATATACTTTATTTCCTGTGACTGTATAGTGAATAATTCTTCATTATCCTATCCAATATATTAAAAATTCCTGAGTTAGATTGCTGTCAAATTATAATATTAAGTTTATATGTACCATCTACACATGCTTATACACATGTCTTACGTCTATCCCTAGATTTGCCTTACGAGACAAGGTAACACTACGACTATTGAAGCTCCTATTTTAGGGAGTGGATGTAGTCGAGTGGTCTAGGGCACTGGACGTAAGGCTAAGCGAATGGTGCTGCAGTGTAACAATGGTGTGGGTTCAAATCCTGTCAAGGAAAGAACAAAAATTTGACAGCTCTAAAATCTAATTCTAACACTGTTTGGTTTAATTTTCAGACGTATATAATATTTAGTATTAACCTAGTATCCTTTAAAGTAACTTTGAGATCCAGTGGGACAGATATATTGTATGGTTGTCACTTGCTTCTAGACGTTTGTATAATATACTTTATTTCCTGTGACTGTATAGTGAATAATTCTTCATTATCCTATCCAATATATTAAAAATTGCTGAGTTAGATTGCTGTCAAATTATAATATTAAGTATATATGTACCATCTAAACATGCTTATACACATGTCTTACGTCTATCCCTAGATTTGCCTTACGAGACAAGGTAACACTACGACTATTGAAGCTCCTATTTTAGGGAGTGGATGTAGTCGAGTGGTCTAGGGCGCTGGACGTAAGGCTAAGCGAATGGTGCTGCAGTGTAACAATGGTGTGGGTTCAAATCCTGTCAAGGGAAGAACAAAAATTTGACAGCTCTAAAATCTAATTCTAACACTGTTTGGTTTAATTTTCAGACGTATATAATATTTAGTATTAACCTAGTATCCTTTAAAGTAACTTTGAGATCCAGTGGGACAGATATATTGTATGGTTGTCACTTGCTTCTAGACGTTTGTATAATATACTTTATTTCCTGTGACTGTATAGTGAATAATTCTTCATTATCCTATCCAATATATTAAAAATTGCTGAGTTAGATTGCTGTCAAATTATAATATTAAGTATATATGTACCATCTACACACGCTTATACACATGTCTTACGTCTATCCCTAGATTTGCCTTACGAGACAAGGTAACACTACGACTATTGAAGCTCCTTTTTTAGGGAGTGGATGTAGTCGAGTGGTCTAGGGCGCTGGACGTAAGGCTAAGCGAATGGTGCTGCAGTGTAACAATGGTGTGGGTTCAAATCCCGTCGAGGGAAGAACAAATATTTGACAGCTCTAAAATCTAATTCTAACACTGTTTGGTTTAATTTTCAGACGTATATAATATTTAGTATTAACCTAGTATCCTTTAAAGTAACTTTGAGATCCAGTGGGACAGATATATTGTATGGTTGTCACTTGCTTCTAGACGTTTGTATAATATACTTTATTTCCTGTGACTGTATAGTGAATAATTCTTCATTATCCTATCCAATATATTAAAAATTGCTGAGTTAGATTGCTGTCAAATTATAATATTAAGTATATATGTACCATCTACACACGCTTATACACATGTCTTACGTCTATCCCTAGATTTGCCTTACGAGACAAGGTAACACTACGACTATTGAAGCTCCTTTTTTAGGGAGTGGATGTAGTCGAGTGGTCTAGGGCGCTGGACGTAAGGCTAAGCGAATGGTGCTGCAGTGTAACAATGGTGTGGGTTCAAATCCCGTCGAGGGAAGAACAAAAATTTGACAGCTCTAAAATCTAATTCTAACACTGTTTGGTTTAATTTTCAGACGTATATAATATTTAGTATTAACCTAGTATCCTTTAAAGTTACTTTGAGATCCAGTGGGACAGATATATTGTATGGTTGTCACTTGCTTCTAGACGTTTGTATAATATACTTTATTTCCTGTGACTGTATAGTGAATAATTCTTCATTATCCTATCCAATATATTAAAAATTCCTGAGTTAGATTGCTGTTAAATTATAATATTAAGTATATATGTACCATCTACACACGCTTATACACATGTCTTACGTCTATCCCTAGATTTGCCTTACGAGACAAGGTAATACTACGACTATTGAAGCTCCTTTTTTAGGGAGTGGATGTAGTCGAGTGGTCTAGGGCGCTGGACGTAAGGCTAAGCGAATGGTGCTGCAGTGTAACAATGGTGTGGGTTCAAATCCCGTCGAGGGAAGAACAAATATTTGAGAGCTCTAAAATCTAATTCTAACACTGTTTGGTTTAATTTTCAGACGTATATAATATTTAGTATTAACCTAGTATCCTTTAAAATAACTTTGAAATCCAGTGGGACAGATATATTGTATGATTGTCACTTGCTTCTAGACGTTTGTATAATATACTTTATTTCCTGTGACTGTATAGTGAATAATTCTTCATTATCCTATCCAATATATTAAAAATTGCTGAGTTAGATTGCTGTCAAATTATAATATTAAGTATATATGTACCATCTACACACGCTTATACACATGTCTTACGTCTATCCCTAGATTTGCCTTACGAGACAAGGTAACACTACGACTATTGAAGCTCCTTTTTTAGGGAGTGGATGTAGTCGAGTGGTCTAGGGCGCTGGACGTAAGGCTAAGCGAATGGTGCTGCAGTGTAACAATGGTGTGGGTTCAAATCCCGTCGAGGGAAGAACAAAAATTTGACAGCTCTAAAATCTAATTCTAAGACTGTTTGGTTTAATTTTCAAACGTATATAATATTTAGTATTAACCTAGTATCCTTTAAAGTAACTTTGAGATCCAGTGGGACAGATATATTGTATGGTTGTCACTTGCTTCTAGACGTTTGTATAATATACTTTATTTCCTTTGACTGTATAGTGAATAATTCTTCATTATCCTATCTAATATATTAAAAATTGCTGAGTTAGATTGCTGTCAAATTATAATATTAAGTATATATGTACCATCTACACACGCTTATACACATGTCTTACGTCTATCCCTAGATTTGCCTTACGAGACAAGGTAATAATACGACTATTGAAGCTCCTTTTTTAGGGAGTGGATGTAGTCAAGTGGTCTAGGGCGCTGGACGTAAGGCTAAGCGAATGGTGCTGCAGTGTAACAATGGTGTGGGTTCAAATCCCGTCGAGGGAAGAACAAAAATTTGACAGCTCTAAAATCTAATTCTAACACTGTTTGGTTTAATTTTCAGACATGTATAATATTTAGTATTAACCTAGTATCCTTTAAAGTAACTTTGAGATCCAGTGGGACAGATATATTGTATGGTTGTCACTTGCTTCTAGACGTTTGTATAATATACTTTATTTCCTGTGACTGTATAGTGAATAATTCTTCATTATCCTATCCAATATATTAAAAATTGCTGAGTTAGATTGCTGTCAAATTATAATATTAAGTATATATGTACCATCTACACATGCTTATACACATGTCTTACGTCTATCCCTAGATTTGCCTTACGAGACAAGGTAACACTACGACTATTGAAGCTCCTTTTTTAGGGAGTGGATGTAGTCGAGTGGTCTAGGGCGCTGGACGTAAGGCTAAGCGAATAGTGCTGCAGTGTAACAATGGTGTGGGTTCAAATCCCGTCGAGGGAAGAACAAAAATTTGACAGCTCTAAAATCTAATTCTAACACTGTTTGGTTTAATTTTCAGACGTATATAATATTTAGTATTAACCTAGTATCCTTTAAAGTAACTTTGAGATCCAGTGGGACAGATATATTGTATGGTTGTCACTTGCTTCTAGACGTTTGTATAATATACTTTATTTCCTGTGACTGTATAGTGAATAATTCTTCATTATCCTATCCAATATATTAAAAATTCCTGAGTTACATTGCTGTCAAATTATAATATTAAGTATATATGTACCATCTACACACTCTTATACACATGTCTTACGTCTATCCCTAGATTTGCCTTACGAGACAAGGTAACACTACGACTATTGAAGCTCCTTTTTTAGGGAGTGGATGTAGTCGAGTGGTCTTAGCGGCGCTGGACGTAAGGCTAAGCGAATGGTGCTGCAGTGTAACAATGGTGTGGGTTCAAATCCCGTCGAGGGAAGAACAAATATTTGAGAGCTCTAAAATCTAATTCTAACACTGTTTGGTTTAATTTTCAGACGTATATAATATTTAGTATTAACCTAGTATCCTTTAAAATAACTTTGAAATCCAGTGGGACAGATATATTGTATGATTGTCACTTGCTTCTAGACGTTTGTATAATATACTTTATTTCCTGTGACTGTATAGTGAATAATTCTTCATTATCCTATCCAATATATTAAAAATTGCTGAGTTAGATTGCTGTCAAATTATAATATTAAGTATATATGTACCATCTACACACGCTTATACACATGTCTTACGTCTATCCCTAGATTTGCCTTACGAGACAAGGTAATAATACGACTATTTAAGCTCCTTTTTTAGGGAGTGGATGTAGTCGAGTGGTCTAGGGCGCTGGACGTAAGGCTAAGCGAATGGTGCTGCAGTGTAACAATGGTGTGGGTTCAAATCCCGTCGAGGGAAGAACAAATATTTGAGAGCTCTAAAATCTAATTCTAACACTGTTTGGTTTAATTTTCAGACGTATATAATATTTAGTATTAACCTAGTATCCTTTAAAATAACTTTGAAATCCAGTGGGACAGATATATTGTATGATTGTCACTTGCTTCTAGACGTTTGTATAATATACTTTATTTCCTGTGACTGTATAGTGAATAATTCTTCATTATCCTATCCAATATATTAAAAATTGCTGAGTTAGATTGCTGTCAAATTATAATATTAAGTATATATGTACCATCTACACACGCTTATACACATGTCTTACGTCTATCCCTAGATTTGCCTTACGAGACAAGGTAACACTACGACTATTGAAGCTCCTTTTTTAGGGAGTGGATGTAGTCGAGTGGTCTAGGGCGCTGGACGTAAGGCTAAGCGAATGGTGCTGCAGTGTAACAATGGTGTGGGTTCAAATCCCGTCGAGGGAAGAACAAAAATTTGACAGCTCTAAAATCTAATTCTAAGACTGTTTGGTTTAATTTTCAAACGTATATAATATTTAGTATTAACCTAGTATCCTTTAAAGTAACTTTGAGATCCAGTGGGACAGATATATTGTATGGTTGTCACTTGCTTCTAGACGTTTGTATAATATACTTTATTTCCTTTGACTGTATAGTGAATAATTCTTCATTATCCTATCTAATATATTAAAAATTGCTGAGTTAGATTGCTGTCAAATTATAATATTAAGTATATATGTACCATCTACACACGCTTATACACATGTCTTACGTCTATCCCTAGATTTGCCTTACGAGACAAGGTAATAATACGACTATTGAAGCTCCTTTTTTAGGGAGTGGATGTAGTCAAGTGGTCTAGGGCGCTGGACGTAAGGCTAAGCGAATGGTGCTGCAGTGTAACAATGGTGTGGGTTCAAATCCCGTCGAGGGAAGAACAAAAATTTGACAGCTCTAAAATCTAATTCTAACACTGTTTGGTTTAATTTTCAGACATGTATAATATTTAGTATTAACCTAGTATCCTTTAAAGTAACTTTGAGATCCAGTGGGACAGATATATTGTATGGTTGTCACTTGCTTCTAGACGTTTGTATAATATACTTTATTTCCTGTGACTGTATAGTGAATAATTCTTCATTATCCTATCCAATATATTAAAAATTGCTGAGTTAGATTGCTGTCAAATTATAATATTAAGTATATATGTACCATCTACACATGCTTATACACATGTCTTACGTCTATCCCTAGATTTGCCTTACGAGACAAGGTAACACTACGACTATTGAAGCTCCTTTTTTAGGGAGTGGATGTAGTCGAGTGGTCTAGGGCGCTGGACGTAAGGCTAAGCGAATAGTGCTGCAGTGTAACAATGGTGTGGGTTCAAATCCCGTCGAGGGAAGAACAAAAATTTGACAGCTCTAAAATCTAATTCTAACACTGTTTGGTTTAATTTTCAGACGTATATAATATTTAGTATTAACCTAGTATCCTTTAAAGTAACTTTGAGATCCAGTGGGACAGATATATTGTATGGTTGTCACTTGCTTCTAGACGTTTGTATAATATACTTTATTTCCTGTGACTGTATAGTGAATAATTCTTCATTATCCTATCCAATATATTAAAAATTCCTGAGTTACATTGCTGTCAAATTATAATATTAAGTATATATGTACCATCTACACACTCTTATACACATGTCTTACGTCTATCCCTAGATTTGCCTTACGAGACAAGGTAACACTACGACTATTGAAGCTCCTTTTTTAGGGAGTGGATGTAGTCGAGTGGTCTTAGCGGCGCTGGACGTAAGGCTAAGCGAATGGTGCTGCAGTGTAACAATGGTGTGGGTTCAAATCCCGTCGAGGGAAGAACAAATATTTGAGAGCTCTAAAATCTAATTCTAACACTGTTTGGTTTAATTTTCAGACGTATATAATATTTAGTATTAACCTAGTATCCTTTAAAATAACTTTGAAATCCAGTGGGACAGATATATTGTATGATTGTCACTTGCTTCTAGACGTTTGTATAATATACTTTATTTCCTGTGACTGTATAGTGAATAATTCTTCATTATCCTATCCAATATATTAAAAATTGCTGAGTTAGATTGCTGTCAAATTATAATATTAAGTATATATGTACCATCTACACACGCTTATACACATGTCTTACGTCTATCCCTAGATTTGCCTTACGAGACAAGGTAATAATACGACTATTTAAGCTCCTTTTTTAGGGAGTGGATGTAGTCGAGTGGTCTAGGGCGCTGGACGTAAGGCTAAGCGAATAGTGCTGCAGTGTAACAATGGTGTGGGTTCAAATCCCGTCGAGGGAAGAACAAAAATTTGACAGCTCTAAAATCTAATTCTAACACTGTTTGGTTTAATTTTCAGACGTATATAATATTTAGTATTAACCTAGTATCCTTTAAAGTAACTTTGAGATCCAGTGGGACAGATATATTGTATGGTTGTCACTTGCTTCTAGACGTTTGTATAATATACTTTATTTCCTGTGACTGTATAGTGAATAATTCTTCATTATCCTATCCAATATATTAAAAATTGCTGAGTTAGATTGCTGTCAAATTATAATATTAAGTATATATGTACCATCTACACACGCTTATACACATGTCTTACGTCTATCCCTAGATTTGCCTTACGAGACAAGGTAACACTACGACTATTGAAGCTCCTTTTTTAGGGAGTGGATGTAGTCGAGTGGTCTAGGGCGCTGGACGTAAGGCTAAGCGAATGGTGCTGCAGTGTAACAATGGTGTGGGTTCAAATCCCGTCGAGGGAAGAACAAAAATTTGACAGCTCTAAAATCTAATTCTAACACTGTTTGGTTTAATTTTCAGACGTATATAATATTTAGTATTAACCTAGTATCCTTTAAAGTTACTTTGAGATCCAGTGGGATAGATATATTGTATGGTTGTCACTTGCTTCTAGACGTTTGTATAATATACTTTATTTCCTGTGACTGTATAGTGAATAATTCTTCATTATCCTATCCAATATATTAAAAATTGCTGAGTTAGATTGCTGTCAAATTATAATATTAAGTATATATGTACCATCTACACACGCTTATACACATGTCTTACGTCTATCCCTAGATTTGCCTTACGAGACAAGGTAACACTACGACTATTGAAGCTCCTTTTTTAGGGAGTGGATGTAGTCGAGTGGTCTTAGCGGCGCTGGACGTAAGGCTAAGCGAATGGTGCTGCAGTGTAACAATGGTGTGGGTTCAAATCCCGTCGAGGGAAGAACAAATATTTGAGAGCTCTAAAATCTAATTCTAACACTGTTTGGTTTAATTTTCAGACGTATATAATATTTAGTATTAACCTAGTATCCTTTAAAATAACTTTGAAATCCAGTGGGACAGATATATTGTATGATTGTCACTTGCTTTTAGACGTTTGTATAATATACTTTATTTCCTGTGACTGTATAGTGAATAATTCTTCATTATCCTATCCAATATATTAAAAATTGCTGAGTTAGATTGCTGTCAAATTATAATATTAAGTATATATGTACCATCTACACACGCTTATACACATGTCTTACGTCTATCCCTAGATTTGCCTTACGAGACAAGGTAACACTACGACTATTGAAGCTCCTTTTTTAGGGAGTGGATGTAGTCGAGTGGTCTAGGGCGCTGGACGTAAGGCTAAGCGAATGGTGCTGCAGTGTAACAATGGTGTGGGTTCAAATCCCGTCGAGGGAAGAACAAAAATTTGACAGCTCTAAAATCTAATTCTAACACTGTTTGGTTTAATTTTCAAACGTATATAATATTTAGTATTAACCTAGTATCCTTTAAAGTAACTTTGAGATCCAGTGGGACAGATATATTGTATGGTTGTCACTTGCTTCTAGACGTTTGTATAATATACTTTATTTCCTTTGACTGTATAGTGAATAATTCTTCATTATCCTATCTAATATATTAAAAATTGCTGAGTTAGATTGCTGTCAAATTATAATATTAAGTATATATGTACCATCTACACACGCTTATGCACATGTCTTACGTCTATCCCTAGATTTGCCTTACGAGACAAGGTAATAATACGACTATTGAAGCTCCTTTTTAAGGGAGTGGATGTAGTCAAGTGGTCTAGGGCGCTGGACGTAAGGCTAAGCGAATGGTGCTGCAGTGTAACAATGGTGTGGGTTCAAATCCCGTCGAGGGAAGAACAAAAATTTGACAGCTCTAAAATCTAATTCTAACACTGTTTGGTTTAATTTTCAGACATATATAATATTTAGTATTAACCTAGTATCCTTTAAAGTAACTTTGAGATCCAGTGGGACAGATATATTGTATGGTTGTCACTTGCTTCTAGACGTTTGTATAATATACTTTATTTCCTGTGACTGTATAGTGAATAATTCTTCATTATCCTATCCAATATATTAAAAATTGCTGAGTTAGATTGCTGTCAAATTATAATATTAAGTATATATGTACCATCTACACTTGCTTATACACATGTCTTACGTCTATCCCTAGATTTGCCTTACGAGACAAGGTAACACTACGACTATTGAAGCTCCTTTTTTAGGGAGTGGATGTAGTCGAGTGATCTAGGGCGCTGGACGTAAGGCTAAGCGAATGGTGCTGCAGTGTAACAATGGTGTGGGTTCAAATCCCGTCGAGGGAAGAACAAAAATTTGACAGCTCTAAAATCTAATTCTAACACTGTTTGGTTTAATTTTCAGACGTATATAATATTTAGTATTAACCTAGTATCCTTTAAAGTAACTTTGAGATCCAGTGGGACAGATATATTGTATGGTTGTCACTTCCTTCTAGACGTTTGTATAATATACTTTATTTCCTGTGACTGTATAGTGAATAATTCTTCATTATCCTATCCAATATATTAAAAATTCCTGAGTTAGATTGCTGTCAAATTATAATATTAAGTATATATGTACCATCTACACATGCTTATACACATGTCTTACGTCTATCCCTAGATTTGCCTTACGAGACAAGGTAATACTACGACTATTGAAGCTCCTTTTTTAGGGAGTGGATGTAGTCGAGTGGTCTAGGGCGCTGGACGTAAGGCTAAGCGAATGGTGCTGCAGTGTAACAATGGTGTGGGTTCAAATCCCGTCGAGGGAAGAACAAATATTTGACAGCTCTAAAATCTAATTCTAACACTGTTTGGTTTAATTTTCAGACGTATATAATATTTAGTATTAACCTAGTATCCTTTAAAGTAACTTTGAGATCCAGTGGGACAGATATATTGTATGGTTGTCACTTGCTTCTAGACGTTTGTATAATATACTTTATTTCCTGTGACTGTATAGTGAATAATTCTTCATTATCCTATCCAATATATTAAAAATTGCTGAGTTAGATTGCTGTCAAATTATAATATTAAGTATATATGTACCATCTACACACGCTTATACACATGTCTTACGTCTATCCCTAGATTTGCCTTACGAGACAAGGTAATACTACGACTATTGAAGCTCCTTTTTTAGGGAGTGGATGTAGTCGAGTGGTCTAGGGCGCTGGACGTAAGGCTAAGCGAATGGTGCTGCAGTGTAACAATGGTGTGGGTTCAAATCCCGTCGAGGGAAGAACAAATATTTGACAGCTCTAAAATCTAATTCTAACACTGTTTGGTTTAATTTTCAGACGTATATAATATTTAGTATTAACCTAGTATCCTTTAAAGTAACTTTGAGATCCAGTGGGACAGATATATTGTATGGTTGTCACTTGCTTCTAGACGTTTGTATAATATACTTTATTTCCTGTGACTGTATAGTGAATAATTCTTCATTATCCTATCCAATATATTAAAAATTGCTGAGTTAGATTGCTGTCAAATTATAATATTAAGTATATATGTACCATCTACACACGCTTATACACATGTCTTACGTCTATCCCTAGATTTGCCTTACGAGACAAGGTAACACTACGACTATTGAAGCTCCTTTTTTAGGGAGTGGATGTAGTCGAGTGGTCTAGGGCGCTGGACGTAAGGCTAAGCGAATGGTGCTGCAGTGTAACAATGGTGTGGGTTCAAATCCCGTCAAGGGAAGAACAAAAATTTGACAGCTCTAAAATCTAATTCTAACACTGTTTGGTTTAATTTTCAGACGTATATAATATTTAGTATTAACCTAGTATCCTTTAAAGTAACTTTGAGATCCAGTGGGACAGATATATTGTATGGTTGTCACTTGCTTCTAGACGTTTGTATAATATACTTTATTTCCTGTGACTGTATAGTGAATAATTCTTCATTATCCTATCCAATATATTAAAAATTCCTGAGTTAGATTGCTGTCAAATTATAATATTAAGTATATATGTACCATCTACACACGCTTATACACATGTCTTACGTCTATCCCTAGATTTGCCTTACGAGACAAGGTAATACTACGACTATTGAAGCTCCTTTTTTAGGGAGTGGATGTAGTCGAGTGGTCTAGGGCGCTGGACATAAGGCTAAGCGAATGGTGCTGCAGTGTAACAATGGTGTGGGTTCAAATCCCGTCGAGGGAAGAACAAATATTTGAGAGCTCTAAAATCTAATTCTAACACTGTTTGGTTTAATTTTCAGACGTATATAATATTTAGTATTAACCTAGTATCCTTTAAAATAACTTTGAAATCCAGTGGGACAGATATATTGTATGATTGTCACTTGCTTCTAGACGTTTGTATAATATACTTTATTTCCTGTGACTGTATAGTGAATAATTCTTCATTATCCTATCCAATATATTAAAAATTGCTGAGTTAGATTGCTGTCAAATTATAATATTAAGTATATATGTACCATCTACACACGCTTATACACATGTCTTACGTCTATCCCTAGATTTGCCTTACGAGACAAGGTAACACTACGACTATTGAAGCTCCTTTTTTAGGGAGTGGATGTAGTCGAGTGGTCTAGGGCGCTGGACGTAAGGCTAAGCGAATGGTGCTGCAGTGTAACAATGGTGTGGGTTCAAATCCCGTCGAGGGAAGAACAAAAATTTGACAGCTCTAAAATCTAATTCTAACACTGTTTGGTTTAATTTTCAAACGTATATAATATTTAGTATTAACCTAGTATCCTTTAAAGTAACTTTGAGATCCAGTGGGACAGATATATTGTATGGTTGTCACTTGCTTCTAGACGTTTGTATAATATACTTTATTTCCTGTGACTGTATAGTGAATAATTCTTCATTATCCTATCTAATATATTAAAAATTGCTGAGTTAGATTGCTGTCAAATTATAATATTAAGTATATATGTACCATCTACACACGCTTATACACATGTCTTACGTCTATCCCTAGATTTGCCTTATGAGACAAGGTAATAATACGACTATTGAAGCTCCTTTTTTAGGGAGTGGATGTAGTCGAGTGGTCTAGGGCGCTGGACGTAAGGCTAAGCGAATGGTGCTGCAGTGTAACAATGGTGTGGGTTCAAATCCCGTCAAGGGAAGAAAAAAAATTTGACAGCTCTAAAATCTAATTCTAAGACTGTTTGGTTTAATTTTCAGACGTATATAATATTTAGTATTAACCTAGTATCCTTTAAAGTAACTTTGAGATCCAGTGGGACAGATATATTGCATGGTTGTCACTTGCTTCTAGACGTTTGTATAATATACTTTATTTCCTGTGACTGTATAGTGAATAATTCTTCATTATCCTATCCAATATATTAAAAATTGCTGAGTTAGATTGCTGTCAAATTATAATATTAAGTATATATGTACCATCTACACTTGCTTATACACATGTCTTACGTCTATCCCTAGATTTGCCTTACGAGACAAGGTAACACTACGACTATTGAAGCTCCTTTTTTAGGGAGTGGATGTAGTCGAGTGATCTAGGGCGCTGGACGTAAGGCTAAGCGAATGGTGCTGCAGTGTAACAATGGTGTGGGTTCAAATCCCGTCGAGGGAAGAACAAAAATTTGACAGCTCTAAAATCTAATTCTAACACTGTTTGGTTTAATTTTCAGACGTATATAATATTTAGTATTAACCTAGTATCCTTTAAAGTAACTTTGAGATCCAGTGGGACAGATATATTGTATGGTTGTCACTTCCTTCTAGACGTTTGTATAATATACTTTATTTCCTGTGACTGTATAGTGAATAATTCTTCATTATCCTATCCAATATATTAAAAATTCCTGAGTTAGATTGCTGTCAAATTATAATATTAAGTATATATGTACCATCTACACACGCTTATACACATGTCTTACGTCTATCCCTAGATTTGCCTTACGAGACAAGGTAATACTACGACTATTGAAGCTCCTTTTTTAGGGAGTGGATGTAGTCGAGTGGTCTAGGGCGCTGGACGTAAGGCTAAGCGAATGGTGCTGCAGTGTAACAATGGTGTGGGTTAAAATCCCGTCGAGGGAAGAACAAATATTTGACAGCTCTAAAATCTAATTCTAACACTGTTTGGTTTAATTTTCAGACGTATATAATATTTAGTATTAACCTAGTATCCTTTAAAGTAACTTTGAGATCCAGTGGGACAGATATATTGTATGGTTGTCACTTGCTTCTAGACGTTTGTATAATATACTTTATTTCCTGTGACTGTATAGTGAATAATTCTTCATTATCTTATCTAATATATTAAAAATTGCTGAGTTAGATTGCTGTCAAATTATAATATTAAGTATATATGTACCATCTACACACGCTTATACACATGTCTTACGTCTATCCCTAGATTTGCCTTACGAGACAAGGTAACACTACGACTATTGAAGCTCCTTTTTTAGGGAGTGGATGTAGTCGAGTGGTCTAGGGCGCTGGACGTAAGGCTAAGCGAATGGTGCTGCAGTGTAACAATGGTGTGGGTTCAAATCCCGTCAAGGGAAGAACAAAAATTTGACAGCTCTAAAATCTAATTCTAACACTGTTTGGTTTAATTTTCAGACGTATATAATATTTAGTATTAACCTAGTATCCTTTAAAGTAACTTTGAGATCCAGTGGGACAGATATATTGTATGGTTGTCACTTGCTTCTAGACGTTTGTATAATATACTTTATTTCCTGTGACTGTATAGTGAATAATTCTTCATTATCCTATCCAATATATTAAAAATTCCTGAGTTAGATTGCTGTCAAATTATAATATTAAGTATATATGTACCATCTACACACGCTTATACACATGTCTTACGTCTATCCCTAGATTTGCCTTACGAGACAAGGTAATACTACGACTATTGAAGCTCCTTTTTTAGGGAGTGGATGTAGTCGAGTGGTCTAGGGCGCTGGACGTAAGGCTAAGCGAATGGTGCTGCAGTGTAACAATGGTGTGGGTTCAAATCCCGTCGAGGGAAGAACAAATATTTGAGAGCTCTAAAATCTAATTCTAACACTGTTTGGTTTAATTTTCAGACGTATATAATATTTAGTATTAACCTAGTATCCTTTAAAATAACTTTGAAATCCAGTGGGACAGATATATTGTATGATTGTCACTTGCTTCTAGACGTTTGTATAATATACTTTATTTCCTGTGACTGTATAGTGAATAATTCTTCATTATCCTATCCAATATATTAAAAATTGCTGAGTTAGATTGCTGTCAAATTATAATATTAAGTATATATGTACCATCTACACACGCTTATACACATGTCTTACGTCTATCCCTAGATTTGCCTTACGAGACAAGGTAACACTACGACTATTGAAGCTCCTTTTTTAGGGAGTGGATGTAGTCGAGTGGTCTAGGGCGCTGGACGTAAGGCTAAGCGAATGGTGCTGCAGTGTAACAATGGTGTGGGTTCAAATCCCGTCGAGGGAAGAACAAAAATTTGACAGCTCTAAAATCTAATTCTAACACTGTTTGGTTTAATTTTCAAACGTATATAATATTTAGTATTAACCTAGTATCCTTTAAAGTAACTTTGAGATCCAGTGGGACAGATATATTGTATGGTTGTCACTTGCTTCTAGACGTTTGTATAATATACTTTATTTCCTGTGACTGTATAGTGAATAATTCTTCATTATCCTATCTAATATATTAAAAATTGCTGAGTTAGATTGCTGTCAAATTATAATATTAAGTATATATGTACCATCTACACACGCTTATACACATGTCTTACGTCTATCCCTAGATTTGCCTTATGAGACAAGGTAATAATACGACTATTGAAGCTCCTTTTTTAGGGAGTGGATGTAGTCGAGTGGTCTAGGGCGCTGGACGTAAGGCTAAGCGAATGGTGCTGCAGTGTAACAATGGTGTGGGTTCAAATCCCGTCAAGGGAAGAACAAAAATTTGACAGCTCTAAAATCTAATTCTAACACTGTTTGGTTTAATTTTCAGACGTATATAATATTTAGTATTAACCTAGTATCCTTTAAAGTAACTTTGAGATCCAGTGGGACAGATATATTGTATGGTTGTCACTTGCTTCTAGACATTTGTATAATATACTTTATTTCCTGTGACTGTATAGTGAATAATTCTTCATTATCCTATCTAATATATTAAAAATTGCTGAGTTAGATTGCTGTCAAATTATAATATTAAGTATATATGTACCATCTACACACGCTTATACACATGTCTTACGTCTATCCCTAGATTTGCCTTATGAGACAAGGTAATAATACGACTATTGAAGCTCCTTTTTTAGGGAGTGGATGTAGTCGAGTGGTCTAGGGCGCTGGACGTAAGGCTAAGCGAATGGTGCTGCAGTGTAACAATGGTGTGGGTTCAAATCCTGTCAAGGGAAGAACAAAAATTTGACAGCTCTAAAATCTAATTCTAACACTGTTTGGTTTAATTTTCAGACGTATATAATATTTAGTATTAACCTAGTATCCTTTAAAGTAACTTTGAGATCCAGTGGGACAGATATATTGTATGGTTGTCACTTGCTTCTAGACGTTTGTATAATATACTTTATTTCCTGTGACTGTATAGTGAATAATTCTTCATTATCCTATCCAATATATTAAAAATTCCTGAGTTAGATTGCTGTCAAATTATAATATTAAGTATATATGTACCATCTACACACACTTATACACATGTCTTGCGTCTATCCCTAGATTTGCCTTACGAGACAAGGTAACACTACGACTATTGAAGCTCCTTTTTTAGGGAGTGGATGTAGTCGAGTGGTCTAGGGCGCTGGACGTAAGGCTAAGCGAATGGTGCTGCAGTGTAACAATGGTGTGGGTTCAAATCCCGTCAAGGGAAGAACAAAAATTTGACAGCTCTAAAATCTAATTCTAACACTGTTTGGTTTAATTTTCAGACGTATATAATATTTAGTATTAACCTAGTATCCTTTAAAGTAACTTTGAGATCCAGTGGGACAGATATATTGTATGGTTGTCACTTGCTTCTAGACGTTTGTATAATATACTTTATTTCCTGTGACTGTATAGTGAATAATTCTTCATTATCCTATCCAATATATTAAAAATTGCTGAGTTAGATTGCTGTCAAATTATAATATTAAGTATATATGTACCATCTACACACGCTTATACACATGTCTTACGTCTATCCCTAGATTTGCCTTACGAGACAAGGTAACACTACGACTATTGAAGCTCCTTTTTTAGGGAGTGGATGTAGTCGAGTGGTCTAGGGCGCTGGACGTAAGGCTAAGCGAATGGTGCTGCAGTGTAACAATGGTGTGGGTTCAAATCCCGTCGAGGGAAGAACAAAAATTTGACAGCTCTAAAATCTAATTCTAACACTGTTTGGTTTAATTTTCAAACGTATATAATATTTAGTATTAACCTAGTATCCTTTAAAGTAACTTTGAGATCCAGTGGGACAGATATATTGTATGGTTGTCACTTGCTTCTAGACGTTTGTATAATATACTTTATTTCCTGTGACTGTATAGTGAATAATTCTTCATTATCCTATCTAATATATTAAAAATTGCTGAGTTAGA
This sequence comes from Bathymodiolus brooksi, assembly GCA_963680875.1. NCBI lineage: Eukaryota > Metazoa > Mollusca > Bivalvia > Mytilida > Modiolidae > Bathymodiolus > Bathymodiolus brooksi. Next base: position 69,593,090 of record OY804582.1, read on the forward strand.
TTGCTGTCAAATTATAATATTAAGTATATATGTACCATCTACACACGCTTATACACATGTCTTACGTCTATCCCTAGATTTGCCTTATGAGACAAGGTAATAATACGACTATTGAAGCTCCTTTTTTAGGGAGTGGATGTAGTCGAGTGGTCTAGGGCGCTGGACGTAAGGCTAAGCGAATGGTGCTGCAGTGTAACAATGGTGTGGGTTCAAATCCCGTCAAGGGAAGAACAAAAATTTGACAGCTCTAAAATCTAATTCTAACACTGTTTGGTTTAATTTTCAGACGTATATAATATTTAGTATTAACCTAGTATCCTTTAAAGTAACTTTGAGATCCAGTGGGACAGATATATTGTATGGTTGTCACTTGCTTCTAGACATTTGTATAATATACTTTATTTCCTGTGACTGTATAGTGAATAATTCTTCATTATCCTATCTAATATATTAAAAATTGCTGAGTTAGATTGCTGTCAAATTATAATATTAAGTATATATGTACCATCTACACACGCTTATACACATGTCTTACGTCTATCCCTAGATTTGCCTTATGAGACAAGGTAATAATACGACTATTGAAGCTCCTTTTTTAGGGAGTGGATGTAGTCGAGTGGTCTAGGGCGCTGGACGTAAGGCTAAGCGAATGGTGCTGCAGTGTAACAATGGTGTGGGTTCAAATCCTGTCAAGGGAAGAACAAAAATTTGACAGCTCTAAAATCTAATTCTAACACTGTTTGGTTTAATTTTCAGACGTATATAATATTTAGTATTAACCTAGTATCCTTTAAAGTAACTTTGAGATCCAGTGGGACAGATATATTGTATGGTTGTCACTTGCTTCTAGACGTTTGTATAATATACTTTATTTCCTGTGACTGTATAGTGAATAATTCTTCATTATCCTATCCAATATATTAAAAATTCCTGAGTTAGATTGCTGTCAAATTATAATATTAAGTATATATGTACCATCTACACACACTTATACACATGTCTTGCGTCTATCCCTAGATTTGCCTTACGAGACAAGGTAACACTACGACTATTGAAGCTCCTTTTTTAGGGAGTGGATGTAGTCGAGTGGTCTAGGGCGCTGGACGTAAGGCTAAGCGAATGGTGCTGCAGTGTAACAATGGTGTGGGTTCAAATCCCGTCAAGGGAAGAACAAAAATTTGACAGCTCTAAAATCTAATTCTAACACTGTTTGGTTTAATTTTCAGACGTATATAATATTTAGTATTAACCTAGTATCCTTTAAAGTAACTTTGAGATCCAGTGGGACAGATATATTGTATGGTTGTCACTTGCTTCTAGACGTTTGTATAATATACTTTATTTCCTGTGACTGTATAGTGAATAATTCTTCATTATCCTATCCAATATATTAAAAATTGCTGAGTTAGATTGCTGTCAAATTATAATATTAAGTATATATGTACCATCTACACACGCTTATACACATGTCTTACGTCTATCCCTAGATTTGCCTTACGAGACAAGGTAACACTACGACTATTGAAGCTCGTTTTTTAGGGAGTGGATGTAGTCGAGTGGTCTAGGGCGCTGGACGTAAGGCTAAGCGAATGGTGCTGCAGTGTAACAATGGTGTGGGTTCAAATCCCGTCAAGGGAAGAACAAAAATTTGACAGCTCTAAAATCTAATTCTAACACTGTTTGGTTTAATTTTCAGACGTATATAATATTTAGTATTAACCTAGTATCCTTTAAAGTAACTTTGAGATCCAGTGGGACAGATATATTGTATGGTTGTCACTTGCTTCTAGACGTTTGTATAATATACTTTATTTCCTGTGACTGTATAGTGAATAATTCTTCATTATCCTATCCAATATATTAAAAATTGCTGAGTTAGATTGCTGTCAAATTATAATATTAAGTATATATGTACCATCTACACACACTTATACACATGTCTTGCGTCTATCCCTAGATTTTCCTTACGAGACAAGGTAACACTACGACTATTGAAGCTCCTTTTTTAGGGAGTGGATGTAGTCGAGTGGTCTAGGGCGCTGGACGTAAGGCTAAGCGAATGGTGCTGCAGTGTAACAATGGTGTGGGTTCAAATCCCGTCAAGGGAAGAACAAAAATTTGACAGCTCTAAAATCTAATTCTAACACTGTTTGGTTTAATTTTCAGACGTATATAATATTTAGTATTAACCTAGTATCCTTTAAAGTAACTTTGAGATCCAGTGGGACAGATATATTGTATGGTTGTCACTTGCTTCTAGACGTTTGTATAATATACTTTATTTCCTGTGACTGTATAGTGAATAATTCTTCATTATCCTATCCAATATATTAAAAATTCCTGAGTTAGATTGCTGTCAAATTATAATATTAAGTATATATGTACCATCTACACACACTTATACACATGTCTTACGTCTATCCCTAGATTTGCCTTACGAGACAAGGTAATACTACGACTATTGAAGCTCCTTCTTTAGGGAGTGGATGTAGTCGAGTGGTCTAGGGCGCTGGACGTAAGGCTAAGCGAATGGTGCTGCAGTGTAACAATGGTGTGGGTTCAAATCCCGTCAAGGGAAGAACAAAAATTTGACAGCTCTAAAATCTAATTCTAACACTGTTTGGTTTAATTTTCAGACGTATATAATATTTAGTATTAACCTAGTATCCTTTAAAGTAACTTTGAGATCCAGTGGGACAGATATATTGTATGGTTGTCACTTGCTTCTAGACATTTGTATAATATACTTTATTTCCTGTGACTGTATAGTGAATAATTCTTCATTATCCTATCTAATATATTAAAAATTGCTGAGTTAGATTGCTGTCAAATTATAATATTAAGTATATATGTACCATCTACACACGCTTATACACATGTCTTACGTCTATCCCTAGATTTGCCTTATGAGACAAGGTAATAATACGACTATTGAAGCTCCTTTTTTAGGGAGTGGATGTAGTCGAGTGGTCTAGGGCGCTGGACGTAAGGCTAAGCGAATGGTGCTGCAGTGTAACAATGGTGTGGGTTCAAATCCTGTCAAGGGAAGAACAAAAATTTGACAGCTCTAAAATCTAATTCTAACACTGTTTGGTTTAATTTTCAGACGTATATAATATTTAGTATTAACCTAGTATCCTTTAAAGTAACTTTGAGATCCAGTGGGACAGATATATTGTATGGTTGTCACTTGCTTCTAGACGTTTGTATAATATACTTTATTTCCTGTGACTGTATAGTGAATAATTCTTCATTATCCTATCCAATATATTAAAAATTCCTGAGTTAGATTGCTGTCAAATTATAATATTAAGTATATATGTACCATCTACACACACTTATACACATGTCTTGCGTCTATCCCTAGATTTGCCTTACGAGACAAGGTAACACTACGACTATTGAAGCTCCTTTTTTAGGGAGTGGATGTAGTCGAGTGGTCTAGGGCACTGGACGTAAGGCTAAGCGAATGGTGCTGCAGTGTAACAATGGTGTGGGTTCAAATCCCGTCAAGGGAAGAACAAAAATTTGACAGCTCTAAAATCTAATTCTAACACTGTTTGGTTTAATTTTCAGACGTATATAATATTTAGTATTAACCTAGTATCCTTTAAAGTAACTTTGAGATCCAGTGGGACAGATATATTGTATGGTTGTCACTTGCTTCTAGACGTTTGTATAATATACTTTATTTCCTGTGACTGTATAGTGAATAATTCTTCATTATCCTATCCAATATATTAAAAATTGCTGAGTTAGATTGCTGTCAAATTATAATATTAAGTATATATGTACCATCTACACACGCTTATACACATGTCTTACGTCTATCCCTAGATTTGCCTTACGAGACAAGGTAACACTACGACTATTGAAGCTCCTTTTTTAGGGAGTGGATGTAGTCGAGTGGTCTAGGGCGCTGGACGTAAGGCTAAGCGAATGGTGCTGCAGTGTAACAATGGTGTGGGTTCAAATCCCGTCAAGGGAAGAACAAAAATTTGACAGCTCTAAAATCTAATTCTAACACTGTTTGGTTTAATTTTCAGACGTATATAATATTTAGTATTAACCTAGTATCCTTTAAAGTAACTTTGAGATCCAGTGGGACAGATATATTGTATGGTTGTCACTTGCTTCTAGACGTTTGTATAATATACTTTATTTCCTGTGACTGTATAGTGAATAATTCTTCATTATCCTATCCAATATATTAAAAATTGCTGAGTTAGATTGCTGTCAAATTATAATATTAAGTATATATGTACCATCTACACACACTTATACACATGTCTTGCGTCTATCCCTAGATTTGCCTTACGAGACAAGGTAACACTACGACTATTGAAGCTCCTTTTTTAGGGAGTGGATGTAGTCGAGTGGTCTAGGGCGCTGGACGTAAGGCTAAGCGAATGGTGCTGCAGTGTAACAATGGTGTGGGTTCAAATCCCGTCAAGGGAAGAACAAAAATTTGACAGCTCTAAAATCTAATTCTAACACTGTTTGGTTTAATTTTCAGACGTATATAATATTTAGTATTAACCTAGTATCCTTTAAAGTAACTTTGAGATCCAGTGGGACAGATATATTGTATGGTTGTCACTTGCTTCTAGACGTTTGTATAATATACTTTATTTCCTGTGACTGTATAGTGAATAATTCTTCATTATCCTATCCAATATATTAAAAATTCCTGAGTTAGATTGCTGTCAAATTATAATATTAAGTATATATGTACCATCTACACACACTTATACACATGTCTTACGTCTATCCCTAGATTTGCCTTACGAGACAAGGTAATACTACGACTATTGAAGCTCCTTCTTTAGGGAGTGGATGTAGTCGAGTGGTCTAGGGCGCTGGACGTAAGGCTAAGCGAATGGTGCTGCAGTGTAACAATGGTGTGGGTTCAAATCCCGTCGAGGGAAGAACAAATATTTGAGAGCTCTAAAATCTAATTCTAACACTGTTTGGTTTAATTTTCAGACGTATATAATATTTAGTATTAACCTAGTATCCTTTAAAATAACTTTGAAATCCAGTGGGACAGATATATTGTATGATTGTCACTTGCTTCTAGATGTTTGTATAATATACTTTATTTCCTGTGACTGTATAGTGAATAGTTCTTCATTATCCTATCCAATATATTAAAAATTGCTGAGTTAGATTGCTGTCAAATTATAATATTAAGTATATATGTACCATCTACACACGCTTATACACATGTCTTACGTCTATCCCTAGATTTGCCTTACGAGACAAGGTAACACTACGACTATTGAAGCTCCTTTTTTAGGGAGTGGATGTAGTCGAGTGGTCTAGGGCGCTGGACGTAAGGCTAAACGAATGGTGCTGCAGTGTAACAATGGTGTGGGTTCAAATCCCGTCGAGGGAAGAACAAAAATTTGACAGCTCTAAAATCTAATTCTAACACTGTTTGGTTTAATTTTCAGACGTATATAATATTTAGTATTAACCTAGTATCCTTTAAAGAAACTTTGAGATCCAGTGGGACAGATATATTGTATGGTTGTCACTTCCTTCTAGACGTTTGTATAATATACTTTATTTCCTGTGACTGTATAGTGAATAATTCTTCATTATCCTATCCAATATATTAAAAATTGCTGAGTTAGATTGCTGTCAAATTATAATATTAAGTATATATGTACCATCTACACACGCTTATACACATGTCTTACGTCTATCCCTAGATTTGCCTTACGAGACAAGGTAACACTACGACTATTGAAGCTCCTTTTTTAGGGAGTGGATGTAGTCGAGTGGTCTAGGGCGCTGGACGTAAGGCTAAGCGAATGGTGCTGCAGTGTAACAATGGTGTGGGTTCAAATCCCGTCGAGGGAAGAACAAAAAGTTGACAGCTCTAAAATCTAATTCTAACACTGTTTGGTTTAATTTTCAGACGTATATAATATTTAGTATTAACCTAGTATCCTTTAAAGTAACTTTGAGATCCAGTGGGACAGATATATTGTATGGTTGTCACTTGCTTCTAGACGTTTGTATAATATACTTTATTTCCTGTGACTGTATAGTGAATAATTCTTCATTATCCTATCCAATATATTAAAAATTGCTGAGTTAGATTGCTGTCAAATTATAATATTAAGTATATATGTACCATCTACACATGCTTATACACATGTCTTACGTCTATCCCTAGATTTGCCTTACGAGACAAGGTAACACTACGACTATTGAAGCTCCTTTTTTAGGGAGTGGATGTAGTCGAGTGGTCTAGGGCGCTGGACGTAAGGCTAAGCGAATGGTGCTGCAGTGTAACAATGGTGTGGGTTCAAATCCCGTCGAGGGAAGAACAAAAATTTGACAGCTCTAAAATCTAATTCTAACACTGTTTGGTTTAATTTTCAGACGTATATAATATTTAGTATTAACCTAGTATCCTTTAAAGAAACTTTGAGATCCAGTGGGACAGATATATTGTATGGTCGTCACTTCCTTCTAGACGTTTGTATAATATACTTTATTTCCTGTGACTGCATAGTGAATAATTCTTCATTATCCTATCCAATATATTAAAAATTCCTGAGTTAGATTGCTGTCAAATTATAATATTAAGTATATATGTACCATCTACACACGCTTATACACATGTCTTACGTCTATCCCTAGATTTGCCTTACGAGACAAGGTAACACTACGACTATTGAAGCTCCTTTTTTAGGGAGTGGATGTAGTCGAGTGGTCTAGGGCGCTGGACGTAAGGCTAAGCGAATGGTGCTGCAGTGTAACAATGGTGTGGGTTCAAATCCTGTCGAGGGAAGAACAAAATTTTGACAGCTCTAAAATCTAATTCTAACACTGTTTGGTTTAATTTTCAGACGTATATAATATTTAGTATTAACTTAGTATCCTTTAAAGTAACTTTGAGATCCAGTGGGACAGATATATTGTATGGTTGTCACTTGCTTCTAGACGTTTGTATAATATACTTTATTTCCTGTGACTGTATAGTGAATAATTCTTCATTATCCTATCCAATATATTAAAAATTGCTGAGTTAGATTGCTGTCAAATTATAATATTAAGTATATATGTACCATCTACACACACTTATACACATGTCTTACGTCTATCCCTAGATTTGCCTTACGAGACAAGGAAATACTACGACTATTGAAGCTCCTTTTTTAGGGAGTGGATGTAGTCGAGTGGTCTAGGGCGCTGGACGTAAGGCTAAGCGAATGGTGCTGCAGTGTAACAATGGTGTGGGTTCAAATCCCGTTGAGGGAAGAACAAAAATTTGACAGCTCTAAAATCTAATTCTAACACTGTTTGGTTTAATTTTCAGACGTATATAATATTTAGTATTAACCTAGTATCCTTTAAAGAAACTTTGAGATCCAGTGGGACAGATATATTGTATGGTTGTCACTTCCTTCTAGACGTTTGCATAATATACTTTATTTCCTGTGACTGTATAGTGAATAATTCTTCATTATCCTATCCAATATATTAAAAATTGCTGAGTTAGATTGCTGTCAAATTATAATATTAAGTATATATGTACCATCTACACACGCTTATACACATGTCTTACGTCTATCCCTAGATTTGCCATACGAGACAAGGTAACACTACGACTATTGAAGCTCCTTTTTTAGGGAGTGGATGTAGTCGAGTGGTCTAGGGCGCTGGACGTAAGGCTAAGCGAATGGTGCTGCAGTGTAACAATGGTGTGGGTTCAAATCCCGTCGAGGGAAGAACAAAAATTTGACAGCTCTAAAATCTAATTCTAACACTGTTTGGTTTAATTTTCAGACGTATATAATATTTAGTATTAACCTAGTATCCTTTAAAGTAACTTTGAGATCCAGTGGGACAGATATATTGTATGGTTGTCACTTCCTTCTAGACGTTTGTATAATATACTTTATTTCCTGTGACTGTATAGTGAATAATTCTTCATTATCCTATCCAATATATTAAAAATTGCTGAGTTAGATTGCTGTCAAATTATAATATTAAGTATATATGTACCATCTACACATGCTTATACACATGTCTTACGTCTATCCCTAGATTTGCCTTACGAGACAAGGTAACACTACGACTATTGAAGCTCCTTTTTTAGGGAGTGGATGTAGTCGAGTGGTCTAGGGCGCTGGACGTAAGGCTAAGCGAATGGTGCTGCAGTGTAACAATGGTGTGGGTTCAAATCCTGTCGAGGGAAGAACAAAATTTTGACAGCTCTAAAATCTAATTCTAACACTGTTTGGTTTAATTTTCAGACGTATATAATATTTAGTATTAACCTAGTATCCTTTAAAGTAACTTTGAGATCCAGTGGGACAGATATATTGTATGGTTGTCACTTGCTTCTAGACGTTTGTATAATATACTTTATTTCCTGTGACTGTATAGTGAATAATTCTTCATTATCCTATCCAATATATTAAAAATTGCTGAGTTAGATTGCTGTCAAATTATAATATTAAGTATATATGTACCATCTACACACACTTATACACATGTCTTACGTCTATCCCTAGATTTGCCTTACGAGACAAGGAAATACTACGACTATTGAAGCTCCTTTTTTAGGGAGTGGATGTAGTCGAGTGGTCTAGGGCGCTGGACGTAAGGCTAAGCGAATGGTGCTGCAGTGTAACAATGGTGTGGGTTCAAATCCCGTCGAGGGAAGAACAAAAATTTGACAGCTCTAAAATCTAATTCTAACACTGTTTGGTTTAATTTTCAGACGTATATAATATTTAGTATTAACCTAGTATCCTTTAAAGAAACTTTGAGATCCAGTGGGACAGATATATTGTATGGTTGTCACTTCCTTCTAGACATTTGTATAATATACTTTATTTCCTGTGACTGTATAGTGAATAATTCTTCATTATCCTATCCAATATATTAAAAATTGCTGAGTTAGATTGCTGTCAAATTATAATATTAAGTATATATGTACCATCTACACTTGCTTATACACATGTCTTACGTCTATCCCTAGATTTGCCTTACGAGACAAGGTAATACTACGACTATTGAAGCTCCTTTTTTAGGGAGTGGATGTAGTCGAGTGGTCTAGGGCGCTGGACGTAAGGCTAAGCGAATGGTGCTGCAGTGTAACAATGGTGTGGGTTCAAATCCCGTCGAGGGAAGAACAAATATTTGAGAGTTCTAAAATCTAATTCTAACACTGTTTGGTTTAATTTTCAGACGTATATAATATTTAGTATTAACCTAGTATCCTTTAAAGTAACTTTGAGATCCAGTGGGACAGATATATTGTATGGTTGTCACTTGCTTCTAGACGTTTGTATAATATATTTTATTTCCTGTGACTGTATAGTGAATAATTCTTCATTATCCTATCCAATATATTAAAAATTCCTGAGTTAGATTGCTGTCAAATTATAATATTAAGTATATATGTACCATCTACACACGCTTATACACATGTCTTACGTCTATCCCTAGATTTGCCTTACGAGACAAGGTAATACTACGACTATTGAAGCTCCTTTTTAAGGGAGTGGATGTAGTCGAGTGGTCTAGGGCGCTGGACGTAAGGCTAAGCGAATGGTGCTGCAGTGTAACAATGGTGTGGGTTCAAATCCCGTCGAGGGAAGAACAAATATTTGAGAGTTCTAAAATCTAATTCTAACACTGTTTGGTTTAATTTTCAGACGTATATAATATTTAGTATTAACCTAGTATCCTTTAAAATAACTTTGAAATCCAGTGGGACAGATATATTGTATGATTGTCACTTGCTTCTAGACGTTTGTATAATATACTTTATTTCCTGTGACTGTATAGTGAATAATTCTTCATTATCCTATCCAATATATTAAAAATTCCTGAGTTAGATTGCTGTCAAATTATAATATTAAGTATATATGTACCATCTACACACGCTTATACACATGTCTTACGTCTATCCCTAGATTTGCCTTACGAGACAAGGTAACACTACGACTATTGAAGCTCCTTTTTTAGGGAGTGGATGTAGTCGAGTGGTCTAGGGCGCTGGACGTAAGACTAAGCGAATGGTGCTGCAGTGTAACAATGGTGTGGGTTCAAATCCCGTCGAGGGAAGAACAAAAATTTGACAGCTCTAAAATCTAATTCTAACACTGTTTGGTTTAATTTTCAGACGTATATAATATTTAGTATTAACCTAGTATCCTTTAAAATAACTTTGAAATCCAGTGGGACAGATATATTGTATGGTTGTCACTTGCTTCTAGACGTTTGTATAATATACTTTATTTCCTGTGACTGTATAGTGAATAATTCTTCATTATCCTATCCAATATATTAAAAATTGCTGAGTTAGATTGCTGTCAAATTATAATATTAAGTATATATGTACCATCTACACACGCTTATACACATGTCTTACGTCTATCCCTAGATTTGCCTTATGAGACAAGGTAATAATACGACTATTGAAGCTCCTTTTTTAGGGAGTGGATGTAGTCGAGTGGTCTAAGGCGCTGGACGTAAGGCTAAGCGAATGGTGCTGCAGTGTAACAATGGTGTGGGTTCAAATCCCGTCAAGGGAAGAACAAAAATTTGACAGCTCTAAAATCTAATTCTAACACTGTTTGGTTTAATTTTCAGACGTATATAATATTTAGTATTAACTTAGTATCCTTTAAAGTAACTTTGAGATCCAGTGGGACAGATATATTGTATGGTTGTCACTTGCTTCTAGACGTTTGTATAATATACTTTATTTCCTGTGACTGTATAGTGAATAATTCTTCATTATCCTATCCAATATATTAAAAATTGCTGAGTTAGATTGCTGTCAAATTATAATATTAAGTATATATGTACCATCTACACACACTTATACACATGTCTTACGTCTATCCCTAGATTTGCCTTACGAGACAAGGAAATACTACGACTATTGAAGCTCCTTTTTTAGGGAGTGGATGTAGTCGAGTGGTCTAGGGCGCTGGACGTAAGGCTAAGCGAATGGTGCTGCAGTGTAACAATGGTGTGGGTTCAAATCCCGTCGAGGGAAGAACAAAAATTTGACAGCTCTAAAATCTAATTCTAACACTGTTTGGTTTAATTTTCAGACGTATATAATATTTAGTATTAACCTAGTATCCTTTAAAGAAACTTTGAGATCCAGTGGGACAGATATATTGTATGGTTGTCACTTCCTTCTAGACGTTTGTATAATATACTTTATTTCCTGTGACTGTATAGTGAATAATTCTTCATTATCCTATCCAATATATTAAAAATTGCTGAGTTAGATTGCTGTCAAATTATAATATTAAGTATATATGTACCATCTACACACGCTTATACACATGTCTTACGTCTATCCCAGATTTGCCATACGAGACAAGGTAACACTACGACTATTGAAGCTCCTTTTTTAGGGAGTGGATGTAGTCGAGTGGTCTAGGGCGCTGGACGTAAGGCTAAGCGAATGGTGCTGCAGTGTAACAATGGTGTGGGTTCAAATCCCGTCGAGGGAAGAACAAAAATTTGACAGCTCTAAAATCTAATTCTAACACTGTTTGGTTTAATTTTCAGACGTATATAATATTTAGTATTAACCTAGTATCCTTTAAAGTAACTTTGAGATCCAGTGGGACAGATATATTGTATGGTTGTCACTTGCTTCTAGACGTTTGTATAATATACTTTATTTCCTGTGACTGTATAGTGAATAATTCTTCATTATCCTATCCAATATATTAAAAATTCCTGAGTTAGATTGCAGTCAAATTATAATATTAAGTATATATGTACCATCTACACATGCTTATACACATGTCTTACGTCTATCCCTAGATTTGCCTTACGAGACAAGGTAACACTACGACTATTGAAGCTCCTTTTTTAGGGAGTGGATGTAGTCGAGTGGTCTAGGGCGCTGGACGTAAGGCTAAGCGAATGGTGCTGCAGTGTAACAATGGTGTGGGTTCAAATCCTGTCGAGGGAAGAACAAAATTTTGACAGCTCTAAAATCTAATTCTAACACTGTTTGGTTTAATTTTCAGACGTATATAATATTTAGTATTAACCTAGTATCCTTTAAAGTAACTTTGAGATCCAGTGGGACAGATATATTGTATGGTTGTCACTTGCTTCTAGACGTTTGTATAATATACTTTATTTCCTGTGACTGTATAGTGAATAATTCTTCATTATCCTATCCAATATATTAAAAATTCCTGAGTTAGATTGCAGTCAAATTATAATATTAAGTATATATGTACCATCTACACATGCTTATACACATGTCTTACGTCTATCCCTAGATTTGCCTTACGAGACAAGGTAACACTACGACTATTGAAGCTCCTTTTTTAGGGAGTGGATGTAGTCGAGTGGTCTAGGGCGCTGGACGTAAGGCTAAGCGAATGGTGCTGCAGTGTAACAATGGTGTGGGTTCAAATCCTGTCGAGGGAAGAACAAAATTTTGACAGCTCTAAAATCTAATTCTAACACTGTTTGGTTTAATTTTCAGACGTATATAATATTTAGTATTAACCTAGTATCCTTTAAAGTAACTTTGAGATCCAGTGGGACAGATATATTGTATGGTTGTCACTTGCTTCTAGACGTTTGTATAATATACTTTATTTCCTGTGACTGTATAGTGAATAATTCTTCATTATCCTATCCAATATATTAAAAATTGCTGAGTTAGATTGCTGTCAAATTATAATATTAAGTATATATGTACCATCTACACACACTTATACACATGTCTTACGTCTATCCCTAGATTTGCCTTACGAGACAAGGAAATACTACGACTATTGAAGCTCCTTTTTTAGGGAGTGGATGTAGTCGAGTGGTCTAGGGCGCTGGACGTAAGGCTAAGCGAATGGTGCTGCAGTGTAACAATGGTGTGGGTTCAAATCCCGTCGAGGGAAGAACAAAAATTTGACAGCTCTAAAATCTAATTCTAACACTGTTTGGTTTAATTTTCAGACGTATATAATATTTAGTATTAACCTAGTATCCTTTAAAGAAACTTTGAGATCCAGTGGGACAGATATATTGTATGGTTGTCACTTCCTTCTAGACATTTGTATAATATACTTTATTTCCTGTGACTGTATAGTGAATAATTCTTCATTATCCTATCCAATATATTAAAAATTGCTGAGTTAGATTGCTGTCAAATTATAATATTAAGTATATATGTACCATCTACACTTGCTTATACACATGTCTTACGTCTATCCCTAGATTTGCCTTACGAGATAAGGTAACACTACGACTATTGAAGCTCCTTTTTTAGGGAGTGGATGTAGTCGAGTGGTCTAGGGCGCTGGACGTAAGGCTAAGCGAATGGTGCTGCAGTGTAACAATGGTGTGGGTTCAAATCCCGTCGAGGGAAGAACAAATATTTGAGAGTTCTAAAATCTAATTCTAACACTGTTTGGTTTAATTTTCAGACGTATATAATATTTAGTATTAACCTAGTATCCTTTAAAGTAACTTTGAGATCCAGTGGGACAGATATATTGTATGGTTGTCACTTGCTTCTAGACGTTTGTATAATATACTTTATTTCCTGTGACTGTATAGTGAATAATTCTTCATTATCCTATCCAATATATTAAAAATTCCTGAGTTAGATTGCTGTCAAATTATAATATTAAGTATATATGTACCATCTACACACGCTTATACACATGTCTTACGTCTATCCCTAGATTTGCCTTACGAGACAAGGTAACACTACGACTATTGAAGCTCCTTTTTTAGGGAGTGGATGTAGTCGAGTGGTCTAGGGCGCTGGACGTAAGGCTAAGCGAATGGTGCTGCAGTGTAACAATGGTGTGGGTTCAAATCCCGTCGAGGGAAGAACAAAAATTTGACAGCTCTAAAATCTAATTCTAACACTGTTTGGTTTAATTTTCAAACGTATATAATATTTAGTATTAACCTAGTATCCTTTAAAGTAACTTTGAGATCCAGTGGGACAGATATATTGTATGGTTGTCACTTCCTTCTAGACGTTTGTATAATATACTTTATTTCCTGTGACTGTATAGTGAATAATTCTTCATTATCCTATCTAATATATTAAAAATTGCTGAGTTAGATTGCTGTCAAATTATAATATTAAGTATATATGTACCATCTACACACGCTTATACACATGTCTTACGTCTATCCCTAGATTTGCCTTATGAAACAAGGTAATAATACGACTATTGAAGCTCCTTTTTTAGGGAGTGGATGTAGTCGAGTGGTCTAAGGCGCTGGACGTAAGGCTAAGCGAATGGTGCTGCAGTGTAACAATGGTGTGGGTTCAAATCCCGTCAAGGGAAGAACAAAAATTCGACAGCTCTAAAATCTAATTCTAACACTGTTTGGTTTAATTTTCAGACGTATATAATATTTAGTATTAACCTAGTATCCTTTAAAGTAACTTTGAGATCCAGTGGGACAGATATATTGTATGGTTGTCACTTGCTTCTAGACGTTTGTATAATATACTTTATTTCCTGTGACTGTATAGTGAATAATTCTTCATTATCCTATCTAATATATTAAAAATTGCTGAGTTAGATTGCTGTCAAATTATAATATTAAGTATATATGTACCATCTACACACGCTTATACACATGTCTTACGTCTATCCCTAGATTTGCCTTATGAGACAAGGTAATAATACGACTATTGAAGCTCCTTTTTTAGGGAGTGGATGTAGTCGAGTGGTCTAGGGCGCTGGACGTAAGGCTAAGCGAATGGTGCTGCAGTGTAACAATGGTGTGGGTTCAAATCCCGTCAAGGGAAGAACAAAAATTTGACAGCTCTAAAATCTAATTCTAACACTGTTTGGTTTAATTTTCAGACGTATATAATATTTAGTATTAACCTAGTATCCTTTAAAGTAACTTTGAGATCCAGTGGGACAGATATATTGTATGGTTGTCACTTGCTTCTAGACGTTTGTATAATATACTTTATTTCCTGTGACTGTATAGTGAATAATTCTTCATTATCCTATCCAATATATTAAAAATTGCTGAGTTAGATTGCTGTCAAATTATAATATTAAGTATATATGTACCATCTACACACGCTTATACACATGTCTTGCGTCTATCCCTAGATTTGCCTTACGAGACAAGGTAACACTACGACTATTGAAGCTCCTTTTTTAGGGAGTGGATGTAGTCGAGTGGTCTAGGGCTCTGGACGTAAGGCTAAGCGAATGGTGCTGCAGTGTAACAATGGTGTGGGTTCAAATCCCGTCAAGGGAAGAACAAAAATTTGACAGCTCTAAAATCTAATTCTAACACTGTTTGGTTTAATTTTCAGACGTATATAATATTTAGTATTAACCTAGTATCCTTTAAAGTAACTTTGAGATCC
Organism: Bathymodiolus brooksi; assembly: GCA_963680875.1. NCBI lineage: Eukaryota > Metazoa > Mollusca > Bivalvia > Mytilida > Modiolidae > Bathymodiolus > Bathymodiolus brooksi. Next base: position 69,608,469 of record OY804582.1, read on the forward strand.
AGTGGGACAGATATATTGTATGGTTGTCACTTGCTTCTAGACGTTTGTATAATATACTTTATTTCCTGTGACTGTATAGTGAATAATTCTTCATTATCCTATCCAATATATTAAAAATTCCTGACTTAGATTGCTGTCAAATTATAATATTAAGTATATATGTACCATCTACACACACTTATACACATGTCTTACGTCTATCCCTAGATTTGCCTTACGAGACAAGGTAATACTACGACTATTGAAGCTCCTTTTTTAGGGAGTGGATGTAGTCGAGTGGTCTAGGGCGCTGGACGTAAGGCTAAGCGAATGGTGCTGCAGTGTAACAATGGTGTGGGTTCAAATCCCGTCGAGGGAAGAACAAATATTTGAGAGCTCTAAAATCTAATTCTAACACTGTTTGGTTTAATTTTCAGACGTATATAATATTTAGTATTAACCTAGTATCCTTTAAAATAACTTTGAAATCCAGTGGGACAGATATATTGTATGATTGTCACTTGCTTCTAGACGTTTGTATAATATACTTTATTTCCTGTGACTGTATAGTGAATAATTCTTCATTATCCTATCCAATATATTAAAAATTGCTGAGTTAGATTGCTGTCAAATTATAATATTAAGTATATATGTACCATCTACACACGCTTATACACATGTCTTACGTCTATCCCTAGATTTGCCTTACGAGACAAGGTAACACTACGACTATTGAAGCTCCTTTTTTAGGGAGTGGATGTAGTCGAGTGGTCTAGGGCGCTGGACGTAAGGCTAAACGAATGGTGCTGCAGTGTAACAATGGTGTGGGTTCAAATCCCGTCGAGGGAAGAACAAAAATTTGACAGCTCTAAAATCTAATTCTAACACTGTTTGGTTTAATTTTCAGACGTATATAATATTTAGTATTAACCTAGTATCCTTTAAAGAAACTTTGAGATCCAGTGGGACAGATATATTGTATGGTTGTCACTTCCTTCTAGACGTTTGTATAATATACTTTATTTCCTGTGACTGTATAGTGAATAATTCTTCATTATCCTATCCAATATATTAAAAATTCCTGAGTTAGATTGCTGTCAAATTATAATATTAAGTATATATGTACCATCTACACACACTTATACACATGTCTTACGTCTATCCCTAGATTTGCCTTACGAGACAAGGTAACACTACGACTATTGAAGCTCCTTTTTTAGGGAGTGGATGTAGTCGAGTGGTCTAGGGCGCTGGACGTAAGGCTAAGCGAATGGTGCTGCAGTGTAACAATTGTGTGGGTTCAAATCCCGTCGAGGGAAGAACAAAAATTTGACAGCTCTAAAATCTAATTCTAACACTGTTTGGTTTAATTTTCAGACGTATATAATATTTAGTATTAACCTAGTATCCTTTAAAGTAACTTTGAGATCCAGTGGGACAGATATATTGTATGGTTGTCACTTGCTTCTAGACGTTTGTATAATATACTTTATTTCCTGTGACTGTATAGTGAATAATTCTTCATTATCCTATCCAATATATTAAAAATTCCTGAGTTAGATTGCTGTCAAATTATAATATTAAGTATATATGTACCATCTACACATGCTTATACACATGTCTTACGTCTATCCCTAGATTTGCCTTACGAGACAAGGTAACACTACGACTATTGAAGCTCCTTTTTTAGGGAGTGGATGTAGTCGAGTGGTCTAGGGCGCTGGACGTAAGGCTAAGCAAATGGTGCTGCAGTGTAACAATGGTGTGGGTTCAAATCCCGTCGAGGGAAGAACAAAAATTTGACAGCTCTAAAATCTAATTCTAACACTGTTTGGTTTAATTTTCAGACGTATATAATATTTAGTATTAACCTAGTATCCTTTAAAGAAACTTTGAGATCCAGTGGGACAGATATATTGTATGGTTGTCACTTCCTTCTAGACGTTTGTATAATATACTTTATTTCCTGTGACTGCATAGTGAATAATTCTTCATTATCCTATCCAATATATTAAAAATTGCTGAGTTAGATTGCTGTCAAATTATAATATTAAGTATATATGTACCATCTACACACGCTTATACACATGTCTTACGTCTATCCCTAGATTTGCCTTACGAGACAAGGTAACACTACGACTATTGAAGCTCCTTTTTTAGGGAGTGGATGTAGTCGAGTGGTCTAGGGCGCTGGACGTAAGGCTAAGCGAATGGTGCTGCAGTGTAACAATGGTGTGGGTTCAAATCCCATCGAGGGAAGAACAAAAATTTGACAGCTCTAAAATCTAATTCTAACACTGTTTGGTTTAATTTTCAGACATATATAATATTTAGTATTAACCTAGTATCCTTTAAAGTAACTTTGAGATCCAGTGGGACAGATATATTGTATGGTTGTCACTTGCTTCTAGACGTTTGTATAATATACTTTATTTCCTGTGACTGTATAGTGAATAATTCTTCATTATCCTATCCAATATATTAAAAATTGCTGAGTTAGATTGCTGTCAAATTATAATATTAAGTATATATGTACCATCTACACATGCTTATACACATGTCTTACGTCTATCCCTAGATTTGCCTTACGAGACAAGGTAACACTACGACTATTGAAGCTCCTTTTTTAGGGAGTGGATGTAGTCGAGTGGTCTAGGGCGCTGGACGTAAGGCTAAGCGAATGGTGCTGCAGTGTAACAATGGTGTGGGTTCAAATCCCGTCGAGGGAAGAACAAAAATTTGACAGCTCTAAAATCTAATTCTAACACTGTTTGGTTTAATTTTCAGACGTATATAATATTTAGTATTAACCTAGTATCCTTTAAAGAAACTTTGAGATCCAGTGGGACAGATATATTGTATGGTTGTCACTTCCTTCTAGACGTTTGTATAATATACTTTATTTCCTGTGACTGCATAGTGAATAATTCTTCATTATCCTATCCAATATATTAAAAATTGCTGAGTTAGATTGCTGTCAAATTATAATATTAAGTATATATGTACCATCTACACACGCTTATACACATGTCTTACGTCTATCCCTAGATTTGCCTTACGAGACAAGGTAACACTACGACTATTGAAGCTCCTTTTTTAGGGAGTGGATGTAGTCGAGTGGTCTAGGGCGCTGGACGTAAGGCTAAGCGAATGGTGCTGCAGTGTAACAATGGTGTGGGTTCAAATCCCATCGAGGGAAGAACAAAAATTTGACAGCTCTAAAATCTAATTCTAACACTGTTTGGTTTAATTTTCAGACATATATAATATTTAGTATTAACCTAGTATCCTTTAAAGTAACTTTGAGATCCAGTGGGACAGATATATTGTATGGTTGTCACTTGCTTCTAGACGTTTGTATAATATACTTTATTTCCTGTGACTGTATAGTGAATAATTCTTCATTATCCTATCCAATATATTAAAAATTGCTGAGTTAGATTGCTGTCAAATTATAATATTAAGTATATATGTACCATCTACACATGCTTATACACATGTCTTACGTCTATCCCTAGATTTGCCTTACGAGACAAGGTAACACTACGACTATTGAAGCTCCTTTTTTAGGGAGTGGATGTAGTCGAGTGGTCTAGGGTGCTGGACGTAAGGCTAAGCGAATGGTGCTGCAGTGTAACAATGGTGTGGGTTCAAATCCTGTCGAGGGAAGAACAAAATTTTGACAGCTCTAAAATCTAATTCTAACACTGTTTGGTTTCATTTTCAGACGTATATAATATTTAGTATTAACCTAGTATCCTTTAAAGAAACTTTGAGATCCAGTGGGACAGATATATTGTATGGTTGTCACTTCCTTCTAGACGTTTGTATAATATACTTTATTTCCTGTGACTGCATAGTGAATAATTCTTCATTATCCTATCCAATATATTAAAAATTGCTGAGTTAGATTGCTGTCAAATTATAATATTAAGTATATATGTACCATCTACACACGCTTATACACATGTCTTACGTCTATCCCTAGATTTGCCTTACGAGACAAGGTAACACTATGACTATTGAAGCTCCTTTTTTAGGGAGTGGATGTAGTCGAGTGGTCTAGGGCACTGGACGTAAGGCTAAGCGAATGGTGCTGCAGTGTAACAATGGTGTGGGTTCAAATCCCATCGAGGGAAGAACAAAATTTGACAGCTCTAAAATCTAATTCTAACACTGTTTGGTTTAATTTTCAGACGTATATAATATTTAGTATTAACCTAGTATCCTTTAAAGTAACTTTGAGATCCAGTGGGACAGATATATTGTATAGTTGTCACTTGCTTCTAGACGTTTGTATAATATACTTTATTTCCTGTGACTGTATAGTGAATAATTCTTCATTATCCTATCCAATATATTAAAAATTGCTGAGTTAGATTGCTGTCAAATTATAATATTAAGTATATATGTACCATCTACACATGCTTATACACATGTCTTACGTCTATCCCTAGATTTGCCTTACGAGACAAGGTAACACTACGACTATTGAAGCTCCTTTTTTAGGGAGTGGATGTAGTCGAGTGGTCTAGGGTGCTGGACGTAAGGCTAAGCGAATGGTGCTGCAGTGTAACAATGGTGTGGGTTCAAATCCTGTCGAGGGAAGAACAAAATTTTGACAGCTCTAAAATCTAATTCTAACACTGTTTGGTTTAATTTTCAGACGTATATAATATTTAGTATTAACCTAGTATCCTTTAAAGTAACTTTGAGATCCAGTGGGACAGATATATTGTATGGTTGTCACTTGCTTCTAGACGTTTGTATAATATACTTTATTTCCTGTGACTGTATAGTGAATAATTCTTCATTATCCTATCCAATATATTAAAAATTGCTGAGTTAGATTGCTGTCAAATTATAATATTAAGTATATATGTACCATCTACACATGCTTATACACATGTCTTACGTCTATCCCTAGATTTGCCTTACGAGACAAGGTAACACTACGACTATTGAAGCTCCTTTTTTAGGGAGTGGATGTAGTCGAGTGGTCTAGGGCGCTGGACGTAAGGCTAAGCGAATGGTGCTGCAGTGTAACAATGGTGTGGGTTCAAATCCCGTCGAGGGAAGAACAAAAATTTGACAGCTCTAAAATCTAATTCTAACACTGTTTGGTTTAATTTTCAGACGTATATAATATTTAGTATTAACCTAGTATCCTTTAAAGAAACTTTGAGATCCAGTGGGACAGATATATTGTATGGTTGTCACTTCCTTCTAGACGTTTGTATAATATACTTTATTTCCTGTGACTGCATAGTGAATAATTCTTCATTATCCTATCCAATATATTAAAAATTGCTGAGTTAGATTGCTGTCAAATTATAATATTAAGTATATATGTACCATCTACACACGCTTATACACATGTCTTACGTCTATCCCTAGATTTGCCTTACGAGACAAGGTAACACTACGACTATTGAAGCTCCTTTTTTAGGGAGTGGATGTAGTCGAGTGGTCTAGGGCGCTGGACGTAAGGCTAAGCGAATGGTGCTGCAGTGTAACAATGGTGTGGGTTCAAATCCCATCGAGGGAAGAACAAAAATTTGACAGCTCTAAAATCTAATTCTAACACTGTTTGGTTTAATTTTCAGACATATATAATATTTAGTATTAACCTAGTATCCTTTAAAGTAACTTTGAGATCCAGTGGGACAGATATATTGTATGGTTGTCACTTGCTTCTAGACGTTTGTATAATATACTTTATTTCCTGTGACTGTATAGTGAATAATTCTTCATTATCCTATCCAATATATTAAAAATTGCTGAGTTAGATTGCTGTCAAATTATAATATTAAGTATATATGTACCATCTACACATGCTTATACACATGTCTTACGTCTATCTCTAGATTTGCCTTACGAGACAAGGTAACACTACGACTATTGAAGCTCCTTTTTTAGGGAGTGGATGTAGTCGAGTGGTCTAGGGTGCTGGACGTAAGGCTAAGCGAATGGTGCTGCAGTGTAACAATGGTGTGGGTTCAAATCCTGTCGAGGGAAGAACAAAATTTTGACAGCTCTAAAATCTAATTCTAACACTGTTTGGTTTCATTTTCAGACGTATATAATATTTAGTATTAACCTAGTATCCTTTAAAGAAACTTTGAGATCCAGTGGGACAGATATATTGTATGGTTGTCACTTCCTTCTAGACGTTTGTATAATATACTTTATTTCCTGTGACTGCATAGTGAATAATTCTTCATTATCCTATCCAATATATTAAAAATTGCTGAGTTAGATTGCTGTCAAATTATAATATTAAGTATATATGTACCATCTACACACGCTTATACACATGTCTTACGTCTATCCCTAGATTTGCCTTACGAGACAAGGTAACACTATGACTATTGAAGCTCCTTTTTTAGGGAGTGGATGTAGTCGAGTGGTCTAGGGCACTGGACGTAAGGCTAAGCGAATGGTGCTGCAGTGTAACAATGGTGTGGGTTCAAATCCCATCGAGGGAAGAACAAAATTTGACAGCTCTAAAATCTAATTCTAACACTGTTTGGTTTAATTTTCAGACGTATATAATATTTAGTATTAACCTAGTATCCTTTAAAGTAACTTTGAGATCCAGTGGGACAGATATATTGTATAGTTGTCACTTGCTTCTAGACGTTTGTATAATATACTTTATTTCCTGTGACTGTATAGTGAATAATTCTTCATTATCCTATCCAATATATTAAAAATTGCTGAGTTAGATTGCTGTCAAATTATAATATTAAGTATATATGTACCATCTACACATGCTTATACACATGTCTTACGTCTATCCCTAGATTTGCCTTACGAGACAAGGTAACACTACGACTATTGAAGCTCCTTTTTTAGGGAGTGGATGTAGTCGAGTGGTCTAGGGTGCTGGACGTAAGGCTAAGCGAATGGTGCTGCAGTGTAACAATGGTGTGGGTTCAAATCCTGTCGAGGGAAGAACAAAATTTTGACAGCTCTAAAATCTAATTCTAACACTGTTTGGTTTAATTTTCAGACGTATATAATATTTAGTATTAACCTAGTATCCTTTAAAGTAACTTTGAGATCCAGTGGGACAGATATATTGTATGGTTGTCACTTGCTTCTAGACGTTTGTATAATATACTTTATTTCCTGTGACTGTATAGTGAATAATTCTTCATTATCCTATCCAATATATTAAAAATTGCTGAGTTAGATTGCTGTCAAATTATAATATTAAGTATATATGTACCATCTACACACACTTATACACATGTCTTACGTCTATCCCTAGATTTGCCTTACGAGACAAGGAAATACTACGACTATTGAAGCTCCTTTTTTAGGGAGTGGATGTAGTCGAGTGGTCTAGGGCGCTGGACGTAAGGCTAAGCGAATGGTGCTGCAGTGTAACAATGGTGTGGGTTCAAATTCCGTCGAGGGAAGAACAAAAATTTGACAGCTCTAAAATCTAATTCTAACACTGTTTGGTTTAATTTTCAGACGTATATAATATTTAGTATTAACCTAGTATCCTTTAAAGAAACTTTGAGATCCAGTGGGACAGATATATTGTATGGTTGTCACTTGCTTCTAGACGTTTGTATAATATACTTTATTTCCTGTGACTGTATAGTGAATAATTCTTCATTATCCTATCCAATATATTAAAAATTGCTGAGTTAGATTGCTGTCAAATTATAATATTAAGTATATATGTACCATCTACACACGCTTATACACATGTCTTACGTCTATCCCTAGATTTGCCTTACGAGACAAGGTAACACTACGACTATTGAAGCTCCTTTTTTAGGGAGTGGATGTAGTCGAGTGGTCTAGGGCGCTGGACGTAAGGCTAAGCGAATGGTGCTGCAGTGTAACAATGGTGTGGGTTCAAATCCCGTCGAGGGAAGAACAATAATTTGACAGCTCTAAAATCTAATTCTAACACTGTTTGGTTTAATTTTCAGACGTATATAATATTTAGTATTAACCTAGTATCCTTTAAAGTAACTTTGAGATCCAGTGGGACAGATATATTGTATGGTTGTCACTTGCTTCTAGACGTTTGTATAATATACTTTATTTCCTGTGACTGTATAGTGAATAATTCTTCATTATCCTATCCAATATATTAAAAATTGCTGAGTTAGATTGCTGTCAAATTATAATATTAAGTATATATGTACCATCTACACATGCTTATACACATGTCTTACGTCTATCCCTAGATTTGCCTTACGAGACAAGGTAACACTACGACTATTGAAGCTCCTTTTTTAGGGAGTGGATGTAGTCGAGTGGTCTAGGGCGCTGGACGTAAGGCTAAGCGAATGGTGCTGCAGTGTAACAATGGTGTGGGTTCAAATCCCGTCGAGGGAAGAACAAAAATTTGACAGCTCTAAAATCTAATTCTAACACTGTTTGGTTTAATTTTCAGACGTATATAATATTTAGTATTAACCTAGTATCCTTTAAAGAAACTTTGAGATCCAGTGGGACAGATATATTGTATGGTTGTCACTTCCTTCTAGACGTTTGTATAATATACTTTATTTCCTGTGACTGTATAGTGAATAATTCTTCATTATCCTATCCAATATATTAAAAATTGCTGAGTTAGATTGCTGTCAAATTATAATATTAAGTATATATGTACCATCTACACACGCTTATACACATGTCTTACGTCTATCCCTAGATTTGCCTTACGAGACAAGGTAACACTACGACTATTGAAGCTCCTTTTTTAGTGAGTGGATGTAGTCGAGTGGTCTAGGGCGCTGGACGTAAGGCTAAGCGAATGGTGCTGCAGTGTATCAATGGTGTGGGTTCAAATCCCGTCGAGGGAAGAACAAAATTTGACAGCTCTAAAATCTAATTCTAACACTGTTTGGTTTAATTTTCAGACGTATATATATATATATATATATATATATATACGAATTTAGTTTGTTACACATATTTTCATTGGTTCTTCAACCCTGAATGTCAGCATATATTCGGAAAACAGATGGGGTATATATTTCAGTCCCCAAAAACGATTAAAACATGGACGACAAAACATTGCGCTTCACTGAATCAATGGTATAATACGGAATAATAAATGTATTTTTATCAAATTAAATGCATTTTGTATACTCAAACGGCTGCATGAACAAAAAAAATATTGCAACGGTTAATTCCGTCACAAATACCTGATCGACTTAGCAAACTCCTATGTTCCACGGCTGTACCATAACAAATAAACAAAACGTTGAGCCTTGAAAACTTCGACGTCATGGGGCCACACCAAGGTTTTATTTACATGTTGTTAACATTTAAATTATTGAAACTGTTTCGCAAACCCGTTGCTTTGTTATGTGATATATTAATGTTATATTTATAAAGTTTATAAAATTTACTACATATGAAACTGTATTGATTTAGAAATTTAGTACAGCATTTTCCTTCATGAGACACCCCATACATGAAATATGACGCGACACATATATTGACATCATTGAAGAATGACGTCAAACGTACGGAAACGGACATCTAGAGATACGAAAAATGAAAATAAAAGAGGCAAATTTATTTAATACAGTTGGATGTTGTATTTAAAAAAAACAATGGTTAAATCCGTAATATATCTGTTATTCAGCTATCAGACAGGGTATATAATGTGACATTATATACTCTGTCTGATAGCTGAATAACATATAATATAATATAATTTTGCATTTTTTCACATGAGTACATTTGTCATGTTATATATATTTTTGTACAATATGTATTTCTATTATTCTTCATGGTACTGCCTTTGATTATCATTTTTTACACATTATTAAAACCACACGTCTTTTAATACGGATAAAACATTACCTTCCTTGTACACATATTTATAACTCGCACTTAGTTTACCTAAATATATACCTATACATGTACATTAATGGTTAATTCTACTTGAGTATTTTCAGACTCGATTCAAAGACAAGAGTTAGATTACGAGGAAGAGATAGACCCTACTCCAGACCTTAACAACAACCGGATGGTTCGTTTCCGAGGAGTGGTTGGCCCAAACGCCAACCAAAGGAAGGTCAAGCGTCAGCGTGCTGCCAAATGTGACATATGCCTCCAGGAATTCAACAGACCAAAACAACATTCAATTCAAGAACATCTTCCCTTTTATGTAGCACCAAATTCAACGTGTTTGGTCTGTGGTACACAGGAGCTAACAAATAACTTCTTGACACGGCACATATCACGCGTCCACCCAACAAACCTCTCCGGGGTTACTTTTCAGAAGCGCGAGGAGCAGTATGTTCAACCGATGAATGGGTTGTTCATCGAGTTGGCCGATAAACTGGGGGTTAGTTTCCCAAAAGGTTTGCTGGACAAGATGAACGAAGTTATGACTCGCCGTACACAAGCACCGCCGAAGGACTTTCTTCCATGTGAGAAGCCTCTAGTTGACTCGTTTACCAAATACATCAACCTGAAGGCTACTTCCACTTACCAAATACCACCACCGCCAGACATGGATCTCATCTGCCTTTTACATTGAAAAATTCTGAAGAACATCATTTTTGAGCCTGACACAGACAACAGACAGTGGATCCTACAATTGCAAGAGAGAAAAATATGGATGGACGTCCAGCTAGCCCTCCGGTTTACAACTTGATTCCGTCAGAGCCAATTGCAGTAGCAGATGCGCATTTTCACCTAGACCAATCCGTTAGGTGTAACAGCGGTGCTGTTCCCTACGGGTTGGACGCAGAGAACACACAGCAGACCTTCAACACTACATTGAAATTCTTAATTGCCAACTATGTGTATCCAGACTCATGGCCTTCTACCTCGGACCGCAGTGAAGCCCGAAAGGACCAACGTATCTACTTCACGCTTGGACTGCATCCATGGCTGATATTTCCCGATTCACTATACTATCTATGTTCAACATTCAGGCGTTTGGAAACCTGACTCGGTTCTACCAGAACAGTGGCGGTAGGGGAGTGTGGGTTGGACGAGATGGACAGAACGCGTCATCGTGATTTGCAGAAGCAGATAGTTTATTTCGAAAAACAACTTCACCTAGCGTTACGTTTAAATTTACCGGTGGTAGTGCATTCCAGAGGTTGAAGTAGAATCCAACAGTACACTCTAGACTCTCTAGTGAATATACTTCCACGTTATCATCCTATTCACTGGCATTGCTTCACAGCCTCTACTGATATTTATTCTTCCATCACCTACCACTTCGACAATATTGTGTTTGGGGTCACCCTATTTCTCCTGTCCGACCGTTACCCGAACATACGACAGGTGATCCAGACCTTCGCCATGGACAAAATTGTACTGGAATCGGATGCTCTGTATATACCACTGCCGCCTAAGTCACAGGAAAGGAGATCTGGAAACACTTTCCTGGTTCACTTCGTCGCCAAGGAGATATTCTTGGTGTTTCCATAGGCCAAGTGTTCAGGAAGACAACAGAAAACTGTGTTGCCCTGTATTCCTTGAAGTAGTTCGACGTCCACAACAATTTGTATATAGTTACACCTTTTTGATGATGGCCATATGTAAATATGATATAATTATATACGTAGTTTAGAACTGTTGTTGGTTGTGTTTTATAAACAGACAGTTATACTGGACTAAGCCGCATTAAAATTTACAGCCATTTCGAGAGAAAACGTGGAGGAGTGTAGTGAGACACAGACGTTTACAATATAGAGTGCTCCTATGATCGGAGGAATTCCCACAAGATGAGATTGCCGGAAGTGACGATGGCGAGGCCGCTTACAGATTTGGATCTCGACAGAACGACATCGTCCAAATAATTGTCCCAGTATTCTTGGACTCGGTAAGTCTAATATAGGTCTATGTGTGCTTATACATACGCCCACACTTATCGTTTCAGAAGTTTTCCAACATTGTTAACTAGCCGGTGATGTAATTAAGTTACTGATATTTTCCAATTTGATGGCATTTTGTATTTAGCCACTTAAACAAGTAAAATGCTCACAAAATCGTAAAATAAATCAGTAACCAGCTTGTGTCACTAGCGTTCCTTGTAAACTACGTCACCGGATGATGACAAATTACAAAAAAAGTCGATAGATGGTTGTCTTAAGTATTTTTTCCGGAAAAAGTTATATGTCAAGAAACAATTCTAAAAGATTTAAGATGGCCGACAAGCTAGTCACCTGAGTTTTTGCTCTGCAGTTTTCTGATAATTTCACTGTGTTATGGAATGAAATTAAGAAAATTATTCATATCTACATGCTCAGGACATTATTATCTACAAGTTATGGAAACTTTATGTTAAATATTTGAACTTTAAATTCTTAAATTTGATGGAAATATATTTAACCTTTGTCTTGTGAACAGAACTCAGTTACAATCTACAAACACTTTACAATTTGGATTGGATTATAACTCATAACATATATAACATGCCTGGGAATAGTGATAAAAGTAGTGAGAAACCAAAACCTGTTCAAACTGTACAAACACTGCTTGCAGCAAAAAATGGAAATGAAAAACAAAAGAAGAAAACTCCTAAAAGGCCTAATATAGAAGTTTCAATGAATAGTAGTTCAGATTTGACAATTGAATTGACAAATTTCCAAAATGATCTGGACATTATCAAGGATAGCCTGGAGGGTGTTGTTACAAAAACATATCTTGACAAATCTCTTGCTGACATTGTAAAGAAAAGTGATTTAGAAACTGTAGTCACTTCAATTGTCACCAAATTACTTGATAGCTTCAAGAAAGAAATAAACGAAAAAATTAGTGAAAAGTCAAACAAACAGACAAAGGCTATTGAAAATTTAACTAAGGAGAATGAGGAGTTGAGAGAACAAATAGCTGGACAAAGAAAAAAAATGAGTGAGATTCAGAAACAGGTAGCTGATAACGGAATCATATCAAAAGAGGCACTACAAATGTCTAATTATAACCAGCAATACTCCAGGAAATTTAACATCAAAATCATGAACTATCCTGAGAATAAAGACGAAAAAATAAGAGATATATTTGTCAAGGATAGTGTAAAGGACAAACTAAATGTAAAAGTTGATTCATCAGAGATCCAGGCTATACATAGGATACCAGGGAAGATTGGTGAAGCAAGACCTGTAATTGTGAAATTAGTCAATTCTGAAGTGAAATACAGTATTATGAGGGCAAAAAAGAACTTGCCAAAGAAAGAGACTGTAAGACTGGTAGACGATGTTACAAAACACAATATGGGACTTATAACAAGACTGAGAAATTGTAAAGAACTTGAAAGTGCCTGGTACTTTAATTGTTCTGTGTATGGTAAAACTTTTGACGAAAAGAGAATAAAATTTGATATTTTTGATGACATCAACAACAAAATTGCAAAAAGACACTAAATTAACCATTTGCTCTGGATTTATATGTACTATAAAGGAATACAGTGAACTTTTATTCAATAAACAGTAAGTTTATTTACATTTTTTTTTTTTCAATTATATAATTTTGTTGTTTTTGAATGTAAAAAAGGGTGATAAGTTAAATTAGTAAAATATCTTTTATTGTTAACACACCAAATGATCATCAAAATTAAACATTTTCAATCCACTTCTTTTATATTATATACAATACAAATATTGTGAGCATAAAATTGTAATACATGTACCTGTAAATTACAGTTATCATTTTTATAGCCAAAGGGAGATAACTCAAATCATATTACCAATCAATGAATCTCTTAAATTTTCTGCTGTACCCTAAAAATATCTAATCGTCAAATGAAACCTTTCAAAACGGTTTATTTTTCAATATTGGATATTTTCATTTATTAGTAATTTATTAATTCTATGAAAGATTAAATAAATACTTTAAAACTATGAATTTACAAAATGTATAACTCTCTTTTTTTGGTTTGGTTTTAAAAATCAGTGCTAATTTTCTTTTTTTCAAATGTATATGTAAAATATCAGATTGACTGCCATCGTGTTTCAATTATTTACATGTATAAAATGTGCTATCTTAAGTGTATGAATGAGTGTAGTGGTATGGTTTGTGTATCTGTGTTCTTGGTTGTATTGACTTGTAACTTGCTCCTATTGGTATATCAACATGTTAATATAACATAATGAATAACCATATACAAATTTTGTCTATGAATGTAAGGGGTCTTTTTTCAAATACTAAAAAGAGGTCAGATGTATTTAATTGGGTCAAGGCAAAGAAAATTTCCATAGTTTGTTTTCAGGAGACACATAGTACCAAAGATGTAGCAGTCAAATGGGAGGACGAATGGGGTAGTAAATGTTTTTTTAGTCATGGTGATAGTAAAAGTGCCGGAGTAAGTGTTATGTTCAGAAATGGTTTTGATTTTAAGGTTAATGATTCTATATTAGATCAGAATGGTCGCTATATTATTTTAGATTTAACTGTTTATGAACAACGTTTAACACTAGTTTGTTTATATGGTTACAACACTGACAAACCTGAATTGTTTACTGAAATACTGCAAAAGTCTGCAGGATTTGCTAATACTAGTTTTTTATTTTGTGGTGACTGGAATGTAGTACAGAATAAATCTGATGATACTTATAATGTAATACATGACAGAAACCAAAATGCACGTAAGAAAATAGAGGAACTTAAAGAAACATTTGAATTATTAGATCCTTGGCGAACTTGTTATCCTGTGGATAAAAAGTTCACATGGCGTCAAACCCTCTCCTATTAAACAAAGCAGAATTGATTACTTTCTTGTCTCAGAAGATATTTTTTCTCTCATGGAGTATACCAAAATAATTCCAGGCTATAGAACTGACCACTCTGCCATTGTTTTTAGTTTTTCTGCTTCTCCTGCTAATCGGGGAAAGGGCTACTGGAAATTTAATTCCCAATTATTGAGGGACTCAAATTATATTGATATAGTTAAAACATGCATTAGAGATACATTATCTGAATACTATTCAGTTGGAAATATTGATGATTTTCTTCATGTTGAATTATTATGTAATGATCAGGTGTTTTTTGAAATATTGAAAATGAAAATCAGAAGTGTTTCCATAATCTACAGTATAAGAAAATCTCGAGATGAAAAGGAAAAAACATTAAAACTTGAGAATGACATACAAATTTTAGAAAATCAAATGAATTTGAATCCTACTGAGGTTATTCAGGCATCTTTGAATCAGAAAAAGGGGGGATTAGAAAATCGGAGGCAGGATATAGTAGAGGGTTTACTTCTTCGATCTCGGGCCAATTGGCATGAGAATGGGGAAAGATGCTCTGAATATTTTTGTAAATTAGAAAAAAAGTCCTCTATCAACAAAACCATTTCTGAACTTATCAATGAAAAAGGTAATCATATTTCAGAACAATCAAAAATTCTATTTGAACAGGAACAATATTACAGGAAATTGTATTCATCCAATCATTTATGTGTAGATAATGATTTTTTCTTCCAGCATGATGTCAAATTAAGTGATGAACAAAAAAACTCTTTGGAGGGGAATTTATCATTCAAGGAATGTGGCGAATCTCTTAAATTAATGAAAAATGGCAAAAGCCCTGGATCAGATGGTTTCACAGTAGATTTCTATAAATTCTTTTGGAACGATATTGGTGCTTTTGTTTTTCGGTCATTATATTTTGGCTATGAAACAGGCCATTTCTCTCAATTTCAGACTCAAGGAGTTATTACTTGTATTCCTAAGGAGAATAAAGATAGGCGATATATGAGCAACTGGCGTCCAATCAGTTTACTAAATACAGATTTAAAAATAGCCTCTGCAGCAATTGCAAATAGATTTAAACAAGTTTTAGGTGGTATTATTAGTGATACTCAAAAAGGTTTTATGAAAGACAGATTCATGGGTGAAAATACTCGTCTTCTCTATGACTTAATGCACTATTTAGAAGAAAATGATATGGATGGGTTATTATTATTAGTTGATTTCGAAAAAGCTTTTGATTCTATTGAATGGAAATTTTTACAGAAAGCTTTAAATAGTTTTAATTTTGGTCCTTCTATTTGCAAATGGTTTGAAACTTTTTATGTAGACTCTAAAAGTTGTGTGATAAATAATGGACATATATCAAACTTTTTCAATCTGGAAAGAGGCTGTCGTCAAGCGATCCACTATCTCCCTATTTATTTATTATTGGTGTTGAGTTGCTTTCCCTACAAATTAAATCAAATCCCAAAATAAAAGGAGCATTAGTGAATGATACTGAATCACTCATTAGTCAATATGCAGATGATACATTCCTTGTACTTGATGGTTGTGAGACATCACTTAGGGAGACCCTGATTTGTTTTGAAAACTTTTATAAAGCTTCAGGTCTGAAAATTAATACATCTAAAACAAGGGTAGTATGGGTGGGAAATAAAAGGTATTCCAATCAAATTCTTTGTCCAGATTTCAAATTGAACTGGTCTGTATCCAATTTCAAACTACTTGGTATAGATTTTTCTCTTGATCTCAGTTCTATGCCTGACCTAAATTTTAGAAAGAAAATTATAGATGTTTCAAAAATATTAAAAAGCTGGCAACATAGAAAACTCACCCTTCTTGGGAAGGTAACCGTGATAAAAACACTTGCACTTCCAAAACTTATTCATTTACTTACCTCACTGCCAAATTTAAAACAATCACTGTTTAATGATCTAAATAAACTATTTTTTAATTTTATATGGGATGGAAAACCAGAAAAAATCAAACGAAATACTCATAGCTGATTTTGAAGATGGAGGGTTAAAAATGATACATTTACAACAGTTCAATGCCTATCTCAAAATAAGCTGGATAAAAAGATTCTTTTCCAATTTGAAAGGTGGCTGGCAAAAAATCATGGCAAAGAATATAAAATATTATGGGGGTAAAGAATTTTTTCCTTACAAAAGGAAAAGATCCTTGAAATTTCTAAAATATTCAGTAACCCATTTTGGAAAGATGTCTTTTATAGCTTGTATTTAGCAAAGCCACTTGTAAAATTGAATATAAAGGAGTGTTTATCTCTTGATCTACTTAACTTTGTATCGATTGATGATTTCCCT
Source organism: Bathymodiolus brooksi (assembly GCA_963680875.1). Classification (NCBI taxonomy): domain Eukaryota; kingdom Metazoa; phylum Mollusca; class Bivalvia; order Mytilida; family Modiolidae; genus Bathymodiolus; species Bathymodiolus brooksi. The sequence continues at coordinate 69,625,468 of OY804582.1, forward strand.
TTTAATATGAGATGGGAAAATGCAGGTGTAACAAACTTAAATCATATGATGGATACTGTTACAAAAAATTTCTTGACTTTTGAAAAGATTAAAACATTAATTAAAAGTAACAACTTCATTGGATATTACACATTAATCTCAAACATTCCTACTGATATTAAAAAGTGCTTAAAGGATAACATTGATAATATCAATACAGAAAATTTTCATCCAAAAGATGACTTTTTAGACAGACTAATATATACAAAAAGTTTAAAGTTTGTATATATTACTTTACTGCAGACATTAACTCATCTTCCCATTCAAAAATTTTTGAAATGGGAAGAAATACTTGGGATTGACATTGCAGACTGGTCTATATATTTTCGAATTCTTAAAAAGTGTTGTAGGAATACATATCTGATCAATTTTCAGTATAAGTTTTTACATAGAGTTATACCTACTAATACCTTTTTATTCAAAATTCATATTAAAGACACAAATTGTGCTCATTTTGCAATGTTGAAGACGAAACGGTTGAACATTTATTTTTTAATTGTCCTTTGATATTTCCTTTCCTGAGAGCTTTCTATGACTGTCTTAAACGCTATTTTCACAATATTGAATTTCACAAAGAACAATTTTTGCTTGGATTTAAAGAAGAAAGTTTAACTCTTAACTTGCTGATCCTTATAGCTAAAAATTATATATATAAATGTAAACTAAAAGAAAAAATTCCAAATATCATAGAATTGAAGTATCGAATTAAAAATTACTATTCACTTGAACAATATATAGCCATAAAGAACAACAACTTAAAAGGTTTTGAAAAATACTGGACCCCAGTGAAACATGTTTTTCCAGATTTTTAACTATGGATAGGTACCTGGGTACACTACGTTATTTATGTTTATGTATTTATTTGTATCAATTAGGAGTAAGTTACTAAAGTCACAAAATAATAGAAGACAGATATTGTAAAGGAATGGGTGTTTTGTTTATGAAAGGGAGAGAGAGAATGTGAAAGAATGAATGTGTCTCAATTGATTTATTTATTCATGTCATATTTTGCTTATTAATTAACTTTAAAAAAATGCAATAGTCACATAATAATTATGTTGTAAATCCTTGTACATCCATGTGAGGTGGTAATGTATGGGCTTTTATATGAATGTAAATTCCTGACTATTGAAGAAACAAATAAAAAAAAAAAAAAAAAGAAACAATTCTAGAATTTTCATGTTTGTATTCACCATGGTCATAAAATAAGCATAAAGCAAGACATGAGATAATTATTTCTTAAATCAGATGAAACAAAATTTTTCATCGTTATCAATTTTTATAGCGTTTCTGTAGCGTTATTTATTCTCGTTATTTATTCTCGTAAATAATAGCGGGAGGTAATTGGAACAGTGCCCCAAAATAACCTCTGTCTAGGTACGCTTGAATGCATAAAATTACCGTAAATGCCCTGTTAGAATCAAAATAATTCTTGGATGTCGCTCGGTGTAAAATAATGACAAATATAATGCCTACCCATGTTAAAATAATCATAGAGCCCAGCATCCTAGAATTATTTCTTAATTTAAAGATGAACGTGACTAGCCGAGTGTGTAAGGAAAGGCATGATTAGCTGAGTGTTTAAAGATGGGCTTAGTTACACGAGTGTTTAAGGAAAGGCATGACTAGCCGAGTGTTTAAAAGATGGACATGACTAGCCGAGTGTTCAATGATGGACATGACTAGCGAGTGTTTAATGATGGACATGACAAGCCGGGTGTTTAAAGATGGACACGACTAGCCGAGTATTTACAGATGGACATGACTAGTCGAGTGTTTAAAGGTGGAAGTGATCAGCCGAGTGTTTAAAGATGGACATGACTAGTCGAGTGCTTAAATGCCTAAAGATAGACATTTTTGTATAGTAATAAGTTATTAAGGATCTTAGTATTAGCTAGTTAACTATTCATTTGATATATATGTGTAGCAAGGTTATAAATTTTAAGTTCAGTTACATTTTTGTAAGGGTATTTCCCTACATAGGCCTAGTTAACGGTTTTACTTTTTAGTATAACATATATTTTTATTAAGGCTAACTGTTCAAGAGTTTATCATCTGCAAAGTTAAATACCCCCCTCTTAAGGGTGCAGTCAGTGGTACAAAATTGTTAAAGGACCAAATCCGATGGATTCGTTTATCTAAAATGACTAGTAATATCAGCCAAAGTATAGAGGTGTGTTTATGAACAGGAAATAAACAGTGATTGTGTGGAACATTATGTTGTGAGAACATTAGAACATTAATTTTGTTTATATTTGGTCCTATGCATATAGCCGCTAGCTACGTGCTGCATGGTGGATGGTAGTTTTAATCATAACTAACTAGTTTTAGTGTATATATCCATTGCTTCTCCATATGTGTGTATATATCCGTAGTAAACGTGCGGTGGTGGGTTGCGATATTGATTTTATCCATATCTTTTAAGTGTGTGCTTGCTTATTACCTGCTGACATATAACTATATATATTCAATATATTATCTACATAACTTCACATACCCGGACATTATACCCACTCATGCAAAACAGTTGCTTCCGAAACACTTATAAAAGTGGTGCTCCAGACAGTGGAGGTCAATATAAAAGAAAAGAAAAAGAACATGACTAGTCGAGAGTTTAAAGATGGACATTACTAGCCGAATGCTTAAAAATGGACATGATTAGCCGAGTGTTTAAATATGAGAATGACTAACCGAGTGTTTAATGATATGCATTACTAGCCGAATGTTTAAAAGATGGACATGACTAGCCGAGTGTTTAAAGATGGGAATGTTTAGCCGAGTATTTAAAAGATGTGCATGACAAGCCGAGCGTTTAAAAATGGACATGACTAGCCGAGTGTGTAAAGATGAAATTGACTAGCCGAGTTTTTAAAGATGGAACTGACTATCCGAGTGTTTAATGATATGTATTACTAGCTGAGTTTGTATACGCACGTCTCGTATTATGTGATTGGGTATGGCGGGCGGGCGGGCGTCCACACAGTTTTCCGCACAATAACTTTAGTTCTGTATATCTGATCTTTACCAAACTTGGCCACATGATTCTCCTGTGAAAGTGGAAGAAATCTATTTATTTTGGATTCATTAGCTCAAAGGTCAAGGTCACCGTTACTATAAATAGAATTTTTGACAACAGGGTCGTTTCCGCACGATGACTTTAGTTCTGTATATTGGATCTTTACCAAACTTAGCCACATGATTCCTTTGTGGAGGCGGAAGAACCCTATTTATTTTGGGGTCAATAGGTCAAAGGTCAAGGTCACTGTTACTATAAATATAATTTTGATAACAGGGTCGTTTCCGCACGATAACTTTAGTTCTGTATATTGGATCTTTAACAAACTTGGACACATGATTCCCCTGTGGAAGGGGAAGAATCCTATTTATTTTGGGGTCATTAGGTCAAAGGTCACCGTTACTATAATTTTAATTTTTGACACCAGGATCGTTTCCGCACGATAACTTTAGTTCTGCATATTGAATCTTTACCAAACTTGGCCACATGATTCCCCTGTGGAAGGGGAAGAACCCTATTTATTTTGGGGTCATTACCATTATACCGTTTGATAATTTATATAGACGGGCGTATTTTGTGATGCACACATTCCTTGTAAAAAGATGGACATGATTAGCCGAGTGTTTAAAAATGGGAATGTCTAGCCGAGTGTTTAAAGAAGAGCATGACTAGCCGAGTGTTTAAAAGATGGATATCACTAGCCGAGTGTTTAAAGATGGGCAAGACTAGCCTACTGTTTAAAAGATGGACATGACTAGCCGAGTGTTTAAAGATGGGCATGACTAACTGAGTGTTTAAAGATGGGCAAGACTAGTCGAGAGCTTCAAGAAGGTCATGACAAACTATTGTTTAAAGTCGACGACCTCTGACCATAAGCTTAACTATATATTTCAATAATAAATATTTCTAATAAACAATATCAGTGCCGAAACACTTAAAACTATTACCTACCTGTCTCAGCTCTAGTAATTAGTCACTATTACAGTTGTACTTGTCTCGGTTGTAGTGATTAGTGACTATTATCTACCTGTCTCAGCTCTAATGATTAGTGACTATTATCTACCTGTCTCAGCTCTAATGATTAGTGACTATTACCTACCTGTCTCAGCTTTAATGATTAGTGACTATTATCTACCTGTCTCAGCTCTAATGATTAGTGACTATTATCTACCTGTCTCAGCTCTAGTTATTAGCGACTATTATCTACCTGTCTCAGCTCTAATGATTAGTGACTATTACCTACCTGTCTCAGCTTTAATGATTAGTGACTATTATCTACCTGTCTCAGCTCTAATGATTAGTGACTATTATCTACCTGTCTCAGCTCTAGTTATTAGCGACTATTATCTACCTGTCTCAGCTCTAATGATTAGTAACTATTATCTACCTGTCTCAGCTCTAGTGATTAGTAACTATTATCTATCTGTCTCAGCTCTAGTGATTAGTGACTATTACCTACCTGTCTCAGCTCTAATGATTAGTGACTATTATCTACCTGTCTCAGCTCTAATGATTAGTGACTATTATCTACCTGTCTCAGCTCTAGTGATTAGTGACTATTATCTACCTGTCTCAGCTTTATTGATTAGTGACTATTATCTACCTGTCTCAGCTTTAGTGATTAGTGACTATTATCTACCTGTCTCAGCTCTAGTGATTAGTGACTATTATCTACCTGTCTCAGCTTTAGTGATTAGTGACTATTATCTACCTGTCTCAGCTTTAGTGATTAGTGACTATTATCTACCTGTCTCAGCTCTAGTGATTAGTGACTATTATCTACCTGTCTCAGCTTTAGTGATTAGTGACTATTATCTACCTGTCTCAGCTTTAGTGATTAGTGACTATTATCTACCTGTCTCAGCTCACATGACAAAGTGTAAGCAAGTTGTTTATAAAATATGGTCCTTGATAAATTGAATTTTCTGAGGATTTTACAGTTTATATTTACGAACTTTTGAAGTTTTAGTGATAGTATACTTCGCTTTATATAAATACTGGATTTTATTGTGTATTTAACTGTATTTAACTGGATATTCGAGTCAATAATTGGACAATATGGAGCAGTATATGAACTTCCCAGGGTGTACAAATGGTGGAGGTCAGTTTATAAACAATACAATGGTGAATCAAGGACATGTACCTGTAAGTACTTTAAACTATTGTGTAACATCTTCATCAGAAAGAAAACGCCAATTATGTGATCAAATGACACATTATGTACATGATTCTGGGTCAGGATTGAAGAAATCAAAATTTGATGCAAGCATATCGAGTTCACCCATGTTGGACAATCCAAATAGAGTTGAGGCTTTGATTCTTAAGTTATCCTCAAACTCTACAAATATGAGCGAAAAACTTGAAAAACGTATCAGTGAATTAGAGACAAATTTTGAAGAAAGAGTTTCGGAAAAGCTGTCGGAGAAAATTTCCAATATGATAGACAATAAAATGAAGGTAAAAATAAGTGAAGTGAAAACTGAAGTTAAACAGGAACTTGATGGCATGAAGAGCAAAATAGATAAACAGGTTGTTGATAATTATAGAAACAGTACTGACAATGTGCGCAATATATTCATTATAAAGAATCTTGAATATAATGAATGCGAGAAAAATGAGTCAGACCTGACAAAGAACAAAGTTCAAGAATTATTGCGAGATGGCTTAGGACTTGCTAATGTACAAATAAAAAATGCTTCAAGGAAAGAAAGTAGAGGGAAATATCCAGACGTAGTTGTTGTGGAAACAGATACATTTGATGAGAGAAAGGAAATTATGAAAAACAAAGCCAAATTGAAGAGTAGTAGGCAATACGACCGTGTTTATATAGAAAATGATATGCCGACCGAGACCAGGAACTTTCAAAACGCGGTCAGAACTGTCTTGAAAGAACTTGGCAAGGAAAAGAACTACACGTTCGCAGGAAGTCGACTTATACCTAAACATATGTGACAATGACTAGTTTGGTGTTATTGATCTGGTTTCCTTTTTACAGTCCTGTCACTTTGGGGAATAACGGGATCTATAATATTTAAATAAACACAGGTAGTCCAGCAGGAATCTGATTTTATGTGTTGACTTGTTATTCATAATTGCATTACACAAAGGAATCAAAAGAAAAATATCAACAGTTTGAAAGTATAACAATGCAGTATAAAAAAACTGAAAATCGGAGTATAGTAAGTAAATTGAAATCGAGACTAAATCATCTAATTATTCTTATCTCTTTAACATTAGAAAAAAATACAATTTAAGTATTTAAAATTTCACCTTTAAAATACATTTTTTTAATTAATCAAATTTATAACTCGAAAGTCCATCTCACATAGGTTCCTACCAATGAAGTACAACATTAATTCAAAATATATTTATCAATAAAAATAATCATTTGAATATTTTCATTCACTTATTCATTTAAGATGCATAAATTATTTCAATTAATTCTGATTCTCATGCTGGAAAAAATTCTTTTATTGTTAACAATCCATACTAATGATATTTAATAACTTAAATTTCATATGAAACTAAAGAAATTTGAAATGATTATTATGATAAAATAATAAAACAAAATAACAGAGACCTACCTATAATATTCAAATAAACACAAGTAGTCCAGCAGGAATTTGATTGTATTTGTTGACTGCCGCACACTGGAATTTCTCCTCTTTTTATAAATAAAGGTAATAACAAAATTACTGAACTCCGAACAATCTTACAAAGGGAAAGTCAAAACTCATATAGGTATATAAACAGACAAAATCAGTCAACAACCGGAAAACTGTGAAAACCGTAATGACCCTGACTTGGTACAGGCATTTCTAAAGAAATGATGGGTTGAATCAGATTTTAAAGCGCCAAACCTCCCGCTTTCATGACGGCTCAAAGTTTCCGGCTGTCACTATATACTACTTGAGGTTTCATCACTCGACCTTTTTCGACCCTCCTTCATTTTCTTACTTCTGATTTCTTTTTATTTATTTTCTTTCGATATTAAAAGGTTTTCATATATTTCTTTCCAAACTTTCTGTTTAGATTTCATCCTTGAGTATATATATTTATTTATTTTTAATATTTTCTTTTCTTGAGCGGGAATTATTTTTTTCCCTTGAATTCTTGAGCCAAATTTGGTTCGATCATCACAGGTTGTAGCGGCCCTGACATTTCACCCTGTACTTTTTTTCTACTGAAATAATTTTTCTCATGGCATTAGACTGGTTTTCGTAACTGGACAGCGGCCAACTGATGTTTTTATGTGTTAGGCAGTCAACATATGTTTTTATATTTTTTTCCATTCTGACACATACATAGGATGTACTGCGACTTGGAGTCTGGAATTGCAGGGGTTGGTCTACTAAAGTGAATGCTAACTCAATTTTTCGCAATAAGGTTTTAAATTATTCTAATTGTGACATCCTAGGCATATGTGAGACATTTTTACGTGGAGAAGAGTATTTGTGTGCAGAAGGTTTTAGATGTTATGGAAGTAATAGAAAGGATACACACAAACAAAGCGACGAGAGGCTCAGCAGGGGTATGTGCGTTTGTGAAAAAGGAATTATTGAATACATTTGATATTAAAATTATTGATGAGAATATAGAAGGAATGTTGTGGTTGGAATTCGCAGCAAAGTTTTCGAAATGTCACTTTCATGTAATTGTATGCTACTTGCCCCCTGCTGACACGTGTAGACCCGTGGATTCGGAGATATTTTTTCAAAGTTTACTAAACCAAATTTATTCTTACCAGCATAAAGGAAACATTTATATTTGCGGTGACATGAATGCTCGTGTAAGAATTAATACTGATTATATTGAAGGGGTGGATTTAGTGAAACCACGAAATATTAGAGATTATATAGAAAACCACCATGGAGATGTATTTGCGAATTTCGTAATTGATGTGAATCTCGGAATGTTTAAACGGTCGTTTTCAGGATAGCGAATTTACATGTATTTCAACTTCTGAAAAATCTGTGGTAGATTATATATGTGTTCCTTATGAGCAAATGGAATTTATGACTGATTTTAAAATCATTTCAATGTCTACTATTTCAAATATTGCTCATATTCCAGATAGTTTACCAGATCATTCTTTATTGTATTGTGATATCAAATTTTCTGTCGACCTAAGTCTAAATTCACAGGAAATACCAAATAATGACAAGCGAAAATATAATATTTCATCGATTCCTAATGATTTTTTAGTTAATGAAGAAATTCAACTGCAATTATTTGAAGCTATTCAGAAATTTGAAAACTATCTGGAAATATCCAAAAGATGTACAAAATGCATATGATGAGTTCCAGTTATTAGTCAAAAGTGAAATGGAGAATAAGTTACCGACTTAAAGTTCACCTCGGTTATCATTACAGTGGAAGAAAGTTTGTGAGTCGGAAAAGATATGGCTACGTTTTACTAGAGCAAACAGTATGAAACGGAAACTTAAGGAAGAATATTGTATTCAGCGGAAACCTTTTGATCGTCTAAATAGAAAATATAAGAGATAATTTCAAGCTCAACAGCGACAAAAGATTGAGGATAAATTAAGTAAAATCAATCAGCATGATTTCTGGAAGTCTATAGAGAAAATTGGCATAGCGAACGAGAGAAATAATTGCATCCCGTTAGCCGTAGTGGACAATGATGGAAGCATTAAAACGGACAAAAATGATGTGTTAAATAAATGGAAAAACGACTTTCATACTTTATTCCAACGGAATGGTACTCGAGACATTGGACTTGATAATTCAGAATTTAATACTGAAATTGATGTATCTTTGATAAACGGACCGATTACCAGAGATGAAGTATTACAGGCCGTGTTGTGTGCTAAATTACGAAAAGCTGCAGGAATAGACGACATTCCAGCCGAGGTTCTGAAGAACGATGTTGCTGTTAATTTGTTATTTTAAATAATAAGTGGATGTTTTAATCTGGGAAAAGTTCCGGTTCAGTGGAATAGTGGAATAATTAATCCAATTTTCAAACAAGGTTCGGATGATGATAGACAGCTGTTAAATTACCGTGGAATAACCTTAATCTCGGTACCTTGCAAAATTTACTTTAATATTTTGAATCATCGATTGAGTTCTTGGCTTGAAAATAATAACATGTTATGCAAAATGGGTTTCGTCGTGGACGAAGTTGCGAGGAGCATATACACTCACTTTATACTATTTTAAATGATCGTAAAATCTCCAAAAAATCGTCATATGTGTGTTTCGTGGACATACGCAAAGCCTTTGACACGGTGGAACACAACTTACTTTGGTATAAACTTCAGCGGATTGGTGTGCGTGGGAAATTTTTGACAGCAATCCAGTCTTTGTATAATGAAGTGAAATGCACAGTTCGCATCAACAATGACCTTACCCCGCGGTTCAATGTGGAGACCGGAGTAAAACAGGGTTGTATACTGTCCCTACATTATTTTTGGTTTACATAAGTGACTTTGCAGATCGTATCAATTCTCTAAATTGTGGAGTGCCATTTGACGATTTTTGTCTCAGTTTACTTCTTTATGCTGATGACATAGCGTTAATTGTTCCCGACGAAAACAGTCTTCAACGTATGTAGTATCTGAATGGTGTACGACATGGAAACTCTCTATTAATGTGAATAAAACCAAAGTAATGCATTTTCGACCGCAGTCATTTGCAAGATCCGAAATTATTGTTCAATGTTCTGAAAATACTCTATTGTGAATTGTATACATATCTTGGTGTCTGGATGGATGAACATTTAACGTTCAATAAAAATGCAAATGAACTTGCTAAAGCTGCCAGCCGTGCGTTAGGCAGTTTAATGACTAAAGTTAATATTGCTGGAGGAATGACATATAAAGTATACAATAAACTATATACATCCATGATAAAACCTATATTGATGTACGGTAGTGGTGTGTGGGCAACCAAAACGTTTAGTGTCATTTCATCTATACAAACTAGAGCATGTAAATACTTTTTATCTGTTGGAAAACATACGTCCAATGTATCATCGCACGGTGACATGTGATGGACATCTTGTTACACTAACCAGTGTATAAATGTTTGTAGACTATTATGCAGAATTTTACGTTTGGAAGACCATAGACTTTCTTATAACTTTTACAAGTGGATTTCAAGAAGGAGAAAAGGTTGGGTGTTTGAAGTGGACAAGATTGTTAACACGTTAAATGTTAGAGAAACAATATATAATCTGTCATTTTCTACAAAGTCTGTTATGAAAACGGTTTCCGAAAAACTTATAGAGCTGGACAATACTCAATGATACAGATAACGATAGACGTAATGGCCAACACAGAAGCAAACTGTGTACATAAGACTTTATAAACATGATGTTAAAAGTGCGCCTTATGTGCTTCAAAATATATCTCGATTTGAAAGACGGACTATGGCCCTGTTTCGGTCCGGCGCTCTCCCACTAGCCTATGAGACAGGCAGGTACTCCAGGCCGTCGATTCCAGTGGATGATAGACTATGTGTGTACTGCAACTCAGGACGTGTGGAGAATGAAAAACATTTTCTCATGGAGTGCAATTTGTATGACGATTTAAGATACAATCTGTTTTTTGAAATTTCAAAATTTGTTGACAATTTTCATACACTTGACATTGATACCAAATTTGTGAAACTGATGACTTGATATACAGCACTATTTTTGCAAATTGTTAAATAAATTTTACTTTCGTAGAAAATTATTTTCACAGTAATTTTTTATCCAATTTATTGATATCAGAATTTTTATAAAGGTTTTTAAAAGTTTATGGTTGGATAATTGAGTTCTAATATGATGAATATATATATATTGAAGTATATTTTAGTTATGAATTTTTATTTATGACAAAAAAAATTATAGAATTTTCAAACTGATTTAAATTGATTTTTAACTATGCTAATTAATGTACAAAGTTGTATATTGTTAGTGTCTCATCAGTAAGAATTTTTGGCTGGATATTGATTGTTTTATGTGTAAATATTATATATTATGTAGATTTTTATGACAATCAATATGTGACACTCAAATAAATAAATTTATTATTATTATTATTAGCGACTATTATCTACCTGTCTCAGCTTTAGTGATTAGTAACTATTATCTACCTGTCTCAGCTCTAATAATTAGTGACTATTACCTACCTGTCTCAGCTTTAGTGATTAGTGACTATTACCTACCTGTCTCAGCTCTAATGATTAGTGGCTATTATCTACCTGTCTCAGCTCTAGTGATTAGTGACTATTATCTACCTGTCTCAGCTCTAATGATTAGCGACTATTACCTACCTGTCTCAGCTCTAGTGATTAGTAACTATTATCTACCTGTCTCAGCTTTAGTGATTAGTGACTATTATCTACCTGTCTCAGCTCTAATGATTAGTGGCTTACCTACCTGTCTCAGCTCTAGTGATTAGTGACTATTATCTACCTGTCTCAGCTCTAATGATTAGTGACTATTATCTACCTGTCTCAGCTCTATTGATTAGTGACTATTATCTACCTGTCTCAGCTCTAGTGATTAGTGACTATTATCTACCTGTAACAGCTCTAATGATTAGTAACTATTATCTACCTGTCTCAGCTCTAATGATCAGTAAATATTACCTACTTGTCTCAGCTTTAGTGATTAGTGTCTATTACCTACCTGTCTCAGCTCTAATGATCAGTGACTATTACGCACCTGTCTCAACTCTAATGATTAGTGACTATTACCTACCTGTCTCAACTCTAATGATTAGTAAATATTACCTACCTGTCTCAACTCTAGTGATTAGTGACAAATACCTCCTTCTCAGCTCTGTTACTCAATTTTACCTACCTGTCTCAGCTCTGTTACTCAATTTTACCTACCTGTCTCAGCTCTGTCAATCAATTTTACCTACCTGTCTCAGGTCTGTTAATCGGTCTACCAACAGCATTACTCAGCGCATCAGCAGCAATACTATTATAACTTCGTAAGATTTCAACAAACTTGTCATACTTCTTTTCAGATGATTGTACTTGTCTGTACACCTTAATTAATACCAAGGTAGCTTGACTTGATCGACTATTATTTCCTAAATTTTCAAAACAAAATTTTGGTAGAAAGTTGTGCCTCTCAAGATTCTGTACAAAATTTACTGGCTCTATGTTTTCTTTTAATGTTTTCCAGCTACGTAGTATAGATTCTGTATTAGATTTAGATTTTCCGCCTGAAAAAAAAAAGCCACACATGTAGAATGAATAAAATACCAGTCCCGACTCTCGTGTCAACAGAAAGTGGCTTGTGTGAATAAAATTAAAAACAAAAACAAATAATCTCACACTGTCGGAACAATTTCAAAAAGCAAATATCAAAATCGTAGAAATATGTAAAATCGATGAATCTAACACACCACACAGATACATGACAGCTCACTTCCCGGCTTGGTACAGTCTCGGTGTTGAACTACAAATGTAGCTGTATGGGCCCAAACCTCCTTTCTTGGTAAAATTATACTGTCATTCAAATGCTTTCCACGTGTGAGTAAAATACCAACCTTCACATATGTATTATGGTTTTGTTTGGGAGTTCCCATTGTCCGATTCTGTGTTATGTTAATGCTATATTTCACCGGCTTTGTGTTGTCTTTCCGGATTCTTATTGATTTACAGCTCCGTCGAACTGATATTCGATCTTTATATTTCTGAGCGTGTGTACACTTCAATTACAAAGTATCTAAACTCGTCTACGCCTAAGAAAATGGATGCCTCAAACTTGTTGAGATTTGCTGGCATAGAGAAAATGGAGGATGGTAGCATATTTATATATGAACATCCCAATGCAATTTTGCAGTACATTTACAATAGCTTGTTGGGCAAATGGTGTTGGATGGTATATAGTTATTTATTGCATATCTGTTTTGAAACATGTATTCTAATTGGTCATAGTGCAGTCACGTGGGGTGTTTTATTCTACGGTATAATGATAAGCATGCCGTTTCACAAATCTGTATAACATAATTTCGACCTCCCGGGCTTTATACACATGTATCGAAATGATATTTGTGATATATCGCATATTAAAGAAACACTAACAACACAGCCTTTTCATATACACATGTAATTTACATCAAATATTTTAAAGAGTCATTCTCTGTAAGGATCAAAGAGCCTTATAGTGGCTCTGGAAATAGAAAAAAAATAAAATTTGCTTGTTTTGATGTATAATGAGGGATTCACCTCACTAAAGCATAAAAACTATGTTGAAGGTAAAAAAAACTAAATATGGTTGCAATGGTAACCAAAATTGCTATTTATCTCCATTTCACAAGGAAAAAACAACATATAGGCATTTAAAAAGCAATTCTTTTATTACATATATCATTTAAATATGTTTAATTCAAATCTACAACACAAATATGTATATTTGAAACAAATATGTGATATATTTATTAAGTAATGATGGAAATCTTGACATATATAATGTGAAATTACCGACAGATTGAATGGTGAAATAGCTAATTTTTTATCAATTAAACGAGGGTGTACTAGGAAAAATCCATTTTTGTCAATAATTTGCAATATATCACTCGAAAGAAGTAACATGGAGGTATATTTATACAAAAATTCTCAATGGTTAAATTAATGTTTTTTTCCGGGGAAAAAAATGAAAAGGTTGAAAATTTCATTTTGGCCACCTCCTTTTTTCAGACAAAATTCAATACACGTATTTAAAATTTAAACCAGAGGCTCTCAAGAGCCTGTATCGTTCACCTGGTTATAAAAAGAACCAATTGGTCCTATGTAAAAACTATGTCCTGCAGTGGTAGTCATCTTGGAATTACGATCAACATAAAAAACACAAAGTTTGTAAAGGACCTTCCAATGATTGATGCACAGTTTAGGTTCAATCAGCGCAATAGCTTCAGAGAAGAATATATTTCTGTATTTTCCCCATATGGTCCTGTGTTAATACTACATAGATGCCAACCCCTTTTTGGTGCAATCAGTAACAAAAAGTTGAGATGTCAGTAATTTGTGATTTTTTTCAGTAATCATAATTTTTCATAAAATTTTACATAATCGTACTACAGACTAGGCACAAAGTGATGAGCAAATGATTTCCTTTATTTGTGACAACTAGATGTAAAATTGATGAGCAACAAAAAGAAATAAAAAGTTAAGTTTTAATACATATATGTTCACTTACAAATGTATTCTATGTTTCAACTTACTGTCAATAGAAATGAAAATTTCCTGATGTGGCCCTCCCTCACCCTCCCATGGAATAATTAATGTCTAATTCTGGAGTGCCTGATATGTTGTTGACTTGGCACTTTTGAACTGTTTTGTTGTATATGTGTGCTCATCCCGACCACCGTGCTGAATGGACAAGTCTTGTTTGCAATATTTGCAATAGGCATAATGTTCCTGTGTCGATTTCATAAGGCAAGAGAAGAATATTCGGGACGAAATCGTAGTCCCAATTTTCTTTTCTTTGCTGCAGAAGCTTCACTTGTTCCCTCAGACATCGTGTTCATTAACTACTCGGGATCGAACAAGAAATGGATAGATCGTTTTCTACTATAGATAGTCCCGAGAATCCCTAAAGGATTAAATAATCGAAATCCCTCAAGCGCTTATCATTACGCGATTTTAGCATACAATGAAGCGTCTAAATGATCACAATGATATTTAAATGGGGAACGGTTCCGGGCCGGCAATAATCGGAAATCCGTAACAAGTAGACTGTTGACCGTAACACCGTAATTTTGGACCGAAATTCGTAACAATTACGGAAAAATCGTAATGATTGGCATCTATGATACTATGACCTGTGGTGGCAGCCATCTTGCATTTCCGATTGGCATAAAAAACAGAGGACCTTCCAATGATCATTCCTGAGCAGTTTGGTTTCAACTGTCTAAGTGGTTTCAGAGAAGAAGCGTTTTGAAACATTTTTCCCATAGGGTCCAATGTTAAACTAAGTCCTGCCGTAGCCGCCATTTTGAATTTCATATCGGAACAAAAAACGTAAAGTTTGTAGAGGACCATCCAATGAACATTCATGTACAGTTTGGCTTTGATCATATTTGTAGTTTCTGAGAAGAAGGCATTTGAACATTTTCCCATAGGGTCCAATGTTAATCTATGTCCTGCAGTGGAGGCCATCTTGGATTTCCGATCTGCATAAAAAAACAGAAACTTTGTAGAGGACCTTCCAATGATCATTCCTGGGCAGTTTGGTTTCAATTATCCAAGTGGTTTCAGAGAAGAAGCGTTTTGAAACATTTTTCCCATAGGGTCCAATGTTAAACTAAGTCCTGCAGTAGCCGCCATTTTGAATTTCATATCGGAA
Organism: Bathymodiolus brooksi; assembly: GCA_963680875.1. Classification (NCBI taxonomy): domain Eukaryota; kingdom Metazoa; phylum Mollusca; class Bivalvia; order Mytilida; family Modiolidae; genus Bathymodiolus; species Bathymodiolus brooksi. The sequence continues at coordinate 69,640,839 of OY804582.1, forward strand.
CAAAAAATGTAAAATTTGTAGAGGACAATCCAATGAACATTCATGTACAGTTTGGCTTTGTCCTGCAGTAGCCGCCATTTTGAATTTCATATCGGAACAAAAAATGTAAAATTTGTAGAGGACAATCCAATGAACATTCATGTACAGTTTGGCTTTGATCATATTTGTAGTTTCTGAGAAGAAGGCATTTGAACATTTTCCCATAGGGTCCAATGTTAATCTATGTCCTGCGGTGGCAGCCATCTTGAATTTTCGATCGGCATAAAAAAACAGAAACTTTGTAGAGGACCTTCCAATGATCATTCCTGGGCAGTTTGGTTTCAATTGTCCTAGTGGTTTCAGAGAAGAAGCATTTTGAAACATTTTTCCCATAGGGTCCAATGTTAAACTAAGTCCTGCCGTAGCCGCCATTTTGAATTTCATACCGGAACAAAAAACCTACAGTTTGTAGAGGACCATCTAATGAGCATTCATGTACAGTTTGGCTTTAATCATATTTGTAGTTTCTGAGAAGAAGGCATTTGAATATTTTCCCATAGGGTCCAATGTTAATCTATGTCCTGCGGTGGCGGCCAACTTGGATTTCCGATCAGCATAAAAAACAGAAACTTTCTAGAGAACCTTCCAATGATCATTCCTGGGCAGTTTGGTTTCAACTGTCCAAGTGGTTTCAGAGAAGAAGCATTTTGAAACATTTTTCCAATAGGGTCCAATGTTAAACTAAATCCTGCCGTAGCCGCCATTTTGAATTTCATATCGGAACAAAAAACCTTAAGATTGTAGAGGACCATCCAATGAACATTCATGTACAGTTTGGCTTTAATCATATTTGTAGTTTCTGAGAAGAAGGCATTTGAACATTTTCCAATAGGGTCCAATGTTAATCTATGTCCTGCGGTGACGGCCATCTTGGATTTCCAATCGGCATAAAAAACATACATTTTCTAGAGGACCTTCCAATGATCATTCCTGGGCAGTTTGGTTTCAACTGTCCAAGTGGTTTCAGAGAAGAAGCATTTTGAAACATTTTTCCCATAGGGTCCAATGTTAAACTAAGTCCTGCCGTAGCCGCCATTTTGAATTTCATATCGGAACAAAAAACCTTAAGATTGTAGAAGACCATCCAATGAACATTCATGTACAGTTTGGCTTTAATCGTATTTGTAGTTTCTGAGAAGAAGGCATTTGAACATTTTCCCATAGGGTCCAATGTTAATCTATGTCCTGCGATGGCGGCCATCTTGGATTTCCGATCGGCATAAAAAACAGTAACTTGGTAAAGGACATTCCAATGATCATTCATTTACAGTTTGGGTTCAGTCAGTTCATTAGTTTCAGAGAAGAAGATCTTTGAAATTTCAGCCAATCAGAGCACATTATTGGCCCTGGCAGCCATATTGAATATCCAACTAGAACGAAAAACAGTAACTTTGTAGAGGTCCATCCAAGGAACATTCCTGCAAAGTTTGGTTCCAATCAGCCCAGTGGTTTCGGAGAAGAAGCTTGAAATGTGAAAAGTTTACAGACGACAGACAACGGACGCCAAGTGATGGCAATAGTTCACATGGACCTTTGGTTGGTCCAGGTGAACTAAAAATTGGCCTGTGTTGATGTATAATGAGGGATTCACCTCACTAAAACATAAAAATTATGTTGAAGGTAAACAAAATAAACATGGTTGCCATGGAAACCAAGATTGCTATTTATCTCCATTTCACAAGGAAAAAACAATATATAGGCTTTGAAAAAGCTATTTTTCATGAATTCTTTTATTACATATATCATTTAAATATGATTAATTCAAATCTACAACACAAATATGTATATTTGAAACAAATATGTGATATATCTATTAAGCAATGATGGAAATCTTGACTTATATAATGTGAAACAAGATCTGATTATAATCTAACGATTATGGAGTCTCCCAAACCGTCCACTGACAACAGGTTTAAAAAATCAATCAAAACCTACCTTTGAAATCGAACAATGTTGAATTTTTGCGGTATTGTGGCGGCCATTTTGAAAATGGAGACCGGTAGAAATTTTTCGATGTCGGGAATCAATTCAGGACGTTGAAATCGAACAATGTTGAATTTGTATCAAATTTTGATGATATCGGACAATGTTGAATTTTTGCAGTATTGTGGTGGCCATTTTGAAAATGGCGACCGGTAGAAATTTTTCAATGTCGGGAATCAATTCGGGACATCATTATCTACCCACATATCAAATTTTGATGGTATCGGACAATGTTGAATTTTTACCGCCCATTTGTTATGCCATGTTTTTGGCAGCCATTTTGAAATTGGAAGACATCTCGAAAATTTGCTCCTCTAATGGTGACCTATCACTATGTCAAATTTTATGTCTCTATCATTATCCATTTAGAAGTTATCAACATTAATGTACGAAATTTCAACTTTCCCATAGAATTCTATAGTAACCCCCACCCCCTATGAACCCCTCAAAATATGACTTTGACCCCCTTTACCACACAGCTGAAAATTTTAGGACCAACTAGAAACATATATCTATAACCCCACCAAGTTTCATGAAATTCTGTCCAGTAGTTCCAGAGATCTGCCGTGGAAAAGTTCATGGTCAACGGAAAAAAAGAAAGAAAAGAATAATAACTAGAATTGCCATTGCAAAGCAATAGCAGACATCACCCCACCCCATTATTTTGGTACCTCGGTTTCCATGGTAATGCCATCTTGAATTTTATCAACACGCCAAAAGCTTCCACACACTACGGTGAATATTCCTACGATGTTTCATGAAGTTTGATGAAAGAAATCAATTTTTTTTTTTAAATCCCCCCATTTTTTATTTCCATGGCAACTGCGGCAAAGTTTGTGCTACCGATTCCGATTTTGTTGGCTTATCTCGTTCCACTAGATGTGGATGTGACAGGAAACATTACTGCAAAACGTTCTGAAATTTGGAGTGAATTTAACATTTTTTGCAGCTTGGTTACCATGGTAACGGCCGCTATTTTGAATTTGTTCAACCCCCCAAAAGCTGCCACACACTATGGTGGATATTCCTACTAAGTTTCATGAAGTTTGATGAAAGGTCACAATCCAAAATTATTTTAAATCCCCCCTTTTTTGTTTCCATGGCAATTGCGACAAAGTTTGTCCAACCGATTCCGATTTTTTTGGCGTAACTCGTTCCACTAGATGTGGATGTTGTTCCTATCAAGTTTTATCAATTTCTGTTTGGCGAGTAACCTGTTATGATCATTTTTGTGTTTTTCGATTCTTTAGCATTTTGGCCGTTTCCATAGCAACGGCACCCATTTTGAAAAAATCAACCCTTAACAGCACAACTTCACATGGCATATGATATTCCTACAAGGTTTCATAAAGTTTGATCAAGGCATTTCTGAGAAATCGAGCGGACAAAAATGTGTGGAAGAATAATAATAATAGTGAAAAAGAAAAGTAGAATATATAGCAATACACCACCCGACAGCAGTCGCGGGGTGATGTAATAATAATAGTAATAGTGAACCAGAGGCTCTCAAGAGCCTGTATTGTTCACCTGGTTATAAAAAGAAACAATTGGTCCTATGTAAAAACTATGTCCTGCAGTGGTAGTTATCTTGGAATTACGATCAACATAAAAAACACAAAGTTTGTAAAGGACCTTCCAATGATTGATGCACAGTTTAGGTTCAATCAGTGCAATAGCTTCGGAGAAGAATATATTTCTGTATTTTCCCCATATTGTCCTGTGTTAATACTATGACCTGTGGTGGCAGCCATCTTGGATTTCCGATCGTCATAAAAAACAGAGGACCTTCCAATGATCATTCCTGGGCAGTTTGGTTTCAATTGTCCAAGTGGTTTCAGATAAGAAGCGTTTTGAAACATTTTTCCCATATAGGGTCCAATGTTAAACTAAGTCCTGCCGTAGCCGCCATTTTGAATTTCATATCAGAACAAAAAACGTAAAGTTTGTAGAGGACCATCCAATGAACATTCATGTACAGTTTGGCTTTAATCATATTTGTAGTTTCTGAGAAGAAGGCATTTGAACATTTTCCCATAGGGTCCAATGTTAATCTATGTCCTGCGGTGGTGGCCATCTTGGATTTCCGATCGACATAAAAAACACACACTTTGTAGAGGACCATCCAATGATCATTCCTGGGCAGTTTGGTTTCAATTATCCAAGTGATTTCAGAGAAGAAGCGTTTTGAAACATTTTTCCCATACATGTAGGTCCAATGTTAAACTAAGTCCTGCCGTAGCCGCCATTTTGAATTTCATATCGGAACAAAAAACGTAGAGTTTGTAGAGGACCATCCAATGAACATTCATGTACAGTTTGGCTTTAATCATATTTGTAGTTTCTGATAAGAAGGCATTTGAACATTTTCCCATAGGGTCCAATGTTAATCTATGTCCTGCGGTGGCGGCCCTCTTGAATTTTCGATCGGTATAAAAAAACAGAAACTTTGTAGAGGACCTTCCAATGATCTTTCCTGGGCAGTTTGTTTCAATTGTCCAAGTGGTTTCAGAGAAGAAGCGTTTTGAAACATTTTTCCCATAGGGTCCAATGTTAATCTATGTCCTGCGGTGGTGGCCATCTTGGATTTCCGATCGGCATAAAAAACACACACTTTGTAGAGGACCATCCAATGATCATTCCTGTGCAATTTGGTTTCAATTATCCAAGTGATTTCAGAGAAGAAGCGTTTTGAAACATTTTTCCCATACATGTAGGTCCAATGTTAAACTAAGTCCTGCCGTAGCCGCCATTTTGAATTTCATATCGGAACAAAAAACGTAGAGTTTGTAGAGGACCATCCAATGAACATTCATGTACAGTTTGGCTTTAATCATATTTGTAGTTTCTGATAAGAAGGCATTTGAACATTTTCCCATAGGGTCCAATGTTAATCTATGTCCTGCGGTGGCGGCCCTCTTGAATTTTCGATCGGCATAAAAAATATAAAATTTGTAGAGGACCTTCCAATGATCATTCCTGGGCAGTTTTGTTTCAACTGTCCAAGGGGTTTCAGAGAAGAAGCGTTTTGAAACATTTTTCCCATAGGGTCCAATGTTAAACTAAGTCCTGTCGTAGCCACCATTTTGAATTTCATATCGAAACAAAAAAGGTAAAGTTTGTAGAGGACCATCCAATGAACTTTCATGTACAGTTTGGCTTTAATAATATTTGTAGTTTCTGAGAAGAAGGCATTTGAACATTTTCCCATAGGGTCCAATGTTAATCTATGTATTGCGGTGGCGGCCATCTTGGATTTCCGATCGGCATAAAAAATATAAAATTTGTAGAGGACCTTCCAATGATCATTCCTGGGCAGTTTTGTTTCAACTGTCCAAGGGGTTTCAGAGAAGAAGCGTTTTGAAACATTTTTCCCATAGGGTCCAATGTTAAACTAAGTCCTGTCGTAGCCACCATTTTGAATTTCATATCGGAACAAAAAAAGTAAAGTTTGTAGAGGACCATCCAATGAACATTCATGTACAGTTTGGCTTTAATCATATTTGAAGTTTCTGAGAAGAAGGCATTTGAATATTTTCCCATAGGGTCCAATGTTAATCTATGTATTGCGGTGGCGGCCATCTTGGATTTCCGATCGACATATAAAACAGAAATTTTGAAGAGAACCTTCCAATGATCATTCCTGGGCAGTTTGGTTTCAATTGTCCAAGTGGTTTCAGAGAAGAAGCGTTTTGAAACATTTTTCCAATAGGGTCCAATGTTAAACTAAGTCCTGCTGTAGCCGCCATTTTGAATTTCATATCAGAACAAAAAACGTAAAGTTTGTGGAGGACCATCCAATGAACATTCATGTACAGTTTGGCTTTAATCATATTTGTAGTTTCTGAGAAGAAGGCATTTGAACATTTTCCCATAGGGTCAAATGTTAATCTACGTTATGTCCTGCGGTGGTGGCCATCTTGGATTTCCGATCGGCATAAAAAACACACACTTTGTAGAGGACCTTCCAATGATCATTCCTGGGCAGTTTGGTTTCAATTATCCAAGTGGTTTCAGAGAAGCGTTTTGAAACATTTTTCCCATAGGGTCCAATGTTAAATTAAGTCCTGCAGTAGCCGCCATTTTGAATTTCATATCAGAACAAAAAACATAAAGTTTGTAGAGGACCATCCAATGAACATTCATGTACAGTTTGGCTTTAATCATATTTGTAGTTTCTGAAAAGGCATTTGAACATTTTCCCATAGGGTAAAATGCTAATCTATGTCCTGCGGTGGCAGCCATCTTGAATTTTCGATCGGAATAAAAAAACAGAAACTTTGAAGAGGGCCTTCCAATGATCATTCCTGGGCAGTTTGGTTTCAATTGTTCAAGTGGTTTCAGAGAAGAAGCGTTTTGAAACATGTTTCCCATAGGGTCCAATGTTAAACTAAGTCCTGCTGTAGCCGCCATTTTGAATTTCATATCGGAACAAAAAACGTAAAGTTTGTAGAGGATCATCCAATGAACATTCATGTACAGTTTGGCTTTAATAATATTTGTAGTTTCTGAGAAGAAGGCATTTGAACATTTTCCCATAGGGTCCAATATTAATCTATGTATTGTGGTGGTGGCCATCTTGGATTTCCGATCAGAATAAAAAATAAAAAAAAATTAGAGGACCTTCCAATGATCATTCCTGGGCAGTTTGGTTTCAACTGTCCAAGTGGTTTCAGAGAAGAAGCGTTTTGAAACATTTTTCCAATAGGGTCCAATGTTAAACTAAGTCCTGCCGTAGCCACCATTTTGAATTTCATATCGGAACAAAAAACGTAAAGTTTGTAGAGGACCATCCAATGAACATTCATGTACAGTTTGGCTTTAATCATATTTGTAGTTTCTGAGGAAAAGGCATTTGAACATTTTCCCATAGGGTGCAATGTTAATCTATGTCCTGCGGTGGTGGCCATCTTGGATTTCAGATCGGCATAAAAAACACACTTTGTGGAGGACCTTCCAATGATCATTCTTGGGCAGTTTGGTTTCAATTGTCCAAGTGGTTTCAGAGAAGAAGCGTTTTGAAACATTTTTCCCATAGGGTCCAATGTTAAACTAAGTCCTGCCGTAGCCGCCATTTTGAATTTCATATCGGAACAAAAAAACGTAAAGTTTGTAGAGAACCATCCAATGAAAATTCATGTACAGTTTGGCTTTAATAATATTTGTAGTTTCTGAGAAGAAGGCATTTGAACATTTTCCAATAGGGTCCAATGTTAATCTATGTATTGCGGTGGTGGCCATCTTGGATTTCCGATCGGCATAAAATAATGGAAACTTTGTAGAGGACCTTCCAATGATCATTCCTGGGCAGTTTGGTTTCAATTGTCCAAGTGGTTTCAGAGAAGAAGCGTTTTGAAACATTTTTCCCATAGGGTTCAATGTTAAACTAAGTCCTGCCGTAGCCACCATTTTGAATTTCATATCGGAACAAAAAACGTAAAGTTTGTAGAGGACCATCCAATGAACATTCATGTACAGTTTGGCTTTAATCATATTTGAAGTTTCTGAGAAGAAGACATTTGAATATTTTCCAATAGGGTCCAATGTTAATCTATGTATTGCGGTGGCGGCCATCTTGGATTTCAGATCGACAAATAAAACAAACATTTTGTAGAGAACCTTCCAATGATCATTCCTGGGCAGTTTGGTTTCAATTGTCCAAGTGGTTTTAGAGAAGAAGCGTTTTGAAACATTTTTTCCATAGGGTCCAATGTTAAACTAAGTCCTGCTGTAGCCGCCATTTTGAATTTCATATCAGAACAAAAAACGTAAAGTTTGTACAGGACCATCCAATGAACATTCATGTACAGTTTGGCTTTAATCATATTTGTAGTTTCTGAAAAGAAGGCATTTGAACATTTTCCCATAGGGTCAAATGTTAATCTATGTCCTGCGGTGGTGGCCATCTTGGATTTCCGATCGGCATAAAAAAACAGAAACTTTGTAGAGGACCTTCCAATGACCATTCCTGGGCAGTTTGGTTTCAATTATCCAAGTGGTTTCAGAGAAGCGTTTTGAAACATTTTTCCCATAGGGTCCAATGTTAAACTAAGTCCTGCTGTAGCCGCCATTTTGAACTTCATATCAGAACAAAAAACATAAAGTTTGTAGAGGACCATCTAATGAACATTCATGTACAGTTTGGCTTTAATCATATTTGTAGTTTCTGAGAAGAAGGCATTTGAACATTTTCCCATAGGGTCCAATGTTAATCTATGTATTGCGGTGGCGGCCATCTTGGATTTCCGATCGGCATAAAAAATATAGAATTTGTAGAGGACCTTCCAATGATCATTCCTGGGCAGTTTGGTTTCAATTGTCCAAGTGGTTTCAGAGAAGAAGCGTTTTGAAACATTTTTCCAATAGGGTCCAATGTTAAACTAAGTCCTGCCGTAGCCACCATTTTGAATTTCATATCGGAACAAAAAACGTAAAGTTTGTAGAGGACCATCCAATGAACATTCATGTACAGTTTGGCTTTAATCATATTTGTAGTTTCTGAGGAAAAGGCATTTGAACATTTTCCCATAGGGTGCAATGTTAATCTATGTCCTGCGGTGGTGGCCATCTTGGATTTCAGATCGGCATAAAAAACACACTTTGTGGAGGACCTTCCAATGATCATTCTTGGGCAGTTTGGTTTCAATTGTCCAAGTGGTTTCAGAGAAGAAGCGTTTTGAAACATTTTTCCCATAGGGTCCAATGTTAAACTAAGTCCTGCCGTAGCCGCCATTTTGAATTTCATATCGGAACAAAAAAACGTAAAGTTTGTAGAGAACCATCCAATGAAAATTCATGTACAGTTTGGCTTTAATAATATTTGTAGTTTCTGAGAAGAAGGCATTTGAACATTTTCCAATAGGGTCCAATGTTAATCTATGTATTGCGGTGGTGGCCATCTTGGATTTCCGATCGGCATAAAATAATGGAAACTTTGTAGAGGACCTTCCAATGATCATTCCTGGGCAGTTTGGTTTCAATTGTCCAAGTGGTTTCAGAGAAGAAGCGTTTTGAAACATTTTTCCCATAGGGTTCAATGTTAAACTAAGTCCTGCCGTAGCCACCATTTTGAATTTCATATCGGAACAAAAAACGTAAAGTTTGTAGAGGACCATCCAATGAACATTCATGTACAGTTTGGCTTTAATCATATTTGAAGTTTCTGAGAAGAAGACATTTGAATATTTTCCAATAGGGTCCAATGTTAATCTATGTATTGCGGTGGCGGCCATCTTGGATTTCAGATCGACAAATAAAACAAACATTTTGTAGAGAACCTTCCAATGATCATTCCTGGGCAGTTTGGTTTCAATTGTCCAAGTGGTTTTAGAGAAGAAGCGTTTTGAAACATTTTTTCCATAGGGTCCAATGTTAAACTAAGTCCTGCTGTAGCCGCCATTTTGAATTTCATATCAGAACAAAAAACGTAAAGTTTGTACAGGACCATCCAATGAACATTCATGTACAGTTTGGCTTTAATCATATTTGTAGTTTCTGAAAAGAAGGCATTTGAACATTTTCCCATAGGGTCAAATGTTAATCTATGTCCTGCGGTGGTGGCCATCTTGGATTTCCGATCGGCATAAAAAAACAGAAACTTTGTAGAGGACCTTCCAATGACCATTCCTGGGCAGTTTGGTTTCAATTATCCAAGTGGTTTCAGAGAAGCGTTTTGAAACATTTTTCCCATAGGGTCCAATGTTAAACTAAGTCCTGCTGTAGCCGCCATTTTGAACTTCATATCAGAACAAAAAACATAAAGTTTGTAGAGGACCATCTAATGAACATTCATGTACAGTTTGGCTTTAATCATATTTGTAGTTTCTGAGAAGAAGGCATTTGAACATTTTCCCATAGGGTCCAATGTTAATCTATGTATTGCGGTGGCGGCCATCTTGGATTTCCGATCGGCATAAATTATATAGAATTTGTAGAGGACCTTCCAATGATCATTCCTGGGCAGTTTGGTTTCAATTGTCCAAGTGGTTTCAGAGAAGAAGCGTTTTGAAACATTTTTCCAATAGGGTCCAATGTTAAACTAAGTCCTGCCGTAGCCACCATTTTGAATTTCATATCGGAACAAAAAAGGTAAAGTTTGTAGAGGACCATCCAATGAACATTCATGTACAGTTTGGCTTTAATCATATTTGTAGTTTCTGAGAAGAAGGCATTTGAACATTTTCCCATAGGGTCCAATGTTAATCTATGTATTGCGGTGGCGGCCATCTTGGATTTCCGATCGGCATAAAAAATATAAAATTTGTAGAGGACCTTCCAATGATCATTCCTGGGCAGTTTGGTTTCAATTGTCCTAGTGGTTTCAGAGAAGAAGCGTTTTGAAACATTTTTCCAATAGGGTCCAATGTTAAACTAAGTCCTGCTGTAGCCACCATTTTGAATTTCATATCGGAACAAAAAAGGTAAAGTTTGTACAGGACCATCCAATGAACATTCATGTACAGTTTGGCTTTAATCATATTTGTAGTTTCTGATAAGAAGGCATTTGAACATTTTTCCATAGGGTTCAATGTTAATATATGTCCTGCGGTGGCGGCCATCTTGGATTTCCCATCAGCATAAAAAACAGTAACTTGGTAAAGGACATTCCAATGATCAATCCTGGGCAGTTTGGTTTCAATTGTCCAAGTGGTTTCAGAGAAGAAGCATTTTGAAACATTTTTCCCATAGGGTCCAATGTTAAACTAAGTCCTGCCGTAGCCGCCATTTTGAATTTCATATCGGAACAAAAAACCTTACGATTGTGGAGGACCATCCAATGAACATTCATGTACAGTTTGGCTTTAATCATACTTGTAGTTTCTGAGAAGAAGGCATTTGAACATTTTCCCATAGGGTCCAATGTTAATCTATGTCCTGCAGTGGCGGCCATCTTGGATTTCCGATCGGCATAAAAAACAGTCATTTGGTAAAGGACATTCTAATGATCATTCATTTACAGTTTGGGTTCAGTCAGTTCATTAGTTTCAGAGAAGAAGATCTTTGAAATTTCAACCAATCAGAGCATATTATTGGCCCTGGCAGCCATGTTGAATATCCGACTGGAACGAAAAACTTTGTAGAGGACCATCCAAGGAACATTCTTGCTAAGTTTGGTTCCAATTGGCCCAGTGATTTCGGAGAAGAAGCTTGAAATGTGAAAAGTTTAGACGACAGACGACGGATGCAAAGTCATGGTCCAGGTGAACTAAAAAGAAACGGAGAATAGCAATACATCACCCGACAGCAGTCGGGGTGATGTAATAATAATAGTGTAAAAGAAACGTAGAATAGCAATACATCACCCGACAGCAGTCGGGGTGATGTAATAATAATAGTGTAAAAGAAACGTAGAATAGCAATACATCACCCGACAGCAGTCGGGATGATGTAATAATAGTGAAAAAGAAACGTAGAATAGAAATACTTCACACGACAACAGTCAGGGTGATTTTACTAGAATTGCCATTGCAAAGCAATAGCGGACATCACCCCACCCCATTATTTTGGTACCTCAGTTTCCATGGTAATGCCATTTTGAATTTTATCAACACGCCAAAAGCTTCCACACACTACGGTGAATATTCCTACGATGTTTCATGAAGTTTGATGAAAGAAATCAAATTTTTTTTTAAATTCCCCCCATTTTTTATTTCCATGGCAACTGCGGCAAAGTTTGTCCTACTGATTCCGATTTTTTTGGCTTATCTCGTTCCACTAGATGTGGATGTGACAGGAAACATTACTGCAAAACTTTCTGAAGTTTGGAGTGAATTTAACATTTTTTGCAGCTTGGTTACCATGGTAACGGCTGCCATTTTGAATTTTTTTCAACCCCCCAAAAGCTGCCACACACTACGGTGGATATTCCTACAAAATTTCATGAAGTTTGATGAAAGGTCACAATCCAAAATTATTTAAAATCCCCCCTTTTTTGTTTCCATGGCAATTGCAGCAAAGTTTGTCTAACCGATTCCGATTTTTTTGGCTTATCTCGTTCCACTAGATGTGGATGTTGTTCCTATCAAGTTTCATCAATTTCTGTTCGGCGAGTAACCTGCTATGATCATTTTTGTGTTTTTCAATTTTTTAGAATTTTGGCCGTTTCCATGGCAACGGCAGCCATTTTGAAAAAAATCAACCCTTAACAGCACAACTTCACATGGCATATGATATTCCTACAAGGTTTCATAAAGTTTGATCAAGGCATCTCTGAGAAATCGAGCGGACAAAAATGTGTGGAAGAATAATAATAATAGTGAAAAAGAAAAGTAGAATAGCAATACATCACCCAACAGCAGTCGGGGTGATGTAATAATAATAGTGAAACAGAAACGTAGAATAGCAATACATCAACCAACAGCAGTCAGGGTGATGTAATAATAGTGAATAAGAAACGTAGAATAGCAATACATCACCCGACAACAGTCGGGGTGATGAAATAAGAATAATAACTAGAATTGCCATTGCAAAGCAATAGCGGACATCACCCCACCCCATTATTTTGGTACCTCAGTTTCCATGGTAATGCCATTTTGAATTTTATCAACATGCCAAAAGCTTCCACACACTACGGCGAATATTCCTACAATGTTTCATGAAGTTTGATGAAAGAAATCAAAACGTTTTTAAAATCCCCCCTTTTTTATTTCCATGGCAACAGCGTCAAAGTTTGTTCTACCGATTCCGATTCTTTTGGCTTATCTCGTTCTACTAGATGTGGATATTGTTCCTATCAAGTTTCATCAATTTCTGTTTGGTGAGTAACCCGCTATGATCATTTTTGTGTTTTTCAATTTTTTTGCATTTTGGCCCTTTCCATGGCAACGGCAGAAATTAAAAAAAAATCAACCCTTAACAGCACAACTTCACATGGCATATGATATTCCTACAAGGTTTCCTAAAGTTTGATCAAGGCATCTCTGAGAAATCGAGCGGACAAAAATGTGTGGAAAAATAATAATAAGAACTAGAATTGCCATTGCAAAGCAATAGCGGACATCACCCCACCCCATGGCTCCCAATTCCAAAAACGATGACGATTATCAATTCGCAAGACCAAGATCTACTTGGAAACCAAATTTTCCCCAAATCGGAGGATTTTTGTATCTTGGTGCCCATTTTAGATTCAAAATGGCCACCATAGCAAACCAAAATGGTCACCATATGGTGCAGCATGTCTTACTCCCTGTAAACATCCATTTCCATTGAAATCTTTTCATTTTTGAATTTTTAACAATTTATTTTGATTTTATATTGGCAGCCATTTTGAAATGGTGGCCATTTTTAAAATTTTAAAAACAAAGAGCACAACTTTGAGTGATGATCTATTTTTGGGTCAAGTTTCAAAAGGATCCGCTCTACAGAGTGAATTTAACATTTTTTGCACCTTGGTTACCATGGCAACGGCCGCCAATTTGAATTTTTTCAACCCATAAAAGCTGCCACACACTACGGTGGATATTTCTACTAAGATTCATGAAGTTTGATGAAAGGAATCCAAAATTATTTTACATCCCCCCTTTTTTGTTTCCATAGCAACTGCGGCAAAGTTTGTTTAACCGATTCCGATTTTTTTGGCGTAACTCGTTCCACTAGATGTGGATGTTGTTCCTATCAAGTTTCATCAATTTCTGTTTGGCGAGTAACCTGTTATGATCATTTTTGTGTTTTTCAATTCTTTAGCATTTTGGCCGTTTCCATAGCAACGGCAGCCATTTTGAAAAAAATCAACCCTTAACAGCACAACTTCACATGGCATATGATATTCCTACAAGGTTTCATAAAGTTTGATCAAGGCATATCCGAGAAATAGAGTGGACAAAAATGTGTGGAAGAATAATAATAATAATCACAATAGTGAAAAAGAAACGTAGAATAGCAATACATCACCCAACAGCAGTCGGGGTGATGTAATAATAATAGTGAAAAAGAAACGTAGAATAGCAATACATCAACCAACAGCAGTCAGGGTGATGTAATAATAGTGAATAAGAAACGTAGAATAGCAATACATCACCCGACAACAGTCGGGGTGATGAAATAAGAATAATAACTAGAATTGCCATTGCAAAGCAATAGCGGACATCACCCCACCCCATTATTTTGGTACCTCAGTTTCCATGGTAATGCCATTTTGAATTTTATCAACATGCCAAAAGCTTCCACACACTACGGCGAATATTCCTACAATGTTTCATGAAGTTTGATGAAAGAAATCAAAACGTTTTTAAAATCCCCCCTTTTTTATTTCCATGGCAACAGCGTCAAAGTTTGTTCTACCGATTCCGATTCTTTTGGCTTATCTCGTTCTACTAGATGTGGATATTGTTCCTATCAAGTTTCATCAATTTCTGTTAGGTGAGTAACCCGCTATGATCATTATTGTGTTTTTCAATTTTTTTGCATTTTGGCCCTTTCCATGGCAACGGCAGAAATTTTAAAAAAATCAACCCTTAACAGCACAACTTCACATGGCATATGATATTCCTACAAGGTTTCCTAAAGTTTGATCAAGGCATCTCTGAGAAATCGAGCGGACAAAAATGTGTGGAAAAATAATAATAAGAACTAGAATTGCCATTGCAAAGCAATAGCGGACATCACCCCACCCCATGGCTCCCAATTCCAAAAACGATGACGATTATCAATTCGCAAGACCAAGATCTACTTGGAAACCAAATTTTCCCCAAATCGGAGGATTTTTGTATCTTGGTGCCCATTTTAGATTCAAAATGGCCGCCATAGCAAACCAAAATGGTCACCATATGGTGCAGCATGTCTTACTCCCTGTAAACATCCATTTCCATTGAAATCTTTTCATTTTTGAATTTTTAACAATTTATTTTGATTTTATATTGGCAGCCATTTTGAAATGGTGGCCATTTTTAAAATTTTAAAAACAAAGAGCACAACTTTGAGTGATGATCTATTTTTGGGTCAAGTTTCAAAAGGATCCGCTCTACGGAGTGAATTTAACATTTTTTGCACCTTGGTTACCATGGCAACGGCCGCCAATTTGAATTTTTTCAACCCATAAAAGCTGCCACACACTACGGTGGATATTTCTACTAAGATTCATGAAGTTTGATGAAAGGAATCCAAAATTATTTTACATCCCCCCTTTTTTGTTTCCATAGCAACTGCGGCAAAGTTTGTTTAACCGATTCCGATTTTTTTGGCGTAACTCGTTCCACTAGATGTGGATGTTGTTCCTATCAAGTTTCATCAATTTCTGTTCGGCGAGTAACCTGTTATGATCATTTTTGTGTTTTTCAATTCTTTAGCATTTTGGCCGTTTCCATAGCAACGGCACCCATTTTGAAAAAATCAACCCTTAACAGCACAACTTCACATGGCATATGATATTCCTACAAGGTTTCATAAAGTTTGATCAAGGCATATCCGAGAAATAGAGTGGACAAAAATGTGTGGAAGAATAATAATAATAATCACAATAGTGAAAAAGAAACGTAGAATAGCAATACATCACCCGACAGCAGTCGGGGTGATGTAATAATAATAGTGAAAAAGAAACGTAGAATAGCAATACATCAACCAACAGCAGTCAGGGTGATGTAATAATAGTGAATAAGAAACGTAGAATAGCAATACATCACCCGACAACAGTCGGGGTGATGTAATAAGAATAATAACTAGAATTGCCATTGCAAAGCAATAGCGGACATCACCCCACCCCATTATTTTGGTACCTCAGTTTCCATGGTAATGCCATTTTGAATTTTATCAACACGCCAAAAGCTTCCACACACTACGGTGAATATTCCTACAATGTTTCATGAAGTTTGATGAAAGAAATCAAAACGTTTTTAAAATCCCCCCTTTTTTATTTCCATGGCAACAGCGTCAAAGTTTGTTCTACCGATTCCGATTATTTTGGCTTATCTCGTTCTACTAGATGTGGATGTTGTTCCTATCAAGTTTCATCAATTTCTGTTTGGTGAGTAACCCGCTATGATCATTTTTGTGTTTTTCCATTTTTTGGCATTTTGGCCGTTTCCATGGCAACGACAGAAATTAAAAAAAAAATCAACCCTTAACAGCACAACTTCACATGGCATATGATATTCCTACAAGGTTTCCTAAAGTTTGATCAAGGCATCTCTGAGAAATCGAGCGGACAAAAATGTGTGGAAAAATAATAATAAGAACTAGAATTGCCATTGCAAAGCAATAGCGGACATCACCCCACCCCATGGCTCCCAATTCCAAAAACGATGACGATTATCAATTCGCAAGACCAAGATCTACTTGGAAACCAAATTTTCCCCAAATCGGAGGATTTTTGTATCTTGGTGCCCATTTTAGATTCAAAATGGCCACCATAGCAAACCAAAATGGTCACCATATGGTGCAGCATGTCTTACTCCCTGTAAACATTCATTTCCATTGAAATCTTTTCATATTTGAATTTTTAACAATTTATTTTGATTTTATATTGGCAGCCATTTTGAAATGGTGGCCATTTTTAAAATTTTAAAAACAAAGAGCACAACTTTGAGTGATGATCTATTTTTGGGTCAAGTTTCAAAAGGATCCGCTCTACGGAGTGAATTTAACATTTTTTGCACCTTGGTTACCATGGCAACGGCTGCCAATTTGAATTTTTTCAACCCATAAAAGCTGCCACACACTACGGTGGATATTTCTACTAAGTTTCATGAAGTTTGATGAAAGGAATCCAAAATTATTTTACATCCCCCCTTTTTTGTTTCCATAGCAACTGCGGCAAAGTTTGTCCAACCGATTCCGATTTTTTTGGCGTAACTCGTTCCACTAGATGTGGATGTTGTTCCTGTCAAGTTTCATCAATTTCTGTTCGGCGAGTAACCTGTTATGATCATTTTTGTGTTTTTCAATTCTTTAGCATTTTGGCCGTTTCCATGGCAACGCACCCAATTTGGAAAAATCAACCCTTAACAGCACAACTTCACATGGCATATGATATTCCTACAAGGTTTCATAAAGTTTGATCAAGGCATCTCCGAGAAATAGAGCGGACAAAATGTGTGGAAGAATAATAATAATAATCACAATAGTGAAAAAGAAACGTAGAATAGCAATACATCACCCGACTCGGGGTGATGTAATAAGAATAATAACTAGAATTGCCATTGCAAAGCAATAGCGGACATCACCCCACCCCATTATTTTGGTACCTCAGTTTCCATGGTAATGCCATTTTGAATTTTATCAACATGCCAAAAGCTTCCACACACTACGGTGAATATTCCTACGATGTTTCATGAAGTTTGATGAAAGAAATCAAATTTTTTTTTAAATTCCCCCCATTTTTTATTTCTATGGCAACTGCGGCAAAGTTTGTCCTACTTATTCCGATTTTTTTGGCTTATCTCGTTTCACTAGATGTGGATGTGACAGGAAACATTACTGCAAAACTTTCTGAAGTTTGGAGTAAATTTAACATTTTTTGCAGCTTGGTTACCATGGTAACAGCTGCCATTTTGTGAATTTTTTCAACCCCCAAAAGCTGCCACACACTACGGTGGATATTCCTACAAAGTTTCATGAAGTTTGATGAAAGGTCACAATCCAAAATTATTTTAAATCCCCCTTTTTTGTTTCCATGGCAATTGCGGCAAAGTTTGTCCAACCGATTCCGATTTCTTTGGCTTATCTCGTTCCACTAGATGTGGATGTTGTTCCTATCAAGTTTCATCAATTTCTGTTCGGCGAGTAACCATGCAGAGAGCATGCACAGATAATGAAGATAACAAATGTTTTTTTTTATCCAATTTCAGCCTTTGCTCAAACCAATCCAATCATTGAACTGAAAATTGACTGTTTATCTTTTCAGCAAGAAATTAGGGACGGACCATTTAACTTCCATTATTAATATGATTTTGACAACACTAATTTTCACTCAATTTTGTTAATTTTTACTTTATCACAAACTTTTTCTCGCCCAGTCTGAGCAAATTCTTTCCAACTTATCCATTTTGTACTTTCCCACCAGGCATGAATAAAGTTTTTTTTGTTAAACAAAATTTATTAATGTGATTTTGACAACAACACTATGGAAGCAATTTTTAAAATTTTTTTTTTTTTTTAGAAAGTTTGGTTTTTTTTAAACAAAATTTATTAATATGATTTTGACAACACTAATTTTCACTCAAGTTTGTTAATTTTTACTTTATCACAAACTTTTTCTCGCCCAGTCTGAGCAAATTCTTTCCAACTTATCCATTTTGTACTTTCCAACCAGCCCAGGCATGAATAAGTTTTTTTTTTAGCATAATTTATTAATATGATTTTGACAACAACACAATGGAAGCAATTTTCACATAATTCTGACCTTATCCACAAACTTTCTTTACACAGTCTGTACATTCTTTCCATATTTTTTAAAAGATATTTATTTACATTTCGGCCTTGAAAAATATATGTTCGACTAGCTGGAGAGTAATTTAACGACTGGATTATTCGGGTTACTGTGTCACTGGCTTCCCGGCTGTTTACATAGGTTACAAACGTCTAAGCGATAATAAAACGCTCCGTTAACCACCGTTGGTACTCGAGCGACACCTGTTGAGTAAATTTGGGTGAATGGTCTCCATTATTACTAATTAAACCAAGGATCTTACTATATAAATCCTTGATTAAACTGCAAAAAAATAATAAAGAGAAATTAATAAAAAATTGAAAATTGTAATTATTTTTATTCTTTGATCTGTCGATTACTAATTAATTAAAATAAAGTACCCACGAACAAGCCTTACAACAAACAAAATACGAATATTTGTAATGGTATTTTCCATATTTCATTTTTTAAAGCTCTAATTAATAAACGAGGACGAAACGACCTGGGGAGAAAGGGAATCGGGACGAATGGGAATAGGGCCGAAACGACTCACAGGGCGAAATGACCCGGATTCCTAATTTTACTGACCCTTAGGAAATGGGTCCCCTAAATTTACTTTAGGCTAAAGTAAAAGAAGGCCAGTGAAACATTGGTTGCCATCACTCGGCATCAGCATTTATTAAATTCAAATGTTCAAATAGATTTGGTCATCTTCATGTACAATTGTACATGCATATATATTTTTCATACATGTATGTACATTTGTATAAAAATTACTACTTACATGTTTCAATTGGAAATACAACTCCATGTTTGTGTATAAGCATATACACCATTTAAGGTAAACAATCTGGAACTTTTCCTCCTTTTCTTGTTAGGTTATCTCCCCTGTTTACTCGAATAATTCAGCGCCCTCTATCCGCTGTCGCTACAGTCGACTGTAGAGCGACAGCGGATAGAGGGCGCTGAATTATTCGAGTTAACTCTCTGTTTACAATTTCCAGGAAGTGATATTATCTGATCTTAAAATTGAAGAGTTTAAATAGGGGAGATAACCATTAAAAAGAGCGGCTCTCTACCGGGATTTCATATAAAATAATATGAAACCGGCACGGCCATGAATGCTCGCTCATCTGAAAATTATCTGTCAATTTCATCAAAAAGTGTCGAGATGTTTTGGGCCGAGATATATTAGGGACGACTTTTTTTAGGGCCGAATCTAGTCTCACTCAATCGCAATCGTAACTACTCGGCCATTCTCGCTACCCTGCAAATAACCTCGTACGTACATAGTAGAAATTCTTCTTAAATTGTTTGCCGGAAGACAAGTTAAGTTAAGCCACACAAAAATATAGTCCACGAAAATCCAATATGGAAGACATATTAAGTAAAATCTAATCATGCAAAACTAATTAAAACTTTAATTGAAATATAGAAAATTGTTTAAAATATAACTTTATCAAACTTTCATGTAACTGACATGTGAAAAGTAGTGCGATTTATACGCCTAATACATACGAGGTTATTTGCAGGGTAGCGAGAATGGCCGAGTAGTTACGATTGACTCAATCGAGCTGTCGTTCCTTTATTCGAGTTATCGTTCCTTACGAAATCTCAAAAGTTAACTTCCGCGTAGAAACAAAAATTCTTGTCAATATGTCAGAAGAGATTTAATAAATTAAAAAATATCAATATAAGTAAAACAAGGTAGCAAAATGACTTTTATTACACACGGGTTCCGGGTTTCAGTGGTATCGGACGTACGAGAGAGGGTACGAGACTTCAGGATCACATTTGCGCTTTATGTTAAGAAGATCTTCATTAGTTGAGTGTGTTAGTGTGTTACCCGAAACCGGTGTTTACAAAACGTAGAATTTTTTTTTCTTCGACAATATGTTCAACCATGTTTGTTAAAAAATCCTAAGTACACATTTTATACCATAAAGAGCTCGCTTAAGCTCGCATACTAATTATATGTAAAATGAAACAAACATTTTATAGATGTAAATATTTGAAATTAATTTTATTTTCCAGACTGTTAATTGGCTCCAAAATATATTTTTGAACTAAAAAAAGTGAGAAAAAAAAAGAAACATTTTCAGCAAAAATACCAAAATGTATATGCTTGATCATCGTCGGTAACCCACTGTTGATTCCGATACGTTCCTCTATGGAGAGAGAGGAACGTATCGGAATCAACCGTGGGTTACCGACGATGATGCTTGATATAAAACCCAATTTTCTACAAAATTTCAAAATTAACCATTCCAATTTTTTAAAACTATTATTGTATTAATTTCATGAATTTGTTGTTTGAAATATATGAATATTTTCACCAAGAAAATGGAACTTTTGAACAAGAGCCTGTCAGAATCAGAGAAAATTTCATGACTAATCCTTGATGGAGAATTTTGCTGTGAAATCTCTTTTATTTTTTTCAGAAAAGTAATACTCTAATTGTTTTGAATGTATAACAAGTTTTTCTCATCTTGACCCAAATAAAAAGAACAAGCTGATTAAATAAATAGTATTTTTTTTCCCCACAAATATGCTTGGAAATTCCTGGTTACTAAGGAAAACGATGCGTATCCATGGTAAAGCATATTTTTAAACCCCAGGATCTGTTTTATGGTTATTTCATATGATGGTCTTTATTTTTAAACATATTTGTACTTTTTTCATAAAATGCTATTTCGACCTCATGTTGGTGCTTAGAGAGAATGATTCTTAAATATTATAGTAACCTCTCTACTTTTTATTTTGTTGAAACCAAATTTAGCAAATCCAAATCAGATTTTTAAAGCAATATAATCTCAAAGAAAATTGATTCATTGTAAGTTTAATATGTTCAATGCAATAAAAACGGTAGTTACCTTTTTTAGCAGGCAATATCAAGGACTGCAAATTTAATATAGACCCCGTCTCCGGCATTGTCTATATCAGAATTTCAGTCCTTATCCTGATCCTTGGACAGTCAATAATATTTGATGTTGCCCTCTAGATAAGTAACCTTTATATAAATTATATTTTACTACCATGTAATAAAGAATGCAAACAAATAAACATTAACATCTACCACAAACCTGTGCTGTCAGTCATTGTATCTTCTTTAATAATTTCAACCAAATTATGTTGTCCCATGTATCTCCAAAGCTAAGAATAAATAAAGAAAATCCACAGATATCAAATTTAGTGCACAACTTCATAAATGTTAAAAGATTGGAAAGGCAAATAATTTAATAGTCTTTGGGAACAAGTAAACCAGACCGCATAATCAGGATAGCCAAAATCGGCTATTGTTACCTATGCATGAGGTGATTTAGGATCTGTACATTTCAATAATATATATGTCTAATAAGCCATGTCAGTCCCGAAACACTGACTACTGGGATGATACCCTAGGAAACTAATAGTCTACAAGCAAAGGCATCTATCCAGTGATAAAAATAAAAACGTGGATATCAAATTAATGTACACGACGCGTTTCTGGAATAAATTTCATTAGGTACACTTATAGTCAAAAGATTGGAAAGTAAAATAACTTAAAGTCCTAGAGATATTTAGAGGGTATACTTATAGTCAAAAGATTGGAAAGTAAAATAACTTAAAGTCCTAGAGAAATTTAGAGGGTATACATTTTTTTCCTGCTATGTGTGTGCAGGAATGTCAATAGTAGGCGTATCGTTAATGCTTTACGTCTATTGGGTATACTATATTGACATCACTGTTACTATGACTCCAAGACATGTGTTACTGATGTCTTGTACATTGTGAGAGAATTAGTATTGTCATATAATGTCAGATAATGATAATTACTACAGAAAAGTCTGATATTGTCCTGGTGGACTTTTATAAAAGTGTTCAGGAACAAAATACTGCCAAAAAATGCTTAACTGACTTACATCTCCATTTCGATTACAATATTAGACGTTTAGAAAGATGTGTACCTCGTCATCTTCAATTTTACGCTCAAATATCAGATTGATTTTAAGCGACCAATGGATTAATTTAAGTCCTCTTATCTTGTTTATCCAGTGTGACTGTTATTTACGACTTTGCATAAAAAAAATACACTATCGGAACAATTCCAAATTCAAATAGAAAAATCGAAGAAAGAGGTAAACTCTATACCCCAACACACAAATACATAGTCGCTCACTTTCCTAGTACAGGCACTTCAATAAAAACAGGAAAACAAGTGGCGGGATTAAAAAGAGTTTGAAGATACCATAGGGGTAGTCAGAATCCGTAATTCAAAGAAACAGACAACACAATAGCCAAAGAAAAAGGACAAAAGGACAAACAACGATCTACAAAGCAAACACATAAAACTGAATATTGAGTATCACGAAACCCAATTAAAAACCGGGGGTGAACTCAGGTGCTCCGGAAGGGTTAGAAGTTCCGGTTCCACTAGTGGTACCCTTCGTGTTAATCTATCTATAAACCTGGTGATAAGTCATCAATGAGAAAAGGACTGAGAAGTGGACCATATCCGTGTTCATTTGTTATACAGATACTCCATAACGGTCCACCAAGTCATAGTTGCGAATGTAAAACTTTCGAAGTAATGCCATCATCTTAACCAACAGGAGCCCTTGGTTCAGTAGCTTCCTTGTAAGCAGCAACCATATATCAAGGAAATCCTGATAGGAACCACTGTCAATGTATATTTGTTCCTAAGAATATTTGTTCCAGATGGAAAAATATTCTGGTAATATTTTTTCTTCAGAACTTATTTCATGGAATACTTTTTCCATAACCATTACAATTATTCCACTTGTAAGGAGAACTTATATTATATGTTGATGAATATAACTTTTATTCTTGGCAATCAGGTGATGTGTTTCACTTCATTGATTTCTGTCTACATCAAACAAGTGTTTTACTTCAGAGGACTCGTGGTTGATGATGGAGATGGTTCACGATAGATGTTCCACTCTCCTCACTGAATTTAGAACTGCGTTGACTACTATTTTACCTATTTTGTTCCAGTATTGTTATAAATGCTGTTATAGCGACAGCCGGAACCTTTGAACCGTAATGAAAGCGGGAGGTTCAGCGCCGCAAAATCTGATTCAACCCACCATTTCTTTGGAAATGCCTGTACCAAGTCAGGGTCATTACGGTTTTCACAGTTTTCCGGTTGTTGACTGATTTTGTCTGTTTATATACTTATGAGTTTTGACTTTCCCTTTTGAAGATGGTTCGGAGTTCAGTAATTTTGTTATTAACCTTATTTACCTGGTGATAATTAAATTCTATTAAAAAAAAAGACTTTTATGAATGAGATGTGTTTACCTGTACACAATACCTGGCAGAGGCAGAGGAATATGAAAAAATATTTACTTTCATTAACGATGGTACATACATTGAAGGCAAGAAATTATTTAATTCGGTTGTATTTCAATCTTGGATGAATTTGTGATAATAAAATTGGTATAATTAGAATGTTGTTTTATATCAAATTAAATATGTAAAATAGATTTGAGAAAACTTATTTTCAAAACAATTGTGTATCTAATAAAAGTATCATACAGTATAAACATAACACATTTGTATTGTAAGATAGAAAAACATGAAATGACCAGAATGAATATTAGTTGGAATTTATTTTATGTAATACATATTCCAAAGAATTGGTATTTTTATTATACTAATGGAATTTGTATTACATAAAATAATTCCAACTGGAACTTATGTTATATGATAAAATATCTTTGGAATAAATATTATGATGGAACTTCTATTCCGTGACACCACAAGCTCTGGAATATCGTATCAACTGAGAGATATATACTCCATATGCAGGTGCTGCAGGAATGTTGCTATATATTACGAATTTAGTTTGTTACGCATATTTTCATTGGTTATTCAACCCTGAATGTCAGCATATATTCGGAAAACAGACGGGGTATATATGTACGTTTTCGGTCTCCCTCATTTGGGCCCCAAAAAAACAATAACAACGTGGTTGACAAAAACAGAAATATTTACGCTTCACTGAATCAATATCATAATACGGAATAATAAATGTATTTTTACCAAATTAAATGCTGTTTTTAAACTCAAAACGGTTGTATGAACAAAAAAGATATTCTTTTCTTCAATAAAAAATTAAAATATATCTTTCACAAATCTACACCAACCACTCAATTCGTGCAACGGGTGCAACTATCCTCGGAAGAAACTGTTCAATGGCACACATTATGGCAGCTACCGGACACAAATCTGCCTCGTCAGTTGCAGTATATCAACGTGTTTCATCAAAGGAAAAACAAGTTATGGGAGACATTATCACAAGTTCTGTTCGTGGAGAGCAACCATCTCAACTATCCTCAATAATGCCACCGCACAGTACTTCCCGGTTGCAACTCATGCCGCCGACACAAAACAGTTCAAGTTCAACATCACTTGTTCAAATGAGAGCCAATACACATGTTTCATCGTCGGTTACGGACGTCGTTGACATTTTGGATGTAAATTATGATGATTTATTTTGTGATTATAACACTCTTACAACAATTAATTCCGTCACAAACACCAGAACAATTCAGCAAACTCCCATGTTCCACGGCTGTACCCTTACAAATTTGAACATAACAATCAACAAGTGAAAGTGTGTTAAAGTTTCCGCCTTTAAAACTTTCGAGGTCACGGGGCCACACCAAGTTTTTGCTTATTGTTAACATTTTAATAATTGAAATTGTTTCACAAACCCGTTGTTTTGTTATGTAATATATTAATGTTATAATTATAAAGTTTATTAAATTTACTGCATATGAAATTGTGATGATTTAGAAATATTGAACAGGATTTTTTTTTATGAGACACCTCAGTACATAAAATATCACGTGACAAATATTTGACGTCATTGAACAAAGAATGTCAGAGGTACGAAAAGGGACATCTAGAAATACGGAAAATGAAAATAAAAGATGCAAAATATTTAATAAGGTTTTAAATATGAATTGGGACTATGTACGTGTTAAAAAAAACCAAAAGGAAAATAAAAATAAACAAACAAAAAGGAAACAAACAAACAAAAATAAATAAAATTTTTTTTTAAAAAAATGTATACGACAGTTTGGTTCTGTATTTAACAAAAAAATTGTTAAATCCGTAATATATTTGTTATTCAGCTATCAGACAGGGTATATAATGTGAGACATTATATACCCTGTCTGATAGCTGAATAACATATAATATGGCTTAGAGAATAAAGTTATTATTATTAGTAGTAGGAATTAATTTTGAAATATGTAAATATGATTTAAATATAATGAAAACATACAACTACCTACCTTTTGTATACACAAAATTATTTTGTCGGGTAGAAATTTCTTTTAACATGAAATTCATCATTCATTTAGATAAATTAGAATTTCTACTTTCTTTTTCCAAATAAAATATGTAAAATGTTCACAATAATGGTTACTCCGACTTTAAACAGATAAATATATAGGCTTAAACGCAATATAATAAGTAGATGTTTTTGTTACACTTTTCTGGACGTTTGCCAATTTCAGTGATATGTATTAAATTAACGATATCATGTGACATGATATGACTGTGTGAAGGTTGGTTTTTTTTTAAATTTAAATTGCATCAGTGATTATTTAAAAGAAATACCAATCACTATTTCGAAAATAGCATATCAATGGGGGAAAAAACCTTTCTGAACAAAAATAAATGCTTTCTTCGTTTTTATGATCACAGAAACAGGAGTTAGTCCTATTCTCTTATCCGAGCATCCGAGAATTTAATAATTGTATTGTAGGCGTTGAAGCCAACATGAATCATCTGGGCTTTACCTCGATTTCAATGGTAAATTTTAATTTCATTTTACTAAATTGAATAAACCTGTCTTATATAAATTGACGAAAATCAAACTGGATGTCTGATTTGGTATCAGCAATATTTAGCTTCTATTGGTAGGTATCAAATAAATTAATATACATTGGAGCCTGTGTAGAATCCCGAGGATTTTGCTTGGCTTCACATCACAATATTTTTTTTCATATCAGAAATACTAATCATTGATTGGTCAATTTCATAGTATGATGTCACTCCGGTTTCGAGAATTAAAAAAAAACATCGACCAAATATACATGTGTGTACCTGAAATCCTGAATGTTATATTTAGACTAAAGGGTACGATCGTATCCTCGTCTGACAATAAGTCGGTCAGTCATTGGATAATGTTTGATTATTTTTTTAATGTTTGAAAAGTAAACATTTTTTTTCTTTTTAATTATGTTCCTCATCTATTCTTGCTCACATGTGTAAAGTTCCATGGAAAAAAGATCGATAATAATTACACACTGACCCATTTTCCAAATGGCGTCCTATTACGTCACATAAAGTCGGTCAAAGGTCAATAAAGCACATGATTTTGTCATAGGCCAACCAAACTTAAAAAGTAAACCAGATTAAGAAAGTACAGTATTTTAGCTTTTTCAGTGTAATTGTTTTGTCTGAAAAATTTCAAAAGATGTTTTTTTTAAATAGTTTGAAATTGAAGTATTAAAAATTAATTATTTGATGCAAATATTAAACTTGCTTACCAACATAAAAAGTATTTAATCCAGTGAATTTGGTGTTTTTGCGTTTGTCAATACAATCTATTAGACTGACTACATCCTGCCATATTTTTGTAAAACAATTAATGACTGATTTCAATTTATTTTAATCACATTTATTATCACAGAGTGGTAACAATACAGTTTTGTTGATGCTATTTGCAATAATGACAGGGTTTTTTTACCCAGATAATCTCATTCTTCTGTCTGGTTTAATTAAGTTTATCGTTAAAGGATAAACGGATTTAATAAAAGTGAACTTAGTCTTAACTTAAGTTTTAGAATTTTGGAAATCCGAAAACCGGATTGTCTCCGGATCGCGAACGTCATTTATACAATCTGCGACGTCACACATTCCCAGCATCCAATTTTCGACAACAGGCACATTGTCAAAAAAATTTTTACAAAACAATTCAAATCGATTTGAATCCACCACCATCAACTAAATGAAACCTCCAAAAAGGCAGAGGAAACAATCTGCAAAATCACAGATGACACAAGGATCGGGACCAAAACGACAAAAAACTTCAAACAGACAGCAGAGACAAGAAACAGATAGCTACAACGTGCCTCCAGTGGTATCACGTAGTAACACCAGAACTTTTACCGACATACAAACACACAATGATGGTAACAATCGTCAGAATGACACGAGCATGAACGCACCGACACCGTCTACATCAGGATGGCCCGGAAGAAACCCTTCACACACTCAGACCATGCATGATGCACGGACACATGGCCACATCAGTAAGGAAAGTTCAAGCGAAACCCTTCGCCACACACAAGTTAGTGGCACCGAGACTCGTCCAGTGAACCCAGCACAAAATACAGACCATGAATTGATTTACCAAAGGGCAGCCGTTTCACAACCGAGCATGCAAAATGATGTCTCTATGGCGCCTATCAGTACCAGAGCACAGTATACTGCAGATCCACGGAGCCAGTCCAATGGTACGTTACAACAAGGTACAAATTTAGAGTTTTCTGGGGATTCTCGGGGTTTGATGGGAATGGGTGTTGTACATGAGAGCCAAATGCCAACATTTACACCTAGTTTCACTGACCCGATTAGCGCTCACATTCCATTAGAAATTAAGGAAAAAATTTGGGCAGAGGAATATATTGATTTGTATGTCCTCCTAAAGTCGGTCCGAGAGCTCGCAACTGACTCTCAACTTAGGGGCGACCTTTCCATAAAGGGTGGTCAGTTGACAGTCACACAGCCAAAAATCGCAGCAATTTCCAACATACATGTATGGACATCGGCCTTTATGATATTCATGGGTGTTATGCTCGAAAAATGGCCTAACAAAGACCAGGAATATCTGAAATACATGTTTAATGTACGCCTTGCGGCCTCACGGGGATCAGGTACGGGTTGAGCCGCATATGACGAACAATATCGTCTTCGCAAAGCTAGATATCATCACACTCCATGGGGTGACATCGATATGGAGCTATGGCTTTTACACGTCTCCACCCCTGATAAATACGCACACTTTGACAATACAAATGTGAGCCAGAAGTTAGAGAGCAAAAACGAGCCCTTTCTTGCAGACTTCAAGAGGGGGGAAACCCCTCAAAGCCAAAAAGGCAACACCCAGCGTGGATTTCGATCTTGCTGGAACTTCAACAAAGGTAAATGTTCATACGGACAAAAGTGTAGATATGCACACAAATGTTCAAATTGCGCAGGGGACCATCCCTTCAAGTTCTGTAATAACAAATAACTCGTACCTTTATTCACTTGGTAGCTCCCCTATTTGTGTGCACGAGGTTGAGAAATCTTTGTCTTTTTACCCGTTCGGGAATGTAAAAACAGAATTAATTCAGGGGCTAAAACATGGATTTAAATTACAATACAATGGACCTAGGTTACCAGTTCAGTCAAAAAATTCGAGAAGTGTTTCGGAAAACCCAGATTTAGTACGGGAAAAGATATTTAAAGAAATTGATCTAGGCAGAGTGGCTGGTCCATTTGATTACCCTCCGATGCCTACCTTTAGGGTATCTCCAATTTTTCTCGTAAGAAAGAAGAACGGCGATTTTCGACTGATCCATAATCGTTCATACCCAACCCAGAATTCGGTCAATGATTTCATTGATCCAGAGTTTTGCACCGTAAGATGTGCAGGCATTGGCGATGCCATAGACATGATCAACAGAATAGGTAAAGGGGGGAAGTTGGCAAAAACTGACATTAAGAGTGCATTTCGATTACTCAGAGTCTCCCCATCTGACTTCGACCAACTAGGTTTTTCTTTCGATAACAAATTCTACTTTGATAAATGCCTCCCATTTGGTGCTTCGATAAGTTGCTCACTCTTCGAAAAATTTTCAACAGCATTACACTGGTTTACGGAGCAAAATACTGGTAATAAAGATATTTTGCACTATTTGGATGATTTTCTCTTTGGCGCAGAAGCTGATAGCCCGAAATGTCAATTCACATTACAAACTTTTCGGGATATATGTAAATTATGGGGGGTTCCTGTAGCCGAAGATAAAACTGTAGAGCCGACAGAAATCTTAACATTCCTAGGCATCGAGTTCGACACGTTAGCGATGGAATTGCGGCTGCCAAACGAAAAACTCGTTGAATTGAAGCATACTCTCGAATTATTCGTCCAGTCCAAAAAGGTCACCTTACGACAATTACAATCCTTAATAGGGTTACTTAATTTCGCGTGTCAAGTCGTGTCACCGGGTAGGGCGTTTTGCAGGAAGCTTATTGATGCGACATGTAATATAAGAAAACCTCATCACAGAATTCGCGTGTCAAAATCAATGCGAGAAGATATTAAAGTCTGGTTAACCTTTTTGTCAGAATATAATGGGGTAACCGTTATCACTGATAATGCATGGGCTTCAAATGAAACCCTAGAATTGTTCACCGACAGCGCTGGTGGTCAAAACAGAGGGTTTGGTATTTATTTTCAAGGAAAATGGGCGCAAAAATGCTGGTCAAAATTATGGGAAGAAATGGGCATTCTTATGGACATTACATTTCTCGAGTTATTTCCGGTTGTTGTTGCACTGTGTATCTGGGGGGAACATTTAAAAAACAAGAAAATTATTTTTAACATAGACAACCAATCTGTGGTTCACATTAAGGCATCTTGTTTTGTCAACCTTACAATATAATATTATGCTCAAAGCTTTACATATTTCTGGAATTTCAAATAAAATTGCTGATTCTCTATCTCGTTGTGATTGGCAGCGTTTCCGGAACCTTTGTCCAGAGGCAGACCAACGAGGCATCGAAATACCAGACCATCTCTGGAAACTTTAACAACTGAAATTGATTCATTGGTGAACGCTTCAATGGCAGATTCTACGTGGAAAACATACAAAACGGCAGTCGAATCTTTTCAATCATTTCGCAAATTGTATAATTTACAAGATACTTGGCCCGCCCCTCTATATGAGTTGTTATTCTACATTGCATACATGTCTCACACAGGCTTGTCAGCCAGTACTATTACTACTTACATTTCCGGTATAAGTACAATGCATAAATTAAATGGCCACACGGACAATACGAAATCGTTTTTGGTTACCAAAATACTCGAGGGTTCAAAACGGAAAAACTCCCCGAAAGCTGACTTGCGTCTACCAGTCTCAATGAATTTATTAAAACGATTAATTCAATCGCTCCCCTTTGTTTGTACGTCAGTATATGAATCCAATATGTTCGCAAGCGCGTTCAGTTTGTGTTTTTTCGGACTTCTCCGCGTTGGTGAAATAACTAGTCAAAGTAAAGGTCGAGCCGGGAAGCACGTCATACACATATCCGACATAAAACTTGTCCGCAAACAAGACTCCGTTCACTTACATTTAATGATACGTAGTTCCAAAACAGATCAACACTCACATAGTACCACGTTGATTATTTGTAGTCAAACCGATAACTCCATATGTCCGGTACACCTTCTTAAGGGTTATTTGGAAGTCCGACAACATGCACTCGACTCTAATCTTTATTTGCACTTTGACGGATCAGATCTAACGCGATATCAATTTTCAATCGTCTTACAAAGGGCCTTGTCATTTTGTTAAGTCAAAGGACATTTTCGACCACATTCTTTCAGAATAGGGGCCGCAACAGAGGCTAAACGTTTTGGTATTCATGACGACGTAATACAAAAATGGGGGCGTTAGACGTCCGATGCTTATACGAAATACATACGATTAGATATCTGAATTATTTATTAAATATCTCGCACGATTTCATTTATATTATAGGTTCCCGCTCTATTTGGATATTGGGATCGAGTATAGTATTGGGCTGGTAAAGAAGTGGTTTCAAGACAAGGGGGACGTCATCTTGGTTTCCATAATGTAGGTTTTCAAGGGTTTTGGTTCGGGATAAGGGGTATGGTTTGGAAGGAATTAATTCCAAAGATTGAGCTTCTTTTGAGAAGACATCTTCCTCCGAAATTTGTTGTTATACAGCTTGGGTCAAACGATCTTGGCACCGTTAAAGGCTGGCAACTAGCAGAACACATAATATGCGACATTCTTCGTATACACGCCTTAATGTCAAATACGCTTATTGTATGGTCCGATATATTGCAAAGACGATACTGGCACAATGCCAACAATGGCAAATCTATTGAAAAAACTCGTAAACGAGTGAACCTCTTGGTAAGAAACCCAGTAATAAGTATAGGAGGGTGCGCCATAAGGCACTGTAAGCTTCGTGCCAGAGAAGTAAATCTTTATCGTAACGACGGCACACATCTGTCCAATTCAGGAACAGAAATCTATCTAAACAATATTCAGGGCGCCCTCGAACATTTTATTTCCTCTGGAGGTTCTCTTGTTTTCCCTCCAATTCAAGCTTAAATCGAATCGAACACAAGGAGGGGGATGTTGACTCTTTACTAACGTTAAACTAAAACAGGGTGATTGCGTGGCGGTGAGTGGGGCTTACCCCACTCATTTGGCGGGATATGGCAAGATGAAGACGGGACACGTCGGTCCCCACATTTTACGTGAGCTCATATTTTGATTATTTTCTCCTGTGGTACCACAGGGATTTGTATTTTCATGTTCGTAAACGGGGGCCTTCTTTGCATACCAGAGGGGTCGGTTCCTGAATCGGTACCGATTCGGAACTTGGTTTGGACTCTTTGAAATAACCAGAGAGTTTGGGATAGTAAATATTTGCGATCGTATGGGGAACGTGTCCTGTAGATCTCTCTAAGTTCCATAGAGGATTGTAGCTTTCGCTGTCACCTGCGAAGCACGGGCTAGCCCAAAATATCGAAATCGGCGGTCTGTCTTCTTCATCTTGCCATCTCGCGCTCACGCAATTTAATACTGTGGCCGTATTTTTCCAATCAACATTAGTATTGTTTAATTTCCAGACAATGAATCTTTGATTAATTAAGTTTATCGTTAAAGGATAAACGGATTTAATAAAAGTGAACTTAGTCTTAACTTAAATTTTAGAATTTTGGAAATCCGAAAACCGGATTGTCTCCGGGTCGCGAACATCATTTATACAATCTGCGACGTCACACATTCCCAGCATCCAATTTTCGACAACAGGCACATTGTCAACAAAAAATCCCACCCACCGCCCCTCCAACTCCTTATCCCCTTTGCTGCAATAATGGACCAGATTCTGCTGCTGTTTTGTTAATATTTCAGATTTGTCGCTGACGACATGGACTAGAGCCCAACTCAATGGACATTTAGGGAAAACCAATGGAGAACTTTATTCACAAGGGCGTTCCACGCCGGAGAGATAACTGACACTGTGGAGAGTATTAAGTGTTTTAAAAAAACAAAAAAAACAAAAAAAAAACAATGGAGAACTTTATTCACAAGGGCGTTCCACGCCGGAGAAATAACTGACACTGTGAAGAGTATTAAGCGTTTTTCAAATTTTAGATTTTCTATTCTTATCGTTATATATAATTGTATATTGAAATACGTTGATTTTGTTTTTGACTCAATCGAACATCAGAAGCTGGACATATTTAAGGAACTTTGTCAAAAGCTTATATAAAGACTTTTATAAGGAAATATAGTTTCAATTTTAAATTGCACTTTACAAATATTTTCATTTAATATCTTATAGTTTATAATTATTGTATATACATTTGTACTGTATTATATGACTTAATAAAATTGTCACAGTTTTGGACACATCGTTGGCGGGATATGACAAGATGAAGACGGGACACGTCGGTCCCCACATTTTACGTGAGCTCATATTTTGATTATTTTCTCCTGTGGTACCACAGGGATTTGTATTTTCATGTTCGTAAACGGGGGCCTTCTTTGCATACCAGAGGGGTCGGTTCCTGAATCGGTACCGATTCGGAACTTGGTTTGGACTCTTTGAAATAACCAGAGAGTTCGGGATAGTAAATATTTGCGATCGTATGGGGAACGTGTCCTGTAGATCTCTCTAAGTTCCATAGAGGATTGTAGCTTTCGCTGTCACCTGCGAAGCACAGGCTAACCCAAAATATCGAAATCGGCGGTCTGTCTTCTTCATCTTGCCATCTCGCGCTCACGCAATTTAATACTTTGGCCGTATTTTTCCAATCAACATTAGTATTGTTTAATTTCCAGACAATGAATCTTTGATTAATTTAATTCTCTGTTCAATTTATACTATAAATTTTGATTATTGCTGTTAAATTAATTCTTTTTCTATCTTCTCTGTGAATTTCATTTCATTACCCCAAGAAGTAAGGGGTATATTTGTTATTAAAGCAGCAGTGGAAATGCAAAATAATCTGCCATTTTGTGACTAATGCAGAGCACTTGCATGTATTTTAATAATTGAAATTGTTTCACAAAACCGTTGTTTTGTTATGTAATATATTAATGTTATAATTATAAAGTTTATTAAATTTACTGCATATGAAATTGTGTTGATTTAGAAATATTGAACAGGATTTTCTTTTATTAGACACCTCAGTACATAAAATATCACGTGACAAATATTTGACGTCATTGAACAAAGAATGTCAGAGGTACGAAAAGGGACATCTAGAAATACGGAAAATGAAAATAAAAGATGCAAAATATTTAATAAGGTTTTAAATATGAATTGGGACTATGTACGTGTTAAAAAAAACCAAAAGGAAAATAAAAATAAACAAACAAAAAGGAAACAAACAAACAAAAATAAATAAAAATTTTTTTTAAAAAAATGTATACGACAGTTTGGTTCTGTATTTAACAAAAAAATTGTTAAATCCGTAATATATTTGTTATTCAGCTATCAGACAGGGTATATAATGTGACATTATATACCCTGTCTGATAGCTGAATAACATATAATATGGCTTAGAGAATAAAGTTATTATTATTAGTAGTAGGAATTAATTTTGAAATATGTAAATATGATTTAAATATAATGAAAACATACAACTACCTACCTTTTGTATACACAAAATTATTTTGTCGGGTAGAAATTTCTTTTAACATGAAATTCATCATTCATTTAGATAAATTAGAATTTCTACTTTCTTTTTCCAAATAAAATATGTAAAATGTTCACAATAATGGTTACTCCGACTTTAAACAGATAAATATATAGGCTTAAACGCAATATAATAAGTAGATGTTTTTGTTACACTTTTCTGGACGTTTGCCAATTTCAGTGATATGTATTAAATTAACGATATCATGTGACATGATATGACTGTGTGAAGGTTGGTTTTTTTTTAAATTTAAATTGCATCAGTGATTATTTAAAAGAAATACCAATCACGATTTCGAAAATAGCATATCAATGGGGGAAAAAACCTTTCTGAACAAAAATAAATGCTTTCTTCGTTTTTATGATCACAGAAACAGGAGTTAGTCCTATTCTCTTATCCGAGCATCCGAGAATTTAATAATTGTATTGTAGGCGTTGAAGCCAACATGAATCATCTGGGCTTTACCTCGATTTCAATGGTAAATTTTAATTTCATTTTACTAAATTGAATAAACCTGTCTTATATAAATTGACGAAAATCAAACTGGATGTCTGATTTGGTATCAGCAATATTTAGCTTCTATTGGTAGGTATCAAATAAATTAATATACATTGGAGCCTGTGTAGAATCCCGAGGATTTTGCTTGGCTTCACATCACAATATTTTTTTTCATATCAGAAATACTAATCATTGATTGGTCAATTTCATAGTATGATGTCACTCCGGTTTCGAGAATGAAAAAAAAACATCGACCAAATATACATGTGTGTACCTGAAATCCTGAATGTTATATTTAGACTAAAGGGTACGATCGTATCCTCGTCTGACAATAAGTCATTGGATAATGTTTGATTATTTTTTTAATGTTTGAAAAGTAAACATTTTTTTTCTTTTTAATTATGTTCCTCATCTATTCTTGCTCACATGTGTAAAGTTCCATGGAAAAAAGATCGATAATAATTACACACTGACCCATTTTCCAAATGGCGTCCTATTACGTCACATAAAGTCGGTCAAAGGTCAATAAAGCACATGATTTTGTCATAGGCCAACCAAACTTAAAAAGTAAACCAGATTACGAAAGTACAGTATTTTAGCTTTTTCAGTGTAATTGTTTTGTCTGAAAAATTTCAAAAGATGTTTTTTTTAAATAGTTTGAAATTGAAGTATTAAAAATTAATTATTTGATGCAAATATTAAACTTGCTTACCAACATAAAAAGTATTTAATCCAGTGAATTTGGTGTTTTTGCGTTTGTCAATACAATCTATTAGACTGACTACATCCTGCCATATTTTTGTAAAACAATTAATGACTGATTTCAATTTATTTTAATCACATTTATTATCACAGAGTGGTAACAATACAGTTTTGTTGATGCTATTTGCAATAATGACAGGGTTTT
The DNA here is from genome assembly GCA_963680875.1 of Bathymodiolus brooksi. NCBI lineage: Eukaryota > Metazoa > Mollusca > Bivalvia > Mytilida > Modiolidae > Bathymodiolus > Bathymodiolus brooksi. The sequence goes on from OY804582.1 coordinate 69,676,638, forward strand.
TTTACCCAGATAATCTCATTTTTCTGTCTGGTTTAATTAAGTTTATCGTTAAAGGATAAACGGATTTAATAAAAGTGAACTTAGTCTTAACTTAAGTTTTAGAATTTTGGAAATCCGAAAACCGGATTGTCTCCGGATCGCGAACGTCATTTATACAATCTGCGACGTCACACATTCCCAGCATCCAATTTTCGACAACAGGCACATTGTCAACAAATATTTTTACAAAACAATTCAAATCGATTTGAATCCACCACCATCAACTAAATGAAACCTCCAAAATGGCAGAGGAAACAATCTGCAAAATCACAGATGACACAAGGATCGGGACCAAAACGACAAAAAACTTCAAACAGACAGCAGAGACAAGAAACAGATAGCTACAACGTGCCTCCAGTGGTATCACGTAGTAACACCAGAACTTTTACCGACATACAAACACACAATGATGGTAACAATCGTCAGAATGACACGAGCATGAACGCACCGACACCGTCTACATCAGGATGGCCCGGAAGAAACCCTTCACACACTCAGACCATGCATGATGCACGGACACATGGCCACATCAGTACGGAAAGTTCAAGCGAAACCCTTCGCCACACACAAGTTAGTGGCACCGAGACTCGTCCAGTGAACCCAGCACAAAATACAGACCATGAATTGATTTACCAAAGGGCAGCCGTTTCACAACCGAGCATGCAAAATGATGTCTCCATGGCGCCTATCAGTACCAGAGCACAGTATACTGCAGATCCACGGAGCCAGTCCAATGGTACGTTACAACAAGGTACAAATTTAGAGTTTTCTGGGGATTCTCGGGGTTTGATGGGAATGGGTGTTGTACATGAGAGCCAAATGCCAACATTTACACCTAGTTTCACTGACCCGATTAGCGCTCACATTCCATTAGAAATTAAGGAAAAAATTTGGGCAGGGGAATATATTGATTTGTATGTCCTCCTAAAGTCGGTCCGAGAGCTCGCAACTCACTCTCAACTTAGGGGCGACCTTTCCATAAAGGGTGGTCAGTTGACAGTCACACAGCCAAAAATCGCAGCAATTTCCAACATACATGTATGGACATCGGCCTTTATGATATTCATGGGTGTTATGCTCGAAAAATGGCCTAACAAAGACCAGGAATATCTGAAATACATGTTTAATGTACGCCTTGCGGCCTCACGGGGATCAGGTACGGGTTGAGCCGCATATGACGAACAATATCGTCTTCGCAAAGCTAGATATCATCACACTCCATGGGGTGACATCGATATGGAGCTATGGCTTTTACACGTCTCCACCCCTGATAAATACGCACACTTTGACAATACAAATGTGAGCCAGAAGTTAGAGAGCAAAAACGAGCCCTTTCTTGCAGACTTCAAGAGGGGGAAAACCCCTCAAAGCCAAAAAGGCAACACCCAGCGTGGATTTCGATCTTGCTGGAACTTCAACAAAGGTAAATGTTCATACGGACAAAAGTGTAGATATGCACACAAATGTTCAAATTGCGCAGGGGACCATCCCTTCAAGTTCTGTAATAACAAATAACTCGTACCTTTATTCACTTGGTAGCTCCCCTATTTGTGTGCACGAGGTTGAGAAATCTTTGTCTTTTTACCCGTTCGGGAATGTATTTTGTGCTGATTTTTTTGGAAAATAATCATAAATGTGTTCCCTTTGGATTGTTTATTACAAAGATAAATTTATTATTGCTATTAACTTTTTTTTATCATTACCCGTGTTTAGATTTATTTTGAATAAGCTCCCATTAAAAGATATAAAATACCAACTATGTTACTTGAAAAGGTGTCTATACACACATAAATTCTATTTGTTCATTGTTACAAGTTTTTTTTATTATTACTTGTTCTTTTACTGTGTTTGTTGAAAATTGTATATTATTGCCTAAAGGTATAAATGAATTTGTTGTGTTCCTGTGTATTGTACATGTATGGTTTTGATTTTTTACCCTTTTACCCAGATTTTTATTATTGGTCATAAAGGGACAATTTTTTCCCAGAACAAAAATTCTGTTTGAGAGTGCATTTTTTTTTTCAGTTACAAAAAAGTAGCATCGAAATATTTTTATAAAAGTAAAATACACCCTTTTCCCCTAATGCTAATGCAAAGAAATGAAATGTGATGCACGTATACACCGTTAGGAATTTAATTAATAACCTAATATCCATGTCGTTCGGTAGTCAACTACGCAATGGTTGTAAGTATAAGATACAGTACTATTACAAAAAAAAGAAGCGGCCCGTATTGAATATCCCGCAATACGGGTAACTTCTTTTGTTTCAATAGTAGTTTATCTAACTTGTACAAAATGTCGTGAGAACAGTTTTGTTTGTGAACGAATTTACAGAATTTTCCTATTCATGTTATAAGGGCATTATATATTGACGTGTTCTTGTACCCAACGTTAACAATTCAAGCGTCATCGAGATTAAAACGTTCCGATAACCACTTATGGAACAACAGCGACGTCTGTCGAAAGAAATTTGGTGAATGATCCCCATTGCCTTTGTTTACAGGTGGGTCCTATTGTTGGACATTTAAACTTCTTATTGTATTACTGGAAGAGAGAAGTCCATCACCCATTGATTAAAACTCCCCAGAAAAAAATTCAACTCATCTTATAGATGTATATATGTACATGACCTATAATCTCGTTGAGATTAGGATTCCGAAGAAATTTTCTGTCAGTTCTTCATCCTAATCTCGTTTCAAGCCCTATCAAGGGTATTCTGGAAAGAGGGGGAGGCGTTAAGGTGCAAAATTGGCCCCACATTATATTAATAAATAATGTTTGACATAGAATAAAAACAATTTACTAATTTAATTGTTAGATAAACAAATTTTCAAAAAATGTAACTTTCCGTGAAATTGGGTGCGATATGACGTCATAATGACATCATAATTAGACGGATAATGCTAAAAATGGACTACAAACGACATATTTAATGTACATTTGAGCTATTTTATATACCTCCACAGTCTTCCACCAACACCAAATTGAGCAGCTGTTTTGAGTATAGAGGGTTAATGATTATATCAAAATATTTTGTTGGTGGAGGATTGTGGAGGTTGTTAAATATTAATTTATTTATAACCTCAGCCAGATCCTTAAAATCAATATTTTCACTCTTCTGATTGTATATATGAGACCATTATATACACAATCTGTACATTTCATGATTCATTTCAAGCAATGAAATTCATCGGTAAATAACTTATGTTTCTGTAAATAATTGTATTTATTTTAAATACAGTTTGTGTACATTAAAACCAAGAGAAAAACTCAGTGCATGCAATCCGGCGTCAATGCCATAAAAAGAACTGGGACCTATACGTGCCATATATGGCCCCATATTTAATGAATCATTATCTTAGAAAATACTTAAAATTTGATATATAATAGACGAGATCATACTTTTGATGTTAAAACTTGTTTCCAACAAAATCGATACGTATTTGACGTCACTGTGACGTCATGAGCGTTATTTGTTTTCTGTATTTCGTGGAATTTTGCCCGCGATATTTGGACGGTTTTCGAAGAAATTAAGCACCTCCGCAGTCGTGCACCAGAAAAATATTTTACCAGTTTATTAAAATAAATAAAACACAAATACTGTTAAAGTATTTTTTTGGTTTCACGAGGTGTTAAATTTCTTGAAAAACGACGGGAAAATGTTCAAATATTCCAAGCGCTTAGATGACGTTTTGATATTTGAGAAGCAATATTTGCCGTAAAAAACAATGGTATAATAGTTATATACAAATGTAAGATAAAAATAAAATAAACACCACTTCATCCAAAATGGGTTTTTTTCATAAGCCCCCAATTATTGATTATATATTTTCTTCCGGGATACTGAAATAGTTATTACCACAGGGATACGGAGGTAGCCGTTTAATGGTCTATCGATGCTACTTCTAAAATGAAGTAAAATAGTTTGATCCAAGAGGAGTAGATATTTTTTGGGCACAATCCAACAGATAGCTCTCACATTATGACCCAAAGGTGTTTTATGTTATACACTACATACACAAACGTTTGATCCATCATTTGTCCATTGGAGGTTAGTTATATAACACCACTTTCAAAAATATTTCAGTTACTATAATAATTGTGGCGGAAATTGGAGTACCCAGAGAAATCCACAGACCTGTCGCAAGTCACTTACAAACTTTATCACATAATGTTTTATTGAGTACACATCGCCATGAATGGGGTTCAAACTCACAATTTAAGTGGTTGTAGGCAATGATTGCACAGGTAGTTGTAAATTCAACTACCATACGACCACGACGACTCAAGTTCAGTTAAGATGAAAGGTAATTGTTTTATTGATATTGATGGAATTTATGATTATCACTGTCTATAAACTTTCTTTCATATCAATCAATGAAAAAAATTGGTTTGCTGAAAGTAGGTTTTTTGTTGGGGTTCATTGCACAGGCACTTGTTTCATTCAAAAAATGTATGCCCCCTCTTCTTCCTTACTTCAAGGTAAACATCTACCCTTTTCCCCTTCCCCACTTCGCCTCAATATTTTTCGCTTATTTGTGATCCTTTCGCTGACCCAATTATATCGTTACACTCCCGAGATATTTCTCTTTTCGACTGCCACATTTAAATATATCTACCGGGCCCCCCTCAGACAAATTGGACAAGAATAGTCAGCGAATGTGGCTTATTAAAAATTTCTGTCAATGAAACGGATACAACCACTTCCGATCCGGTTTAAATTGATTTAGAAAATTTTAAAAAGGTGCTTTAAAAATCAAATGTCATTAATTCTGATTCAACCCACCATTTCTTTAGAAATGCCTGTACCAAGTCAGGGTCATTGCGGTTTTCACAGTTTTCCGGTTGTTGACTGATTTTGTCTGTTTATATAATTATGAGTTTTGACTTTCCCTTTGTAAGATTGTTCGGAGTTCGGTAATTTTGTTATTACCCTTATTTATAATCTGCATTGGAACAATTATCTGTATTTTAAAGGCTTACTTTACATTTGAGAGGAGATGATCATGTGGCATTGTTACACATGGCCGGTCTAGAGAATTCCGAATGCATATGAAAAATCCAGCGCAAACCGGAAGTGATTGTATATGTTTCATTGACTGAAATTTTTAATAAGCCACATTCGCTGACTATTCTTGTCCAATTTGTCTGAGGGGGGCCCGGTAGATATATTTAAATGTGGCAGTCGAAAAGAGAAATATCTCGGGAGTGTAACGATATAATTGGGTCAGCGAAAGGATCACAAATAAGCGAAAAATATTGAGGCGAAGTGGGGAAGGAGAAAAGGGTAGATGTTTACCTTGAAGTAAGGAAGAGGAGGGGGGCATATATTTTTTGAATGAAACAAGTGCCTGTGGTTCATTGGATGGAATTTGCATCTCATATGAAGTTCTGTCAATTGCAGACACAACGTTATGCATATCAGAACAATACCTTTTCTTTTGCCACCAGACTGGGATGGTTGGCCACTGAATTCACATCACATTTTCATAAATTATATAAAGTTTCCCCTTTTGCGCCCAAATTAAACTTTTAACTTCTATCAATTTCATTCTCTTAAATCAACCTCCAATGGACAATAAAGGTAATAACAAAATTACCGAACTCCGAACAATCTTACAAAGGGAAAGTCAAAACTCATAATTATATAAACAGACAAAATCAGTCAACAGCCGGAAAACTGTGAAAACCGTAATGACCCTGACTTGGTACAGGCATTTCTAAAGAAATGGTGGGTTGAATCAGATTTAAAGGCGCCAAACCTCCCGCTCTCATTACGGTTCAAAGGTTCCGGCTGTCACTGTAACAGTATTTAAATACAGGAACAAAATAGGTAAAATAGTTGTCAAAGCAGTACCATATTCGGTGACGTAAATGTCAAAAATATTTTTACGTCACACATTGACAAAAAAAATTCTTGACATATTTGACTCTTTATCTTTATACATTTTCACTATATGAAAATGCATCGCTTATAATTTTTTCTGCAGAGACGGAATATATTTCGACAAGATATTGGTATCGGAATATAAACTTTTTAAGAGATCGAATAAGGCGAATCTTTTTATAGCCCTGGTCCAGTAGCCTGTTTCTCAGATGAAGATGACGTTTCAGGAAATCAGAATAATTGCTACTGCCCCTTGCATAGCGAATCAATTGCGAGATGTAAACACCATATGCAGGAGAAGCTGGTATATTGCTGCACATATTTGGAAAATTTATGATTTTAAAATTGAAGTCGTCCCGCTTATCATAAATTTTAGTACTGAGTTGACCACTGTCGTCAAATTCGAGGTATAAGTCCAAAAATGATGCGGACGAAGCTGTATCGGTGGTCTCTTTAACTTCCAGCTCTGGAGGATATATCAATGGAAGAAATTCTGCAAATCTAGAATTATTGATAGATAAAACGTCATCAATATACCTGTATGTGAAATTAAAGGCTCTAGCCTCATGAATCTTCTTATCTTTTACAAGCTTTTGAAGAAACTCCGACTCATATGAGTATAAAAATAAATCGGCTAGAAGAGGGGCACAATTCGTACCCATTGGTATGCCGACGACCTGCTGAAACAGTGTCCCTCCAAAGGAGACAAATATGTTATCGATGAGGAACTCCAGCATACTGATCACTTGTTCCTCGGAGTAGCATGTTTTACCTTTATGAATTTTGTTTGAAAAATATGTGGAATTGTAGCCTAACACAACAAATTTTGAGCCATAGTTTCTATGACTAAAAGCTTTATGAATTGTTTCTTTTAAGCGGGTTTTTAATTTGTCATGCGGTAGGGTGGTATATAGAGTTGAAAAATCAAAGGTTTTGATGGAGGATACCTGAGAGAAAGATCTTGATTTCAGGTTATCCAAAAGATCTTTAGAGTTTTTCAAAATCCACATGTGATTTATGCCACTACGCGAGTAAACAGTTTCACAATATTTCTGTTGTCCCTCTTTTACTGCAGACAGAATCTTTGTTAGGTGAATAGACAATTCTTTCGTCGAACAAGTTGATGATCCCGCTATGTACCTTTCTTTGTATGGTGTCTTATGGAGTTTAGGTATCCAATATAAATAGGGTAAATCCTCAGCATTTTTACCAGAGGGAATGTTTAAAGAGGTCATGAATGATCTGTGGTTAGCTAGGATTTCATCTTTGTCGAACGAAGTTGGTTTGTATGTGGTATTACTAGAGGTGTTGCTATGTATACCTAATTCCTTGATTAGGCATTCGAAGTAATATGATTTACATACAAACACGATATTGTTGGAAGCCTTGTCCGCAGGAACGATAACATATTTGTCATGAAGAGAGGAAAGACACTTAACAGCTTCTTGGTCTTTAAATACAGACTTAGGTCGACTATTAACACAATTTTTGAGTTTGTGAATCCGACCTTGTACTAGAGACCTAATTGTTCTAACCCAGTCTGACAAGGACTCTAACTCAGGATCTTGGTCTACTTCTCTCTTTATCCACCTTCTGGCATAATCTTCAACAGCATCCATAATTATCTTGAAATTATGTTTCCAATTGATGTGTTGAGGTTCTCTGAATTTAGGACCATGAGAAATCACCTTTCGGAGACTCTCATGTTGAATGATATTCAGATCACCAGTGATTACATGTCCAGATGGGTTGTATTGAAAAGGAGAGTGGGAGCAGTCACAAGTCAGAGGGTTCTTAAGGTACTCTTCTATGTTAATATCTTGCAATGCTTCTTTGTTGTTGAAAATTTTACGGCCAATGCTGTTAGTGTAACAATAGGAGACAATGGGAACAGATTGATTTTTGAAATATGGTGGAATTTCTTTTACGACCTCTTTTCTATTAAGAATGTTGCTGATGTTAATAGCATCGATTCCTTTGTTAGCAAACGGAATATGGAGGAATTTTCTGTTGTTATCATGAAGAGGTTCAGATCGAACTGGTTTAAAAAGACGAAAGGACGCCACGTCACATATAATACTAGACAATCTGTACTTAGGAGAAAAAGGATCTACGCCTCCTTTGTCAAGTCCAAAATCCCTAAGATCTTTGAGGTAGTTTACAGGGAGTGAAAATAAGATTGTACGAATATGATGAATTCCAAGAGGTTTCTGTATATTAGAAAGTAAATCATTAAAAGTATCTTGTAACGTTCTTGGTTTAGAGGACTTTTTAACATTAGGATGTTGAATTCTTTTATGACCATGGCTACGTTTAGTTCTTGGAATAGTATTAAAAAGGCTCATCACGTTGATTTCGTTGCATCCAGGACTTGACAAATTTCCCACTCCTTTGATGTTATCATTGCAACCGTAAGGCATTGCAGTGCCTAATTCTTTTATCCAGAACAACTCTCTATCGGTGCGGTAAGGTGTACTAAGAATAGGACTGTTTGTATGATGGTAAATCTTCTCGATGATTCGAACTTTCATCGTCAAACAGCGGTCATGACCCGGTTGATTGAAATGATTATACAAAATCCTGTATTTGGGATCTTTTGCATCATATCGATGTTGGTTCATCCTACTTCGCAATGTTTGACGAGTTTCACCAACATACAAAAGTCCACAGAGTGTACATTCTATGCCGTAAATGACATTTTTAGTAGAACAGTCCAGAGGTTCAAACGATTTGGTGTAGTACGTTTTTCCAGTTAAATTACTTGTAAATTCAGGAGAAGTTATTAGCATGACGCATGTTTTACAAGTATTATTTTTGTCAGTTTTTATTTTGCAAGTAGTAATGCATGGAGAAGAGTCACAAGTACCTGGAGATTTAAGACAGTCCGAAATATTAATAGAACAAGATTTTAAAATTTGATACGAATCTGAAGTTTTGAAATAATAATTACCCTCTGGCTGAACGTAAGACAAATCGGGGGTATCCCGTAGGATATTCCGTGGAACGCATATATCATTTGCTACCCTGTTCCGTGTAGTAGCAAATGAGGACCTTGTTAACCCGGGTGACGTCCTAGCCGGTATGTTGTCGTTAATTTCGTTATTCATAATTGCTTAAGTGAAGCTACCAAGTTGCAATGACCTCGGGGAAAAAATATTCCACCAGCAGTGACATTGGGCATGGTTATAGTAAATAAAGGTAATAACAAAATTACCGAACTCCGAACAATCTTACAAAGGGAAAGTCAAAACTCATAATTATATAAACAGACAAAATCAGTCAACAGCCGGAAAACTGTGAAAACCGTAATGACCCTGACTTGGTACAGGCATTTCTAAAGAAATGGTGGGTTGAATCAGATTTTAAGGCGCCAAACTTCCCGCTCTCATTACGGTTCAAAGGTTCCGGCTGTCACTGTAACAGTATTTAAATACAGATGATGGATCAAAGGTTTGTGTATGTAGTGCATTGAAAATGCGTTCTGTCATGTGCATAAGTTATTGTTTGCATGATTGACAGACAATATTCATCATATTGTTTTCTAGCTTCTGAACTGTCGATCGAGACAAAAATAAAATATTCTAGACAGACAGCAAATAGCCAGTCAATGGGGTTTGCAATTAATATTTCGCATGCACAATAGCAACCCCACACCACAAGGTGTGGAAAATAGAAACATTCTTCTGTGGTTTAAATGCGTATTAACTGCATTACATGTAAACTGTATGATTCTGTTTGATAAAGTCCTTTAACTAGAACAGGAACAAAATGTGTTGTAATAAAAGATCGTGAACGTGATGTATAAGTATTAAAGAATGTCAAGGTATATTTTAAATGAGGTTGAAACAAGTCACCATTTGATATTAATTCGGTTGTATTTCATTTTGACGATTCTAATTACGGAAGACGATCACAACCATATTGTTTTTGATTGGATAAAAATTATAGCTGTATAATAATGTATAATATCCTATTATTATTAGAATCCTAACATGACTGGGAATTTGACATAAATAAAATAACAAATGGCTTTCTCTAGGAAAACGCCGACTTTATGTGAAAGGGACACCAGACAGCTATGAGGAACGAATTTAATACATCCCTTAGCGCGGGATGTAAAGGACACACTCCTTACACGTAAAAGACAACTTTCAGCAGATTCTGATAGCAACAGTTTATTAGGAGTGTTGTTGTTGGTTCGTCACAAAGCAAAATAATATCTACCATCTCCTCTTTTTCTAGTGACAATCAAAACAATCATACATAGACTCATGGCAGCGACACACATTTTACCTACACGATTAATCATATGGTTGTAAACTTGTTCTCATCATAAATATATATGAAATACTTGATTGTAAAACAATTATCTATCGACAACCACTTGCTATGGGATATCTGATTCCAAGGCTTGTTATCAGTTTATCAAAAAAAAAAAAAAAAAAATTCTCACAGGTTCCTAGCTAAAATCGTTACACATTAAACATTATGCTTCACACCATTTCCCAAAATATTTCCATATTATAAAAAAGCGGTATTTAAATATTGGACATTTTTTTTTATAGAATTGTGATGGTTGTCCGTAAAAATGTACTGGCATATATCATCGCATTGGTTGTCGTTAAGAATAAAGTACGGTTAAAAAAGTGTTTAAAAAAACTTCAAATATGACAAAGTTCTATTGTCCGAATAAATCTATCTATTACTTCTTTAAGATTAATACCAAAAATTCGACCAGTTTTCGACAATCAATGTTAATAAGCTTCTGAATTGATGTCCCAGGATCCTGGATCCTGGATCCGCCCTGATATTGACCTCAATATGTACATTATCAATGTCATAGCAGACGATGAATCCAAAATTGGTCTGTATGAGATATATTTTTTAAATGATTAAAGCTTTGTTAAGGTGACGAAAAAATGAATTACGAAAAACTACAATTTGAACGTGAAATAATAGATGTGGTATGTAGTTCTTATATTTAAAGATGACATTTTTAAATCAGATTTCATGAGATCATTCATGCAATTTCAGCATCATAATATAACCTCTGACAAATTAAGCGATCAAAATAATGAGAGATTTTATCACGTGAAACAAACCGTCGAAAACAGGAGACCGTCGAAAATGGGTGACGTTGCGACATTACTATTCGTTCACTTTAATTTCATAATACAGCTTTGGAACATGTTTTTATTCCTGAAATCAATCCACATTGCATACTAAGTCAAATTTATGCTTTGTTTATTGAGTTTTATTATCCTTTGTTTTTGTTTTTGTTTCTTTGAAAGATATGCATTATAATACAATGATACGTACGTTCTGTATAATGAAAAAAATGATGTTCACTGTTTTTCATTACCGGAATTTGTCTATCCGCTGTGAGGAATTAGATACACATATTAACTAACTGTATCTATTTCTGAAAAGCACATATTGTGAATACATTTTGGAGAAAATTTTATCGACACCTGAGGTGGGGTCGATTTTGGCCCTTATAGCTCCCAGTCCTTTTAAATTTGACCCCCCGGTGCATTCCGATGGATATTTTGGCATGGACGGATTGTGTCAGATCAAGTGCAGATAAGATTTCATAAATAGACATATTTTCTAGTTCAAATCTGCAAAAATATTGATATTTCCTTACCTTTTACAGCGTATATCCGACAAAATAATCAAAAATCCACTTTAAGCTGACCGCCATTTTACTGAACTCATGAACTACACCACGTGATCAAAATCGTCACGAATTTTGCTACAGCATGTTTCTAAATGAAAGGTCGATGTCAATTATTTATTGTGTATATGCAAGCATATCTTTTATGGGCTGTTGATTGGTTTTAATAAAATATTTATAACAAAATTACAAAATTTCAAACCGTGTATATGGGATTTTTAAATTATAATATAATATTTGACATCGACATCTCGAACTACGAAACAGACTATACCAAAATATGTCACGATTTTCGATCACGTGGTGTAGTTCTAGAGTTCAGTAAAATGGCGGTCAACTTAAGGAGATTTTTGATTATTTTGTCGGATATACGCTGTAAAAGGTAAGGAAATATCAATATTTTTGCAGATTTGAACTAGAAAATATGTCTATTTATGAAATCTTACCTGCACTTGATCTGACACAATCCGTCCATGCCAAAATATCCATCGGAATGCACCGGGTGTCAAATTTAAAATTTCCAGAATACCCTTGATAGGGCTGGAAACGAGATTAGGATGAAGAACTGACAGAAAATTTCTTCGGAATCCTAATCTCAACCAGATTACATGACCTATAGACAGAAATACTGTCATTACTGTAATATCCGTGTTATTCCGGGAACTCACCATGCACACAATCGCACACTGACTATATTACGTTTCGTTGCTACGTCATTATTGTTATGAATTTATGTCAGCCATATTAAAAGTACTGTTGAAATCTCTGTGTCTCCTACGATGTTTCATTGGCGACGAGGATAAAACTGATGTTCCAAACAGAAGAAATTGAAGATCGGAAGTAACATAGAAAACGAAATCAGACTAGGAACGAAATAACTAAGAACCAAAAGACGAAAAATGGACAGAGGTGAACCGCAACCTATCACAGTCGTAACGGAAACAAGAAATCTAAGAACATTGCCATTTGTACAAAATGAAGACCTGCTATCGACAGGAAAGCAGTGGGAAGAATGGATTGAAGGAATTGAAAGGGAGTTTAGATATTTTAGAATCACGGAACATATAGACAAGAAGGATGCATTGCTAATATACGGAGGAAAAAGAAATAGTTAGATTGAACAAAAGTTTGAAAAATGAAAGAGCAGAAGAATTAGATGAATATGCTGTGTTGAAAAACAAACTAGATAAATATTTTCTTCCGAAGAAAAATAAGCACCATGCAAGATACACATTCCTAAGGATGAAGCAGGAGAGAGAAGAACAAATTGGTAGTTATGTATCTAGACTGAGAGAAAAGGCAAATGATTGCGAGATTGGCGAGACAATGGAGGAGAGAATATTGGAACAATGTATTCAAAGCGTTGATAACAAGGAGTTAATAAGAAAAGCAATCAGCAAAGGATGGGAATTAGATAAATTTATTGAGGAAGCGGCACAAATAGAAGGCACAAATCGTCAGATGAAAGAGATGAAAATTGAAGAACATGGTGCAGTATATAAAGTACAAAACAACACAAATAGGAGACAAGATTATAGACAGAGACCTGCACTGGGAAGAAATTTACAACTATCAAACGCTGCATGTAGCTATTGTGGATTCCATCATGAAGGAAGAGGATGCCCAGCGTATGGGAAAGACTGTAGATTGTGTGGGGAAAAGAACCATTTTGGGTCAAGGTGTAGAACAGGATACAAACAGGATGATCAACAAAATAAAAGAGGTATGATTCCGAGGGAAAATAGAAGGAATTTGAGAAAAACTGCTGAAAACAACCTCAGTGAAGATTCTGACCAATATGATTGCAGTGATGAAGATGATTATTTTGAAGGGTCGATAAAGCATATAGTGAAAATTGGAAAAGTGAAGGCAGTAAGTCGACAAAGTAATACTCAAAAGACTGTGAAAATTCACTTAGGAGATGGTGAGATGAAAGTAGAACCAGATAGTGGTGCAGATGTAAACCTCATGGATGAATTTCACTTTACCAATCTAAGGAAGTTATCAGGAAATAAACTCAGGTAGAACTTAGCACTCTACAGAGGTTCCTTTCAGTAAAAGGAGAATTTAGAACTGTTGTACGAAATGCAACGTGTGGTATAGAAACGAAGTTCATAGTAATAAAGGGGAAAATAAATTCACCGCCATTGTTGAGTAAAGCAACACTTCTGGAATTAGGAATGATGCAGATAAGACCAGATGGCTCATTTGCGAAACCCAATGACCTTAGAGTAATAAATAAGAGTATGAAATTGGATGTGAATCAAGTGACAGGAAAGAGTAAAACAGAAATGACTGAAATCTTGTATGAATTTGGAAGCGTTTTTGAAGGCATTGGAAAAATAAGAGACAATAAGAATGACAGTGAATTGTATGTGAAATTCAACATGAAACCAGGAGTTGCACATGTTGCCCAGAAACCAAGACAGGTACCATATTATTTGCAAAAACCACTAAAGCAATGGTTAGAAGAAGGAGTGAAAACAGATATATTTGAAGAAGTGCCACCAGGAACACCTGTACAGTGGTGTTCCCCGTTAGTTGTTGTACCAAAACCAAAGTTCAGCAAAGTAAACCAAGACAAATTAGAATCACATACGATAAGAGCATGTATAGATATGAGAATAGCAAATAAGTCTATGGAAAGAAACAGAATAACTCTGAGCCCAGTCGTAGAAGATTTCATATACAAATTTAACAAATGCAAAGTATTTTCAAAGATGGATCTCAGACAAGGATATTATCAGCTGATGTTAGATCCGGAATCACGAGCAGTTGCGACTTTCAGCACACAATGGGGCAACATGAGACCAAGGAGACTAGTATTTGGAGCTAAGTGTTCACAGGACTTATTTGATGAACAAATGTACAGGATATTTGGAGACATACCAAACTGTTTAAATCAAAAAGATAATATTCTTATCGGCGGAGAGAACATAGAGGAACACAATACCACACTGAGGGAAGTGTTGAAAAGGGCAAAAGATTTTGGAATAACACTTAACAGAGAGAAGTGTGAACTTGGAGTAGATAAATTAGAATTTTATGGTTACAAATTTACGAAGGATGGATTGAAACCAACGCATGAGAAAGTAAAAGCTGTGAAAGAGGCAAAAGCACCAGAATCGAAAGAAGCAGTAAGGAGTTTCCTAGGAATGATTGGGTATCTATCGAAATTCATACCAAGATATGCATCGCTTACAGCACCGCTCGGGAATTTAACACACAAGGACACTCAGTTCAAATGGGGACGTGAAGAGAATTTAGCATTCGAAAAGCTTAAGGACAGTATTACAAATGAGATTACGATGGCATTTTTCAGCCCGACACGACCAATAGTGCTACGTTGTGAAGCGAGTTTCAATGAATGATTATCTGCCGGCCTATTCCAGCAAACTGACAAAGGATTGCAACCAGTACATTTCATCAGTCGTACAATGTCAGATACAGAAAAAAGATATAGCCAAACTGAGAAAGATCCGATGGGCGAAGAACAGATTCAGAATTTATCTTCTGGGAGCTCCAAAATTCAAGATTATTACAGCACACAAACCCCTCATACCAATGTTCAATAAAACAAACATTAAGTTACCTCCACGCATAGAAAACTGGGTTATGGACATGCAGGATGTTGATTTTGAAATAGTTTATGAACCAGGGAAATATGAAGCTGATCCTTTAGACTTTTTATCGAGACACCCATTACCTGAAAAAGAAAAACGATGGAACGGAAAGGGTGATCAAAGCTATCATTCATAACGAACATGTTGTTGTACTGGAACGACTACAAGAAGAAACAAACAAAGATGAACAATTACTAAAATTAAAAGAGTGTATATTGAAAAGTGATTGGGAAAGGAATAAGAAAGACAAGGATATTTCACCATATTACCACATCAGAAATGAACTTTATGTAGCAGAGGGACTCGTATTCAGACTGAATCAAATTATTGTTCCGAGAACGTTACAAGAAAAAGTGATCAGAGCCGCACACAACATGGGTCACCTTGGAATGACTAAAACTAAGCAGATGTTGAGAGAGAAATACTGGTTCCCAACAATGAATTATATGGTTGAAGAGATGATCAAACAATGTTTCGAATGCCAGTAACAACAAAACAGCAAAGACAGGAACCCATGAAAATGACAGAAATACCAGAATATCCGTGGGAGGTCGTCTCTGTAGACTTTGGAGGTTCGTATCCGGATGGCCACTACAACCTAGTAGTAATAGACAAAAGAACAAGATATCCCGAGGTGGAAAAACTACACACAACAGCATGTAAACAAACAAAGGAGAAACTTAAGAAGATCTTCGCAACACACGGCATACCAAGGAGGTTAGAAAGTGATAATGGACTACCGTTCAATTCCATAGATTTTGCAAATTTTGCCATAGAAGAAGGTTTTGAACATCATAAGATTACACCATTACATCCGAGAGCAAATGGAGCAGCAGAGGCATTCATGAAAGTACTTAACAAAACTGAACAAATTGCAAATTTACAAAATAAGGATAGTGCAACAGCCATACAGGAAATGCTTATAGGGTATCGTTCCACACCACATCCCGCTACAGGCATATCACCTTGCGGAGCACCTATGAAAAGACAAGTTCGCACAAAACTCGGATACATACAGAGGAAACACAATGACAGAGAAATAACCGAGGAAAAGGAAATAAATGAGAGAGACAAATGTTACAAGGAGAAAATCAACCACAAAGCTGAGAACAGGAACACTAGAAAACATGATTTTAAAATTGGAGATTACGTTCTGTTAGAACAAAATAAGAGAGACAAATGGTCAACAGCATATGAACCAGCATTCTACAATATATTCGTAATAAATGGATCAACTGTTGGAGCTAGAAGAGTGTCAGATGGGAGAGAGATACACAGAGATGCTAGCAAGTTTAAACTAGCAAACGCACTCATACAAGATGATGAAAATGGACCCCCCGCAAGACAGGCGCGGGAGGGGGCGGACTGGAGAGAGGATCTGCTAAGAAGAACAGAATACAAGCAAACGAGAAACTGTGTGCAAAATCAAGAACTATGTGATAAAAGACAAACACTTAAGAGCTTGTCTATGAGAAAACCATGCAAAATTTAAGATTTCGTCCAGAAGCAAGGTTGGAAAATCAGATTTATATCATATGTGTCCTGAATGGTAACATGTAGTGACTCCATAAATACCATCAAAAGTGCAAATGGGTCGTTCTATTTTTAGAAATAGCCATTTCTATTTTTAGAACAAATTCAAATACCAGAGTAAGTATATTCAAGTGTAAAATTGCACATTTTGAATACCACCGTATTCTAGATTGAAGAGACAAATAATGTAGTTTTTATGTTTTAGAGGCAACTGTGACATCTTAACAACCTTTTAAAGTCAATTTAATCATTAAAGCATACAAGTTGGCATCGTGCCAACTTTCCAAATAAGGAGAGGTAAAAAGGGAATGATTTAGTATGGTATTCCAAAAAGTTAATAACTTGTAAGGTAACACCTAAATTTGTTTCTTTTTGTTATTTTTATAACAGACAGGGATAAAATATTCAGTATGTAGAAGGTTTTGCTTTGCAAATGAGTATTATAGTACTTTTTGAACAAATGAAAAGTGGTGATTTTAAAGCCAAAAGTGGGAAAATTTCTGATTGATAGAAGGATTTTTTCTGAAATTAATCCACCAATACTGACTGGAACTCACATATTTATATTGAATCAATTACATAAAATTACTTGATAAATAATATCTGTGTTGTAGTTGGTGAAAATATAATAAAAGGGGTGAAAAGTGGCCGTAAGGAACTCCTTTTTCAACTACCAGAGTAAAATATTCCTATAATCACCAAAATATTCTTAATGTTATGCACCACATATACACTTTCCTCTCTAATTATGTAAACTGGCACTTACGTTGCATTAGTTTTAGTCTTAATTAACAAATTATTACAAAATTTAAACAAAACATCACTAAAATACCCTTCACGGTGCCCCATTTTTTTCTTAGTTACCTCCCCTGAAATACTCTTCAATGTTTACATTGGAAATGCATGCGTGAATGAAAGGCGGTAAATATGTCATTCCTGATGACCAAGGTTGGCTTAAATGTGCTTTTTAGTATAAATCAGAGTGTGTCCCATCACAACATTATGCTTCTACTGCCATATGTGTCCCAGTTGTCCAATGTAGCAAGCCAATTCAAAGACATTTACGGCCTAGGTGCCCAACTTCTTGTGATGATCATGATGACATGTGGTATTGACCTCCCCAGAAGATCTTCTTATTCTATATAGAAGTGGAATATTTGCAATAGACACTTCAATAGTAAATTTTCAAACATGTCCAAGACATAGAGATGATTTGGAAAGGACAGAAGAGGACCTACCGATCTCCTCATCCTGCTAAGACTATTAGTAAGAGTTATGCGAAATGTTCAAGACTAAGAGGCATACGGGCATCAACATGTAAAGATTTTTGGCTGATATCCATAACATTTCTTACAGTTGCAGCAGAAAAATCTTATCAATTGCTAATCTATATATATTTAAAAAAAGGGAAGGATCTAGATCTACATAAAACATTAAAAAAATTAATAACTTCAAAATGATTCTTGATTTGCTTATCATTCCCCTAGGCCTAGGCCTTTTGCCTTTACTGAATAATATGAGACGAAGTCCTAAAATTTCAAGAATACGATGATCCGTACACGTTAGCCTCATCACCGCGGACGCAATTACGAACAATTTCGATGATATTGACCGTGGCATTTGATAATAAATTTGACCAAATTGATGAAGCTGATTGCATGTTAATATTTCAGATTAAACACCAATATCCCTTTTGAATCATAGCCCATATATTATTCAATGCATTGTTACGGGTTTTAACATAGAACAGATTTTCATGACCCCGTTCTAGTCACTCTGTGACCTAAATTTGGACACAATTTCGAACGACATCATAATAACATTTCTAGTGTAAATTATTTAATGACAGCTGTTAAAATTGAAAGAGCATTCATTCATTTATGTTCACATATCTATTTGTATATAATACACATGACATAAAAACCTTTCCTTTATTCATATCATAAATGTGTGCCAGTTTGCATTGGGAATTCCTTGGACCCTTCAATGAATAAGGTACATCACGGATTTTGACATTTTGGGATAGATCAAGGTAAGGAAAATGTATTATATTGACTGTTTTTGTTTTAATTTCAATGTGTTCTACATATGCATAGAACCAGGAGATCATATTCTTTCCAATTACAAGAATAAGATAACAAAATATGCGTACCTCAATGAATTTTAGCGATAGATTCCAAGTGCAATTGTCGATCGTTTTCTGTTTACAAATATGAAAACCGGTCGTCTGCAACATTCAACAACTGCTCATGAATAATTTTCTCTCAAAACACGAGTAATTTAGCGGGGTATCTATTTATAAAAGCATTTTTTTGATTCATGTTTTGAAGGAACAATTAGGGGACATACTTTTTATTTCGTTCGTAATTGCGTCCGGTGAGGCTATTATCTTTTATTTTGAATGAATTGTGTAGCCGATTTGTTATGGTGTTCATTTTACCAACGCCAGATTCGTAGAAAGAGATTTTTTTATTAGAATTTTATTAAAAGTTTATTTCGATTTTGCATAGAGTAAATAATCAAAGAATTGGGAATTTTTCATTGAAATAGATTTCTTTTGCATTTCTAAATTATCAATTGATCTATTTTTTAAACTTCCGGTGAGCAGATTTTTGGCTATCAATATAGAAGGAAAAATCGGACAGCTTACTGTTAGAAGGACTTCGTCCTTTATTAAAATTGAAGGGAGTTACTAAAACCACACAGAAATGTAAATGTACACAGGACTTGAAGTACAACCTTTTACATAATAACAATAAAGAAAATACATTGCCAGACTAGCTGTAAGCTTGCAACAAGTAAAGCTCCATACAAAACCAACATTTTTCGAAATATTATTATGAAGATATGTATACTATAGACGGCAGTGATCACTGAGCCGTTTTATCATCTTGGTAGATGTATGGTAGGTTATATATTACTGAACAGATTTTGATGGGGTTTATTTCATCAAATTATGTATAAATCTAGCTCTCACTTTAGTATCAGTTGTTTTGATCTAGCTCTTATGCTTTTCAAGATACATGTATAAGGAACCAAAAGGGGGTCATTTTTTGAAATATCAAATAGAACTATAAAGATAACTACCCATGAACCATAACCATATATATTCTGACTCAGTATCATGCGAACAGTTGAAAGCTGTTGATATTATATCCAAAGAAGAAGGTCATGTCTGCCCTACCAACCCCCTAACCCCCTCCCCCCCAAAAAAAAAAATAAACAACAACAAACAAACGAAAAATATACAAATATTGTACAACCTTGCGGTACCAGCAATAACACTTCTTGAAATATTTGGGAATCCAGCATATTACTTATCGAATGTCTTTCGGTGTCCAGCTTATTAGTGTGTCAATCGACTCTGTGTCTACACTTGCCTCAATGTTCCGAGTTGACTTGTTGCTGTCTCATTATTTTGCGCTATGCGAAGCTGTTTATTAAAAAGAATCTTCTCCTTACTATGTACTAATCTATAAAGAGAACTTTATGTGGAATTCAATAATTGTTACCACTGTCAGATGGATTGCAATAAATCATTAAATGATTTAATATTGTATTTTTTTTCCAGATTCTGACATTCAGCAGTCATCACAATCTATAGAGGTATTTTCCCAGAGAACCCAAATACTCTTGACTGAGAGGAAGACAATATGGCCCAAAAAGAAATATATAATTCTGCAATGAAAACATTTTCCAGACATTTTCCAATGCTGAATTCACAGATTAGTTTGATTTGGGAAAGTCTATCTTAAAGTTCAATGTCATATTATTCGAAAATGATAACAGAAGCTTTTCAAGTTATTCTGAAATATGTTGCACCAGGTCAAGAAGACATAGTTATACAGAATGTTTATAAGAAGTTGTCATTTGCATTTAATGATTCTGAGGGAAAACTTGAAACAATGACTGAAGCACTGAATGAAGCTTAGCAACAGCAAAATGACAGGATAAACCAGCTCCAAATTTTGTTTCTATTTGCACACTAACTCACAAAGGAAAAATGACTGAAATCAGTACCAGGACTGACTGTGCTTAAAATTGATGCAGAATGAAAACATGCAGCACTGACATCTCTAGGACAAATTTTAAATCCTCCAAAGATCTACTGTCCTTGTCAGTTCAATTCCTTCAATCTTGTTCTGTGGATTTTATGAATTATTACACAATAAATGTTCATCATATGTAGATGCCCATGAATTAATTTGATTATAAATTGAGCATTTTAAATTTTGATCTTATGTGAAGAAAACATTAATTTTTCTATTGATTTATCTCCCTTTGATTATATGAAATTTGGTTAAATCTAGAAATTATAATTATTTACTCAAACAAACTTTGTTATTTTATGTACATGTAAATGTCAAGAATGTGTATTTATCATTGAACATGTTGAATATGTCATTTTCAAAGCAATTTTATATTTTTGCAAGGATTTTGTTAGGACAATCCTGGCCATACTCCTGCACTACCAAAATCATATGTACAGTATTGGCATTTTAAGGATATTGGTATATTTCATGTAGTCATTTTATTTTGTGCTAAGTCCTAACTCAATCATCAGTTGCAAATTGTACACCTTTGGCATAATTCGACAGTAAATACATGTATGAGTAAAGATTGCATTCTCTCTCTCAAATTAGGCAATATTACAAAAAGGGGGGATTTTGATAGCTCATATTACAGATGATATTCAAAAGCAAAGTAAAACATTTTATATGCTATATATTTAGTCTAAGAATATTGCTTAACAACCAATAGTAGATATAGCCATCAGAACATAGCCTATTTTTGCAAATTTGGAAATATTACAAAAAGGGGGCTCATATTGCAGATGGTATTCAAAAGCAAAGCAAAGCATTTTATCTGCAATATATTTAGTCTAAGAATATTGATTAACAACCAAAATAAAACAAATTAAAGTGTTACCTTCAGAGATATAACCCTCAGAACATAGCTTATTTTTGTAAATCAGGCATTATTGCAAAAAGGGGGGATTTCGATAGCTCATATTGCAGATGATATTCAAAAGCAAAGCAAAGCATTTTATCTGCAATATATTTAGTCTAAGAATATTGATTAACAACCAAAATAAAACAAGTTAAAGTGTTACCTTCAGAGATATAGCCCTCATAACATAGCTTAATTTTTGCAAATTAGGCATTATTGTAAAAAGGGGGGATTTTGATAGCTCATATTGCAGATGGTATTCAAAAGCAAAGCAAAACCTTTTATCAGTTATATATTTAGTCTAAGAATATTGCTTAACAACCAAAATAAAACAAATTAAAGTGTTACCTTCAGAGATATAGCCCTCAGAACATAGCCTATTATTGCAATTTTGGAAATTTGCCAAGTTTTTGGAGTTATCTGTCCTTGAATGATAAAGAAAGAGGTCCATTTAAGTATTGAATATATAAAGTTCCTTATACATATATTTCATTACTACTAAAGTTTAATTAATAATATTGTGTTATAAGTAATAAAATAGGTTTCAAAACAGACCTTTTTTGGCTAGTTTCTTGTCATATTATTGGGAAAATTGTAGAAATATAGGTGGCACCTCCTATGGTCATGATATTCGAAAATTTGAAAAAAAGTTGATGCATTTGCAAATGTTGTGTGGTGGTCTACCTACCAACAAATTTTGAAAAAGATTGGCCAACCTTGCTTCCGGACTGTTTTGCATGGTTTTCTCATAGACAAGCTCAACAGTCTCTAGTTCTGACCCGGAAAAAGCTGAGTTAGCTGGAACCCCAATAATTCACAAGCGAGTCGTTTCGTTATTAGTAGAGACAGAGCTACAAACGAGGGCTTGTTGGAAAGGGTATTGAAGGGAGTCTTCTTTGGATGGTAGTCCGAGCCGAACCAACCCACCTGGGGCGCGCACAAGGAGCGCCAAATGCGCCATTTCCCCAAATTAGCTGGGAAAAAAACCATTGCGGATTTTCGAAAGACTATAACTTTTTTATTTTGCATCATATACCAATATTTTTGGATGTTTTAGAAAGTGCATAGTATGTACATTGTAGTCCGGACCATCCCGAACTGAGTCCGGACCTACCCGGCCCGACCCGGACTGAAAGGTTGGGGTCCTCTTTTTTTTTCTCAAAAATTCAAAATGTTTATCATTTTCAAACACTCTAATTTTATTTATTTTAGATCAAATATCTAAAAATTTAGTTGTTTTAGAAAGCCCATTGTATCAGCTTTCGATTCTGCACAAGGACGGACCGTTCCAACCCACTTCCGGTTTGACCCGGATCGTAATTTGAAGCACCCTCCATTTTTTACCGTATTTTGTTACATTCAAATCTTAATAACTTTTTTGTTTTAAATGATAGAAGAACGTTCTATATATCATAATGTAGATACAATAAATACCTTTCCAACAAAAAAAAATATTTGTCAATGGGGTGTTGGGTTTGGGTTTTATGGGCAACCAAACCCGACTTGTTTTGATTTTTTTTTTTTTTTTCGAAATCCAAATTTGGTAACCACCATATATTTGTTATTTATCATGATATCTCTAAAACTTTAGATGTTTTAGTTCACCTATTGTATAAGCTTTCGATTCCGCACAAGGACAGACCGTTCCTACACACACCCGGTTTGACCCGGATCGTAATGTGAAGCCCCCCCCCCCACTTTTTTCTGTATTGTTTTACACTCAAATCTTAATAACTTTTTTGTTTTAAATGATAGAGTAACGTTCTATATATCAAAATGTAGATACATTAGATACCTTTCCAACATCCAAAACCCGAAAAATCGGACTTTTTTTCGTAAAATCCTAAATTCAAATCTAAATAACTTTTTTATGTTAACAGATAGAAGAACTTTCTATGTACAAAAATGTAGATATTGTAAATACCTTTCCAATAAAAAAGACATTATGTCGATGGGGTGTCGGGTTTGGGTTTTATGGACAACCAAAATCCGAAAATTCTGGGAAAACAAAACCCGATTTTTTTATTTATTCCGAAAGTCAAATATTTTAACCACCATAGTCTTGTTATTTATCATGGCATATCTAAATCTTTAGTTGTTTTAGAAAGACAATTATATCAGCTTTCAATTTGGCACAAGGACTGACCGTTCCTACCCACTTCCGGTTTGACCCGGATCGTAATGTAAACCCCCCCCCACTTTTTTCCGTAATTTTTTATATTAAAATATTAATAACTTTTTTGTTTTAAATGATAGAGGAACGTTCTACATATCAAAATTGAGATATTTTATATACCTTTCAAACAAAATAAAACGTATGTCGATGGGGTTTCGCGTTTGGACTTTGAGCAACAAAAACTCGAAAAATCTGTTTTTTTTTCCACGATAATTTTGACGTACCTAACTTTTATTTTTCATTCCTGTCTCTATTCCCAGGGCCTATAAAACATAATACAGGGTATATATTTAAAGAAGAGACATGTACCAACATTTAGAGGTATATTACATGTATGTCAAGCTATCCTGGAGACCGGAAGTGGACGAAAATTGAGCCATAATGGTTGTACAGCCGGCAATTTGACTTGCCCGACCATGGTTTTTTTACTTCTGACTTAGTCCACAGGTCCTATGGAATGAACTACGGGGAATAGTTATCAAGCAGAGGCATTGACAAACGTTTTGAGGTATCATACATGCAGATCAAGCATCCCTGAGGACCGGAAGTTGCCTAACGAAGGGCTCCAGAAATAAAAACTAAACATATATATTAAGCAGAGACCCCTGCGCACATATTTGTTAAGGTATTTGGTTATTCGGGCCGTCATGGGGACCGGAAGGGGTTGAAAACATAGGTAAACCGTTTTATTTTAACCTACCGCCGGACATTGGTTTTACATTATTTACTCCAATCAAGGGGCGTATAGACAGTCTTACTGTATATATTTATAAAGCAGAGACATGTACAAACATTTTGAGGTATAATACATGTATGTCAATCTATCCTGGAGACCGGAAGTGGTCGAAAATTGAGCCATAATGGTTGTACAGCCTGCAATTTTGACCTACCCAACCATGGTTTTTTACTTCTGACTTGGTCCACAGGTCCTATGGAATGATCTACGGGGAATAGTTATCAAGCAGAAGCATTGAGGTATCATACATGTAGATCAAGCCTCCGTGAGGACCGGAAGTTGCCTATTACGGAGCTAAAATGGGATGCCAGGACCGTGACGGATATTCCGACGGATATTCCGGGTAATAACGCATATTGGTTTTTAGCATTTTTCTGGCTAACGAAGGGCTCCAGAAATAAAAACTAAACATATATATTAAGCAGAGACCCCTGCGCACATATTTGTTAAGGTATTTGGTTATTAGGGCCGCCATGGGGACCGGAAGGGGGTGAAAACATAGGTAAACCGTTTTATTTTAACCTACCGCCGGACATTGGTTTTACATTATTTACTCCAATCAAGGGGCGTATAGACAGTCTTACTGTATATATTTATAAAGCAGAGACATGTACAAACATTTTGAGGTATAATACATGTATGTCAAGCTATCCTGGAGACCGGAAGTGGACAATTGAGCCATAATGGTTGTACAGCCTGCAATTTTGACCTACCCGACCATGGTTTTTTACTTCTGACTTGGTCCACAGGTCCTATGGAATGATCTACGGGGAATAGTTATCAAGCAGAGGCATTGACAAACGTTTTGAGGTATCATACATGTAGATCAAGCCTCCCTGAGGACCGGAAGTTGCCTATTACGGAGCTAAAATGGGATGCCAGGACCGTGACGGATATTCCGGGTAATAACGCATATTGGTTTTTCGCATTTTTCTGGCTAACGAAGGGCTCCAGAAATAACAATTAAACATATATATTAAGCAGAGACCCCTGCGCACATATTTGTTTAGGTATTTGGTTATTCGGGCCGCCATGGGGACCGGAAGGGGCTGAAAACATAGGTAAACCGTTTTATTTTAACCTACCGCCGGACATTGGTTTTACATTATTTACTCCAATCAAGGGGCGTATAGACGGTCTTACTGTATATATTTATAAAGCAGAGACATGTACAAACATTTTGAGGTATAATACATGTATGTCAAGCTATCCTGGAGACCTGAAGTGGACAATTGAGCCATAATGGTTGTACAGCCGGCAATTTTGACCTACCCGACCATGGTTTTTTACTTCTGACTTGGTCCATAGGTCCTATGGAATGATCTACGGGGAATAGTTATCAAGCAGAGGCATTGACAAACGTTTTGAGGTATCATACATGTAGATCAAGCCTCCCTGAGGACCGGAAGTTGCCTATTACGGAGCTAAAATGGGATGCCAGGACCGTGACGAATATTCCGGGTAATAACGCATATTGGTTTTTCCCATTTTTCTGGCTAACGAAGGGCTCCAGAAATAACAATTAAACATATATATTAAGCAGATACCCCTGCGCACATATTTGTTAAGGTATTTGGTTATTCGGGCTGCCATGGGGACCGGAAGGGGGTGAAAACATAGGTAAACCGTTTTATTTTAACCTACCGCCGGACATTGGTTTTACATTATTTACTCCAATCAAGGGGCGTATAGACAGTCTTACTGTATATATTTATAAAGCAAAGACATGTACAAACATTTTGAGGTATAATACATGTATGTCAAGCTATCCTGGAGACCGGAAGTGGACGAAAATTGAGCCATAATGGTTGTACAGCCTGCAATTTTGACCTACCCGACCATGGTTTTTTACTTCTGACTTGGTCCATAGGTCCTATGCAATGATCTACGGGGAATAGTTATCAAGCAGAGGCATTGACAAACGTTTTGAGGTATCATACATGTAGATCAAGCCTCGCTGAGGACCGGAAGTTGCCTATTACGGAGCTAAAATGGGATGCCAGGACCGTGACGGATATTCCGGGTAATAACGCATATTGGTTTTTCGCATTTTTCTGGCTAACGAAGGGCTCCAGAAATAACAATTAAACATATATATTAAGCAGATACCCCTGCGCACATATTTGTTAAGGTATTTGGTTATTCGGGCTGCCATGGGAACCGGAAGGGGGTGAAAACATAGGTAAACCGTTTTATTTTAACCTACCGCCGGACATTGGTTTTACATTATTTACTCCAATCAAGGGGCGTATAGACAGTCTTACTGTATATATTTATAAAGCAAAGACATGTACAAACATTTTGAGGTATAATACATGTATGTCAAGCTATCCTGGAGACCGGAAGTGGACGAAAATTGAGCCATAATGGTTGTACAGCCTGCAATTTTGACCTACCCAACCATGGTTTTTTACTTCTGACTTGGTTCACAGGTCCTATGGAATGATCTACGGGGAATAGTTATCAAGGAGAGGCATTGACAAACGTTTTGAGGTATCATACATGTAGATCAAGCCTCCCTAAGGACCGGAAGTTGCCTATTACGGAGCTAAAATGGGATGCCAGGACCGTGACGGATATTCCGACGGATATTCCGGGTAATAACGCATATTGGTTTTTCGCATTTTTTCTGGCTAACGAAGGGCTCCAGAAATAAAACTAAATATATATATTAAGCAGAGACCCCTGCGCACATATTTGTTAAGGTATTTGGTTATTAGGGCCGCCATGGGGACCGGAAGGGGCTGAAAACATAGGTAAACCGTTTTATTTTAACCTACCGCCGGACATTGGTTTTACATTATTTACTCCAATCAAGGGGCGTATAGACAGTCTTACTGTATATATTTATAAAGCAGAGACATGTACAAACATTTTGAGGTATAATACATGTATGTCAAGCTATCCTGGAGACCGGAAGTGGACAATTGAGCCATAATGGTTGTACAGCCGGCAATTTTGACCTACCCGACCATGGTTTTTTACTTCTGACTTGGTTCAGAGGTCCTATGGAATGATCTACGGGGAATATATAGTTATCAAGGAGAGGCATTGACAAACGTTTTGAGGTATCATACATGTAGATCAAGCCTCCCTGAGGACCGAAAGTTGCCTATTACGGAGCCAAAATGGGATGCCAGGACCGTGACGGATTATCCGGGTAATAACGCATATTGGTTTTTCGCATTTTTCTGGCTAACGAAGGGCTCCAGAAATAAAAATTAAACATATATATTAAGCAGAGAACCCTGCGCACACATTTGTTAAGGTATTTGGTTATTAGGGCCGCCATGGGGACCGGAAGGGGCTGAAAACATAGGTAAACTGTTTTATTTTAACCTACCGCCGGACATTGGTTTTACATTATTTACTCCAATCAAGGGGCGTATAGACAGTCTTACTGTATATATTTATAAAGCAGAGACATGTACAAACATTTTGAGGTATAATACATGTATGTCAAGCTATCCTGGAGACCGGAAGTGGACAATTGAGCCATAATGGTTGTACAGCCTGCAATTTTGACCTACCCGACCATGGTTTTTTACTTCTGACTTGGTCCACAGGTCCTATGGAATGATCTACGGGGAATAGTTATCAAGCAGAGGCATTGACAAACGTTTTGAGGTATCATACATGTAGATCAAGCCTCCCTGAGGACCGGAAGTTGCCTATTACGGAGCTAAAATGGGATGCCAGGACCGTGACGGATATTCCGGGTAATAACGCATATTGGTTTTTCGCATTTTTCTGGCTAACGAAGGGCTCCAGAAATAACAATTAAACATATATATTAAGCAGAGACCCCTGCGCACATATTTGTTTAGGTATTTGGTTATTCGGGCCGCCATGGGGTCCGGAAGGGGGTGAAAACATAGGTAAACCGTTTTATTTTAACCTACCGCCGGACATTGGTTTTACATTATTTACTCCAATCAAGGGGCGTATAGACAGTCTTACTGTATATATTTATAAAGCAAAGACATGTACAAACATTTTGAGGTATAATACATGTATGTCAAGCTATCCTGGAGACCGGAAGTGGACGAAAATTGAGCCATAATGGTTGTACAGCCGGCAATTTTGATCTACCCAACCATGGTTTTTTACTTCTGACTTGGTTCACAGGTCCTATGGAATGATCTACGGGGAATAGTTATCAAGCAGAGGCATTGACAAACGTTTTGAGGTATCATACATGTAGATCAAGCCTCGCTGAGGACCGGAAGTTGCCTATTACGGAGCTAAAATGGGATGCCAGGACCGTGACGGATATTCCGGGTAATAACGCATATTGGTTTTTCGCATTTTTCTGGCTAACGAAGGGCTCCAGAAATAACAATTAAACATATATATTAAGCAGATACCCCTGCGCACATATTTGTTAAGGTATTTGGTTATTCGGGCTGCCATGGGAACCGGAAGGGGGTGAAAACATAGGTAAACCGTTTTATTTTAACCTACCGCCGGACATTGGTTTTACATTATTTACTCCAATCAAGGGGCGTATAGACAGTCTTACTGTATATATTTATAAAGCAAAGACATGTACAAACATTTTGAGGTATAATACATGTATGTCAAGCTATCCTGGAGACCGGAAGTGGACGAAAATTGAGCCATAATGGTTGTACAGCCTGCAATTTTGACCTACCCAACCATGGTTTTTTACTTCTGACTTGGTTCACAGGTCCTATGGAATGATCTACGGGGAATAGTTATCAAGGAGAGGCATTGACAAACGTTTTGAGGTATCATACATGTAGATCAAGCCTCCCTAAGGACCGGAAGTTGCCTATTACGGAGCTAAAATGGGATGCCAGGACCGTGACGGATATTCCGACGGATATTCCGGGTAATAACGCATATTGGTTTTTCGCATTTTTTCTGGCTAACGAAGGGCTCCAGAAATAAAACTAAATATATATATTAAGCAGAGACCCCTGCGCACATATTTGTTAAGGTATTTGGTTATTAGGGCCGCCATGGGGACCGGAAGGGGCTGAAAACATAGGTAAACCGTTTTATTTTAACCTACCGCCGGACATTGGTTTTACATTATTTACTCCAATCAAGGGGCGTATAGACAGTCTTACTGTATATATTTATAAAGCAGAGACATGTACAAACATTTTGAGGTATAATACATGTATGTCAAGCTATCCTGGAGACCGGAAGTGGACAATTGAGCCATAATGGTTGTACAGCCGGCAATTTTGACCTACCCGACCATGGTTTTTTACTTCTGACTTGGTTCAGAGGTCCTATGGAATGATCTACGGGGAATATATAGTTATCAAGGAGAGGCATTGACAAACGTTTTGAGGTATCATACATGTAGATCAAGCCTCCCTGAGGACCGAAAGTTGCCTATTACGGAGCCAAAATGGGATGCCAGGACCGTGACGGATTATCCGGGTAATAACGCATATTGGTTTTTCGCATTTTTCTGGCTAACGAAGGGCTCCAGAAATAAAAATTAAACATATATATTAAGCAGAGAACCCTGCGCACACATTTGTTAAGGTATTTGGTTATTAGGGCCGCCATGGGGACCGGAAGGGGCTGAAAACATAGGTAAACTGTTTTATTTTAACCTACCGCCGGACATTGGTTTTACATTATTTACTCCAATCAAGGGGCGTATAGACAGTCTTACTGTATATATTTATAAAGCAGAGACATGTACAAACATTTTGAGGTATAATACATGTATGTCAAGCTATCCTGGAGACCGGAAGTGGACAATTGAGCCATAATGGTTGTACAGCCTGCAATTTTGACCTACCCGACCATGGTTTTTTACTTCTGACTTGGTCCACAGGTCCTATGGAATGATCTACGGGGAATAGTTATCAAGCAGAGGCATTGACAAACGTTTTGAGGTATCATACATGTAGATCAAGCCTCCCTGAGGACCGGAAGTTGCCTATTACGGAGCTAAAATGGGATGCCAGGACCGTGACGGATATTCCGGGTAATAACGCATATTGGTTTTTCGCATTTTTCTGGCTAACGAAGGGCTCCAGAAATAACAATTAAACATATATATTAAGCAGAGACCCCTGCGCACATATTTGTTTAGGTATTTGGTTATTCGGGCCGCCATGGGGTCCGGAAGGGGGTGAAAACATAGGTAAACCGTTTTATTTTAACCTACCGCCGGACATTGGTTTTACATTATTTACTCCAATCAAGGGGCGTATAGACAGTCTTACTGTATATATTTATAAAGCAAAGACATGTACAAACATTTTGAGGTATAATACATGTATGTCAAGCTATCCTGGAGACCGGAAGTGGACGAAAATTGAGCCATAATGGTTGTACAGCCGGCAATTTTGATCTACCCAACCATGGTTTTTTACTTCTGACTTGGTTCACAGGTCCTATGGAATGATCTACGGGGAATAGTTATCAAGGAGAGGCATTGACAAACGTTTTGAGGTATCATACATGTAGATCAAGCCTCCCTGAGGACCGGAAGTTGCCTATTACGGAGCCAAAATGGGATGCCAGGACCGTGACGGATATTCCGGGTAATAACGCATATTGGTTTTTCGCATTTTTCTGGCTAACGAAGGGCTCCAGAAATAAAAATTAAACATATATATTAAGCAGAGACCCCTGCGCACATATTTGTTAAGGTATTTGGTTATTAGGGCCGCCATGGGGACCGGAAGGGGCTGAAAACATAGGTAAACCGTTTTATTTTAACCTACCGCCGGACATTGGTTTTACATTATTTACTCCAATCAAGGGGCGTATAGACAGTCTTACTGTATATATTTATAAAGCAGAGACATGTACAAACATTTTGAGGTATAATACATGTATGTCAAGCTATCCTGGAGACCGGAAGTGGACAATTGAGCCATAATGGTTGTACAGCCTGCAATTTTGACCTACCCGACCATGGTTTTTTACTTCTGACTTGGTCCACAGGTCCTATGGAATGATCTACGGGGAATAGTTATCAAGCAGAGGCATTGACAAACGTTTTGAGGTATCATACATGTAGATCAAGCCTCCCTGAGGACCGGAAGTTGCCTATTACGGAGCTAAAATGGGATGCCAGGACCGTGACGGATATTCCGGGTAATAACGCATATTGGTTTTTCGCATTTTTCTGGCTAACGAAGGGCTCCAGAAATAACAATTAAACAAATATATTAAGCAGAGACCCCTGCGCACATATTTGTTAAGGTATTTGGTTATTCGGGCCGCCATGGGGACCGGAAGGGGGTGAAAACATAGGTAAACTGTTTTATTTTAACCTACCGCCGGACATTGGTTTTACATTATTTACTCCAATCAAGGGGTGTATAGACAGTCTTACTGTATATATTTATAAAGCAAAGACATGTACAAACATTTTGAGGTATAATACATGTATGTCAAGCTATCCTGGAGACCGGAAGTGGACGAAAATTGAGCCATAATGGTTGTACAGCCGGCAATTTTGACCTACCCAACCATGGTTTTTTACTTCTGACTTGGTTCACAGGTCCTATGGAATGATCTACGGGGAATAGTTATCAAGGAGAGGCATTGACAAACGTTTTGAGGTATCATACATGTAGATCAAGCCTCCCTGAGGACCGGAAGTTGCCTATTACGGAGCTAAAATGGGATGCCAGGACCGTGACGGATATTCCGACGGATATTCCGAGTAATAACGCATATTGGTTTTTCGCATTTGTCTGGCTAACGAAGGGCTCCAGAAATAAAAACTAAACATATATATTAAGCAGAGAACCCTGCGCACATATTTGTTAAGGTATTTGGTTATTCGGGCCGCCATGGGGACCGGAAGGGGGGGAAAACATAGGTAAACCATTTTATTTTAACCTATCGCCGGACATTGGTTTTACATTATTTACTCCAATCAAGGGGCGTATAGACAGTCTTACTGTATATATTTATAAAGCAAAGACATGTACAAACATTTTGAGGTATAATACATGTATGTCAAGCTATCCTGGAGACCGGAAGTGGACAATTGAGCCATAATGGTTGTACAGCCTGCAATTTTGACCTACCCGACCATGGTTTTTTACTTCTGACTTGGTTCAGAGGTCCTATGGAATGATCTACGGGAATATATAGTTATCAAGGAGAGGCATTGACAAACGTTTTGAGGTATCATACATGTAGATCAAGCCTCCCTGAGGACCGGAAGTTGCCTATTACGGAGCCAAAATGGGATGCCAGGAGCGTGACGGATATTCCGGGTAATAACGCATATTGGTTTTTCGCATTTTTCTGGCTAACGAAGGGCTCCAGAAATAAAAATTAAACATATATATTAAGCAGAGACCCCTGCGCACATATTTGTTAAGGTATTTGGTTATTCGGGCCGCCATGGGGACCGGAAGGGGATGAAAACATAGGTAAACCGTTTTATTTTAACCTACCGCCGGACATTGGTTTTACATAATTTACTCCAATCAAGGGGCGTATAGACAGTCTTCCTGTATATATTTATAAAGCAGAGACATGTACAAACATTTTGAGGTATAATACATGCATGTCAAGCTATCCTGGAGACCGGAAGTGGACGAAAATTCAGCCATAATGGTTGTACAGCCTGCAATTTTGACCTTCCCAACCATGGTTTTTTACTTCTGACTTGGTTCACAGGTCCTATGGAATGATCTACGGGGAATAGTTATCAAGCAGAGGCATTGACAAACGTTTTGAGGTATCATACATGTAGATCAAGCCTCCCTGAGGACCGGAAGTTGCATATTACGGAGCTAAAATGGGATGCCAGGACCGTGACGGATATTCCGGGTAATAACGCATATTGGTTTTTCGCATTTTTCTGGCTAACGAAGGGCTCCAGAAATAACAATTAAACATATATATTAAGCAGATACCCCTGCGCACATATTTGTTAAGGTATTTGGTTATTCGGGCTGCCATGGGGACCGGAAGGGGGTGAAAACATAGGTAAACCGTTTTATTTTAACCTACCGCCGGACATTGGTTTTACATTATTTACTCCAATCAAGGGGCGTATAGACAGTCTTACTGTATATATTTATAAAGCAAAGACATGTACAAACATTTTGAGGTATAATACATGTATGTCAAGCTATCCTGGAGACCGGAAGTGGACGAAAATTGAGCCATAATGGTTGTACAGCCTGCAATTTTGACCTACCCAACCATGGTTTTTTACTTCTGACTTGGTTCACAGGTCCTATGGAATGATCTACGGGGAATAGTTATCAAGGAGAGGCATTGACAAACGTTTTGAGGTATCATACATGTAGATCAAGCCTCCCTAAGGACCGGAAGTTGCCTATTACGGAGCTAAAATGGGATGCCAGGACCGTGACGGATATTCCGACGGATATTCCGGGTAATAACGCATATTGGTTTTTCGCATTTTTTCTGGCTAACGAAGGGCTCCAGAAATAAAACTAAATATATATATTAAGCAGAGACCCCTGCGCACATATTTGTTAAGGTATTTGGTTATTAGGGCCGCCATGGGGACCGGAAGGGGCTGAAAACATAGGTAAACCGTTTTATTTTAACCTACCGCCGGACATTGGTTTTACATTATTTACTCCAATCAAGGGGCGTATAGACAGTCTTACTGTATATATTTATAAAGCAGAGACATGTACAAACATTTTGAGGTATAATACATGTATGTCAAGCTATCCTGGAGACCGGAAGTGGACAATTGAGCCATAATGGTTGTACAGCCGGCAATTTTGACCTACCCGACCATGGTTTTTTACTTCTGACTTGGTTCAGAGGTCCTATGGAATGATCTACGGGGAATATATAGTTATCAAGGAGAGGCATTGACAAACGTTTTGAGGTATCATACATGTAGATCAAGCCTCCCTGAGGACCGGAAGTTGCCTATTACGGAGCCAAAATGGGATGCCAGGACCGTGACGGATTATCCGGGTAATAACGCATATTGGTTTTTCGCATTTTTCTGGCTAACGAAGGGCTCCAGAAATAAAAATTAAACATATATATTAAGCAGAGACCCCTGCGCACATATTTGTTAAGGTATTTGGTTATTAGGGCCGCCATGGGGACCGGAAGGGGCTGAAAACATAGGTAAACTGTTTTATTTTAACCTACCGCCGGACATTGGTTTTACATTATTTACTCCAATCAAGGGGCGTATAGACAGTCTTACTGTATATATTTATAGAGCAAAGACATGTACAAACATTTTGAGGTATAATACATGTATGTCAAGCTATCCTGGAGACCGGAAGTGGACGAAAATTCAGCCATAATGGTTGTACAGCCTGCAATTTTGACCTACCCAACCATGGTTTTTTACTTCTGACTTGGTTCACAGGTCCTATGGAATGATCTACGGGGAATAGTTATCAAGCAGAGGCATTGACAAACGTTTTGAGGTATCATACATGTAGATCAAGCCTCCCTGAGGACCGGAAGTTGCATATTACGGAGCTAAAATGGGATGCCAGGACCGTGACGGATATTCCGGGTAATAACGCATATTGGTTTTTCGCATTTTTCTGGCTAACGAAGGGCTCCAGAAATAACAATTAAACATATATATCAAGCAGAGACCCCTGCGCACATATTTGTTAAGGTATTTGGTTATTCGGGCCGCATGAGGACCGGAAGGGGGTGAAAACATAGGTAAACCGTTTTATTTTAACCTACCGCCGGACATTGGTTTTACATTATTTACTCCAATCAAGGGGCGTATATACAGTCTTACTGTATATATTTATAAAGCAAAGACATGTACAAACATTTTGAGGTATAATACATGTATGTCAAGCTATCCTGGAGACCGGAAGTGGACAATTGAGCCATAATGGTTGTACAGCCTGCAATTTTGACCTACCCGACCATGGTTTTTTACTTCTGACTTGGTTCAGAGGTCCTATGGAATGATCTACGGGAATATATAGTTATCAAGGAGAGGCATTGACAAACGTTTTGAGGTATCATACATGTAGATCAAGCCTTCCTGAGGACCGGAAGTTGCCTATTACGGAGCCAAAATGGGATGCCAGGACCGTGACGGATATTCCGGGTAATAACGCATATTGGTTTTTCGCATTTTTCTGGCTAACGAAGGGCTCCAGAAATAACAATTAAACATATATATTAAGCAGAGACCCCTGCGCACATATTTGTTAAGGTATTTGGTTATTTGGGCCGCCATGGGGACCGGAAGGGGGTGAAAACATAGGTAAACCGTTTTATTTTAACCTACCGCCGGACATTGGTTTTACATTATTTACTCCAATCAAGGGGCGTATAGACAGTCTTACTGTATATATTTATAAAGCAAAGACATGTACAAACATTTTGAGGTATAATACATGTATGTCAAGCTATCCTGGAGACCGGAAGTGGACGAAAATTGAGCCATAATGGTTGTACAGCCTGCAATTTTGACCTACCCAACCATGGTTTTTTACTTCTGACTTGGTTCACAGGTCCTATGGAATGATCTACGGGGAATAGTTATCAAGGAGAGGCATTGACAAACGTTTTGAGGTATCATACATGTAGATCAAGCCTCCCTAAGGACCGGAAGTTGCCTATTACGGAGCTAAAATGGGATGCCAGGACCGTGACGGATATTCCGACGGATATTCCGGGTAATAACGCATATTGGTTTTTCGCATTTTTTCTGGCTAACGAAGGGCTCCAGAAATAAAACTAAATATATATATTAAGCAGAGACCCCTGCGCACATATTTGTTAAGGTATTTGGTTATTAGGGCCGCCATGGGGACCGGAAGGGGCTGAAAACATAGGTAAACCGTTTTATTTTAACCTACCGCCGGACATTGGTTTTACATTATTTACTCCAATCAAGGGGCGTATAGACAGTCTTACTGTATATATTTATAAAGCAGAGACATGTACAAACATTTTGAGGTATAATACATGTATGTCAAGCTATCCTGGAGACCGGAAGTGGACAATTGAGCCATAATGGTTGTACAGCCGGCAATTTTGACCTACCCGACCATGGTTTTTTACTTCTGACTTGGTTCAGAGGTCCTATGGAATGATCTACGGGGAATATATAGTTATCAAGGAGAGGCATTGACAAACGTTTTGAGGTATCATACATGTAGATCAAGCCTCCCTGAGGACCGGAAGTTGCCTATTACGGAGCCAAAATGGGATGCCAGGACCGTGACGGATTATCCGGGTAATAACGCATATTGGTTTTTCGCATTTTTCTGGCTAACGAAGGGCTCCAGAAATAAAAATTAAACATATATATTAAGCAGAGACCCCTGCGCACATATTTGTTAAGGTATTTGGTTATTAGGGCCGCCATGGGGACCGGAAGGGGCTGAAAACATAGGTAAACTGTTTTATTTTAACCTACCGCCGGACATTGGTTTTACATTATTTACTCCAATCAAGGGGCGTATAGACAGTCTTACTGTATATATTTATAAAGCAGAGACATGTACAAACATTTTGAGGTATAATACATGTATGTCAAGCTATCCTGGAGACCGGAAGTGGACAATTGAGCCATAATGGTTGTACAGCCTGCAATTTTGACCTACCCGACCATGGTTTTTTACTTCTGACTTGGTTCAGAGGTCCTATGGAATGATCTACGGGAATATATAGTTATCAAGGAGAGGCATTGACAAACGTTTTGAGGTATCATACATGTAGATCAAGCCTTCCTGAGGACCGGAAGTTGCCTATTACGGAGCCAAAATGGGATGCCAGGACCGTGACGGATATT
Organism: Bathymodiolus brooksi; assembly: GCA_963680875.1. NCBI lineage: Eukaryota > Metazoa > Mollusca > Bivalvia > Mytilida > Modiolidae > Bathymodiolus > Bathymodiolus brooksi. The sequence goes on from OY804582.1 coordinate 69,714,011, forward strand.
CCGGGTAATAACGCATATTGGTTTTTCGCATTTTTCTGGCTAACGAAGGGCTCCAGAAATAACAATTAAACATATATATTAAGCAGAGACCCCTGCGCACATATTTGTTAAGGTATTTGGTTATTTGGGCCGCCATGGGGACCGGAAGGGGGTGAAAACATAGGTAAACCGTTTTATTTTAACCTACCGCCGGACATTGGTTTTACATTAATTACTCCAATCAAGGGGCGTATAGACAGTCTTACTGTATATATTTATAGAGCAAAGACATGTACAAACATTTTGAGGTATAATACATGTATGTCAAGCTATCCTGGAGACCGGAAGTGGACGAAAATTCAGCCATAATGGTTGTACAGCCTGCAATTTTGACCTACCCAACCATGGTTTTTTACTTCTGACTTGGTTCACAGGTCCTATGGAATGATCTACGGGGAATAGTTATCAAGCAGAGGCATTGACAAACGTTTTGAGGTATCATACATGTAGATCAATCCTCCCTGAGGACCGGAAGTTGCATATTACGGAGCTAAAATGGGATGCCAGGACCGTGACGGATATTCCGGGTAATAACGCATATTGGTTTTTCGCATTTTTCTGGCTAACGAAGGGCTCCAGAAATAACAATTAAACATATATATCAAGCAGAGACCCCTGCGCACATATTTGTTAAGGTATGTGGTTATTCGGGCCGCATGGGGACCGGAAGGGGGTGAAAACATAGGTAAACCGTTTTATTTTAACCTACCGCCGGACATTGGTTTTACATTATTTACTCTAATCAAGGGGCGTATATACAGTCTTACTGTATATATTTATAAAGCAAAGACATGTACAAACATTTTGAGGTATAATACATGTATGTCAAGCTATCCTGGAGACCGGAAGTGGACGAAAATTGAGCCATAATGGTTGTACAGCCTGCAATTTTGACCTACCCGACCATGGTTTTTTACTTCTGACTTGGTTCAGAGGTCCTATGGAATGATCTACGGGAATATATAGTTATCAAGGAGAGGCATTGACAAACGTTTTGAGGTATCATACATGTAGATCAAGCCTTCCTGAGGACCGGAAGTTGCCTATTACGGAGCCAAAATGGGATGCCAGGACCGTGACGGATATTCCGGGTAATAACGCATATTGGTTTTTCGCATTTTTCTGGCTAACGAAGGGCTCCAGAAATAACAATTAAACATATATATTAAGCAGAGACCCCTGCGCACATATTTGTTAAGGTATTTGGTTATTTGGGCCGCCATGGGGACCGGAAGGGGGTGAAAACATAGGTAAACCGTTTTATTTTAACCTACCGCCGGACATTGGTTTTACATTAATTACTCCAATCAAGGGGCGTATAGACAGTCTTACTGTATATATTTATAGAGCAAAGACATGTACAAACATTTTGAGGTATAATACATGTATGTCAAGCTATCCTGGAGACCGGAAGTGGACGAAAATTCAGCCATAATGGTTGTACAGCCTGCAATTTTGACCTACCCGACCATGGTTTTTTACTTCTGACTTGGTTCACAGGTCCTATGGAATGATCTACGGGGAATAGTTATCAAGCAGAGGCATTGACAAACGTTTTGAGGTATCATACATGTAGATCAAGCCTCCCTGAGGACCGGAAGTTGCCTATTACGGAGCTAAAATGGGATGCCAGGACCGTGACGGATATTCCGGGTAATAACGCATATTGGTTTTTCGCATTTTTCTGGCTAACGAAGGGCTCCAGAAATAACAATTAAACATATATATTAAGCAGATACCCCTGCGCACATATTTGTTAAGGTATTTGGTTATTCGGGCTGCCATGGGGACCGGAAGGGGGTGAAAACATAGGTAAACCGTTTTATTTTAACCTACCGCCGGACATTGGTTTTACATTAATTACTCCAATCAAGGGGCGTATAGACAGTCTTACTGTATATATTTATAGAGCAAAGACATGTACAAACATTTTGAGGTATAATACATGTATGTCAAGCTATCCTGGAGACCGGAAGTGGACGAAAATTCAGCCATAATGGTTGTACAGCCTGCAATTTTGACCTACCCAACCATGGTTTTTTACTTCTGACTTGGTTCACAGGTCCTATGGAATGATCTACGGGGAATAGTTATCAAGCAGAGGCATTGACAAACGTTTTGAGGTATCATACATGTAGATCAAGCCTTCCTGAGGACCGGAAGTTGCCTATTACGGAGCCAAAATGGGATGCCAGGACCGTGACGGATATTCCGGGTAATAACGCATATTGGTTTTTCGCATTTTTCTGGCTAACGAAGGGCTCCAGAAATAACAATTAAACATATATATTAAGCAGAGACCCCTGCGCACATATTTGTTAAGGTATTTGGTTATTTGGGCCGCCATGGGGACCGGAAGGGGGTGAAAACATAGGTAAACCGTTTTATTTTAACCTACCGCCGGACATTGGTTTTACATTATTTACTCCAATCAAGGGGCGTATAGACAGTCTTACTGTATATATTTATAAAGAAAAGACATGTACAAACATTTTGAGGTATAATACATGTATGTCAAGCTATCCTGGAGACCGGAAGTGGACGAAAATTGAGCCATAATGGTTGTACAGCCTGCAATTTTGACCTACCCAACCATGGTTTTTTACTTCTGACTTGGTTCACAGGTCCTATGGAATGATCTACGGGGAATAGTTATCAAGGAGAGGCATTGACAAACGTTTTGAGGTATCATACATGTAGATCAAGCCTCCCTAAGGACCGGAAGTTGCCTATTACGGAGCTAAAATGGGATGCCAGGACCGTGACGGATATTCCGACGGATATTCCGGGTAATAACGCATATTGGTTTTTCGCATTTTTTCTGGCTAACGAAGGGCTCCAGAAATAAAACTAAATATATATATTAAGCAGAGACCCCTGCGCACATATTTGTTAAGGTATTTGGTTATTAGGGCCGCCATGGGGACCGGAAGGGGCTGAAAACATAGGTAAACCGTTTTATTTTAACCTACCGCCGGACATTGGTTTTACATTATTTACTCCAATCAAGGGGCGTATAGACAGTCTTACTGTATATATTTATAAAGCAGAGACATGTACAAACATTTTGAGGTATAATACATGTATGTCAAGCTATCCTGGAGACCGGAAGTGGACAATTGAGCCATAATGGTTGTACAGCGGCAATTTTGACCTACCCGACCATGGTTTTTTACTTCTGACTTGGTTCAGAGGTCCTATGGAATGATCTACGGGGAATATATAGTTATCAAGGAGAGGCATTGACAAACGTTTTGAGGTATCATACATGTAGATCAAGCCTCCCTGAGGACCGGAAGTTGCCTATTACGGAGCCAAAATGGGATGCCAGGACCGTGACGGATTATCCGGGTAATAACGCATATTGGTTTTTCGCATTTTTCTGGCTAACGAAGGGCTCCAGAAATAACAATTAAACATATATATCAAGCAGAGACCCCTGCGCACATATTTGTTAAGGTATGTGGTTATTCGGGCCGCATGGGGACCGGAAGGGGGTGAAAACATAGGTAAACCGTTTTATTTTAACCTACCGCCGGACATTGGTTTTACATTAATTACTCCAATCAAGGGGCGTATAGACAGTCTTACTGTATATATTTATAGAGCAAAGACATGTACAAACATTTTGAGGTATAATACATGTATGTCAAGCTATCCTGGAGACCGGAAGTGGACGAAAATTCAGCCATAATGGTTGTACAGCCTGCAATTTTGACCTACCCGACCATGGTTTTTTACTTCTGACTTGGTTCACAGGTCCTATGGAATGATCTACGGGGAATAGTTATCAAGCAGAGGCATTGACAAACGTTTTGAGGTATCATACATGTAGATCAAGCCTCCCTGAGGACCGGAAGTTGCCTATTACGGAGCTAAAATGGGATGCCAGGACCGTGACGGATATTCCGGGTAATAACGCATATTGGTTTTTCGCATTTTTCTGGCTAACGAAGGGCTCCAGAAATAACAATTAAACATATATATTAAGCAGATACCCCTGCGCACATATTTGTTAAGGTATTTGGTTATTCGGGCTGCCATGGGGACCGGAAGGGGGTGAAAACATAGGTAAACCGTTTTATTTTAACCTACCGCCGGACATTGGTTTTACATTAATTACTCCAATCAAGGGGCGTATAGACAGTCTTACTGTATATATTTATAGAGCAAAGACATGTACAAACATTTTGAGGTATAATACATGTATGTCAAGCTATCCTGGAGACCGGAAGTGGACGAAAATTCAGCCATAATGGTTGTACAGCCTGCAATTTTGACCTACCCAACCATGGTTTTTTACTTCTGACTTGGTTCACAGGTCCTATGGAATGATCTACGGGGAATAGTTATCAAGCAGAGGCATTGACAAACGTTTTGAGGTATCATACATGTAGATCAAGCCTTCCTGAGGACCGGAAGTTGCCTATTACGGAGCCAAAATGGGATGCCAGGACCGTGACGGATATTCCGGGTAATAACGCATATTGGTTTTTCGCATTTTTCTGGCTAACGAAGGGCTCCAGAAATAACAATTAAACATATATATTAAGCAGAGACCCCTGCGCACATATTTGTTAAGGTATTTGGTTATTTGGGCCGCCATGGGGACCGGAAGGGGGTGAAAACATAGGTAAACCGTTTTATTTTAACCTACCGCCGGACATTGGTTTTACATTATTTACTCCAATCAAGGGGCGTATAGACAGTCTTACTGTATATATTTATAAAGAAAAGACATGTACAAACATTTTGAGGTATAATACATGTATGTCAAGCTATCCTGGAGACCGGAAGTGGACGAAAATTGAGCCATAATGGTTGTACAGCCTGCAATTTTGACCTACCCAACCATGGTTTTTTACTTCTGACTTGGTTCACAGGTCCTATGGAATGATCTACGGGGAATAGTTATCAAGGAGAGGCATTGACAAACGTTTTGAGGTATCATACATGTAGATCAAGCCTCCCTAAGGACCGGAAGTTGCCTATTACGGAGCTAAAATGGGATGCCAGGACCGTGACGGATATTCCGACGGATATTCCGGGTAATAACGCATATTGGTTTTTCGCATTTTTTCTGGCTAACGAAGGGCTCCAGAAATAAAACTAAATATATATATTAAGCAGAGACCCCTGCGCACATATTTGTTAAGGTATTTGGTTATTAGGGCCGCCATGGGGACCGGAAGGGGCTGAAAACATAGGTAAACCGTTTTATTTTAACCTACCGCCGGACATTGGTTTTACATTATTTACTCCAATCAAGGGGCGTATAGACAGTCTTACTGTATATATTTATAAAGCAGAGACATGTACAAACATTTTGAGGTATAATACATGTATGTCAAGCTATCCTGGAGACCGGAAGTGGACAATTGAGCCATAATGGTTGTACAGCGGCAATTTTGACCTACCCGACCATGGTTTTTTACTTCTGACTTGGTTCAGAGGTCCTATGGAATGATCTACGGGGAATATATAGTTATCAAGGAGAGGCATTGACAAACGTTTTGAGGTATCATACATGTAGATCAAGCCTCCCTGAGGACCGGAAGTTGCCTATTACGGAGCCAAAATGGGATGCCAGGACCGTGACGGATTATCCGGGTAATAACGCATATTGGTTTTTCGCATTTTTCTGGCTAACGAAGGGCTCCAGAAATAACAATTAAACATATATATCAAGCAGAGACCCCTGCGCACATATTTGTTAAGGTATGTGGTTATTCGGGCCGCATGGGGACCGGAAGGGGGTGAAAACATAGGTAAACCGTTTTATTTTAACCTACCGCCGGACATTGGTTTTACATTAATTACTCCAATCAAGGGGCGTATAGACAGTCTTACTGTATATATTTATAGAGCAAAGACATGTACAAACATTTTGAGGTATAATACATGTATGTCAAGCTATCCTGGAGACCGGAAGTGGACGAAAATTCAGCCATAATGGTTGTACAGCCTGCAATTTTGACCTACCCGACCATGGTTTTTTACTTCTGACTTGGTTCACAGGTCCTATGGAATGATCTACGGGGAATAGTTATCAAGCAGAGGCATTGACAAACGTTTTGAGGTATCATACATGTAGATCAAGCCTCCCTGAGGACCGGAAGTTGCCTATTACGGAGCTAAAATGGGATGCCAGGACCGTGACGGATATTCCGGGTAATAACGCATATTGGTTTTTCGCATTTTTCTGGCTAACGAAGGGCTCCAGAAATAACAATTAAACATATATATTAAGCAGATACCCCTGCGCACATATTTGTTAAGGTATTTGGTTATTCGGGCTGCCATGGGGACCGGAAGGGGGTGAAAACATAGGTAAACCGTTTTATTTTAACCTACCGCCGGACATTGGTTTTACATTAATTACTCCAATCAAGGGGCGTATAGACAGTCTTACTGTATATATTTATAGAGCAAAGACATGTACAAACATTTTGAGGTATAATACATGTATGTCAAGCTATCCTGGAGACCGGAAGTGGACGAAAATTCAGCCATAATGGTTGTACAGCCTGCAATTTTGACCTACCCAACCATGGTTTTTTACTTCTGACTTGGTTCACAGGTCCTATGGAATGATCTACGGGGAATAGTTATCAAGCAGAGGCATTGACAAACGTTTTGAGGTATCATACATGTAGATCAAGCCTTCCTGAGGACCGGAAGTTGCCTATTACGGAGCCAAAATGGGATGCCAGGACCGTGACGGATATTCCGGGTAATAACGCATATTGGTTTTTCGCATTTTTCTGGCTAACGAAGGGCTCCAGAAATAACAATTAAACATATATATTAAGCAGAGACCCCTGCGCACATATTTGTTAAGGTATTTGGTTATTTGGGCCGCCATGGGGACCGGAAGGGGGTGAAAACATAGGTAAACCGTTTTATTTTAACCTACCGCCGGACATTGGTTTTACATTATTTACTCCAATCAAGGGGCGTATAGACAGTCTTACTGTATATATTTATAAAGAAAAGACATGTACAAACATTTTGAGGTATAATACATGTATGTCAAGCTATCCTGGAGACCGGAAGTGGACGAAAATTGAGCCATAATGGTTGTACAGCCTGCAATTTTGACCTACCCAACCATGGTTTTTTACTTCTGACTTGGTTCACAGGTCCTATGGAATGATCTACGGGGAATAGTTATCAAGGAGAGGCATTGACAAACGTTTTGAGGTATCATACATGTAGATCAAGCCTCCCTAAGGACCGGAAGTTGCCTATTACGGAGCTAAAATGGGATGCCAGGACCGTGACGGATATTCCGACGGATATTCCGGGTAATAACGCATATTGGTTTTTCGCATTTTTTCTGGCTAACGAAGGGCTCCAGAAATAAAACTAAATATATATATTAAGCAGAGACCCCTGCGCACATATTTGTTAAGGTATTTGGTTATTAGGGCCGCCATGGGGACCGGAAGGGGCTGAAAACATAGGTAAACCGTTTTATTTTAACCTACCGCCGGACATTGGTTTTACATTATTTACTCCAATCAAGGGGCGTATAGACAGTCTTACTGTATATATTTATAAAGCAGAGACATGTACAAACATTTTGAGGTATAATACATGTATGTCAAGCTATCCTGGAGACCGGAAGTGGACAATTGAGCCATAATGGTTGTACAGCGGCAATTTTGACCTACCCGACCATGGTTTTTTACTTCTGACTTGGTTCAGAGGTCCTATGGAATGATCTACGGGGAATATATAGTTATCAAGGAGAGGCATTGACAAACGTTTTGAGGTATCATACATGTAGATCAAGCCTCCCTGAGGACCGGAAGTTGCCTATTACGGAGCCAAAATGGGATGCCAGGACCGTGACGGATTATCCGGGTAATAACGCATATTGGTTTTTCGCATTTTTCTGGCTAACGAAGGGCTCCAGAAATAACAATTAAACATATATATCAAGCAGAGACCCCTGCGCACATATTTGTTAAGGTATGTGGTTATTCGGGCCGCATGGGGACCGGAAGGGGGTGAAAACATAGGTAAACCGTTTTATTTTAACCTACCGCCGGACATTGGTTTTACATTATTTACTCCAATCAAGGGGCGTATAGACAGTCTTACTGTATATATTTATAAAGCAAAGACATGTACAAACATTTTGAGGTATAATACATGTATGTCAAGCTATCCTGGAGACCGGAAGTGGACGAAAATTGAGCCATAATGGTTGTACAGCCTGCAATTTTGACCTACCCGACCATGGTTTTTTACTTCTGACTTGGTTCAGAGGTCCTATGGAATGATCTACGGGAATATATAGTTATCAAGGAGAGGCATTGACAAACGTTTTGAGGTATCATACATGTAGATCAAGCCTTCCTGAGGACCGGAAGTTGCCTATTACGGAGCCAAAATGGGATGCCAGGACCGTGACGGATATTCCGGGTAATAACGCATATTGGTTTTTCGCATTTTTCTGGCTAACGAAGGGCTCCAGAAATAACAATTAAACATATATATTAAGCAGAGACCCCTGCGCACATATTTGTTAAGGTATTTGGTTATTTGGGCCGCCATGGGGACCGGAAGGGGGTGAAAACATAGGTAAACCGTTTTATTTTAACCTACCGCCGGACATTGGTTTTACATTAATTACTCCAATCAAGGGGCGTATAGACAGTCTTACTGTATATATTTATAGAGCAAAGACATGTACAAACATTTTGAGGTATAATACATGTATGTCAAGCTATCCTGGAGACCGGAAGTGGACAATTGAGCCATAATGGTTGTACAGCCGGCAATTTTGACCTACCCGACCATGGTTTTTTACTTCTGACTTGGTTCAGAGGTCCTATGGAATGATCTACGGGGAATATATAGTTATCAAGGAGAGGCATTGACAAACGTTTTGAGGTATCATACATGTAGATCAAGCCTCCCTGAGGACCGGAAGTTGCCTATTACGGAGCCAAAATGGGATGCCAGGACCGTGACGGATTATCCGGGTAATAACGCATATTGGTTTTTCGCATTTTTCTGGCTAACGAAGGGCTCCAGAAATAAAAATTAAACATATATATTAAGCAGAGACCCATGCGCACATATTTGTTAAGGTATTTGGTTATTAGGGCCGCCATGGGGACCGAAAGGGGCTGAAAACATAGGTAAACTGTTTTATTTTAACCTACCGCCGGACATTGGTTTTACATTATTTACTCCAATCAAGGGGCGTATAGACAGTCTTACTGTATATATTTATAAAGCAGAGACATGTACAAACATTTTGAGGTATAATACATGTATGTCAAGCTATCCTGGAGACCGGAAGTGGACAATTGAGCCATAATGGTTGTACAACCTGCAATTTTGACCTACCCGACCATGGTTTTTTACTTCTGACTTGGTCCACAGGTCCTATGGAATGATCTACGGGGAATAGTTATCAAGCAGAGGCATTGACAAACGTTTTGAGGTATCATACATGTAGATCAAGCCTCCCTGAGGACCGGAAGTTGCCTATTACGGAGCTAAAATGGGATGCCAGGACCGTGACGGATATTCCGGGTAATAACGCATATTGGTTTTTCGCATTTTTCTGGCTAACGAAGGGCTCCAGAAATAACAATTAAACATATATATTAAGCAGAGACCCCTGCGCACATATTTGTTAAGGTATTTGGTTATTCGGGCCGCCATGGGGACCGGAAGGGGGTGAAAACATAGGTAAACCGTTTTATTTTAACCTACCGCCGGACATTGGTTTTACATTAATTACTCCAATCAAGGGGCGTATAGACAGTCTTACTGTATATATTTATAGAGCAAAGACATGTACAAACATTTTGAGGTATAATACATGTATGTCAAGCTATCCTGGAGACCGGAAGTGGACGAAAATTCAGCCATAATGGTTGTACAGCCTGCAATTTTGACCTACCCAACCATGGTTTTTTACTTCTGACTTGGTTCACAGGTCCTATGGAATGATCTACGGGGAATAGTTATCAAGCAGAGGCATTGACAAACGTTTTGAGGTATCATACATGTAGATCAAGCCTCCCTGAGGACCGGAAGTTGCCTATTACGGAGCTAAAATGGGATGCCAGGACCGTGACGGATATTCCGGGTAATAACGCATATTGGTTTTTCGCATTTTTCTGGCTAACGAAGGGCTCCAGAAATAACAATTAAACATATATATCAAGCAGAGACCCCTGCGCACATATTTGTTAAGGTATGTGGTTATTCGGGCCGCATGGGGACCGGAAGGGGGTGAAAACATAGGTAAACCGTTTTATTTTAACCTACCGCCGGACATTGGTTTTACATTATTTACTCCAATCAAGGGGCGTATATACAGTCTTACTGTATATATTTATAAAGCAAAGACATGTACAAACATTTTGAGGTATAATACATGTATGTCAAGCTATCCTGGAGACCGGAAGTGGACAATTGAGCCATAATGGTTGTACAGCCTGCAATTTTGACCTACCCGACCATGGTTTTTTACTTCTGACTTGGTTCAGAGGTCCTATGGAATGATCTACGGGAATATATAGTTATCAAGGAGAGGCATTGACAAACGTTTTGAGGTATCATACATGTAGATCAAGCCTTCCTGAGGACCGGAAGTTGCCTATTACGGAGCCAAAATGGGATGCCAGGACCGTGACGGATATTCCGGGTAATAACGCATATTGGTTTTTCGCATTTTTCTGGCTAACGAAGGGCTCCAGAAATAACAATTAAACATATATATTAAGCAGAGACCCCTGCGCACATATTTGTTAAGGTATTTGGTTATTCGGGCCGCCATGGGGACCGGAAGGGGGTGAAAACATAGGTAAACCGTTTTATTTTAACCTACCGCCGGACATTGGTTTTACATTAATTACTCCAATCAAGGGGCGTATAGACAGTCTTACTGTATATATTTATAGAGCAAAGACATGTACAAACATTTTGAGGTATAATACATGTATGTCAAGCTATCCTGGAGACCGGAAGTGGACGAAAATTCAGCCATAATGGTTGTACAGCCTGCAATTTTGACCTACCCAACCATGGTTTTTTACTTCTGACTTGGTTCACAGGTCCTATGGAATGATCTACGGGGAATAGTTATCAAGCAGAGGCATTGACAAACGTTTTGAGGTATCATACATGTAGATCAAGCCTCCCTGAGGACCGGAAGTTGCCTATTACGGAGCTAAAATGGGATGCCAGGACCGTGACGGATATTCCGGGTAATAACGCATATTGGTTTTTCGCATTTTTCTGGCTAACGAAGGGCTCCAGAAATAACAATTAAACATATATATTAAGCAGATACCCCTGCGCACATATTTGTTAAGGTATTTGGTTATTCGGGCTGCCATGTGGACCGGAAGGGGGTGAAAACATAGGTAAACCGTTTTATTTTAACCTACCGCCGGACATTGGTTTTACATTATTTACTCCAATCAAGGGGCGTATAGACAGTCTTACTGTATATATTTATAAAGCAAAGACATGTACAAACATTTTGAGGTATAATACATGTATGTCAAGCTATCCTGGAGACCGGAAGTGGACGAAAATTGAGCCATAATGGTTGTACAGCCTGCAATTTTGACCTACCCAACCATGGTTTTTTACTTCTGACTTGGTTCACAGGTCCTATGGAATGATCTACGGGGAATAGTTATCAAGGAGAGGCATTGACAAACGTTTTGAGGTATCATACATGTAGATCAAGCCTCCCTAAGGACCGGAAGTTGCCTATTACGGAGCTAAAATGGGATGCCAGGACCGTGACGGATATTCCGACGGATATTCCGGGTAATAACGCATATTGGTTTTTCGCATTTTTTCTGGCTAACGAAGGGCTCCAGAAATAAAACTAAATATATATATTAAGCAGAGAACCCTGCGCACATATTTGTTAAGGTATTTGGTTATTAGGGCCGCCATGGGGACCGGAAGGGGCTGAAAACATAAGTAAACCGTTTTATTTTAACCTACCGCCGGACATTGGTTTTACATTATTTACTCCAATCAAGGGGCGTATAGACAGTCTTACTGTATATATTTATAAAGCAGAGACATGTACAAACATTTTGAGGTATAATACATGTATGTCAAGCTATCCTGGAGACCGGAAGTGGACAATTGAGCCATAATGGTTGTACAGCCGGCAATTTTGACCTACCCGACCATGGTTTTTTACTTCTGACTTGGTTCAGAGGTCCTATGGAATGATCTACGGGGAATATATAGTTATCAAGGAGAGGCATTGACAAACGTTTTGAGGTATCATACATGTAGATCAAGCCTCCCTGAGGACCGGAAGTTGCCTATTACGGAGCCAAAATGGGATGCCAGGACCGTGACGGATTATCCGGGTAATAACGCATATTGGTTTTTCGCATTTTTCTGGCTAACGAAGGGCTCCAGAAATAAAAATTAAACATATATATTAAGCAGAGACCCATGCGCACATATTTGTTAAGGTATTTGGTTATTAGGGCCGCCATGGGGACCGGAAGGGGCTGAAAACATAGGTAAACTGTTTTATTTTAACCTACCGCCGGACATTGGTTTTACATTATTTACTCCAATCAAGGGGCGTATAGACAGTCTTACTGTATATATTTATAAAGCAGAGACATGTACAAACATTTTGAGGTATAATACATGTATGTCAAGCTATCCTGGAGACCGGAAGTGGACAATTGAGCCATAATGGTTGTACAACCTGCAATTTTGACCTACCCGACCATGGTTTTTTACTTCTGACTTGGTCCACAGGTCCTATGGAATGATCTACGGGGAATAGTTATCAAGCAGAGGCATTGACAAACGTTTTGAGGTATCATACATGTAGATCAAGCCTCCCTGAGGACCGGAAGTTGCCTATTACGGAGCTAAAATGGGATGCCAGGACCGTGACGGATATTCCGGGTAATAACGCATATTGGTTTTTCGCATTTTTCTGGCTAACGAAGGGCTCCAGAAATAACAATTAAACATATATATTAAGCAGAGACCCCTGCGCACATATTTGTTAAGGTATTTGGTTATTTGGGCCGCCATGGGGACCGGAAGGGGGTGAAAACATAGGTAAACCGTTTTATTTTAACCTACCGCCGGACATTGGTTTTACATTAATTACTCCAATCAAGGGGCGTATAGACAGTCTTACTGTATATATTTATAGAGCAAAGACATGTACAAACATTTTGAGGTATAATACATGTATGTCAAGCTATCCTGGAGACCGGAAGTGGACGAAAATTCAGCCATAATGGTTGTACAGCCTGCAATTTTGACCTACCCAACCATGGTTTTTTACTTCTGACTTGGTTCACAGGTCCTATGGAATGATCTACGGGGAATAGTTATCAAGCAGAGGCATTGACAAACGTTTTGAGGTATCATACATGTAGATCAAGCCTCCCTGAGGACCGGAAGTTGCATATTACGGAGCTAAAATGGGATGCCAGGACCGTGACGGATATTCCGGGTAATAACGCATATTGTTTTTTCGCATTTTTCTGGCTAACGAAGGGCTCCAGAAATAACAATTAAACATATATATCAAGCAGAGACCCCTGCGCACATATTTGTTAAGGTATGTGGTTATTCGGGCCGCATGGGGACCGGAAGGGGGTGAAAACATAGGTAAACCGTTTTATTTTAACCTACCGCCGGACATTGGTTTTACATTATTTACTCCAATCAAGGGGCGTATATACAGTCTTACTGTATATATTTATAAAGCAAAGACATGTACAAACATTTTGAGGTATAATACATGTATGTCAAGCTATCCTGGAGACCGGAAGTGGACAATTGAGCCATAATGGTTGTACAGCCTGCAATTTTGACCTACCCGACCATGGTTTTTTACTTCTGACTTGGTTCAGAGGTCCTATGGAATGATCTACGGGAATATATAGTTATCAAGGAGAGGCATTGACAAACGTTTTGAGGTATCATACATGTAGATCAAGCCTTCCTGAGGACCGGAAGTTGCCTATTACGGAGCCAAAATGGGATGCCAGGACCGTGACGGATATTCCGGGTAATAACGCATATTGGTTTTTCGCATTTTTCTGGCTAACGAAGGGCTCCAGAAATAACAATTAAACATATATATTAAGCAGAGACCCCTGCGCACATATTTGTTAAGGTATTTGGTTATTTGGGCCGCCATGGGGACCGGAAGGGGGTGAAAACATAGGTAAACCGTTTTATTTTAACCTACCGCCGGACATTGGTTTTACATTAATTACTCCAATCAAGGGGCGTATAGACAGTCTTACTGTATATATTTATAGAGCAAAGACATGTACAAACATTTTGAGGTATAATACATGTATGTCAAGCTATCCTGGAGACCGGAAGTGGACGAAAATTCAGCCATAATGGTTGTACAGCCTGCAATTTTGACCTACCCAACCATGGTTTTTTACTTCTGACTTGGTTCACAGGTCCTATGGAATGATCTACGGGGAATAGTTATCAAGCAGAGGCATTGACAAACGTTTTGAGGTATCATACATGTAGATCAAGCCTCCCTGAGGACCGGAAGTTGCCTATTACGGAGCTAAAATGGGATGCCAGGACCGTGACGGATATTCCGGGTAATAACGCATATTGGTTTTTCGCATTTTTCTGGCTAACGAAGGGCTCCAGAAATAACAATTAAACATATATATTAAGCAGATACCCCTGCGCACATATTTGTTAAGGTATTTGGTTATTCGGGCTGCCATGTGGACCGGAAGGGGGTGAAAACATAGGTAAACCGTTTTATTTTAACCTACCGCCGGACATTGGTTTTACATTATTTACTCCAATCAAGGGGCGTATAGACAGTCTTACTGTATATATTTATAAAGCAAAGACATGTACAAACATTTTGAGGTATAATACATGTATGTCAAGCTATCCTGGAGACCGGAAGTGGACGAAAATTGAGCCATAATGGTTGTACAGCCTGCAATTTTGACCTACCCAACCATGGTTTTTTACTTCTGACTTGGTTCACAGGTCCTATGGAATGATCTACGGGGAATAGTTATCAAGGAGAGGCATTGACAAACGTTTTGAGGTATCATACATGTAGATCAAGCCTCCCTAAGGACCGGAAGTTGCCTATTACGGAGCTAAAATGGGATGCCAGGACCGTGACGGATATTCCGACGGATATTCCGGGTAATAACGCATATTGGTTTTTCGCATTTTTTCTGGCTAACGAAGGGCTCCAGAAATAAAACTAAATATATATATTAAGCAGAGAACCCTGCGCACATATTTGTTAAGGTATTTGGTTATTAGGGCCGCCATGGGGACCGGAAGGGGCTGAAAACATAAGTAAACCGTTTTATTTTAACCTACCGCCGGACATTGGTTTTACATTATTTACTCCAATCAAGGGGCGTATAGACAGTCTTACTGTATATATTTATAAAGCAGAGACATGTACAAACATTTTGAGGTATAATACATGTATGTCAAGCTATCCTGGAGACCGGAAGTGGACAATTGAGCCATAATGGTTGTACAGCCGGCAATTTTGACCTACCCGACCATGGTTTTTTACTTCTGACTTGGTTCAGAGGTCCTATGGAATGATCTACGGGGAATATATAGTTATCAAGGAGAGGCATTGACAAACGTTTTGAGGTATCATACATGTAGATCAAGCCTCCCTGAGGACCGGAAGTTGCCTATTACGGAGCCAAAATGGGATGCCAGGACCGTGACGGATTATCCGGGTAATAACGCATATTGGTTTTTCGCATTTTTCTGGCTAACGAAGGGCTCCAGAAATAAAAATTAAACATATATATTAAGCAGAGACCCATGCGCACATATTTGTTAAGGTATTTGGTTATTAGGGCCGCCATGGGGACCGGAAGGGGCTGAAAACATAGGTAAACTGTTTTATTTTAACCTACCGCCGGACATTGGTTTTACATTATTTACTCCAATCAAGGGGCGTATAGACAGTCTTACTGTATATATTTATAAAGCAGAGACATGTACAAACATTTTGAGGTATAATACATGTATGTCAAGCTATCCTGGAGACCGGAAGTGGACAATTGAGCCATAATGGTTGTACAACCTGCAATTTTGACCTACCCGACCATGGTTTTTTACTTCTGACTTGGTCCACAGGTCCTATGGAATGATCTACGGGGAATAGTTATCAAGCAGAGGCATTGACAAACGTTTTGAGGTATCATACATGTAGATCAAGCCTCCCTGAGGACCGGAAGTTGCCTATTACGGAGCTAAAATGGGATGCCAGGACCGTGACGGATATTCCGGGTAATAACGCATATTGGTTTTTCGCATTTTTCTGGCTAACGAAGGGCTCCAGAAATAACAATTAAACAAATATATTAAGCAGAGACCCCTGCGCACATATTTGTTTAGGTATTTGGTTATTCGGGCCGCCATGGGGTCCGGAAGGGGCTGAAAACATAGGTAAACTGTTTTATTTTAACCTACCGCCGGACATTGGTTTTACATTATTTACTCCAATCAAGGGGCGTATAGACAGTCTTACTGTATATATTTATAAAGCAGAGACATGTACAAACATTTTGAGGTATAATACATGTATGTCAAGCTATCCTGGAGACCGGAAGTGGACAATTGAGCCATAATGGTTGTACAACCTGCAATTTTGACCTACCCGACCATGGTTTTTTACTTCTGACTTGGTCCACAGGTCCTATGGAATGATCTACGGGGAATAGTTATCAAGCAGAGGCATTGACAAACGTTTTGAGGTATCATACATGTAGATCAAGCCTCCCTGAGGACCGGAAGTTGCCTATTACGGAGCTAAAATGGGATGCCAGGACCGTGACGGATATTCCGGGTAATAACGCATATTGGTTTTTCGCATTTTTCTGGCTAACGAAGGGCTCCAGAAATAACAATTAAACAAATATATTAAGCAGAGACCCCTGCGCACATATTTGTTTAGGTATTTGGTTATTCGGGCCGCCATGGGGTCCGGAAGGGGGTGAAAACATAGGTAAACCGTTTTATTTTAACCTACCGCCGGACATTGGTTTTACATTATTTACTCCAATCAAGGGGCGTATAGACAGTCTTACTGTATATATTTATAAAGCAGAGACATGTACAAACATTTTGAGGTATAATACATGTATGTCAAGCTATCCTGGAGACCGGAAGTGGACAATTGAGCCATAATGGTTGTACAGCCTGCAATTTTGACCTACCCGACCATGGTTTTTTACTTCTGACTTGGTCCACAGGTCCTATGGAATGATCTACGGGGAATAGTTATCAAGCAGAGGCATTGACAAACGTTTTGAGGTATCATACATGTAGATCAAGCCTCCCTGAGGACCGGAAGTTGCCTATTACGGAGCTAAAATGGGATGCCAGGACCGTGACGGATATTCCGGGTAATAACGCATATTGGTTTTTCGCATTTTTCTGGCTAACGAAGGGCTCCAGAAATAACAATTAAACAAATATATTAAGCAGAGACCCCTGCGCACATATTTGTTAAGGTATTTGGTTATTCGGGCCGCCATGGGGACCGGAAGGGGATGAAAACATAGGTAAACTGTTTTATTTTAACCTACCGCCGGACATTGGTTTTACATTATTTACTCCAATCAAGGGGTGTATAGACAGTCTTACTGTATATATTTATAAAGCAAAGACATGTACAAACATTTTGAGGTATAATACATGTATGTCAAGCTATCCTGGAGACCGGAAGTGGACGAAAATTGAGCCATAATGGTTGTACAGCCTGCAATTTTGACCTACCCAACCATGGTTTTTTACTTCTGACTTGGTTCACAGGTCCTATGGAATGATCTACGGGGAATAGTTATCAAGGAGAGGCATTGACAAACGTTTTGAGGTATCATACATGTAGATCAAGCCTCCCTGAGGACCGGAAGTTGCCTATTACGGAGCTAAAATGGGATGCCAGGACCGTGACGGATATTCCGACGGATATTCCGAGTAATAACGCATATTGGTTTTTCGCATTTGTCTGGCTAACGAAGGGCTCCAGAAATAAAAATTAAACATATATATTAAGCAGAGACCCCTGCGCACATATTTGTTAAGGTATTTGGTTATTCGGGCCGCCATGGGGACCGGAAGGGGATGAAAACATAGGTAAACCGTTTTATTTTAACCTACCGCCGGACATTGGTTTTACATAATTTACTCCAATCAAGGGGCGTATAGACAGTCTTCCTGTATATATTTATAAAGCAAAGACATGTACAAACATTTTGAGGTATAATACATGCATGTCAAGCTATCCTGGAGACCGGAAGTGGACGAAAATTGAGCCATAATGGTTGTACAGCCTGCAATTTTGACCTACCCAACCATGGTTTTTTACTTCTGACTTGGTTCACAGGTCCTATGGAATGATCTACGGGAATATATAGTTATCAAGGAGAGGCATTGACAAACGTTTTGAGGTATCATACATGTAGATCAAGCCTCCCTGAGGACCGGAAGTTGCCTATTACGGAGCCAAAATGGGATGCCAGGACCGTGACGGATATTCCGGGTAATAACGCATATTGGTTTTTCGCATTTTTCTGGCTAACGAAGGGCTCCAGAAATAAAAATTAAACATATATATTAAGCAGAGACCCCTGCGCACATATTTGTTAAGGTATTTGGTTATTCGGGCCGCCATGGGGACCGGAAGGGGATGAAAACATAGGTAAACCGTTTTATTTTAACCTACCGCCGGACATTGGTTTTACATAATTTACTCCAATCAAGGGGCGTATAGACAGTCTTCCTGTATATATTTATAAAGCAAAGACATGTACAAACATTTTGAGGTATAATACATGCATGTCAAGCTATCCTGGAGACCGGAAGTGGACGAAAATTCAGCCATAATGGTTGTACAGCCTGCAATTTTGACCTTCCCAACCATGGTTTTTTACTTCTGACTTGGTTCACAGGTCCTATGGAATGATCTACGGGGAATAGTTATCAAGCAGAGGCATTGACAAACGTTTTGAGGTATCATACATGTAGATCAAGCCTCCCTGAGGACCGGAAGTTGCATATTACGGAGCTAAAATGGGATGCCAGGACCGTGACGGATATTCCGGGTAATAACGCATATTGGTTTTTCGCATTTTTCTGGCTAACGAAGGGCTCCAGAAATAACAATTAAACATATATATCAAGCAGAGACCCCTGCGCACATATTTGTTAAGGTATTTGGTTATTCGGGCCGCATGGGGACCGGAAGGGGGTGAAAATATAGGTAAACCGTTTTATTTTAACCTACCGCCGGACATTGGTTTTACATTATTTACTCCAATCAAGGGGCGTATATACAGTCTTACTGTATATATTTATAAAGCAAAGACATGTACAAACATTTTGAGGTATAATACATGTATGTCAAGCTATCCTGGAGACCGGAAGTGGACAATTGAGCCATAATGGTTGTACAGCCTGCAATTTTGACCTACCCGACCATGGTTTTTTACTTCTGACTTGGTTCAGAGGTCCTATGGAATGATCTACGGGAATATATAGTTATCAAGGAGAGGCATTGACAAACGTTTTGAGGTATCATACATGTAGATCAAGCCTTCCTGAGGACCGGAAGTTGCCTATTACGGAGCCAAAATGGGATGCCAGGACCGTGACGGATATTCCGGGTAATAACGCATATTGGTTTTTCGCATTTTTCTGGCTAACGAAGGGCTCCAGAAATAACAATTAAACATATATATTAAGCAGAGACCCCTGCGCACATATTTGTTAAGGTATTTGGTTATTTGGGCCGCCATGGGGACCGGAAGGGGGTGAAAACATAGGTAAACCGTTTTATTTTAACCTACCGCCGGACATTGGTTTTACATTAATTACTCCAATCAAGGGGCGTATAGACAGTCTTACTGTATATATTTATAGAGCAAAGACATGTACAAACATTTTGAGGTATAATACATGTATGTCAAGCTATCCTGGAGACCGGAAGTGGACGAAAATTGAGCCATACTGGTTGTACAGCCTGCAATTTTTACCTACCCAACCATGGTTTTTTACTTCTGACTTGGTTCACAGGTCCTATGGAATGATCTACGGGGAATAGTTATCAAGCAGAGGCATTGACAAACGTTTTGAGGTATCATACATGTAGATCAAGCCTCCCTGAGGACCGGAAGTTGCCTATTACGGAGCTAAAATGGGATGCCAGGACCGTGACGGATATTCCGACTGATATTCGGGTAATAACGCATATTGGTTTTTCGCATTTTTCTGGCTAACGAAGGGCTCCAGAAATAAAAACTAAACATATATATTAAGCAGAGAACCCTGCGCACATATTTGTTAAGGTATTTGGTTATTCGGGCCGCCATGGGGACCGGAAGGGGGTGAAAACATAGGTAAACCGTTTTATTTTAACCTACCGCCGGACATTGGTTTTACATTATTTACTCCAATCAAGGGGCATATATACAGTCTTACTGTATATATTTATAAAGCAAAGACATGTACAAACATTTTGAGGTATAATACATGTATGTCAAGCTATCCTGGAGACCGGAAGTGGACAATTGAGCCATAATGGTTGTACAGCCGGCAATTTTGACCTACCCGACCATGGTTTTTTACTTCTGACTTGGTTCAGAGGTCCTATGGAATGATCTACGGGAATATATAGTTATCAAGGAGAGGCATTGACAAACGTTTTGAGGTATCATACATGTAGATCAAGCCTCCCTGAGGACCGGAAGTTGAATATTACGGAGCCAAAATGGGATGCCAGGACCGTGACGGATATTCCGGGTAATAACGCATATTGGTTTTTCGCATTTTTCTGGCTAACGAAGGGCTCCAGAAATAACAATTAAACATATATGTTAAGCAGAGACCCCTGCGCACATATTTGTTAAGGTATTTGGTTATTCGGGCCGCCATGGGGACCGGAAGGGGGTGAAAACATAGGTAAACTGTTTTATTTTAACCTACCGCCGGACATTGGTTTTACATTAATTACTCCAATCAAGGGGCGTATAGACAGTCTTACTGTATATATTTATAGAGCAAAGACATGTACAAACATTTTGAGGTATAATACATGTATGTCAAGCTATCCTGGAGACCGGAAGTGGACGAAAATTGAGCCATACTGGTTGTACAGCCTGCAATTTTGACCTACCCAACCATGGTTTTTTACTTCTGACTTGGTTCACAGGTCCTATGGAATGATCTACAGGGAATAGTTATCAAGCAGAGGCATTGACAAACGTCTTGAGGTATCATACATGTAGATCAAGCCTCCCTGAGGACCGGAAGTTGCCTATTACGGAGCTAAAATGGGATGCCAGGACCGTGACGGATATTCCGACGGATATTCGGGTAATAACGCATATTGGTTTTTCGCATTTTTCTGGCTAACGAAGGGCTCCAGAAATAAAAACTAAACATATATATTAAGCAGAGAACCCTGCGCACATATTTGTTAAGGTATTTGGTTATTCGGGCCGCCATGGGGACCGGAAGGGAGTGAAAACATAGGTAAACCGTTTTATTTTAACCTACCGCCGGACATTGGTTTTACATTATTTACTCCAATCAAGGGGCGTATAGACAGTCTTACTGTATATATTTATAAAGCAGAGACATATACAAACATTTTGAGGTATAATACATGTATGTCAAGCTATCCTGGAGACCGGAAGTGGACGAAAATTGAGCCATAATGGTTGTACAGCCGGCAATTTTGACCTACCCGACCATGGTTTTTTACTTCTGACTTGGTCCACAGGTCCTATGGAATGATCTACGGGGAATAGTTATCAAGCAGAGGCATTGACAAACGTTTTGAGGTATCATACATGTAGATCAAGCCTCCCTGAGGACCGGAAGTTGCCTATTACGGAGCTAAAATGGGATGCCAGGACCGTGACGGATATTCCGGGTAATAACGCATATTGGTTTTTCGCATTTTTCTGGCTAACGAAGGGCTCCAGAAATAAAAAATAAACATATATATTAAGCAGAGAACCCTGCGCACATATTTGTTAAGGTATTTGGTTATTCGGGCCGCCATGGGGACCGGAAGGGGGTGAAAACATAGGTAAACTGTTTTATTTTAACCTACCGCCGGACATTGGTTTTACATTATTTACTCCAATCAAGGGGCGTATAGACAGTCTTACTGTATATATTTATAAAGCAGAGACATATACAAACATTTTGAGGTATAATACATGTATGTCAAGCTATCCTGGAGACCGGAAGTGGACGAAAATTGAGCCATAATGGTTGTACAGCCGGCAATTTTGACCTACCCGACCATGGTTTTTTACTTCTGACTTGGTCCACAGGTCCTATGGAATGATCTACGGGGAATAGTTATCAAGCAGAGGCATTGACAAACGTTTTGAGGTATCATACATGTAGATCAAGCCTCCCTGAGGACCGGAAGTTGCCTATTACGGAGCTAAAATGGGATGCCAGGACCGTGACGAATATTCCGGGTAATAACGCATATTGGTTTTTCGCATTTTTCTGGCTAACGAAGGGCTCCAGAAATAACAATTAAACATATATATTAGGCAGAGACCCCTGCGCACATATTTGTTAAGGTATTTGGTTATTCGGGCCGCCATGGGGACCGGAAGGGGGTGAAAACATAGGTAAACTGTTTTATTTTAACCTACCGCCGGACATTGGTTTTACATTATTTACTCCAATCAAGGGGCGTATAAACAGTCTTACTGTATATATTTATAAAGCAAAGACATGTACAAACATTTTGAGGTATAATACATGTATGTCAAGCTATCCTGGAGACCGGAAGTGGACGAAAATTGAGCCATAATGGTTGTACAGCCTGCAATTTTGACCTACCCAACCATGGTTTTTTACTTCTGACTTGGTTCACAGGTCCTATGGAATGATCTACGGGGAATAGTTATCAAGGAGAGGCATTGACAAACGTTTTGAGGTATCATACATGTAGATCAAGCCTCCCTGAGGACCGGAAGTTGCCTATTACGGAGCTAAAATGGGATGCCAGGACCGTGACGGATATTCCGACGGATATTCGGGTAATAACGCATATTGGTTTTTCGCATTTTTCTGGCTAACGAAGGGCTCCAGAAATAAAAAATAAACATATATATTAAGCAGAGAACCCTGCGCACATATTTGTTAAGGTATTTGGTTATTCGGGCCGCCATGGGGACCGGAAGGGAGTGAAAACATAGGTAAACCGTTTTATTTTAACCTACCGCCGGACATTGGTTTTACATTATTTACTCCAATCAAGGGGCGTATAGACAGTCTTACTGTATATATTTATAAAGCAGAGACATATACAAACATTTTGAGGTATAATACATGTATGTCAAGCTATCCTGGAGACCGGAAGTGGACGAAAATTGAGCCATACTGGTTGTACAGCCTGCAATTTTGACCTACCCAACCATGGTTTTTTACTTCTGACTTGGTTCACAGGTCCTATGGAATGATCTACGGGGAATAGTTATCAAGGAGAGGCATTGACAAACGTTTTGAGGTATCATACATGTAGATCAAGCCTCCCTGAGGACCGGAAGTTGCCTATTACGGAGCTAAAATGGGATGCCAGGACCGTGACGGATATTCCGACGGATATTCGGGTAATAACGCATATTGGTTTTTCGCATTTTTCTGGCTAACGAAGGGCTCCAGAAATAAAAATTAAACATATATATTAAGCAGAGAACCCTGCGCACATATTTGTTAAGGTATTTGGTTATTCGGGCCGCCATGGGAACCGGAAGGGGGTGAAAACATAGGTAAACCGTTTTATTTTAACCTACCGCCGGACATTGGTTTTACATTATTTACTCCAATCAAGGGGCGTATAGACAGTCTTACTGTATATATTTATAAAGCAGAGACATATACAAACATTTTGAGGTATAATACATGTATGTCAAGCTATCCTGGAGACCGGAAGTGGACGAAAATTGAGCCATAATGGTTGTACAGCCGGCAATTTTGACCTACCCGACCATGGTTTTTTACTTCTGACTTGGTCCACAGGTCCTATGGAATGATCTACGGGGAATAGTTATCAAGCAGAGGCATTGACAAACGTTTTGAGGTATCATACATGTAGATCAAGCCTCCCTGAGGACCGGAAGTTGCCTATTACGGAGCTAAAATGGGATGCCAGGACCGTGACGGATATTCCGGGTAATAACGCATATTGGTTTTTCGCATTTTTCTGGCTAACGAAGGGCTCCAGAAATAAAAAATAAACATATATATTAAGCAGAGAACCCTGCGCACATATTTGTTAAGGTATTTGGTTATTCGGGCCGCCATGGGGACCGGAAGGGGGTGAAAACATAGGTAAACTGTTTTATTTTAACCTACCGCCGGACATTGGTTTTACATTATTTACTCCAATCAAGGGGCGTATAGACAGTCTTACTGTATATATTTATAAAGCAGAGACATATACAAACATTTTGAGGTATAATACATGTATGTCAAGCTATCCTGGAGACCGGAAGTGGACGAAAATTGAGCCATAATGGTTGTACAGCCTGCAATTTTGACCTACCCGACCATGGTTTTTTACTTCTGACTTGGTCCACAGGTCCTATGGAATGATCTACGGGGAATAGTTATCAAGCAGAGGCATTGACAAACGTTTTGAGGTATCATACATGTAGATCAAGCCTCCCTGAGGACCGGAAGTTGCCTATTACGGAGCTAAAATGGGATGCCAGGACCGTGACGGATATTCCGGGTAATAACGCATATTGGTTTTTCGCATTTTTCTGGCTAACGAAGGGCTCCAGAAATAACAATTAAACATATATATTAGGCAGAGACCCCTGCGCACATATTTGTTAAGGTATTTGGTTATTCGGGCCGCCATGGGGACCGGAAGGGGGTGAAAACATAGGTAAACTGTTTTATTTTAACCTACCGCCGGACATTGGTTTTACATTATTTACTCCAATCAAGGGGCGTATAAACAGTCTTACTGTATATATTTATAAAGCAAAGACATGTACAAACATTTTGAGGTATAATACATGTATGTCAAGCTATCCTGGAGACCGGAAGTGGACGAAAATTGAGCCATAATGGTTGTACAGCCTGCAATTTTGACCTACCCAACCATGGTTTTTTACTTCTGACTTGGTTCACAGGTCCTATGGAATGATCTACGGGGAATAGTTATCAAGGAGAGGCATTGACAAACGTTTTGAGGTATCATACATGTAGATCAAGCCTCCCTGAGGACCGGAAGTTGCCTATTACGGAGCTAAAATGGGATGCCAGGACCGTGACGGATATTCCGACGGATATTCGGGTAATAACGCATATTGGTTTTTCGCATTTTTCTGGCTAACGAAGGGCTCCAGAAATAAAAAATAAACATATATATTAAGCAGAGAACCCTGCGCACATATTTGTTAAGGTATTTGGTTATTCGGGCCGCCATGGGGACCGGAAGGGAGTGAAAACATAGGTAAACCGTTTTATTTTAACCTACCGCCGGACATTGGTTTTACATTATTTACTCCAATCAAGGGGCGTATAGACAGTCTTACTGTATATATTTATAAAGCAGAGACATATACAAACATTTTGAGGTATAATACATGTATGTCAAGCTATCCTGGAGACCGGAAGTGGACGAAAATTGAGCCATAATGGTTGTACAGCCGGCAATTTTGACCTACCCGACCATGGTTTTTTACTTCTGACTTGGTCCACAGGTCCTATGGAATGATCTACGGGGAATAGTTATCAAGGAGAGGCATTGACAAACGTTTTGAGGTATCATACATGTAGATCAAGCCTCCCTGAGGACCGGAAGTTGCCTATTACGGAGCTAAAATGGGATGCCAGGACCGTGACGGATATTCCGGGTAATAACGCATATTGGTTTTTCGCATTTTTCTGGCTAACGAAGGGCTCCAGAAATAAAAAATAAACATATATATTAAGCAGAGAACCCTGCGCACATATTTGTTAAGGTATTTGGTTATTCGGGACGCCATGGGGACCGGAACGGGGTGAAAACATAGGTAAACCGTTTTATTTTAACCTACCGCCGGACATTGGTTTTACATTATTTACTCCAATCAAGGGGCGTATAGACAGTCTTACTGTATATATTTATAAAGCAGAGACATATACAAACATTTTGAGGTATAATACATGTATGTCAAGCTATCCTGGAGACCGGAAGTGGACGAAAATTGAGCCATAATGGTTGTACAGCCGGCAATTTTGACCTACCCGACCATGGTTTTTTACTTCTGACTTGGTCCACAGGTCCTATGGAATGATCTACGGGGAATAGTTATCAAGCAGAGGCATTGAAAAACGTTTTGAGGTATCATACATGTAGATCAAGCCTCCCTGAGGACCGGAAGTTGCCTATTACGGAGCTAAAATGGGATGCCAGGACCGTGACGGATATTCCGGGTAATAACGCATATTGGTTTTTCGCATTTTTCTGGCTAACGAAGGGCTCCAGAAATAAAAAATAAACATATATATTAAGCAGAGAACCCTGCGCACATATTTGTTAAGGTATTTGGTTATTCGGGCCGCCATGGGGACCGGAACGGGGTGAAAACATAGGTAAACCGTTTTATTTTAACCTACCGCCGGACATTGGTTTTACATTATTTACTCCAATCAAGGGGCGTATAGACAGTCTTACTGTATATATTTATAAAGCAGAGACATATACAAACATTTTGAGGTATAATACATGTATGTCAAGCTATCCTGGAGACCGGAAGTGGACGAAAATTGAGCCATAATGGTTGTACAGCCTGCAATTTTGACCTACCCGACCATGGTTTTTTACTTCTGACTTGGTCCACAGGTCCTATGGAATGATCTACGGGGAATAGTTATCAAGCAGAGGCATTGACAAACGTTTTGAGGTATCATACATGTAGATCAAGCCTCCCTGAGGACCGGAAGTTGCCTATTACGGAGCTAAAATGGGATGCCAGGACCGTGACGGATATTCCGACGGATATTCCGGGTAATAACGCATATTGGTTTTTCGCATTTTTCTGGCTAACGAAGGGCTTCAGAAATAAAAAATAAACATATATATTAAGCAGAGAACCCTGCGCACATATTTGTTAAGGTATTTGGTTATTCGGGCCGCCATGGGGACCGGAATGGGGTGAAAACATAGGTAAACCGTTTTATTTTAACCTACCGCCGGACATTGGTTTTACATTATTTACTCCAATCAAGGGGCGTATAGACAGTCTTACTGTATATATTTATAAAGCAGAGACATATACAAACATTTTGAGGTATAATACATGTATGTCAAGCTATCCTGGAGACCGGAAGTGGACGAAAATTGAGCCATAATGGTTGTACAGCCGGCATTTTGACCTACCCGACCATGGTTTTTTACTTCTGACTTGGTCCACAGGTCCTATGGAATGATCTACGGGGAATAGTTATCAAGCAGAGGCATTGACAAACGTTTTGAGGTATCATACATGTAGATCAAGCCTCCCTGAGGACCGGAAGTTGCCTATTACGGAGCTAAAATGGGATGCCAGGACCGTCACGGATATTCCGGGTAATAACGCATATTGGTTTTTCGCATTTTTCTGGCTAACGAAGGGCTCCAGAAATAACAATTAAACATATATATTAGGCAGAGACCCCTGCGCACATATTTGTTAAGGTATTTGGTTATTCGGGCCGCCATGGGGACCGGAAGGGGGTGAAAACATAGGTAAACTGTTTTATTTTAACCTACCGCCGGACATTGGTTTTACATTATTTACTCCAATCAAGGGGTGTATAGACAGTCTTACTGTATATATTTATAAAGCAAAGACATGTACAAACATTTTGAGGTATAATACATGTATGTCAAGCTATCCTGGAGACCGGAAGTGGACGAAAATTGAGCCATAATGGTTGTACAGCCTGCAATTTTGACCTACCCAACCATGGTTTTTTACTTCTGACTTGGTTCACAGGTCCTATGGAATGATCTACGGGGAATAGTTATCAAGGAGAGGCATTGACAAACGTTTTGAGGTATCATACATGTAGATCAAGCCTCCCTAAGGACCGGAAGTTGCCTATTACGGAGCTAAAATGGGATGCCAGGACCGTGACGGATATTCCGACGGATATTCCGGGTAATAACGCATATTGGTTTTTCGCATTTTTCTGGCTAACGAAGGGCTCCAGAAATAAAAAATAAACATATATATTAAGCAGAGAACCCTCCGCACATATTTGTTAAGGTATTTGGTTATTCGGGCCGCCATGGGGACCGGAAGGGGGTGAAAACATAGGTAAACCGTTTTATTTTAACCTTCCGCCGGACATTGGTTTTACATTATTTACTCCAATCAAGGGGCGTATAGACAGTCTTACTGTATATATTTATAAAGCAGAGACATGTACAAACATTTTGAGGTATAATACATGTATGTCAAGCTATCCTGGAGACCGGAAGTGGACGAAAATTGAGCCATAATGGTTGTACAGCCTGCAATTTTGACCTACCCGACCATGGTTTTTTACTTCTGACTTGGTCCACAGGTCCTATGGAATGATCTACGGGAATAGTTATCAAGCAGAGGCATTGACAAACGTTTTGAGGTATCATACATGTAGATCAAGCCTCCCTGAGGACCGGAAGTTGCCTATTACGGAGCCAAAATGGGATGCCAGGACCGTGACGGATATTCCGGGTAATAACGCATATTGGTTTTTCGCATTTTTCTGGCTAACGAAGGGCTCCAGAAATAAAAACTAAACATATATATTAAGCAGAGACCCCTGCGCACATATTTGTTAAGGTATTTGGTTATTCGGGCCACCATGGAGACCGAAAGGGAGTGAAAACATAGGTAAACAGTTTTATTTTAACCTACCGCCGGACATTGGTTTTACATTATTTACTCCAATCAAGGGGCGTATAGACAGTCTTACTGTATATATTTATAAAGCAAAGACATGTACAAACATTTTGAGGTATAATACATGTATGTCAAGCTATCCTGGAGACCGGAAGTGGACGAAAATTGAGCCATAATGGTTGTACAGCCTGCAATTTTGACCTACCCAACCATGGTTTTTTACTTCTGACTTGGTTCACAGGTCCTATGGAATGATCTACGGGGAATAGTTATCAAGGAGAGGCATTGACAAACGTTTTGAGGTATCATACATGTAGATCAAGCCTCCCTAAGGACCGGAAGTTGCCAATTACGGAGCTAAAATGGGATGCCAGGACCGTGACGGATATTCCGAAGGATATTCCGGGTAATAACGCATATTGGTTTTTCGCATTTTTCTGGCTAACGAAGGGCTCCAGAAATAAAAATTAAACATATATATTAAGCAGAGAACCCTGCGCACATATTTGTTAAGGTATTTGGTTATTCGGGCCGCCATGGGGACCGGAAGGGGCTGAAAACATAGGTAAACTGTTTTATTTTAACCTACCGCCGAACATTGGTTTTACATTATTTACTCCAATCAAGGGGCGTATAGACAGTCTTACTGTATATATTTATAAAGCAGAGACATGTACAAACATTTTGAGGTATAATACATGTATGTCAAGCTATCCTGGAGACCGGAAGTGGACAATTGAGCCATAATGGTTGTACAGCCTGCAATTTTGACCTACCCGACCATGGTTTTTTACTTCTGACTTGGTCCACAGGTCCTATGGAATGATCTACGGGGAATCGTTATCAAGCAGAGGCATTGACAAACGTTTTGAGGTATCATACATGCAGATCAAGCCTCCCTGAGGACCGGAAGTTGCCTATTACGGAGCTAAAATGGGATGCCAGGACCGTTACGGATATTCCGGGTAATAACGCATATTGGTTTTTCGCATTTTTCTGGCTAACGAAGGGCTCCAGAAATAACAATTAAACATATATATTAAGCAAAGAACCCTGCGCACATATTTGTTAAGGTATTTGGTTATTCGGGCCGCCATGGGGACCGGAAGGGGATGAAAACATAGGTAAACCGTTTTATTTTAACCTACCGCCGGACATTGGTTTTACATTATTTACTCCAATCAAGGGGCGTATAGACAGTCTTACTGTATATATTTATAAAGCAAAGACATGTACAAACATTTTGAGGTATAATACATGTATGTCAAGCTATCCTGGAGACCGGAAGTGGACAATTGAGCCATAATGGTTGTACAGCCTGCAATTTTGACCTACCCAACCATGGTTTTTTACTTCTGACTTGGTTCAGAGGTCCTATGGAATGATCTACGGGGAATATATAGTTATCAAGGAGAGGCATTGACAAACGTTTTGAGGTATCATACATGTAGATCAAGCCTCCCTGAGGACCGGAAGTTGCCTATTACGGAGCTAAAATGGGATGCCAGGACCGTGACGGATATTCCGACGGATATTCCGGGTAATAACGCATATTGGTTTTTCGCATTTTTCTGGCTAACGAAGGGCTCCAGAAATAAAAACTAAACATATATATTAAGCAGAGACCCCTGCGCACATATTTGTTAATGTATTTGGTTATTCGGGCCGCCATGGGGACCGGAAGGGGGTGAAAACATAGGTAAACAGTTTTATTTTAACCTACCGCCGGACATTGGTTTTACATTATTTACTCCAATCAAGGGGCGTATAGACAGTCTTACTGTATATATTTATAAAGCAAAGACATGTACAAACATTTTGAGGTATAATACATGTATGTCAAGCTATCCTGGAGACCGGAAGTGGACGAAAATTGAGCCATAATGGTTGTACAGCCTGCAATTTTGACCTACCCAACCATGGGTTTTTACTTCTGACTTGGTTCACAGGTCCTATGGAATGATCTACGGGGAATAGTTATCAAGGAGAGGCATTGACAAACGTTTTGAGGTATCATACATGTATATCAAGCCTCCCTAAGGACCGGAAGTTGCCTATTACGGAGCTAAAATGGGATGCCAGGACCGTGACGGATATTCCGAAGGATATTCCGGGTAATAACGCATATTGGTATTTCGCATTTTTCTGGCTAACGAAGGGCTCCAGAAATAAAAATTAAACATATATATTAAGCAGAGAACCCTGCGCACATATTTGTTAAGGTATTTGGTTATTCGGGCCGCCATGGGGACCGGAAGGGAGTGAAAACATAGGTAAACCGTTTTATTTTAACCTACCGCCGGACATTGGTTTTACATTATTTACTCCAATCAAGGGGCGTATAGACAGTCTTACTGTATATATTTATAAAGCAGAGACATATACAAACATTTTGAGGTATAATACATGTATGTCAAGCTATCCTGGAGACCGGAAGTGGACGAAAATTGGGCCATAATGGTTGTACAACCGGCAATTTTGACCTACCCGACCATGGTTTTTTACTTCTGACTTGGTCCACAGGTCCTATGGAATGATCTACGGGGAATAGTTATCAAGCAGAGGCATTGACAAACGTTTTGAGGTATCATACATGTAGATCAAGCCTCCCTGAGGACCGGAAGTTGCCTATTACGGAGCCAAAATGGGATGCCAGGACCGTGACGGATATTCCGGGTAATAACGCATATTGGTTTTTCGCATTTTTCTGGCTAACGAAGGGCTCCAGAAATAACAATTAAACATATATATTAGGCAGAGACCCCTGCGCACATATTTGTTAAGGTATTTGGTTATTCGGGCCGCCATGGGGACCGGAAGGGGGTGAAAACATAGGTAAACTGTTTTATTTTAACCTACCGCCGGACATTGGTTTTACATTATTTACTCCAATCAAGGGGCGTATAGACAGTCTTACTGTATATATTTATAAAGCAAAGACATGTACAAACATTTTGAGGTATAATACATGTATGTCAAGCTATCCTGGAGACCGGAAGTGGACGAAAATTGAGCCATAATGGTTGTACAGCCTGAAATTTTGACCTACCCAACCATGGTTTTTTTACTTCTGACTTGGTTCACAGGTCCTATGGAATGATCTACGGGGAATAGTTATCAAGGAGAGGCATTGACAAACGTTTTGAGGTATCATACATGTAGATCAAGCCTCCCTAAGGACCGGAAGTTGCCTATTACGGAGCTAAAATGGGATGCCAGGACCGTGACGGATATTCCGACGGATATTCCGGGTAATAACGCATATTGGTTTTTCGCATTTTTCTGGCTAACGAAGGGCTCCAGAAATAAAAACTAAACATATATATTAAGCAGAGACCCCTGCGCACATATTTGTTAAGGTATTTGGTTATTCGGGCCACCATGGAGACCGAAAGGGAGTGTAAACATAGGTAAACCGTTTTATTTTAACCTACCGCCGGACATTGGTTTTACATTATTTACTCCAATCAAGGGGCGTATAGACAGTCTTACTGTATATATTTATAAAGCAAAGACATGTACAAACATTTTGAGGTATAATACATGTATGTCAAGCTATCCTGGAGACCGGAAGTGGACGAAAATTGAGCCATAATGGTTGTACAGCCTGCAATTTTGACCTACCCAACCATGGTTTTTTACTTCTGACTTGGTTCACAGGTCCTATGGAATGATCTACGGGGAATAGTTATCAAGGAGAGGCATTGACAAACGTTTTGAGGTATCATACATGTAGATCAAGCCTCCCTAAGGACCGGAAGTTGCCAATTACGGAGCTAAAATGGGATGCCAGGACCGTGACGAATATTCCGAAGGATATTCCGTGTAATAACGCATATTGGTTTTTCGCATTTTTCTGGCTAACGAAGGGCTCCAGAAATAAAAATTAAACATATATATTAAGCAGAGAACCCTGCGCACATATTTGTTAAGGTATTTGGTTATTCGGGCCGCCATGGGGACTGGAAGGGGATGAAAACATAGGTAAACCGTTTTATTTTAACCTACCGCCGAACATTGGTTTTACATTATTTACTCCAATCAAGGGGCGTATAGACAGTCTTACTGTATATATTTATAAAGCAGAGACATGTACAAACATTTTGAGGTATAATACATGTATGTCAAGCTATCCTGGAGACCGGAAGTGGACAATTGATCCATAATGGTTGTACAGCCTGCAATTTTGACCTACCCGACCATGGTTTTTTACTTCTGACTTGGTCCACAGGTCCTATGGAATGATCTACGGGGAATAGTTATCAAGCAGAGGCATTGACAAACGTTTTGAGGTATCATACATGCAGATCAAGCCTCCCTGAGGACCGGAAGTTGCCTATTACGGAGCTAAAATGGGATGCCAGGACCGTTACGGATATTCCGGGTAATAACGCATATTGGTTTTTCGCATTTTTCTGGCTAACGAAGGGCTCCAGAAATAACAATTAAACATATATATTAAGCAAAGAACCCTGCGCACATATTTGTTAAGGTATTTGGTTATTCGGGCCGCCATGGGGACCGGAAGGGGATGAAAACATAGGTAAACCGTTTTATTTTAACCTACCGCCGGACATTGGTTTTACATTATTTACTCCAATCAAGGGGCGTATAGACAGTCTTACTGTATATATTTATAAAGCAAAGACATGTACAAACATTTTGAGGTATAATACATGTATGTCAAGCTTTCCTGGAGACCGGAAGTGGACGAAAATTGAGCCATAATGGTTGTACAGCCTGCAATTTTGACCTACCCAACCATGGTTTTTTACTTCTGACTTGGTTCACAGGTCCTATGGAATGATCTACTGGGAATAGTTATCAAAGAGAGGCATTGACAAACGTTTTGAGGTATCATACATGTAGATCAAGCCTCCCTAAGGACCGGAAGTTGCCTATTACGGAGCTAAAATGGGATGCCAGGACCGTGACGGATATTCCGAAGGATATTCCGGGGAATAACGCATATTGGTTTTTCGCATTTTTCTGGCTAACGAAGGGCTCCAGAAATAAAAACTAAACATATATATTAAGCAGAGAACCCTGCGCACATATTTGTTAAGGTATTTGGTTATTCGGGCCGCCATGGGGAGCGGAAGGGGATGAAAACATAGGTAAACCGTTTTATTTTAACCTACCGCCGAACATTGGTTTTACATTATTTACTCCAATCAAGGGGCGTATAGACAGTCTTACTGTATATATTTATAAAGCAGAGACATGTACAAACATTTTGAGGTATAATACATGTATGTCAAGCTATCCTGGAGACCGGAAGTGGACAATTGAGCCATAATGGTTGTACAGCCTGCAATTTTGACCTACCCAACCATGGTTTTTTACTTCTGACTTGGTTCAGAGGTCCTATGGAATGATCTACGGGGAATATATAGTTATCAAGGAGAGGCATTGACAAACGTTTTGAGGTATCATACATGTAGATCAAGCCTCCCTGAGGACCGGAAGTTGCCTATTACGGAGCTAAAATGGGATGCCAGGACCGTGACGGATATTCCGGGTAATAACGCATATTGGTTTTTCGCATTTTTCTGGCTAACGAAGGGCTCCAGAAATAAAAACTAAACATATATATTAAGCAGAGACCCCTGCGCACATATTTGTTAATGTATTTGGTTATTCGGGCCGCCATGGGGACCGGAAGGGGGTGAAAACATAGGTAAACTGTTTTATTTTAACCTACCGCCGGACATTGGTTTTACATTATTTACTCCAATCAAAGGGCGTATAGACAGTCTTACTGTATATATTTATAAAGCAAAGACATGTACAAACATTTTGAGGTATAATACATGTATGTCAAGCTATCCTGGAGACCGGAAGTGGACGAAAATTGAGCCATAATGGTTGTACAGCCTGAAATTTTGACCTACCCAACCATGGTTTTTTTACTTCTGACTTGGTTCACAGGTCCTATGGAATGATCTACGGGGAATAGTTATCAAGGAGAGGCATTGACAAACGTTTTGAGGTATCATACATGTAGATCAAGCCTCCCTAAGGACCGGAAGTTGCCTATTACGGAGCTAAAATGGGATGCCAGGACCGTGACGGATATTCCGACGGATATTCCGGGTAATAACGCATATTGGTTTTTCGCATTTTTCTGGCTAACGAAGGGCTCCAGAAATAAAAACTAAACATATATATTAAGCAGAGACCCCTGCGCACATATTTGTTAAGGTATTTGGTTATTCGGGCCACCATGGAGACCGAAAGGGAGTGAAAACATAGGTAAACCGTTTTATTTTAACCTACCGCCGGACATTGGTTTTACATTATTTACTCCAATCAAGGGGCGTATAGACAGTCTTACTGTATATATTTATAAAGCAAAGACATGTACAAACATTTTGAGGTATAATACATGTATGTCAAGCTATCCTGGAGACCGGAAGTGGACGAAAATTGAGCCATAATGGTTGTACAGCCTGCAATTTTGACCTACCCAACCATGGTTTTTTACTTCTGACTTGGTTCACAGGTCCTATGGAATGATCTACGGGGAATAGTTATCAAGGAGAGGCATTGACAAACGTTTTGAGGTATCATACATGTAGATCAAGCCTCCCTAAGGACCGGAAGTTGCCAATTACGGAGCTAAAATGGGATGCCAGGACCGTGACGAATATTCCGAAGGATATTCCGTGTAATAACGCATATTGGTTTTTCGCATTTTTCTGGCTAACGAAGGGCTCCAGAAATAAAAATTAAACATATATATTAAGCAGAGAACCCTGCGCACATATTTGTTAAGGTATTTGGTTATTCGGGCCGCCATGGGGACTGGAAGGGGATGAAAACATAGGTAAACCGTTTTATTTTAACCTACCGCCGAACATTGGTTTTACATTATTTACTCCAATCAAGGGGCGTATAGACAGTCTTACTGTATATATTTATAAAGCAGAGACATGTACAAACATTTTGAGGTATAATACATGTATGTCAAGCTTTCCTGGAGACCGGAAGTGGACGAAAATTGAGCCATAATGGTTGTACAGCCTGCAATTTTGACCTACCCGACCATGGTTTTTTACTTCTGACTTGGTCCACAGGTCCTATGGAATGATCTACGGGGAATAGTTATCAAGCAGAGGCATTGACAAACGTTTTGAGGTATCATACATGCAGATCAAGCCTCCCTGAGGACCGGAAGTTGCCTATTACGGAGCTAAAATGGGATGCCAGGACCGTTACGGATATTCCGGGTAATAACGCATATTGGTTTTTCGCATTTTTCTGGCTAACGAAGGGCTCCAGAAATAACAATTAAACATATATATTAAGCAAAGAACCCTGCGCACATATTTGTTAAGGTATTTGGTTATTCGGGCCGCCATGGGGACCGGAAGGGGATGAAAACATAGGTAAACCGTTTTATTTTAACCTACCGCCGGACATTGGTTTTACATTATTTACTCCAATCAAGGGGCGTATAGACAGTCTTACTGTATATATTTATAAAGCAAAGACATGTACAAACATTTTGAGGTATAATACATGTATGTCAAGCTTTCCTGGAGACCGGAAGTGGACGAAAATTGAGCCATAATGGTTGTACAGCCTGCAATTTTGACCTACCCAACCAAGGTTTTTTACTTCTGACTTGGTTCAGAGGTCCTATGGAATGATCTACGGGGAATATATAGTTATCAAGGAGAGGCATTGACAAACGTTTTGAGGTATCATACATGTAGATCAAGCCTCCCTAAGGACCGGAAGTTGCCTATTACGGAGCTAAAATGGGATGCCAGGACCGTGACGGATATTCCGAAGGATATTCCGGGGAATAACGCATATTGGTTTTTCGCATTTTTCTGGCTAACGAAGGGCTCCAGAAATAAAAACTAAACATATATATTAAGCAGAGAACCCTGCGCACATATTTGTTAAGGTATTTGGTTATTCGGGCCGCCATGGGGAGCGGAAGGGGATGAAAACATAGGTAAAC
The DNA here is from genome assembly GCA_963680875.1 of Bathymodiolus brooksi. Lineage (NCBI taxonomy): Eukaryota > Metazoa > Mollusca > Bivalvia > Mytilida > Modiolidae > Bathymodiolus > Bathymodiolus brooksi. Next base: position 69,750,959 of record OY804582.1, read on the forward strand.
CGTTTTATTTTAACCTACCGCCGGACATTGGTTTTACATTATTTACTCCAATCAAGGGGCGTATAGACAGTCTTACTGTATATATTTATAAAGCAGAGACATGTACAAACATTTTGAGGTATAATACATGTATGTCAAGCTATCCTGGAGACCGGAAGTGGACAATTGAGCCATAATGGTTGTACAGCCTGCAATTTTGACCTACCCAACCATGGTTTTTTACTTCTGACTTGGTTCAGAGGTCCTATGGAATGATCTACGGGGAATATATAGTTATCAAGGAGAGGCATTGACAAACGTTTTGAGGTATCATACATGTAGATCAAGCCTCCCTAAGGACCGGAAGTTGCCTATTACGGAGCTAAAATGGGATGCCAGGACCGTGACGGATATTCCGAAGGATATTCCGGGTAATAACGCATATTGGTATTTCGCATTTTTCTGGCTAACGAAGGGCTCCAGAAATAAAAATTAAACATATATATTAAGCAGAGAACCCTGCGCACATATTTGTTAAGGTATTTGGTTATTCGGGCCGCCATGGGGACCGGAAGGGGATGAAAACATAGGTAAACCGTTTTATTTTAACCTACCGCCGGACATTGGTTTTACATTATTTACTCCAATCAAGGGGCGTATAGACAGTCTTACTGTATATATTTATAAAGCAGAGACATATACAAACATTTTGAGGTATAATACATGTATGTCAAGCTATCCTGGAGACCGGAAGTGGACGAAAATTGGGCCATAATGGTTGTACAACCGGCAATTTTGACCTACCCGACCATGGTTTTTTACTTCTGACTTGGTCCACAGGTCCTATGGAATGATCTACGGGGAATAGTTATCAAGCAGAGGCATTGACAAACGTTTTGAGGTATCATACATGTAGATCAAGCCTCCCTGAGGACCGGAAGTTGCCTATTACGGAGCCAAAATGGGATGCCAGGACCGTGACGGATATTCCGGGTAATAACGCATATTGGTTTTTCGCATTTTTCTGGCTAACGAAGGGCTCCAGAAATAACAATTAAACATATATATTAGGCAGAGACCCCTGCGCACATATTTGTTAAGGTATTTGGTTATTCGGGCCGCCATGGGGACCGGAAGGGGGTGAAAACATAGGTAAACTGTTTTATTTTAACCTACCGCCGGACATTGGTTTTACATTATTTACTCCAATCAAGGGGCGTATAGACAGTCTTACTGTATATATTTATAAAGCAAAGACATGTACAAACATTTTGAGGTATAATACATGTATGTCAAGCTATCCTGGAGACCGGAAGTGGACGAAAATTGAGCCATAATGGTTGTACAGCCTGAAATTTTGACCTACCCAACCATGGTTTTTTTACTTCTGACTTGGTTCACAGGTCCTATGGAATGATCTACGGGGAATAGTTATCAAGGAGAGGCATTGACAAACGTTTTGAGGTATCATACATGTAGATCAAGCCTCCCTAAGGACCGGAAGTTGCCTATTACGGAGCTAAAATGGGATGCCAGGACCGTGACGGATATTCCGACGGATATTCCGGGTAATAACGCATATTGGTTTTTCGCATTTTTCTGGCTAACGAAGGGCTCCAGAAATAAAAACTAAACATATATATTAAGCAGAGACCCCTGCGCACATATTTGTTAAGGTATTTGGTTATTCGGGCCACCATGGAGACCGAAAGGGAGTGAAAACATAGGTAAACCGTTTTATTTTAACCTACCGCCGGACATTGGTTTTACATTATTTACTCCAATCAAGGGGCGTATAGACAGTCTTACTGTATATATTTATAAAGCAAAGACATGTACAAACATTTTGAGGTATAATACATGTATGTCAAGCTATCCTGGAGACCGGAAGTGGACAATTGAGCCATAATGGTTGTACAGCCTGCAATTTTGACCTACCCAACCATGGTTTTTTACTTCTGACTTGGTTCAGAGGTCCTATGGAATGATCTACGGGGAATATATAGTTATCAAGGAGAGGCATTGACAAACGTTTTGAGGTATCATACATGTAGATCAAGCCTCCCTAAGGACCGGAAGTTGCCTATTACGGAGCTAAAATGGGATGCCAGGACCGTGACGGATATTCCGAAGGATATTCCGGGGAATAACGCATATTGGTTTTTCGCATTTTTCTGGCTAACGAAGGGCTCCAGAAATAAAAACTAAACATATATATTAAGCAGAGAACCCTGCGCACATATTTGTTAAGGTATTTGGTTATTCGGGCCGCCATGGGGAGCGGAAGGGGATGAAAACATAGGTAAACCGTTTTATTTTAACCTACCGCCGAACATTGGTTTTACATTATTTACTCCAATCAAGGGGCGTATAGACAGTCTTACTGTATATATTTATAAAGCAGAGACATGTACAAACATTTTGAGGTATAATACATGTATGTCAAGCTATCCTGGAGACCGGAAGTGGACAATTGAGCCATAATGGTTGTACAGCCTGCAATTTTGACCTACCCAACCATGGTTTTTTACTTCTGACTTGGTTCAGAGGTCCTATGGAATGATCTACGGGGAATATATAGTTATCAAGGAGAGGCATTGACAAACGTTTTGAGGTATCATACATGTAGATCAAGCCTCCCTGAGGACCGGAAGTTGCCTATTACGGAGCTAAAATGGGATGCCAGGACCGTGACGGATATTCCGGGTAATAACGCATATTGGTTTTTCGCATTTTTCTGGCTAACGAAGGGCTCCAGAAATAAAAACTAAACATATATATTAAGCAGAGACCCCTGCGCACATATTTGTTAATGTATTTGGTTATTCGGGCCGCCATGGGGACCGGAAGGGGGTGAAAACATAGGTAAACTGTTTTATTTTAACCTACCGCCGGACATTGGTTTTACATTATTTACTCCAATCAAGGGGCGTATAGACAGTCTTACTGTATATATTTATAAAGCAAAGACATGTACAAACATTTTGAGGTATAATACATGTATGTCAAGCTATCCTGGAGACCGGAAGTGGACGAAAATTGAGCCATAATGGTTGTACAGCCTGCAATTTTGACCTACCCAACCATGGGTTTTTACTTCTGACTTGGTTCACAGGTCCTATGGAATGATCTACGGGGAATAGTTATCAAGGAGAGGCATTGACAAACGTTTTGAGGTATCATACATGTAGATCAAGCCTCCCTAAGGACCGGAAGTTGCCTATTACTGAGCTAAAATGGGATGCCAGGACCGTGACGGATATTCCGAAGGATATTCCGGGTAATAACGCATATTGGTATTTCGCATTTTTCTGGCTAACGAAGGGCTCCAGAAATAAAAATTAAACATATATATTAAGCAGAGAACCCTGCGCACATATTTGTTAAGGTATTTGGTTATTCGGGCCGCCATGGGGACCGGAAGGGGATGAAAACATAGGTAAACCGTTTTATTTTAACCTACCGCCGGACATTGGTTTTACATTATTTACTCCAATCAAGGGGCGTATAGACAGTCTTACTGTATATATTTATAAAGCAGAGACATATACAAACATTTTGAGGTATAATACATGTATGTCAAGCTATCCTGGAGACCGGAAGTGGACGAAAATTGGGCCATAATGGTTGTACAGCCGGCAATTTTGACCTACCCGACCATGGTTTTTTACTTCTGACTTGGTCCACAGGTCCTATGGAATGATCTACGGGGAATAGTTATCAAGCAGAGGCATTGACAAACGTTTTGAGGTATCATACATGTAGATCAAGCCTCCCTGAGGACCGGAAGTTGCCTATTACGGAGCCAAAATGGGATGCCAGGACCGTGACGGATATTCCGGGTAATAACGCATATTGGTTTTTCGCATTTTTCTGGCTAACGAAGGGCTCCAGAAATAACAATTAAACATATATATTAGGCAGAGACCCCTGCGCACATATTTGTTAAGGTATTTGGTTATTCGGGCCGCCATGGGGACCGGAAGGGGGTGAAAACATAGGTAAACTGTTTTATTTTAACCTACCGCCGGACATTGGTTTTACATTATTTACTCCAATCAAGGGGCGTATAGACAGTCTTACTGTATATATTTATAAAGCAAAGACATGTACAAACATTTTGAGGTATAATACATGTATGTCAAGCTATCCTGGAGACCGGAAGTGGACGAAAATTGAGCCATAATGGTTGTACAGCCTGCAATTTTGACCTACCCAACCATGGTTTTTTTACTTCTGACTTGGTTCACAGGTCCTATGGAATGATCTACGGGGAATAGTTATCAAGGAGAGGCATTGACAAACGTTTTGAGGTATCATACATGTAGATCAAGCCTCCCTAAGGAACGGAAGTTGCCTATTACGGAGCTAAAATGGGATGCCAGGACCGTGACGAATATTCCGACGGATATTCCGGGTAATAACGCATATTGGTTTTTCGCATTTTTCTGGCTAACGAAGGGCTCCAGAAATAAAAACTAAACATATATATTAAGCAGAGACCCCTGCGCACATATTTGTTAAGGTATTTGGTTATTCGGGCCACCATGGAGACCGAAAGGGAGTGAAAACATAGGTAAACCGTTTTATTTTAACCTACCGCCGGACATTGGTTTTACATTATTTACTCCAATCAAGGGGCGTATAGACAGTCTTACTGTATATATTTATAAAGCAAAGACATGTACAAACATTTTGAGGTATAATACATGTATGTCAAGCTATCCTGGAGACCGGAAGTGGACGAAAATTGAGCCATAATGGTTGTACAGCCTGCAATTTTGACCTACCCAACCATGGTTTTTTACTTCTGACTTGGTTCACAGGTCCTATGGAATGATCTACGGGGAATAGTTATCAAGGAGAGGCATTGACAAACGTTTTGAGGTATCATACATGTAGATCAAGCCTCCCTAAGGACCGGAAGTTGCCAATTACGGAGCTAAAATGGGATGCCAGGACCGTGACGAATATTCCGAAGGATATTCCGTGTAATAACGCATATTGGTTTTTCGCATTTTTCTGGCTAACGAAGGGCTCCAGAAATAAAAATTAAACATATATATTAAGCAGAGAACCCTGCGCACATATTTGTTAAGGTATTTGGTTATTCGGGCCGCCATGGGGACTGGAAGGGGATGAAAACATAGGTAAACCGTTTTATTTTAACCTACCGCCGAACATTGGTTTCACATTATTTACTCCAATCAAGGGGCGTATAGACAGTCTTACTGTATATATTTATAAAGCAGAGACATGTACAAACATTTTGAGGTATAATACATGTATGTCAAGCTATCCTGGAGACAGGAAGTGGACAATTGATCCATAATGGTTGTACAGCCTGCAATTTTGACCTACCCGACCATGGTTTTTTACTTCTGACTTGGTCCACAGGTCCTATGGAATGATCTACGGGGAATAGTTATCAAGCAGAGGCATTGACAAACGTTTTGAGGTATCATATATGCAGATCAAGCCTCCCTGAGGACCGGAAGTTGCCTATTACGGAGCTAAAATGGGATGCCAGGACCGTTACGGATATTCCGGGTAATAACGCATATTGGTTTTTCGCATTTTTCTGGCTAACGAAGGGCTCCAGAAATAACAATTAAACATATATATTAAGCAAAGAACCCTGCGCACATATTTGTTAAGGTATTTGGTTATTCGGGCCGCCATGGGGACCGGAAAGGGATGAAAACATAGGTAAACCGTTTTATTTTAACCTACCGCCGGACATTGGTTTTACATTATTTACTCCAATCAAGGGGCGTATAGACAGTCTTACTGTATATATTTATAAAGCAAAGACATGTACAAACATTTTGAGGTATAATACATGTATGTCAAGCTTTCCTGGAGACCGGAAGTGGACGAAAATTGAGCCATAATGGTTGTACAGCCTGCAATTTTGACCTACCCAACCATGGTTTTTTACTTCTGACTTGGTTCACAGGTCCTATGGAATGATCTACTGGGAATAGTTATCAAAGAGAGGCATTGACAAACGTTTTGAGGTATCATACATGTAGATCAAGCCTCCCTAAGGACCGGAAGTTGCCTATTACGGAGCTAAAATGGGATGCCAGGACCGTGACGGATATTCCGAAGGATATTCCGGGGAATAACGCATATTGGTTTTTCGCATTTTTCTGGCTAACGAAGGGCTCCAGAAATAAAAATTAAACATATATATTAAGCAGAGAACCCTGCGCACATATTTGTTAAGGTATTTGGTTATTCGGGCCGCCATGGGGAGCGGAAGGGGATGAAAACATAGGTAAACCGTTTTATTTTAACCTACCGCCGGACATTGGTTTTACATTATTTACTCCAATCAAGGGGCGTATAGACAGTCTTACTGTATATATTTATAAAGCAGAGACATGTACAAACATTTTGAGGTATAATACATGTATGTCAAGCTATCCTGGAGACCGGAAGTGGACAATTGAGCCATAATGGTTGTACAGCCTGCAATTTTGACCTACCCAACCATGGTTTTTTACTTCTGACTTGGTTCAGAGGTCCTATGGAATGATCTACGGGTAATATAGTGTTATCAAGGAGAGGCATTGACAAACGTTTTGAGGTATCATACATGTAGATCAAGCCTCCCTGAGGACCGGAAGTTGCCTATTACGGAGCTAAAATGGGATGCCAGGACCGTGACGGATATTCCGGGTAATAACGCATATTGGTTTTTCGCATTTTTCTGGCTAACGAAGGGCTCCAGAAATAAAAACTAAACATATATATTAAGCAGAGACCCCTGCGCACATATTTGTTAATGTATTTGGTTATTCGGGCCGCCATGGGGACCGGAAGGGGGTGAAAACATAGGTAAACTGTTTTATTTTAACCTACCGCCGGACATTGGTTTTACATTATTTACTCCAATCAAGGGGCGTATAGACAGTCTTACTGTATATATTTATAAAGCAAAGACATGTACAAACATTTTGAGGTATAATACATGTATGTCAAGCTATCCTGGAGACCGGAAGTGGACGAAAATTGAGCCATAATGGTTGTACAGCCTGCAATTTTGACCTACCCAACCATGGTTTTTTACTTCTGACTTGGTTCACAGGTCCTATGGAATGATCTACGGGGAATAGTTATCAAGGAGAGGCATTGACAAACGTTTTGAGGTATCATACATGTAGATCAAGCCTCCCTAAGGACCGGAAGTTGCCTATTACGGAGCTAAAATGGGATGCCAGGACCCTGACGGATATTCCGAAGGATATTCCGGGTAATAACGCATATTGGTATTTCGCATTTTTCTGGCTAACGAAGGGCTCCAGAAATAAAAATTAAACATATATATTAAGCAGAGAACCCTGCGCACATATTTGTTAAGGTATTTGGTTATTCGGGCCGCCATGGGGACCGGAAGGGGATGAAAACATAGGTAAACCGTTTTATTTTAACCTACCGCCGGACATTGGTTTTACATTATTTACTCCAATCAAGGGGCGTATAGACAGTCTTACTGTATATATTTATAAAGCAGAGACATGTACAAACATTTTGAGGTATAATACATGTATGTCAAGCTATCATGGAGACCGGAAGTGGACAATTGACCCATAATGGTTGTACAGCCTGCAATTTTGACCTACCCAACCATGGTTTTTTACTTCTGACTTGGTTCACAGGTCCTATGGAATGATCTACGGGGAATAGTTATCAAGGAGAGGCATTGACAAACGTTTTGAGGTATCATACATGTAGATCAAGCCTCCCTAAGGACCGGAAGTTGCCAATTACGGAGCTAAAATGGGATGCCAGGACCGTGACGAATATTCCGAAGGATATTCCGTGTAATAACGCATATTGGTTTTTCGCATTTTTCTGGCTAACGAAGGGCTCCAGAAATAAAAATTAAACATATATATTAAGCAGAGAACCCTGCGCACATATTTGTTAAGGTATTTGGTTATTCGGGCCGCCATGGGGACTGGAAGGGGATGAAAACATAGGTAAACCGTTTTATTTTAACCTACCGCCTGACATTGGTTTTACATTATTTACTCCAATCAAGGGGCGTATAGACAGTCTTACTGTATATATTTATAAAGCAGAGACATGTACAAACATTTTGAGGTATAATACATGTATGTCAAGCTATCCTGGAGACCGGAAGTGGACAATTGATCCATAATGGTTGTACAGCCTGCAATTTTGACCTACCCGACCATGGTTTTTTACTTCTGACTTGGTCCACAGGTCCTATGGAATGATCTACGGGGAATAGTTATCAAGCAGAGGCATTGACAAACGTTTTGAGGTATCATACATGTAGATCAAGCCTCCCTAAGGACCGGAAGTTGCCTATTACGGAGCTAAAATGGGATGCCAGGACCGTGACGGATATTCCGAAGGATATTCCGGGGAATAACGCATATTGGTTTTTCGCATTTTTCTGGCTAACGAAGGGCTCCAGAAATAAAAATTAAACATATATATTAAGCAGAGAACCCTGCGCACATATTTGTTAAGGTATTTGGTTATTCGGGCCGCCATGGGGAGCGGAAGGGGATGAAAACATAGGTAAACCGTTTTATTTTAACCTACCGCCGGACATTGGTTTTACATTATTTACTCCAATCAAGGGGCGTATAGACAGTCTTACTGTATATATTTATAAAGCAGAGACATGTACAAACATTTTGAGGTATAATACATGTATGTCAAGCTATCCTGGAGACCGGAAGTGGACAATTGAGCCATAATGGTTGTACAGCCTGCAATTTTGACCTACCCAACCATGGTTTTTTACTTCTGACTTGGTTCAGAGGTCCTATGGAATGATCTACGGGTAATATAGTGTTATCAAGGAGAGGCATTGACAAACGTTTTGAGGTATCATACATGTAGATCAAGCCTCCCTGAGGACCGGAAGTTGCCTATTACGGAGCTAAAATGGGATGCCAGGACCGTCACGGATAATCCGGGTAATAACGCATATTGGTTTTTCGCATTTTTCTGGCTAACGAAGGGCTCCAGAAATAAAAACTAAACATATATATTAAGCAGAGACCCCTGCGCACATATTTGTTAATGTATTTGGTTATTCGGGCCGCCATGGGGACCGGAAGGGGGTGAAAACATAGGTAAACTGTTTTATTTTAACCTACCGCCGGACATTGGTTTTACATTATTTACTCCAATCAAGGGGCGTATAGACAGTCTTACTGTATATATTTATAAAGCAAAGACATGTACAAACATTTTGAGGTATAATACATGTATGTCAAGCTATCCTGGAGACCGGAAGTGGACGAAAATTGAGCCATAATGGTTGTACAGCCTGCAATTTTGACCTACCCAACCATGGTTTTTTACTTCTGACTTGGTTCACAGGTCCTATGGAATGATCTACGGGGAATAGTTATCAAGGAGAGGCATTGACAAACGTTTTGAGGTATCATACATGTAGATCAAGCCTCCCTAAGGACCGGAAGTTGCCTATTACGGAGCTAAAATGGGATGCCAGGACCGTGACGGATATTCCGAAGGATATTCCGGGTAATAACGCATATTGGTATTTCGCATTTTTCTGGCTAACGAAGGGCTCCAGAAATAAAAATTAAACATATATATTAAGCAGAGAACCCTGCGCACATATTTGTTAAGGTATTTGGTTATTCGGGCCGCCATGGGGACCGGAAGGGGATGAAAACATAGGTAAACCGTTTTATTTTAACCTACCGCCGGACATTGGTTTTACATTATTTACTCCAATCAAGGGGCGTATAGACAGTCTTACTGTATATATTTATAAAGCAGAGACATGTACAAACATTTTGAGGTATAATACATGTATGTCAAGCTATCATGGAGACCGGAAGTGGACAATTGACCCATAATGGTTGTACAGCCTGCAATTTTGACCTACCCAACCATGGTTTTTTACTTCTGACTTGGTTCAGAGGTCCTATGGAATGATCTACGGGGAATATATAGTTATCAAGGAGAGGCATTGACAAACGTTTTGAGGTATCATACATGTAGATCAAGCCTCCCTGAGGACCGGAAGTTGCCTATTACGGAGCCAAAATGGGATGCCAGGACCGTGACGGATATTCCGGGTAATAACGCATATTGGTTTTTCGCATTTTTCTGGCTAACGAAGGGATCCAGAAATAAAAACTAAACATATATATTAAGCAGAGACCCCTGCGCACATATTTGTTAAGGTATTTGGTTATTCGGGCCGCCATGGGGACCGAAAGGGGATGAAAACATAGGTAAACCGTTTTATTTTAACCTACCGCCGGACATTGGTTTTACATTATTTACTCCAATCAAGGGGCGTATAGACAGTCTTACTGTATATATTTATAAAGTAGAGACATGTACAAACATTTTGAGGTATAATACATGTATGTCAATCTATCCTGGAGACCGGAAGTGGACGAAAATTGAGCCATAATGGTTGTACAGCCGGCAATTTTGACCTACCCGACCATGGTTTTTTACTTCTGACTTGGTCCACAGGTCCTATGGAATGATCTACGGGGAATAGTTATCAAGCAGAGGCATTGAGGTATCATACATGTAGATCAAGCCTCCGTGAGGACCGGAAGTTGCCTATTACGGAGCTAAAATGGGATGCCAGGACCGTGACGGATATTCCGGGTAATAACGCATATTGGTTTTTCGCATTTTTCTGGCTAACGAAGGGCTCCAGAAATAAAAACTAAACATATATATTAAGCAGAGATCCCTGCGCACATATTTGTTAAGGTATTTGGTTATTCGGGCCGCCATGGGGACCGGAAGGGGGTGAAAACATAGGTAAACCGTTTTATTTTAACCTACCGCCGGACATTGGTTTTACATTATTTACTCCAATCAAGGGGCGTATAGACAGTCTTACTGTATATATTTATAAAGCAAAGACATGTACAAACATTTTGAGGTATAATACATGTATGTCAAGCTATCCTGGAGACCGGAAGTGGACGAAAATTGAGCCATAATGGTTGTACAGCCTGCAATTTTGACCTACCCAACCATGGTTTTTTACTTCTGACTTGGTTCACAGGTCCTATGGAATTATCTACGGGGAATAGTTATCAAGGAGAGGCATTGACAAACGTTTTGAGGTATCATACATGTAGATCAAGCCTCCCTAAGGACCGGAAGTTGCCTATTACGGAGCTAAAATGGGATGCCAGGACCGTGACGGATATTCCGAAGGATATTCCGGGTAATAACGCATATTGGTATTTCGCATTTTTCTGGCTAACGAAGGGCTCCAGAAATAAAAATTAAACATATATATTAAGCAGAGAACCCTGCGCACATATTTGTTAAGGTATTTGGTTATTCGGGCCGCCATGGGGACCGGAAGGGGATGAAAACATAGGTAAACCGTTTTATTTTAACCTACCGCCGGACATTGGTTTTACATTATTTACTCCAATCAAGGGGCGTATAGACAGTCTTACTGTATATATTTATAAAGCAGAGACATGTACAAACATTTTGAGGTATAATACATGTATGTCAAGCTATCATGGAGACCGGAAGTGGACAATTGACCCATAATGGTTGTACAGCCTGCAATTTTGACCTACCCAACCATGGTTTTTTACTTCTGACTTGGTTCAGAGGTCCTATGGAATGATCTACGGGGAATATATAGTTATCAAGGAGAGGCATTGACAAACGTTTTGAGGTATCATACATGTAGATCAAGCCTCCCTGAGGACCGGAAGTTGCCTATTACGGAGCAAAAATGGGATGCCAGGACCGTGACGGATATTCCGGGTAATAACGCATATTGGTTTTTCGCATTTTTCTGGCTAACGAAGGGATCCAGAAATAAAAACTAAACATATATATTAAGCAGAGACCCCTGCGCACATATTTGTTAAGGTATTTGGTTATTCGGGCCGCCATGGGGACCGAAAGGGGATGAAAACATAGGTAAACCGTTTTATTTTAACCTACCGCCGGACATTGTTTTACATTATTTACTCCAATCAAGGGGCGTATAGACAGTCTTACTGTATATATTTATAAAGTAGAGACATGTACACACATTTTGAGGTATAATACATGTATGTCAATCTATTCTGGAGACCGGAAGTGGACGAAAATTGAGCCATAATGGTTGTACAGCCGGCAATTTTGACCTACCCGACCATGGTTTTTTACTTCTGACTTGGTCCACAGGTCCTATGGAATGATCTACGGGGAATAGTTATTAAGCAGAGGCATTGAGGTATCATACATGTAGATCAAGCCTCCGTGAGGACCGGAAGTTGCCTATTACGGAGCTAAAATGGGATGCCAGGACCGTGACGGATATTCCGGGTAATAACGCATATTGGTTTTTCGCATTTTTCTGGCTAACGAAGGGCTCCAGAAATAAAAACTAAACATATATATTAAGCAGAGATCCCTGCGCACATATTTGTTAAGGTATTTGGTTATTCGGGCCGCCATGGGGACTGGAAGGGGGTGAAAACATAGGTAAACCGTTTTATTTTAACCTACCGCCGGACATTGGTTTTACATTATTTACTCCAATCAAGGGGCGTATAGACAGTCTTACTGTATATATTTATAAAGCAAAGACATGTACAAACATTTTGAGGTATAATACATGTATGTCAAGCTATCCTGGAGACCGGAAGTGGACAATTGACCCATAATGGTTGTACAGCCTGCAATTTTGACCTACCCGACCATGGTTTTTTACTTCTGACTTGGTTCACAGGTCCTATGGAATGATCTACGGGGAATATATAGTTATCAAGGAGAGGCATTGACAAACGTTTTGAGGTATCATACATGTAGATCAAGCCTCCCTGAGGACCGGAAGTTGCCTATTACGGAGCCAAAATGGGATGCCAGGACCGTGACGGATATTCCGGGTAATAACGCATATTGGTTTTTCGCATTTTTCTGGCTAACGAAGGGATCCAGAAATAAAAACTAAACATAAATATTAAGCAGAGACCCCTGCGCACATATTTGTTAAGGTATTTGGTTATTCGGGCCGCCATGGGGACCGAAAGGGGATGAAAACATAGGTAAACCGTTTTATTTTAACCTACCGCCGGACATTGGTTTTACATTATTTACTCCAATCAAGGGGCGTATAGACAGTCTTACTGTATATATTTATAAAGCAGAGACATGTACAAACATTTTGAGGTATAATACATGTATGTCAATCTATCCTGGAGACCGGAAGTGGACGAAAATTGAGCCATAATGGTTGTACAGCCGGCAATTTTGACCTACCCGACCATGGTTTTTTACTTCTGACTTGGTCCACAGGTCCTATGGAATGATCTACGGGGAATAGTTATCAAGCAGAAGCATTGAGGTATCATACATGTAGATCAATCCTCCGTGAGGACCAGAAGTTGCCTATTACGGAGCTAAAATGGGATGCCAGGACCGTGACGGATATTCGGGTAATAACGCATATTGGTTTTTCGCATTTTTCTGGCTAACGAAGGGCTCCAGAAATAAAAATTAAACATATATATTAGGCAGACACCCCTGCACACATATTTGTTAAGGTATTTGGTTATTTGGGCCGCCATGGGGACCGGAAGGGGGTGAAAACATAGGTAAACCGTTTTATTTTAACCTACCGCCGGACATTGGTTTTACATTATTTACTCCAATCAAGGGGCGTATAGACAGTCTTACTGTATATATTTATAAGCAAAGACATGTACAAACATTTTGAGGTATAATACATGTATGTCAAGCTATCCTGGAGACCGGAAGTGGACAATTGAGCCATAATGGTTGTACAGCCTGCAATTTTGACCTACCCGACCATGGTTTTTTACTTCTGACTTGGTCCACAGGTCCTATGGAATGATCTACGGGGAATAGTTATCAAGCAGAGGCATTGACAAACGTTTTGAGGTATCATACATGCAGATCAAGCCTCGCTGAGGACCGGAAGTTGCCTATTACGGAGCTAAAATGGGATGCCAGGACCGTGACGGATATTCCGGGTAATAACGCATATTGGTTTTTCGCATTTTTCTGGCTAACGAAGGGCTCCAGAAATAAAAATTAAACATATATATTAAGCAGAGACCCCTGCGCACATATTGGTTAAGGTATTTGGTTATTCGGGCAGCCATGAGGACCGAAAGGGGTTGAAAACATAGGTAAACCGTTTTATTTTAACCTACCGCCGGACATTGGTTTTACATTATTTACTCCAATCAAGGGGCGTATAGACAGTCTTACTGTATATATTTATAAAGCAGAGACATGTACAAACATTTTGAGGTATAATACATGTATGTCAATCTATCCTGGAGACCGGAAGTGGACTAAAATTGAGCCATAATGGTTGTACATCCGGCAATTTTGACCTACCCGACCATGGTTTTTTACTTCTGACTTGGTCCACATGTCCTATGGAATGATCTACGGGGAATAGTTATCAAGCAGAGGCATTGACAAACGTTTTGAGGTATCATACATGTAGATCAAGCCTCGCTGAGGACCTGAAGTTGCCTATTACGGAGCCAAAATGGGATGCCAGGACCGTGACGGATATTCCGGGTAATAACGCATATTGGTTTTTCGCATTTTTCTGGCTAACGAAGGGCTCCAGAAATAACAATTAAACATATATATTAAGCAGAGACCCCTGCGCACATATTTGTTAAGGTATTTGGTTATTCGGGCCTTCATGGGGACCGGAAGGGGGTGAAAACATAGGTAAACCGTTTTATTTTAACCTACCGCCGGACATTGGTTTTACATTATTTACTCCAATCAAGGGGCGTATAGACAGTCTTTACTGTATATATTTATAAAGCAGAGACATGTACAAACATTTTGAGGTATAATACATGTATGTCAAGCTATCCTGGAAACCGGAAGTGGACGAAAATTGAGCCATAATGGTTGTACAGCCTGCAATTTGACCTACCCAACCATGGTTTTTTACTTCTGACTTGGTTCACAGGTCCTATGGAATGATCTACGGGGAATAGTTATCAAGGAGAGGCATTGATAAACGTTTTGAGGTATCATACATGTAGATCAAGCCTCCCTAAGGACCGGAAGTTGCCTATTACGGAGCTAAAATGGGATGCCAGGACCGTGACGGATATTCCGACGGATATTCCGGGTAATAACGCATATTGGTTTTTCGCCTTTTTTTGGCTAACGAAGGGCTCCAGAAATAAAAACTAAACATATATATTAAGCAGAGAATCCTGCGCACATATTTGTTAAGGTATTTGGTTATTCAGGCAGCCATGGGGACCGGAAGGGGATGAAAACATAGGTAAACCGTTTTATTTTAACCTACCGCCGGACATTGGTTTTACATTATTTACTCCAATCAAGGGGCGTATAGACAGTCTTACTGTATATATTTATAAAGCAGAGACATGTACAAACATTTTGAGGTATAATACATGTATGTCAATCTATCCTGGAGACCGGAAGTGGACTAAAATTGAGCCATAATGGTTGTACATCCGGCAATTTTGACCTACCCGACCATGGTTTTTTACTTCTGACTTGGTCCACAGGTCCTATGGAATGATCTACGGGGAATAGTTATCAAGCAGAGGCATTGACAAACGTTTTGAGGTATCATACATGTAGATCAAGCCTCGCTGAGGACCGGACGTTGCCTATTACGGAGCCAAAATGGGATGCCAGGACCGTGACGGATATTCCGGGTAATAACGCATATTGGTTTTTCGCATTTTTCTGGCTAACGAAGGGCTCCAGAAATAACAATTAAACATATATATTAAGCAGAGACCCCTGCGCACATATTTGTTAAGGTATTTGGTTATTCGGGCCTTCATGGGGACCGGAAGGGGATGAAAACATAGGTAAACCGTTTTATTTTAACCTACCGCCGGACATTGGTTTTACATTATTTACTCCAATCAAGGGGCGTATAGACAGTCTTTACTGTATATATTTATAAAGCAGAGACATGTACAAACATTTTGAGGTATAATACATGTATGTCAAGCTATCCTGGAAACCGGAAGTGGACGAAAATTGAGCCATAATGGTTGTACAGCCTGCAATTTGACCTACCCAACCATGGTTTTTTACTTCTGACTTGGTTCACAGGTCCTATGGAATGATCTACGGGGAATAGTTATCAAGGAGAGGCATTGATAAACGTTTTGAGGTATCATACATGTAGATCAAGCCTCCCTAAGGACCGGAAGTTGCCTATTACGGAGCTAAAATGGGATGCCAGGACCGTGACGGATATTCCGACGGATATTCCGGGTAATAACGCATATTGGTTTTTCGCCTTTTTTTGGCTAACGAAGGGCTCCAGAAATAAAAACTAAACATATATATTAAGCAGAGAATCCTGCGCACATATTTGTTAAGGTATTTGGTTATTCAGGCAGCCATGGGGACCGGAAGGGGATGAAAACATAGGTAAACCGTTTTATTTTAACCTACCGCCGGACATTGGTTTTACATTATTTACTCCAATCAAGGGGCGTATAGACAGTCTTACTGTATATATTTATAAAGCAGAGACATGTACAAACATTTTGAGGTATAATACATGTATGTCAATCTATCCTGGAGACCGGAAGTGGACTAAAATTGAGCCATAATGGTTGTACATCCGGCAATTTTGACCTACCCGACCATGGTTTTTTACTTCTGACTTGGTCCACAGGTCCTATGGAATGATCTACGGGGAATAGTTATCAAGCAGAGGCATTGACAAACGTTTTGAGGTATCATACATGTAGATCAAGCCTCGCTGAGGACCGGACGTTGCCTATTACGGAGCCAAAATGGGATGCCAGGACCGTGACGGATATTCCGGGTAATAACGCATATTGGTTTTTCGCATTTTTCTGGCTAACGAAGGGCTCCAGAAATAACAATTAAACATATATATTAAGCAGAGACCCCTGCGCACATATTTGTTAAGGTATTTGGTTATTCGGGCCTTCATGGGGACCGGAAGGGGGTGAAAACATAGGTAAACCGTTTTATTTTAACCTACCGCCGGACATTGGTTTTACATTATTTACTCCAATCAAGGGGCGTATAGACAGTCTTTACTGTATATATTTATAAAGCAGAGACATGTACAAACATTTTGAGGTATAATACATGTATGTCAAGCTATCCTGGAAACCGGAAGTGGACGAAAATTGAGCCATAATGGTTGTACAGCCTGCAATTTGACCTACCCAACCATGGTTTTTTACTTCTGACTTGGTTCACAGGTCCTATGGAATGATCTACGGGGAATAGTTATCAAGGAGAGGCATTGATAAACGTTTTGAGGTATCATACATGTAGATCAAGCCTCCCTAAGGACCGGAAGTTGCCTATTACGGAGCTAAAATGGGATGCCAGGACCGTGACGGATATTCCGACGGATATTCCGGGTAATAACGCATATTGGTTTTTCGCCTTTTTTTGGCTAACGAAGGGCTCCAGAAATAAAAACTAAACATATATATTAAGCAGAGAATCCTGCGCACATATTTGTTAAGGTATTTGGTTATTCAGGCAGCCATGGGGACCGGAAGGGGATGAAAACATAGGTAAACCGTTTTATTTTAACCTACCGCCGGACATTGGTTTTACATTATTTACTCCAATCAAGGGGCGTATAGACAGTCTTACTGTATATATTTATAAAGCAGAGACATGTACAAACATTTTGAGGTATAATACATGTATGTCAATCTATCCTGGAGACCGGAAGTGGACTAAAATTGAGCCATAATGGTTGTACATCCGGCAATTTTGACCTACCCGACCATGGTTTTTTACTTCTGACTTGGTCCACAGGTCCTATGGAATGATCTACGGGGAATAGTTATCAAGCAGAGGCATTGACAAACGTTTTGAGGTATCATACATGTAGATCAAGCCTCGCTGAGGACCGGACGTTGCCTATTACGGAGCCAAAATGGGATGCCAGGACCGTGACGGATATTCCGGGTAATAACGCATATTGGTTTTTCGCATTTTTCTGGCTAACGAAGGGCTCCAGAAATAACAATTAAACATATATATTAAGCAGAGACCCCTGCGCACATATTTGTTAAGGTATTTGGTTATTCGGGCCTTCATGGGGACCGGAAGGGGATGAAAACATAGGTAAACCGTTTTATTTTAACCTACCGCCGGACATTGGTTTTACATTATTTACTCCAATCAAGGGGCGTATAGACAGTCTTTACTGTATATATTTATAAAGCAGAGACATGTACAAACATTTTGAGGTATAATACATGTATGTCAAGCTATCCTGGAAACCGGAAGTGGACGAAAATTGAGCCATAATGGTTGTACAGCCTGCAATTTGACCTACCCAACCATGGTTTTTTACTTCTGACTTGGTTCACAGGTCCTATGGAATGATCTACGGGGAATAGTTATCAAGGAGAGGCATTGATAAACGTTTTGAGGTATCATACATGTAGATCAAGCCTCCCTAAGGACCGGAAGTTGCCTATTACGGAGCTAAAATGGGATGCCAGGACCGTGACGGATATTCCGACGGATATTCCGGGTAATAACGCATATTGGTTTTTCGCCTTTTTTTGGCTAACGAAGGGCTCCAGAAATAAAAACTAAACATATATATTAAGCAGAGAATCCTGCGCACATATTTGTTAAGGTATTTGGTTATTCAGGCAGCCATGGGGACCGGAAGGGGATGAAAACATAGGTAAACCGTTTTATTTTAACCTACCGCCGGACATTGGTTTTACATTATTTACTCCAATCAAGGGGCGTATAGACAGTCTTACTGTATATATTTATAAGGCAGAGACATGTACAAACATTTTGAGGTATAATACATGTATGTCAATCTATCCTGGAGACCGGAAGTGGACTAAAATTGAGCCATAATGGTTGTACATCCGGCAATTTTGACCTACCCGACCATGGTTTTTTACTTCTGACTTGGTCCACAGGTCCTATGGAATGATCTACGGGGAATAGTTATCAAGCAGAGGCATTGACAAACGTTTTGAGGTATCATACATGTAGATCAAGCCTCGCTGAGGACCGGACGTTGCCTATTACGGAGCCAAAATGGGATGCCAGGACCGTGACGGATATTCCGGGTAATAACGCATATTGGTTTTTCGCATTTTTCTGGCTAACGAAGGGCTCCAGAAATAACAATTAAACATATATATTAAGCAGAGACCCCTGCGCACATATTTGTTAAGGTATTTGGTTATTCGGGCCTTCATGGGGACCGGAAGGGGGTGAAAACATAGGTAAACCGTTTTATTTTAACCTACCGCCGGACATTGGTTTTACATTATTTACTCCAATCAAGGGGCGTATAGACAGTCTTTACTGTATATATTTATAAAGCAGAGACATGTACAAACATTTTGAGGTATAATACATGTATGTCAAGCTATCCTGGAAACCGGAAGTGGACGAAAATTGAGCCATAATGGTTGTACAGCCTGCAATTTGACCTACCCAACCATGGTTTTTTACTTCTGACTTGGTTCACAGGTCCTATGGAATGATCTACGGGGAATAGTTATCAAGGAGAGGCATTGATAAACGTTTTGAGGTATCATACATGTAGATCAAGCCTCCCTAAGGACCGGAAGTTGCCTATTACGGAGCTAAAATGGGATGCCAGGACCGTGACGGATATTCCGACGGATATTCCGGGTAATAACGCATATTGGTTTTTCGCCTTTTTTTGGCTAACGAAGGGCTCCAGAAATAAAAACTAAACATATATATTAAGCAGAGAATCCTGCGCACATATTTGTTAAGGTATTTGGTTATTAAGGCAGCCATGGGGACCGGAAGGGGATGAAAACATAGGTAAACCGTTTTATTTTAACCTACCGCCGGACATTGGTTTTACATTATTTACTCCAATCAAGGGGCGTATAGACAGTCTTACTGTATATATTTATAAAGCAGAGACATGTACAAACATTTTGAGGTATAATACATGTATGTCAATCTATCCTGGAGACCGGAAGTGGACTAAAATTGAGCCATAATGGTTGTACATCCGGCAATTTTGACCTACCCGACCATGGTTTTTTACTTCTGACTTGGTCCACAGGTCCTATGGAATGATCTACGGGGAATAGTTATCAAGCAGAGGCATTGACAAACGTTTTGAGGTATCATACATGTAGATCAAGCCTCGCTGAGGACCGGACGTTGCCTATTACGGAGCCAAAATGGGATGCCAGGACCGTGACGGATATTCCGGGTAATAACGCATATTGGTTTTTCGCATTTTTCTGGCTAACGAAGGGCTCCAGAAATAACAATTAAACATATATATTAAGCAGAGACCCCTGCGCACATATTTGTTAAGGTATTTGGTTATTCGGGCCGCCATGGGGACCGGAAGGGGGTGAAAACATAGGTAAACCGTTTTATTTTAACCTACCGCCGGACATTGGTTTTACATTATTTACTCCAATCAAGGGGCGTATAGACAGTCTTACTGTATATATTTATAAAGCAAAGACATGTACAAACATTTTGAGGTATAATACATGTATGTCAAGCTATCCTGGAGACCGGAAGTGGACGAAAATTGAGCCATAATGGTTGTACAGCCTGCAATTTTGACCTACCCAACCATGGTTTTTTACTTCTGACTTGGTTCACAGGTCCTATGGAATGATCTACGGGGAATAGTTATCAAGGAGAGGCATTGACAAACGTTTTGAGGTATCATACATGTAGATCAAGCCTCCCTAAGGACCGGAAGTTGCCTATTACGGAGCTAAAATGGGATGCCAGGACCGTGACGGATATTCCGAAGGATATTCCGGGTAATAACGCATATTGGTATTTCGCATTTTTCTGGCTAACGAAGGGCTCCAGAAATAAAAATTAAACATATATATTAAGCAGAGAACCCTGCGCACATATTTGTTAAGGTATTTGGTTATTCGGGCCGCCATGGGGACCGGAAGGGGGTGAAAACATAGGTAAACCGTTTTATTTTAACCTACCGCCGGACATTGGTTTTACATTATTTACTCCAATCAAGGGGCGTATAGACAGTCTTACTGTATATATTTATAAAGCAGAGACATGTACAAACATTTTGAGGTATAATACATGTATGTCAAGCTATCATGGAGACCGGAAGTGGACAATTGACCCATAATGGTTGTACAGCCTGCAATTTTGACCTACCCGACCATGGTTTTTTACTTCTGACTTGGTTCAGAGGTCCTATGGAATGATCTACGGGGAATATATAGTTATCAAGGAGAGGCATTGACAAACGTTTTGAGGTATCATACATGTAGATCAAGCCTCCCTGAGGACCGGAAGTTGCCTATTACGGAGCAAAAATGGGATGCCAGGACCGTGACGGATATTCCGGGTAATAACGCATATTGGTTTTTCGCATTTTTCTGGCTAACGAAGGGATCCAGAAATAAAAACTAAACATATATATTAAGCAGAGACCCCTGCGCACATATTTGTTAAGGTATTTGGTTATTCGGGCCGCCATGGGGACCGAAAGGGGATGAAAACATAGGTAAACCGTTTTATTTTAACCTACCGCCGGACATTGTTTTACATTATTTACTCCAATCAAGGGGCGTATAGACAGTCTTACTGTATATATTTATAAAGTAGAGACATGTACAAACATTTTGAGGTATAATACATGTATGTCAATCTATTCTGGAGACCGGAAGTGGACGAAAATTGAGCCATAATGGTTGTACAGCCGGCAATTTTGACCTACCCGACCATGGTTTTTTACTTCTGACTTGGTCCACAGGTCCTATGGAATGATCTACGGGGAATAGTTATTAAGCAGAGGCATTGAGGTATCATACATGTAGATCAAGCCTCCGTGAGGACCGGAAGTTGCCTATTACGGAGCTAAAATGGGATGCCAGGACCGTGACGGATATTCCGGGTAATAACGCATATTGGTTTTTCGCATTTTTCTGGCTAACGAAGGGCTCCAGAAATAAAAACTAAACATATATATTAAGCAGAGATCCCTGTGCACATATTTGTTAAGGTATTTGGTTATTCGGGCCGCCATGGGGACTGGAAGGGGGTGAAAACATAGGTAAACCGTTTTATTTTAACCTACCGCCGGACATTGGTTTTACATTATTTACTCCAATCAAGGGGCGTATAGACAGTCTTACTGTATATATTTATAAAGCAAAGACATGTACAAACATTTTGAGGTATAATACATGTATGTCAAGCTATCCTGGAGACCGGAAGTGGACAATTGACCCATAATGGTTGTACAGCCTGCAATTTTGACCTACCCGACCATGGTTTTTTACTTCTGACTTGGTTCACAGGTCCTATGGAATGATCTACGGGGAATATATAGTTATCAAGGAGAGGCATTGACAAACGTTTTGAGGTATCATACATGTAGATCAAGCCTCCCTGAGGACCGGAAGTTGCCTATTACGGAGCCAAAATGGGATGCCAGGACCGTGACGGATATTCCGGGTAATAACGCATATTGGTTTTTCGCATTTTTCTGGCTAACGAAGGGATCCAGAAATAAAAACTAAACATAAATATTAAGCAGAGACCCCTGCGCACATATTTGTTAAGGTATTTGGTTATTCGGGCCGCCATGGGGACCGAAAGGGGATGAAAACATAGGTAAACCGTTTTATTTTAACCTACCGCCGGACATTGGTTTTACATTATTTACTCCAATCAAGGGGCGTATAGACAGTCTTACTGTATATATTTATAAAGCAGAGACATGTACAAACATTTTGAGGTATAATACATGTATGTCAATCTATCCTGGAGACCGGAAGTGGACGAAAATTGAGCCATAATGGTTGTACAGCCGGCAATTTTGACCTACCCGACCATGGTTTTTTACTTCTGACTTGGTCCACAGGTCCTATGGAATGATCTACGGGGAATAGTTATCAAGCAGAGGCATTGAGGTATCATACATGTAGATCAATCCTCCGTGAGGACCAGAAGTTGCCTATTACGGAGCTAAAATGGGATGCCAGGACCGTGACGGATATTCGGGTAATAACGCATATTGGTTTTTCGCATTTTTCTGGCTAACGAAGGGCTCCAGAAATAAAAATTAAACATATATATTAGGCAGACACCCCTGCACACATATTTGTTAAGGTATTTGGTTATTTGGGCCGCCATGGGGACCGGAAGGGGGTGAAAACATAGGTAAACCGTTTTATTTTAACCTACCGCCGGACATTGGTTTTACATTATTTACTCCAATCAAGGGGCGTATAGACAGTCTTACTGTATATATTTATAAGCAAAGACATGTACAAACATTTTGAGGTATAATACATGTATGTCAAGCTATCCTGGAGACCGGAAGTGGACAATTGAGCCATAATGGTTGTACAGCCTGCAATTTTGACCTACCCGACCATGGTTTTTTACTTCTGACTTGGTCCACAGGTCCTATGGAATGATCTACGGGGAATAGTTATCAAGCAGAGGCATTGACAAACGTTTTGAGGTATCATACATGCAGATCAAGCCTCGCTGAGGACCGGAAGTTGCCTATTACGGAGCTAAAATGGGATGCCAGGACCGTGACGGATATTCCGGGTAATAACGCATATTGGTTTTTCGCATTTTTCTGGCTAACGAAGGGCTCCAGAAATAAAAATTAAACATATATATTAAGCAGAGACCCCTGCGCACATATTGGTTAAGGTATTTGGTTATTCGGGCAGCCATGAGGACCGAAAGGGGTTGAAAACATAGGTAAACCGTTTTATTTTAACCTACCGCCGGACATTGGTTTTACATTATTTACTCCAATCAAGGGGCGTATAGACAGTCTTACTGTATATATTTATAAAGCAGAGACATGTACAAACATTTTGAGGTATAATACATGTATGTCAATCTATCCTGGAGACCGGAAGTGGACTAAAATTGAGCCATAATGGTTGTACATCCGGCAATTTTGACCTACCCGACCATGGTTTTTTACTTCTGACTTGGTCCACATGTCCTATGGAATGATCTACGGGGAATAGTTATCAAGCAGAGGCATTGACAAACGTTTTGAGGTATCATACATGTAGATCAAGCCTCGCTGAGGACCTGAAGTTGCCTATTACGGAGCCAAAATGGGATGCCAGGACCGTGACGGATATTCCGGGTAATAACGCATATTGGTTTTTCGCATTTTTCTGGCTAACGAAGGGCTCCAGAAATAACAATTAAACATATATATTAAGCAGAGACCCCTGCGCACATATTTGTTAAGGTATTTGGTTATTCGGGCCTTCATGGGGACCGGAAGGGGGTGAAAACATAGGTAAACCGTTTTATTTTAACCTACCGCCGGACATTGGTTTTACATTATTTACTCCAATCAAGGGGCGTATAGACAGTCTTTACTGTATATATTTATAAAGCAGAGACATGTACAAACATTTTGAGGTATAATACATGTATGTCAAGCTATCCTGGAAACCGGAAGTGGACGAAAATTGAGCCATAATGGTTGTACAGCCTGCAATTTGACCTACCCAACCATGGTTTTTTACTTCTGACTTGGTTCACAGGTCCTATGGAATGATCTACGGGGAATAGTTATCAAGGAGAGGCATTGATAAACGTTTTGAGGTATCATACATGTAGATCAAGCCTCCCTAAGGACCGGAAGTTGCCTATTACGGAGCTAAAATGGGATGCCAGGACCGTGACGGATATTCCGACGGATATTCCGGGTAATAACGCATATTGGTTTTTCGCCTTTTTTTGGCTAACGAAGGGCTCCAGAAATAAAAACTAAACATATATATTAAGCAGAGAATCCTGCGCACATATTTGTTAAGGTATTTGGTTATTCAGGCAGCCATGGGGACCGGAAGGGGATGAAAACATAGGTAAACCGTTTTATTTTAACCTACCGCCGGACATTGGTTTTACATTATTTACTCCAATCAAGGGGCGTATAGACAGTCTTACTGTATATATTTATAAAGCAGAGACATGTACAAACATTTTGAGGTATAATACATGTATGTCAATCTATCCTGGAGACCGGAAGTGGACTAAAATTGAGCCATAATGGTTGTACATCCGGCAATTTTGACCTACCCGACCATGGTTTTTTACTTCTGACTTGGTCCACATGTCCTATGGAATGATCTACGGGGAATAGTTATCAAGCAGAGGCATTGACAAACGTTTTGAGGTATCATACATGTAGATCAAGCCTCGCTGAGGACCTGAAGTTGCCTATTACGGAGCCAAAATGGGATGCCAGGACCGTGACGGATATTCCGGGTAATAACGCATATTGGTTTTTCGCATTTTTCTGGCTAACGAAGGGCTCCAGAAATAACAATTAAACATATATATTAAGCAGAGACCCCTGCGCACATATTTGTTAAGGTATTTGGTTATTCGGGCCTTCATGGGGACCGGAAGGGGGTGAAAACATAGGTAAACCGTTTTATTTTAACCTACCGCCGGACATTGGTTTTACATTATTTACTCCAATCAAGGGGCGTATAGACAGTCTTTACTGTATATATTTATAAAGCAGAGACATGTACAAACATTTTGAGGTATAATACATGTATGTCAAGCTATCCTGGAAACCGGAAGTGGACGAAAATTGAGCCATAATGGTTGTACAGCCTGCAATTTGACCTACCCAACCATGGTTTTTTACTTCTGACTTGGTTCACAGGTCCTATGGAATGATCTACGGGGAATAGTTATCAAGGAGAGGCATTGATAAACGTTTTGAGGTATCATACATGTAGATCAAGCCTCCCTAAGGACCGGAAGTTGCCTATTACGGAGCTAAAATGGGATGCCAGGACCGTGACGGATATTCCGACGGATATTCCGGGTAATAACGCATATTGGTTTTTCGCCTTTTTTTGGCTAACGAAGGGCTCCAGAAATAAAAACTAAACATATATATTAAGCAGAGAATCCTGCGCACATATTTGTTAAGGTATTTGGTTATTCAGGCAGCCATGGGGACCGGAAGGGGATGAAAACATAGGTAAACCGTTTTATTTTAACCTACCGCCGGACATTGGTTTTACATTATTTACTCCAATCAAGGGGCGTATAGACAGTCTTACTGTATATATTTATAAAGCAGAGACATGTACAAACATTTTGAGGTATAATACATGTATGTCAATCTATCCTGGAGACCGGAAGTGGACTAAAATTGAGCCATAATGGTTGTACATCCGGCAATTTTGACCTACCCGACCATGGTTTTTTACTTCTGACTTGGTCCACAGGTCCTATGGAATGATCTACGGGGAATAGTTATCAAGCAGAGGCATTGACAAACGTTTTGAGGTATCATACATGTAGATCAAGCCTCGCTGAGGACCGGACGTTGCCTATTACGGAGCCAAAATGGGATGCCAGGACCGTGACGGATATTCCGGGTAATAACGCATATTGGTTTTTCGCATTTTTCTGGCTAACGAAGGGCTCCAGAAATAACAATTAAACATATATATTAAGCAGAGACCCCTGCGCACATATTTGTTAAGGTATTTGGTTATTCGGGCCTTCATGGGGACCGGAAGGGGATGAAAACATAGGTAAACCGTTTTATTTTAACCTACCGCCGGACATTGGTTTTACATTATTTACTCCAATCAAGGGGCGTATAGACAGTCTTTACTGTATATATTTATAAAGCAGAGACATGTACAAACATTTTGAGGTATAATACATGTATGTCAAGCTATCCTGGAAACCGGAAGTGGACGAAAATTGAGCCATAATGGTTGTACAGCCTGCAATTTGACCTACCCAACCATGGTTTTTTACTTCTGACTTGGTTCACAGGTCCTATGGAATGATCTACGGGGAATAGTTATCAAGGAGAGGCATTGATAAACGTTTTGAGGTATCATACATGTAGATCAAGCCTCCCTAAGGACCGGAAGTTGCCTATTACGGAGCTAAAATGGGATGCCAGGACCGTGACGGATATTCCGACGGATATTCCGGGTAATAACGCATATTGGTTTTTCGCCTTTTTTTGGCTAACGAAGGGCTCCAGAAATAAAAACTAAACATATATATTAAGCAGAGAATCCTGCGCACATATTTGTTAAGGTATTTGGTTATTCAGGCAGCCATGGGGACCGGAAGGGGATGAAAACATAGGTAAACCGTTTTATTTTAACCTACCGCCGGACATTGGTTTTACATTATTTACTCCAATCAAGGGGCGTATAGACAGTCTTACTGTATATATTTATAAAGCAGAGACATGTACAAACATTTTGAGGTATAATACATGTATGTCAATCTATCCTGGAGACCGGAAGTGGACTAAAATTGAGCCATAATGGTTGTACATCCGGCAATTTTGACCTACCCGACCATGGTTTTTTACTTCTGACTTGGTCCACAGGTCCTATGGAATGATCTACGGGGAATAGTTATCAAGCAGAGGCATTGACAAACGTTTTGAGGTATCATACATGTAGATCAAGCCTCGCTGAGGACCGGACGTTGCCTATTACGGAGCCAAAATGGGATGCCAGGACCGTGACGGATATTCCGGGTAATAACGCATATTGGTTTTTCGCATTTTTCTGGCTAACGAAGGGCTCCAGAAATAACAATTAAACATATATATTAAGCAGAGACCCCTGCGCACATATTTGTTAAGGTATTTGGTTATTCGGGCCTTCATGGGGACCGGAAGGGGGTGAAAACATAGGTAAACCGTTTTATTTTAACCTACCGCCGGACATTGGTTTTACATTATTTACTCCAATCAAGGGGCGTATAGACAGTCTTTACTGTATATATTTATAAAGCAGAGACATGTACAAACATTTTGAGGTATAATACATGTATGTCAAGCTATCCTGGAAACCGGAAGTGGACGAAAATTGAGCCATAATGGTTGTACAGCCTGCAATTTGACCTACCCAACCATGGTTTTTTACTTCTGACTTGGTTCACAGGTCCTATGGAATGATCTACGGGGAATAGTTATCAAGGAGAGGCATTGATAAACGTTTTGAGGTATCATACATGTAGATCAAGCCTCCCTAAGGACCGGAAGTTGCCTATTACGGAGCTAAAATGGGATGCCAGGACCGTGACGGATATTCCGACGGATATTCCGGGTAATAACGCATATTGGTTTTTCGCCTTTTTTTGGCTAACGAAGGGCTCCAGAAATAAAAACTAAACATATATATTAAGCAGAGAATCCTGCGCACATATTTGTTAAGGTATTTGGTTATTCAGGCAGCCATGGGGACCGGAAGGGGATGAAAACATAGGTAAACCGTTTTATTTTAACATACCGCCGGACATTGGTTTTACATTATTTACTCCAATCAAGGGGCGTATAGACAGTCTTACTGTATATATTTATAAAGCAGAGACATGTACAAACATTTTGAGGTATAATACATGTATGTCAATCTATCCTGGAGACCGGAAGTGGACTAAAATTGAGCCATAATGGTTGTACATCCGGCAATTTTGACCTACCCGACCATGGTTTTTTACTTCTGACTTGGTCCACAGGTCCTATGGAATGATCTACGGGGAATAGTTATCAAGCAGAGGCATTGACAAACGTTTTGAGGTATCATACATGTAGATCAAGCCTCGCTGAGGACCGGACGTTGCCTATTACGGAGCCAAAATGGGATGCCAGGACCGTGACGGATATTCCGGGTAATAACGCATATTGGTTTTTCGCATTTTTCTGGCTAACGAAGGGCTCCAGAAATAACAATTAAACATATATATTAAGCAAAGACCCCTGCGCACATATTTGTTAAGGTATTTGGTTATTCGGGCCTTCATGGGGACCGGAAGGGGGTGAAAACATAGGTAAACCGTTTTATTTTAACCTACCGCCGGACATTGGTTTTACATTATTTACTCCAATCAAGGGGCGTATAGACAGTCTTTACTGTATATATTTATAAAGCAGAGACATGTACAAACATTTTGAGGTATAATACATGTATGTCAAGCTATCCTGGAAACCGGAAGTGGACGAAAATTGAGCCATAATGGTTGTACAGCCTGCAATTTGACCTACCCAACCATGGTTTTTTACTTCTGACTTGGTTCACAGGTCCTATGGAATGATCTACGGGGAATAGTTATCAAGGAGAGGCATTGATAAACGTTTTGAGGTATCATACATGTAGATCAAGCCTCCCTAAGGACCGGAAGTTGCCTATTACGGAGCTAAAATGGGATGCCAGGACCGTGACGGATATTCCGACGGATATTCCGGGTAATAACGCATATTGGTTTTTCGCCTTTTTTTGGCTAACGAAGGGCTCCAGAAATAAAAACTAAACATATATATTAAGCAGAGAATCCTGTGCACATATTTGTTAAGGTATTTGGTTATTCAGGCAGCCATGGGGACCGGAAGGGGATGAAAACATAGGTAAACCGTTTTATTTTAACCTACCGCCGGACATTGGTTTTACATTATTTACTCCAATCAAGGGGCGTATAGACAGTCTTACTGTATATATTTATAAAGCAGAGACATGTACAAACATTTTGAGGTATAATACATGTATGTCAATCTATCCTGGAGACCGGAAGTGGACTAAAATTGAGCCATAATGGTTGTACATCCGGCAATTTTGACCTACCCGACCATGGTTTTTTACTTCTGACTTGGTCCACAGGTCCTATGGAATGATCTACGGGGAATAGTTATCAAGCAGAGGCATTGACAAACGTTTTGAGGTATCATACATGTAGATCAAGCCTCGCTGAGGACCGGACGTTGCCTATTACGGAGCCAAAATGGGATGCCAGGACCGTGACGGATATTCCGGGTAATAACGCATATTGGTTTTTCGCATTTTTCTGGCTAACGAAGGGCTCCAGAAATAACAATTAAACATATATATTAAGCAGAGAACCCTGCGCACATATTTGTTAAGGTATTTGGTTATTCGGGCCTTCATGGGGACCGGAAGGGGGTGAAAACATAGGTAAACCGTTTTATTTTAACCTACCGCCGGACATTGGTTTTACATTATTTACTCCAATCAAGGGGCGTATAGACAGTCTTTACTGTATATATTTATAAAGCAGAGACATGTACAAACATTTTGAGGTATAATACATGTATGTCAAGCTATCCTGGAAACCGGAAGTGGACGAAAATTGAGCCATAATGGTTGTACAGCCTGCAATTTGACCTACCCAACCATGGTTTTTTACTTCTGACTTGGTTCACAGGTCCTATGGAATGATCTACGGGGAATAGTTATCAAGGAGAGGCATTGATAAACGTTTTGAGGTATCATACATGTAGATCAAGCCTCCCTAAGGACCGGAAGTTGCCTATTACGGAGCTAAAATGGGATGCCAGGACCGTGACGGATATTCCGACGGATATTCCGGGTAATAACGCATATTGGTTTTTCGCCTTTTTTTGGCTAACGAAGGGCTCCAGAAATAAAAATTAAACATATATATTAAGCAGAGAATCCTGCGCACATATTTGTTAAGGTATTTGGTTATTCAGGCAGCCATGGGGACCGGAAGGGGATGAAAACATAGGTAAACCGTTTTATTTTAACCTACCGCCGGACATTGGTTTTACATTATTTACTCCAATCAAGGGGCGTATAGACAGTCTTACTGTATATATTTATAAAGCAGAGACATGTACAAACATTTTGAGGTATAATACATGTATGTTAAGCTATCCTGGAGACCGGAAGTGGACTAAAATTGAGCCATAATGGTTGTACAGCCGCAATTTGACCTACCCGACCATGGTTTTTTTACTTCTGACTTGGTCCACAGGTCCTATGGAATGATCTACGGGGAATAGTTATCAAGCAGAGGCATTGACAAACGTTTTGAGGTATCATACATGTAGATCAAGCCTCACTGAGGACCGGAAGTTGTTAAATTTCCACACCCCATGTATTTTTCCCTTCGTCGGACTGAAGAGCGTAGCATACGCACACGGCCATCGACGGTGAGTCCGAGGAATTTGGTTTTTTGGTTTTCCTTCATAGCAGGCGGTGCAGGCACCAGCCTACGGCCATGGACGGAAGGGCAGAGAAGGTATCAACGGGGTGGGAAAGGTGCGAAGGGGTTATATTGTTAAATTTCCACACCCCATGTATTTTTCCCTTCGTTGGGCTGAAGAGCGTATGCCGTGTGCGTATGCTACGCTCTACAGTCCGACGAAGGTAAAAATACATGAGGTGTGGAAATTTAACAATATAACCCCTTCGCACCTTTCCCTCCCCGTTGATACCTTCTCTGCCCTTCCGTCCATGACGTAGGCTGGTGCCTGCACCGCCTGCTAAGAAGGAAAACCAAAAAACAAAATTCCTCGGACTCACCGTCGATGGTCGTGTGCGTATGCTACGCTCTTTAGCTCGACGAAGGGAAAAATACATGGGGTGTTGAAATTTAACAATATAACCCCTTCGCACCTTTCCCGCCCCGTTGATACCTTCTCTGCCCTTCCGTCCATGGCCGTAGGCTGGTGCCTGCACCGCCTACTAAGAAGGAAAACCAAAAAACAAAATTCCTCGGACTCACCGTCGATGGTCGTGTGCGTATGCTACGCTCTTTAGCCCGACGAAGGGAAAAATACATGGGGTGTGGAAATTTAACATTATAACCCCTTCGTACCTTTCCCACCCCGTTGATACCTTCTCTGCCCTTCCGTCCATGGCCAAAAGGCAATTTGGGGTAGTTATTATTAAAGCGGTATGCCCGTATTTTCATTAAAAAGTCGATTTTTTCATGTATATATGACAGCGAAATATTTAATATTTTTTTTCCTAAATATATTTGTAAACTTTAGGGGTACAGTTTTGTAAATGTATGTCCTGTGCAAATTTTAGACATAAAAAGTTGCACTACACTATTAATGGAAAGCCGCTAGAAAGAATATTTACAGGCTATGGCAATTTTTTTACCGTTTTCATTGTGCATACAATATATGCACATTTTGCATCTCTGCGTTTTTATAGCTATAGCTATTTGGTAAGATACATTTAAAAGCCCCGAATACGCATATTTAAAGTAAAAGGAAAGATTGATAAAAAAAAAAAAATGCATAAAAAGTTATTATTAAAAGCTGTATGCCCGTATTTTCATTGAATACAGCATATTGGTTTTTCGCATTTTTCTGGCATAACGAGTTAGCTGCGGAGTTTCCAGTGTCTTCAGCTACCTTTTAGCATGCCATAGGCATCCCAGGGTACAGGATCGAGGACCTTAGTAGCTAGCGTACCCCACCCTGAAAAGAAAAGATAGGAAAAACCGGCAAAATGCCATTAATAATGATTTAGAAGCATACATATTATATTTTGGCTGGTGAACATTGTGTGTAGCAGATATGATATCCAGGGTCAGGACCTTGGCTGCAAGCGTATCTCACCCTGAAAAGAAAAGAAGGCAAAATAGCATTAGTATGTATTAATAACTACCTTTTAGCATGACATTTAATTGTGTCACTCCAGGGTACAGGATCGTGGACCTTGGCAGTTGGCGTACCCCATAGAGTAGAAGATAGATAGACAAAAGAAAGAAAAACTGCTAGACTTGACTTCTCGTAATATTGACGTAGGTCAAGTAGCACCAGAAAAGTTGGTTGAGGTGGGGGGGGGGGGGGGGGGTGTATTCATTTAATGGAAGAGAGTTAATACTACAGGCATATCTAGGTTAGGGATGACGAATATGAAAAACTGCATAGAGTAGAAGATAGATAGACAAAAGACTGCTAGACTTGACTTCTCGTAATAGTGACGTAGGTCAAGTAGCACAAGCAAAGTTGGTAGATGTTCGGGGGGGGGGGGGGGGTGGTGAGGCTATTCATCTAATGTCAGAGTAAATACTAGAGGTATTGCTCAGTACTTTACAAAAAGACTACCTTTTTGCATGACATTTAATTGTGTCACCCCAGGGTACAGGATCGTGGACCTTGGCTGTTGGCAGACCCCATAGAGTACACTAGGAAATAGAAAATGCAAATATCCCCGGTAAAATGCAAATATTCCCGGTAAAATGCAAATAATTAAAGATTACCAGTTATATTAGCGTTTACCAGTTAAATTAGCGAATTGTCTTGTTATATTTGCGTTTTACCTTTTAAATTTGCATTGTCGTGGCATTTTAACGTTTTTCCTTTTATATTTGCGTTTTTCCTTTTAAATTTGCATTGTCGTGGGATTTTAGCGTTTTTCCTTTTAAATTTGCATTGTCGTAGGATTTTAGCGTTTTTCCTTTTATATTTGCGTTTTTCCTTTTAAATTTGCATTGTCGTGGGATTTTAGCGTTTTTCCTTTTAAATTTGCATTGTCGTGGGATTTTAGCGTTTTTCCTTTTAAATTTGCATTGTCGTGGGATTTTAGCGTTTTTCCTTTTATATTTGCGTTTTTCCTTTTAAATTTGCATTGTCGTGGGATTTTAGCGTTTTTCCTTTTATATTTGCGTTTTTCCTTTTAAATTTGCATTATCGTGGAATTTTAGCGTTTTTCCTTTTATATTTGCGTTTTTCCTTTTAAATTTGCATTATCGTGGGATTTTAGCGTTTTACCTTTTAAATTTGCATTTTACCAGTTAAATCGCACGGTCATCTAAATCACCCGCTGAGTAGAGATTACGTAATACTGTTGTCGTCACTAGCTCATTGAATATGACGATCTATAGTATTATATTATCGTGTATTTATACGTATTTATTTATTTATATATTATTATTATTTATGTCATACTAGTCTGGCCCTTAATAAATTTAGTGTATTCAATACACAATAATCCATCAATTGTTGGTATTTGATTTTCATGTCGTATTTTAACTTAATGCGATGTTTATTAAGAAATGTGACTTTAAATGTATTAAAATATTAGCAAAGTGTGATACACGTACAGAATACGTATACTGTTGTCACTTCACTATTACTTGTTTATCATGCGAGAAATACATTAACCTTGTAATACCTATGCTGAGACTATTTACTAAAAAATGAATTAAGTATATATTAAACTATCGGTCTCTATTAAGCTATTTATGTCTTGTTTTATAGCACAGGATTGTGTATGTACAGCGTCAAAGTTATTGTGCTTTAAAAGTTCTGATTATTGTAATGAGGCACCTTAATGAACAATAAATATTTTTGTTTATGATATAAAACAAATAATCATAACCCTATGTAAACGCCGTTTACATAACGTACGCGCCCTTGTCCGATCCAACAGAAATATGCAATTTACATGTAAACACTATTTTGTCAGTTAATTAGATTGAACAATAAATACAGGATTTTTTCTTCAAATGTTTATATAATTCCCTGATAAATATAAGAACAATCTATAATAGTATTATATTATTGTTTATTTATTTGTACCATTCTGGATGATAATAACTTTAGCTATTAAATACACAATAATCCATCAATCGTTGTGTATTTTACAGTAGTTATGTATATTTTATTTCTTGATTTTGTTTTTCAGGATCTAGAACTATGCACTCATATTTATTTCAATTTGATGTTGATTTAAATGTAAACGTTTAATATTTTCACGGAGATTCAACATTATAATTTATGTTTATTTATTTTACAGGCGATTGATGCATTTTAGTGGCCTTACCGTTCATCATTACGAACATATTGTTATATGGTATGATTCGCTTCGATAACTCTGTAATTTATTACGGGCTTGTTTTCGATAAAAAAAAATATGTATATGGATATTTTTTTTAAATAATCGCTAATACAGTGTTAAACATAGATTTGTATGCATCTGAAAGCAAAGCTCGGAGCTAAGAAATTATTCATATAAATATTTTACGTTAAGTTTAACGTTTAAAAAAATGAAATTCACTTCTGTAAACATCTGTTTTATAGGCCTTGTATTAAAATATGTGTTGAAATAGTGTAAAACAATTGAATTTTCTATAATTCAGAGAGAGAACACATCTGTTGTCCCCACAAGAGTTACATGCCTTGAGGCCTTTTCCGCAGGTGTACCACCTGTTGTGTTTACTGCTAAAGTGTATATTGTATTGGAGTGAGTTGTAAGTAATGAATTTATACCAAAGTAATAAAATTTTATGATTTCGTGTATCCCTCAAGCACGGCTGGTAATCGGCACAAGCAGAACAGTTGGTTCTGCAAAGAAATTCGTGAGGATAACTTCCGGTTTTGGTGGAGGAGAGTTCACGAAGACGCTTCGCAAGGTATGTACATGTCAACAATTGAAATTTTCTTTTTTACTGCTCGAGTATTGCAAAATCAGAGAATGCTATGCTGTGGCGAATGCTTTCACGATTAGAAACATGTATAGTTTATTCTTGTATATGAAGTGTAACTCTCGCAAAATCAATCGTCCCACGAAAAACATGACGAACATTGTGACACTCTTACATTTCTAAGCTGTTCTTGACAAAGATGCAAGTTAAATTTTCAATATTTTTTCATCATGGGAGTCTAAATGTAATCGGGGATAAATTCCGATTCGTCAGAAGTAAATTGAAGTCTAGATAAATCTACAAACTGTCAATTTTCTCGTTTTCCTGCTTGAGGAGATCGGTTCTGATGGAACACATTGCGAATGCATGAGGAGATTTGCCAGTTTTGTTAATTGTTTTCTGCAAAATTGATAAATTGACACTTTTAAACACAAAACTGATAAATACTCCAATCAAAATAAACTATTCTCTGTCCATTTTCAGGAGATGCCAGGATTCAAGGGAAAGGGGAAAAGGGGACTGACATCTTTATAAAAAAAAACCAATTCGATATAGATTGCCTGTATCACCGCCAAGGAAACGAACAAAAACAAGTAGCAGTAAACACCAAATTTAAAATCCCCATCAATCAGGATACCAAGTTTATTAAAAAAATCTCTTTCAATTTCAAAATATTTATATCCTTTCAAGCGCAACCTTTTTACTAAAGATGACGGAAACTTCACCGCAGATCTACACAAATTATAATATTACATGATTTCAGCACATACATATGTCTAACGTAAATAAACATTCACTTAGTGCTAGTAGTCATGAATAAATTAAACACAAGATGTCAATTAAACTGTGGACATATCCTTAAAATCGGTAAAGCGCTTTACATCTTGTAACCACTACTAACAGAGGTCTTTTTTATTTACAAGTGTGTACACATAACACACTACATAATAGAAAAACAAACCACAAATTAATATTATTCTCAACTGTATGATATTTAATTTAGAGTGTATCATTTGTATTAAAAATTATAAAGATATGATTCACATTAAGTTTAATTATTCTTGATTATAAAATTATCTTACAGTGCATTTTAAAATTTTCCAATGTAAGGGAAGTTAATCTTGTGTATCCAATACACAATGGAAGTTGTCACAAACAACAAATGATCAATAATAACAAGTTAAATCACGGGAAACCGCAGTTACAATTATGAATTGATTCCTTAAATGAAATGTTTCTTTCTAGGTGGACAGCCCATGAACAATGAAATATTACTTTTATACTTTTAAAAACCCGACGGGAAGAAGGGCATCACTTCGTGAATTTATTACCAGACAGACATGCAAAATTTGTGATTATACAGTGGATTACATGTGTTGTACCAAAACTAGCAAATCTCCTCATGCATTCGCAATGTGCTCTATCAGAACCGATCTCCTCAAGCAGGAAAACGAGAAAATTGACAGTTTGTAGATTTATCTAGACTTCAATTTACTTCTGACGAATCGGAATTTATCCCCGATTACATTTAGACTCCCATGATGAAAAAATATTGAAAATTTAACTTGCATCTTTGTCAAGAACAACTTAGAAATGTAAGAGTGTCACAATGTTCGTCATGTTTTTCATGGGACGATTGATTTTGTGAGAGTTACACTTCATATACAAGAATAAACTATACATGTTTCTAATCGTGAAAGCATTCGCCACAGCATAGCATTCTCTGATTTTGCAATACTCGAGCAGTAAAAAAGAAAATTTCAATTGTTGACATGTACATACCTTGCGAAGCGTCTTCGTGAACTCTCCTCCACCAAAACCGGAAGTTATCCTCACGAATTTCTTTGCAGAACCAACTGTTCTGCTTGTGCCGATTACCAGCCGTGTCAAGGCCAAGTTATAGTTAGAGTATATTAAGTGAAATTTTAATGGCTAAGAAGGGGCGGAGCGAGCTGCAACAGCTGCATTAAAAATGAAACGCGTGTGCGCGAAGCCGAAGAATTTTTTTTAATTGAAGTGCCTGACAACGTAAGGAAAATTGTGATCGTAAAAGCACAGGTACATGGGGTCATGACCTACATTCCCCCCCCCCTTTTTTTCATTTTTTTTTTCATACACTTCTCAACATAATTTTGGTATCAAATAATCATAAATCTACTATTTCTTTCTCTCTATACTGATTTATAGAGATTTATGATTATTTGATACCAAAATTACGTTGTCGGGCACTTCAATTTTAAAAATTGCTTCGGCTTCGCGCACATGCGTTTCATTTTTAATGCAGCTGGGCCCGTATTCATAAAGCCACTTAAGTTAAGATTTTCCTAAGGAAACACTTAAGTTAAGGAAACTCCGCCCATTTTACTTGAGTGGTATTCATAAAACTTCTTATTTTAAGTATTTCCTAAGAATAACCTTAAGTTAAGGAAACTCCGCCCATCATACTTAAGTGGTATTCATAAACGTCCTTAAACTAAGAAAACACTTAAGATTTCCCTTAGCTTTAAGGTAGATGGGTAGGTTCCTTAAGTTTTCTTGAATTGCTATTTTATATTGATTGTGAGTTATGAAAGTGATATTGTATGAATAAAAAGATAACAACGAACCATATTAGCAATATTTCATAGGCATTCGAGTTTATCATCAAATCCATATCATATCTTACATGTACATAAAATTCACCATCAAGGTCATTTTCCGGATGAGTAAATATTTTTACAACTGTACCATTTGATGGCACGTGCTTTGCGGGTATATGAAATAGGTATAATTAAAGCATATTAGTATTGCATTATTACCAATACAAACATGTTCCATGTCGGACGTTTTCGGTTGTTTCATGCTGGGAGAAGAGCTTTACGTAGAGAGCGAGTATTCAGAGATCGTACAAAACCTCTTGATATCTACGATGACTTCGAGTTAATAGACAAATACAGATTTGACCGACAGTCTATTATGATGATATGTGATATGTTACAGGATGACTTAGAAAGCAGTACATTAGGAATCGAGCCTATTTTTTTTTTATGTTTTATTTACATGATATTTCCATACAGTCATTAACATTAGTTTCGTATATAACTGTTGAACGTAAAATCCTCCAAATAGATGAGGGAGGTGCATCCAAACTCAAAAGTGGGAAGTTGAGGAACATTATGATTGTGTCCCTGTTAAACATGCATGTACCTAATTTTAAAGAAATTTGATTGTTGACGAAAATTTTGCTCTTAAAACGTCCTTTCTTTTCTCGTATTCCTCCATTAGTATCATCTTCTCTCAATCGGTCCAGTTTGGCTTTCTCTTGGACATGTTTAATAGTTAAAAGATTTTGATACGACTTCAGTTTTATTTATATATGTATGTATTGAAGTGGTCAAGCAATGCACGTGAAAGTTAGAGTATATTAAGTGAAATTTTATTGGTTAAGAAGGGGGTCGCATCGCTTCGCTCGCTCCGCCTTCTTAACCGCTCGCTCCGCCTTCTTAACCATTAAAATTTCACTTAATATACTCTAACTATAACAAAATATCAAAGAATGGTGTCCTTCCTAATTAAGAGGAATTAAGGGGTCCCATCAAGGGTGAATTATCAGGGTAATCACATGTTAATAAAGGTAAATTTGATTCTCTTTTTGGCTTTTTCTACATAAATGGAATTACATAAAATACGAAAACAAATTATTGAATATGTATTATTAAACTCTAAAACTATAAAATTACACATGAAATATGAAAAAATAATACTGAATATTTATTATTAATTTTACACCAATATAAACACACATCAAATATGAAAACATAATAATTAATATTTATATTAAACATTAATACTACAGAGTTCGCGAAATTGCATATGGGTTTGGTGGTCCTAGTGAAAAAAAATGTCAGTCCTCACTACAGCCAGCATGGATTACGCCAAATCCGCGCGGTTTCGCGGACAATCGCGGCGTGGAAATTGACTAATTAGCATCGGGAAGTCCGCGATCGTCAAATTGTCCATCAGGACATTCGCGGACAACACGTTATTAGCGCGGCACGCGAGGAAAGTAACCACATAACAATAGTTTTGTTGCAGTCATACAGAAACGATCTTTGTTTATTATTATTATTTACTTTTATTTGTTTTCTTCATTTTTTTTTTTTAGAATAAAACTTGTTTATATGTATGCAATGAAATTATCTTTCTCCGTTACCAAAACAAAAAAAGTATTCTCTGTTTTGTACATCCATAATCGATTTATTTTACAACTCTCTCACCTTGTCAATCATGTGTTAATTGCTCCTTATCGGTCTCTTTGATGTATAATTGACTGACAAATAGGCGGTGCTTATTGTACAGATATAGAAATAGAATAAATATAAGTTTATTAACAAAATTAGGGCCCCAGGAGGGCATATACAATTAACAAGGGGGAAAAAAGATATTATGTATATATTTTTTAATGTCGGACTTAAAAGCACATTAGAGCTTATGTTATTGTTGTACTCATGTACCGACTTTTAAAATAAATTACAAATGATGCCCACCGGTGCAAACGTAAAAGTCGTACAGTTTATTTTGTTCAGTCAATCCCATTTAACTTTTGCATTTGAAATTACTGAAATTAATTTCATGTGATTACAAATCATTGACACGCATTCAACCTGTACCTGAAATATCAGGACCACCAATCATCAAATTTACGGCGACGGAATTAGCATTAGACTTTACGAATAAAGTTGAAACAAAAATTTGAAAAATGATTAGGTGTAAACATATATCTTCGCATGTTCATGTATAACATAACATAACATAACATAACATAGTTTATTAAATCAATCAAGAAGCCCGTGAGAGCACAGAATTACAGACATTTACATTTTACACTTACAATGATTTTGATGATGTATGCAAAAGGGGGTAACGTAAATATGACTAATAAATTGTGTGTTGAAATTTACTGAAACTATCAACCTTTTCCGACAAACATTCATGCAAATGTTCTGTTAAATTTTCTTACTTATATAAATATGAGATATTTTTGTCTTTATTTTGTACGTAAATACACTAGTGTATTTCTACCTTGCCCCATATTCGCGCCAGGAAAGGTAGCTCAAA
This sequence comes from Bathymodiolus brooksi, assembly GCA_963680875.1. Classification (NCBI taxonomy): domain Eukaryota; kingdom Metazoa; phylum Mollusca; class Bivalvia; order Mytilida; family Modiolidae; genus Bathymodiolus; species Bathymodiolus brooksi. The sequence continues at coordinate 69,791,279 of OY804582.1, forward strand.
GGTCAATAAATAACTGAAATATTGTTGAAAAGTGACGTTTAAACACCCATAGCCTCATATGAATTATTGCAATAAAATATCGATTAAGTAACGAAATCGATATAAATCATTTTCCAGTTTATTTAATATAAAAAGTTGTTTTACACGTTTACTGTGAGATGTATTGAAACCGCCATTTTTTTTACTACAACCACGTGCGCATGCTCGTGTTTTATAGAAAAGCTATAGCTATATTTAGATATTTTGTGATAATAATTTTATATTGTAAATCGATCCACCCTGTGATTTTTTTCAACAAGATACATTTTTTATAGTATATATTTTATTATTAAATACAATTTTGAACTGATTTTCGCTAACACTTCAATCATTGAATATTGATTTTTTTCGGATGTTGAATATGTTTTCCCCAGAATTGCACCCCCTGTTAGTATACATAAATTTTATTGCTTTATTTAAAAAAAAATAACACCAAGAACATCGATGATACGAGTGTTCTTATTCAGAAATAAACCTACAGCAAAATAAAGGTATACTGTAAACAAAATTTATTGTCCGAAAAATACGGTACTCCTCTACTATACTAATTTGGATTAGGTGATGGGAATTAGGTGTCATCATCAAAATAAAGTATTTTATGATAATGATGGCTGATTAAAATTGTTTGTCCTGCATTGGCTGTCAGTTGTAATATACAGGATGTAACCAATATACAGGAAGAGCTCCTACTGTGAAGCCATCTATTTTGAGATGTCATTCAATGAAAATAACAACCTGACCATATTGTTACATAATAAGAATAAGAATTAGATAAGAAATTAAAATTTATAGAAGGCAAGGATTTATATAATTAACACATTAAGTCACATTTCATTTATTTAGCTTGGGTCAGCTATAAATTTATTTTTTAAGTACAAATAAATTGGAAGACGGCTTGAAAATCGATGTAAAGATTTATTAACATTAAGGGATTCTTTAATTAATGGGTTTATATTATTAGTATTTATTCTTACAAAATACATCATAACTTGAGTTTTAATAAAGGAAGCAATAGGGAGTCGCCCCAACTCTGATAATGTCGAAATGTTACATGCAGTTTTTTTAAGGCCTAAAACTGTTTTACAATATTTTGTATGTATTTTTTCATATGATGATTTTTCCTGTAGGCCTAAAGTATCACAAAAAGTATTATTTCTGATTGCTCGAAGCATGGCTCTATATAAGGGGAGGTATTCGTCCATATACCATATTTCACAATTATAACTTATAAGGGGACGGATCAGCGTGTCAAAGAGTTTACAGGAGAGGTTGACAGGTAGTTGTTCAAAATTTGAGAAAAGTTTTCGCATTTATAACCACGAGACTACATGACCCCTCGATGACCCGATAATAATAATAATACTTTATTCCAAAAGCAATACAGCTTATAGGTATATAAATACAAATTACAAACAATACATGATACATTATACACAATACATAATTATATAATTATAATTATAGCGGAGCATGATATAAATTTAGGAATTACGAATTTTTTCAGCCACATACAAATACTTTCCAAGATTGTTAAGTTCTTTAATATTTTGAACAGATAATAACTGTGTTAGTTTAAAAGCAGATGGATTGATACAATAATAGGGTTTTATATATTTTCTACGAATTTCCACATATTTACTACATTCTAAAATAAAGTGATACTCATCTTCTATATCATTATTGTTACACATGTTACAAATTCTAGCATGTCTATCTATATTATAGTATCTACCAGTTTCAATATTTAAACTATGTGCATGTAAGCGATATCTACTAATAAGTGGCTTAAACATATAATTAACTGGTCGACTTAAATAAAATTGCAGGTTATGGTCATCATATATATACTTATAGAAATGACATTTTGGCGATTCTTCAAAAAAAGAAATTGCCTCATTTAAACAAGTATCTATAACTCGCTGCTTAAATTCTAACATGAATATATCTTCATTAACAACATTTTGTGACAGCCATACATGATTAAAACCATATTTACACAATATATCTCGTATTTTACATCCCCAATTTAGTTTATCATTTGGTTTAAAAGCACTAGACTCAAACATATCTTCATAACAATTTTTAAGTATACAATTTTCTGTTTTTAAAATTTTAAACCAATATTTTAACATTCTACAGTACCTGTTTATATACAATGGGAACCTCCCAAGTTCAAAATAGACCATATAATTTGAAGTACTCTTTCTCACTTTCAATACTCTTTTCAAAAAAGATAAATGTAATGTCTTAATATCCACACCTTTATGGAAGCCCCACACTTCACATCCATAATTTACAATACTTTTTACATATGTGTCAAAAAGTGATAGCAAAGTCTCTGTATTAAAATAATCATCCTGAATTTTACTAAATAAACTAAATACAGCTTTTTTCCCTTGATTCGACAACATTTTCTGAGTATTAGTAAAGACACCATTATAATTTAACAAAATACCAAGGTACATAAATTCATTACATATTTCAATGGATTCCCCATTAAGATACCATTTTTCTTCTGATTTAATATTACCTCGATTTCTAAATATGACAACCTTTGTTTTTAACAAATTTACATGCAGATTGTATTCATTTGAACATACATTTACAACATTAATCATATTTTGAAGTTCATGAACATTTTCACTGAACAAAACAGTATCATCAGCATACATTAGTAAGTACAGATTGAGCATTTTTAATTCGTATGATTGACATCCTTGTTTAATTAATTCTATTTCAATATCATTGACATACATGGCATATAAAAATGGTGATAATGATTCCCCCTGCACGAGTCCAATATTACAGCTAAAAAAATCTGAAAAATTACCATCATGCTTTACACTCGATTTTAATTTGGAGTACATAGATTTAATTAGATCTAAAAGCTTTCCAGTTACACCATATTTGGCTAGTTTTAACCATAACTTAAAGTGAGACACACTGTCAAAAGCCTTAACATAATCAATAAAGCAACAATATAATCTTTTACCCTGCCTTAATGATTTTGAAATTATGGAATGAAGAGCAAAGATTGCGTCATGAGTGCCATAACCCGGTCTAAATCCAAACTGCGCATCAGTCAGAACACTGTTATCTTCGCTCCATTTCATAAGTCTTGTATTAATCGTTGATGTGAATAGCTTTCCGATATGCGAGACTAACGATATACCTCTGTAGTTTCCAGGGTCATCAACTGGTCCCTTCTTAAATAACGGTACAATAACACTTTTCACCCATAATTCTGGGAAGCGACTAGTGCATAATATTACGTTAAACAGTTTACACAATATTGGTATTAGGATTGTCTTTCCTTCTAAAATATATTCATTTAAAATATTGTCCACACCAGGCGACTTATTTCGATTCAAACCTTTAATACAAGTTTCTAATTCATTTTCTGTAAAGGGTTTGTCTAATTCTTCAAACACACAGTCCATGGTATCTGTTGTGTCTGGTCCATTATCAACGTTATCATTTGAAATCAAATTTTTAAAATGATCTACAAATTGGTCCATTGAGATTTTATTTTTTACATTTTTTTTCCGTTTTCTGAATTTCCCATAAAAACGTTTTGGGTTTGAAGTTCTCATCGAATTAAACATATTTCCTTGCTTGTTCTTATAAAGTCTTTTCAATTTATTTTCCAAACGTTTATACTTTTGTTTTTCTAAGTTCAGTTTCATTCTATTTTCGTCAGAATGTATATCATTAAAAATTGATAGTGCACGTTTATAGCTATTGTATAGTATTTTACACTCTTCTGTAAACCATGGTTTGTCCCGTTTAACGCTTGCGTTGGATGCCCTTTTCCGACCAATGCAATACTCGCACTGTATTCTCTTATCCAAACATATCCGGGTATTTAATAATAACACTTTTTTTTAGCAATCAATTTTAATCGTTTCATTTATATAAATCGTTATTCAATAATTCGTCTATTTTATTAACAAAAATAAACTATTGTAAAGAAAATATTACTTATTAGCAAAGTGTATGAATGGATCAGAGACTACAGTACACACCAAGTGTATCAACCACCAAACACTCAGGTCCGACATATTCCACCCAAAATGTCCGACAAATTTGAGAGTCAACACTCTCTAAGTCCGACTATTTGGTCGGACATTTTGGTCTTGGTCGGACATTTTGGTCGGACATTTTGGTCTTGGTCGGACATTTTGGTCGGACGTGAGAGTGGATATTAAAAGATTTTTTTTTACATTTCTCGAGGTGAATATGTCAAACATTTTGTGATCGATGCGTATTTGTAAGCGTACTTTCTTTCCGGTGTGTAAAATGTGCGGGTACGTAAATACCCTAGTGTATTTTTACCTTGCACCATATTCTCGCCAGGAAAGGTAGCTCCAAGGTCAATATTTGTCACGCTCGGGCACAACAGTCGTTCGATGCATAGGAGCACCTCATAATCAAAGAATTGTACAATAATTTCGAGTTACACCGTTTGTGTTTCTTTAATCTGTTTAATTTTAATAGATCTTTCTAGTACATTTAAATTTTACGATTACAATCGGATTGCTAGAAATATCGTAACTTTTCCGAAATCTAAACTTTAAAATTATATACGCCAAGTCCAGCTCTGGCTTGGATTTCTCGAAAAAAGTTTTCTTAACAAACCAAATTAAATTTGAGTAAAAACTCGACTTAAGTTTGCGTTTTGACTTTGTTTGTTTGGAGAAATCACTGACGATTTAAAAAAAAAAATCTGTTGTCACTTAAAACAGTCAATGAGGCCGGTAAGGCTGTGTACATGAATGAATAAGAAATAATTCTTTCGGAGTGTGATATCCATATAAAGGTGAAATAACGGATGCAAAAATCACCGGCTAAAGTTACACAATATTCCGTTTACAAATATTTCAAGTCCCTATACTTGTTCATCTGTGACGGCAATATGTGTATTGGACTAGGTATTACAGCCAGCTTGATATGAATTAATTAGCTCAGGTTACAGATGTCAATAATGGAAGGAACATCTTGTCGACACAAATTTCCAGGTGCCAGTGGGAGAACAATTATAATTAATTCTATTTAATGTTGTTGTTTTTTATTACTATTTGTTTGTAGGTACATTTGCAATCATTGAAGTAAATTTAATTTGAGAGTCAACACTCTCTACGTCCGACGTGAGAGTGGATATTTAAAGATTTTTTTTACATTTCTCGAGGTGAACATGTCAAACATTTTGTGATCGATGCATATTTGTAAGCGTACTTTCTTTCCGGTATGTAGAATGTCCGTTTACGTAAATACCCTAGTGTATTTCTACCTTGCAACATATTCGCGCCAGGAAAGGTAGCTCAAAGGTCAATATATAACTGAAATATTGTTGAAAAGTGACGTTTAAACACCCATAGCCTCATATAAATTATTGCAATAAAATATCGATTAAGTAACGAAATTGAGATATAAATTATTTTTCAGTATATTTAGTATAAAAAGCTTGTTCTACACGTTCACTGTGAGATGTATTGCAACCGCCATTTTTAACTACAATCACGTGCGCATGCTCGTGTTTGATGGAAAGCTATAGCTATATTTAGATATTTTGTGATAATAATTTTATATTGTAAATCGATCCACCCTGTGATTTTTTTCAACAAGATACGTTTTTTATAGTATATATTTTATTATAAAATACAATATTGAACTGATTTTCGATAACACTTCAATCATTGAATATTGATTTTTTCGAATGTTGAATATTTTATCCCCAGAATTGCACCCCCCTGTTAGTATACTTTTATTGCTTTATTTAAAAAAAAAATAACACCAAGAACATCGATGATACGAGTCTTCTTATTCAGAAATAAACCTACAGCAAAATAAAGGTATACATTTTTTGTACTGTGAACAAAATCGTCATTTTTATCTAGATTTATCGTCCGAAAAATACGGTACTCCTCTACTATACTAATTTGGATTAGGTGATTGGAATTAGGTGCCATCATCAAAATAAAGATTAAAAAATGTATTTCATGATAATGATGGCTGATTAAAATTGTTTGTCATGCATTAGCAGTCAGTTGTCACCAATATACAGGAAGAGACCATTCAATGAAAATAACAACCTGACCATATTGTTAAATAAGAATAAGAATTAGATAAGAAATTAAAATTTATAGAAGGCAAGGATTTATATAATTAACACATTAAGTCACATTTCATTTATTTAGCTTGGGTCAGTTATCAATTAAAAAGACAAAAATGGTTTTAAAAAAAATCTGTCTAATAAGTATTTACCTAAATAACGATATCATGACGTATAATAATTTCTCACCGTAAATGTATTTATTTTATTAAGATATTTATACACATATATAAGAAAAAAGATATAAATTTATTTTTTAAGTACAAATAAATTGGAAGACGGCTTGAAAATCGAAAACGTAGAATAGTTATCTATGTTTATAAGTCTTAGTAAAAAGAGTCTTGAGCAACGTTTTTTTTCCACACCTGTGATAGGTGTATTTGTATATCATGAATGCACGATGCGACAGCATGCTGAGATGGGTGATGTTTTGACAGGTAAACTGCAAAAAAAATCCCGTAGAATACACTAATAAAATATTATTTCACCTATATCAGGACTCCGCAGACTGCCAATTTTCTAGAAGAAAAAAAAACGGGATTTACGGATTTATGACCCATTCGCCATGAACAAAATAAAGCTTAAATTTTACTAAATAATTTTAATCCAAATTTGCCTTTAAAGAAATAAATGTATAAATTAGAATTATTTACCCGGGTTCGTTCGCCCTACATTTGGCAAACACGTAAAAGAGCAAACGCACCCGATATCGTAAACCGGCAACTGTCTGCAGCAAGTGAAAGGGCCTTGGCATCGATTGTCGCGAGTACATAGGGACATATTAATATTCACTTCTAGTGCACTTAAAACATGGGTACTGCATGTTAATACATTTTATTCATGGATATTATTGTATATATCGCCCGTGACAGCCGTTAACATATCTATACTTTCCGTACCACTGTATATCACTCATTTACTTCAGCTTTACTATGATACGCATGTTTCTTTATGCACAAATTTATTGGTTAGCAGAATTTGGGGACGTTTCCTGTTTACAGTTTAACTATCTGAGAGTGGAGACTCTCACTCCGACCTGGGAGGATTTGGTCGGACATTTGTCGGACAATTTGGTCGGACATTTGTCGGACAATTTGGTCGGACATTTGTCGGTGTGAAGTCCGACAAAACTCTGTGTCCGACCTGAGTGTTTGATCGTTGATACACTTGGAGGGATCTGTATATTATGTAACTTTGTACATGTCAATAAAAAAAAATGTCGGATGTAAAAATACGGATGAAAACACATAAATTGACGCTACATTGTAGGAATAATGACATTCTTTTCTTAAGAAAGGATAAATACAGCAAGCAAGCTTGTTATACATTTAAATTTCACCCCGAGATCAAACTATTACTAAAACTAGGATGTCAACAAACAACACGCATAACCAACAAAACACGTGACGCTATAAAAAAAAAAATAAAAAAATATCGTTAACTAATGAAATAGAAAATTGAAGTACAACTTTTTAAAATATTTTATTGGATAAAAATACAACAATGAATGGAGTATGTGATCTGAGCTCTTCCTGTCCAAAAATATGTAGAAGAATATTCGATTATTAGCATCGTGTTATCGGTTTTCGTGCTATTATCGATTTTCAGATATAGCGATTAACAGTGTTAACCCTTCATTCATATGACGATTGGAATTTTCAAAGAATGCCTAGTTAAATATTTCTTTGTACATAAGATTGTTTTTAAAGTCATTCTTGTATTTTAATATACTCTCGATTATCTGGCAACTTTTGCTGTCAGTAAAATGGCGTCATCTGTTTTCGTATGAAGTTAAAACAGGGCCGATATACGGGATGGAAACGAATATAAAATCCGGAAATGGCTGGTTTTAAAATTTCATGGTTCTGGCCATCTACCAAATCATATTACATCTAAATAAAATAACAGAATGTTTGAAAATGACCACTTTCAAAATTGTGTTTACTTTTGATGTTTTTCTTAGTACTGAAACCACAATGCACTGCAAAGTGACATGTATTATATATAAGAAACAGGCATATTTCAGTCAGCTCTTTTGTTTACAAGTACGATCAGTGACCCCATGACAGTTACACGATAGAAAGAGCCGGTGCCTGAGAGGCAGACGACATAGTAAGTTCAATTTTATATAGCCCTTCTGGATTTTTTTCCAGCTGTAAATTTTTAGCATTACAAAAAGTACGTTCATAGGCTGCTCGTAAAGAATGAAAAATACAGTTATCCCCCTTTAATTATTGGTCATTTTCACATTAAATATATGAATTTTTAACTATGCGGCAATGTCCAGTGACTCAATACCCTTAAAACTATCTCATTGAAATTAATGTTGCTTTTAGGGCATAGTATATACTAAATAATACATATTTCAATTAATATATAAATATTTAAGGCTTTCCATAAATACGTTTTTATATCTTACTGATTTCATGTTAAATATATGCATTTTTCTCCGAATTTCATTTGGTAAATAAAGATATTAGATTTGTTTCAGACACCATACCGTTCAAATAAGATTTATATATTAGCCCATTGATTCCCCACGATTTTTGGGTAAATAGGTATCATAGGCTGCTCGTAAAGAATGAAAAATACAGTTATCCCCCTTTAATTATTGGTCATTTTGGTAGAAATGCGTAGCTGTGCAGCAAAGTCCAGTAATGCCATACCCTTAGATATATCTCTTTGTGAAATTAATGCTTCAATTAGGGCATAGTAAGAACTAATTAATACAAATTTCAATTTATATATAAATTATATAGGCTTTCCCTAAATGCGTAGTCCTGTCTTATTGATTTTTACAAAAAATACATGTAATATTTTTTTCTCCAAATTTCATATATTAATATGGGTTATGGTTAGAGTTGTAATGCGATTTCCTTCGAGTGCACTTATTCACAACAAAAATAATATTAATACATTATAATCATCTTTAGTACTGCCGGGTTCCAGCTAACTCCACTTTTGGTGCTGATATGCACCGTCAATTTTTACGAAATATACATGTAAAAATTTGTTGTCCAAATTTCATATATTAATATGGGTTATGGTTAGAGTTGTAATGCGATTTCCTTCGAGTGCACTTATTCACAACAAAAATAACATTAATACATTATAATCATCTTTAGTACTGCGGGTTCCAGATAACTCCACTTTTGGTACCTGTATGTATTTTAACTATGCGGAAATGTCCAGTGACTCAATATACCCTTAACGATATCTCATTGAAATTAATGTTGCTTTTAGGGCATAGTATATACTAAATAATACATATTTCAATTAATATATAAATATTTAAGGCTTTCCATAAATACGTTTTTATCTCTTACTGATTTCACGTTAAATATATGCATTTTTCTCCGAATTTCATTTGGTAAATAAAGATATTAGATTTGTTTCAGGCACCATACCGTTCAAATAAGATTTATAAATTAGCCCATTGATTCCCCACGATTTTTAGTCAGATTTTGGGTAAATAGGTATCATAGGCTGCTCGTAAAGAATGAAAAATACAGTTATCCCCCTTTAATTATTAGTCATTTTCACATTAAATATATGAATTTTTAACTATGCGGCAATGTCCAGTGACTCAATACCCTTAACGATATCTCATTGAAATTAATGTTGCTTTTAGGGCATAGTATATACTAAATAATACATATTTCAATTAATATATAAATATTTAAGGCTTTCCATAAATACGTTTTTATCTCTTACTGATTTCAACGTTAAATATATGCATTTTTCTCCGAATTTCATTTGGTAAATAAAGATATTAGATTTGTTTCAGGCACCATACCGTTCAAATAAGATTTATAAATTAGCCAATTGATTCCCCACGATTTTTATTCAGATTTTGGGTAAATAGGTATCATAGGCTGCTCGTAAAGAATGAAAAATACAGTTATCCCCCTTTAATTATTAGTCATTTTCACATTAAATATTTGAATTTTTAACTATGCGGCAATGTCCAGTGACTCAATACCCTTAACGATATCTCATTGAAATTAATGTTGCTTTTAGGGCATAGTATATACTAAATAATACATATTTCAATTAATATATAAATATTTAAGGCTTTCCATAAATACGTTTTTATCTCTTACTGATTTCAACGTTAAATATATGCATTTTTCTCCGAATTTCATTTGGTAAATAAAGATATTAGATTTGTTTCAGGCACCATACCGTTCAAATAAGATTTATAAATTAGCCCATAGATTCCCCACGATTTTTAGTCAGATTTTGGGTAAATAGGTATCATAGGCTGATCGTAAAGAATGAAAAATACAGTTATCCCCCTTTAATTATTGGTCATTTTCACATTAAATATATGAATTTTTAACTATGCGGCAATGTCCAGTGACTCAATACCCTTAAAAATATCTCATTGAAATTAATGTTGCTTTTAGGGCATAGTATATACTAAATAATACATATTTCAATTAATATATAAATATTTAAGGCTTTCCATAAATACGTTTTTATATCTTACTGATTTCACGTTAAATATATGCATTTTTCTCCGAATTTCATTTGGTAAATAAAGATATTAGATTTGTTTCAGGCACCATACCGTTCAAATAAGATTTATATATTAGCCCATTGATTCCCCACGATTTTTAGTCAGATTTTGGGTAAATAGGTATCATAGGCTGCTCGTAAAGAATGAAAAATACAGTTATCCCCCTTTAATTATTGGTCATTTTGGTAGAAATGCGTAGCTGTGCAGCAAAGTCCAGTAATGCCATACCCTTAGATATATCTCTTTGTGAAACTAATGCTTCAATTAGGGCATAGTAAGAACTAATTAATACAAATTTCAATTTATATATAAATTATATAGGCTTTCCCTAAATGCGTAGTCCTGTCTTATTGATTTTTACAAAAAATACATGTAATATTTTTTTCTCCAAATTTCATATATTAATATGGGTTATGGTTAGAGTTGTAATGCGATTTCCTTCGAGTGCACTTATTCACAACAAAAATAATATTAATACATTATGATCATTTTTAGTACTGCCGGGTTCCAGCTAACTCCACTTTTGGTGCTGATATGCACCGTCAATTTTTACGAAATATACATGTAAAAATTTGTTATCCAAATTTCATATATTAATATGGGTTATGGTTAGAGTTGTAATGCGATTTCCTTAGAGTGCACTTATTCACAACAAAAAAAACATTAATACATTATAATCATCTTTAGTACTGCCGGGTTCCAGCTAACTCCACTTTTGGTACCTGTATGTATTTTAACTATGCGGAAATGTCCAGTGACTCAATATACCCTTAACGATATCTCATTGTAATTAATGTTGCTTTTAGGGCATAGTATATACTAAATAATACATATTTCAATTAATATATAAATATTTAAGGCTTTCCATAAATACGTTTTTATCTCTTACTGATTTCACGTTAAATATATGCATTTTTCTCCGAATTTCATTTGGTAAATAAAGATATTAGATTTGTTTCAGGCACCATACCGTTCAAATAAGATTTATAAATTAGCCCATTGATTCTCCACGATTTTTAGTCAGATTTTGGGTAAATAGGTATCATAGGCTGCTCGTAAAGAATGAAAAATACAGTTATCCCCTTTAATTATTAGTCATTTTCACATTAAATATATGAATTTTTAACTATGCGGCAATGTCCAGTGACTCAATACCCTTAACGATATCTCATTGAAATTAATGTTGCTTTTAGGGCATAGTATATACTAAATAATACATATTTCAATTAATATATAAATATTTAAGGCTTTCCATAAATACGTTTTTATCTCTTACTGATTTCAACGTTAAATATATGCATTTTTCTCCGAATTTCATTTGGTAAATAAAGATATTAGATTTGTTTCAGGCACCATACCGTTCAAATAAGATTGATAAATTAGCCCATTGATTCCCAACGATTTTTAGTCAGATTTTGGGTAAATAGGTATCATAGGCTGATCGTAAAGAATGAAAAATACAGTTATCCCCCTTTAATTATTGGTCATTTTCACATTAAATATATGAATTTTTAACTATGCGGCAATGTCCAGTGACTCAATACCCTTAAAAATATCTCATTGAAATTAATGTTGCTTTTAGGGCATAGTATATACTAAATAATACATATTTCAATTAATATATAAATATTTAAGGCTTTCCATAAATACGTTTTTATATCTTACTGATTTCACGTTAAATATATGCATTTTTCTCCGAATTTCATTTGGTAAATAAAGATATTAGATTTGTTTCAGGCACCATACCGTTCAAATAAGATTTATATATTAGCCCATTGATTCCCCACGATTTTTGGGTAAATAGGTATCATAGGCTGCTCGTAAAGAATGAAAAATACAGTTATCCCCCTTTAATTATTGGTCATTTTGGTAGAAATGCGTAGCTGTGCAGCAAAGTCCAGTAATGCCATACCCTTAGATATATCTCTTTGTGAAATTAATGCTTCAATTAGGGCATAGTAAGAACTAATTAATACAAATTTCAATTTATATATAAATTATATAGGCTTTCCCTAAATGCGTAGTCCTGTCTTATTGATTTTTACAAAAAATACATGTAATATTTTTTTCTCCAAATTTCATATATTAATATGGGTTATGGTTAGAGTTGTAATGCGATTTCCTTCGAGTGCACTTATTCACAACAAAAATAATATTAATACATTATAATCATTTTTAGTACTGCCGGGTTCCAGCTAACTCCACTTTTGGTGCTGATATGCACCGTCAATTTTTACGAAATATACATGTAAAAATTTGTTATCCAAATTTCATATATTAATATGGGTTATGGTTAGAGTTGTAATGCGATTTCCTTCGAGTGCACTTATTCACAACAAAAATAACATTAATACATTATAATCATCTTTAGTACTGCCGGGTTCCAGCTAACTCCACTTTTGGTACCTGTATGTATTTTAACTATGCGGAAATGTCCAGTGACTCAATATACCTTTAACGATATCTCATTGTAATTAATGTTGCTTTTAGGGCATAGTATATACTAAATAATACATATTTCAATTAATATATATATATTTAAGGCTTTCCATAAATACGTCTTTATCTCTTACTGATTTCACGTTAAATATATGCATTTTTCTCCGAATTTCATTTTGTAAATAAAGATATTAGATTTGTTTCAGGCACCATACCGTTCAAATAAGATTTATAAATTAGCCCATTGATTCCCCACGATTTTTAGTCAGATTTTGGGTAAATAGGTATCATAGGCTGCTCGTAAAGAATGAAAAATACAGTTATCCCCCTTTAATTATTAGTCATTTTCACATTAAATATTTGAATTTTTAACTATGCGGCAATGTCCAGTGACTCAATACCCTTAACGATATCTCATTGAAATTAATGTTGCTTTTAGGGCATAGTATATACTAAATAATACATATTTCAATTAATAATAAATATTTAAGGCTTTCCATAAATACGTTTTTATCTCTTACTGATTTCAACGTTAAATATATGCATTTTTCTCCGAATTTCATTTGGTAAATAAAGATATTAGATTTGTTTCAGGCACCATACCGTTCAAATAAGATTTATAAATTAGCCCATTGATTCCCCACGATTTTTAGTCAGATTTTGGGTAAATAGGTATCATAGGCTGATCGTAAAGAATGAAAAATACAGTTATCCCCCTTTAATTATTGGTCATTTTGGTAGAAATGCGTAGCTGTGCAGCAAAGTCCAGTAATGCCATACCCTTAGATATATCTCTTTGTGAAACTAATGCTTCAATTAGGGCATAGTAAGAACTAATTAATACAAATTTCAATTTATATATAAATTATATAGGCTTTCCCTAAATGCGTAGTCCTGTCTTATTGATTTTTACAAAAAATACATGTAATATTTTTTTCTCCAAATTTCATATATTAATATGGGTTATGGTTAGAGTTGTAATGCGATTTCCTTCGAGTGCACTTATTCACAACAAAAATAATATTAATACATTATGATCATTTTTAGTACTGCCGGGTTCCAGCTAACTCCACTTTTGGTGCTGATATGCACCGTCAATTTTTACGAAATATACATGTAAAAATTTGTTATCCAAATTTCATATATTAATATGGGTTATGGTTAGAGTTGTAATGCGATTTCCTTAGAGTGCACTTATTCACAACAAAAAAAACATTAATACATTATAATCATCTTTAGTACTGCCGGGTTCCAGCTAACTCCACTTTTGGTACCTGTATGTATTTTAACTATGCGGAAATGTCCAGTGACTCAATATACCCTTAACGATATCTCATTGTAATTAATGTTGCTTTTAGGGCATAGTATATACTAAATAATACATATTTCAATTAATATATAAATATTTAAGGCTTTCCATAAATACGTTTTTATCTCTTACTGATTTCACGTTAAATATATGCATTTTTCTCCGAATTTCATTTGGTAAATAAAGATATTAGATTTGTTTCAGGCACCATACCGTTCAAATAAGATTTATAAATTAGCCCATTGATTCTCCACGATTTTTAGTCAGATTTTGGGTAAATAGGTATCATAGGCTGCTCGTAAAGAATGAAAAATACAGTTATCCCCCTTTAATTATTAGTCATTTTCACATTAAATATATGAATTTTTAACTATGCGGCAATGTCCAGTGACTCAATACCCTTAACGATATCTCATTGAAATTAATGTTGCTTTTAGGGCATAGTATATACTAAATAATACATATTTCAATTAATATATAAATATTTAAGGCTTTCCATAAATACGTTTTTATCTCTTACTGATTTCAACGTTAAATATATGCATTTTTCTCCGAATTTCATTTGGTAAATAAAGATATTAGATTTGTTTCAGGCACCATACCGTTCAAATAAGATTGATAAATTAGCCCATTGATTCCCAACGATTTTTAGTCAGATTTTGGGTAAATAGGTATCATAGGCTGATCGTAAAGAATGAAAAATACAGTTATCCCCCTTTAATTATTGGTCATTTTCACATTAAATATATGAATTTTTAACTATGCGGCAATGTCCAGTGACTCAATACCCTTTAAAATATCTCATTGAAATTAATGTTGCTTTTAGGGCATAGTATATACTAAATAATACATATTTCAATTAATATATAAATATTTAAGGCTTTCCATAAATACGTTTTTATATCTTACTGATTTCACGTTAAATATATGCATTTTTCTCCGAATTTCATTTGGTAAATAAAGATATTAGATTTGTTTCAGGCACCATACCGTTCAAATAAGATTTATATATTAGCCCATTGATTCCCCACGATTTTTGGGTAAATAGGTATCATAGGCTGCTCGTAAAGAATGAAAAATACAGTTATCCCCCTTTAATTATTGGTCATTTTGGTAGAAATGCGTAGCTGTGCAGCAAAGTCCAGTAATGCCATACCCTTAGATATATCTCTTTGTGAAATTAATGCTTCAATTAGGGCATAGTAAGAACTAATTAATACAAATTTCAATTTATATATAAATTATATAGGCTTTCCCTAAATGCGTAGTCCTGTCTTATTGATTTTTACAAAAAATACATGTAATATTTTTTTCTCCAAATTTCATATATTAATATGGGTTATGGTTAGAGTTGTAATGCGATTTCCTTCGAGTGCACTTATTCACAACAAAAATAATATTAATACATTATGATCATTTTTAGTACTGCCGGGTTCCAGCTAACTCCACTTTTGGTGCTGATATGCACCGTCAATTTTTACGAAATATACATGTAAAAATTTGTTATCCAAATTTCATATATTAATATGGGTTATGGTTAGAGTTGTAATGCGATTTCCTTAGAGTGCACTTATTCACAACAAAAAAAACATTAATACATTATAATCATCTTTAGTACTGCCGGGTTCCAGCTAACTCCACTTTTGGTACCTGTATGTATTTTAACTATGCGGAAATGTCCAGTGACTCAATATACCCTTAACGATATCTCATTGTAATTAATGTTGCTTTTAGGGCATAGTATATACTAAATAATACATATTTCAATTAATATATAAATATTTAAGGCTTTCCATAAATACGTTTTTATCTCTTACTGATTTCACGTTAAATATATGCATTTTTCTCCGAATTTCATTTGGTAAATAAAGATATTAGATTTGTTTCAGGCACCATACCGTTCAAATAAGATTTATAAATTAGCCCATTGATTCTCCACGATTTTTAGTCAGATTTTGGGTAAATAGGTATCATAGGCTGCTCGTAAAGAATGAAAAATACAGTTATCCCCCTTTAATTATTAGTCATTTTCACATTAAATATATGAATTTTTAACTATGCGGCAATGTCCAGTGACTCAATACCCTTAACGATATCTCATTGAAATTAATGTTGCTTTTAGGGCATAGTATATACTAAATAATACATATTTCAATTAATATATAAATATTTAAGGCTTTCCATAAATACGTTTTTATCTCTTACTGATTTCAACGTTAAATATATGCATTTTTCTCCGAATTTCATTTGGTAAATAAAGATATTAGATTTGTTTCAGGCACCATACCGTTCAAATAAGATTGATAAATTAGCCCATTGATTCCCAACGATTTTTAGTCAGATTTTGGGTAAATAGGTATCATAGGCTGATCGTAAAGAATGAAAAATACAGTTATCCCCCTTTAATTATTGGTCATTTTCACATTAAATATATGAATTTTTAACTATGCGGCAATGTCCAGTGACTCAATACCCTTAAAAATATCTCATTGAAATTAATGTTGCTTTTAGGGCATAGTATATACTAAATAATACATATTTCAATTAATATATAAATATTTAAGGCTTTCCATAAATACGTTTTTATATCTTACTGATTTCACGTTAAATATATGCATTTTTCTCCGAATTTCATTTGGTAAATAAAGATATTAGATTTGTTTCAGGCACCATACCGTTCAAATAAGATTTATATATTAGCCCATTGATTCCCCACGATTTTTGGGTAAATAGGTATCATAGGCTGCTCGTAAAGAATGAAAAATACAGTTATCCCCCTTTAATTATTGGTCATTTTGGTAGAAATGCGTAGCTGTGCAGCAAAGTCCAGTAATGCCATACCCTTAGATATATCTCTTTGTGAAATTAATGCTTCAATTAGGGCATAGTAAGAACTAATTAATACAAATTTCAATTTATATATAAATTATATAGGCTTTCCCTAAATGCGTAGTCCTGTCTTATTGATTTTTACAAAAAATACATGTAATATTTTTTTCTCCAAATTTCATATATTAATATGGGTTATGGTTAGAGTTGTAATGCGATTTCCTTCGAGTGCACTTATTCACAACAAAAATAATATTAATACATTATAATCATTTTTAGTACTGCCGGGTTCCAGCTAACTCCACTTTTGGTGCTGATATGCACCGTCAATTTTTACGAAATATACATGTAAAAATTTGTTATCCAAATTTCATATATTAATATGGGTTATGGTTAGAGTTGTAATGCGATTTCCTTCGAGTGCACTTATTCACAACAAAAATAACATTAATACATTATAATCATCTTTAGTACTGCCGGGTTCCAGCTAACTCCACTTTTGGTACCTGTATGTATTTTAACTATGCGGAAATGTCCAGTGACTCAATATACCTTTAACGATATCTCATTGTAATTAATGTTGCTTTTAGGGCATAGTATATACTAAATAATACATATTTCAATTAATATATAAATATTTAAGGCTTTCCATAAATACGTTTTTATCTCTTACTGATTTCACGTTAAATATATGCATTTTTCTCCGAATTTCATTTTGTAAATAAAGATATTAGATTTGTTTCAGGCACCATACCGTTCAAATAAGATTTATAAATTAGCCCATTGATTCCCCACGATTTTTAGTCAGATTTTGGGTAAATAGGTATCATAGGCTGCTCGTAAAGAATGAAAAATACAGTTATCCCCCTTTAATTATTAGTCATTTTCACATTAAATATTTGAATTTTTAACTATGCGGCAATGTCCAGTGACTCAATACCCTTAACGATATCTCATTGAAATTAATGTTGCTTTTAGGGCATAGTATATACTAAATAATACATATTTCAATTAATAATAAATATTTAAGGCTTTCCATAAATACGTTTTTATCTCTTACTGATTTCAACGTTAAATATATGCATTTTTCTCCGAATTTCATTTGGTAAATAAAGATATTAGATTTGTTTCAGGCACCATACCGTTCAAATAAGATTTATAAATTAGCCCATTGATTCCCCACGATTTTTAGTCAGATTTTGGGTAAATAGGTATCATAGGCTGATCGTAAAGAATGAAAAATACAGTTATCCCCCTTTAATTATTGGTCATTTTCACATTAAATATATGAATTTTTAACTATGCGGCAATGTCCAGTGACTCAATACCCTTAAAAATATCTCATTGAAATTAATGTTGCTTTTAGGGCATAGTATATACTAAATAATACATATTTCAATTAATATATAAATATTTAAGGCTTTCCATAAATACGTTTTTATATCTTACTGATTTCACGTTAAATATATGCATTTTTCTCCGAATTTCATTTGGTAAATAAAGATATTAGATTTGTTTCAGACACCATACCGTTCAAATAAGATTTATATATTAGCCCATTGATTCCCCACGATTTTTGGGTAAATAGGTATCATAGGCTGCTCGTAAAGAATGAAAAATACAGTTATCCCCCTTTAATTATTGGTCATTTTGGTAGAAATGCGTAGCTGTGCAGCAAAGTCCAGTAATGCCATACCCTTAGATATATCTCTTTGTGAAATTAATGCTTCAATTAGGGCATAGTAAGAACTAATTAATACAAATTTCAATTTATATATAAATTATATAGGCTTTCCCTAAATGCGTAGTCCTGTCTTATTGATTTTTACAAAAAATACATGTAATATTTTTTTCTCCAAATTTCATATATTAATATGGGTTATGGTTAGAGTTGTAATGCGATTTCCTTCGAGTGCACTTATTCACAACAAAAATAATATTAATACATTATAATCATTTTTAGTACTGCCGGGTTCCAGCTAACTCCACTTTTGGTGCTGATATGCACCGTCAATTTTTACGAAATATACATGTAAAAATTTGTTATCCAAATTTCATATATTAATATGGGTTATGGTTAGAGTTGTAATGCGATTTCCTTCGAGTGCACTTATTCACAACAAAAATAACATTAATACATTATAATCATCTTTAGTACTGCCGGGTTCCAGCTAACTCCACTTTTGGTACCTGTATGTATTTTAACTATGCGGAAATGTCCAGTGACTCAATATACCCTTAACGATATCTCATTGTAATTAATGTTGGTTTTAGGGCATAGTATATACTAAATAATACATATTTCAATTAATATATAAATATTTAAGGCTTTCCATAAATACGTTTTTATCTCTTACTGATTTCACGTTAAATATATGCATTTTTCTCCGAATTTCATTTGGTAAATAAAGATATTAGATTTGTTTCAGGCACCATACCGTTCAAATAAGATTTATAAATTAGCCAATTGATTCCCCACGATTTTTAGTCAGATTTTGGGTAAATAGGTATCATAGGCTGCTCGTAAAGAATGAAAAATACAGTTATCCCCCTTTAATTATTAGTCATTTTCACATTAAATATTTGAATTTTTAACTATGCGGCAATGTCCAGTGACTCAATACCCTTAACGATATCTCATTGAAATTAATGTTGCTTTTAGGACATAGTATATACTAAATAATACATATTTCAATTAATATATAAATATTTAAGGCTTTCCATAAATACGTTTTTATCTCTTACTGATTTCAACGTTAAATATATGCATTTTTCTCCGAATTTCATTTGGTAAATAAAGATATTAGATTTGTTTCAGGCACCATACCGTTCAAATAAGATTGATAAATTAGCCCATTGATTCCCCACGATTTTTAGTCAGATTTTGGGTAAATAGGTATCATAGGCTGCTCGTAAAGAATGAAAAATACAGTTATCCCCCTTTAATTATTGGTCATTTTGGTAGAAATGCGTAGCTGTGCAGCAAAGTCCAGTAATGCCATACCCTTAGATATATCTCTTTGTGAAATTAATGCTTCAATTAGGGCATAGTAAGAACTAATTAATACAAATTTCAATTTATATATAAATTATATAGGCTTTCCCTAAATGCGTAGTCCTGTCTTATTGATTTTTACAAAAAATACATGTAATATTTTTTTCTCCAAATTTCATATATTAATATGGGTTATGGTTAGAGTTGTAATGCGATTTCCTTCGAGTGCACTTATTCACAACAAAAATAATATTAATACATTATAATCATTTTTAGTACTGCCGGGTTCCAGCTAACTCCACTTTTGGTGCTGATATGCACCGTCAATTTTTACGAAATATACATGTAAAAATTTGTTATCCAAATTTCATATATTAATATGGGTTATGGTTAGAGTTGTAATGCGATTTCCTTCGAGTGCACTTATTCACAACAAAAATAGCATTAATACATTATAATCATCTTTAGTACTGCCGGGTTCCAGCTAACTCCACTTTTGGTACCTGTATGTATTTTAACTATGCGGAAATGTCCAGTGACTCAATATACCCTTAACGATATCTCATTGTAATTAATGTTGGTTTTAGGGCATAGTATATACTAAATAATACATATTTCAATTAATATATAAATATTTAAGGCTTTCCATAAATACGTTTTTATCTCTTACTGATTTCACGTTAAATATATGCATTTTTCTCCGAATTTCATTTGGTAAATAAAGATATTAGATTTGTTTCAGGCACCATACCGTTCAAATAAGATTTATAAATTAGCCAATTGATTCCCCACGATTTTTAGTCAGATTTTGGGTAAATAGGTATCATAGGCTGCTCGTAAAGAATGAAAAATACAGTTATCCCCCTTTAATTATTAGTCATTTTCACATTAAATATTTGAATTTTTAACTATGCGGCAATGTCCAGTGACTCAATACCCTTAACGATATCTCATTGAAATTAATGTTACTTTTAGAACATAGTATATACTAAATAATACATATTTCAATTAATATATAAATATTTAAGGCTTTCCATAAATACGTTTTTATCTCTTACTGATTTCAACGTTAAATATATGCATTTTTCTCCGAATTTCATTTGGTAAATAAAGATATTAGATTTGTTTCAGGCACCATACCGTTCAAATAAGATTTATAAATTAGCCCATTGATTCCCCACGATTTTTAGTCAGATTTTGGGTAAATAGGTATCATAGGCTGCTCGTAAAGAATGAAAAATACAGTTATCCCCCTTTAATTATTGGTCATTTTAACATTAAATATATGAATTTTTAACTATGCGGCAATGTCCAGTGACTCAATACCCTTAAAAATATCTCATTGAAATTAATGTTGCTTTTAGGGCATAGTATATACTAAATAATACATATTTCAATTAATATATAAATATTTAAGGCTTTCCATAAATACGTTTTTATCTCTTACCGATTTCACGTTAAATATATGAATTTTTCTCCGAATTTCATTTGGTAAATAAAGATATTAGATTTGTTTCAGGCACCATACCGTTCAAATAAGATTTATAAATTAGCCAATTGATTCCCCACGATTTTTAGTCAGATTTTGGGTAAATAGGTATCATAGGCTGCTCGTAAAGAATGAAAAATACAGTTATCCCCCTTTAATTATTAGTCATTTTCACATTAAATATTAGAATTTTTAACTATGCGACAATGTCCAGTGACTCAATACCCTTAACGATATCTCATTGAAATTAATGTTGCTTTAGGACATAGTATATACTAAATAATACATATTTCAATTAATATATAAATATTTAAGGCTTTCCATAAATACGTTTTTATCTCTTACTGATTTCAACGTTAAATATATGCATTTTTCTCCGAATTTCATTTGGTAAATAAAGATATTAGATTTGTTTCAGGCACCATACCGTTCAAATAAGATTTATAAATTAGCCCATTGATTCCCCACGATTTTTAGTCAGATTTTGGGTAAATAGGTATCATAGGCTGCTCGTAAAGAATGAAAAATACAGTTATCCCCCTTTAATTATTAGTCATTTTCACATTAAATATTTGAATTTTTAACTATGCGGCAATGTCCAGTGACTCAATACCCTTAACGATATCTCATTGAAATTAATGTTGCTTTTAGGGCATAGTATATACTAAATAATACATATTTCAATTAATATATAAATATTTAAGGCTTTCCATAAATACGTTTTTATCTCTTACCGATTTCACGTTAAATATATGAATTTTTCTCCGAATTTCATTTGGTAAATAAAGATATTAGATTTGTTTCAGGCACCATACCGTTCAAATAAGATTTATAAATTAGCCAATTGATTCCCCACGATTTTTAGTCAGATTTTGGGTAAATAGGTATCATAGGCTGCTCGTAAAGAATGAAAAATACAGTTATCCCCCTTTAATTATTAGTCATTTTCACATTAAATATTAGAATTTTTAACTATGCGACAATGTCCAGTGACTCAATACCCTTAACGATATCTCATTGAAATTAATGTTGCTTTAGGACATAGTATATACTAAATAATACATATTTCAATTAATATATAAATATTTAAGGCTTTCCATAAATACGTTTTTATCTCTTACTGATTTCAACGTTAAATATATGCATTTTTCTCCGAATTTCATTTGGTAAATAAAGATATTAGATTTGTTTCAGGCACCATACCGTTCAAATAAGATTTATAAATTAGCCCATTGATTCCCCACGATTTTTAGTCAGATTTTGGGTAAATAGGTATCATAGGCTGCTCGTAAAGAATGAAAAATACAGTTATCCCCCTTTAATTATTGGTCATTTTGGTAGAAATGCGTAGCTGTGCAGCAAAGTCCAGTAATGCCATACCCTTAGATATATCTCTTTGTGAAATTAATGCTTCAATTAGGGCATAGTAAGAACTAATTAATACAAATTTCAATTTATATATAAATTATATAGGCTTTCCCTAAATGCGTAGTCCTGTCTTATTGATTTTTACAAAAAATACATGTAATATTTTTTTCTCCAAATTTCATATATTAATATGGGTTATGGTTAGAGTTGTAATGCGATTTCCTTCGAGTGCACTTATTCACAACAAAAATAATATTAATACATTATAATCATTTTTAGTACTGCCGGGTTCCAGCTAACTCCACTTTTGGTGCTGATATGCACCGTCAATTTTTACGAAATATACATGTAAAAATTTGTTATCCAAATTTCATATATTAATATGGGTTATGGTTAGAGTTGTAATGCGATTTCCTTCGAGTGCACTTATTCACAACAAAAATAGCATTAATACATTATAATCATCTTTAGTACTGCCGGGTTCCAGCTAACTCCACTTTTGGTACCTGTATGTATTTTAACTATGCGGAAATGTCCAGTGACTCAATATACCCTTAACGATATCTCATTGTAATTAATGTTGGTTTTAGGGCATAGTATATACTAAATAATACATATTTCAATTAATATATAAATATTTAAGGCTTTCCATAAATACGTTTTTATCTCTTACTGATTTCACGTTAAATATATGCATTTTTCTCCGAATTTCATTTGGTAAATAAAGATATTAGATTTGTTTCAGGCACCATAC
Source organism: Bathymodiolus brooksi (assembly GCA_963680875.1). Taxonomy (NCBI): domain Eukaryota; kingdom Metazoa; phylum Mollusca; class Bivalvia; order Mytilida; family Modiolidae; genus Bathymodiolus; species Bathymodiolus brooksi. The sequence continues at coordinate 69,815,135 of OY804582.1, forward strand.
CGTTCAAATAAGATTTATAAATTAGCCAATTGATTCCCCACGATTTTTAGTCAGATTTTGGGTAAATAGGTATCATAGGCTGCTCGTAAAGAATGAAAAATACAGTTATCCCCCTTTAATTATTAGTCATTTTCACATTAAATATTTGAATTTTTAACTATGCGGCAATGTCCAGTGACTCAATACCCTTAACGATATCTCATTGAAATTAATGTTACTTTTAGAACATAGTATATACTAAATAATACATATTTCAATTAATATATAAATATTTAAGGCTTTCCATAAATACGTTTTTATCTCTTACTGATTTCAACGTTAAATATATGCATTTTTCTCCGAATTTCATTTGGTAAATAAAGATATTAGATTTGTTTCAGGCACCATACCGTTCAAATAAGATTTATAAATTAGCCCATTGATTCCCCACGATTTTTAGTCAGATTTTGGGTAAATAGGTATCATAGGCTGCTCGTAAAGAATGAAAAATACAGTTATCCCCCTTTAATTATTGGTCATTTTAACATTAAATATATGAATTTTTAACTATGCGGCAATGTCCAGTGACTCAATACCCTTAAAAATATCTCATTGAAATTAATGTTGCTTTTAGGGCATAGTATATACTAAATAATACATATTTCAATTAATATATAAATATTTAAGGCTTTCCATAAATACGTTTTTATCTCTTACTGATTTCACGTTAAATATATGAATTTTTCTCCGAATTTCATTTGGTAAATAAAGATATTAGATTTGTTTCAGGCACCATACCGTTCAAATAAGATTTATAAATTAGCCAATTGATTCCCCACGATTTTTAGTCAGATTTTTGGTAAATAGGTATCATAGGCTGCTCGTAAAGAATGAAAAATACAGTTATCCCCCTTTAATTATTGGTCATTTTCACATTAAATATTAGAATTTTTAACTATGCGACAATGTCCAGTGACTCAATACCCTTAACGATATCTCATTGAAATTAATGTTGCTTTTAGGACATAGTATATACTAAATAATACATATTTCAATTAATATATAAATATTTAAGGCTTTCCATAAATACGTTTTTATCTCTTACTGATTTCAACGTTAAATATATGCATTTTTCTCCGAATTTCATTTGGTAAATAAAGATATTAGATTTGTTTCAGGCACCATACCGTTCAAATAAGATTTATAAATTAGCCCATTGATTCCCCACGATTTTTAGTCAGATTTTGGGTAAATAGGTATCATAGGCTGCTCGTAAAGAATGAAAAATACAGTTATCCCCCTTTAATTATTAGTCATTTTAACATTAAATATTTGAATTTTTAACTATGCGGCAATGTCCAGTGACTCAATACCCTTAACGATATCTCATTGAAATTAATGTTGCTTTTAGGGCATAGTATATACTAAATAATACATATTTCAATTAATATATAAATATTTAAGGCTTTCCATAAATACGTTTTTATCTCTTACTGATTTCAACGTTAAATATATGCATTTTTCTCCGAATTTCATTTGGTAAATAAAGATATTAGATTTGTTTCAGGCACCATACCGTTCAAATAAGATTTATAAATTAGCCCATTGATTCCCCACGATTTTTAGTCAGATTTTGGGTAAATAGGTATCATAGGCTGCTCGTAAAGAATGAAAAATACAGTTATCCCCCTTTAATTATTGGTCATTTTAACATTAAATATATGAATTTTTAACTATGCGGCAATGTCCAGTGACTCAATACCCTTAAAAATATCTCATTGAAATTAATGTTGCTTTTAGGGCATAGTATATACTAAATAATACATATTTCAATTAATATATAAATATTTAAGGCTTTCCATAAATACGTTTTTATCTCTTACTGATTTCACGTTAAATATATGCATTTTTCTCCGAATTTCATTTGGTAAATAAAGATATTAGATTTGTTTCAGGCACCATACCGTTCAAATAAGATTTATAAATTAGCCAATTGATTCCCCACGATTTTTAGTCAGATTTTTGGTAAATAGGTATCATAGGCTGCTCGTAAAGAATGAAAAATACAGTTATCCCCCTTTAATTATTAGTCATTTTCACATTAAATATTAGAATTTTTAACTATGCGGCAATGTCCAGTGACTCAATATCCTTAACGATATCTCATTGAAATTAATGTTGCTTTTAGGACATAGTATATACTAAATAATACATATTTCAATTAATATATAAATATTTAAGGCTTTCCATAAATACGTTTTTATCTCTTACTGATTTCAACGTTAAATATATGCATTTTTCTCCGAATTTCATTTGGTAAATAAAGATATTAGATTTGTTTCAGGCACCATACCGTTCAAATAAGATTTATAAATTAGCCCATTGATTCCCCACGATTTTTAGTCAGATTTTGGGTAAATAGGTATCATAGGCTGATCGTAAAGAATGAAAAATACAGTTATCCCCCTTTAATTATTGGTCATTTTAACATTAAATATATGAATTTTTAACTATGCGGCAATGTCCAGTGACTCAATACCCTTAAAAATATCTCATTGAAATTAATGTTGCTTTTAGGGCATAGTATATACTAAATAATACATATTTCAATTAATATATAAATATTTAAGGCTTTCCATAAATACGTTTTTATCTCTTACTGATTTCACGTTAAATATATGCATTTTTCTCCGAATTTCATTTGGTAAATAAAGATATTAGATTTGTTTCAGGCACCATACCGTTCAAATAAGATTTATAAATTAGCCAATTGATTCCCCACGATTTTTAGTCAGATTTTGGGTAAATAGGTATCATAGGCTGCTCGTAAAGAATGAAAAATACAGTTATCCCCCTTTAATTATTAGTCATTTTCACATTAAATATTTGAATTTTTAACTATGCGGCAATGTCCAGTGACTCAATACCCTTAACGATATCTCATTGAAATTAATGTTGCTTTTAGAACATAGTATATACTAAATAATACATATTTCAATTAATATATAAATATTTAAGGCTTTCCATAAATACGTTTTTATCTCTTACTGATTTCAACGTTAAATATATGCATTTTTCTCCGAATTTCATTTGGTAAATAAAGATATTAGATTTGTTTCAGGCACCATACCGTTCAAATAAGATTTATAAATTAGCCAATTGATTCCCCACGATTTTTAGTCAGATTTTGGGTAAATAGGTATCATAGGCTGCTCGTAAAGAATGAAAAATACAGTTATCCCCCTTTAATTATTGGTCATTTTAACATTAAATATATGAATTTTTAACTATGCGGCAATGTCCAGTGACTCAATACCCTTAAAAATATCTCATTGAAATTAATGTTGCTTTTAGGGCATAGTATATACTAAATAATACATATTTCAATTAATATATAAATATTTAAGGCTTTCCATAAATACGTTTTTATCTCTTACTGATTTCACGTTAAATATATGAATTTTTCTCCGAATTTCATTTGGTAAATAAAGATATTAGATTTGTTTCAGGCACCATACCGTTCAAATAAGATTTATAAATTAGCCAATTGATTCCCCACGATTTTTAGTCAGATTTTTGGTAAATAGGTATCATAGGCTGCTCGTAAAGAATGAAAAATACAGTTATCCCCCTTTAATTATTAGTCATTTTCACATTAAATATTAGAATTTTTAACTATGCGGCAATGTCCAGTGACTCAATACCCTTAACGATATCTCATTGAAATTAATGTTGCTTTTAGGACATAGTATATACTAAATAATACATATTTCAATTAATATATAAATATTTAAGGCTTTCCATAAATACGTTTTTATCTCTTACTGATTTCAACGTTAAATATATGCATTTTTCTCCGAATTTCATTTGGTAAATAAAGATATTAGATTTGTTTCAGGCACCATACCGTTCAAATAAGATTTATAAATTAGCCCATTGATTCCCCACGATTTTTAGTCAGATTTTGGGTAAATAGGTATCATAGGCTGATCGTAAAGAATGAAAAATACAGTTATCCCCCTTTAATTATTGGTCATTTTAACATTAAATATATGAATTTTTAACTATGCGGCAATGTCCAGTGACTCAATACCCTTAAAAATATCTCATTGAAATTAATGTTGCTTTTAGGGCATAGTATATACTAAATAATACATATTTCAATTAATATATAAATATTTAAGGCTTTCCATAAATACGTTTTTATCTCTTACTGATTTCACGTTAAATATATGCATTTTTCTCCGAATTTCATTTGGTAAATAAAGATATTAGATTTGTTTCAGGCACCATACCGTTCAAATAAGATTTATAAATTAGCCAATTGATTCCCCACGATTTTTAGTCAGATTTTGGGTAAATAGGTATCATAGGCTGCTCGTAAAGAATGAAAAATACAGTTATCCCCCTTTAATTATTAGTCATTTTCACATTAAATATTTGAATTTTTAACTATGCGGCAATGTCCAGTGACTCAATACCCTTAACGATATCTCATTGAAATTAATGTTACTTTTAGAACATAGTATATACTAAATAATACATATTTCAATTAATATATAAATATTTAAGGCTTTCCATAAATACGTTTTTATCTCTTACTGATTTCAACGTTAAATATATGCATTTTTCTCCGAATTTCATTTGGTAAATAAAGATATTAGATTTGTTTCAGGCACCATACCGTTCAAATAAGATTTATAAATTAGCCCATTGATTCCCCACGATTTTTAGTCAGATTTTGGGTAAATAGGTATCATAGGCTGATCGTAAAGAATGAAAAATACAGTTATCCCCCTTTAATTATTGGTCATTTTAACATTAAATATATGAATTTTTAACTATGCGGCAATGTCCAGTGACTCAATACCCTTAAAAATATCTCATTGAAATTAATGTTGCTTTTAGGGCATAGTATATACTAAATAATACATATTTCAATTAATATATAAATATTTAAGGCTTTCCATAAATACGTTTTTATCTCTTACTGATTTCACGTTAAATATATGCATTTTTCTCCGAATTTCATTTGGTAAATAAAGATATTAGATTTGTTTCAGGCACCATACCGTTCAAATAAGATTTATAAATTAGCCAATTGATTCCCCACGATTTTTAGTCAGATTTTGGGTAAATAGGTATCATAGGCTGCTCGTAAAGAATGAAAAATACAGTTATCCCCCTTTAATTATTAGTCATTTTCACATTAAATATTTGAATTTTTAACTATGCGGCAATGTCCAGTGACTCAATACCCTTAACGATATCTCATTGAAATTAATGTTACTTTTAGAACATAGTATATACTAAATAATACATATTTCAATTAATATATAAATATTTAAGGCTTTCCATAAATACGTTTTTATCTCTTACTGATTTCAACGTTAAATATATGCATTTTTCTCCGAATTTCATTTGGTAAATAAAGATATTAGATTTGTTTCAGGCACCATACCGTTCAAATAAGATTTATAAATTAGCCCATTGATTCCCCACGATTTTTAGTCAGATTTTGGGTAAATAGGTATCATAGGCTGCTCGTAAAGAATGAAAAATACAGTTATCCCCCTTTAATTATTGGTCATTTTAACATTAAATATATGAATTTTTAACTATGCGGCAATGTCCAGTGACTCAATACCCTTAAAAATATCTCATTGAAATTAATGTTGCTTTTAGGGCATAGTATATACTAAATAATACATATTTCAATTAATATATAAATATTTAAGGCTTTCCATAAATACGTTTTTATCTCTTACCGATTTCACGTTAAATATATGAATTTTTCTCCGAATTTCATTTGGTAAATAAAGATATTAGATTTGTTTCAGGCACCATACCGTTCAAATAAGATTTATAAATTAGCCAATTGATTCCCCACGATTTTTAGTCAGATTTTTGGTAAATAGGTATCATAGGCTGCTCGTAAAGAATGAAAAATACAGTTATCCCCCTTTAATTATTGGTCATTTTCACATTAAATATTAGAATTTTTAACTATGCGACAATGTCCAGTGACTCAATACCCTTAACGATATCTCATTGAAATTAATGTTGCTTTTAGGACATAGTATATACTAAATAATACATATTTCAATTAATATATAAATATTTAAGGCTTTCCATAAATACGTTTTTATCTCTTACTGATTTCAACGTTAAATATATGCATTTTTCTCCGAATTTCATTTGGTAAATAAAGATATTAGATTTGTTTCAGGCACCATACCGTTCAAATAAGATTTATAAATTAGCCCATTGATTCCCCACGATTTTTAGTCAGATTTTGGGTAAATAGGTATCATAGGCTGCTCGTAAAGAATGAAAAATACAGTTATCCCCCTTTAATTATTAGTCATTTTAACATTAAATATTTGAATTTTTAACTATGCGGCAATGTCCAGTGACTCAATACCCTTAACGATATCTCATTGAAATTAATGTTGCTTTTAGGGCATAGTATATACTAAATAATACATATTTCAATTAATATATAAATATTTAAGGCTTTCCATAAATACGTTTTTATCTCTTACTGATTTCAACGTTAAATATATGCATTTTTCTCCGAATTTCATTTGGTAAATAAAGATATTAGATTTGTTTCAGGCACCATACCGTTCAAATAAGATTTATAAATTAGCCCATTGATTCCCCACGATTTTTAGTCAGATTTTGGGTAAATAGGTATCATAGGCTGCTCGTAAAGAATGAAAAATACAGTTATCCCCCTTTAATTATTGGTCATTTTAACATTAAATATATGAATTTTTAACTATGCGGCAATGTCCAGTGACTCAATACCCTTAAAAATATCTCATTGAAATTAATGTTGCTTTTAGGGCATAGTATATACTAAATAATACATATTTCAATTAATATATAAATATTTAAGGCTTTCCATAAATACGTTTTTATCTCTTACTGATTTCACGTTAAATATATGCATTTTTCTCCGAATTTCATTTGGTAAATAAAGATATTAGATTTGTTTCAGGCACCATACCGTTCAAATAAGATTTATAAATTAGCCAATTGATTCCCCACGATTTTTAGTCAGATTTTTGGTAAATAGGTATCATAGGCTGCTCGTAAAGAATGAAAAATACAGTTATCCCCCTTTAATTATTAGTCATTTTCACATTAAATATTAGAATTTTTAACTATGCGGCAATGTCCAGTGACTCAATATCCTTAACGATATCTCATTGAAATTAATGTTGCTTTTAGGACATAGTATATACTAAATAATACATATTTCAATTAATATATAAATATTTAAGGCTTTCCATAAATACGTTTTTATCTCTTACTGATTTCAACGTTAAATATATGCATTTTTCTCCGAATTTCATTTGGTAAATAAAGATATTAGATTTGTTTCAGGCACCATACCGTTCAAATAAGATTTATAAATTAGCCCATTGATTCCCCACGATTTTTAGTCAGATTTTGGGTAAATAGGTATCATAGGCTGCTCGTAAAGAATGAAAAATACAGTTATCCCCCTTTAATTATTGGTCATTTTAACATTAAATATATGAATTTTTAACTATGCGGCAATGTCCAGTGACTCAATACCCTTAAAAATATCTCATTGAAATTAATGTTGCTTTTAGGGCATAGTATATACTAAATAATACATATTTCAATTAATATATAAATATTTAAGGCTTTCCATAAATACGTTTTTATCTCTTACTGATTTCACGTTAAATATATGAATTTTTCTCCGAATTTCATTTGGTAAATAAAGATATTAGATTTGTTTCAGGCACCATACCGTTCAAATAAGATTTATAAATTAGCCAATTGATTCCCCACGATTTTTAGTCAGATTTTTGGTAAATAGGTATCATAGGCTGCTCGTAAAGAATGAAAAATACAGTTATCCCCCTTTAATTATTAGTCATTTTCACATTAAATATTAGAATTTTTAACTATGCGGCAATGTCCAGTGACTCAATACCCTTAACGATATCTCATTGAAATTAATGTTGCTTTTAGGACATAGTATATACTAAATAATACATATTTCAATTAATATATAAATATTTAAGGCTTTCCATAAATACGTTTTTATCTCTTACTGATTTCAACGTTAAATATATGCATTTTTCTCCGAATTTCATTTGGTAAATAAAGATATTAGATTTGTTTCAGGCACCATACCGTTCAAATAAGATTTATAAATTAGCCCATTGATTCCCCACGATTTTTAGTCAGATTTTGGGTAAATAGGTATCATAGGCTGATCGTAAAGAATGAAAAATACAGTTATCCCCCTTTAATTATTGGTCATTTTAACATTAAATATATGAATTTTTAACTATGCGGCAATGTCCAGTGACTCAATACCCTTAAAAATATCTCATTGAAATTAATGTTGCTTTTAGGGCATAGTATATACTAAATAATACATATTTCAATTAATATATAAATATTTAAGGCTTTCCATAAATACGTTTTTATCTCTTACTGATTTCACGTTAAATATATGCATTTTTCTCCGAATTTCATTTGGTAAATAAAGATATTAGATTTGTTTCAGGCACCATACCGTTCAAATAAGATTTATAAATTAGCCAATTGATTCCCCACGATTTTTAGTCAGATTTTGGGTAAATAGGTATCATAGGCTGCTCGTAAAGAATGAAAAATACAGTTATCCCCCTTTAATTATTAGTCATTTTCACATTAAATATTAGAATTTTTAACTATGCGGCAATGTCCAGTGACTCAATACCCTTAACGATATCTCATTGAAATTAATGTTGCTTTTAGAACATAGTATATACTAAATAATACATATTTCAATTAATATATAAATATTTAAGGCTTTCCATAAATACGTTTTTATCTCTTACTGATTTCAACGTTAAATATATGCATTTTTCTCCGAATTTCATTTGGTAAATAAAGATATTAGATTTGTTTCAGGCACCATACCGTTCAAATAAGATTTATAAATTAGCCCATTGATTCCCCACGATTTTTAGTCAGATTTTGGGTAAATAGGTATCATAGGCTGCTCGTAAAGAATGAAAAATACAGTTATCCCCCTTTAATTATTAGTCATTTTCACATTAAATATTTGAATTTTTAACTATGCGGCAATGTCCAGTGACTCAATACCCTTAACGATATCTCATTGAAATTAATGTTGCTTTTAGGGCATAGTATATACTAAATAATACATATTTCAATTAATATATAAATATTTAAGGCTTTCCATAAATACGTTTTTATCTCTTACTGATTTCAACGTTAAATATATGCATTTTTCTCCGAATTTCATTTGGTAAATAAAGATATTAGATTTGTTTCAGGCACCATACCGTTCAAATAAGATTTATAAATTAGCCCATTGATTCCCCACGATTTTTAGTCAGATTTTGGGTAAATAGGTATCATAGGCTGCTCGTAAAGAATGAAAAATACAGTTATCCCCCTTTAATTATTGGTCATTTTAACATTAAATATATGAATTTTTAACTATGCGGCAATGTCCAGTGACTCAATACCCTTAAAAATATCTCATTGAAATTAATGTTGCTTTTAGGGCATAGTATATACTAAATAATACATATTTCAATTAATATATAAATATTTAAGGCTTTCCATAAATACGTTTTTATCTCTTACTGATTTCACGTTAAATATATGCATTTTTCTCCGAATTTCATTTGGTAAATAAAGATATTAGATTTGTTTCAGGCACCATACCGTTCAAATAAGATTTATAAATTAGCCAATTGATTCCCCACGATTTTTAGTCAGATTTTGGGTAAATAGGTATCATAGGCTGCTCGTAAAGAATGAAAAATACAGTTATCCCCCTTTAATTATTAGTCATTTTCACATTAAATATTTGAATTTTTAACTATGCGGCAATGTCCAGTGACTCAATACCCTTAACGATATCTCATTGAAATTAATGTTGCTTTTAGGACATAGTATATACTAAATAATACATATTTCAATTAATATATAAATATTTAAGGCTTTCCATAAATACGTTTTTATCTCTTACTGATTTCAACGTTAAATATATGCATTTTTCTCCGAATTTCATTTGGTAAATAAAGATATTAGATTTGTTTCAGGCACCATACCGTTCAAATAAGATTTATAAATTAGCCCATTGATTCCCCACGATTTTTAGTCAGATTTTGGGTAAATAGGTATCATAGGCTGCTCGTAAAGAATGAAAAATACAGTTATCCCCCTTTAATTATTGGTCATTTTAACATTAAATATATGAATTTTTAACTATGCGGCAATGTCCAGTGACTCAATACCCTTAAAAATATCTCATTGAAATTAATGTTGCTTTTAGGGCATAGTATATACTAAATAATACATATTTCAATTAATATATAAATATTTAAGGCTTTCCATAAATACGTTTTTATCTCTTACTGATTTCACGTTAAATATATGCATTTTTCTCCGAATTTCATTTGGTAAATAAAGATATTAGATTTGTTTCAGGCACCATACCGTTCAAATAAGATTTATAAATTAGCCCATTGATTCCCCACGATTTTTAGTCAGATTTTGGGTAAATAGGTATCATAGGCTGCTCGTAAAGAATGAAAAATACAGTTATCCCCCTTTAATTATTAGTCATTTTAACATTAAATATTTGAATTTTTAACTATGCGGCAATGTCCAGTGACTCAATACCCTTAACGATATCTCATTGAAATTAATGTTGCTTTTAGGGCATAGTATATACTAAATAATACATATTTCAATTAATATATAAATATTTAAGGCTTTCCATAAATACGTTTTTATCTCTTACTGATTTCAACGTTAAATATATGCATTTTTCTCCGAATTTCATTTGGTAAATAAAGATATTAGATTTGTTTCAGGCACCATACCGTTCAAATAAGATTTATAAATTAGCCCATTGATTCCCCACGATTTTTAGTCAGATTTTGGGTAAATAGGTATCATAGGCTGCTCGTAAAGAATGAAAAATACAGTTATCCCCCTTTAATTATTGGTCATTTTAACATTAAATATATGAATTTTTAACTATGCGGCAATGTCCAGTGACTCAATACCCTTAAAAATATCTCATTGAAATTAATGTTGCTTTTAGGGCATAGTATATACTAAATAATACATATTTCAATTAATATATAAATATTTAAGGCTTTCCATAAATACGTTTTTATCTCTTACTGATTTCACGTTAAATATATGCATTTTTCTCCGAATTTCATTTGGTAAATAAAGATATTAGATTTGTTTCAGGCACCATACCGTTCAAATAAGATTTATAAATTAGCCAATTGATTCCCCACGATTTTTAGTCAGATTTTTGGTAAATAGGTATCATAGGCTGCTCGTAAAGAATGAAAAATACAGTTATCCCCCTTTAATTATTAGTCATTTTCACATTAAATATTAGAATTTTTAACTATGCGGCAATGTCCAGTGACTCAATATCCTTAACGATATCTCATTGAAATTAATGTTGCTTTTAGGACATAGTATATACTAAATAATACATATTTCAATTAATATATAAATATTTAAGGCTTTCCATAAATACGTTTTTATCTCTTACTGATTTCAACGTTAAATATATGCATTTTTCTCCGAATTTCATTTGGTAAATAAAGATATTAGATTTGTTTCAGGCACCATACCGTTCAAATAAGATTTATAAATTAGCCCATTGATTCCCCACGATTTTTAGTCAGATTTTGGGTAAATAGGTATCATAGGCTGATCGTAAAGAATGAAAAATACAGTTATCCCCCTTTAATTATTGGTCATTTTAACATTAAATATATGAATTTTTAACTATGCGGCAATGTCCAGTGACTCAATACCCTTAAAAATATCTCATTGAAATTAATGTTGCTTTTAGGGCATAGTATATACTAAATAATACATATTTCAATTAATATATAAATATTTAAGGCTTTCCATAAATACGTTTTTATCTCTTACTGATTTCACGTTAAATATATGCATTTTTCTCCGAATTTCATTTGGTAAATAAAGATATTAGATTTGTTTCAGGCACCATACCGTTCAAATAAGATTTATAAATTAGCCAATTGATTCCCCACGATTTTTAGTCAGATTTTGGGTAAATAGGTATCATAGGCTGCTCGTAAAGAATGAAAAATACAGTTATCCCCCTTTAATTATTAGTCATTTTCACATTAAATATTTGAATTTTTAACTATGCGGCAATGTCCAGTGACTCAATACCCTTAACGATATCTCATTGAAATTAATGTTGCTTTTAGAACATAGTATATACTAAATAATACATATTTCAATTAATATATAAATATTTAAGGCTTTCCATAAATACGTTTTTATCTCTTACTGATTTCAACGTTAAATATATGCATTTTTCTCCGAATTTCATTTGGTAAATAAAGATATTAGATTTGTTTCAGGCACCATACCGTTCAAATAAGATTTATAAATTAGCCAATTGATTCCCCACGATTTTTAGTCAGATTTTGGGTAAATAGGTATCATAGGCTGCTCGTAAAGAATGAAAAATACAGTTATCCCCCTTTAATTATTGGTCATTTTAACATTAAATATATGAATTTTTAACTATGCGGCAATGTCCAGTGACTCAATACCCTTAAAAATATCTCATTGAAATTAATGTTGCTTTTAGGGCATAGTATATACTAAATAATACATATTTCAATTAATATATAAATATTTAAGGCTTTCCATAAATACGTTTTTATCTCTTACTGATTTCACGTTAAATATATGAATTTTTCTCCGAATTTCATTTGGTAAATAAAGATATTAGATTTGTTTCAGGCACCATACCGTTCAAATAAGATTTATAAATTAGCCAATTGATTCCCCACGATTTTTAGTCAGATTTTTGGTAAATAGGTATCATAGGCTGCTCGTAAAGAATGAAAAATACAGTTATCCCCCTTTAATTATTAGTCATTTTCACATTAAATATTAGAATTTTTAACTATGCGGCAATGTCCAGTGACTCAATACCCTTAACGATATCTCATTGAAATTAATGTTGCTTTTAGGACATAGTATATACTAAATAATACATATTTCAATTAATATATAAATATTTAAGGCTTTCCATAAATACGTTTTTATCTCTTACTGATTTCAACGTTAAATATATGCATTTTTCTCCGAATTTCATTTGGTAAATAAAGATATTAGATTTGTTTCAGGCACCATACCGTTCAAATAAGATTTATAAATTAGCCCATTGATTCCCCACGATTTTTAGTCAGATTTTGGGTAAATAGGTATCATAGGCTGATCGTAAAGAATGAAAAATACAGTTATCCCCCTTTAATTATTGGTCATTTTAACATTAAATATATGAATTTTTAACTATGCGGCAATGTCCAGTGACTCAATACCCTTAAAAATATCTCATTGAAATTAATGTTGCTTTTAGGGCATAGTATATACTAAATAATACATATTTCAATTAATATATAAATATTTAAGGCTTTCCATAAATACGTTTTTATCTCTTACTGATTTCACGTTAAATATATGCATTTTTCTCCGAATTTCATTTGGTAAATAAAGATATTAGATTTGTTTCAGGCACCATACCGTTCAAATAAGATTTATAAATTAGCCAATTGATTCCCCACGATTTTTAGTCAGATTTTGGGTAAATAGGTATCATAGGCTGCTCGTAAAGAATGAAAAATACAGTTATCCCCCTTTAATTATTAGTCATTTTCACATTAAATATTTGAATTTTTAACTATGCGGCAATGTCCAGTGACTCAATACCCTTAACGATATCTCATTGAAATTAATGTTACTTTTAGAACATAGTATATACTAAATAATACATATTTCAATTAATATATAAATATTTAAGGCTTTCCATAAATACGTTTTTATCTCTTACTGATTTCAACGTTAAATATATGCATTTTTCTCCGAATTTCATTTGGTAAATAAAGATATTAGATTTGTTTCAGGCACCATACCGTTCAAATAAGATTTATAAATTAGCCCATTGATTCCCCACGATTTTTAGTCAGATTTTGGGTAAATAGGTATCATAGGCTGCTCGTAAAGAATGAAAAATACAGTTATCCCCCTTTAATTATTGGTCATTTTAACATTAAATATATGAATTTTTAACTATGCGGCAATGTCCAGTGACTCAATACCCTTAAAAATATCTCATTGAAATTAATGTTGCTTTTAGGGCATAGTATATACTAAATAATACATATTTCAATTAATATATAAATATTTAAGGCTTTCCATAAATACGTTTTTATCTCTTACCGATTTCACGTTAAATATATGAATTTTTCTCCGAATTTCATTTGGTAAATAAAGATATTAGATTTGTTTCAGGCACCATACCGTTCAAATAAGATTTATAAATTAGCCAATTGATTCCCCACGATTTTTAGTCAGATTTTTGGTAAATAGGTATCATAGGCTGCTCGTAAAGAATGAAAAATACAGTTATCCCCCTTTAATTATTGGTCATTTTCACATTAAATATTAGAATTTTTAACTATGCGACAATGTCCAGTGACTCAATACCCTTAACGATATCTCATTGAAATTAATGTTGCTTTTAGGACATAGTATATACTAAATAATACATATTTCAATTAATATATAAATATTTAAGGCTTTCCATAAATACGTTTTTATCTCTTACTGATTTCAACGTTAAATATATGCATTTTTCTCCGAATTTCATTTGGTAAATAAAGATATTAGATTTGTTTCAGGCACCATACCGTTCAAATAAGATTTATAAATTAGCCCATTGATTCCCCACGATTTTTAGTCAGATTTTGGGTAAATAGGTATCATAGGCTGCTCGTAAAGAATGAAAAATACAGTTATCCCCCTTTAATTATTAGTCATTTTAACATTAAATATTTGAATTTTTAACTATGCGGCAATGTCCAGTGACTCAATACCCTTAACGATATCTCATTGAAATTAATGTTGCTTTTAGGGCATAGTATATACTAAATAATACATATTTCAATTAATATATAAATATTTAAGGCTTTCCATAAATACGTTTTTATCTCTTACTGATTTCAACGTTAAATATATGCATTTTTCTCCGAATTTCATTTGGTAAATAAAGATATTAGATTTGTTTCAGGCACCATACCGTTCAAATAAGATTTATAAATTAGCCCATTGATTCCCCACGATTTTTAGTCAGATTTTGGGTAAATAGGTATCATAGGCTGCTCGTAAAGAATGAAAAATACAGTTATCCCCCTTTAATTATTGGTCATTTTAACATTAAATATATGAATTTTTAACTATGCGGCAATGTCCAGTGACTCAATACCCTTAAAAATATCTCATTGAAATTAATGTTGCTTTTAGGGCATAGTATATACTAAATAATACATATTTCAATTAATATATAAATATTTAAGGCTTTCCATAAATACGTTTTTATCTCTTACTGATTTCACGTTAAATATATGCATTTTTCTCCGAATTTCATTTGGTAAATAAAGATATTAGATTTGTTTCAGGCACCATACCGTTCAAATAAGATTTATAAATTAGCCAATTGATTCCCCACGATTTTTAGTCAGATTTTTGGTAAATAGGTATCATAGGCTGCTCGTAAAGAATGAAAAATACAGTTATCCCCCTTTAATTATTAGTCATTTTCACATTAAATATTAGAATTTTTAACTATGCGGCAATGTCCAGTGACTCAATATCCTTAACGATATCTCATTGAAATTAATGTTGCTTTTAGGACATAGTATATACTAAATAATACATATTTCAATTAATATATAAATATTTAAGGCTTTCCATAAATACGTTTTTATCTCTTACTGATTTCAACGTTAAATATATGCATTTTTCTCCGAATTTCATTTGGTAAATAAAGATATTAGATTTGTTTCAGGCACCATACCGTTCAAATAAGATTTATAAATTAGCCCATTGATTCCCCACGATTTTTAGTCAGATTTTGGGTAAATAGGTATCATAGGCTGCTCGTAAAGAATGAAAAATACAGTTATCCCCCTTTAATTATTGGTCATTTTAACATTAAATATATGAATTTTTAACTATGCGGCAATGTCCAGTGACTCAATACCCTTAAAAATATCTCATTGAAATTAATGTTGCTTTTAGGGCATAGTATATACTAAATAATACATATTTCAATTAATATATAAATATTTAAGGCTTTCCATAAATACGTTTTTATCTCTTACTGATTTCACGTTAAATATATGAATTTTTCTCCGAATTTCATTTGGTAAATAAAGATATTAGATTTGTTTCAGGCACCATACCGTTCAAATAAGATTTATAAATTAGCCAATTGATTCCCCACGATTTTTAGTCAGATTTTTGGTAAATAGGTATCATAGGCTGCTCGTAAAGAATGAAAAATACAGTTATCCCCCTTTAATTATTAGTCATTTTCACATTAAATATTAGAATTTTTAACTATGCGGCAATGTCCAGTGACTCAATACCCTTAACGATATCTCATTGAAATTAATGTTGCTTTTAGGACATAGTATATACTAAATAATACATATTTCAATTAATATATAAATATTTAAGGCTTTCCATAAATACGTTTTTATCTCTTACTGATTTCAACGTTAAATATATGCATTTTTCTCCGAATTTCATTTGGTAAATAAAGATATTAGATTTGTTTCAGGCACCATACCGTTCAAATAAGATTTATAAATTAGCCCATTGATTCCCCACGATTTTTAGTCAGATTTTGGGTAAATAGGTATCATAGGCTGATCGTAAAGAATGAAAAATACAGTTATCCCCCTTTAATTATTGGTCATTTTAACATTAAATATATGAATTTTTAACTATGCGGCAATGTCCAGTGACTCAATACCCTTAAAAATATCTCATTGAAATTAATGTTGCTTTTAGGGCATAGTATATACTAAATAATACATATTTCAATTAATATATAAATATTTAAGGCTTTCCATAAATACGTTTTTATCTCTTACTGATTTCACGTTAAATATATGCATTTTTCTCCGAATTTCATTTGGTAAATAAAGATATTAGATTTGTTTCAGGCACCATACCGTTCAAATAAGATTTATAAATTAGCCAATTGATTCCCCACGATTTTTAGTCAGATTTTGGGTAAATAGGTATCATAGGCTGCTCGTAAAGAATGAAAAATACAGTTATCCCCCTTTAATTATTAGTCATTTTCACATTAAATATTAGAATTTTTAACTATGCGGCAATGTCCAGTGACTCAATACCCTTAACGATATCTCATTGAAATTAATGTTGCTTTTAGAACATAGTATATACTAAATAATACATATTTCAATTAATATATAAATATTTAAGGCTTTCCATAAATACGTTTTTATCTCTTACTGATTTCAACGTTAAATATATGCATTTTTCTCCGAATTTCATTTGGTAAATAAAGATATTAGATTTGTTTCAGGCACCATACCGTTCAAATAAGATTTATAAATTAGCCCATTGATTCCCCACGATTTTTAGTCAGATTTTGGGTAAATAGGTATCATAGGCTGCTCGTAAAGAATGAAAAATACAGTTATCCCCCTTTAATTATTAGTCATTTTCACATTAAATATTTGAATTTTTAACTATGCGGCAATGTCCAGTGACTCAATACCCTTAACGATATCTCATTGAAATTAATGTTGCTTTTAGGGCATAGTATATACTAAATAATACATATTTCAATTAATATATAAATATTTAAGGCTTTCCATAAATACGTTTTTATCTCTTACTGATTTCAACGTTAAATATATGCATTTTTCTCCGAATTTCATTTGGTAAATAAAGATATTAGATTTGTTTCAGGCACCATACCGTTCAAATAAGATTTATAAATTAGCCCATTGATTCCCCACGATTTTTAGTCAGATTTTGGGTAAATAGGTATCATAGGCTGCTCGTAAAGAATGAAAAATACAGTTATCCCCCTTTAATTATTGGTCATTTTAACATTAAATATATGAATTTTTAACTATGCGGCAATGTCCAGTGACTCAATACCCTTAAAAATATCTCATTGAAATTAATGTTGCTTTTAGGGCATAGTATATACTAAATAATACATATTTCAATTAATATATAAATATTTAAGGCTTTCCATAAATACGTTTTTATCTCTTACTGATTTCACGTTAAATATATGCATTTTTCTCCGAATTTCATTTGGTAAATAAAGATATTAGATTTGTTTCAGGCACCATACCGTTCAAATAAGATTTATAAATTAGCCAATTGATTCCCCACGATTTTTAGTCAGATTTTGGGTAAATAGGTATCATAGGCTGCTCGTAAAGAATGAAAAATACAGTTATCCCCCTTTAATTATTAGTCATTTTCACATTAAATATTTGAATTTTTAACTATGCGGCAATGTCCAGTGACTCAATACCCTTAACGATATCTCATTGAAATTAATGTTGCTTTTAGGACATAGTATATACTAAATAATACATATTTCAATTAATATATAAATATTTAAGGCTTTCCATAAATACGTTTTTATCTCTTACTGATTTCAACGTTAAATATATGCATTTTTCTCCGAATTTCATTTGGTAAATAAAGATATTAGATTTGTTTCAGGCACCATACCGTTCAAATAAGATTTATAAATTAGCCCATTGATTCCCCACGATTTTTAGTCAGATTTTGGGTAAATAGGTATCATAGGCTGCTCGTAAAGAATGAAAAATACAGTTATCCCCCTTTAATTATTGGTCATTTTAACATTAAATATATGAATTTTTAACTATGCGGCAATGTCCAGTGACTCAATACCCTTAAAAATATCTCATTGAAATTAATGTTGCTTTTAGGGCATAGTATATACTAAATAATACATATTTCAATTAATATATAAATATTTAAGGCTTTCCATAAATACGTTTTTATCTCTTACTGATTTCACGTTAAATATATGCATTTTTCTCCGAATTTCATTTGGTAAATAAAGATATTAGATTTGTTTCAGGCACCATACCGTTCAAATAAGATTTATAAATTAGCCAATTGATTCCCCACGATTTTTAGTCAGATTTTGGGTAAATAGGTATCATAGGCTGCTCGTAAAGAATGAAAAATACAGTTATCCCCCTTTAATTATTAGTCATTTTCACATTAAATATTAGAATTTTTAACTATGCGGCAATGTCCAGTGACTCAATACCCTTAACGATATCTCATTGAAATTAATGTTGCTTTTAGGACATAGTATATACTAAATAATACATATTTCAATTAATATATAAATATTTAAGGCTTTCCATAAATACGTTTTTATCTCTTACTGATTTCAACGTTAAATATATGCATTTTTCTCCGAATTTCATTTGGTAAATAAAGATATTAGATTTGTTTCAGGCACCATACCGTTCAAATAAGATTTATAAATTAGCCCATTGATTCCCCACGATTTTTAGTCAGATTTTGGGTAAATAGGTATCATAGGCTGCTCGTAAAGAATGAAAAATACAGTTATCCCCCTTTAATTATTGGTCATTTTGGTAGAAATGCGTAGCTGTGCAGCAAAGTCCAGTAATGCCATACCCTTAGATATATCTCTTTGTGAAATTAATGCTTCAATTAGGGCATAGTAAGAACTAATTAATACAAATTTCAATTTATATATAAATTATATAGGCTTTCCCTAAATGCGTAGTCCTGTCTTATTGATTTTTACAAAAAATACATGTAATATTTTTTTCTCCAAATTTCATATATTAATATGGGTTATGGTTAGAGTTGTAATGCGATTTCCTTCGAGTGCACTTATTCACAACAAAAATAATATTAATACATTATAATCATTTTTAGTACTGCCGGGTTCCAGCTAACTCCACTTTTGGTGCTGATATGCACCGTCAATTTTTACGAAATATACATGTAAAAATTTGTTATCCAAATTTCATATATTAATATGGGTTATGGTTAGAGTTGTAATGCGATTTCCTTCGAGTGCACTTATTCACAACAAAAATAACATTAATACATTATAATCATCTTTAGTACTGCCGGGTTCCAGCTAACTCCACTTTTGGTACCTGTATGTATTTTAACTATGCGGAAATGTCCAGTGACTCAATATACCCTTAACGATATCTCATTGTAATTAATGTTGGTTTTAGGGCATAGTATATACTAAATAATACATATTTCAATTAATATATAAATATTTAAGGCTTTCCATAAATACGTTTTTATCTCTTACTGATTTCACGTTAAATATATGCATTTTTCTCCGAATTTCATTTGGTAAATAAAGATATTAGATTTGTTTCAGGCACCATACCGTTCAAATAAGATTTATAAATTAGCCAATTGATTCCCCACGATTTTTAGTCAGATTTTGGGTAAATAGGTATCATAGGCTGCTCGTAAAGAATGAAAAATACAGTTATCCCCCTTTAATTATTAGTCATTTTCACATTAAATATTTGAATTTTTAACTATGCGGCAATGTCCAGTGACTCAATACCCTTAACGATATCTCATTGAAATTAATGTTGCTTTTAGGACATAGTATATACTAAATAATACATATTTCAATTAATATATAAATATTTAAGGCTTTCCATAAATACGTTTTTATCTCTTACTGATTTCAACGTTAAATATATGCATTTTTCTCCGAATTTCATTTGGTAAATAAAGATATTAGATTTGTTTCAGGCACCATACCGTTCAAATAAGATTTATAAATTAGCCCATTGATTCCCCACGATTTTTAGTCAGATTTTGGGTAAATAGGTATCATAGGCTGCTCGTAAAGAATGAAAAATACAGTTATCCCCCTTTAATTATTGGTCATTTTAACATTAAATATATGAATTTTTAACTATGCGGCAATGTCCAGTGACTCAATACCCTTAAAAATATCTCATTGAAATTAATGTTGCTTTTAGGGCATAGTATATACTAAATAATACATATTTCAATTAATATATAAATATTTAAGGCTTTCCATAAATACGTTTTTATCTCTTACTGATTTCACGTTAAATATATGCATTTTTCTCCGAATTTCATTTGGTAAATAAAGATATTAGATTTGTTTCAGGCACCATACCGTTCAAATAAGATTTATAAATTAGCCAATTGATTCCCCACGATTTTTAGTCAGATTTTGGGTAAATAGGTATCATAGGCTGCTCGTAAAGAATGAAAAATACAGTTATCCCCCTTTAATTATTAGTCATTTTCACATTAAATATTAGAATTTTTAACTATGCGGCAATGTCCAGTGACTCAATACCCTTAACGATATCTCATTGAAATTAATGTTGCTTTTAGGACATAGTATATACTAAATAATACATATTTCAATTAATATATAAATATTTAAGGCTTTCCATAAATACGTTTTTATCTCTTACTGATTTCAACGTTAAATATATGCATTTTTCTCCGAATTTCATTTGGTAAATAAAGATATTAGATTTGTTTCAGGCACCATACCGTTCAAATAAGATTTATAAATTAGCCCATTGATTCCCCACGATTTTTAGTCAGATTTTGGGTAAATAGGTATCATAGGCTGCTCGTAAAGAATGAAAAATACAGTTATCCCCCTTTAATTATTGGTCATTTTGGTAGAAATGCGTAGCTGTGCAGCAAAGTCCAGTAATGCCATACCCTTAGATATATCTCTTTGTGAAATTAATGCTTCAATTAGGGCATAGTAAGAACTAATTAATACAAATTTCAATTTATATATAAATTATATAGGCTTTCCCTAAATGCGTAGTCCTGTCTTATTGATTTTTACAAAAAATACATGTAATATTTTTTTCTCCAAATTTCATATATTAATATGGGTTATGGTTAGAGTTGTAATGCGATTTCCTTCGAGTGCACTTATTCACAACAAAAATAATATTAATACATTATAATCATTTTTAGTACTGCCGGGTTCCAGCTAACTCCACTTTTGGTGCTGATATGCACCGTCAATTTTTACGAAATATACATGTAAAAATTTGTTATCCAAATTTCATATATTAATATGGGTTATGGTTAGAGTTGTAATGCGATTTCCTTCGAGTGCACTTATTCACAACAAAATAACATTAATACATTATAATCATCTTTAGTACTGCCGGGTTCCAGCTAACTCCACTTTTGGTACCTGTATGTATTTTAACTATGCGGAAATGTCCAGTGACTCAATATACCCTTAACGATATCTCATTGTAATTAATGTTGGTTTTAGGGCATAGTATATACTAAATAATACATATTTCAATTAATATATAAATATTTAAGGCTTTCCATAAATACGTTTTTATCTCTTACTGATTTCACGTTAAATATATGCATTTTTCTCCGAATTTCATTTGGTAAATAAAGATATTAGATTTGTTTCAGGCACCATACCGTTCAAATAAGATTTATAAATTAGCCAATTGATTCCCCACGATTTTTAGTCAGATTTTGGGTAAATAGGTATCATAGGCTGCTCGTAAAGAATGAAAAATACAGTTATCCCCCTTTAATTATTAGTCATTTTCACATTAAATATTTGAATTTTTAACTATGCGGCAATGTCCAGTGACTCAATACCCTTAACGATATCTCATTGAAATTAATGTTGCTTTTAGGACATAGTATATACTAAATAATACATATTTCAATTAATATATAAATATTTAAGGCTTTCCATAAATACGTTTTTATCTCTTACTGATTTCAACGTTAAATATATGCATTTTTCTCCGAATTTCATTTGGTAAATAAAGATATTAGATTTGTTTCAGGCACCATACCGTTCAAATAAGATTTATAAATTAGCCCATTGATTCCCCACGATTTTTAGTCAGATTTTGGGTAAATAGGTATCATAGGCTGCTCATAAAGAATGAAAAATACAGTTATCCCCCTTTAATTATTGGTCATTTTAACATTAAATATATGAATTTTTAACTATGCGGCAATGTCCAGTGACTCAATACCCTTAAAAATATCTCATTGAAATTAATGTTGCTTTTAGGGCATAGTATATACTAAATAATACATATTTCAATTAATATATAAATATTTAAGGCTTTCCATAAATACGTTTTTATCTCTTACTGATTTCACGTTAAATATATGAATTTTTCTCCGAATTTCATTTGGTAAATAAAGATATTAGATTTGTTTCAGGCACCATACCGTTCAAATAAGATTTATAAATTAGCCAATTGATTCCCCACGATTTTTAGTCAGATTTTGGGTAAATAGGTATCATTGGCTGCTCGTAAAGAATGAAAAATACAGTTATCCCCCTTTAATTATTAGTCATTTTCACATTAAATATTAGAATTTTTAACTATGCGGCAATGTCCAGTGACTCAATACCCTTAACGATATCTCATTGAAATTAATGTTGCTTTTAGGACATAGTATATACTAAATAATACATATTTCAATTAATATATAAATATTTAAGGCTTTCCATAAATACGTTTTTATCTCTTACTGATTTCACGTTAAATATATGAATTTTTCTCCGAATTTCATTTGGTAAATAAAGATATTAGATTTGTTTCAGGCACCATACCGTTCAAATAAGATTTATAAATTAGCCAATTGATTCCCCACGATTTTTAGTCAGATTTTGGGTAAATAGGTATCATAGGCTGCTCGTAAAGAATGAAAAATACAGTTATCCCCCTTTAATTATTAGTCATTTTCACATTAAATATTAGAATTTTTAACTATGCGGCAATGTCCAGCGACTCAATACCCTTAACGATATCTCATTGAAATTAATGTTGCTTTTAGGACATAGTATATACTAAATAATACATATTTCAATTAATATATAAATATTTAAGGCTTTCCATAAATACGTTTTTATCTCTTACTGATTTCAACGTTAAATATATGCATTTTTCTCCGAATTTCATTTGGTAAATAAAGATATTAGATTTGTTTCAGGCACCATACCGTTCAAATAAGATTTATAAATTAGCCCATTGATTCCCCACGATTTTTAGTCAGATTTTGGGTAAATAGGTATCATAGGCTGCTCGTAAAGAATGAAAAATACAGTTATCCCCCTTTAATTATTAGTCATTTTCACATTAAATATTAGAATTTTTAACTATGCGGCAATGTCCAGTGACTCAATACCCTTAACGATATCTCATTGAAATTAATGTTGCTTTTAGGGCATAGTATATACTAAATAATACATATTTCAATTAATATATAAATATTTAAGGCTTTCCATAAATACGTTTTTATCTCTTACTGATTTCAACGTTAAATATATGCATTTTTCTCCGAATTTCATTTGGTAAATAAAGATATTAGATTTGTTTCAGGCACCATACCGTTCAAATAAGATTTATAAATTAGCCCATTGATTCCCCACGATTTTTAGTCAGATTTTGGGTAAATAGGTATCATAGGCTGCTCGTAAAGAATGAAAAATACAGTTATCCCCCTTTAATTATTGGTCATTTTAACATTAAATATATGAATTTTTAACTATGCGGCAATGTCCAGTGACTCAATACCCTTAAAAATATCTCATTGAAATTAATGTTGCTTTTAGGGCATAGTATATACTAAATAATACATATTTCAATTAATATATAAATATTTAAGGCTTTCCATAAATACGTTTTTATCTCTTACTGATTTCACGTTAAATATATGCATTTTTCTCCGAATTTCATTTGGTAAATAAAGATATTAGATTTGTTTCAGGCACCATACCGTTCAAATAAGATTTATAAATTAGCCAATTGATTCCCCACGATTTTTAGTCAGATTTTGGGTAAATAGGTATCATAGGCTGCTCGTAAAGAATGAAAAATACAGTTATCCCCCTTTAATTATTAGTCATTTTCACATTAAATATTTGAATTTTTAACTATGCGGCAATGTCCAGTGACTCAATACCCTTAACGATATCTCATTGAAATTAATGTTGCTTTTAGGACATAGTATATACTAAATAATACATATTTCAATTAATATATAAATATTTAAGGCTTTCCATAAATACGTTTTTATCTCTTACTGATTTCAACGTTAAATATATGCATTTTTCTCCGAATTTCATTTGGTAAATAAAGATATTAGATTTGTTTCAGGCACCATACCGTTCAAATAAGATTTATAAATTAGCCCATTGATTCCCCACGATTTTTAGTCAGATTTTGGGTAAATAGGTATCATAGGCTGCTCGTAAAGAATGAAAAATACAGTTATCCCCCTTTAATTATTGGTCATTTTAACATTAAATATATGAATTTTTAACTATGCGGCAATGTCCAGTGACTCAATACCCTTAAAAATATCTCATTGAAATTAATGTTGCTTTTAGGGCATAGTATATACTAAATAATACATATTTCAATTAATATATAAATATTTAAGGCTTTCCATAAATACGTTTTTATCTCTTACTGATTTCACGTTAAATATATGCATTTTTCTCCGAATTTCATTTGGTAAATAAAGATATTAGATTTGTTTCAGGCACCATACCGTTCAAATAAGATTTATAAATTAGCCAATTGATTCCCCACGATTTTTAGTCAGATTTTGGGTAAATAGGTATCATAGGCTGCTCGTAAAGAATGAAAAATACAGTTATCCCCCTTTAATTATTAGTCATTTTCACATTAAATATTAGAATTTTTAACTATGCGGCAATGTCCAGTGACTCAATACCCTTAACGATATCTCATTGAAATTAATGTTGCTTTTAGGACATAGTATATACTAAATAATACATATTTCAATTAATATATAAATATTTAAGGCTTTCCATAAATACGTTTTTATCTCTTACTGATTTCAACGTTAAATATATGCATTTTTCTCCGAATTTCATTTGGTAAATAAAGATATTAGATTTGTTTCAGGCACCATACTGTTCAAATAAGATTTATAAATTAGCCCATTGATTCCCCACGATTTTTAGTCAGATTTTGGGTAAATAGGTATCATAGGCTGCTCGTAAAGAATGAAAAATACAGTTATCCCCCTTTAATTATTGGTCATTTTGGTAGAAATGCGTAGCTGTGCAGCAAAGTCCAGTAATGCCATACCCTTAGATATATCTCTTTGTGAAATTAATGCTTCAATTAGGGCATAGTAAGAACTAATTAATACAAATTTCAATTTATATATAAATTATATAGGCTTTCCCTAAATGCGTAGTCCTGTCTTATTGATTTTTACAAAAAATACATGTAATATTTTTTTCTCCAAATTTCATATATTAATATGGGTTATGGTTAGAGTTGTAATGCGATTTCCTTCGAGTGCACTTATTCACAACAAAAATAATATTAATACATTATAATCATTTTTAGTACTGCCGGGTTCCAGCTAACTCCACTTTTGGTGCTGATATGCACCGTCAATTTTTACGAAATATACATGTAAAAATTTGTTATCCAAATTTCATATATTAATATGGGTTATGGTTAGAGTTGTAATGCGATTTCCTTCGAGTGCACTTATTCACAACAAAAATAACATTAATACATTATAATCATCTTTAGTACTGCCGGGTTCCAGCTAACTCCACTTTTGGTACCTGTATGTATTTTAACTATGCGGAAATGTCCAGTGACTCAATATACCCTTAACGATATATCATTGTAATTAATGTTGGTTTTAGGGCATAGTATATACTAAATAATACATATTTCAATTAATATATAAATATTTAAGGCTTTCCATAAATACGTTTTTATCTCTTACTGATTTCACGTTAAATATATGCATTTTTCTCCGAATTTCATTTGGTAAATAAAGATATTAGATTTGTTTCAGGCACCATACCGTTCAAATAAGATTTATAAATTAGCCAATTGATTCCCCACGATTTTTAGTCAGATTTTGGGTAAATAGGTATCATAGGCTGCTCGTAAAGAATGAAAAATACAGTTATCCCCCTTTAATTATTAGTCATTTTCACATTAAATATTAGAATTTTTAACTATGCGGCAATGTCCAGTGACTCAATACCCTTAACGATATCTCATTGAAATTAATGTTGCTTTTAGGACATAGTATATACTAAATAATACATATTTCAATTAATATATAAATATTTAAGGCTTTCCATAAATACGTTTTTATCTCTTACTGATTTCAACGTTAAATATATGCATTTTTCTCCGAATTTCATTTGGTAAATAAAGATATTAGATTTGTTTCAGGCACCATACCGTTCAAATAAGTTTTATAAATTAGCCCATTGATTCCCCACGATTTTTAGTCAGATTTTGGGTAAATAGGTATCATAGGCTGCTCGTAAAGAATGAAAAATACAGTTATCCCCCTTTAATTATTGGTCATTTTGGTAGAAATGCGTAGCTGTGCAGCAAAGTCCAGTAATGCCATACCCTTAGATATATCTCTTTGTGAAATTAATGCTTCAATTAGGGCATAGTAAGAACTAATTAATACAAATTTCAATTTATATATAAATTATATAGGCTTTCCCTAAATGCGTAGTCCTGTCTTATTGATTTTTACAAAAAATACATGTAATATTTTTTTCTCCAAATTTCATATATTAATATGGGTTATGGTTAGAGTTGTAATGCGATTTCCTTCGAGTGCACTTATTCACAACAAAAATAATATTAATACATTATAATCATTTTTAGTACTGCCGGGTTCCAGCTAACTCCACTTTTGGTGCTGATATGCACCGTCAATTTTTACGAAATATACATGTAAAAATTTGTTATCCAAATTTCATATATTAATATGGGTTATGGTTAGAGTTGTAATGCGATTTCCTTCGAGTGCACTTATTCACAACAAAAATAACATTAATACATTATAATCATCTTTAGTACTGCCGGGTTCCAGCTAACTCCACTTTTGGTACCTGTATGTATTTTAACTATGCGGAAATGTCCAGTGACTCAATATACCCTTAACGATATCTCATTGTAATTAATGTTGGTTTTAGGGCATAGTATATACTAAATAATACATATTTCAATTAATATATAAATATTTAAGGCTTTCCATAAATACGTTTTTATCTCTTACTGATTTCACGTTAAATATATGCATTTTTCTCCGAATTTCATTTGGTAAATAAAGATATTAGATTTGTTTCAGGCACCATACCGTTCAAATAAGATTTATAAATTAGCCAATTGATTCCCCACGATTTTTAGTCAGATTTTGGGTAAATAGGTATCATAGGCTGCTCGTAAAGAATGAAAAATACAGTTATCCCCCTTTAATTATTAGTCATTTTCACATTAAATATTTGAATTTTTAACTATGCGGCAATGTCCAGTGACTCAATACCCTTAACGATATCTCATTGAAATTAATGTTGCTTTTAGGACATAGTATATACTAAATAATACATATTTCAATTAATATATAAATATTTAAGGCTTTCCATAAATACGTTTTTATCTCTTACTGATTTCAACGTTAAATATATGCATTTTTCTCCGAATTTCATTTGGTAAATAAAGATATTAGATTTGTTTCAGGCACCATACCGTTCAAATAAGATTTATAAATTAGCCCATTGATTCCCCACGATTTTTAGTCAGATTTTGGGTAAATAGGTATCATAGGCTGCTCGTAAAGAATGAAAAATACAGTTATCCCCCTTTAATTATTGGTCATTTTAACATTAAATATATGAATTTTTAACTATGCGGCAATGTCCAGTGACTCAATACCCTTAAAAATATCTCATTGAAATTAATGTTGCTTTTAGGGCATAGTATATACTAAATAATACATATTTCAATTAATATATAAATATTTAAGGCTTTCCATAAATACGTTTTTATCTCTTACTGATTTCACGTTAAATATATGAATTTTTCTCCGAATTTCATTTGGTAAATAAAGATATTAGATTTGTTTCAGGCACCATACCGTTCAAATAAGATTTATAAATTAGCCAATTGATTCCCCACGATTTTTAGTCAGATTTTGGGTAAATAGGTATCATAGGCTGCTCGTAAAGAATGAAAAATACAGTTATCCCCCTTTAATTATTAGTCATTTTCACATTAAATATTAGAATTTTTAACTATGCGGCAATATCCAGTGACTCAATACCCTTAACGATATCTCATTGAAATTAATGTTGCTTTTAGGACATAGTATATACTAAATAATACATATTTCAATTAATATATAAATATTTAAGGCTTTCCATAAATACGTTTTTATCTCTTACTGATTTCACGTTAAATATATGCATTTTTCTCCGAATTTCATTTGGTAAATAAAGATATTAGATTTGTTTCAGGCACCATACCGTTCAAATAAGATTTATAAATTAGCCAATTGATTCCCCACGATTTTTAGTCAGATTTTGGGTAAATAGGTATCATAGGCTGCTCGTAAAGAATGAAAAATACAGTTATCCCCTTTAATTATTGGTCATTTTCACATTAAATATTTGAATTTTTAACTATGCGGCAATGTCCAGTGACTCAATACCCTTAACGATATCTCATTGAAATTAATGTTGCTTTTAGGGCATAGTATATACTAAATAATACATATTTCAATTAATATATAAATATTTAAGGCTTTCCATAAATACGTTTTTATCTCTTACTGATTTCAACGTTAAATATATGCATTTTTCTCCGAATTTCATTTGGTAAATAAAGATATTAGATTTGTTTCAGGCACCATACCGTTCAAATAAGATTTATAAATTAGCCCATTGATTCCCCACGATTTTTAGTCAGATTTTGGGTAAATAGGTATCATAGGCTGCTCGTAAAGAATGAAAAATACAGTTATCCCCCTTTAATTATTGGTCATTTTAACATTAAATATATGAATTTTTAACTATGCGGCAATGTCCAGTGACTCAATACCCTTAAAAATATCTCATTGAAATTAATGTTGCTTTTAGGGCATAGTATATACTAAATAATACATATTTCAATTAATATATAATTATTTAAGGCTTTCCATAAATACGTTTTTATCTCTTACTGATTTCACGTTAAATATATGCATTTTTCTCCGAATTTCATTTGGTAAATAAAGATATTAGATTTGTTTCAGGCACCATACCGTTCAAATAAGATTTATAAATTAGCCCATTGATTCCCCACGATTTTTAGTCAGATTTTGGGTAAATAGGTATCATAGGCTGCTCGTAAAGAATGAAAAATACAGTTATCCCCCTTTAATTATTAGTCATTTTCACATTAAATATTTGAATTTTTAACTATGCGGCAATGTCCAGTGACTCAATACCCTTAACGATATCTCATTGAAATTAATGTTGCTTTTAGGACATAGTATATACTAAATAATACATATTTCAATTAATATATAAATATTTAAGGCTTTCCATAAATACGTTTTTATCTCTTACTGATTTCAACGTTAAATATATGCATTTTTCTCCGAATTTCATTTGGTAAATAAAGATATTAGATTTGTTTCAGGCACCATACCGTTCAAATAAGATTTATAAATTAGCCCATTGATTCCCCACGATTTTTAGTCAGATTTTGGGTAAATAGGTATCATAGGCTGCTCGTAAAGAATGAAAAATACAGTTATCCCCCTTTAATTATTGGTCATTTTGGTAGAAATGCGTAGCTGTGCAGCAAAGTCCAGTAATGCCATACCCTTAGATATATCTCTTTGTGAAATTAATGCTTCAATTAGGGCATAGTAAGAACTAATTAATACAAATTTCAATTTATATATAAATTATATAGGCTTTCCCTAAATGCGTAGTCCTGTCTTATTGATTTTTACAAAAAATACATGTAATATTTTTTTCTCCAAATTTCATATATTAATATGGGTTATGGTTAGAGTTGTAATGCGATTTCCTTCGAGTGCACTTATTCACAACAAAAATAATATTAATACATTATAATCATTTTTAGTACTGCCGGGTTCCAGCTAACTCCACTTTTGGTGCTGATATGCACCGTCAATTTTTACGAAATATACATGTAAAAATTTGTTATCCAAATTTCATATATTAATATGGGTTATGGTTAGAGTTGTAATGCGATTTCCTTCGAGTGCACTTATTCACAACAAAAATAACATTAATACATTATAATCATCTTTAGTACTGCCGGGTTCCAGCTAACTCCACTTTTGGTACCTGTATGTATTTTAACTATGCGGAAATGTCCAGTGACTCAATATACCCTTAACGATATATCATTGTAATTAATGTTGGTTTTAGGGCATAGTATATACTAAATAATACATATTTCAATTAATATATAAATATTTAAGGCTTTCCATAAATACGTTTTTATCTCTTACTGATTTCACGTTAAATATATGCATTTTTCTCCGAATTTCATTTGGTAAATAAAGATATTAGATTTGTTTCAGGCACCATACCGTTCAAATAAGATTTATAAATTAGCCAATTGATTCCCCACGATTTTTAGTCAGATTTTGGGTAAATAGGTATCATAGGCTGCTCGTAAAGAATGAAAAATACAGTTATCCCTCTTTAATTATTAGTCATTTTCACATTAAATATTTGAATTTTTAACTATGCGGCAATGTCCAGTGACTCAATACCCTTAACGATATCTCATTGAAATTAATGTTGCTTTTAGGACATAGTATATACTAAATAATACATATTTCAATTAATATATAAATATTTAAGGCTTTCCATAAATACGTTTTTATCTCTTACTGATTTCAACGTTAAATATATGCATTTTTCTCCGAATTTCATTTGGTAAATAAAGATATTAGATTTGTTTCAGGCACCATACCGTTCAAATAAGATTTATAAATTAGCCCATTGATTCCCCACGATTTTTAGTCAGATTTTGGGTAAATAGGTATCATAGGCTGCTCGTAAAGAATGAAAAATACAGTTATCCCCCTTTAATTATTGGTCATTTTAACATTAAATATATGAATTTTTAACTATGCGGCAATGTCCAGTGACTCAATACCCTTAAAAATATCTCATTGAAATTAATGTTGCTTTTAGGGCATAGTATATACTAAATAATACATATTTCAATTAATATATAAATATTTAAGGCTTTCCATAAATACGTTTTTATCTCTTACTGATTTCACGTTAAATATATGAATTTTTCTCCGAATTTCATTTGGTAAATAAAGATATTAGATTTGTTTCAGGCACCATACCGTTCAAATAAGATTTATAAATTAGCCAATTGATTCCCCACGATTTTTAGTCAGATTTTGGGTAAATAGGTATCATAGGCTGCTCGTAAAGAATGAAAAATACAGTTATCCCCCTTTAATTATTAGTCATTTTCACATTAAATATTAGAATTTTTAACTATGCGGCAATATCCAGTGACTCAATACCCTTAACGATATCTCATTGAAATTAATGTTGCTTTTAGGACATAGTATATACTAAATAATACATATTTCAATTAATATATAAATATTTAAGGCTTTCCATAAATACGTTTTTATCTCTTACTGATTTCACGTTAAATATATGCATTTTTCTCCGAATTTCATTTGGTAAATAAAGATATTAGATTTGTTTCAGGCACCATACCGTTCAAATAAGATTTATAAATTAGCCAATTGATTCCCCACGATTTTTAGTCAGATTTTGGGTAAATAGGTATCATAGGCTGCTCGTAAAGAATGAAAAATACAGTTATCCCCTTTAATTATTGGTCATTTTCACATTAAATATTTGAATTTTTAACTATGCGGCAATGTCCAGTGACTCAATACCCTTAACGATATCTCATTGAAATTAATGTTGCTTTTAGGGCATAGTATATACTAAATAATACATATTTCAATTAATATATAAATATTTAAGGCTTTCCATAAATACGTTTTTATCTCTTACTGATTTCAACGTTAAATATATGCATTTTTCTCCGAATTTCATTTGGTAAATAAAGATATTAGATTTGTTTCAGGCACCATACCGTTCAAATAAGATTTATAAATTAGCCCATTGATTCCCCACGATTTTTAGTCAGATTTTGGGTAAATAGGTATCATAGGCTGCTCGTAAAGAATGAAAAATACAGTTATCCCCCTTTAATTATTGGTCATTTTAACATTAAATATATGAATTTTTAACTATGCGGCAATGTCCAGTGACTCAATACCCTTAAAAATATCTCATTGAAATTAATGTTGCTTTTAGGGCATAGTATATACTAAATAATACATATTTCAATTAATATATAATTATTTAAGGCTTTCCATAAATACGTTTTTATCTCTTACTGATTTCACGTTAAATATATGCATTTTTCTCCGAATTTCATTTGGTAAATAAAGATATTAGATTTGTTTCAGGCACCATACCGTTCAAATAAGATTTATAAATTAGCCCATTGATTCCCCACGATTTTTAGTCAGATTTTGGGTAAATAGGTATCATAGGCTGCTCGTAAAGAATGAAAAATACAGTTATCCCCCTTTAATTATTAGTCATTTTCACATTAAATATTTGAATTTTTAACTATGCGGCAATGTCCAGTGACTCAATACCCTTAACGATATCTCATTGAAATTAATGTTGCTTTTAGGACATAGTATATACTAAATAATACATATTTCAATTAATATATAAATATTTAAGGCTTTCCATAAATACGTTTTTATCTCTTACTGATTTCAACGTTAAATATATGCATTTTTCTCCGAATTTCATTTGGTAAATAAAGATATTAGATTTGTTTCAGGCACCAT
The DNA here is from genome assembly GCA_963680875.1 of Bathymodiolus brooksi. Lineage (NCBI taxonomy): Eukaryota > Metazoa > Mollusca > Bivalvia > Mytilida > Modiolidae > Bathymodiolus > Bathymodiolus brooksi. Next base: position 69,848,867 of record OY804582.1, read on the forward strand.
ACCGTTCAAATAAGATTTATAAATTAGCCCATTGATTCCCCACGATTTTTAGTCAGATTTTGGGTAAATAGGTATCATAGGCTGCTCGTAAAGAATGAAAAATACAGTTATCCCCCTTTAATTATTGGTCATTTTAACATTAAATATATGAATTTTTAACTATGCGGCAATGTCCAGTGACTCAATACCCTTAATAATATCTCATTGAAATTAATGTTGCTTTTAGGGCATAGTATATACTAAATAATACATATTTCAATTAATATATAAATATTTAAGGCTTTCCATAAATACGTTTTTATCTCTTACTGATTTCACGTTAAATATATGCATTTTTCTCCGAATTTCATTTGGTAAATAAAGATATTAGATTTGTTTCAGGCACCATACCGTTCAAATAAAATTTATAAATTAGCCAATTGATTCCCCACGATTTTTAGTCAGATTTTGGGTAAATAGGTATCATAGGCTGCTCGTAAAGAATGAAAAATACAGTTATCCCCCTTTAATTATTAGTCATTTTCACATTAAATATTAGAATTTTTAACTATGCGGCAATGTCCAGTGACTCAATACCCTTAACGATATCTCATTGAAATTAATGTTGCTTTTAGGACATAGTATATACTAAATAATACATATTTCAATTAATATATAAATATTTAAGGCTTTCCATAAATACGTTTTTATCTCTTACTGATTTCAACGTTAAATATATGCATTTTTCTCCGAATTTCATTTGGTAAATAAAGATATTAGATTTGTTTCAGGCACCATACCGTTCAAATAAGATTTATAAATTAGCCCATTGATTCCCCACGATTTTTAGTCAGATTTTGGGTAAATAGGTATCATAGGCTGCTCGTAAAGAATGAAAAATACAGTTATCCCCCTTTAATTATTGGTCATTTTGGTAGAAATGCGTAGCTGTGCAGCAAAGTCCAGTAATGCCATACCCTTAGATATATCTCTTTGTGAAATTAATGCTTCAATTAGGGCATAGTAAGAACTAATTAATACAAATTTCAATTTATATATAAATTATATAGGCTTTCCCTAAATGCGTAGTCCTGTCTTATTGATTTTTACAAAAAATACATGTAATATTTTTTTCTCCAAATTTCATATATTAATATGGGTTATGGTTAGAGTTGTAATGCGATTTCCTTCGAGTGCACTTATTCACAACAAAAATAATATTAATACATTATAATCATTTTTAGTACTGCCGGGTTCCAGCTAACTCCACTTTTGGTGCTGATATGCACCGTCAATTTTTACGAAATATACATGTAAAAATTTGTTATCCAAATTTCATATATTAATATGGGTTATGGTTAGAGTTGTAATGCGATTTCCTTCGAGTGCACTTATTCACAACAAAAATAACATTAATACATTATAATCATCTTTAGTACTGCCGGGTTCCAGCTAACTCCACTTTTGGTACCTGTATGTATTTTAACTATGCGGAAATGTCCAGTGACTCAATATACCCTTAACGATATCTCATTGTAATTAATGTTGGTTTTAGGGCATAGTATATACTAAATAATACATATTTCAATTAATATATAAATATTTAAGGCTTTCCATAAATACGTTTTTATCTCTTACTGATTTCACGTTAAATATATGCATTTTTCTCCGAATTTCATTTGGTAAATAAAGATATTAGATTTGTTTCAGGCACCATACCGTTCAAATAAGATTTATAAATTAGCCAATTGATTCCCCACGATTTTTAGTCAGATTTTGGGTAAATAGGTATCATAGGCTGCTCGTAAAGAATGAAAAATACAGTTATCCCCCTTTAATTATTAGTCATTTTCACATTAAATATTTGAATTTTTAACTATGCGGCAATGTCCAGTGACTCAATACCCTTAACGATATCTCATTGAAATTAATGTTGCTTTTAGGACATAGTATATACTAAATAATACATATTTCAATTAATATATAAATATTTAAGGCTTTCCATAAATACGTTTTTATCTCTTACTGATTTCAACGTTAAATATATGCATTTTTCTCCGAATTTCATTTGGTAAATAAAGATATTAGATTTGTTTCAGGCACCATACCGTTCAAATAAGATTTATAAATTAGCCCATTGATTCCCCACGATTTTTAGTCAGATTTTGGGTAAATAGGTATCATAGGCTGCTCGTAAAGAATGAAAAATACAGTTATCCCCCTTTAATTATTGGTCATTTTAACATTAAATATATGAATTTTTAACTATGCGGCAATGTCCAGTGACTCAATACCCTTAAAAATATCTCATTGAAATTAATGTTGCTTTTAGGGCATAGTATATACTAAATAATACATATTTCAATTAATATATAAATATTTAAGGCTTTCCATAAATACGTTTTTATCTCTTACTGATTTCACGTTAAATATATGAATTTTTCTCCGAATTTCATTTGGTAAATAAAGATATTAGATTTGTTTCAGGCACCATACCGTTCAAATAAGATTTATAAATTAGCCAATTGATTCCCCACGATTTTTAGTCAGATTTTGGGTAAATAGGTATCATAGGCTGCTCGTAAAGAATGAAAAATACAGTTATCCCCCTTTAATTATTAGTCATTTTCACATTAAATATTAGAATTTTTAACTATGCGGCAATGTCCAGTGACTCAATACCCTTAACGATATCTCATTGAAATTAATGTTGCTTTTAGGACATAGTATATACTAAATAATACATATTTCAATTAATATATAAATATTTAAGGCTTTCCATAAATACGTTTTTATCTCTTACTGATTTCACGTTAAATATATGCATTTTTCTCCGAATTTCATTTGGTAAATAAAGATATTAGATTTGTTTCAGGCACCATACCGTTCAAATAAGATTTATAAATTAGCCAATTGATTCCCCACGATTTTTAGTCAGATTTTGGGTAAATAGGTATCATAGGCTGCTCGTAAAGAATGAAAAATACAGTTATCCCCTTTAATTATTGGTCATTTTCACATTAAATATTTGAATTTTTAACTATGCGGCAATGTCCAGTGACTCAATACCCTTAACGATATCTCATTGAAATTAATGTTGCTTTTAGGGCATAGTATATACTAAATAATACATATTTCAATTAATATATAAATATTTAAGGCTTTCCATAAATACGTTTTTATCTCTTACTGATTTCAACGTTAAATATATGCATTTTTCTCCGAATTTCATTTGGTAAATAAAGATATTAGATTTGTTTCAGGCACCATACCGTTCAAATAAGATTTATAAATTAGCCCATTGATTCCCCACGATTTTTAGTCAGATTTTGGGTAAATAGGTATCATAGGCTGCTCGTAAAGAATGAAAAATACAGTTATCCCCCTTTAATTATTGGTCATTTTAACATTAAATATATGAATTTTTAACTATGCGGCAATGTCCAGTGACTCAATACCCTTAAAAATATCTCATTGAAATTAATGTTGCTTTTAGGGCATAGTATATACTAAATAATACATATTTCAATTAATATATAATTATTTAAGGCTTTCCATAAATACGTTTTTATCTCTTACTGATTTCACGTTAAATATATGCATTTTTCTCCGAATTTCATTTGGTAAATAAAGATATTAGATTTGTTTCAGGCACCATACCGTTCAAATAAGATTTATAAATTAGCCAATTGATTCCCCACGATTTTTAGTCAGATTTTGGGTAAATAGGTATCATAGGCTGCTCGTAAAGAATGAAAAATACAGTTATCCCCCTTTAATTATTAGTCATTTTCACATTAAATATTAGAATTTTTAACTATGCGGCAATGTCCAGTGACTCAATACCCTTAACGATATCTCATTGAAATTAATGTTGCTTTTAGGACATAGTATATACTAAATAATACATATTTCAATTAATATATAAATATTTAAGGCTTTCCATAAATACGTTTTTATCTCTTACTGATTTCAACGTTAAATATATGCATTTTTCTCCGAATTTCATTTGGTAAATAAAGATATTAGATTTGTTTCAGGCACCATACCGTTCAAATAAGATTTATAAATTAGCCCATTGATTCCCCACGATTTTTAGTCAGATTTTGGGTAAATAGGTATCATAGGCTGCTCGTAAAGAATGAAAAATACAGTTATCCCCCTTTAATTATTGGTCATTTTAACATTAAATATATGAATTTTTAACTATGCGGCAATGTCCAGTGACTCAATACCCTTAAAAATATCTCATTGAAATTAATGTTGCTTTTAGGGCATAGTATATACTAAATAATACATATTTCAATTAATATATAAATATTTAAGGCTTTCCATAAATACGTTTTTATCTCTTACTGATTTCACGTTAAATATATGAATTTTTCTCCGAATTTCATTTGGTAAATAAAGATATTAGATTTGTTTCAGGCACCATACCGTTCAAATAAGATTTATAAATTAGCCCATTGATTCCCCACGATTTTTAGTCAGATTTTGGGTAAATAGGTATCATAGGCTGCTCGTAAAGAATGAAAAATACAGTTATCCCCCTTTAATTATTAGTCATTTTCACATTAAATATTAGAATTTTTAACTATGCGGCAATGTCCAGTGACTCAATACCCTTAACGATATCTCATTGAAATTAATGTTGCTTTTAGGACATAGTATATACTAAATAATACATATTTCAATTAATATATAAATATTTAAGGCTTTCCATAAATACGTTTTTATCTCTTACTGATTTCAACGTTAAATATATGCATTTTTCTCCGAATTTCATTTGGTAAATAAAGATATTAGATTTGTTTCAGGCACCATACCGTTCAAATAAGATTTATAAATTAGCCCATTGATTCCCCACGATTTTTAGTCAGATTTTGGGTAAATAGGTATCATAGGCTGCTCGTAAAGAATGAAAAATACAGTTATCCCCCTTTAATTATTAGTCATTTTCACATTAAATATTAGAATTTGTAACTATGCGGCAATGTCCAGTGACTCAATACCCTTAACGATATCTCATTGAAATTAATGTTGCTTTTAGGACATAGTATATACTAAATAATACATATTTCAATTAATATATAAATATTTAAGGCTTTCCATAAATACGTTTTTATCTCTTACTGATTTCAACGTTAAATATATGCATTTTTCTCCGAATTTCATTTGGTAAATAAAGATATTAGATTTGTTTCAGGCACCATACCGTTCAAATAAGATTTATAAATTAGCCCATTGATTCCCCACGATTTTTAGTCAGATTTTGGGTAAATAGGTATCATAGGCTGCTCGTAAAGAATGAAAAATACAGTTATCCCCCTTTAATTATTGGTCATTTTGTAGAAATGCGTAGCTCTGCAGCAAAGTCCAGTAATGCCATACCCTTAGATATATCTCTTTGTGAAATTAATGCTTCAATTAGGGCATAGTAAGAACTAATTAATACAAATTTCAATTTATATATAAATTATATAGGCTTTCCCTAAATGCGTAGTCCTGTCTTATTGATTTTTACAAAAAATACATGTAATATTTTTTTCTCCAAATTTCATATATTAATATGGGTTATGGTTAGAGTTGTAATGCGATTTCCTTCGAGTGCACTTATTCACAACAAAAATAATATTAATACATTATAATCATCTTTAGTACTGCCGGGTTCCAGCTAACTCCACTTTTGGTGCTGATATGCACCGTCAATTTTTACGAAATATACATGTACATTTTTTTTACCCAAATTTCATATATTAATATGGGTTATGGTTAGAGTTGTAATGCGATTTCCTTCGAGTGCACTTATTCACAACAAAAATAACATTAATACATTATAATCATCTTTAGTACTGCCGGGTTCCAGCTAACTCCACTTTTGGTACCTGTATGTATTTTAACTATGCGGAAATGTCCAGTGACTCAATATACCCTTAACGATATCTCATTGAAATTAATGTTGCTTTTAGGGCATAGTATATACTAAATAATACATATTTCAATTAATATATAAATATTTAAGGCTTTCCATAAATACGTTTTTATCTCTTACTGATTTCACGTTAAATATATGCATTTTTCTCCGAATTTCATTTGGTAAATAAAGATATTAGATTTGTTTCAGGCACCATACCGTTCAAATAAGATTAATAAATTAGCCCATTGATTCCCCACGATTTTCAGTCAGATTGTGGGTAAATAGGTATCATAGGCTGCTCGTAAAGAATGAAAAATACAGTTATCCCCCTTTAATTATTAGTCATTTTGGTAGAAATGCGTAGCTGTGCAACAAAGTCCAGTAATGCCATACCCTTAGATATATCTCTTTGTGAAATTAATGCTTCAATTAGGACATAGTAAGAACTAATTAATACAAATTTCAATTTATATATAAATTATATAGGCTTTCCCTAAATGAAAAATACAACCATTGATATGTACATTTGTACAGTTCATTTGCACAATTTGTATATGGTAAAGTAACCGAATTGGTTACCCAGGTAAGAAAGGCAGAGAAAAAGATAAAGATACAGGTCACAGATTAGTAAGTCCCTCTTTGTCGTACCACTACAAAATTATTTTAGTAGCAGATTAGCTACATTTCGTTAATAGCTAGACTTTTAATTTCGGTTTTGTAACGCATAAAACAAAAGTGGTATTGACCGGAGGCTACAAATAGTTTAACCTTACTAACACTTACCCCCCTTTCATCCGCCCATACTAAGTTCAAGCCTGATTGAAATCATGGGAGGTGTACACTCATATACAACCTTCTAATTTGTTGTAGATAAACGTATATGCTTTGGTACACCGGCAGGTAAACACGAATGTTCTTCGAGACAATGGTGTTGAAGGCGCGCCCATTGCACGATTTCAAGAAACTGGCTCGTCTGGTATACCCAGGATGAAAGGCCCCTTATGTCCGCTTACTAATTATTAATAAATAGTATGTGTATTTTTACTGTGGATGCTGATGTTACATATAATTATATATACATGTTTGCACGTCTAGATTTATAATAGGAAGCAATTTTCTATATTATTGAATTTTTATATCCGTGAATTCCGTTGTTAAGTTCCGTTTGAGTTCCGTTATGATGAGTCAGAAGAGAAATGAAAACTTGTTGATTCCGTATATACATATTTAATACGAACTCTGGGATTTTTCTTTTCCTTTCAGCAATCACCATGCGAGTTCAAGGGGCAACCAACGTTTTAAGTAACTTTTTTATGTGGAGTATGCAGTTCATGGGGATGCTGTTCCCAAGCGTGGAACACGCATACCAATTCGTGAAGGCCAGATTCCATGGCCGACCTTACCTTTGCCAACAGATCCTGAAGGCAACGACCCCAGGTGCTGCCAAACGGTTAACCAAACAGATACGGGTAACAAACGATTGGAGCGATCAACGACAGTGTCTCATGGCCGAACTTCTAGAACTCAAGTTCCGTAGTTGTCCTCCTTTCCAACAGACACTACTTTCGTCCGACAATTTCATCGACCACACCGTACCCGACACCTACTGGGGGACCGGCATCGACAAGCGTGACCCGGGCCAGAACGTTTTTGGTCTCCTCCTCGCGAGACTTAGGAATCGTCACCAGATTCCCGACGACAAGACAAGGGTAGTGGTACTTGGACACAGCTTCATTAGCCATCTGAAGACACGAATCGACGACGGTAGAGTTTCTTTTGAAGACCCAAAAGAACATCCAGGTAAGTTTCATCCCCTTTTCGTCGGCCTGCCAGGTGCGACCCTCGAAATGTTGTCCAATTATGTCAGGTCTACCCATTTGTTAGAGCATTATAATTTTCCACACATTATAATTCTCCAGGTGGGTGGAAATGACATAAGGAAGCATCACTTCGAGGAGAGTGCTTTACTGGATTCCCTTGACAACTTTACCTCGTACTGTCGTTCACTCGGCTGTACGGTTATCGTCATGGGCATCTGGAAAAGGCTCAGACCAAGGTATTGTTCAGTCTCTGATTACGAAACTCGACGAATGAATTTGCACTTGGCATTGCAGAACAGATCCTCTGCTGTGTCGTTTTGGTTCTACTCGTCGAGGATCGTAGCTGGTCAGACTCGGTACCTTGACAGGAAGGGGGTTCACCCGTCCGAAAATGGCTACATTCGGCTGTGTAGGTCATTTTCACGTGCCCTTGGGTGGCTTATGATGAAATAGGCAGTTCATCATAAGGCAATGTGGGGTTTAAATTATGCAAAAAAGCTGCCAAACGTTATTTACCAGATCTAAGTCCTGTACGAGGTATTGTACTCCATCTCAATAGAATGCAACACACAAAAATGTCAAACATGTGTAATGCCTTAACAATATGTAACCAATGTGCGGTTTTACCCGGAATATGTACATGTAAATTTTAATAATTTAAAAAAAACGCGAAAAAACAAATACTGAAGGAACAAGTGTTGTGCTACTTGACCTACGTCAATATTACGAGAAGTCAAGTCTAGCAGTCTTTTCATATACTTGTTTGTTTAGTATCTGCCAAGTTGGGTGCAGCTACTAAATATACACAATGATCTCTGCCTGATAAATATTTTTTTATGGCCCTCCGTTAGCGAGGAAAACGCGAAAAAACAAATACCGAAGGAACAAGTGTTGTGCTACTTGACCTACGTCAATATTACGAGAAGTCAAGTCTAGCAAGGAAAACGCGATACCGAATGTTCATATATCAGCTGCCAAGTTGGGTGCAGCATATACTTTTTGTAAAGTACTGTAGTATTTACTCTCTGCCATTAGATGAATAGCCCCCTCCCCCCGAACCAACTTTTCTTCTGCTACTTGACCTACGTCAATATTACGAGAAGTCAAGTCTAGCAATCTTTCTTTCCTTTGTGTATCTATCTTCTATTCTATTATGCAGTTTTTTCGTCATCCCTAACCAGTATTATGTAAGAGTGTTATGCCCATCCCGTCAGCTATATATGCCTCTAGTATTAACTCTCTTCCATTAGATGAATAGCCCCACCCCACGTCAACCAACATTTCTGGTGCTACTTGACCTACGTCAATATTACGAGAAGTCAAATCTAGCAGTGTTTCTTTCTTTTGTGTATCTATCTTCTACTCTATGGGCTCTGCCAATTGCCAAGGTCCACGATCCTGTACCTAGGGGTGACACATTTAAATGTCATGCTAAAAGGTAGTCATTTTGTAAAATACTGAGCAATACCACTAGTATTTACTCTGCCATTAGATGAATAGCCTCCCCCCCGAACATCTACCAACTTTTCTTGTGATACTTGACCTACGTCAATATTACGAGAAGTCAAGTCTAGCAGTCTTTTGTCTATCTCTATCTTCTACTCTATTATGTAGTTTTTCATATTCGTCATCCCTAACCAGTGTTATGTAAGAGTGTTTTACCCATCCCGTGAACTAGATATGCCTCTCGTATTAACTCTATTCCATTAGATGAATACCCCCCCCCCCCCCCCCCCCACCTCTACCAACTTTTCTGGTGCTACTTGACCTACGTCAATATTACGAGAAGTCAAGTCTAGCAGTTTGTCTTTCTTTTGTCTATCTATCTTCTACTCTATGGGGTACGCCAACTGCCAAGGTCCACGATCCTGTACCCTGGAGTGACACAATTAAATGTCATGCAAAAAGGTAGTTATTAATACATATACATACTAATGCTATTTTGCCTTCTTTTTGTTTTCAGGGTGAGATACGCTTGCTGCCAAAGTTCTGTACCCTGGATATCATATCTTCAACACACGATGTTCACCAGCCAAAATATAATATGTATGCTTCTAATTCATTATTAATGGTATTTTGCCTGTTTTTCATATCTTCTTTTCAGGGTGGGGTACGCTAGCTACTAAGGTCCTCGATCCTGTACCCTGGGATGCCTAGGTAGCTGAAGTCAATGGCAACTCCGCAGCTAACTCATTATGATGTATTAATGTTATTTGTGTTGTGAATAAGTGCGCTCGAAGGAAATCACATTACAACTCTAACCATATTATGAACGAAATAGTACACCAATTATAAAGGTCTTTTCAACTTAAAACTGCAATTCTTATCTAGAAAACAATTACTACAATATTTTTTATTTAAAGAATATCTGTTACCGTTTGAAAATTATTTACAAATTATTCCCAAACTCCGATTTGATGATAATGAGAGAATTTTATATTTTAAACGAAATACTTATTTTTAAATATCAAAACATATTGATTTTTATTTGGAAATTGGAAAGTAAATAGAAGCTTGAATTGATTTCACTCTTATAAAGATTTAAAAACAAATATGATATTGATTAAAATTGTTGTCATGCATTAGCTGTCAGTTGCAATATACATGATGTAACCAAATAGATAAGAAGCCATTCAAAGTTACATAAGAATTAGATAGGAAATATTTACCTACAAATGTAAATAACGATATTGTGATGGGTATTTTCATTAAGTAAAATGTGTGAATTTATATCTTTCAAAATAAATTCCCATATACCGATATATATGCTTAAAATTTGTATATGGTAAAAAGTGTCGTATTTGTAAATTATATTCAAACCGTCATATATACTCATTTGTTTTGAATCAAAAAATTTAAAATCGATCGTGTACCTATGAAATCGGCATTTGGACTGTATATATAAATAATGGTAATTCTTTTTAGATTGATAGGTTTCGCCTTTTTAAATAAAAAATAAATTTAAGGAAAATGGGATGAACTAATACGGGACTTGAAATAGTTATAAATTTTTCCCAAATGCCGATTTGATGGATATGCGAAAATTTTATATTTTGAACGGAATACTCGACCGATTCTCAATTTGTTTTTTTATCTAAAAAGGCGAAACCTATCCTTAGACAATCTAAAAAGAATTACCACGATATATGTTAACGTTTGAAAATTATTTACATATACGGGACTTGAAATAGTTATAAATTTTTCCCAATGCCGACCGATTCTTAATTTGTTTTTTTATCTAAAAAGGCGAAACCTATCCTTAGACAATCTAAAAAGAATTACCACGATATATGTTAACGTTTGAAAATTATTTACATATACGGGACTTGAAATAGTTATAATTTTTTCCCAAATGCCGATTTGATGGATATGCGAAAATTGTATATTTTGAACGGAATACTCAACCGATTCTTAATTTGTTTTTTTTTATCTAAAAAGGCGAAACCTATCCTTAGATAATCGAAAAAGAATTACTACGATATATGTTACTGTTTGAAAATTATTTACATATACGGGACTTGAACTCTCTGGGTCAGATCATAACCGAATATTAATATATGAAATTTGAAAAAAAAAAAAAAGATGAGTCTCTCTCTGGGACAGAGGTGCCCAGGGAACCGAATATCATCAGGATGGTTTTTTATGGCACTTGTATGGTTTTTATGATGTTACAAGCTGTTATTTATGTAATAATACTTATTAATATATGAAATTTGGAGAAAAAAATAATACCAGGAGAATTTAGCTGATGCATATTTGCAACAGGAGGCTTCTAGCTGGGCTGGGTTTTTTTATGGCACTTTGTATGGTTTTTATGATGTTACAAGATGTTATTTGTGTAATAATACTTATATAAGTATTAATATATGAAATTTGGAGAAAAAAATAATACATGTAGTTCTAAAGTTTTAAAGTGAGTGGGAATTTTATGAATTAAATTAAAAACAATAATTAAGTAAAATGTGTGAATTTATCTTTCAAAATAAAATCCCATATACCGATATATATATGCTTAAAATTTATATATGGTTAAAGAGTGTCGTATTTGTAAATTATATTCAAACCGTCATATATACTCATTTGTTTTGAATCAAAAAATTTAAAATCGATCGTGTACCTATGAAATCGGCATTTGGACTGTATATATAAATAATGGTAATTCTTTTTAGATTGATAGGTTTCGCCTGTTTAAATAAAAAATAAATTTGTTTTGATTAGTTTCGCCTTCTAAATCAAAAAATTTAAAATCGATCGTGTACCTATGAAATCGGCATTTGGACTGTATATATAAATAATGGTAACAGATATTGTGGTAATTCTTTTTAGATTGATAGGTTTCGCCTTTTTAAATAAAAAAATAAATTTTAGGAACATGGGATGAAATAATAAAGATGAGTCTCTCTCTGGGGCAGATGTGCCCAGGGATCAGTCTCTTATGATGTTACAAGCTGTTATTTGTGTAATAATACTTTTTGTTGTGAATAGGTGCACTCGAAGGAAATCGCATTACAACTCTAACCATAACCCACAATACAACTAAGATCTTTTTGAAAAATATTGGTGGCGCTGAAAAGGGCCGTTGATTTGTAGACGATGAAGTCAAGACTGTTCCTCCAGCAATTCTTTGCACCTCTCTGCCAATTTTTCATAGGCGTGCACGCCATACTCTGCACGATATTTATGGACTGTAGATCTTGCCTCTGGATCTATGCTACACTTGACAAAGAATAGGATGCGGTTTTGGTACAGCAACCTCCTATATTTCTTTGCCATCCGCAGTAAAATTTCGTCCTCGTGACTCTCACCATGGAAAAGTTCCAGTTGGTCTGGGGAACCTTTATTGACCTCATCGTCCACGAACATCTTTCTTTCAACTTTGTGCGATCCATCACTGATGGAGCTTGAAGTTACATCCATATATAGTGATAAAACACGTGATAAATCTGTAACCAATCAAATTCTCGGAAGTGAACCATTCCCTTAACTGTATTTTTTTCACATTAGGTTCGTTTTAAAGTGAGCATATATATCGGTATATGGGATTTTATTTTGAAAGGTAAATTCACACATTTTACTTATTGTTTTTAATTTAATTCATAAAATTCCCGCTATTTTTAAAACTTTAGAACTACATGTATTATTTTTTTCTCCAAATTTCATATATTAATACTTATATAAGTATTATTACACAAATAACATCTTGTAACATCATAAAAACCATACAAAGTGCCATAAAAAACCCCAGCCCAGCTAGAAGCCTCCTGTTGCAAATATGCATCAGCTAAATTCTCCTGGTATTATTTTTTTCTCCAAATTTCATATATTAATAAGTATTATTACATAAATAACAGCTTGTAACATCATAAAAACCATACAAGTGCCATAAAAAACCATCCTGATGATATTCGGTTCCCTGGGCACCTCTGTCCCAGAGAGAGACTCATCTTTTTTTTTTTTTTCAAATTTCATATATTAATATTCGGTTATGATCTGACCCAGAGAGTTCAAGTCCCGTATATGTAAATAATTTTCAAACAGTAACATATATCGTAGTAATTCTTTTTCGATTGTCTAAGGATAGGTTTCGCCTTTTTAGATAAAAAAAAACAAATTAAGAATCGGTTGAGTATTCCGTTCAAAATATACAATTTTCGCATATCCATCAAATCGGCATTTGGGAAAAATTTATAACTATTTCAAGTCCCGTATATGTAAATAATTTTCAAACGTTAACATATATCGTGGTAATTCTTTTTAGATTGTCTAAGGATAGGTTTCGCCTTTTTAGATAAAAAAAACAAATTGAGAATCGGTCGGGTATTCCGTTCAAAATATAAAATTGTCGCATATCCATCAAATCGGCATTTGGGAAAAATTTATAACTATTTCAAGTCCCGTATTAGTTCATCCCATTTTCCTTAAATTTATTTTTTATTTAAAAAGGCGAAACCTATCAATCTAAAAAGAATTACCATTATTTATATATACAGTCCAAATGCCGATTTCATAGGTACACGATCGATTTTAAATTTTTTGATTCAAAACAAATGAGTATATATGACGGTTTGAATATAATTTACAAATACGACACTTTTTAACCATATATAAATTTTAAGCATATATATATCGGTATATGGGATTTTATTTTGAAAGATAAATTCACACATTTTACTTAATTATTGTTTTTAATTTAATTCATAAAATTCCCACTCACTTTAAAACTTTAGAACTACATGTATTATTTTTTTCTCCAAATTTCATATATTAATACTTATATAAGTATTATTACACAAATAACATCTTGTAACATCATAAAAACCATACAAAGTCCCAGAGTCCTCCTGTTGCAAATACACCCCAGCCCAGCTAGAAGCCTCCTGGTGCGAATTTGCATCAGCTAGAAGCCTCCTGGTGCGAATTTGCATCAGCTAGAAGCCCCCGGGTGCGAATTTGCCCCAGCTAGAGTCCTACCCGGTGCAAATTTGCCCCAACTAGAAGCTCTTAATGATAGACCTCGAAGAGAACATAGAATGCCGACACATTTAAATGACTATGTAATGTGATAATACCAGAGACTGTTTTTCTTTTATTTATTTTTCTAATCTTTTTCATTTCTTTTCTTTTTTTAAAGTTAAGGAGGAATGTAATATCCGTGTTATTCCAGGAACTCACCATGCATACAATCGCACACTGACTATATTACGTTTCGTTGCTACGTCATTATTGTTATGAATTTATGTCAGCCATATTAAAAGTACTGTTGAAATCTCTGTGTCTCCTACGATGTTTCAATTACTGTTGCATAAGATGCATAATGTGCACCCCGTCTTTGCCTTGAAATCTCCAGAAAAAAACTAGTTTGTGTCTATAATGCCATTTTATGTATATTTTTGACATTAGAGAAATAGGAAAAACTTTAATTTTGAAAACTATTTGCCACAAGTTAAAAGATTCATTCTAGTTGCAAATAATATGGTTACCTGGTTAAATGTATGTATTGAGAAAACAAAACAAACTTAAACTTGGTTTTTACTTAAATTGTTTTCTAAAAATCAAACATTATTCAGGGGCCGTTGTGGTCATTATCATATGGTAGTTGGATTTGCAACTACCTATGCAATCAGTGCATATCACCACTGAAGTAGTAAGTTTGAATCCCACACATGGTTAGGTGTACTCGATACAACATCTTGTGATAAAGTTTATCAGTGACATGCAGCAGGTCTGTGGTTTTCTCCAGTTACTCTGGTTTCCTTTACCAATAAAACTGACAGCCACAATATAGCTGAAATATTGTTGAAAGGGGCATTAAATACCATGACCTTAACCCTCAAACATCATTCAACAAATGTAGGGTTTTTAATCACAGGAACCATGTTAATGGAAATATTGAGAGAAAGGAAAATCATTATACAAATTTTTTTTAGGGTAATGCAAATAACATGAACTCCTACAAAACACTTTATATAATTTTAATGAATATATCCACAATGCTTAACATATCATTACAAGTGTGTTCAACAGCAGATTATCAACCACAAAATTATAAGCAAGCTTTAATGTCATCTTCTTAATTGGTTTATTGTCTCCCATCATTATAAATGCTGATTAGGCAAACACAGAGCACCCATGTTTCAAGTAATAATGACCAATCTTTATAGAGGACCTTCCATAGATGCTTCCTACCAAATTTCAGTTCATTTGGGAAAGTGGTTTCAGAGAAGATTTTTTTAGAAATCAACCCATCAAAAATAAGAATGGCCTGTGGTTGCCATTTTGTTAACGGATCGGGACGAAAAGAGCAATCTTTATAGAGGACCTTCCATAGATGCATCCTATCAAGTTTCAGTTCATTTGGCCAAGCGGTTTCAGAGCAGAAGATTTTTTTTAAATCGGCCAATCAGAAACAAGAATTGCCTGTGGTGGCCATGTTTGTTAATGGATCGGGACAAAATGAGCAATCTTTTATAAAGGACCTTCCATAGATTATAGATGTTTCCTATCAAATTCCAGTTCATTTGGCTGAGGGGCTTTAGAGGAGAAGATTAAAATGTGAAAAGTTAATGGACGACAAGTGATGGGAAAAGCTCACATTGCCTTTGGCAAGGTGAGCTAAAAATAACCTATAATGCTCCATTAAGAATGGTAGACTAAGAGGATTGCAGGCCAGATGATATCTCTATTGAAAAGCTGACAAAATCTTGAAAACTAAACTTGTGCAATAAAAGTAAAATTGAGGTTAAGGTTATAGTGCTGGTGCAAGACTGACTTGTACAGCACACGTATCAAATACCCTTGAAGTATCTCTGATAGTCCATGGCAATTTGACCTAGTCACAAAAACTTGAACACTCAATTGTTGACTCTGTTATTAGCATAATAACATAACCTATGTTATTAGCATACCTATGTCTCGCCTTTGCTGTGTCTCAGCCAAAACAATACCAACAAAAGGCAATACATGTTTTGGATATAATTTTTGTTGAATAAAAAACGCAACAAGGAAAAAACTTCATAATTTGTAACTTTCTGTAAGGAATTTTTATACAATAATATACAGGCAATTTTGATAAATTCAGTACTTGTGGACACACATCTAAATACAAATGTTGACAAAGAACAAATGCTATAACCTATACCAAAATATGAATTGTAAGGAACACATTACAAAAGAAATAGATGACAACATATAGTATTTCTCCTGTCAACTTATTATGACAAAAATAAAAGGATATGGAGTAGATGCACACACAAGACATAATTCTAATATTTACACATCAAAATAGCAAAGGAACCACAAATAAGTTACTCTTTCATCTCAAGAGAATATATGCACAAAGTTTATCTGTCCCTATAGCATTGATCAAAATCTGCATCACACTGGTAAAAAGGAATTAATGCCCAGTCCATGTGTAATCAATAGTTGTGTCCATATCTTCTATAGATACTCTTGATCTCTTCTCTGCTATACTTTCTGCAGTTGGTGGTGGGGGTATAGGAGCTATTGTAGCTGACAGTCGCCTTGGATCATCTCTCTCTAAAATAACTTTTCGGTTCATTCCCACTGCATCTCCCAAGCGAGCTTCTATTATACCTCTCATTATGGATGGTACATGAGGGTATGATTTTTCTGTTTTTACTTCATAGGCCGACCATCTAGACCCTTTTTTACTGTAATGTCTATGAGTCCTGAAATATAGATACTGCATATTAAGTATGAAATTGAGACCTAATGCCCCTATTTTCTCATTTTTTTATAGAAATATTTGTAAATTTTGGTGTGCTGAAAAGGGGGACAGTTGCCTATCCCAACTCTGGATAATTGTTTTTTTTATGCTTAGATCAGATGGTGTAAGTGTTTTTCACATATTTCTAGCTTATGGACCATAAAGAGCCCACTTGACGATGTGGGTGTGAGACCATAAAGAGCTCACTTGACAATGTGGTTGAGGACATTGTTGGAGTACTCATTTTGAAGGCTGTTTGGTGACATTTTTGTGTAGTTTGTTCCGGCCTTGTCAGTTTTGGGTCGTCTCATTGACATTTACCATACACCTCCTTTTGTTCTATCTATGCAAAAGCAATCAATATCTATAGGCAGTTTACTTTGTACAAGAATATCTGTTACCATTATACTAATGAAATTTAGCTGATTGTTCCATCTTTGTTTGTCCATGACTGCACGACCACATTGTGCATTATGGTCTAGGGCAGCCAATTCATTCCTCGCCCGGTACGCTGGAGGCTTGTACGAATTCCTTTTTGAAGCATACTTGAGGATCAAATTTTGAAAGTTTTCCAACTCTGATGTACTTCTGAAATTAAACATTTATAAAATATTATTATATGATGCTTACCATATTTGCCGGGTAAAACGTCTTGTGAGATCTCAACCCTCTCCTATGCCTTCATCATACTCTAATGAAACAATGCCAAATGCAGAGCAATTCATGCTTACCCTTTCTGAGCACCAAACGATACCACCTGTTCTTGTGGGAGTTTACATGGCTCGTGCTTTAGTTTTTGGTCGTGATTGTGTCAAATTATGTGGTTGTTTTATTTTCTTTCGATATTGTTACAAATGTACTAATTTCGCCATGTATTTTTCTGCTTATAGCTTATATTATTTGACATTTACCCAATATTATTTTTTCGCAAAATCTGAACACGAGTATTTATAATTGTGTGTCAAACTGTCAAGAATACTCACTCAAATGGATTACAAAAACTGCTGGATTTGTCAAATGCTTTTTAGTAGAATATTTGCTGACAGCAATATCTTCTATGCCCGACATTTCAACTTCTGTCCTAAAACCAAAAATATATAAAACTGACATGTGTAGCTGTTACAAAATAGCCCGGCTTTGTAAATTACAAAAAGGGTGCACTCGACTCGCAGCCACAAGTGATAAAGTTTACCAGTTGCTTGGCCTTGTCCATGGTTCTCTCCGGCTTCCTCCACCACTAAAACGTAGCTGCAATAATGTAGCTCCTGTGACAAACTTGTGTCTCGACTCTCGGCAGAGCTACAACGCGGTCCCATTCGTCACAATGGAGCAAAACAAAAGTTGCAGTTGAAACATAAAAACTCACTATTTACGCTTCAAACATTTCATTATAACTATTACTGATGATCCCAGTCCTTGTTAAATCGGTTTGGCTGAGAAATATATGCTTTTCAAAGATAGCAACAACCTTGTTCAAATTTATCGATCGTTTTCCATAACCGGAAACTACGGAAGGCGGGACTTTTCTAAATATGGTATTTCTTACTACACGCTGATGAAACATTCACGCCTCAAATCGCCAAATATAGTATCGACATCCAAATAGTGAGGCCGGAAATGACGAAATTCAAAATGTTCAGAGAGATTAGTAAACATGGATTTTTATTTTGTGGGAATTACATTCTAAAATACTGGTAGGTGATAAAAACTTGTTATAATAATGGACAAAAGGAAAGGTTATGTTTTATTATTGATAAATGCAGGCGTCAGAAACTCTGTAAGCGAGCGCAAAAAATCTGGGCGGCTGTTCCATTACGTGTAATGGCATCCCGTTATAACCCTTGCGAGTAAGCGAGCATTTAGGGTTTTATTATTAGAACTACTAAAACGGGTCGTCATGATATAGCTGAAATATTGTTGAAAGTCGTGTTAAAACACCAAAAATCTAAATCATGTTACATAATACTTGCATTTTACTTAAATCTTTATTTTATTCAATGTAATGAAATATTGTCAGATTTGTCAAAACTAAAGTGCATATATGAAAATTAAAAGCATCATTCATGGTGTAAATATATACTTTAGTAGATTACACAACAAGACCCTGTTGATTTATACCGTATTTTATTAATATAATTATCTCCCACAAGCAAAGCTCTGTACTTAGGCTTAGATAAATTTGGCATTACTGTTCAGGCCCTTAATTGTTCTCTCCGAGTCTCAAGTCTTTCAACTGCTTTTGTTTTTCAATTTTTCAAATGTTTTGATTCTAGCTGTACGAAAGTGATATACATTGTTTAAAATACTATAAACAGCAATAAAATTTATATATACTTTCACTACTATGTTGTTTTGTTAAACTTACATTCTACCAATCTCATGTTCTGATGCTGAAATCTCAGAAACATCTGCAACAGTAATGTTGGGCTTCTGATGGGCACGTTCTGGAGTGGACGTTAATGCAGCACATGCTGTATTATCAGACAATGGCACACTTGTGGCAAACACACTATCATCGTGTAATCTAAGTTGTTTTGCTGTTTGAATCTCCTGAGTTTTCTCATCATAGCTGAAATTGACAATAGCCTAGGAATATTGCAAAATTGTAAAATGACAAAAGTAATGAAGATCTGTGATAGATATATAGTGTGACTACTAGTACAGTTAGGGGCAGAAGCCCATTCCCGGGATGCCTTGATTGTGGAGCAAATACTTTACTTTACACTATTTTAGGAATTAAATTGTACTCTGTTACTGATTATAGTCACAACGATACCCCCCCCCCCCCCCCTCAATGTTTGCCATAAAGGTTGTTAGAATATATGCTTCATTAAAATACTCAAGAATTAAAGCAAATTTCGATACAAAACACTAAAGAACATGGTTTGCAAGTTAGGACGCCGCATTAAAAGCGATTATTTGTATTCTAAAAAATCCCTTTGACTGGCCTCAATATTTTCGTCTCGATTTTACCGTTGGTATTTGACAGGTTTTATCACCTATTTCGAAGTAAATAACATACATTTAAGATATAGATGATAAATAAATATATATTTCCTTCGATGTTTTCACCTACGGAATATATTTATAACTTCTATCAGCCACAATGTACGATTTATTTTCATCGTTAAAATGTAAACATTGCACTTGCCAGTCCAAAAGTATTTTCGCCACTTCACTCTTCAGCGTTGGTGTTCACTCGTAGAACTGATCTGAGTTCATTCCAACGATCACACTGGTTTCCAATCCATATCCTGCTCAGATTACTCAATTTAGCATTCGATTCTGTTTTCCGGTGTTTTCTTTCTGAATCTGTAAATCTTCTCTTTGGACCACGCTTCGAACTAGATTCCGACATGTTTCTTTCATAGACAACAATCTCAATACGCATGCGTAGCGTTCAAGTTCAACAGAGGTTGTATGAATACCGAAAATCTTCGGTGGGAATTATTGCATGACAGGACTTAATTGCCGCTACTTGTTTCTCCCTATATTATACAGTAATGCGAGCTGAAAGACCAATTTTATTGCGTTTTTTAAATGTTTTAACAAGTTTAAATGATTTTATTATTAAAAGAATTGTGTTTTTATTTTTAGTCAAATATATAGCCAGTGGGACTTTAAGGCACACCATCAGACTTTACCGAAAGCGTCTCCTAACAGTGATCTGTTATTAGGTATAGTGTATATTCCACCAGAATACTCTCGTTATTCATCCCCTGACGCATTTAGTCAAATTGAAAACGAATACTTAGAATTTACTGAAAAATTTAAAAATATTTGTCTAATCGGGGACTTTAATGCAAGAACAGCAGAGGATGACGAATTTATTACATTAGATGAAAATACTCTCTTTGAAACCTTTGCTGGTTTCATTGAAAATGCCCCAAATGTGCTATAGCAGTTAAATTTACCTTTAAAACGAAACAATGTGGACAAAGGTAAAAACCCCTATGGCAATCTTTTACTTAATTTATGTAGGGGGAATGATTTGTTTATTGTAAATGGAAGAATAGGTGACAATAAAGAAGGTAATTTGACATGTCGAAATGCAAGCGTAGTAGATTATACTATCTGTAGCTCAGAATTTAAAAAAAAAACATTGTAAATATGAGTATTTTAGACTTTTCAAGGCTATTTTCCGATGTTCATTCACCGTTTCGTGTTAGCATTAATCCGTCTCAACCGATTAGGGAAGAAAAAACAGATTCAACAAATAATCAAAGTTTTAAAAACTTACAAAATATTAAAAAATGGAATCCGTTAAAGGCCCAAGAGTTCATAGAAAGCATAAATGTCAACAATTTCAATGATCTTTCTGAAAAGCTCAATAATATTAATCCGGAAGAAATAAACCAGAATTTCATTAACATTTGCCACTTATTTATTTCGGCAGCAAAGAATACATTTGGAACTCGTTCCGTCTACAAGGGAAAACCAAATATAGTAAAGGGGGATAAACCGTGGTTCAATTTAGATTGCAAATTTGCGCGACAAAATTACCGAAAATTAAAACGAAAGAAAAAATTATACCCTTGACAAATTACATCTGAAGAAGAAATAACGCTGAAAAACACCATAAAAAAACATTAGACAGCAATCTGAAAAAACACCGGAAGGAAATGTCTAGGCGTATGAAAACTTTACGAAAAAATGATCCGAAAGAATATTGGAAAATTTTAAATACTGGAAAGTCTACTAAACAACCCGATATTGAATTTAAAGAACTTTTTAATTTCTTCAAAGACTTGAATACTTTAAAGGAAACCAATGAACCGGAAAATACATTGAACTTTGATCCAACAATCACAGCCGAATTAAATGAAAATATAGATTCTCCCATTACGAAAGATGAAATCTTTAAAGGGATAAAAACCTTAAAAACAATAAAGCCTTTGGCGATGACCAAGTTATCAATGAATATATGAAAACTACTAGTAACCAGTTTGTTGATATTTACGAAAAGCTTTTTAATTTAATTTTTGACACCGGGATTATTCCGGAAAGCTGGTTATTAGGAACTATAAAACCTTTTTATAAAAATAAAGGTAACAAAAATGACCCCAAAAATTATCGACCGATTACAATTCTCAGCTGTATGGGTAAACTGTTCACTGCAATCTTAAATAATAGATTAAATACTTATTCAGAAAGTTTCTTATTGTTGAATGAAAATCAATGTGGTTTCCGTAAAGGCTATTCTACTTTAGATTGTATATATAGTATTCATGCCTTTTTTGAGATAATAAAAAAGAAAAAAAAGAAAATGTACTGCGCATTCGTAGACTTCGAAAAAGCATTCGACAATATTTGGAGGGTAGCATTGTGGTATAAGTTGTTATTAAATAAAATAAATGGAAAAATGTATAATTTTATAGTAAATATGTATAATAGTATTAAAGCATGTATTGTTTATAATGATAACAAGTCAGATTTCCTTTCAAGTGAAGTGGGCGTTAGACAAGGTGATACTGTTCTAATGTCAGAGACTTCTGATGGGTTACAAACTTTACTAAATAATTTTTATGAATACAGTAAATTGTGGAAATTTAAAGTAAACATTGGCAAAACAAAAATTATGGTTTTTTCCACGAGCCGAACTGCAGAAAATGTACACTTCCTGTATAATGAAAAAGAAATTGAAACTGTGACCGAATTTAATTATTTAGGTGTTACTTTTACAAAAAATGGAAAGTTTAAATTAGCAAAACAAAAAATATTGAAAAAGCTACAAAAGCCATGTATGAAGTTATCAGAAGGGGAAAAAGACATAATCTATCAATCGAATGCTTGTTAGATTTATTTGACAAAATTGTAAAACCTATATTACTATATGGCTGTGAAGTTTGGGGATTTAGTGATAATTATGTAATTGAAAAAATTCATTTGAAATTCTGCAAATTAATACTTCACTTGAAGCAAAGCATGCCAAATTTTATGATATACGGCGAGCTTGGTCGCTTTCCACTTTACATAGATATAAAAACTAGAGTAATATCTTATTGGTGCAAATTACTTACTGGAAAAGCTTCCAAGCTGTCGGCCATATCTTATAAACTTTTGCATAGTTTTTTTTGTAATGGAAATATATCTGCCCCTTGGGTAAAATTTGCAAAAGATATATTGGATAATTGTGGCTTATCAAATGTATGGACATTTCAGAATATAAACTTTAATACTGAGTGGGTGATCGCTTATGTGAAATTACGTCTCCGAGATCATTTTTTACAAGAATGGAATAGCAATTTAGAAAATTCCCCAAAGGCATTGAACTACAGACTTTATAAACAAATATTCGAATTTGAAAACTATTTTAATATTTTAGAAAATAAAGACATTTTCACTTTTTGCAAATTTAGAACCACCAATACAAAATTACCCATAGAAACTGGAAGATGGAATAATATCGCAAGAGAAAATAGAAAATGTCAACTCTGTCAAGAAAATCAAATTGGGGACGAATTTCATTATATAATGCGATGCAGTTATTTCCATGACAAAAGAGAATCATGCATTGAAAAGCGGTACTTAACTAGAATTAATGTTTTGAAATTTAAAGAAATAATAAGTAGTAAAACACAATCAAAATTAAGGAAACTCTGTCAGTTGATCAGAAACATTAATTCTAGTTTACTACCTCCTGGGTAATTACTATTGTTATTATTGTATTTATTGTATTTATTTATTTTCTGTATATATTGTATCTCTATACCAATGTATTACGATGGTTTATGAGAATAAAGATTGTAAGATAAGATAAGATAAGATTAGATAAGTTGTATTTATAGTCGGCATATTTAAATAACAATACAACACAAGCCCTAGTGGGCTTTTGACCGACATACACAATACAAGAATAAATAACAGTTAAAAACAACAAAAGCATGCACACAAATTAATAATTTAGATAAAAGCACTCATAGTAGCAAAATACAGCAAATAAGTTAAAGCACACATATATACACATTATACAAAAGTAAAAAAGTTAATCAAGCACAGTAATAAAAGCTAAAAAAGAAAAAATATATATATATATAAATATTACGAATTTAGTTTGTTACACATAAATTCATTGGTTCTTTAGCCCTGAATGTCAGCATATTTTCGGAAAACAGACGGGGTATATATTTCAGTCCCCAAAAACGATTAAAACATGGACGACAAAACATTACGCTTCACTGAATCAATGGTATAATACGGAATAATAAATGTATTTTTACCAAATTAAATGCTGTTTTTATACTCAAAACGGCTGCATGAACAAAAAAAATATTACAACGGTTAATTCCGTCACAAGTACCTGATCGATTCAGCAAACTCCTATGTTCCACGGCTGTACCATAAGAAATAAACAAAACGTTGAGCCTTGAAAACTTTCGACGTCATGGGGCTACACCAAGGTTTTATTTACATGTAGTTAATATTTAAATTATTGAAACTGTTTCGCAAACCCGTTGTTTTGCCACGTGATATATTAATGTTATATTTATAAAGTTAATAAAATTTACTACATATGAAACTGTATTGATTTAGAAATTTAGTACAGTATTTTCCTTCATGAGACACCCTATAGATGAAATATGACGTGACACATATTTTGACGTCATTGAAGAATGACGTCAAAGGTACGGAAACGGACATCTAGAGATACGAAAAATGAAAATAAAAGAGGCAAATTTATTTAATACAGTTGGATTTTGTATTTAAAAAAAAAGGTTAAATCCGTAATATATCTGTTATTCAGCTATCAGACAGGGTATATAATGTGACATTCCCGGTTTAGGATGTATATTCCCTTCGGGAATATATACAATAACAACATGGTTGACAAAAACAGAAATATTTACGCTTCACTGAATCAATATCATAATACGGAATAATAAATGTATTTTTACCAAATTAAATGCTGTTTTTAAACTCAAAACGGTTGTATGAACAAAAAAGATATTCTTTCCTTCAATAAAAAATTAAAATATACCGGAAGCACGCGACAACTTGAAAATCGTCTGCTAACAAATAAATAAATAAACAAAAACAAAACTAGAGCCTAGATCAAACAAAGTCGAAATGAAACGGTTTGCGTCTCATTCAGAAGAGGATATCATTGCTAAAAGAAAAAAATTAGTTCCTACAAACACAGTGAACAGTCGGGAAGCCAACGTCAGCTTCCGTAACTCCTCCCATAAGGCTAAAAACATTTACGCAAGGGAAGATAATAATAACCCACCAGGTGTCGCCCAGAATCGTAATAGGTATTGACGTTTGTTTACCATGACGATTACAGAATAAACCTTATATGAGAGATAAATATAAATAAATACATTCCCAAAAAACGTGAATTATCATGGTTAAATATATAAGTTGCAGAAAAAAACCCAAGAAAGTGTTTATTAGACATAATATCGGTATAAAACAAGGTATTTCCCGAGGTATTTGTTTTTGTTGTTGTAGCTAAGAATATATGGCGGGAAATTCTCGAGGCTAAGAATAACTGACACAAACGCATCCCATTGATTGTCAGTAAAAACTATGGTCAAAAATAGGTTTACCCATCATTCAAATGTGTAACGAAATATAAAAATAGCCATCATTCCGCCTTTAATTTGCAAAACGAGGTTTGTAACTTGGGACGCTGTCAGCCGCCATTTTTGATAAAGAAGACGCTGAATAAATAAATAAATAAATAAGTTTTATCTAAAGTCGGCATGGTTAAAAACAACAAGCATACAAATATAAGCTCTAATGAGCCTTTGACCGACATACAACATAAATAACAATAATTAAGGCATGCAAAAATAAATTAAAAACAAAGAAAAACAAAGCTAGCACTACAAGAAAAGCACAGACATGTATGATGTAAGTTGGTAAGAAATCTGAAATAACTAAAACATGAAATTAAAAGCAGATATTATAGCTGAACAGAATTAAAAATAATAAGCTTACATGAAAGCTAAGCATAACTAAAACTACACAATATTCAATAATAAAACTAAGTACAACATATAAAGTATAAATGTTTGGATAAATGACAAATTTTTAGACAAGGATCAGAGTTTTCAAGACACCTTGTGTCATAAACATTATAATATATTTAGTCATTCAGAAAAGAACTTTTTGATTGTGTAATTTGTGAAACTTCATCTGAAACTGAAAGTCAAAAGGTTTATTTCAATTTCAATTGAAAACCAGGACTTGTTAAAGTTGTTCTTAAATATTTCAAGAATGAATTAAATTTCTGTAAAGAATTTGGCTCAGAAGATAAATTATATTGTGGTACATATTGTTATAACAGTTGTAACACATTTTCTAGGTCAGAAAGTGGAGCTGAAACAAGATCTCAAACTTTTCAATTTCATTTAGATATTTTGAACCAGAACCAAGTTGTTGAACAAGTTTCTACAGACATTTAGACCTGTATACACTCCAACATGTTGTTGAATTTGTTATTCATGCTTTTTTTTTTTTAGATGAAAAGGTACTTCTGTTGCCTGTTGTTTATGAGAAATATAATTATCTCTTATTATCTATGAATTTTAATGCTGAATTTTATAAATTTTATTTTACAGAAAAGAATTTTTCAAAATTTGCCCTTTTATTAACTTTTTCCAGTCATTGGATCAAATAAAATAGTTTTTTAACTTCAATTTTAAACAATATTTACCAATACTTGCTTATTTTGCCAACAGAAAACATATTCATTCTAGTCATTTTATTTACTTAGTGGAATTTGGAAATCTGGTTTGTCATTTCATGTGAATGCAAGTCCTTCTGTATGTGTCTTAAAATTATGTGAATGGTAGTCATTCAATATGTGTCTGTTATGTGAATGCTAGTCAGTTTGTGTGTGTATTTTATGTGAATGCTAGTCATTCTGTTTGTGAATGTCATGGGGAAAAAAATATTGCAACCTATAAGTACCTATATTTGTAAATGCTGGTAATTTTGTGAATGTCCTGGAGAAAGAATTATTGCAAACTAAGTATCCATATTTGTAAATGCTGGTCATTTTGTGAATATCCTGGAGAAAGAATTATTGCAACCTATGTACTCAGTCATATTTGTAAATGCTGGTCATTTCATCTTGTGGAGTCATGGGGAAATAATTATTGCAACCTAAGTACCCATATTTGTAAATGCTGGTCATTTTGTGAATGTCAAGGGGAAAAAATTATTACAACTTAACCACCCATATATGTTATAGAAGCTAGTTTGTAGTTGTGTCAAACACATGAATATTCCAAATACATTGATATTTACATTGTCAGATAAACATGAAACTTGGTAGCTTTCATTCAGATAATAAAATTTCCTAATTTCAAGAAAAAATATTTGCTTACACTGATTTTTTTTTAATTTGCCTTGATATAATAAGAAGGGTTAAGATATCTGAATACAATTTTGTATGCCCCTTTTTGTCTCAAGGTTTCATTTTTTTTAGATTTTTAAAAATTTATTAATTGTTTTACTGGCATGTTTTTTTTTATAATATTTTCATATTTTTTCAATTCACTTAATTTTTTTTTACATGCTTTTATTTTTTCCACATCTTTATTTCTTTCTATTTATCTTGTACCTGTTGTATTGAAATTAAATTAAATTGAAATTATTAATTGTTGTACATTCCCTGTGCAAATCTAGTATCATAGATGATTTTTTTTTATTTAAAGTGATGATAAATAGTAATTCCCCAGTCTAAATTACAAAATGCACAATGTCTAAAACAATATTGCAATAAAAATAAACTGAAAAATACGGTATTAATACAAGAAAATTAAAAAAAGACAAAAAAATAGACACCCCTTTCCCAAATGAAATAGCCTCTTTCGGATGTACGCTTAGGTGTCGTTTATTGTTGATGTTAAGAAACACCACCGATGTGTTCCGAAAGACAATGAATTTCGATGTTTGGCAAATGGTCGATCGATCAAGGTGGGTGTAGAACTAAGTGACACAATTGCATCCCACAAGACATTGACATTAGTTGTCGGTATGACAATGATCCTAGATGATTTCCTCAGGCAATGGATGTTACAGAAAGCCATCATATTGTTTTAATTAAATTTTCTGACTTAAATAGAACCATCTCGACATTTGTTTTGAAATTGAGTCCACTTCAAGTAGCAACATTCGATGTTTGTGCACTATATAAATAAAAACTGAAGTGATGCAATAAATTTCTATTTATCCATAGACATATTCCGTATATTTTAATTGATTTCAAGCGTACGTATTTATTGTAAACCGATGTATTTTAACCGAAGGGTTGAACATCATTTTTCATCAAAAATGACGCGAAAGTCACGTGACTTTGTTTTTAGACACTGGCTTCCCGACTGGAAAGCAAACAAAGCTGCATCAAATTTATTTAGATCTTATTTGGAGGAGAAAAACATGGAAACAAACTTTGAAATGTTTGATGTCGCTAGGCTAGCGAAACACTCTCCCATTTTTATATGGACGCGCGTACAAAAAGTGGAGATCTTTACAAAGCCACAACATTAACACAAGACATGCTTTGAACAGATATTTAAAGAGCCCCCCCGTCCCTGAAATAAAATTGATATAATTTCAAGCCCAGAATTCTCAGAAGCAAATGAATGTTACAAAACCGCGATGGCAGAAATAAAAGCTGCAGGCAAGGGAGACATTACCCATTACCCTGAAATAGAATCTGAGGACCTAACAAAACTGTGCAATAATATCTACATGGACCCCTCTACCCCTACAGGCCTCGCAAATCGTGTCCAAATGAATGCTAGACACTATTTATGTCGACGAGCCAATGAAAATATGGAATCTATGACAAAAGACACGTTTGTCATTAGAATTTATTCAGTCACTGGCAGGAGATATGTAATGAAAAAGGTGGACGAATTAACTAAAAATCGTAGGGAAATGGACAGAGAAAATATTTCTGGGCATATGCCGGAGGATCGTGAAATGCCTGAATATTGTCCAGTTAGAAATTTTGAGACCTACCTTCAAAAACTTCACCCTCAGTGGAACAGGCTTTGGCAATTTCCTAAAGGCAGTTTTAATATTTCCGATGAATGTTGGTTCCAAAAAAGACCGATAGGAAAAGACACATTGGCATCATTTATGTCCACATTAAGTGAAAAAACAGGCCTTTCACAAATATACACCAACCACTCCATTCGTGCAATGGGTGCAACTATCCTCGGAAGAAACTGTTCAATGACACAAATTATGGTAGTTACCGGACACAAATCTGCCTCGTCAGTTGCAGTATATCAACGTGTTTCATCAAAGGAAAAACAAGTTATGGGAGACATTATCACAAGTTCTGTTCGTGGAGAGCAACCATCTCAACTATCCTCAATAATGCCACCGCACAGTACTTCCCGGTTGCAACTCATGCCGCCGACACAAAACAGTTCAAGTTCAACATCACTTGTTCAAATGAGAGCCAATACACATGTTTCATCGTCGGCTACGGACGTCGTTGACATTTTGGATGTAAATTATGATGATTTATTTTGTGATTATAACACTCTTACAACAGTTAATTCCGTCACAAACACCAGAACAATTCAGCAAACTCCCATGTTCCACGGCTGTACCATTACAAATTTGAACATAACAATCAACAAGTGAAAGTGTGTTAAACTTTCCGCCTTTAAAACTTTCGAGGTCACGGGGCCACACCAAGTTTTGGCTTATTGTTAGCATTTTAATTATTGAAATTGTTTCACAAACCCGTTGTTTTGTTATGTAATATATTAATGTTATAATTATAAAGTTTATAAAATTTACTGCATATGAAATTGTGTTGATTTAGAAATATTGAACAGGATTTTCCTTTATGAGACACCTTAGTACATAAAATATCACGTGACAAATATTTGACGTCATTGAACAAAGAATGTCAGAGGTACGAAAAGGGACATCTAGAAATACGGAAAATGAAAATAAAAGATGCAAAATATTTAATAAGGTTTTAAATATGATTTGGGACTATGTACGTGGTAAAAAAAACAAAAGGAAAATAAAAATAAACAAAAAAAGGAAACAAACAAAAAAACAAAATAAAACAAAATTAAAACATTTTTTATACGACAGTTTGGTTCTGTATTTAACAAAAAAATGGTTAAATCCGTAATATATTTGTTATTCAGCTATCAGAAAGGGTATATAATGTGACATTCCCGGCTTATGATCTATATTCCCTGAGGCGCCGCCTCAGGGAATATAGATCATAAGCCGGGAATGTCACATTATATACCCTGTCTGATAGCTGAATAACATATAATATTACGGATTTAGTTTATTACACAAATTTTCATTGGTTCTTCAGCCCTGAATGTCAGCATATATTCGGAAAACAGACGGGGTATATATTTCAGTCTTCAAAAATGATAAAAACATGGACGACAAAACATTAGCTTCACTGAATCAATGGCATAATACGGAATAATAAATGTATTTTTACCAAATTAAATGCTGTTTTTATACTCAAAACGGCTGTATGAACAAAAAAATATTACAACAGTTAATTCCGTCACAAATACCTGATCGATTCAGCAAATTCCTATGTTCCACGGCTGTACCATAACAAATAAACAAAACGTTGAAACCTGAAAACTTTCGCCGTCATGGGGCCACACCAAGGTTTTATTTACATGTTGTTAACATTTAAATTATTGTAACTGTTTCGCAAACCCGTTGTTTTGTTGTGTGATATATTAATGTTATATTTATAAAGTTTTTAAAAATTACTACATATGAAATTGTATTGATTTAGAAATTTAGTACAGTATTTTCCTTCATGAGACACCCTATAGATGAAATATGACGTGACACATATTTTGACGTCATTGAAGAATGACGTCAAAGGTACGGAAACGGACATCTAGAAATACGAAAAATGAAAATAAAAGACACAAATTTATTTAATACAGTTGGATTTTGTATTTAAAAAAAACCAATGGTTAAATCCGTAATATATCTGTTATTCAGCTATCAGACAGGGTATATAATATGACATTCCCGGCTTATGATATATATTCCCTTCGGCTGCGCCTCAGGGAATATAGATCCTAAGCCGGGAATGTTATATACTCTGTCTGATAGCTGAATAACATATAATATATATATATATATAAAATGTATTATCAATTCCAAATTGATATATAATAATAATAATTCTTTCAATTCTTTATATCCAATAATGAAACCCCTAAAACTTCCGGGTAATAATAAGACCAGGTAACTACAATTAAAATTACGATTACCCGATATTTTTCCGTGAAATAGGTTCCTGAACCGGAATTGTATTCTGGCACTTAGTCTCTCAGGTAATCCTAATTTTTCGTTATTATTACCTAATCCAGGTAATCGTAGCCAGTGCCTTATTTATTTGCAAAATTTTATTCTACATTTACACATGGATCCTGGTGAGCAAATGTACACTATTATTGATTAATTTAATTGTTGGAAAGTCGAGACAGTTCTGGACGATGAGAGGTCTGACGAAAACAGGAACGAAGGAGCTAGCTGTCATATGTTTTTCGGC
The DNA here is from genome assembly GCA_963680875.1 of Bathymodiolus brooksi. Lineage (NCBI taxonomy): Eukaryota > Metazoa > Mollusca > Bivalvia > Mytilida > Modiolidae > Bathymodiolus > Bathymodiolus brooksi. Next base: position 69,880,342 of record OY804582.1, read on the forward strand.
ATGTAAGTTAAGGCATGTAAGCTAAACGTATTTGGTGCCATCACAAAATGGTGTTTCACAGGATAACAAGAGGTGCTACGACTGGAATTTCAGACCCTCTTCAAATGTTTTCTGGTAGGCTTGATGAACATGATGGTATGCGATTTTGGCCACCAATTATTTTGACAGACATAACACAGTTCTTGTTAGCCAATGCCGGCCATGGTGATGTTGCATTGACAAATGACATGCTGGAAGACTATAAAGTTGACAAGGTCTATGAATATGTTTTAAGTGGGTGGCTGCAGGAGGCATATTTCTTAAAGACAACTTTAGTCGAACAACAACAAGAACTTGTGCAATTTATTTTTAAGAGCCGTGTTCACCATCATAAAGACTGAATGGCGACTCCCAAAATGTATGGATATGCACCAAAGAAGATGATGGTTTGACAGAAGGAGCTTATTGTTCATGCACTGCAGGGTAAGAAATGTATGCATGTTTTAAAATCTGATTCAACCCACCATTTCTTTAGAAATGCCTGTACCAAATCAGGGTCATTACGGTTTTCAGTTTTCCGGTTGTTGACTGATTTTGTCTGTTTATATATATACTTATGAGTTTTGACTTTCCCTTTGTAAGATTGTTCGGAGTTCGTTAATTTTGTTATTACCCTTATTCTCTATCATGTCTATGCAGTGCTAAGTCAGGACCATTAGATAACAACCGAAGGGATTGCAACCAATCTTGGCTGAAATGTTACTAGCAAATTCATGATCAAATGTTGCTATTGTGGTGTTAATTGATGATCAAACCTGGCTACAAGGGGCCATTAAAGCTTCTGTTTGGGTAATATTTCAAAGATCTTCTTAAGAACTACTTATTGTAATCAATTGAAATCAAGCTTAGTGACGAGCCTTGCTAGATTTTGCCAAAATGTTGTTATGATGTCAATCAATCGGTACATTTCAATAATGTTGGAGAGCTGTCAGTTAAAATCTCTCTGGAAGCTAATGATCTGTGTACATATTTAGTATGTGTATTTCCTCTAACAATTATTCAGCTTCTATAGTACAAGGTAGTACATTTCAATAATGTTGAAAAGATGTCAGTTCAAATCTGACTGGAAGCTAATCTATGGGTTTTTATTATGCTTGACCATGTCGACTGCATCAATTAACTTGGGCACAAGTCCCTAGCTTACTGAAAGATTTGAAGAACTACTCCTTTTTCAGTGTGATTTTTATTCTACTGCAAAAATGTTGCCGTTGTATAATTATGGGTCTGTAGACCAAGTGATTTCCCAATAACCTCGTACGTACATAGTCACGGCTGGTATGGTTAGCATGCTCGTACTGAATGTGGTAGACCCATGGGTTCTAGCCCCTGTCTAGTCAAATCAAAGACTATAAAATTGGTAAGCATGCAGCATTAAGGAGTAAGAACAAAGACTGGTCAGCTCAGAAGCAGAATAATATTTCAGTGGAGCGACATGTCTACCCACAGACTGTTGTTTCAATGAACTAGCACTATAAAAATCCAACTAAGCGTGTTCACCTTTTCATTTTTTGTATCTAAATGTGTTTGTTACCTGTTGCTCATGCTTAAATAGTTTACACATCATATGTTATAGTTGATGTTTCTTGTTGTTCATTGTTTAAATATGTGATGAATGGAATGTTTTTTATCACCCATATGAGTGTTGTTATATTATTGAATATTTTGGGCTTTGTTCAGTTACCTGAGAAAGTATTAGACAAATATTTTGAAATTAAAGGAGTTTTGGCCATTTTTAGTATGTTGTTTTGGGGGGTGGAACTTTTGTCAGATTTTTGAACTTCTTAATTCAATAACTAAAGGATAACGAAAATTGTATAGTGTTCCCCAATATTAACTTTTTGATGTTAAAAGCAATATTATTTTCATTCAATCTTTAACTTAAGACCACCAGGATGAGGGGAATGTGTTTTATTTCCTATTCTTCAATGTTCCAGTTCATAGTTTTGTTATTTTACAACAATGTTAATATACATGTAGCTGACTTTTCGGACATGCTAATAATGTTTTGTTTTTGCAATGCATATTTCTTGTTAATGAATATTTGTTTAATTTTTGTGCCCTATGATTTACAAAAGCTACAGAGTTGAATCATTTACAGAGTACATGTGTATGTACATATTTTGCCGAACCAAGTTTAACTTGTTCCTGAATTTAGCACTTTTTCCATACTAATCCTTATATGTTATTATTGGCATATACAAGAAAAGATGGAGTGTCTCACCAACAGATACCACACCATAATAATGTGCTTTACAAACATGTAAAAATGGAACATGACTGTTAATGAACAGCCCTGTATCGTGGCATACTAATTATCCCCTGTCCGTCCCTCCCTACAGTTTTTGTAATATGTTGTAGTGTGTTTAATATACAGATACTAAAGGTGTGCATTCTTATCACAAAATGATAAAGTTGAACTAAGTCATTTTCAAGTTAGTGCATCAAAAGTGTCTTACACAAACAGACTTTATACATTCTCTAACAAAAGCAGGCGGGGGCGTACCCGACCACGCCCCCCCCCCCCCACACACACCCCTAAAAAAAAGGATTGTTCTTTCGACTCATCTCTCCATTTCATGAAATCGTTAACTACTACAAAGATGATATACCAGAGCTAGCGTCATTTTTAAGTAGCACTCTGGCCAAGAATCATGTAAGTGGTGATACACCCATGGCAAAAGATTCATGTCATTTCTGGTTTATTAGATCTAACTTATGTTAAAACATATAAAAATAGTAGCCAAACGACCTATACCCTTAATGTTGCCATGGTAACAACAACATCATAGTAACCGTTGCCAAGAAGCCTTATTATGAGCTTAAATTACAATATTTGATAGGTAAATCTATGAAATACTGTTTAATATTATAATATAACTGTATAGTATCTAATATCTATAATATTTAATAAACTTGTTAAACATTTTTTGGTAAAATAGTAATGCGCCATATTTAGTTACCATGGCAACCAAAATGATACAAATCGTCAAATTAGAAAAAAGTGAATAAAAATACCATTTTCCACTTTCAATATCTCCCATGACCAGGGGGTTAGAATGAATGTACCTATTTTTATTGATCAGGCTGACTTTTGCCTAAAACATATGAAAAATAAACCACTGTATCCTAGTGTAGATTTTTCACAAAATGACATTGTTCGGTTGCATATTTTCCAAGATACACTGCTGTCTATGCGTGATGTTTTCCAAGAATATAAGACATATAGGGTCTAACACCGGGAGAGGTGCAAGATAATAAAATCTGTAACACCCGAGGGTGTCACAGATGTTACTATCTTGCACCTTTTACGGTGTTTGACTCTTTTTCTCACCCCTTTCTACCGTGTCAATGTTTGTTTGCTTGTTGTGTAGTTTGGTGCATTAATTTGCGAACCGTAGCACAGTCACAGGACCAAAATGCCACGTAATAAAATAAAACAAGATGTTCATTTTACAACTTTAAAGAGGTTCAAAATAATAAAGTTAACAAATTTGTGATAGATTCTACAATAACAAAATCTTGCACCTTTTACGATGTTTGTCTCTTTTTTCAATATTTGTTTACGTTTAGAAAATATAGAGTACTCTCCCTTGCTAGGTAACTAACGTAAATAAAAACAATTACCTCCCTTTGACCAACGTCAAATAATTTTTTGTACAGGCATTTATCGCTGTTGTAGTAGCATTTATAATATATTTATAAATAAAATACATTGTATTGTATTGTGAAATACATTTAAAATACTGTCAAGACACTATAAATCGACAATTTAATTCAACAATGGAAAATAATTTTGCGGGAAAAACGGCGTGTAGCTTGTCTTACCCTGGAGGCTGGAGCCGGGGTAAGATAGAAAAATATTTTTCACCTAAACTAACGGACTACTTTATCCAAGGGGTGAGAAATATAGAATCTAACACCGGGGAGAGTACAAGATAGGGAAATCTCCGACACCCGGGGGTAAGATTTCAATCGTTCTCTTTACGAGGCTTGCCGAGTTAGAGAACAATTGTAATCTTACACAAGGGTGTCGGAGATTTCCCTATCTTGTACTTTTTCCGGTGTTTGATTTTATTTCTCACTAAACACCTAATTGTTTTGGTTTACATTCCATCGAGCGTTTCCCGCAATTTATTTTTCCATTTCTGAAGTAAATATTCGATTTATCCATATGCAACCGTATCTCGGCAGTATTTCAAATGTATTTCATCATAAAGTGCAATGTATGTAATAAATATATTATAAATGTTACTACAACAGAGATAAATACCTGTAAAAAAATATTTGAATTTGGTCAAAGGGAGGTAATTTCTTTCTTTACGTTAGTTACTAACAAGGGAGAGCACTCTATTATTTACTCAAAGTAAACAAACATTGACTGGAAGAGAGCCTGAAAAAAGAATCAAATACCGTGAAAGGTGCACGTTAGCTAGCAGAATATAATACATAAATGAATTTAAAAATACTTATGTAGTAGAATCGTGGTTAATGTTTATTTTAAAAAGTAAAAGCATGGAGAATTGGGGGGCAGTTGACATAAACTGTAAATCATGCATTTGCCGGTAAAACGCACGTGATTTTTTTGTCTTGCACTAGTGCAAGATAAGAAAATCTCACATGGCTAAAAATAGGAACTGGTCTGTCTCAAAAGTGAGAAAGAAAAATCTTTTTCACCTAAACTAACGGACTACTTTATTCAAGGGGTGAGAATCTATAATCTTAGTGTTTTGTCAGTCAATATTGGTTGTTTTCCTTTAATCAATTGCTGCAATGTATTCAACATTCCAATGTATATCATTATTTGAAAATATTAAGGGGCCCGCCGTTTAGTGGCGATCGCCCTACGACTGATCAGTCTGTCCGTCCATCCGTGCTTCCGTCCGTAACAAATCCTGTCCGGGCTGTACCTTTTTTGTCTCATGAGATAGGCTTTTGATAATAGACATGTGGGTAGATCATATCAAGACGATGTGTAGCGTAACATCGTTGGTGACCTTTGACCTCAAGGTCAAATTATTGCTTTTTTAATACAACTTCGTGTTCGGGTTGTAACTTTTTTGTCTTATGAGATAGGCTTTTGATATAAGACATATGGGTAGATCACCTCACGACAATGTGACACGTTGCATGGTTGGTGACCTTGAACTTTGACCTCAAGGTCAAATTATTGCTTTTTCAATGACAAGTTCGTGTCCAGGTTGCAACTTGTTTGTCTTACGAGATACAAAATGTATGCTGTTGATATTAGGCATGTGTGTAGATCACCTCAAGACGATGTGTTGCATACTATGGTTGGTGACCTTTGACCTTGAATTTGACCTCAAATTATTGTTTTTTTAATGACAAGTTCGTGTCGGGGCTGCAATTTTTTTGTCTTATGAGATAGGCTTTTGATATCAAACATGTGGGTAGATCACCTCAAGATGATGTGTGGTGTACCATGTTTGGTGACATTTGACTTTGAACTTTGACCTCAAGGTCAAATTATTGCTTTTTTAATAACAGGTTTGTGTCCAGGTTGCAACTGTTTTGTCTTATGAGATAGACTTTTGATATTATGCATGTGGGTAGATCACATCAAGACGATGTGTCATGTACCATGGTTGGTGACCTTTGACCTTGTGCTGGGCCTACAGAGATGGATTCCATCTCCATGATATCTAGTGTCTTCTGATCTACATTTGGGGAGGGATAGTGGGAGAAAAAAAGGGGGTTTACAGGGTTAAACCACATAATAGTATTAATACCAAATACAGCATGCAGAATTTATGAAAAATTATAGCTAAACAATTTCTTTTTAAGCAAATATAAAGTTAGTTTTCTGTAATATGTTTCCATAGAGATAACAAAATCCAAATAATGGAATTCTGGAAAAGCATACACCCTACAATAAGTCATAAAGTATACAAGGGCTCCGTGAGGCGTTGCATCCCCTCACAGCCGAAAAATCATCGACTCCAATTTTCCAAGTCCTGTTGTGACCTTGATTTTTGACCTTGAAAATCAACAGGCTGCTTGCTCTTGCCATTGTCTACCCACATATCAAGGTTGATGAATATGCATTAAGAAATGTAAGGTTTAGAGTGGGAACAAAGTTGTTAAGGATACACTAATGGAGAGCAGCGTTACTATATCCCCACCACAACTTTGTTGCGAGGGGAGAATTAGCCCTCTAAGTGGCTTAATAAAACACAGTCACCTCAAACATATTTATTCAAAAATAGCAAACTAAACATAACAATATAGCATTAGACAGATTCACCCTTACTAAACCCCAATCAATGAAATGCAGATAAAACTGTAATTAGTCAAAACTCTTTGAACACACAAGCTATAACCCTAAAACAAGATGACAAATTTGACTTAAAATTCAACTTAGCCATAGAAGTCTTACTTTAATTGGCATAAAAAATACCGTTAACCACTTTTCTAATGCCAAATGAGAAACATATTTGTAACCATATTTTAAACTTGACCGTCCATACATTTTATATAAAACATGGGTTTAAAAACTATCACTTCAGTTTCGTTAAAAGCAAATTTGTCGACTGACTCGGGTGAAAATTTTAATTGATCTAGCGGGACAAAAACCAATATATGATATTATATCAGCCAGAATTTTATGGTATCCACACAGATAAAAAAAAGTATCAGTAAATTTGGTGATGATACTTTATTCTAAGACGTGTCTACTGGTCACATATTATTACAAAACCATGTATATTCCCTATTTAAGGTATCCATGAGTTACCTCCCATTTGCAAGAGTTATCTATCTTTACAGCAGGTATTCTACAATGAACCCATTTAATTTTTTCTTGAAAACAGATACAAGAAATTCATTTTGTCTGAATCATTCTAAAAAGAAGTATTTTATATAATTACAATCAATTTTATACCCCAGCAAACACCCTAAATTATTTATAATTTTCTAAGAAAAAATAAAATTTGAATGTTGGCCTATTAGTTAAGGAATGATTCTGATTTTTTTTGTGTTTATTCGGTTATAACATTAATTTTGGTTGTTCACATTAAATAATCCGTGAAGCGGATTATGTCCAATGTGAACAACCAAAATTAATGTTATGACCCAATAAATACATAAAAATTCAGAATCATTACTTATAAATAAATTCATATTTAAAAAAAAAAATTCAATTCAAAACGTCACAAATAGTTCAAGATTGGTGGGCGCACGTGTCTCCATAAAATTATGTTTATGGAAAATAAATGTAACCTTTTAACCAATCAGAATGAAGTATTTCTCCTAAATTTATTTATTTCAATATAGATTGCCTGCTGTGAAGAAAGATAGTTCTTGCAGATGGGAGGTAACCCATGGATTCCACAAATAGGGAGTTATCTGAAGTATGAACCTTAACAAAAAAAATCACACAATTTTACTGAAACTTCATAATGGTAACATGTCTTATATTAATGTTCCCTTACAGAGGCACATACACACCAAATAGGACACAAAAATGCAAAATTGCAATGTTTACACACCATGATTTATAATTTCAATTGTTTCTACAGCATTCAAATGTGCAACTACAGTTTCAAGATCTGCATCATCAATTGTTTGTCGTTTTGATGCAAGAACTTTGGCCATAACAGCAAGCCTAGAAAAGTATGAAGCAATTTGTCCTTTTTGCAGATAATATTCATGTGATTGGAACATCTTATTTCCATCTTCATCCACACAAACTCTCATGTTTCTTGCAACATCCATTGGATTGATCTTATTTCCACTATGGGCACCTGCTTCAAACATTCCTCTAAGATAAGTTTTCACTTTCTCAGAAAATCTTACCACCTTTCTATCTTTCCGGAGTGCCCATCATTTTGCTCTTACATTAATTGCCTGATTTTCACTTGGAAGACAATGTCTATGAATGGCAATATCTTCAGTGAGACTTTCACAACAATGTTTCCATTTGATCTTAATCTCATCACATGTGGATGACTTGTTCAAAACATATTTATGTTTTCCAAATATTTGGTGCAATTCTAAGCCATTGAATGTTTGGAAAATTCTTGTACAACCTTCTTCAGGGCAGTGAAAGGAATCCTGATTAGTACAGGAGACAATTGAAACAGACTCGTGCTTAATAGCATCTGCCGTAGGTTCTACTTCAAATACCCGGTTATTTGATTCAGTTGGAACGTGATCATGTTTCATCTTTCCTTCCAGAGTATTGGGTTGTTTGAAGCCATCTTGTATAATTAAACCTGTGTCTGTTAGTGGTATCGAACACATTTTAGAGACTTCATCCTTAGATAATAATGCTCCTTTTCCAATATCATATGCCCTCCATGTTGTAATTGATCCATCACGGTTGAACATCAGGTTATTGATTTTTGTTATCCCCTTCCATGAATGACTGTATGAGGTTTGGGTTTTTACATCAATACAAACATCTGCTGCCTGACAACCTATAACACCTATAATAAAATAAAGAAATATTTTCTTTACTATAAAAAGAACAAACAAGAAAATGTATTCATCAGACACAGTATACCTCTCCCTGTATGTGACGGAGGATATATTTTACCATGACCTCCAGCATACTGTTTTCTATGTAATAAGCCACACACCTTCTAATGTTATAGAGTATCGTTAATTTTCGTCACTTTTGAGCCCTAATTAAGGTTGAACTAATACTGTAAGCACTGTTCACATAGAATACTCCTCCCCCAAGTTCTTTATCTACACTATATAAGCTTATTTTGTCAACCCTTGATGGTCAAAAAGTAGGTCATGACCTGCATTGAACTTCAAAATATCAGGTCACAACGTGTGATGAACTTTTCAGGGCATAATTTTTAAAGATATAGTACATTTAAACCTTTTACTAATTTCATAATACATATTGCATTATGCACAACATACAGATACAGATTAACAGTTAAGGCTTTTGTTGTAGTCATTTGTTGCTGACTTTGCAGCTTTTAGAAGGCTAGAAGATGGTACAAATTCATAGCATGCACTGTCTTGGTTCATTTTGCTAGTCAATAAAGCACACAGAGTATCATTTTTTTTATAGGTCGTATCGGAATTCAGTGTGAATTTTTTTGACAAGGAAAAAAACTCTTTCACTATCAGCATTGCTGTTTGGCAGCACTAATAATGTTTTTGCCACTTTGCAAAGTACATTGAATCTTTTTTTCGGAACAAAAATGTCGAAAAGTTTAGCCATTTCTCCCCAAAACAGCTGAATATCAGATTCAGATGTGCAGGTTTGAAGTTCACTAATGTGTGTTGTCTGGTATTGAACTGATCTTGTAGAAGATCCCGTCTGAGATCGTGTATAGTACCGGCAAAAATTATAGCAGTTTGCACATGCGGTAAATAAATATGTTTTCGCCCCAATATCTTTTCATCCTTGTGTAAACTTGGACCGGAACAAAGCTGACATTATTTCAAAATAAAAAATGACTGATTACAAATTATGTTCAAACACAAACTAGTGTAATCTTCAGTAATATAAGTATGATCATTTATGTATTATGAATATATGACTACACAATATTTTGTGCGATTTTTTTTATCCATTTAAAACCCAGGGTCGAATCATTTTGGGGCGTACTGTCTTAACTCCATCCATATTGTTTAACTTCCGGTATAAAAAAATAAAAACCTACATGACTAATTTATTTACATATTTTTCTTGACGGGGCCCTTCCGCGGTTGTTCACAGAAATGAAAGTGTGATGAAAAGTATTTTTAAAAGGGGGTGCGAGGAGATAAGGGATAGACAATTACTAGGAATCTTGAAAAAGGACCGGACATGTCTCAAATACGAATTACATTGTAATGTCAAAACGCCGGCCCCACTTTTTTTCCAAAATAATTTAACTTTTGTGATTCAAATGTTAATAAATGTCTTCCCGCGAATCGTTTTTGATCGAACATTTTTTTTTGCACTTAAGTCGTGAAAGTAACAATATATATTGTTTTTGTTTAATTATATTTGTATTGATCTATTTATTAAAATTATAAATTTTATTAATGATGACTGCAAATTAAATTTACGTTACATTAATTATGACACTTATATGTCTTGATCCATGCCAATGGTCTTTGATGAGTTTAATTACTGGTAGTAAGTTAAAAAAACACACAAACCAAGGTATTGTGAAAAAGAAAAGGACAAAGCCAACAAAGACTTTTGAGAAGTTTAAGCTTAGATAACAATGGCTTCGTCAAGCCTAGTAGCAGAACCGTAGCTCTTTATGGTCCTTTTTTTTAAGATATGGCGGACTATCCATGAATAATCTTGGCTGAAGTCTGTAAATTGAAATATTCAATAAAGGAATCCATTATGCATGGTCTTGGTGAAATCTGAACTTTAAAAGAGAAAGTTAATGGGAATTTTCTTTCAAAAACACTTAATGTTTTGCAGTCTCTGAAGTACATTTTTTGGTCCACAAAATGCTAGATTTCAGGAGCTTCCGGGGGCAAAGCCCCCTGGACCCCTTACAGCCCTCAGGCGGGCCCCAGACCCTCGGTCCAATTTTTTAGGTATCGTCATGGTATGTGTTTTCGTACGTCATCTGTTTTCGTTTTATCCATTTTATTTTGATTTCCACAGCGCACGCATTATTTTTGACGTGTCTTCTGGTTTCTATTTATGGAACATAAACAAGACTACAACGTGACATCTGTTAAAGATGTTAAAGTTTGCTTTTAAAGACGTAAGTACCAAGAACAGTGAACCTACCTACTGAACCATACTTTTTGTAATGCTAAAAATTTACTTCATTTATAAAGTAGCTGGAAAAAAATCCAGAAGGGCTATATAAAATTTAACTATGTCATCTGCCTCTCAGACACCGGCTCTTCCTGTCATGTAACTGTCATGGGGTCACTGATCGTACTTGTAAACAAACGAGTTGACTGAAATGTGCCTGTTTCTTATATAAAATACATGTCACCTGCAGTGCATTGTGGTTTCAACACTAAAAAACCATCAAAAGTAAACACAATTTTGAAAGTGGTAATTTTCAAACATTCTGTTATTTCATTTAGATGTAGTATGATTTGGTAGATGGCCAGAACCATGAAATTTTAAAACCAGCCATTTCCGGATTATATATTCGTTTCCATCCCGTATATCGGCCTTGTCTTTACTTCACACGAAAACAGATGACGCCATTTTACTGACAACAAAAGTTGCCAGATAATCGAGAGTATATTAAAATACAAGAATGGCTTTGAAAACAATCTTATGTACAAAGAAATATTTAACTATCCATTCTCTGAAAATTCCAATCGTCATATGAATGAAGCCATTGAAGGGTTAACACTGTTAATCGCTATATCTGAAAATCGATAATAGCACGAAAACCGATAACACGATGCTAGAATGCACCGCGATCGCTAGGTTTAACCCATTGGAATTCTTTTTCCCAGCTGTCCAGGTACGAGCATTTATATTTTTTCTTTTTCTGAAGAGTGAAATATGCCGGTCCTGACAACGATCTCTTCCTTCCAGACATCGCTTTCGATTAAAGAAGTATTCTATTTGAAATCTACTCACCAAACTTACCAAATTTGAGCGTCAAGGGCGGAAATATAAATAAAGCGTCTAAGTTAAAAACCGACGCCGGAAAATGACACGATAACCTGTTACCTGTTACCTGTTACCTATCTTGAATCTTCATCCACTGCCTGGATAACCGTTGTTGCCAACGTATACACCACCGAACCCAGAATCATAAATGTCTGGTATGGTGTGCCCCTATCACTTATCCCTAACTTATCTCTAAAATATCCCTATCTAGTTTAAAAAAACGGGATTAAAAGTATCTATTTCTATATAAACGGTCATAAAAGAGTCAGTTGTATTGATAAAAGGTAAAAAGAACCTCTTCTAGTGTGCCGCTGGATGAAACGTTATTAATATATACACTGTCCATTAAAATTTCATTCTAAAACCGTTTAAAATATCCTGGCATATCCAATTAAAATTTCTAAAAAGAAAAAGTTGTTCGTTACGATATTCAGCAAGCTTTCACCCTGCTAAATCTTATATATATATATGTATATGCCTAATCTACTTCTGTCTGCTCTCTAACGGTGTCGATATCTTATTAATTCTCTAGTTTGTTAGATCCTATTACGATACCGTAGTTATTTTGTGTAATCGTTGCAGGTACAGTTTATAACATAAACCTCTGGATAAGGTTTCCAAATAGCTCCTTTCCTTTAGTGGTATAAAGTCAAATTTTGTACAGTCAATTAGTAGCTGTAGCATATTTTGATCCTCCAGTAGGTCTGTGACATAAGGTGTCAGATTCTCATTTGTTTCCAGATATGATAGAATTTTATCCATGAATGGTTTTCTAACTTCCTGTAGGCTTGCACATTGCAGTATGAAATGAGCCGTGTTTTCAGTCTCCTGTTTGCATATTGGACAAAGGGAGCTGACTTCACCTTTCCTTGCGAATTTTGCTTTGTGTTCCTGTAAAGTAAGCGTTCCTGTGGCTAGTTTCACCTTGACCGCTGCCATTGTCACGGCGAATGGTTCAGTTCCACAGCTTGACCAGATATTATGGCAATGTCCGTATCTAGCTTCTGTCAAGTGTAGAAATTTCAGTGAACTTTTGTTTTCTGCATCTTTCACCATTTGGTTGATATAGCATTCATTTATTGTGGTGCCAACAGATCTATTCCATGACGATTTTGTAGGTGGATTAACTATCAAATCATGGGGCGAGTTCAGACTGTACTTTTCCGAGATTGCGTCCAATTTTGAGAACCAGCTGTCCGAATTCTGACCTTTCATAGCTAGCTGCCTTAGAGCTATATCTTTTTCAATAGAGTTGTCTTTTCTTATAATATTGCCGAAAGTTTTTAAAATTCTTTTGTGTAATTCTCCAACCACTGGTATACGGCCCATCATTAAGTATGTTGCCTCATTAGCTGTTCTTTCTGGAAGGTTTTGAACTTGCTTTAGTAGTTTTTTGAAGTAAATTTCCAGTTTTTGTATTTCGTTATGTCTTAAGGTCGTGATTTCCAGACCGTATAGAAGTCTTGGCATGATATATATTTGGATATGGTATATAGCTACTTTAGGGTTCACCCCATTCAGTCCGTGTAGTCCTGCTCCCATTAAGGCAAATACTGTCCTTCTTGCAGTTGTTATACGAGTTTGGACTAGTTCTTTTCGGTTGTTGCCAGTTGAAATCCTTTCAATACCTAGATGTGTAGCTTTATTTGCTACTGACATTTCCTTATTATTTAGATACCACTTATGTTCTTTCGTACAGTTGAATGTTAGTATTAAAGACTTTTGCTCACTTATGAGATACCTTTTTGAATTAGCATGACTTGTTTGTATGTCAAGCATGGACTGTAGTTCATATGGGTCGTTTGATATTAAGGTGACATCATCTGCTACAGTTGGAGTTTCGCAGTAGTGTATTCCTAGATAGGCACCTAATTGGTTTCTTTCTAAAGTGTCTAGTAGCGGATTTATGAATATTTTATAGGCTGTTGGTGACCATACTCCGCCTTGTCGTACTCCTTGTAATTCGTTGATTGAGTCTGAAAGATTTTGTTTCCATCTAACTTTTGATGCGACGTTTTCGTACCAGTGTTTGAAGAAAAGCCAGTTATCGCCTGTTATGCCAAAGGTGTACAAGTCGCGAAACAATCCAGTGTGCCAAACCAGATCAAAGGCTTTACGAGCATCCATAAATGCCACGTATAAAGGGGACTTGTTGCTTTTTGCCTCCGCAATAAGTTCTGATAAAATGAGGGCAGCAATTATGGGCATTTCTCCTTGTGTGAATCCTTTCTGTAGTTTATTTTGTTGTTCAGTTATGGCATTACTGTTTCTAGTTAGATGGATTTTTTCTATAACTTTACCAATTAGATTTGTTATTGTGATTTTCCTATAGGAATTAGGATCATGTGCAGGTTTCCCTTTTTTTAATATTGGACAGGCTATGCCCGATTTCAGTGTTTTTGGTATTTGAAGATTTTCAAAAATCCAGTTAACCAAGACAGTCAGATATTCTAGAAGTTTTCTTTCACCATATTTTAGATGTTCTGCGGAGATATGTCTTTCGTCCGGTGATTTCCCGTTCTTCAAGGATTTAACAGTGGTTGCAATCTCGTCTATAGAGACTTTCTTTAGGGTTTCCTGTCTATAATTTGTATAGAGATTATATATGTTTTTGACATCGTTTTCGGTTTGTTGTAGAAAAGCCTTATCAAATTCGGGCATGCTGGTTGGCGTCGCTAGGTCTTTGAAGTAGTCAGCCCATCCAAGTAGTATCTCGTCATCATTCGAGACCTGTACGTTTTTAAAATTTATGATTGAGCCTGAGATACTTTTTGTGTCCCGTTGTTTGCGTATTAAAGAGTAGAAGCCGTTGTTATTGTTTTGTTGCAATTCCATTATTTCCTCATATCGATTGTATCTCAATTGTGCTTCGTGCTGTCTCTGCATAGATCGTAGTGTTTACCTGCATTGTTTCATGTCTTGGTAAGTTGGATTGTCTGGATCCCTAGGTCTGTTTGCAGCTTTCCATTTTGCAAATTGGTTCTTGCTACGTTTCATAGCCTTATGTATTTCTGGTGTCCATTTATGCTTTCTGTTAGGTCTTCGTTTTGGGTTGTTGCTTTTAGGCTTTTGCTGTTGTTCAGTGCAGCTATATAAGATATCATGTAGTTCGTTTACTACTTTGTCAATGTTACATTTTGTTATCGGTTGGTTTATTTCTTGCAAAGTTGTTAATTTTGCCTCTACATTGTTTGTATATTCTTGTTTATCGATCTTATTCCATTTAATCCTCTTGGTATAATATATTCCTGGATTTTGGGTTTTACCCTCCAAATAACATGAGAATCGCACCAGTATTGGGTCATGAGTTGAGGTGTTTAATGCTTCTCTTTCAAAGGTGACATACTCGTTGATCATTGATGTGGATTCTAGGACGTAGTCAATCTGAGAAGTGTCTTTTCCGTTAAAACGGAAAAATGTAGCCGAGTTTGTGCATTTTGGTGGTACTTTCATATCAATTTCATTTAGAAAGCATTTAAATTGACGATCTTGGGCAGAGTCTCTGCGCAGCGATGCATTCATGTCTCCACCTAATAAAATATTCGTTTTGTTCTTGTACTTTTCTATAATTTCTGATAATTCGTCCAAAGTTTCTTGAAATAGGTCTGTGTTGCTATTTCCTCTGCATGGAAGGTAGACGCATAAAATTAATATTGGTGGAGTAGTGTTCAGTTTTATCCCAACAATTCTGTTTCGCCATCTGGTATTGGTTCAATCAAGTGTTCGTACTTATTGTGAATACAGATTGCTACACCGCCATGCCCTCTGTGGCGCATTATTGGATCCTGAACTATGCAGTCATCAAAACACTTGGTTAAACATACGTAATCTGGTAGGAAGTCATCGAGCTTGTGCTTTTCGAATGTGTGTAGCCAATGTTCTTGTAAAAGAAGGATATCGGCCCTGTTTGCTAAAGTTTGGAGATATACCTGATTGCCGTGAAATCCCTCTATATTAATTGTGAGCAAAGTTAATGTTTCTGTGGATAGTTGAGTTTTGAATTTATCATTTCCTGTACTTTGAGGTTTAGTTGGGTCTAACTCCCTGTCAGTTACGTTTTGTTTAGTTGGGGTAGCAGTATCCGTATTTTGATCGTTTACTGTCGGGAGAGAGATGGTATGATAGGTGGTGCTCCTGTCAGGTGTTTGTCCCGAATTTTTGGTGGCCGGGGATGGAATAAAAAATGATCCGAATTGTCTCCTGTATTCAAGAATGTTTCGTCGTTTCTTGTAGGTTGTAGAAAATCGTCCATTTGGTCGCAAAGAGTGTGGTCTCTATTATGTGTTATGTTTGGCATCCTCAGAGACGGATTTACGTTGTTCATATATTCGTTTTTTCGTTTTCTTTGGTTGTAATATCGAGGCATTGGTGCTTGCCTGCGGCCCTGAGGTGGCTGAGATTTCATCGTTAGCAACTCTGTATTATTTCTATGTACATCGAGTTCCAATTGTCTAAGTTTTTGTTCTAAGAACCACACCTTCATGTCCGCTGCTTCATTTCTGTAAGCATTCTGGTTTTGTGGGTATTGTACATGAGGATATTCTTGTTGTGGCTTAGCATTATTTCGTTGTAATTCCATTTCTAGTTGTTCTATTCTCTGTGTGGCTATCATATTTGATCTTTGCAACTCTCTGTTTTCCCCTCTAATGTTATCGAGTATGATCTATTCGTGGATAACTGCTTTTTGAGGTGAGTGACTTCTGTTTCCAACTTGGTAGTTTGATTTTCCTTAATAATTAATAGTCTTTCTTTTTCTGACAGAGAGGTCTGTAGTATATCTGTCTCATTCTGTAAATTTTCAATGATAGCCTTTTCCGACATTTTTGTGTTCTGCGTTATACCGGTTTGTGTGGGTTGATATGGTTGTTTTGGTCGAGTTACTCTGTTAGGTGACAGTACTCTATCCCGATTAACAGTGGGTGTCTTTATTGACTGTGAACTAGGCTGGGTATTTTACTTTTCTACTTGTTGTGGCCTAGACAGAATATGTTGTGCTCGAAAGTGTGGAGTAGGACGATCAGTTTTATTGTTATCAGTATCCCCCTTTTGACTGCTATGATAACTAATTGACTGGATTGCTCCTTCTGTGCCAATCATGGTATCGTGCTGATAATTACACAAAATACAGATATAGTTTGTACCGGGGTCGTCTAGTTTTGTCTCTTCTTCTGGTGTTATATTTTCACATTCGTAATGGAGCCATGAATTACAGATATCACATGCTACCGAAGTAGGTTTGTCGTCACAGGGTCTCGAACATATTGGACATACTGGATAATCAGTTTCTGGATTGTCTGTACTGTCTATTAAGGATGGTGATATATTATTATCACTTATTGATTCTATTTGTCTTATTTCCGTATTGGGCATAGTGGCTGTTTTCCCAGATTCCATGTCTTTATTTCCTGCGTTTGTAAGATATTGCCCGCAGTATTCTCTAATTTTACTGTTAATGTCCTTAAATTTATCATTATGATCCAGAATTGAGAGTATGTTCACTAGGTATTGATTAACAAAGTCAAGGATATGGTGATGGTTCCCATTAAGCAAAATTTTAGATGTCGAATTGTAGAGGTTAAGTAAAAACAGTTTGCTACTGTTTTGGTATACAGATACTGATTCTGAGACTACTGCTTCATGTTTGTCCGTAGTTTGGGTAGTTTTTAGTATCAGGTTTTGGCTCTTTAGGTAGTTCATTGTGACTATCTTAAACTCTTCATACGCCGCAGCTGAGAATGTTAGCACTATTCCACCCATGGTAAGTTTGACGACAACAGATAGTGGTCTTTCAGCGGCCTCAATTTTCTGTTTGATAGCCTTTGACCTGTTAAGTTCGTAATCAACTTTGTGATTATCAGTATGTATTGTGGTGGTCTGCCTTTTTGTTTTTGTCAGCGAAATTGTTTTTGCAGGAGTGAAGGGGGTACGAGTCGCCCTTTGTCTTACACTACGTCTTATTGCTATGACTCTTTCCATGGTTGGATGAGTTTGGAGTTCAGCTAAGCTGTGACCCTGCTAAATTCCTTTTCGCAGGTATTTGCTATGTGACGACGGAACATTTTGTAAATTCGGCAAGCTATGACCCTGCTAAATTTATTCAGAATGAAATGATTTGAAAACGGCGGAATAAATAGATTCGTATTTCAGCAAGCTATGACCCTGCTAAATTGATTCGGAACGGAATGGTTTGAGAAAATTCGTATTTCAGCAAGCTATGACCCTGCTAAATTCTTATTTGTAGAGACTTCTATGTGTCGGGTGTAGAGAATTGATATTCAGCAGGCTATGATCCTGCTAAATTGATTCAGAATGGAATGATTTGAAAACGGCGAAATAAATAAATTCGTATTTCAGCAAGCTATGACCCTGCTAAGTTCTTATTTGTAGAGACTTCTATGTGTCGGGTGTAGAAAATTGATATTCAGCAAGCTTTGACCCTGCTAAATTGATTCAGATCTGAAAGCACCGGAATAAATAAGTTCGTATTTCAACAAGCTATGACCCTGCTAAATTGTTATTTGTATAGACTTCTATGTGTCGGGTGTAGAAAATTGATATTCAGCAAGCTTTGACCCTGCTAAATTGATTCAGAATGGAATTATCTGAAAGCACCGGGATAAATAAATTCGTATTTCAGCAAGCTATAACCCTGCTAGATTGTTATTTGTAGAGACTTCTATGTGTCGGGTCTAGAAAATTGATATTCAGCAAGCTTTGACCCTGCTAAATTGATTCAGAGCGGAATGATTTTGAAAACGAGGGAATAAATAAATTCTTATTTCAGCAAGCTATGATCCTGCTAAATTTGATTCGATTTAATAGCATAGCAGTGCAACTTTGTTGCATATACGACGTAGCCAGAGCCTTGAGAGTAGTTCGCTTGGATGCACACCATCAATTAGTATAGTGGGTAGTTGATGTAGTACTGGATTTTTCTGTTCTTCCCTTTACTGCCTTTACTGCCCTTAGTTTTGTGTAGTATGTCTTTGGTGAAGTTAGGCGACATATATATAAATTGGACTGTGTTTTTTGCTTTTGGACAGCATGAAAGATTTATATCTTGAACTAGGCTGTTAAACAGTTTCAATATCCGGGTGATGTCGAGAGGTACGTTGAAATCACAGGCACTCGAATTCCGGACCCCCTTTTTCCTCATTTGGTCCCTTCCGCGATTATGGTATGGATCTTTGTCTGGAAGTATATCTTTGAACCATTTATCCATATTTTACAACATTTCGTGTTACAACTCTCTCGTTCTACTAACTTTTGTTTCTAGGTCCAAAATATGTTCGGCTGACCTCCTGAATGGGCACGAGTGGAGGAAAGTTGGATGTGTCGTCGAGAATAAACTTGAATTTCGTCAATAAATATTTGTTGTTCGTACGTATAAACTAGATAGGAATGAAGGGAAATCATTTTTGAGACGAGGACATGCGAAGGTCCTTTTTAAAACTGGCGCGTTATTGTAAAATATCGAGTCGAATCGAGGATTCCCTCTTTGTATTTTGACGATTGTTTCATACCTTTATGTATATATAAGTAATACGGCAGCTGGACCTAGAAACAAAAGTTAGTAGAACGAGGGATTTGTAACACGAAATGTTGTAAAATATGGATAAATGGTTCAAAGATATACTTCCAGACAAAGATCCATAACATAATCGCGGGAGGGACCAAATGAGGAAAAAGGGGGTCCGGAATTTGAGTGCCTGTGGTTGAAATCACAGGCACTTGTTTCATTCAAAAAATATATGCCCCCTCTTCTTCCTTACTTCAAGGTAAACATCTGCCCTTTACCCCTTCCCCACTTCGCCTCAATATTTTCCCCTTATTTGTGATCCTTTCGCTGACCCAATTATATCGTAGCACTCCCGAGATATTTCTCTTTTCGACTGCCACATTTAAATATAAATATCGGGCCCCCCTCAGACGAATTGGACAAGAATATTCAGCGAAAGTCGCATTTTCTATTTTTCAGTCACTGAAACGGATACAGTCACTTCCGGTCCGTTCTAAATTAAGATAAGATAAGATAAGGTAAGTTGTATTTATAGTCGGCATATTTAAATAACAATACAACACAAGCCCTAGTGGGCTTTTGACCGACATACACAATACAAGAATAAATAACAGTTAAAAACAACAAAGAATGCACACAAATTAATAACTTAGATAAAAGCATTCATAGTAGCAAAATACAGCAAATAAGTTAAAGCACACATATAGCACAGACAAGGTAAGCATATTCAAAAGTAAACTAGAGGCTCCCAGGAGCCTGTATAGCTCACCTGGGTATAATAACAACATCAGTCAATAAAACTTGATAACTTCGGTAAAAAAATAAACAAATGTAGCCTTCGTCATTGCAGACCCCTTCTACAAAAAAAATTGGGCAGGGGTTCCCCCTTTAATGTAAGTTATCAAAATTGCTGTAACAAAACATATATGTCAATGATTCTCAAAATTTAGCTTTTCCTACTTCACATTTTGTAATAGAGTTGCTTCCCTTTGATTATTTGAGTAACCAAAAGCAGTGAGTCAACAAAAAAATGCATTTCAAAAGGAATAACTCTTCACACAGTTGTCGCACATTTTTAACTGTGGGAAATTTTTTGTAGATCTTGACATGTTGAACATTTTTGCAGTTTAAACTTTCCCTCTATCTCTAATAGTTTTTGAGATATAAGATGATAGTATTAAATTTTAGAACAGTTTGATGAAAATAGGGCAATAACTCCAAAATGGGTAATGGGATTTACTTCAAAATTGCAGGGTAGGAAGATCTTGACATGCTGCAAATTTTGCAATTTAAACTTAACCTTTATCTCTTATAGTTTTTGAAATATAAGACGAAAAGTATTTTTTTTTTTTAAATTTGATGAAAAAAGGGCAAGAACTCCAAGATGGGTAATCAGATTTACTTCAAAATTGCAGGGTAGGTGGATCTCGACATGGTGCACATTTTAACTTAACATCTATCTCTTATAATTTTTGAAATATAACACGAAAAGTATTAAAATTAAAAATAAAAATTGATCGAAGGGCCGAACCGCCGGACACATTTTTGGAAGAGAACCATCCAATGACTATTTCATAAAAATTTTGTTCTTATTGAGCAAATGGTTTCAGACAAGAAGATTTTTATGGGAATTTCCCAAAGGGCCCTATGTTAAATTAAGTTCGGCTGTGGCGGCCATCTTGGTTGGTGTTCTGAAATGCCGGACACAATTTTGGAAGAGGACCACCCAAGAATCATTTCAGCAAAGTTTGGTTGAGATTGGCTCAATAGTTTCAGAGGAGAAGAATTTTTTTAATTTTCATCCCCCCTTTTTTCTAATTTGCATAATCGGTCAAAATCGGCAAAAGTTCAAAGTTCATAAAAAATCCCATAATATATGTTAAAAAGCTCATCATTATGCTTATACAGTTCAAATTTGGGCACATTCTGGCTTAAAATAAAGCAGTTTTGGCCATTTGAAGAAATTTTTATTTTTAGTAATGGCGGCCATCTTGGATGGATGGTGGGGCTGTCAGACACAATTTTGAAAGGGACCCATCCAGGGACCATCCCTGCCAGGTTTGGTTTAATTTGGTTCAGAGGTTTCAGAGGAGAAGATTTAAATGTGATCTTTTATCAAAATATGCCTAATTTGCATAATCGGTATAAATCGGCTGAAAGAAAAATTTCACAGAAAAACCCGGAATATATGTTAAACTACTCATTGCCATGTAGTTGCAGTTAAAATTTGAGCTCATTTTGACTTATACTAAAGCAGCAATGGACAATTAAAATTTCATCCCCCTTTTTTCTATTTTTAGCTTGGCGGCCATCTTGGTTCGAAGTCGGGATCACCGGACACAACTTTGGAAGGGGGCCATCCAAGGACCATTCCACCAAAGTTTGGTTGCAATTAGCCCAGTGGTTTCTGAGGAGAAGATTAAAATGTGAAATGTTGACGGATGGACGACATACAACGGACGAAGGCCTAGGTGAGCTAAAAAAGGGAGAAAATTCAATATCATGTCCTTAGATGTTGTTTTTTGATTGCCCCTTTGGTTTTTCTTCACTTCTTTAAAACATGACTAGTAAAAAAAATTCTGGTATTTAAATTACAATAAAATGCCAGGTAAATCATTTAATTTTAAGTTGATGAAATTACGATTTTTATTAACCATCGCAGTATGTGCCAACAACTTTTTCAACAACTAGCCCAGAGGGCAAGTCAGGTCCCACAATTCACTAGCCCTTCCTGATTTTAACTAGCCCGAATAAAAGATATAAATTGTGTTTAATTTTTATTGAATAATAATAATTACCAGGCTTGGCACATTTAACCCAACGTATCATTTATTGAACTTGATGAACTTGATGTTTACAGCAGCTAATTACCAACTGATTCGATCAAATTGTTAGTTGGTAAAAACGTTTGTTTTCTGTCTGACATTGGTCAGACAAGAACTGGGGTTCTGTCTGACCCATGGCCTTTGTGTCTGTCCCACCTTTTATTTGTAATATTGTATATGACCTATCAAATTTTGTTTTTTATACAGAACTGAATGCAAGATTACCTAGTCATGATCATTAAGCAACTCAATTAAATGTTTTTCTGTATCTTTTTTTATCTAAAAATATAAGGCAGACATATCAAACAATTCGTATCTAATGGTCCGATCACGTTCCGAATATTACACATTAATGCCAGTTTCCGGTTTATCTACATTTTTAATTTCAGTTAAGAATATGAATCTGTTGTCATCTTCAATATATAAGCATCTCAAAACATATTTAATTAAACACAAACAACTTTGATACTTGGGGAGTGTGGAAGTCAACTTATTTCTGTGCTCAGTAATATATTTCAGTTTTAATGTTCCACGTTTTGCAGGTGCTCGTTCCTACTAAAAGGATGTTTACATTTACGTTTAACATAGGAGTTTCGATTACAAATAGGAACGTGTCGGTCTGATAGAATAAATAAACAAATTTCAAGTCTCTGTCTGACATTTTAATAAAACTGAAAACGGGTCCGACGATTTTTGCCAACTCTGCAAATTGCACAGACAGCAACGAAACGGAAAAAGCGTGCACTAGGAATTAGAAAATGCAAATATGCTCGTTTTTTTTGCAAATATAACCGGTAAAATGCAAATAATTAAAGATTACCAGTTATATTAGCGTTTACCAGTTAAATTAGCGAATTGTCTTGTTATATTTGCGTTTTTCCTTTTATATTTGCGTTTTTCCTTTTAAATTTGCATTCTCCTGTTAAATTTGCATTGTCGTGGCATTTTTGCGTTTTTCCTTTTAAATTTGCACATTTTTTTATATTTGCGTTTTTCCTTTTATATTTGCATTTTTCCTTTTAAATTTGCATTCTCCTGTTAAATTTGCATTGTCGTGGCATTTTACGTTTTTCCTTTTAAATTTGCACATTTTTTTTATATTTGCGTTTTTCCTTTTATATTTGCGTTTTTCCTTTTAAATTTGCATTCTCCTGTTAAATTTGCACTGTCGTGGCATTTTTGCATTTTACCAGTTAAATCGCACGGTCATCTAAACCACCCGCTGAGTAGAGAGATTACGTAATAATGTAGTCGTCACTAGCTCATTGAATATGATGATCAATAGATTTATATTATCGTGTATATATATGTATTTATTTATTTATTTATTTATTTATTATTATTATTATTATTTATATTTCACTAGTCTGATACATTCAATACACAATAATCCATCAATTGTTGCGTATTTGATTTTCATGTCGTATTTTAACTTAATGCGATGTCTGTTAAGAAATGTGACTTTAAATGTATTAAAATATTAGTAAAGTGTGACACACGTACAGAATACGTATACTGTTGTCACTTCACTATTACTTGTTTTTGATTATCATCCGAGAAATACATTAACCTTGTATTACCTATGCTGAGACTATTTACTAAACTAGAAGCTCAGTGGGCTGAGCCTGTGTCGCTGAACTTTCATTCTGCTTTGAAGAAACTTAATACAGAACCTTCCATAGGTGTTTCCCACTAAATTTCTGTTCATTTTGCCATAGCAGTTTCAGAGAAGAAGATTTTTAGAAATTGACCAATCTAAAAGAAGAATTGCCTGTGGCAGCCATGTTTGTTAATGGATCAAAACGAAATGAGCAATCTCTATAGAGAACCTTCCATAGATGCTTCTTATCAAGTTTCATATCAATTGGCTTAGTAGTTTCAGAGGAAAAGCTGTTTTAGAAATCGACCAATAAGAAACAAGAATTGCCTATGATGGCCATGTTTGTTAACGGATCAAAACGGAATGAGCAATTCCCATAGAGGACCTTCCATAGATGCTTTCTACCATGTTTCAGAGTAGAAGATTTTTAGAAATTGACCAATCAGAAACAATAATTGCCTGTGGCGGCCATGTTTGTTAAAGATCGGGACAAAATGAGCAATCCTTATAGAGAACCTTCCATAGATGTTTCCCACCAAATTTCTGTTCATTTTGCCATAGCAGTTTCAGAGAAGAAGATTTTTAGAAATCGACCAATTAGAAACATGAATTGCATGTGGCAGCCATATTTGTTAATGGATCGGGACGAAATGAGCAATCGTTATAGAGGACCTCCCATAGATGCATCCTACCAAGTTTCGGTTCATTTGACAAAGCGGTTTCAGAGGAGAAGATTTTTTAGAAATCATCCAATCAGAAACAAGAATTGTCTATGGTGGCCATATTTGTTAACGGATCGGGACGAAATCAGCAATCACAACAGAGAACTTTCCATAGATGCTTCCTACCAAGTTTCGGTTCATTTGGCCAAACGGTTTCAGAGGAGAAGAATCTCATTTTTCAATAGTTTTCTATTTTTTACTGATTTTTTTCACTAATTTTCAAGTTTGAGAAGCGACAACGGCCATGTTTGATGGCAGTCGGAGTCATCATTCATGGTCTGAAAGAGAATTATATATGCATTGTTCCTTTATAGTTTGGTAGCAACATTGGCTCTTTAGCAGTCATTTTTCATAAGCGACCAGAGTTAGCAACCATAAGTCTGAAAGTGGATCATATATGCATCATTTCCATAAAGTTTGGTGGCAACTAGCTTTTTCCTGGATTTTAAAATATGTTTTTTGACAATAATTTTCTATTTTTTGTAACAGTGACGGCCACGTTGGATGACAGCCGGAGGTCTTCAATCAACATTTTGAAAGAAGACCACATATGCATTCTTTCCATATGGTTTGATTGCATTTGCTTCTTTACAGGATTTTAAAATAATTTGTTAATGATTTTGTTCACTAATTTTCTATTTATAGTAACGATGGTGGCCATGTTTGATGGGGAGTGGGGTCCTCAACCATAATTCTGAAAGAATATTACATATATGTATCAAATTTAATTGCAATATACTCTAAGGGATTTTTCTGGATTTTTTTTAATTTATTTTTTTGCCGATTTTACCCCTATGTTCTATTTATAGAAATGGCGGTCATGATGGTTGGTCGGCAGGGTCATGGGACATAACTTTTAAAGGGAACCCCTAAGGTTGATTCAGGCCAAGTTTGGTTTAAATTGGCCCAGTGGTTTCAGAGGAGAAGATTTTTGAAAAAGTTTAGAGACGGACGATGGACACCAAGTGATGGCAATAGCTCATACAGGTGAGCTAAAAATTGCAGTATAGGTAGATCTTGACAGGCTGAACATGTTTGCAGTTTAAACTTAACATCTACCTCTTATAGTTTTTGAAATAAAGGATGAAAAGTATTAAAATGTTGAAAATGTGATGAAAAAAGGGATATAACTCCAAAATGGGTAATGGGATTTACTTCACATTTGCAGGGTAGGTAGATCCTGACATGTTGCACATATTTGCAATTTAAACTTAACATCTATCTCTTATAGTTTTTGAAATATAAGACGAAAAGTATTCAAATTTTAAAAATTTGATGAAAAAAGGGCAATAACTCCTAGATGGGTAATCAGTTAACTTCAAAATTGCAGGGTAGGTAGAACTTGCTGTGCTGATCATTTTTACCTCATGTCAGTTTTTTTTTATTAACGGTTTTTGAGTTATTACCCAAAAACTGCAATTTTACCACCATGTTCTATTTATATACATGGCGGCCATGATGGTTGTTCGGCAGGGTCATCGGACATAAATTTTAAAGGGAACCCCCTAAGGAGGATTCAGGCCAAGTTTGGTTTAAATTGACCCAGTGGTTTCAGCGGAGAAGATTTTTGAAAAAGTTTACAGACGGACGACGGACGCCAAGTGATGACGATAGCTCACATAGGTGAGCTAAAAATGAATTAAGTATATATTAAACTATCGGTCTCTATTAAACTATTTATGTCTTGTTTAATAGTACAGGATTGAGTATGTACAGCGTCAAAGTTATTGTGCTTTAAAAGTTCTGATTATTGTAATGAGGCACCTTAATGAACAATAAATATTTTTGTTTATGATATAAAACAAATAATCATATCCCTATGTAAGCGCCGTAACGCGCCCTTGTCCGAGCCAACAGAAATATGCAATTTACATGTAAACACTATGTTGTCAGTTAATAAGATTGATCAATAAATACAGGATTTTCTTTTTTTTAATGTTTATATAATTCCCTGATAAATATAAGAACAATGTATAATAGTATTATATTAGGTAAACGGACAGAAAATCACAGGACAAAAAGTCACAAAACTCCTAGGACAAAAAGTCACAGGATAAAAAGTCACAATCTATCTTTTTTTACCCTGGCGGACAAAAAGTCACAATCTACATTTTTTACCCTGGCGGACAAAAAGTCACAACTTATATTTTTGCTTAACAAAAAGTAACAATATATATATATATACCTTGATTCATGTACCGTATGTACATGTAGAAGGGAAAAAAAAGTCACAATATGTATACACCTAAATAAATACAACAACATTTGGTATTTATTACTCAGTTTTAGAAGCCACAAATTACATGAATGAGAAGAAAGTTTTGTGAAAACATATGAAGCTTGTAGGTCTACTTTAACGACAAAAGATTTCATTTCTTTTTAACTAAAACAGCAAAAAATACCCCTGTTTATTGAAAGAGTGTAATACATCCTGTCAAATACTGTAGAAGCCAATCAAACAATCATTTAATAAAAGAAAATAATATGTATCAATTAATCAACCAAAATTACCACTGTTCATTGAAAGAGTGTAATACATCCTGTCAAACAATCATGTAATAAAAGAAAATAATATATGTTGATTAAAAACATTTTTGTTTGTGTATCAATTAACAAAATAGGGATTTTAATTGATTGGAGTGACAATAAAGCCATACATGTAAAAAAAAATTAATAATCAGGTGTGTTTTGACATCTGTTGTTTGTTTTCATAGAAACTATAGATCAAAAATCAGATTTTCAAAGTGTTTTATTCCATACATTTCTTTTAAATAATTAAAATTAAGTATGAATATAATTTGAAAGCAAAAATGAGCATAAAATTGAATTGTGACTTTTTGTCCTTGTAATACACGGGGCCAGTCATTTTACAAAATTGTTCATTGTGACTTTTTATCCTAGTGATAAGCTCCTATACAAATTTTATGCTGTGACTTTTTGTCCTATATGTTTTGTCAAAATCCAAAATTTATGTTGTGACTTTTTGTCCTATATGTTTTGTCAAAATGCAAAATTCAAACTGTGACTTTTTGTCCTGTGACTTTTCGTCCGTGACTTTTTGTCTGTGACTTTTTGTTCTGTGACTTTCTGTCCTACATTTTTTTTATCGAACACAAGCCCCTAATAAATTACAGAGTTATCGAAACGAATCATGATTAAGTTGGATATAATGTCGCACAATAGGCTACCCGATTTGTAAGGCTTGAAGTAATTTACCATATAACAATATGTTCATAATGATGAACGGTAAGGCCACCACTAAAAGGCAGCAATCGCCTGTAAAATATATAAACATACATTATAATGTTGAATCTCCGTGAAAATATTAAAGGTTTACATTTAAATCAACATCAAATTGAAATAAATATGAGTGCATAGTTCTAGATCCTGAAAAACAAAATCAAGAAATCAAATATACTTAACTTTATTGTAAAATACACAAAGATTGATGGATTATTGTGTATTGAATACGCTAAAATTATTATCATCCAGAATGGTACAAATAAATAAACAATAATATAAGAATGTAGGACAGAAAGTCACAGAACAAAAAGTCACAGACAAAAAGTCACGGACGAAAAGTCACAGGACAAAAAGTCACAGTTTAAATTTTGCATTTTGGCAACACATATAGGACAAAAAGTCACAGGACAAAATGTCACAACATAAAATGTTGCTTTATTTTTTGTGGCGTTCGTGTTCAATTCTGTTTATTTGTTTTGTCCTTGTTGCTTCTATTGTCTCTTTTTGTGCAATCTCTGTATCACCATGTGTTTTGACCTATGATTTTCTGGATTATCACTTTGGCTTGTTGCTTCCGTATTCGTTTGCCGATGTCCTATTGTAAATAATTACACCTTTTTACATACACTAATCAAAGGGTTCTTTTTATTATACATATGCCGTTACTTTCAATACTTCGTTCATCACATTAATGAATGACATATTGAAAGGAAAGGCAAATGGATAGTTAGAAGACACTTTATTTTATAGTATTAAAGGGTATAAATATTTACACAATGACTTGTAAGTCAAACACAAAAAACCAGTCTTTAGTGTAAACAATATTTATTGAATAAATTGCATGAGCTATAACAATAGTACATACATAGGGATCAGAAAACAATTGACGCAGCACTTATATAAATTTTTCTCCCAAATACCAAAAAAGAAAAGAAAAGAAAAATACATGTAAGATGGTTAGGACATGCACATTAATAATACACACATTTGTTTAAATAAGCATATGAAGCGAAAGGGTGACAATTTTTACAATGAACAATACAATGACAGATCTAATATTTTGCAACAAGTAAAAGCATGGTACATTTATATTCTAGGTGTAAAACGTTTAGATTTTATTATAAAATCTTGAATTACAAGGAAATTACTTTCATTTTCACAATCTGGAAGGTTAGAATCGCCAAAGAGTAGATTATTGATATTCAAATGAGAAGACAGGTTAACAAATAAATCATTTCTTAACCTTTCATACAGAGAACATTTTAGTAAAAAAATGCTCGGACGTTTCTACCAGTTTACAACTACAGTAGGGATTAGCTTCGATATTTGTCTTATAAAGATGATCCTTGAGCGCACTACTCTCAGTTCGAATTCTAGTATGTAGTATTTAACCAATTCTAGAA
This sequence comes from Bathymodiolus brooksi, assembly GCA_963680875.1. Lineage (NCBI taxonomy): Eukaryota > Metazoa > Mollusca > Bivalvia > Mytilida > Modiolidae > Bathymodiolus > Bathymodiolus brooksi. The sequence continues at coordinate 69,909,268 of OY804582.1, forward strand.
CCTGCATAGAAGTAAGATGGGACAGGATTTATTGTGTTGTTCAAAAATAATTTCATGGAATTGACTGAAACATTACTTTTGATATTCGCTGGAAGTTCGTTCCAGAGTCGAACGGTTGAAGGTAAAAAGCTATTATTATAATAAGCTGTACGAGAATGTACATGAACTGGATTAGAATGGTTCCGGGTGCTATATTGATGAGTTTGTCCGAAGGAGGATGGAACTAAATTGGATAACTATTCGGGAACTGTTTTGTTAACCATTTTGTGCAATACTAAAACCTTATGTTTGTTTCTTCGTTCCTCTAAGGTTTCCCATCCACATTCTTGTGAAAGTATACGTATACTTGTCAATTTTGTAGCACCAGTTATTATACGTGCGGCTTCATAGTTAATGTGTTCTAGTTTTTCCTTTATATAATTTGGACAGTTATCCCAGATTACATCCGCATATTCTAGAATAGGGCGGACATAACTGAAGTACATATGCTCAAGCGATTTACGGTCTACTTTAAATTTCAACTTACGAATAATATTTAATCTAGAAGACGCCTTTGTTATAATTTCGTTAATATGTGTGGTCCAAGATCCATCATTAGAAAAAGTGAGACCAAGATGTTTATGTGTAGTTACATTTTTAATGGGAACATTATTAAAATAAAGTGGAAGGTGGACCTTTCGTGAAATAATCATCGATTCGGTCTTCTTGGGATTGAAATTAACCAACCATCTGTTTGACCAGTTTTGAACCTTTAGCAAGTCTGAATTTAAAGAAAGAGAAGTAATCAATGGGTTATCGAAGATTGCATAAATACTGGTGTCATCTGGTTTAAGCTTATTTTATTGTTCATAATAACAACAAATGGATCAGACACAAGTTTTACAACTTAGAAATGTCTTCTCCGCTAGTTACATCAATTTACATATAATCAGAACAGCATTAAATACATAATAATAAAATATTTGTTCAGAATATGAAGACGAAGAAGAAAGAAAACAACAACATACAATAGAACGAAAAATGCAAATTTCAAAAGTCAATGAAACATACTGTGTGCTAAGGTATAATATATGGCAAATCGAGCACACCTCAAAAGACAATTCTTAAACACGTGGTGTATGTGTGTTGCATACTTGGATCGTATTACGATTAGACATAGTTTATATGTTGGGATTTGGGATCTTGCATACCTAGGTAAGAACAATTTGAACTGAATAACACATGTATATTTCATCGACTTGTGACACGTCAATCAATCAATACCCCAAGTGCGACCAAGAAAAGAATATACGTACATGTAGAAGTACACAATGTTGACAATTGTCAATAATGTTGACTTGTTAGTTCATCTGCGAAAAGTTTGATAGGACAATTTACTTCGTCAACGATATCATTGATAAAGATAGGAAATAATAAGGGCCTAAGATGGACCCTTGTGGAACACCTGCATTGACAGTTTTCCAAGACGATTCTTTCCCATTTATAACGACTCTTTGTTTCCTATTGGTTAAATAGTCTTTAAACCATAAAAGCAAATTCCTAACAATTCCCATTTTTTTTTTATTTATAAAGAAGACCCCTATGCCATACTCTATCAAAGGCTTGGCCAATATCAAAAAGATTACTCTTATTTCCTTTCCCTCATCCAGAGCTTTGCTAAACATATTCGCAATATACAGAAGTTGATTCCTAGTCGAGTCATTTATTGTAAAACCAGACTGATGTTCGGTGATTAAGTCCCTGATAAAATTAAAAATATGTTTGTAAATACATTTTTCGAAAACTTTACTAGAAATAGGGAGCAAAGAAATAGGTCGATAATTTCCAATTATGTTTTTATCCTCTTTTTGTGGACAGGGGTGACGTTTGCCAGTTTCCATTTATTTGGAAAATGTTTAGTTATCAGACTAATGTTAAAAATAGCACACAATGGTTTAGAAATAATATCGTAAGCCACTTTTAGCAGTTTGGCATGAATAGGCATCTGGGCCCGATGCCTTGTTAGTATTGAGAAGTATCAGTACATCTTGAACTTCATGTTGCCGAAGAACAATACGATCCAGACATCTCGGTGGCGGTGTATCGTCAGCTGGTACTGATTTGTCAGTATCATCAATATTTGATTGAGACGAAAAAAAGGTATTAAAAGCTTCGGCCTTTTCTGCATCATCGTAAACAATATTATTAGAACAATTTAGAGGGGGGATGACAAAATTGTTTGAGTTTCGTCCAACAAGTTGTGACGCGGATTTCCACCAGTCTCTTGCACTGGTTTGACGCGATTTCAATTTGGCTATTAAGTTATCAAAATAAAGTTCCTTTTGTCTACGAATTATGTTAATAGTTTTGTTCCGGGTTTTCTGAAGTTTGCCCAATGAACTGGAAGATTTGATTTTTTCGCTTGTCTTTGAAGCCGGTTCCGTTTCCTAATGGCTCCACGGATAGCACCATTCATCCACGGAGGGTCGGTCTTTCATACTGTTATTATTTTGTTAGGAATTGATTCACCTGCTGCTTGTAATATTACATTTAAGAATGACTCGCATAAATCATCTAAGCTATTTCCAGAATTAATAAGTTCATCCCAATCATTGACACGCTGCAATTTTTCACGATATTGATTATAGTTTCCACGATCATATAACCATATTCGTCTCTTAAAACCTGTATGCAATGTTTTAGGGACTTTAAATATACCATATATAGGACAGTGATATCGGACTTTTACGTTAAGGAATGGTTGGCCAACATGGATAAGATCAATGACATTCGGATCGGTAGACGAGATTAAATCAATACATGAACTAGAGTTCTCCGTAAAATGAGTCGGTTCGTTAATAAATTGAATCATATTGTATTTTACAAATATGTTGGACATTTGATTGTTCTGGGGCTTTAATTGATCTTCATTAAAGTCACCTAACACTACAATTGTATTTACACCTGTGTCCACAGCTAAATCTATCGAATGTTCGATTAAATCGAAAGTATAATTTAAAGAATCGGGTGGCCTATTAAAGGTCCCTATTAGTACAGGGTGAGTATTGCTGATCTTGATTTCAACCCAGACACATTCTACTCCAAGGACCTCCAAGTCATTACGATGGACCACATGATAATCGTTTTTCACATAAATTGCTGCACCTCCCCCTAGCCTATCCACACGGTCTTTTCTAAGCGATGATTGAAAATTATCGAGAGAAATATCTTGATTCGAAACATTAGTATTTAACCAAGTTTCTGTAAAACACGGAATATCAAATTTTTGAAGTTCTACATTTAATAAATCAATTTTAGGGACAAGGCTTTGGACATTAAGATGCATGAACGAGGAAAACTGGGTAATGCATTCATGAAATTCGTCTAAGAGTGGATCTGATATTGACGAGGCTGATGATATTGAAATGGACTGAGACGATGGTCCAGGATTTGATTCGATATCGCCAGACAACATTAACAAGATGAAAGTACATATGAAGTCAAAATATATCATACAAGCGAAATAAAATTGATTACTAGTAAGATTAGATACATGTGTGTATGAGTCCCTCTCGTGAAGGGGTGTATAATTAACAATATGTTTTGTATTATTCGATCTTTCTAAATGTATATATATTTTGTCATGATAAAATTTCAGAAAGTTGAAAGGAATAGATTTTGACTTGATAGATACATACAAATTAATAAATATAACATGTTCAATATTTAATAACATTTTAGCTTTTACTCTTGTTGCTCTACTATAGAACAGACCTATTCGAGTTATATGTTCTGAATTTGAAATATCCATTAGGAGACTTTAGTATCCCATGCATAGTGGAAAGAACTCGAAACAGGAAGCTCAATTTAAATATAAAGACATACATACAACATTAAAAACAAATGTCCCCCTTTGATTGACAGAAGGAAAAACAAAAACAAAATATACACAAATCAAAATCATATTTACAATCAACTTCTATGAATATGTGGAGAACAAAGTATTACTCCAGAAATGAGCTTTGACTGATAAGGATGGGATTTGTTTTGTTTTTTTTAATTTTGCTTCGAGTTTATATAATTGTAACCTGCAATTTATGTAAACAAATTGACGGCAACGGTATACACACATCAAACTCACGTACATCTGAAAAATTATTTATTTTATTATATATATATTATTGTATTTTTTTTTTATATTATATATTTTTTTGGGGTGGGGGTGGGGGTGGGAAGTGGGGGTAGGGGGATTTACCTAGGGAAAAAGAAACGGTGACATGACTGGCCTGTGTTTAATTTGACGCATATGTTCACGCAGTACACCAATATACAAATTAATGTTTGGTTTTACAGACAGACATAATGTGAATAAATACATAATATACACAAACACAAAACATTGAAATAACATATTTACAAGCTGATTTAATCTAGATTGGGTTGAATATTCCAGAAAAGTTATTTCATTATAGGTAAATTATAAAAACTTTCCATATTCATATATTTACTTATATCACCCCTTCATTACTATTTAATTGATGGTTATTGTCAGTAATTAATAAACAATTAACATTTCCCACCGAGATTCCGTATTTTGTTATACAAATTCGATACGAACTAATTTGATTAAAGTATATAAAGATGACCCCCAAATAGGGACGTATAAGTTGAACACTCTAGTCAGCCACAAAAAATTTACAAGATCATTGCGTGGAAAACTAGTCGGTAATAAATTTGGATAATCACATATGTAGTATATGCAGTAATTGTCACAGGAATGAGGTACATAATACAGGATAGACCCATTGAGTTTCCAGCTTGAATGTGACATTTGACACTTTTTTCAATACTCAGGGTTACAATCCCGTTGATTTGTTATGGTAGCATTATCTAAATATCGTAATATAACTTTTAACATATAGTTTGTTACTACATTATTACATGTTTATATGAAGGCACAAAGGGAAGTAACTAATTGACAAGTTCAAGTAATTAAGATAGTGAGTTTACATTAACTGTGAACCAAACATGTTAAGCATAAATTGGTTCAGGATATGCGGTTGACAAGGTATCTGCGGTAATCCCAATGGAATTCCTTGCTGAGAGAGAAGAGCTGGAGAGGGAGGTCGCACTACAAACATACCATGCGATTGGGGTAGAGGAATACTTAAGTTAGTGTTGAAAGTTCCATCCTGATTGACACAACCAGTATTCAGAATAGCATTAAGTTCGTCTTCACATGTTATAATTTTCCTGTTGTCAGCTTTGTCAGTTATGAAGATTTTTCCATACCGTACCGAGGTTAATTTGATTTGTTTCTGCTTTACGGCCTGTCTGGCAAGATAAGCTATTTTGCTCCTATTTTTGGTAAGGTCTTGACTTATTCGAATTCCTTTCAAATCTGTGATTTTTGGTATATTTTTTGTAGCCTTCAAGAGTTCAGAGCGTTTTTGTGCATGTGTGAACCGGGCAATTATTTGTTTATGACCTTTTGCACTTGGTAAACCACGAGAAACACTAATATCATTGCTGACTAGATTGACGTTAAGTTTTTTGGCGATATCACATACTATGTCTGCAGTATTCTCGCCAACTGACTCTGGGACACCACTAATTCTTACACAACTTTTCCTACTATGTTGTTCACGGTCGTCAAGTTTAGAGTTAGTTTTTGGAATTTCACCGATTGAATTTTTTTAGATTGAAATTTTCTTGTTTTAGTTGCTGAATTTCAGCGTATAACGGTGATGTGGCGTTATTGATACACAAATGCATATCTTGTCTGAATTCCTTACGCAGGTCATCAAGCATGAGATTTTTAACGGCCATTGCAAGTCGCTGTACATCATCGTCGGTGAACAAAGATTTGTTTTCATCAAATGAATGTTTTTCTGTTGGTGCCTTGGCAGAGTTTTCAGAGGACACGGAGACGTGAGGTGATAGAATTGAGTTGTCTCCTTGCATTTCTAATAAGTTGATGTGTAAGTCAGAATCGAAATTAAATTTTTTCCTTAGTGGTTTATGGTCTGGTGTAAGAATACTATTAGGTGAAGGTTCTGAAGAATGTCTTCTACGCTTTTGCTTTGTTATATTTGCATCAATTCTTGACATATTTCAAAGCTGCCATTCTGTTGTTTTAGTATGTTGACATTATTTTAATATGGCTGCTAGTGTTTATAAACAATGTACGGGTCACTGACTACCACGGTGTACATAGTAAAGAATAGTATGAAAAGTACTCACTATAGATAGAAATAGACAAACTAATAAAATGCAGGTTTTTTCATTATCCCGTTGATTCTCCAAAATCGAATAACATATTTTAACACTTGATCAAGAATGAATAAACCATATCCGAAAAAAACTCAAATCTGGTGTTTGTAAAATGCCAAATTTTCACATGTTCTGCTCTTGTGAAAACATGAACTATCACAACCTGGGCAAAGAAATAAGAATACAACTTGTATTGTTCTTCATCCTGAAGTAACGAAGAGGTTTTGAATAGCGAGTACCTGAGAAATAACATATATCACACTGCAAGTTGATAGCATAAACGATCTGTTTTAAGGACAATGCATAGCAAAATTATGCATACATGTATCAGTGTATACATATTGTGACTTTCTGTCCTACCTACATAGCGTACATGAATCTAAGTGTATACATATTGTGACTTTTTGTCCGCCAGGGTAAAAATATACATTGTGACTTTTGTCCTAGGAGTTGTGTGACTTTTTGTCCTGTTACTTTTTGTCCTGTGACTTTCTGTCCGCTTACCAAAAATATATTGCCAGTATATAAGGAATATGTACATAGCCCCACATGTTTTGCAGAATAGTTTATTTTGTCATTTCTTTATCTTTCCCGTACATTCTTTCCTTAACAATTAAGGGTAATAACAAAATTACCGAACTCCGAACAATCTTACAAAGGGAAAGTCAAAACTCATAATTATATAAACAGATAAAATCAGTCAACAACCGGAAAACTGTGAAAACCGTAATGACCATGACTTGGTACAGGCATTTCTAAAGAAATGGTGGGTTGAATCAGATTTTAAGGCGCCAAACCTCCCGCTCTCATTACGGTTCAAAGGTTCCGGCTGTCACTGTAACAGTATTTAAATACAGGAACAAAATAGGTAAAATAGTTGTCAAATTAAACTTATGAATAAATATGGCAATACGTCATCAATGTCTCCCAATGACGGTAATAACTGGGTTTATGTTAACTGCTTGTCAGTATGTCTGAAACTATTTGTGTATCAGTTAGATTGGTTGGTTAGAAAAATAGTAATCAGTTTAATAGTATTATATTATTGTTTATTTATTTGTACCATTCTGGATGATAATAACTTTAGTGTATTCAATACACAATAATCCATCAAAAATTGTGTATTTGACAATAAGGTTAATATGTATATTTGATTTCTTGATTTTGTTTTTCAGGTCCTAGAACTATGTTGATTTAAATTGTTGTCCCTACAAGATATTTAGACAGTTACATGCCCAGAGGTCTTGTTCTCAGGTGTACCACCTGTTGTGTTTACTGTCCAAGTGTATATTGTATTGGAGTAATAAAATTTATGATTTCCTGTCAGAACCATAAACTTTCTGTTGAATGTGGCCGATGGCAAAACATAGAAAGAAACAGAAGAGTATGTGTATTATGTCAAAAATAGGAAATTGGTGATGAATATCACTATAGTATGGAATGCCATTTTTTAAATATAAAAATAACACTATTAATAAAACAGAGGTGTATACAGAACCCGAATATAGTAAAGTTAAGAAATTTAATAACTTCCAAAAATAGCTTACAAATCTGTAAAGAGATAAATAAAGGTGGGTCTGCTGCAGGCTAGAATTTTTTCCTCTCGATATATTGCTAAAAGATATATGATATTCAATGTGCAACCGTGACATGGCAGAAATAAATCCAGAAACAAAAATCTGTTAGTTTTAAAAGTACCTCGGTTGTCAATTATATATTCATGTATATTTTTGTAAAAATTCTTTTATATATCTTTATTTCTCAAACTGACAGAGAAGCTACAAAGAAATGAACTGATTAAACTATCAGTTTCAATATTTGTTATGCCTGTTAGAAATAGTGAATGGTCTTTGTTTTCCTATGGACAGGTTGTAATGATTGCATAGATGCACCTGGACAATATTTCTAGCCAGAGGAGGCACGACACGTTGGTGTCGTGTGCAAAAATTTACATGTTGCTCAACCGGAAGTCGGCATCAATATATCGTTATCTGATGAGGGTGACATTATCGAATTTTCAGTGTTTTACTAAGCCAATTACTTCGTTCATGGATGATTAATGGCGAGTCCCTCTCGGTAAATTATTGATTTACATTTGTATATCTATATATGAATGGAATTAACATAAGAATGTTTGGGTTGAATGTTAAATGTGATCATCTGCAATTTTCGAGAGGGACATTTTGTCGCCATCTTTTTTTTCATTCATTGCGTCCTCAACCGATCAACATTAAAAATGAAAATTTGTAAAATCTGTTGGAGACTTTTCCTATCCCTTTTAGTATGACATAGATCAATCATGGTGCTTCCAATATTTTCTTAAGTCTCCATCCATTGCGCCACAATTGACCTTGAAAAATCCCCTAATTTTTCGTGATTTGTGTTGTATCAAACATTTCCTGTGACAATTTGAATCCACAGAATATCATATTTTAGCCTTTTTAATGGTGATTATACGATTTCACACTAAAACATATTGAGGATCACGTGAACTTTATGTATACAAATTTATAATAAAAAAATATATGAAAATAAAAAGTATTGTCGAAGTATTTTTACCTGTATTTTACCTGAGAACTAATTAGTGCATACACTGTTTGTGATTTTGATAAGAATGTTTTAGTATTGTTGCGTAACTAAATGTAATTAAGTTTAATGATCTTTAATAATTATGATAAATGTTGTAGATGTGTATTGCAGAGACATGTTTGTGTATTGTGCAATAACTAAACTATAACCGTTTTTCTATATATAAAAAATAAAAAGTCAAATAAGTGAAAACAAATATGTATTTGGACAATTAATTATATATGATTCTTTAAATAAAAACACAATTTTTCATTAAAACTCCATAACAGAACAGAAAAATAATCATGATCAATAGAGGGAGGGAATAACAATACTTGTACACTTTTTTATACAAGTATTGTTGACAATACTTGTACACTTTTTTTATACAAGTATTGTTGACAATACTTGTATACAAGTATTGCGATCATACACATTTCAAGAGATCCCATATTGAAAATAAATTTAGACAGCTGGATAAATTAACGTTTAATTTAAGTATTTGTTTTAACGAGATGTTTTCACTTCAAAGTCTATTTTCAAACTGAATCGTAAACATCTGGTTGTCGATACTATACTAGCTATATGCGTGTCGTGTGCAAAGCGTCGCGCCTCCTCTGATTTCTAGCCATATATACTGATTAAAATTATATAATTTAAAAAGTAACAAGAGAATAGATTAAATAAATTCATTTCAATTACATAAACAATCCCCTCGTGTCTTTTTTAATTTGATGTTACATGTATTTATCAAAATTAGACTAAGTTGATTATTTTGTATAATTAATCAAATTAATGTTCTTTGATCTTCATATACATATGAATAACATGTTCATGTTTTTTTATGCACTAACCTTGCTAATAATTTCAAATTAACTAATTAGTTGATTTTTAGGGAAACAATTAGAAACCCTGAATAAACCAAAATCCTGTATAAACCGAACTTTATATAAAGTCCTAATGCAGGAAATCTTTGTTAATTTAACTTGTATAAACCGAACAGCTGTCTATATAAAAGTTGGTAGGATTAAAATTTTAATAATGGGACATTTTCTATTGACATTAAGAATTTCAATGGGCCATTCTTTAATATTCTGTGTAAATATTTCTGATTTCAATGTGACATTTTCAGATGGAATGTGATCAATGGTGCATGGCCCCTTCTAATCCCAATCACTGCCCAAGGAGGTTCAGCTTAGACAGGTTTCACTGTAATTCATGAAAATCCTACTGTTCTGTGAGTTTTAACATTGGTTGGCAGATATTAGTATGTTATCCCAATCAGTAGCAAGGGATCAAATTTACTAATATCCGGTCAATCCATGTTAAAACTTACAACACAGCATGGCTTCCATGAATTCTTTCAATTCTGATATGTTTAGGTGTCAAACCACTAATTCACCAATCAGAGCTAAATAGAACATATTAGTATTTTATCCCAATCAGTAGCAAGGGATAACATGTACTAATATCCTGTCAACCCATGTTAAAACTTACAACACAACATGGCTTCCATGAATTCTTTCAATTCTGATATGTTTAGTTGTCAAACCACTAATTCACCAATCAGAGCTAAATAGAACATATATGAAAGTAGTCCCTTTTCAAGAAAAAAGTTCCTTTCACTTTGTAGCATTGTGAAAACTACTGAATGGAACGGACTAATTAAAATTGATAATTGAAGTTAAATATATAGGGATACTTTTGAGCCCAAATTTGATAGACTTAGTTGTATTTTAATACCTCTATGGATGATTTCATTCATGACCTATAAATACTGAATTTCTTGGGGATGACCGAGCTATTTTTAGAGTAGGTGTTTTCCGGAGCACGGCATTTCACTGCAAGATTTTAAACATGCCCTGATATTTTGACAGAACGTAGAGGAATCATGTACGTTTCAGAAAATATATGGTCTTGGAAAGGTTAAACTTAAGATAAAATGGCCAGGTAGGCTCGAAAAAACACAAATTTAGTAGAAAACTTAAAAGAAATTAATTAGTGGTTTGACACCTATAACAATATCATTGTATGCTTTGATGGGAAAGATAATAATATATATTTAATTGTGGGCAATGTCGCACACAATTTATGCTGCCAAATTCGAGCAGACGATAACTTTTACGACTGTATTAACTGTAACAATAGAAATTGTGTTTGCATGTTTTAATTGCACGTTGCATATTTATAAATTATGGAGTGAATATAGAGGTTTAAAACGTTAGCAACCGTGTAAATAATTTTATTTTGTGATTTTATCACATGGCTTAAATGTGTGCTCTGCGAATGTGCTAATGAGATGAGCTTTTGCAATCTAAATAAATCGCTCGGTTTTTTTGCATTGTGTAAGAGGACGTCGTGCTATAATTGTATGTACTGTGGTGTGATCATGTTGTATTTGTACATCTTCCTTTAATACAAAATTGTACAGCTTTTCTGTATTTACAATTGTGTTCTTTCAAACCATTTCGTGGCAATGATCAAAGGATGTGCTAGACACAATACCAAGATATGAAAATGTCAAACCTAGAGAAATAAGTGATTAGAAATATAGGATTCTATTGCTTCCTACACAACAGGTGTTTAGGTCATGGTGATTAATATCATTTTCAACAATATTTCAGTTTTGCGTGGCAGTCAGTTTTATTGGTGGAGGAAAGCGGAGTACATGGACAAAACCACTAACCTGCCGCAAGTCACTGACAAACTTTATCACATAATGTTGTATCAAGTACAATTCGCCATGAGTGGGATTCAGACTAACAACTAGTGGCTGTCAATCCAACTACAATAAGATCATGACCACGATGGCCCATCCTGCACAACACCCTTTGTTTCAAAATACTTGTTTACTGTAAATACAGAATATAATATAAGCTAAAACAAGGACAACGCAAACGCCAACCTGAAAATTTGACCCGGTGACCTTGACCTTTGACCTATGATCTTGAAAATCATTAGGTTCCAGATTCTGTTAAGGACTAAGTACAGGTATGTACCAAGTTTGGTCAAAATCCATTGAAGGATGTTGATTCTAGAGTGTTCACAAGGATGTTACGGAAGGACGAACGGTAGCGTAACTATATCCCTTCGCAACTTCGTTGGCGAGGGGATAATAACCTTTCCTTTGACAGGATATGTCTGATTGATAGCACAATTAATATCCCTACTGCAAACCTTGTCAATAGTCTGGATTAGGTTGTGATCATTTTATTATCCTTGCAATACTATCTAATATTCTTTAACACAATCTTCATTGAACAAATTATGACAAGTCTTAATCTGGGTTAATCAAGTGTCAGTTGCTCTCTTTCTACCTTAAATATGCCAGGCACTCCATTCATTATTGTATTTTTATTCAATAAAATATTTTAAAAAGTTGTTCTTCAATTTTCTATTTCATTAGTTAAAGATATTTTTTTTTTATAGCGTCACATGTTTTGTTGGTTATGCATGTTGTTTGTTGACATCCTAGTTTTAGTAATATTTTGATCTCGGGGTGAAATTTAAATGTATAACACGCTTGCTTGCTGTATTTATCCTTTCTTATGAAAAGAATGTCATTATTCCTACAATGTAGCGTCAATTTATGTGTTTTCATCCGTATTTTTAATATCGCACGCTTTGTTTACATCCGATTTTTTTTTTATTGACATGTACAAGGTTCAATCGTAACTACTCGGCCATTCTCGCTACCCTGCAAATATTTGCAGGGTAGCGAGAATGGCCGAGTAGTTACGATTGGTACAAGGTTACATAATATAGTCTCTGATCCATTCATGCACTTTGCTAATAAGTAATATTTTCTTTACAATAGTTTATTTTTGTTAATAAAATAGACGAATTATTGAATAAAGATTTATATAAATGAAACGATTAAAATTGATTGCTAAAAAAAAGAGTTATTATTAAATACCCGGATATGTTTGGATAAGAGAATAGCATTCGGGTCATCGAGGGGTCATGTAGTCTCGTGTTATAAATAATATTCTATTTTGAAAAGTTTATTTTTGTCAATGAAATGTTGAATTACAAGAATAAAACGAGTATATTATGGGTTGTGGAACTTTTTTTTATTTAAAGTTTGAACATGTGGTATTTGCATCATCAAGTAGTTCAATAAAAATATTGATTAAAATCTAATGAAAATGAAGTAAATTTATATTGATTTAAGAAGAAAATTTGAAATAAAGAAAAGTTACAAAATTAATGAGAAATGAAATAATATATTTTATGTAAGAGTAAAGTATGGTCATTTTTTTTGGGCTAAGAAAATCCAATAGGAAAATAAACTATTAATTCGAATTTTAACAGAAATAATACACCTTAAAACAGTAATATGTATACATTAAGGAAAGAAAATAGATCATATATATATATATTCTCCAAAATGGAAATGAAGTTCTGTTTTTAAAAGTTAATTTGTATAAGAAAATTATTTCTTTCATTATATATGTAACTTGACTTTTCAAACAACATTATTAAGAAAAAACTGGTGAAACGTGCTAATCTGGGTCACGGGTCACTGTATCTGATCCTATTGTCATGTTTTTGGACAATAAAATATGTTTAATCTAATCGGGCGGCTGTACCGAGAAACAGATACGGTGTTGAAAAAACTGTTGATACTCATAAAATATTGATAAATGCATTAAAATGTTATATTTGTCTTCAAGAAATATGATAGACAAAACCATGTGTGAAGTTTTATGACGAAATATCTGCGATTTCTATGTAAATTTACAAGTTGAAGTGGGGAAACACCCACAGGTAATTTTAGCGATGTATTTTTATCTTGGACAAGAATAATGAGCGTCCTGATTGAATGACCGATTTAAAACACACTGACTCCGCATGGTAAAAAGATGCATGCAAAAGAAATCTATATTATATTTATTCATTTGTTTGATTTTGGAATATTGTTGATCATTGATTTAAACAAGAAAAAAGGGAAAAAGGGGGGGGGGTGAATTTTATTTGTGAATTTTACAGTTTAAATAAATGTTATGTTTCGACAGTTTAAAGAGAAAAATAAAAATTGGTTGCGACTAAAGCTTAAATCAGCGTTAAAAATTGAACAAATATCAGTGGTGTTGTAAATGAGATTTATTTTAAATAGAAAATTTGAATATTATTTATTAATTTATTATTCAAAATAGTGCAAGGCCTTTGTCTGTGACGGGGTCCAACATGGAACAATTTGATAAAATTAGAAATTGTATTAAGCCAGGTAAAACTTTTTATAACATATTCTTGAAAAAATATACTGAAAGACCGACAAATTCACAAAATAAATGGGAAAATCTGTTGAATATTAATGAAGTAAATTGGGAATTTGTTTACATTTTGTCAAATGACTGTACTCTTGATAATACATTGAAAATGTTTCAGTACAAACTTCTCCACAGAACCATCCCTACAAATACATTTTTGTATAAATGTAGGCTAGTTGAAACCGAATGGTGTGCTTTTTGTGGAGAGACTAGAGAGACCATTCTGCACCTCTTCTGTGATTGCAACATAGTAAAAAACATCTGGCTTAAAATATATGAGCAATTGCAGATCAGGTGTGGGGGGTCTCTCTGGTCTCTCCGGGAGAGACATACTCATAGGAATTGAAAATGTAGATTACTTGTATATAAATTCAATTCTGCTAATTACAAAATACTATATTTATTCCTGTAAATTCAAAAAAGTAGTTCCTTCTTTCTCAGGAGTAATATCTTTACTCAGGTACAAATATAAAATAGAAATATTTTCTACATCAATGCTACCTCCTGCAAAGCGACATAGAGTTCGGGATAGATGGCATGAACTATTACTTTTCATGGGAGAGGATTAAGGAACAGCATGGGGTGTGTGTGTGGGGGGTGGGGGTGGCAAAAGCTGTTTTTTTGTTGTTGTTTTTTTGATGTTTTTTGTTTATTACATATATTGTACCACATTGTTGGTATATGGTATGGTTAAAAGAAAAAAGAAAAACTCTTTTGCATGATCAAACTGTATACATTTATAATTATTATGTAGACATGAACATGATGTATGTAAATTGTTAATTAGGCAACAATAAAAAGTAAAATTACAATTTTTTTTATTATTAATGATACAGTTTTATATCCCTTTGGAGGGGGAGGGGGGCTATGATGACAATTTGAAATAAAAACACAGGACTGGACGTTAAGCAAAATTATTAATCCAGGATTAGTTTTTTAATAAAAAAAAATCCAGGACCCCCTGATATATTGACATCCACACTTGCCTTTTGGACAGCACATTTTTGTGTCCACACTTGTGTTGTAATAAAAGATCGTGAACGTGATGTACAAGTATGAAAGAATGTCAAGTTATATTTTAAATGAGGTTGAAACAAGTCACCATTTGCTATTAATTCGGTTGTATTTCATTTTGACGATTTTAATTACGGAAGACGATCACAAGCATATTTTTTTAACAATTGCAACTCAGCTGGGTTTTTTTCATAGCCTATGATAAAATGAAAAAATATATAGCACACTGTCGGAACAGTTCCAGCATTCAATAGTGGTGATAGGCAACGATTGCACAGGTAGTTGTAAATTCAACTACCATACGACCACGACGGTTCAAGTTCAGATAAGATGAAAGGTTATTGATATTGATGGTATTTATGAATATCACTGTTTATAACCTTTCTTTCCATATCAATCAATGAAAAGAATTGGTTTGCTGAAAGTATGTTTTTTGTTGGGGTTCATTGGATGGAATTTGTATCTCATGTGAAGTTCCGTCAATTACAGACACAACGTTAGGCATATCAGAACAATACCTTTTCTTTTGCTACCAGACTGGGATGGTTGGCCACTGAATTTTACGAATACACACTTTCTATATGTCTACTACCCATGTTGAATTCAAAACTCTGTCAACAGCTGAAATACTGACATCAAAGCATAAATAAATAAATAAATAAATAAATAAATAAATAAATAAATAAATAAATAAATAAATAAATAAATAAATAAATGAATAAATAAATAAATATTGCACGGACCGTGCTATTTATCTTAGTGAATCTCATGATCATCGATGAGCTAAAACAATTGACGAAGGTGGTCCGTTGCTGAGCATGAGCAGTATAAAGGTGGGGCTCTTAAAAGAAAACGACAAGTAAAACAAAGCGGAAATATTTCAAAATAAGATTACTATCATTTGAAATAACGGGTATACATATGTATAATATGTATAAAAGTGTAGAAAAGTAGATGAATGGATTTGAATCTGAGAATCCCTAAAATTCACATCACATTTTCATAAATTATATAAAGTTTCCCCTTTTGCGCCCAAATTAAACTTTTAACTTCTATCAGTTCCATTCTCTTAAATCAACCTCCAATGGATAAATGATGGATCAATCGTTTGTGTATGTAGTGCATTGAAAATACATTCTGTCATGTGCATAAGTTATTGTTTGCATGATTGACAGACAATATTCATCATATAATTGTTTTCTAGCTTCTGAACTGTCGATCGAGAAAAAAATAAAATATTCTAGACAGGCAGCAAATAGCCAGTCAATGGGGTTTGCAATTAATATTTCGCATGCACAATAGCGACCCCACACCACAAGGTGTGGAAAATAGAAATATTATTCTGTGGTTTAAATGCGTATTAACTGCATTACATGTAAACTGTATGATTCTGTTTGATAAAGTCCTTTAACTAGAACAGGAAAAAATGTACACTTTAGATAAATAGTGTTGTAATAAAAGATCGTGAGCGTGATGTACAAGTATGAAAGAATGTCAAGGTATATTTTAAATGAGGTAGAAACAAGTCACCATTTGATATTAATTCGATTGTATTTCATTTTGACGATTTTAATTACGGAAGACGATCGCAACCATATTTATTTTAACAATTGCAACTCAGCTGGGTTTCTTTTCATAACCTATAATAAAATGAAAAAATATATAGCACACTGTCGGAACAGTTCCAGCATTCAATAGAAAAATCGTAGAGATATGTAAATTCGATATCCCTAACACACATATAAATGACCCCTCCTGGCTTAGTTCAGGTACTTCAATAAAAAGTGACGGGGTTAAACTAGTATACAGTATATTTTTCTAAGACATTTCTCTTATTTAATAAAAACAATAGAAAGCAAAAATCGCACCATTTTTGCACGACAATCGGTCAATGGTCGGGCGACCGACGCCGATAAGGTATAAATAAGCCTAAAAGGTGCTATTGTTTTACCATGGGACAGACAAGTTTTGGGAGAATGGAATCATTTATTTTTCTTTGCATATGAAATCAGAAATGTTCCATTCAATATCCAGTTTTACATAACTATTATACTGCTTGATTTTCCTTAGTCAGATTATTTTTTTTTCTCCCAAGTCTGGCAAAATTATTTATTTGTGCGAAAATTTAAATCAGAAATATAAAAAAAAAGAAAGAAAAAAATTGAAAAGCACCCCTCCTTGAAGTATATCTATTAATAGCGCTTGAGGAAAAGATGTATTTTGTATGTCATTGTGAAACCATTATTTGGCCAGTGATATTAATGTTTAACTGTTTTAAACACCGAAATGAAAATAATATACAAATGTATATCTAATCACTTACACTCAATGAACAATTGAAGACAAATGTTGCAATAAGGTCTCTCTCAAAAGATCTTTACGTAAATTAACATTGTTTCGTTATGTTACGAGAAGATACGTTCGTTCGTCAGTTATCGAGAAATCTCTATTAATGGAATCCAGTTAGCAAAGTTTGTATTATTAATTGGCGAATATACCTGGGAGTGAGATTAAAGGCTTTTAAGCCTTTCTACTTTTTTTTGTCTTTGAGTTGAATATTTTTGGTTTAAACTCAGACTCATAGGAGTATAGAAAAAGTTGGAGAGGAGAGGGGCATAGTTTGTTCCCATAGGGATGCCTAGCTATGATTTGTTGAAAAATGTGCCATTCGAACTCGACAAATATATGCTATCGATAAGGAACTCCAATATTTTGATGACTTCATTTTATGTGTAGCACTTTTTACCTTTCGTTTCGAGCTTGACAAAATAAGTTAATTCTTGACCCAATACTATAAACTTGTAACGTTGCCACCATTTTTTTCCGATACAGTAGCAAATTGTCAGTGGAGCGACATGTCTATCCGCAGACTGTTGAGTGAGCTAGCACTATTAAAATCCAACTAAGCGTCTTGGTCTAGTACAAAGCAGACCTCATCATCATTTCATTGTAAATTAACTTGTTCTCACCATGATATAGCTGAAAAATTGCTCATTTGGCATTAAACAACAATCAATCACTCACTCACACAGACGGACAGACACAGCCAATGTATGTGTAAGAAATTAATATTTACACTTTAACCTCCGGTGCCCAAGTGCTGTGCAGTGGCATGCTTAAGTCTAGTTTAAAGTGACCTCCTGTGACGAAAACATTACAAAAGCAGGGTTACAGTTTTGAATATTGGAAATTTTGATTAGATCAATAACTTGAAATGTTTTAGATGTGATTCAGACCATTTGTATCTATTATCATTTTATTTGCAGGGAACTAAATCATATTTAGAAAAAAAGCATAAAAGAAAGTGAAGGCAACCTTCGAGAAATGGTGACGAGCAGACAACAAGCTAAATAAATCATTGACTTTCCATGATCATATTTATTTGAATTTTATACTTACAGAAATAAAAAGGATAATAAATTCTCATCTTGAAAATTTGTATCTTCTGAAATAATGTTGATTTAATGCCGTGGTCATTGGTGATCCAGATAATTTATAGTAATTAAGCTTATACTTAATGTTGATTTTAATCATGAATTGGGTGTCCCTGTTTTCAAATTTAACGGTTATTTGTCAGTTGCATTCAAAACCACTATTAGATCTGTGCAAATGATATACTCTATCATATATTTTAATGGAAATTTGATCATGATGATAAAACAATCTTATTAAAATCAGCTGTGATAATACACTATGCTCCTCCTAATATCTGACAAAACAACCCAATTAGAGGTTATATTCAGATGAATTTTCGTATATGAATAAATTTTAAAATTATCAACCAATCAAGATTTCAAGATTCTTTATTTCTTAAACACCATAGTAAGTACAGTGGTACAAAGAATTTGTTCAATATGATAACATAAATAATAATAACACACATGACAAGATGAAATAAGTAAAATGATTAACAAATACAGTACAGCAACAACAGAGGATTAACCTGGAAGAACAACTTTAGAATTTATAACCCTTATAAATTGCAAAGATTTTTTAGTTTACTTTTTTGTTTAGATTGGAACAATTTTCCGAACTTTAATATATTGATTCTGTGTATAGAATAAGGATTTAAAAATTGTTTTCTGATATCTACTAGAGATCGACACTGAAGAATATAATGAAATTCGTCACCAAGTTCTTGGTATTGACATAAATTACAGTGTCTATTTTGTCGTTCAATTCTATGCCATCTGCCTGTTTCTATTGGTAACCTATGATTTCCAGTTCAAAATCTACAATATGTAATTCTATCTTTATCTGGTAAAATATCTAAATAATGCTCAAATTCGAAATTTTCTTTAAATAATCTGTAAGACAGTCCTTTTGGCGAGTTTTCAATATCAGATCTCCATTTTTGTTGGAATTGGTCAAATATTTTTTGCTTTAAACTAACACTTAACCATTTTGGATTTACATTTCCTTGAGATATCCATACATTACTATAACCACATCTATCTAATATATTCTTAATACATTTCAACCAATCAGACTTATATTGATTTTGCGAATTTTTCAAAAACATGCATATATACAAAATGTTTGCAATTTTACTATCCTTTCCATTTACCATTTTGACCAAAAATTAATCATGCGTAGTTCTATATAGACTGACATAGGATAAATGCCAAGTTCTCCATATATCATAAAATTCGGAGTTGACTTCTTCAAATTCAATATTAATTTGCAAAATTTTAAGTGCACTCTTTCAATAATATCTATGTTCCCGAACCCCCATATTTCGCACCCATATAACAGGATTGGCTTCACAATTTTATCAAAAAGATCGTATTGAGATTTAATTGACAAGTTGTGTAACCTCCCCTTCTTTAATACCTCGTACATAGCCTTATATGCTTTATTAATTAAAACCTTCTTCGCATTTGTAAAACTACCTGTTCTTGAGAAATTCAGGCCTAGATATGTGAATTCATTGACAATTTCTATTGCATTCCCATCATATAAAAAGTTAATATTTTGGGGCAATCGACCACTAGAAAAAATTATAATTTTAGATTTGCTAGAATTAACTTTAAGTTTCCAGATGTTACAGTACTCACAAAAAATATTTAGTTGTAATTGTAGATCTGATGCAGAATCCGAAAATAAAACTGTATCATCAGCATATAGTAACACAAAGAGTTTTAAATAAATATCAATTTCTCCTTCGATCTCATCAGATATACAATCCAAGCCACATACATTCCTTTCTTCAAGAAACTGTTGGAGATCATTTAAATATATTGAGAATAAGAAAGGTCAAAGGTTTTCTTCTTGTCGTACTCCTATATTACATGGAAAATATTCTGACATTTCGCCATTATATAAAACACGAGATTTGATACCACTATACATATTAAAAATAACTTTATACATTTTACCATTAATTTCATTTCCAAGTAATTTATGCCAGAGACCTTTTCTCCAAACAGTATCAAAGGCCTTTGCAAAATCAATAAATGCACAATATAATTTCTTTTTCTTATTTTTCATTATACTAATTAACATATAAATAACAAATAAATTATCTGTCGTTGAATATCTTTTTCTAAACCCCCCTTGGTTTTCACAAATTAGGCAATAGTCTTCAGAAAACTTATTTAATCTTGTATTCAAAAGAGATGTAAATAATTTGCCAAAACAGCTAATAATAGTAATAGGTCTGAAATTGCTAGGATCTAGTTTATCTCCTTTATTCTTATACAATGGTATACGATTTCCTGATAACCAAAGTTCTGGTATACAACCATTATCAAATATAATATTAAACAGTTTTACATAAATGTTTGACATAACACTAAATAAATGTTTTAAATATTCATTAATAATCGTATCCTCACCAGAAGACTTATTGTTTTTTAATTTCTTTAATGATTTTTGAATTTCATCTGCTGTAATACTTGAATTTAAAACAATATTCAACCTCTCTATATCATTTCGGTTTTATATATTGGTTTCTTCCTCAGTCGGATTTCCCAAGTTTAAAGTTTTAAAATAATCTAAGAATATATTAATGGGTATGTCCGGGCTATGTTGTTTTCTGCGACTGTTCAAAATTTTCCAATATTCCTTAGGATTTGTAGACTTTAAGTTATCTATTTTATTTCTGATTTTTTTCTATGTTTACGGATACTTTTATCCATAATTCTCTTATATTTTTTCTCTAGAGATTTAGTATCATTTTCTAGAGCTTGTGTACGATTTCGCTTAAGTTTTCGTTTCAAACATCTAAATTGCTTCCTTGCTTGCCTACACTCATCATCAAACCATGGTTTAGACTTACTTGTATCATTACGTATATATTTTGCTTTGGTATACGTACCAAAGGTAGATTTTGCAGAATTGGTTAGCAAATTACATATTTTTTCAACAACAGCATCTACAGTCACGACAGTTGCATTATTAATAGTATTTTCACCCATATCTGTTAATTGAGAAAGAATATCATTTACTTGTACCTGATCAATATTTTCAACAAAACTCTTTAATTTTTCATTATCCCATTGTTTTATCTTTTCTGTTCCCGGTGTTTCATCTTTTTGAGTGACGTCATTTGGTTTTTCTGCACATGTAACTTTGGGGGATAATGGAGTATGAATGTCCGAAAATAGCTTACTTGAGTCTAATACTGAAAAATTTTGAACAAGCTTGAGAAAACTTATTAAACCAATAACATAGTCTACTCAATTAATCATCTTTATTCTCATAAACCATATACAACGGTACAGAGAAGACATAAATATACATATAACAAATACAGAATAGATATAAACATATATACAGTATATACAACAAAGGCATGGGTGTGAGACAGCCTAGAGAACAACAGATTTATTTATATTTCGTATAAATTTACATAATTTTTCTAAATTTTGTTTTTGATAAGCACTCATGATTTGTTTAAATTTAAGAATATTTGGTCTTTCTCGTAAATTTGTAACAATGAACCTATTTCTAAAGTTTGAAAAATGTTCACATTCCATTATGTAATGGTATTCATCTCCAATAGTTATATTGTCACATTTTGTACATATTCTATTGACACTGTCAATATTATTCCACCGACCAGTTTCTATAGGTAATTTATGATTGGTAGTTCTGAATTTGCATAGGGTATAAATATCCTTGTCTTCTAAAACTCTAAAGTAATTTTCAAATTCGAAATTTTTCTTAAATATTCTATAATTCAATGCTTTTGGGGAGTGTTCAATTAGGGAGTACCAGCCCTGTTTAAATTGATCATGCAGGCGTAATTTGATACTCGAAATTAACCAATTAGAATTTGGAATATCTTGATTTATCCAAATAGTAGAGTAGCCTGTTTCATCGAAAAGTTCTTTTAAATATTTAATCCAGACGAAGTGAACATTTTCTTCTATAGAAAGAGTGTATACAAGTTTATATGATAAGTACGATAGTTTTGTTTCTTTCCCCAATAAAAGTCTGGCCCAAAATGACACTATCCTTATTTTTATATCAATTTCGATAGGAAATCGCCCCAGTTCCCCATAAATCATATAACTTGGTGTCGATGATTTTAATTTCAATAGTAATTTACAAAATCGTAATTGTATTTTTTCCAGACAATCAATAGTTTTACTATATCCCCGAATTTCCGACCCATAAAGAAGTATAGGTTTAACCATTTTATCAAATAGTTCGAGTTGACATTCAACAGATAAGTTATGAGTGCGTCCTCTTTTTAAAACTTCATACATAGCCTGTTTGGCCTTTTCTGCTTACTTTGTGATTGCTTTATTGAAATTTCCAGTTCTGTTTAAAAGTATTCCGAGGTAATTAAATTCGTTTACAATTTCTATTTCAGATCCATTTAATGAAAAATGTATATCTACAAGAGGTCGTTCTCTAGAAAAAAATGAACATTTTAGTTTTTTCTGCATTTACTTTCAATTTCCATTTTTTGCAGTATTCTCAAAAAACATTCAATTGAGCTTGTAGATCTTCGCGTGATTCAGCCATAATAACAGTATCGTCTCCATACAATAGAACGAAAAGTTTCAAATCAATATTTAAATTTTCTTCAATTTTTTCTGAAATTGTTTTAAGACCTGGTAAGTTTTCTTTTTCCAACAAGCTTTGTAAATCGTTTAAGAACAATGCAAACAGAAAAGTTGACAGATTTTCTCCTTGTCTCACTCCTATATCACAAGAAAAGTAAGCTGATTTACAATTATTATAATTTATACAAGATTTAACATCATTATACATGTTTAAAATAACATTGTACATTTTCCCGTTTAAATTATTTAATAGAAATTTATACCACAGTGCTACTCTCCAGACAGTGTCAAACGCCTTCTCAAAGTCGACAAACGCACAAAATAATTTCTTCTTTTTACTTTTTAAAATTTCCAAAAATGAAAATAATGTAAAAATACTGTCTGTAGTCGAGTATGATTTCCTAAATCCGAATTGGTTTTCCTCTAACAAAAAAACATCTTCTGAGAACACCCGTAGTCTTTCATTTAAAATAGCAGTAAACAGTTTGCCAAGACAACTAAGAATGGTAATTGGACGGACGTTTTTGGGATCTAAAGGGTTGCCTTTATTCTTATATATCGGTTTAATACTCCCTATCAGCCAAATATCTGGTAAAAAGCCTGTTTCAAAAATTAAATTAAATATCTTCTCGTAAATTGGCAAGAACAGGCGCGATGTTGATTTAATATATTCGTTTATTATGTGATCTTCCCCACTAGCTTTATTGTTTTTGAGTTTCTTGATACAAGAAAGTATTTCTTCCTGTGAAATATAAGTGTTGATACCCTCATTTAACTGTTCAAAATTAACATTACCCAAAGGTTCATGATTTAAATGTTCTTCCTCCCGAGTTGGCAAATCGGGCGCCGTGTTTAAATTAATTGAACAATCTTCCATAGGAATATCGGGTTGTTTTTTCTCCCTACCCCTGTTTAAAATTTTCCAATACTCCTTCGGATCAGATGTTTTTAGATTTATTAGCTCCTCCCTCATTTTTTTCCGGTAATTTTTACTATTTTTATCAAGTGTATTTTTATAATGCTTTTCAGCCTCCGTTACTTTTTGTTTAAGGTTTTCCGTCCTTTCCTTTTTAAATTTTCTTTTAAGTTTCCGATAGTTTTTTCTGGCAAATTTACATTCGTAATTAAACCAGGGTTTATCTCCCTTCGGTTTTCTGTTTAAATTTTTACGTTTATTTTTATAAGTGCCGAAGGTCGTTTGAGCACTGTCAACAAAGATATCACAAAGTTTTTTAACAGATGCGTTTATATTGTCTTTAGTTATATTTTCACTTATTGAGTTTGTGAGCTCATTGTAAAGTCCATTTAAATTTTCTTTATCTACATTGTCCTGAAAGGTTAAGCATTTTTTATTGTCCCATTTTTTAATTCTCCCATCTATTGTGTGATCGGAGCTTTGAAATTGATCGTGGCCTGCGGCTTTTTCATTAAATTGAAGAGTTGCAACAAGGGGGGGATGGACATCAGAATACAAACGGTAAAAATCTACAACTTTAAAATTACAAAAATATTCAAAAAAGCATGGCGAACAAATATAATAGTCAACAACACTAGAGTTTCTACAAGTTAACCTTCCACTTTCAAGATAATCACTACACTGGCGTCTTTACTTGTAAATTTACCTACTCCCTTATCATTACACATTCTACCATTGCATATAAACATATTATTATATTTACAAAATTCAAGTAATAAGTTACCAAAATAATTTGTTCTGTGATCCATGCTTTTTCTTTGAATATCTATGTTAAGCTCATTCAACATATCAACAATACCTTCGTTATCAATATCTAACATTCTTGAAAATTCATCGTAATTCGTTTCAACAAAATCTGGTTCCTCAGCGGTGCAAGCATTCAAATCTCCAAGAAGGCATATATAATTGTAATTTGTACTAAAATTTAGAAATTCGTTCTCAATTTCACTAAAAGGATCGCCAACACAATACAATGAATTTTCAGGAGGAATATAAACAATACCAAACAGAACATCTTGTTGCAGACGAAATATGTTTTTGTTTATTTTGAACCATAGTACATATTTACTATCTGTTTCAATAATTGAAATATTATCCCCTAATGATGTTCTGAATCCAACGATTATCCCCTCTGACTTTACTCTACGAAACTGAAATCTGTTTTTCATTTTAATAATAAAACCAGGTAAATCTATTTCGTCTACATCATCCGTTTTCGTCTCAACAAAACACAAAATATCATAATCATTTACAAGTTCTAACAATTCAGGGTATTGAATACGTCTTTTTAAACCACATACATTGATAGTGAGAATATTTATAACAGTTTTATTGAGTGAACAATGGTTTACAGAGAACAATTCATTATCGATTTTATTGACAGTACAGTTATTTTGTCTTCCACGGTTATCCTATGCAGGTGGGTCGTCTCTCTCTGGAGTAGAGTTCACCCTCGTACGTTTATTCGGTCTAGTGGTTGATCGACGGGGCTCTAAATGCGTAGCTTCATCTGGAACTGCAAGTTCATTATTTACAAAGAGTTTGTCCCTGATAAGCACTACTTTTGACTTCTTCTTCTTTTCCTCTTTCATTATAGGATACAGTTTTCGTCTCCATTCCTCTATCTCTGGTGGGAATTGTTCATTAACCCCGAAATGAGTTCCTCTCAGATTTCTTCCTGCCTTTTTAACTTTGTCTAAATCTGAATAATACAGAAATCGAGCAAAGAATGGACGTGGTCGTTCTGCATTTTTCTTCCCAAAGCGGTGAATATTGCCAAACTCGATTCTTTCGGGTATTTTCATTTCTTGATAGATGAAATGTCTAAGTTTGTTCTCGCAGTTTTCATCAGCTTGCTCATGAGAGGTGTATGATTGTGATGCCGTAATAAAAAGCACAAAAGGTACTGTTGAGATTTTACGAGTGGTGTTTTCATTGGTTGATCATGAGTTCATCAGGACACGATTTCCAATTGAATTCTGTAGATGTTAGGGGGAGCAGATGTTTACAGAAGTGAATTTAATTTTTTTAAAACATTAAACTTAACGTAAAATATTCATATGAATAATTTATTAGCTCCTAGCTTTGCTTTCAGATGCATACAAATCGATGTTTAACACAGTATTAGCGATTATTTAAAAAAAATATCCATATACATAATTTTTTTTATCGAAAACAAGCCCCTAATAAATTACAGAGTTATCGAAGCGAATCATGATTAAGTTGGATATAATGTCGCACAATAGGCTACCCGATTTGTAAGGCTTGAAGTAATTTACCATATAACAATATGTTCATAATGATAAACGGTAAGGCCACCACTAAAAGGCATCAATCGCCTGTAAAATAAATAAACATAAATTATAATGTTGAATCTCCGTGAAAATATTAAAGGTTTACATTTAAATCAACATCAAATTGAAACAAATATGAGTGCATAGTTCTAGATCCTGAAAAACAAAATCAAGAAATCAAATATACATAACTTTATTGTAAAATACACAACCATTGATGGATTATTGTGTATTGAATAGCTAAAGTTATTATCATCCAGAATGGTACAAATAAATAAACAATAATATAATACTATTATAGATTGTTCTTATATTTATCAGGGAATTATATAAACATTAAAAAAAAAAAATTCCTGTATTTATTGATCAATCTAATTAACTGACAAAATAGTGTTTACATGTAAATTGCATATTTCTGTTGGATCGGACAAGGGCGCGTTACGGCGTTTACATAGGGATATGATTATTTGTTTTATATCATAAACAACAATATTTATTGTTCATTAAGGTGCCTCATTACAATAATCAGAACTTTTAAAGCACAATAACTTTGACGCTGTACATACGCAATCCTGTGCTATAAAAGAAGACTAATAAATCCTTACACGAGTCCCTATTGAGGATCCGGAATTTCTTCTACGAGTGTGAGAAATTCCGTCTTTCCACGAGTGGAGCGTAGCGGAACGAGTGGAAAGATGCTGAATTTCTCTCATGAGTGGAAGAAATCCCAGATCTTCAATAAGGACGAGTGCAAGTACCTGTTTCTTCCGTTTCAACTTAAAAACAAAGCATGTCGATTCCATTCATTCATTCACATGTCAATGACATGTTTACTACAAAATATAACAACTCCACGTGCAATGCAGTAAATACACACTTATTTAAAACCGCATTAAATGTATTAGGGGAAATCAGTTAAAATTCAGGTAAGATTGATATTTGAAGCTTTTTTAGATCTACTAAGACGAAAATTTATATTACTACAGCAGTCGTAGAAGCGGACTCCATTAATTATACTCGGCCGATTTGATTGGCTGACAATGCCATGCAAGACAAGGTCACGCGCAGCTGTCTTTATGGCTTGTCTTACATAGAAAACGCATCAAAACGGAAGAAATAAATAGCTTAATAGAGACCGATAGTTTAATATATACTTAATACATTTTTTAGTAAATAGTCTCAGCATAGGTAATACAAGGTTAATGTATTTCTCGCATGATAATCAAAAACAAGTAATAGTGAAGTGACAACAGTATACGTATTCTGTACGTGTATCACACTTTGCTAATATTTTACATTTCTTAATAAACATCGCATTAAGTTAAAATACGACATGAAAATCAAATACGCAACAATTGATGGATCATTGTGTATTGAATACACTAAATTTATTAAGGGCCAGACTAGTGTAACATAAATACTAATAATAATAATAAATAAATAAATAAATAAATAAATAAATAAATAAATAAATAAATAAATAAATAAATAAATACATATAGATACACGATAGTATAATACTATAGATCATCATTTTCAATGAGCTAGTAACGACTACATTATTACGTAATCTCTCTACTCAGCGGGTGGTTTAGATGACTGTGCGATTTAACTGGTAAAATGCAAAAATGCCAGGACAATGCAAAAATGCCACGAAAATGCAAATTTAACAGGAGAATGCCAATTTAACAGGAAAAACGCAAATATAAAAGAAAAACGCAAATATAAAAAAATGTGCAAATTTAAAAGGAAAAAAAAAATGCCACGACGATGCAAATTTAACAGGAGAATGCAAATTTAAAAGGAAAAATGCAAATATAAAAGGAAAAACGCAAATATAAAAAAATATGCAAATTTAAAAGGAAAAACGCAAAAATGCCACGACAATGCAAATTTGACAGCAGAATGCAACTTTAAAAGGAAAAACGCAAATATAAAAAAATGTGCAAATTTAAAAGGAAAAACACAAAAATGCCACGACAATTCGCTAATTTAACTGGTAAACGCTAATATAACTGGTACTATTTAATTATTTGCATTTTACCGGTTATATTTGCTAAAAAACGAGCATATTTGCATTTTCTATTTCCTAGTGGTGCCGTCGACTCGAGGAGAAGTAAATGTGATAAATATTTAGAATTAATTAGCTAAGAACATCGATCAAAAACGTGATCTTATATAAATCAGGGTCTTATATACCACCCAGTTGTACGAGGAGTCTGGAACTCTTCCAAGTTGGCAGGTGGGTCGTTGTTGGAATATTTTTATCAGTAATTAGTCGTATTATTAAAACGGAATCTCTGTGGATTTTTCTCTTGTTAACCACGATACAAAGCATTTTCCGAACTTGATGCACAGGGGCTTGTTACGATTCCCCCCCTCGAGTACTCTAAAAAACCACAAGGGAGGAATCTAAAATGTCAAATTTTCATACAACACTTTTTCAAAATAGTTTTGTGTTGGTGTCTTGACCTCATTCGCCATGATATTGGCACCCAATTGAAGCTTAATAAATATATTTTTGATATTTCGATTCCTTTTTGTCATCATCTTTACCTATCTGCAACTTTAAAGCAATGCTTCACAGAATTTGCAATATCCTAAACCATTCTCCATCATGTTTACATGTCAGTACGAGGTCGATTTCCTACGTGCGATTTGATTGGTCGTTTATTTTTAGGGTCAGGATTGTAAAGAATGTTGACCATAAAAATAATAGATATAAAATATGGTTTAATATTTTCAGAAGTCAAAAGAGTTATTTCTCCTTTTTCATTCATTTACTACAAAACTACTTGCAAATCAACATTCTTTGCAATGGCGGTCAGCTTAAAGTAGATTTTGGATTATTTTGTCGGATATACGCTGTAAAGGGTAAGGAAATATCAATATTTTTGCAGATTTGAACTAGAAAATATGTCTAGAAAATCTTACCTGCACTTGATCTGACACAATCCGTCCATTCCAAAATATCCATCGGAATGCACCGGGGGGTCAAATTTAAAATTTCCAGAATACCCTTAATAGGGCTTGAAACGAGATTAGGATGAAGAACAGACAGACAATTTCTTCGGAATCCTAATCTCAACGGGATTAACAATAATCCAGCAGTCGATGAATATCGTCTGTACACAATGATGGCTGGAATCGAAGGGCGCGAAAGTGACGTCACTACTACACCAAAGGTCAACTGTAAAATGTGGACTGGTTCTTCCATTATAATGTTGTATGCGGCCACCGGCACCAAATCCGTCCCGTCTGTGTAGAACCAGTCACATACTGAGTTATGGAATTATCACTCATAATAAAACAATCGAAATACACATAATTGCTGAAATAAACTAAACTGAAACATAAAAACATTGAAAGTTACAGAAATAGGAATCCTCCATATCATATATTACGAATAGTATTGCTTAGTCCTTTTCAAACATCCAAATCAGCATATTCGTAGCAAGTCTCATTAACTAAAATCACAATTCAAAATCTTCAGTTCTTTAAAACGTCGAGTTCCTGGTTCAGACGTGGCTCATTACCTACAATCTATATATAAATATGTACATTATTAACGGTCCAAATACCTAAGCTAACGGGGCCGGGGGCCCCAACATGACAAAGGTTGACTAGGTTGAGGAAGGCCGTAAAACTTCAAGGCATTGTCATTGACCATCCACAACAACACATTAAGGGGAATGTTTCGACATTGACTGACGGCAACTGCAACTGTCCTCATATTCCATGGGTGGTTTACCTCACAGCACGACACCGGTGACAGAAATGGGGCATCTGTCTCCAGCACTAATTGATGTGGTGGTACTCTTGAAATCACCGACTGGTCCTTACACCCTGACCTAATGAACTTGCCACTAATGCCAAAAACAATGTTTGGAAGTGCCTGCCACTCTCTCAGCTCATCTACAGTACCATCAAAACAATGTCTATGGTACTTCAAGTCAGCAAAGTCACTCTTTATGATGCTGAGGGCTCGACTGGCTGCATCACCGCTGCCATGGTCTCTGCAGTGCAAGATGACAGGTAACTGGCGTCTCCGGGCAATTAGCAGCATGTCAATAAATGCCCGTTCTTGGCATTCTCTTAAGCTGATTACACACTACTCTGGTGTCCTGCACGGCCTACACTTACATCGTGAGGTATAGTCCAACCCAATATCTCCAACAGCTACACATTTGTGGTTTCCCAGCAGAAAATCCAAGTCCTCCAACTGTTTTGAGGTGACACCTTGGGCAGCTACATGAGGGTGTATGGCAAAAGATACATACCCAGATCGTGCTGGCCCTACCTGCACATCCCAATGGTTCCAATGGTGTGGAAAGACGTAATTAGCTATGCCGTAATAAAAACTATTGTTGTTGTTGGCAGACGACATTTTGTAGAAAGCTGTTGAAGTGTAACATCTTCAGGACCAGATCCAAATGGAAATGGGCGTCAACAAATAGAAATGGCTCAGTTGGGGAAGAGACTGGTGCGGTGATTGGGTGACCCTCGTAGGTTAGCTGCGAGTAGTAGGATACTAGGGACTGCTGCTGTTGTGGCCCAACTCTTCTTAGCATGGTGGTCATTAGTTCCCAGTTTGTCAAACTTATCACATGATTAGGTGGATTAACAGTGATATGTGATAAACCAACGGGACTATATACTTGTACATAAAACAAAACTAGCTGATGTTCCTGCTCGTTAAAACTGCTTCTGACCCCGTCATGCATCCTGTGGCCCAGCACATACTGAAGCAAATCCCCCAAATATGTGCAGCCAAACCAAGTCTTCATCAGATGGAAAACACCATTGACAAGCTGGCACCAGAGGTGAAGATGCTCTTCACAAAAAAAAACATCCTATGTGATGTGCACTTGTGTGGCGGAGTGCCAGAGATGAAGCTTGTACCTCCTGCTTCCCACAGTCCCAACAGGCAGTGGTCCCTGAGCAGAACCAGGGCAAGTGCTTCTTCAGAATGTGCCTCCTTATCTTTTCCCTGGTTGCCAAGCCACATACAGGACACTCCCGTTCCTTGCTCTTAAAGACTCTCTCGTCTTCAACTTCCTGACCAGAGCACAAATGATTCACCTCTTGCTGGCCTGCACCTTTGTCACCATGGTCACGCTCACCAACAAAGCCAAAGGCCCTAGAAGGTGAGCAAGCTGCCTCTGCGGCTTCTCCAGAAAAACTAACCTCGTCCATGACGATTAGGTCTGCTTCCTCTAGATCTGTTGTTCCGGAATCAGTAGAGTCATGCCACTCACTGTGGGGGCTCGAAGACAAGACATCAGTGTTATCATCTGATGCACACTCCTCCATACTGTAAAATTAAAGAAATTGAGCAAAACCTAGTCATAGCAACAAATTAAAATACTGAGTATTTGCACTGAGATTACTAACATCAGGACCTGAAAATGAGTCTTGATTTACTTCCGGAACATATACAGAGTTATCTTGTACTTGTGTAGTTGGTCTATGTTCAATGTTTCGTTGTAGTCTCATTTTATGTTCATTATTACCACCTACAGTTTCCCCTTTAGTTATAAACAGATCAAGATTAAACAGATCTTGCATGCTTGTGTCCAGTCCAAAAGGAATGGTGTCGTCTAAAGTATCCCAACTTTCATCGAGAGATTCCTCCGACTTAAATAAGGCATGCCTCTGTCTTCTTATCCAGGTTGGAATATCCCTATCGTCACAGCGCTTTAATCTGTCATGATGAACTACAGTATCTCCTTTGCATCCTCTTAGCCTGTACAAAGGAGGGTTGCTAGATACGACTAAGAAAGGTCCACACCAAGGTGATCGTAACTTTTCACTTTGTCCAACTCTGGTTGCGGAATCCGCTTTGTAGAGTAAGTCTCCTGGCTGATACCTGTGCTCAACTACTCGCAAGTCGTAGTCCTTCTTTTGCCTGGCTTGAGAAGTGCGGAGGTGTTGCCTAGCAAACTCGTGTGTCTTTTCCATATTGTTGATTAGCTTGGCTACCCATGTGCTTGGATACATTCTGTCCTGATCATTCTGGGGTATGCCAAGCAAGAGCTGGATAGGTTGGACCGTCTCTCTGCCTAACATCATTTGATTAGGTGTGTACCCCGTCTGTCGGTTGACCATAGAATGTAAGGCCATGGCTAAAAATGGAAGGTCTCTGTCCCATTGCCGACATTTCTTCTCAATAAAATACCTGATCATACCTAAAACAATCGTGTTGAACCGTTCCACTTGGCCATTGGAAGAGGGGGTGGTACGGAGTGGTCATGGTTTTAGCGATCTCTAATGCCTCACATAGAGCTCGAAACAAGTCACTATCAAAATTTCGACCCTGATCCGTGTGGATTTCAAGGGGACAGCCAAATGTGACTATGAAGTGAACAATAAACTTCTCAGCGACTAACTGAGCGGTCTGGTTTGGTAGCGCAGCCATTTCGACCCATTTGGTGAATTGGTCCACCATCATTAAAACGAAGTTGTTTCCGTTTTCACTGGTATTAAAGGATAACACAGCATTGATGTATCTGAAGCATCAGTATCAAGCACAAAGTTATCCTTACTGTTTAGGTATGTCAAGCAAGGTGCACTTATCAAAGCTACTTTGGATTGTTGAAATGCCTCCTCGTGTGTACTTTGCCATTCAACTTCAGCGGATTGATGTACCAAATCGCAAAGGCATGCAGTCATCTCTACAAAGTTCACAATATAATATCGGTGGTAATTTAGGAAACCAAGTTCTTTCTTTGACTTTGGTGTCGGCCACCGTTGAATTGCCTCAATATTAGCAGGTGCGACTGAAATGCCATTGGCGTTGACTAGCTTGCCAAGAAATTCTACTTCTGGCTGGAACAGCTGACACTTATTTGGCTTGAGTTTCAAGGTGAATTGTCTGAAACGTTCTAATGCAGCTTGTAGATTAGTTAACCCACCATCGAAATTCTTCCCCAATACAACAAAATCGTCCAGATAAACCAGGACTTGGGTCCATGTTAGACCACGTAGAACCAATTGCATGGACCTCTGAAATGTTGCGGGGGCATTACATAACCCCATGCCCATTCGAGTGTGTTCAGAGGCCATAGCGTGTTATAAGTGAGACAACCAAGGTCCAGGTCGTGATGTGCAAAGACATCTTGGTATTCAACAAGTAACCTGCGAAGCTTGAGCTTTTGTTCTTCATTATTTAAGTGCTTGATTGATCGCTCATAGAGATCCGTCAAATGGGCTGGCAAGTCAGGCATATGTTGCTTATAACCTGGTATCGTGTTGTCCCTTTTGATGTATCCACACCTCACATCGAAAACTTCATAATGTGCTTGTTCAACCTCCTCTACACTCTCAATTTCTTCTAGATAGCCAACAGGTGTTCCCTTCTTTATTTTAACAAATCGATTTCCGTCGTTAATAGGTGTTATTGGACATTATCGGCCCTTGCCAACTGCATGTGATATCAGGACACCTGTGGTCATTGGTGTTGGTTCTATGATGAATTCCTGATCTATATTCTTATTTGTGCTGACACTGACGGTCATCTCGGAGTTTGGGGGTATGGTGATAGTACGCCTTATATATACTTGTTGACATAATTCTGAAGGAGATCTTTCGACAAATGAAGCTGGAGTTAACTTGCCATTTAAAGTCACCGAAGGTATCCTGAAATTTATAACAGCACCAAGGGTGTCTAATATATCTAGTCCCAAAATAGCGTCATCATCCAATGGAACTACACAAGCATCCCATTGCACTTTTATTCCATTAATTTCTAAGAGTGTTTCACAGGCTATTGTGCCATTTACAGGTTGATCTTTTAACCCCCTTAATGTTGGCATTAGCTTTTCGTTGACTAGAGTAATCATTGCTGCTGTGTCCACTATCATATTTACTGATTGGTCATTCAATGTCCCTTTTACTATCAAACTTCTTCCAGTTGTTCGCCTAATTACCAAATCAGATGAGGCCGGGGGCCCCAAATCGGGAATGGCAATAGACGCATGCTCCTGGCCACTGAGGTTTACGACCATGCGTTTGCCATCTGGCTCGATCCGCTGGTGTTTAAATCCTTACTCGTATCTGACGGGGTACTCCTAGGGGCATATCCTGGTGATGGGGACCGCTGTCGGAAGTAATTAGAGTCCCTACTGTTATTACTTGGAGAATTTGGGCGATAACCTGGTGATGATTGACGTCGCTGTGGACTAAAAGACCTAAGTTGAGGGATATGTGATTTATTAATATCAAAGGAAGGAGACGGTGTCCTATCGAATGATCTACGCTGGTTATGTGATGAGATCATAATGTCTGCCAGCTTGGTCACCACTTGTGTCAACTCTCGCACTTCCTTCTCCAAAGGAAGATGTTGTTCGTTGGACTTTTTCCCTCTCCCTTAACATTTTCAGCAAACGACACCTGCCTGTGGGCAAAGTTTGGACTCCGTGACCCATAAATTGCTTTTTGATTAGCGATGGATGATTTCATCATTTTCAGTGCCTTATTGATTGAGTCCGGATTTCTTTCAATGTCATGCGGTGCAGAATCTTTGTCTCTACATCCTCGTAAGAACGCCTCTGATCCTATTTGGCCTATCACAGCGTTCTCACAATGGTCATACCCATCCATAACCAGAAAATGGACGCGCTCTGCAAATTCTTCAAGTGTCTCATCATCAAATTGTTTCACATACTGGAGTTGTCTCCTTGCAGATACCGGCTCATATTTTTTACTAAATCTTTGCTTAAGAGCCCTCCGTAATGACTTGTTATCATCATCCTTATTCTCCTTTCTAGCGTACTCTAAAGCTACATCAGTTAAACAATCAAGCAATCTGCACACCTTTTTGCGACTTCTCCATCGTCTTCGACCAGCTATTCTCTCGAATTGATAGATAAATGCTTCCCAGGTTAACAAACCTCTACCACTAAACACTTGCATTTTAGGGAGTTGTGGACTCCTACTTCTGTCTCGACCAACAGAATGTTCATGCCACCTGGTGTACTCCTTATCAAGGGACGAATCTGATGAGCTGTCATTACGATCCCTTGACTTTCTTTGCTTTTTTCTTGACCTATCTGTCTGGTTACTATCAACCATGTTTGTTTCTGCAGGTGCACGACTAACATTGTCATTAATTCCAGATGTTCGTGATGGAAATGTTGGAGGTTGAGTTGTCATTACTGGGGTCATAAATGTCGGTTTAGGTTGATTTACTTGAACAGGAGGCCCAGTTGGTCCCTGATTATACATTTGGTTGATAACAGGCTGTGATAAAATACGTGCAGCAGCAGCGTCAATCATTTCAGCGGGGGTATTGAGCAGAGCAGAGGGCCCTAGCTCACTACCTTTAAATGCTGTATTATGAACTGGAGTTGATTGGTCATCGTCTGGAAACGGTGTTCGTAAAACCTCGAATGCAGATATTGGTGACAGTCCTGGTGGAGGAAACCTAAAGTCTGGTTTGGGATTTCCTGTAGCTGGAGTACTAGTTTGTTGCTGAATGTATGTCTGTTTTGACTTAACTGAGGTGTCCGTCATTGTGAATTTAACTTCCTTGTTCCTCTTGTCCACTAGATCCCCAATCATAGATGTCATTTGGTGATGTTGATCCAAAGCACTTTTGAACTGCACAGTGTTAGCTTCATCTGTGGTTGCCATTTTTCTAAACGTCTCGTAAATTCATTGAATCTGTGATCTATCTTTTCCTCTGTTCTTTGGCACGATTTATGTATCTGATGGTAAAATATCACATTGTTCTGATTTATTTCTCTTTTCATCTCATCTTGCTCAGAATACAATGTTAAATATTCTGTTGAAAATTTCTGTCATTTTTAAATCACTTTTTCTTACTTGAGCATCTAATACTGCCATTTTTTGTTCATTTGCTCTTCTTTCTGCTTGAAATTCATCAAACATATCCTGTATGGATCTTTCACCTGGTAGCTTAATTTGGTTTTGTTCATGGAGGGTGGAATTGAGATCAGACTCCACCATGTCATTCCACACTAAAGTGGGAATATTTGTCAACTCTTGCATATCAACCGTAGTAAGTTCCTTTTCTGATCGTCTTTGCATAACCTTGTCTGCCATTTCCGTTGTTACCCCACTAATACTAGTTAATTCTTCTTTCGCTACATTCTCTAGGTTTATCAGTTCATTAGCCATGCTGGAATACAATTGTTATATACCAAACCTACTATAATTGTGTATATTATTCTTCTTATAGAATGTCTCAAGTCAGTCAATAATCTCAGGGTTAATAATTTATTCCAAGTCACAATATATATGTGACCCAAGACAATGTATCCCAAGTCACAATGTAAATAAGACCCAAGACAATGAATCAAAAGTGTATACAAATAGGGGAAATGAAACAGCAACTTTCATTGAACATAGACCAAGTGATTACAAAATGGTATTGCAAAAAGGCATAAACACTTGCAATTATGTCTATATTACACAAAAATATTGTAACACTTTATTAAATTTGTTGATTTTCAAAATAAAAACTCATGTTCAAATATCTAATTTTGTTTTTATTTCAATTTGTAATCTTTCTTTTACACATATAATCTGTTCCGGTTTGCGTCTGTGCAATGTACACAAAATGACTTCCGTGAAGAAGCAGACGTAATGGCGAAAACCGGAAATTGTAACTGATCAAAAACTAATATCACCATGACCTAATGAATAAGTATATTGTACAGGCGTTCAAAATGATTGACACGACGTCCGGGATTATAATATGACAGCGCGCACAATATAAATTGACAAATAATGACTGAAAAAAAAAGTTTTCAAATGTCAGGTGGCGATTCAATTTTTTTTTAAAAAGTTCCCGATAATGTTCAAAATCGTAGTCGACGACGCCACTATCGTGCCGATAGTGGGAATGGTTAATGTGTATATGCAAAGTACCTGTATACTTAATAAACTTTAGTTGGTCTGCAATAATCAGACAATAATCCAGCAGTCGATGAATATCGTCTGTACACAATGATGGCTGGAATCGAAGGGCGCGAAAATGACGTCACTACTACACCAAATGTCTACTGTAAAATGTGGAGTTAGTGTTGATCAATCTTTAGTTTTCTGTGTAGTGTTTTGTGGATCATTGTTTGTGCTTTCTTTTTCATTTGGCTAAAGTTGACATTAAACACCAATATATCAATCAATCAATCAATAAATTATCAAAACGGTTAATGGGTGGTGGGTGGGTATGGAATCCTATTAACCATATATTTGTGCATATCCAGAGACAAAACCTAGATGTTCAACGACACCTGTGGTGTTCTTTTTGTGTTCAGTTATTTGAGGTGAGAGGTTATTGTTCGTTTTGTCAACATTGAGGGAATGGTTGACCATCACTGTTAAGTTTTCTTCTTGAGCAGATTACCGTTATTTATTTCTATGTTTTATTCAAATCATATCATATTTAGATAATTTCATCAACAATACGAATATTACGACAGTAACAAAATAACAAACAAAACATAACATGTAATTAAAAAATGTTTATTTACAACTAATGTACTAATATTTCGTCGAAAAATCAAACCCCTTCATATAAATGTCACCTGTATATAGTGGTCATTTTGTCAATCTCTCCCAAGTGACTACTATAGACAGGTTTAGTTGTTTAATTGTATCTAGTAACGGGAACGAGGATGATTTACCCGACATTAGTTTTTTCTGTGTCTGCAGCATAGTCAAACACTCACTCTAAATTAATTTGCAATATACATTAGAAACTATGAGACAACATTTCCAATTGGACAAATTTTAAATGTTCTACCTTTTAGAATACTTTGAGGAGAAAAGATAATGCTTGTGACCTTCACGCAAAGTTAGAAATATTCTTTCCGAGAGGAAATCATAAATTCTTATTTGCAACTTACAGGTGCTAAATATTTACCTATTTGACTTAGATGGGAAAATTGAATTGTGAACATTCAAAACTGATACTAAATACATAATTTTAATAATGTACCTAAAAGATCATTCTCGCCGTATTATCGTTGGAGGTAGTCATGACTTAAACATTTTAATTATTA
Organism: Bathymodiolus brooksi; assembly: GCA_963680875.1. Lineage (NCBI taxonomy): Eukaryota > Metazoa > Mollusca > Bivalvia > Mytilida > Modiolidae > Bathymodiolus > Bathymodiolus brooksi. Next base: position 69,947,692 of record OY804582.1, read on the forward strand.
AAAAATCAGTGCAATGTAATAAGAAACTTTATCACATATTTTGTTGCAATATGTTCGTTTTTGCATGTTCAATAATAGCTAAAAGACAGTGTTGGTTATTTGCCATACGGGGCAATTTGCCCTCATATGTCCGTATTTGCTCCTGTGTTGAACTTCCGGTATCTGCGCAGTGGTCTCAAATATTATATACGTTGCTGTCAAAGTACAAGGAAAGATGATGCATAAAGATATGCATAAGATCGTATTTCAATCAAATTAACACATTTCAACATATTGGAATAAAGTTTAACTTGAAACGGAATAATTAGCTCAAATGTATACGTCGTGTCGAATAGGAATTTCCATTCAAATGTCGACATCTTGGGTAGATTTTGCAAACAGTTTCTAAAGTCATTGTACAGATCGACATTGTTTGGTATATTTTTGAAATCGGATTCGAAACAAAAATATTTGCAAGTTGAACAAAGGCAACTCTCTTAAAATTTTATTTTCGTAATTGGTCAGTACAAAGATCTTTTTTGCAATATAAAAGTCAATGCTTGGAAAAGGTCAATGTAAAATATGTGATAAAAAGATTATGACATGAAATATTCCATATCGTCCCTGGTATCAACCCTCGACCCATATCAGCCCTCCAGCTTTGCTGTCGGGCTTGATATGGGAGTCTCGGGCTAATACCAGGACCGATATGGAAAATGTCATGTAATAATCTCTTAATATAGTTTAATATGGAAATCATTTTAATTAAAACAAAAACAGTACTACAGCACGTCTTTATTACACCCTGTGTTTCTAATTATCTATTTTCTGATTTGCTGATCCAAGCTACATCATATTTCTACAAAAAGAAAGTACAGCATGACAAGTATTAGAAGACACATCTATCATGTACAACACGTAACTATGTATAAAATACAGATATTTATGTGACTGTACCAAGCCAGGACCGGGAATTTTATCACGGCATTATTCATATAGCCTATGAGGGATATCATATTAGCATTGCTGTTTTTGTTGTGTTGTGCACACAATGGAAATGTACTCGTGCATAGCCCTTGTTAAGCTGACTGTTGACTGTTGTAAAATGATTACACAATGAAAATGAACATGCGCATATAAGGTCTGTTCCAGTAAGACAATTTCTAACTGTATTACATTTGCGTACATGTGCGTAGGAATACAATGTAGTATGTTTTCAATGAGAAGACTAACAACATTTGAGCTACAACACAATCTATGTGGGAAAAGAATATTATACGCAGATGATTAAGGAAAACCCATGGATTCACTGAGGGACCCATGTGGTCCACAGATTCCTCGTCTATCTTTACGCTCTCTTTAACTTAATAGCTTGGATCCGCCCCTGACCCATGTCGAACAGATTCCCTCTATAAAGAAGCATACAATGTGATTTTGTCACCAAGAATGCGATAATTTAATCGTATCACTTAAAACCGAGAAACTATGTGAATAGCTATACATTTTGAAACAATGACATTTCTACTTACCATATATAAAACACTTAATCGAAACTTCAGGTCATCAAAGTTATCTACAAATTGAAAAATATACACGATAGCATTATATAATGTCTTATAATATAGTATCAAATATTTCATGTAGATTTCTTTGTAAAATAAAAATTTAATATTTGCCAATATTTTTACTAGTCTTCCTTTATAAATATAAATAAAAAGTAGAGCATTTCCGAATGAGTTAGGCATATTGCATCTTGACCGATATTGCATTCCATTCTTTCTCCTTAAAGTTTGGTACGGACTAGAGAGGTTCCGAGTAAAACGATATTTGCACGCAAGCAGACGAAAGATAAACAAGATGGCCAAATTATTTGAATACATGTTGGAAAGAAATATGGTGAAATGTATAGTCACAGACTGACATATTTGGTACTAATAGGTTATTATACAGTGTTATGTACAATATGGAAAGATATTGTATGAGTCTGTATAGTATTGAAAAGCCGTATTGGACAAGACGCCGCAGTCCAATACGGGTTTTCAATAAAATACGGAAGAGTACAATATATTTCCATATTGTACATAACACTGTATAATGACCTATTTATTATACAGCTGAAATGATCAATACTATAACAACAATTTTATGCTTAACTTTTAATACAGTCTAAATAGAACAACTGCACAACAGTATTTCGTTAGGAAAATGTTTTGTATACAGATCTCGTAATCTCTAAAATGAATTAAAAACCGCAAAATAACTGATCAACAATTATTCTAAGCAACTTTTTTTCCCTCAAACTGTTAAATACCGAACAAGTTAATTTGATTGTAGATTACAATTAAAAATAATTTACTAGCAGAAAAACCAACGAGTTACTTCCCTTACATAATGTACAATACGAAAAAAACCCGTATTGGACGTCTGGACGTCCAATACGGAAAAAATACGGCTTCCGGTTGTACAATACGGGAAAAATAATGTACGGTCACATGTCTTAAATGGGTGTTTTTGATTGGATTAAAATTATAGCTTTATAATAATATATTATAAAAGACGTATTGCACTAATACTAAGGAATATTAGTGCAATGATCATATACCATAGCACACATATATATCACAAACATATGTCACACATATATCACAGACACATGTCACACATATATCAGACATATGTCACTCATATATTACAGACATGTCACACATATCTCAGATATATATCACAGACATATGTCACATATATTACAGACATATGTCACTGATATATCATAGACATATGTCACACATATATCACAGACATATGTCACTCATATATTACAGATATATGTCACAAATATATTAGACATATGTCACACATATATCACATACATATGTCACACATATATCGCATACATATGTCACACATATATCAAACATGTCACATATATCATAGACATGTCACACATATATCACAAACATATGTCACACATATATCACAGACAGACATGTCACACATATATCACAGACATGTCACACACATATCAAACATGTGTCACACATATACTACAGACGTGTCACACATATATCAGACATGTCACACAAATATCACAGACATATGTCACATATATTACAGAAAAATGTCGCACATATATTATAGACATATGTCACACATATATCACAGATATGTCACACATATATTACAGACATATGTTACTCATATATCATAGACATATGCCACACATATATCACAGACATATGTCACACATATATCACAGACGTATGTCACATATATCACACATATATTACAGACATAAGTCACTCATGTATCATAGACATATGTCACACATAGAGTAGAACTTCGCTGACTCGAACTCGAAGGGACTGTCAAAATCTGTTCGAGCTATCGGTAGTTCGAGCCACCGAGGTCCCGTAATTTTAGAGAGAGAAAAATCCGGTTCTGACCCGTGCAGTTTCATTACGCTATGATAACTGTTGCACAGTAAAGTGGGCCTTTCTCGTAAAAAATATGTAATCCTTTAGACAGTTCTCAAAGACTACGGCTTCTGAATACCTCTTTGGTATCTTCAAACGTTCCTTAGAAACATTTTTTTTTCACTTTGTTCGCGATCTATTTCATAAACAGGAAATATGAGGTCGGGTATTAACACTTGGATCGATATCGGTATAATGCTGATAATTCGGATATATATTTTTAATGGCCAATTTTAAAATTGTAGCCATTTTCCTTTTTTTTTTTTTTTTGAATTTGAAGAATAATTGTTTCTTTTTGATATTATATACACATAAAAACTCTGGTTTATCTAAATTTCAGAACAAGTACATTTCTTAGATGTTTTTGGTATTTAGATGAACCTTGAGACCACGCAGTTTGATTCGATCTCACAACTATAAATTAAAAAAAATGAAATAAAAATAGCTCTCAATAATAATAATTAATGTAATAAAAATTTTAAATATTGTTTTAATCAACTTTATTACGATTGTAAACATTTGATTGTTTTAATTATTGTCATAAATAGAGAAAAATAGTGAAAATTTAGATGTTGGGGTAATACAATATTTAGATGTTGGGGTAATATAATATATATATTATTATATTACCCCAACATCTAAATTTTCACTATTTTTCTCTATTTATGACTAAAATTCATACGACTGTGGTACAATCAGCGACACGGATCTCGGGTTCAATAATTGTTCTTTATTAATCGTAATTAATGGTCAATAATGAAGCCACAACTGAATTTAATGACTAATTAACACAAATGATGACAATTTCATCCCTCTACCTGTAATTGTTTAAGTAAACAATTAGCTGTTGGTAATCCGACATTTATCACACCCTGCAGTAATCACATTCAGCCGTAGCATACATCTGTCAATTAAATTGCCTTGTTCTAGTTTGGCATGGTAAAACTCGTGATTTTATTATTGACGGGACTTTCAAATTAGTTCGAGCCATCCGTGGTATTCGACCCATCCGAGTTCGAGGCACCAAGGTTTTTTCTTACTTAAGACATATAGTGAAAATTGACGGGACTTTAAAATCAGTTCGAACCATCCATGGTATTCGACCCATCCGAGTTCGAGGCACCGAGGTTTGACTGTATATCACAGACATCTGTCACTCATATATTACAGAAATATGTCACACATATATCACAGACGTATGTCACACATATCTCACAGACATATGTCACTCATATATTACAGAAATATGTCACACATATATCACAGACATATGTCACATATGTATGTCACACATATATCACATACATATATGTCACACATATATTACAGACATACGTCACACCTATATCACAGACATATCAGACATATGTCATACAAATATCACATATACATGTCACTCATATATCACAGACGTATGCCACACATATAAGACATATGTCACTCATGTATCATAGACATATGTCACACATATATCACAGACATATTTCACTCATCTATTACAGACATGTCACACATATATCACAGACATATGTCACACATACATGTATATCACAGACATATGTCACACATATATCACAGATATATGTCACACATACATCACAGACGTATGTCACACATATATTACAGACATATGTCACATATATCACAGACATTATAACAGGGTGTCAAGTGATCCTATATTTTGCAAGATTTCCCTATATTTCCTATATTTGCCTAATATTTCCTATATTTCAACCCAAAATCCTATATTTTTCAAAAACTATGAGAAAAAAAGTTGAATCTTTTATTTTGAATGGAAATTTCATATAAACATGACAAATAGAGGCTATACATGTACAAGATGTTAGTGTTGATACTTCTATAGTTTTTAGCTAACAGATGCATTCATGTGACTTTTTTATTGTTGAATTTTCTTAGGGTTTAAATTCACATGATTGTATATTTATTTCAGTAATGAATTACAATATTACAATGTAATCTTTTGTGGTACATGTCCATTTTCATAGTGGTCTGCTACTCAGTACCGATTCCTGGATTTAGGATAATACAATTATGAATTTATTGTTTAATGGTCTATAACATTAAAAAAATACCAAGTAAATTCTCTGGGCTTTTGGAAAAGCCCAGTTTATTACTAGTAACTACAGTCGTTTGCCATGAATGAGTTCGCAATATGGCCGATGTCATTTGCGAAAATTTGTTTCCAATTTTTTACTCCTTATCAAATCAGTGTTATTTAACTTTGATTAGTAACGTTCACATTTTACACAATGCCAAAATGTTCCAAAATTAGGCCAGTGACGTCATTTAAGGAAATACCTTGTAATTCGGTCAAAATATCATCTGTCAAAATATGGCACCGCACGGTAAACAAATGACACCAGAGGAGAAACAAATCATCGTAGCTTTGTCACAAGGATATTCTAGCTACAAAATTGCTGAAATGACGGGTAAAAACAGGAGAACAATCAGTAAATTTCTCAGGAGGCGACGGGTGCGAGGATCGGAAGAAAACTTACCGCGAAGTGGAAGGGGTAAAAAAACGGGAGTTCGGGGAGACAGGATTATGTACCGTATGCTTCGTTCGGACAGAAAACAAAGTTTAGGAGAAATAACAGACCAATTTAACCGCCAGTTTGTGACCAAAATTTCTTCTAGAACAGTTCGGAGGCGTTTGAACTTTTAAGGATACAAAAAACATCCAGTTTGTAAGAAAACTACGATTTCATCTGTCAACCGAGAATAAAGAAAACGATTTTGTCGATCAAAATTGATGTGGACAGTGAGAAATCATTGGAAAAAAGTTATTTTCAGTGATGAGACGAAGATTGAGATTGGAAATAACAGGAAAGTTTATTCTTGGCGTAAAGTGGATGAAAGAATAAGACCGGAATGTAATGGGTTGTACCAGGGTCGAAATTACAAAACGAAATTTTCTGTCATGTTCTGGGGCTGCATTTCGTATTATGGGGTAGGTACACTAACTCCAGTTGTTGGCAATTTAAATAGTGAAAAGTATATAAACATTTTAAATGACAATTTATGGCCGGTCATTGCCCAACATTTTCCTACAAGCCCCTACATATTCCAGGAGGACAATGCCCCATGCCATGAGTCTCGGAGGACAAATCAGTGGAAAACGGAAGATGATATTCCAACTTTAGAGTGGCCCCACAAAGCCCAGACTTAAATATAATAGAAAATGTGTGGAAAGTTATAAAAACAAAAGTTCAACGACGAATAGATGACATTCGAAATGCTGAGGACCTAAAAACTGGTGTTGCTGAAATTAAGACCTCACTTCAACTACATTATATAAGAAGTTTATATGACTCCCTTTCAAGGCGTTTACGGGTTGTTTTAAGAGCTAGAGGCAATATCACAAAATACTAACAGTTTGAGGTAAGTTTTATTATTTATTTCAGTAAGAAAAACTATAATTTTTCTCTGCTTGGAACACAAACGTTGAAATGACGTCGGCCATTTTGCGAACTCATTCATGCCAATCATGGTACATGTATTTTTTGAAAGAGTCGTTGAAAAAATGTAAACCCTTTACAGTCTTGCTACAGACCATCATCATGTCAAAATCAAAGACTAGGTTTCAGGAGAAATGGATGTCTGAGATAGATCCACCAGGACATCATCCCTGTGGTGTAGGAAGGGTTCTGATGAGTAGCATGCCTATTGCTTTATCTGTAGAAAGGAATTTGGATGTGACAAAAGTAGTCAGTTACAGTTGAAACAACACTCAAAAATTCGAAACACAAACATATAAAAAGAACTCCAAATCAGCTTTGCCATCTTGTCAGTCAAAATTGGTTGTAACTAAATCCCAAAACAACATCATCTGCCAGCTCTTCACAGTTAGGTATCAGAACATTTAGTGATGAGTAGACTGCAGCAGAGATTATTTGGGCTGGAAAAGTCGCTGCATCAAACTTTAGCATTGAAAGAACAATGGTCCTGATAGGATCTGTTACAAGTAGAAATGTAACCTTAGTAGAGCTTGATTTTATTGATAATGTTTGTCAAATATTCAAGGACTTCTTGGAATCGTTCCAGTCACATGAGCCACAGATTCACAGACTATATGGTGAGATGGATAAATTGATGATCAGATTGTTACTGAGATTAGTAAAAAAGGAAATGATATAAAACCTGCATGTCACTGATTTACCAGATGTTGATTTGTCAAGATCTAATCAAATACAAGGGCTTGCGTGGCTCAGTGAGTTAGGTAATTGGATTACCAAACAACTCATACAAGCCTATCACCAATGCGGCGCTGGTTCGCACCCGGCTTTGTAAATTACAAACCAGGGGATTCCAGGAGCCTGTTATCGCACACCTGAATCAAAGCTGCTTTCAATAACAATGCAACTGCACTGTGGAGGCAATCTTGGTGGGAGAGTGCGACTGCCGGACACAAATTTGGAAGAGGACCATTCAGTGACTCTTCCATCAAAGCTTGGCTCTAATTGAGCTACTGGTTCCAGACAAGATGGTTTTTTTGTGAATTTCCCATAGGGTCCTATGTTAAACTAAGCTCTTAAAAGGTTTATATTCCGATACCAAGATCTTGTCGAAATATATTTCCTCTCTGCAGAGACGATGATAAACGATGCATTTTCATATAGTGAAAATGTATAAAGATAGGGAAGTCAACAAAAATGTCAAAAATATTTTGCTATCAATGTGTGACGTAAAATTGTTTTTGACATTTGCTTCACTGGGTTTGGTACTGCTTTGACAACTATTTTACCTATTTTGTTCCAGTATTGTTATAAATACTGTTATAGTGACAGCCGGAACCTTTGAGCCGTAATGAAAGCGGGGGGTTTGGCGCTTTAAAATCTGATTCAACCCACCATTTCTTTAGAAATGCCTGTATAAAGTCAGGGTCATTACGGCTTTCACAGTTTTCCGGTTGTTGACTGATTTTGTCTGTTTATATACATATGAGTTTTGACTTTCCCTTTGTAAGATTGTTCGGAGTTCGGTAATTTTGTTATTACCCTTATTCAGCTGTGCAGCCATCTTGGTCAGAGGGCGGGATCACCAGACACAATTTTGGAAGAGGACCATCCAATGACTATTTTATCAAAGTTTGGTTCCAATTGAGGAACTGGTTCCAGACAAGAAGACGACGGACGAAAAGTGGTGGCAATAGCTCACATGGCCTAAAGGCCAGGTGAGCTAAAAAGGATGCACTCGACTCACAGCAGCAAGTGATAAAGTTTACCAGTTGCTTGCCCATGGTCGGTAGTTCTCTCCACGTACTTCGGCTTCTTCCACCACTAAAACTGGTCACCATAATATAGCTGAAATATTGCTGAAAGTGGCGTTAAACATCAAAAATCAAATCAAATCAATCAACTACAAGATAGTGAAATCTCTTTTGGAGAAGGTAATAGAAAATGTCTGTAGAAATGCTCAGTCACAATAACAAAAATGTCTTCTAGGAATGTGATCAGCATTTGGTGCCATAGCTTTCTATCTTCAAAGGAAATTGCCATTCAGAAACAAGCTTCTTGTAAGTTTAGGATGTTAAAATCCTCGGAAAATATCTTCGTCCAAACCATCAGACATTGAACTGATTTGAAAGAAACTATTTGTACATATCAGATAACAATATTCTGAAGGTAACTGATGAGTGGAAAGTGTTATCTATGGATCAATCTATCCATTACCTTTCTTACAAAAGAATTGATCATTTCTGGAGAGAAGTGTTTTCCCAGACCACATCTAATGACACGAGGAAGTATCCTACAGTAACAGATGTACTTAAGATTGCTTTGAATCTCCCTCATAGAAATGCAGATGTAGAAAAGTGACTCAGTCAATAATTCCATTATCACTAAAGAAAGAAACCAATTACGTGAGGCTGCCATTAATGGTTTGAGAGCTAAGGATGCCGTGAAGTTGTATGACCCTGAACTGATGAGATCAGAGAAGATCCGAATGACTAATTAAGCATGTCTTGTCATCAGTCATGAAATGACAATTTTGATCATCAGAGGAGATGTGAACTTCAGAAAGAGAAAGAAGAAAAGGAAAGAAGAGAGCTTAACCAGAGAAGAGCTAGAGAAGCTGATGAAATGAGACAAAGAAGAGAGGGAACAATTAATGAACAAATGACTTCATTAATAGAGAAAGAGAAATCTCTAGACGACAAAGGAAAAAAAGTAAAAAATTCCTTGACAGCCGTTCTTGATTTACTGATGGAAGGGAATGAAAATATGAAATCAGCTGTTGAGGTGAGGATGATATAAGTAAGGTTGCAACGGCTCAATTTACTATATACACAGCAATAACCAAAACAGGGGAATACAATAAGAAATTTGAAGAAATTAGAAAGAAACAGGACTTGGATCGCAGAAAATTATTAGAGAATTGTCTTGATGTAAAAGCAAACTAGAGGCTTCCAGGAGCTTGTAATCGCTCACCTGGTTTTCAATTTGACATCTAAAGTTAATAGAAAATAGGGGTGTTACACATAATTTTGAAAGTGGGCCACCCAAAGATCATTTCAACTCAAATTTTTGAGCAAAAGATTTAGATGTGATTTTTATCTCATAATATTCCTAAACGGAATAAACTGGCTGAAAAAATCTCACAGAAAAAACCCAGAATATATGTTAAACTACTCATTGCCATGTAGCTGCAGTTGAAATTTGAGCTCATTTTGACTTATACTAAAGCAGCAATGGACAATTGAAGAAATGTTTATTTTTAGTAACAGTAGCCATCTTGAATGGAGGGCGGGGCTGTCGGACACAATTTTGAAAGAGACCCACCAAGGGACCATCCCTGCAAGGTTTTTGTTTAATTTGGTTCTGCGGTTTCAGAGGAGAAGATTTAAATGTGATCTTTTATTAAAAAAAATGCTTAATTTGCATAATCAGTATAAATCGGCTGAAAGAAAAATTTCACAGAAAAAAAATGGAAAATATGTTAAACTACTCCTCGTCATGTAGCTGCAGTTAAAATTTTGAGCTCATTTTGACTTATACTAAAGCAGCAATGGACAATTCAAGAAATTTCTATTTTTTAGTAACAGCAGCCATCTTGAATGGAGGGCGGGGCTGTCGGACACAATTTTGAAAGAGACCCACCAAGGGACCATCCCTGCCAGGTTTGGTTTAATTTGGTTCAGCGGTTTCAGAGGAGAAGATTTAAATGTGATCTTTTATCAAAATATGACTAATTTGCATAATCGTTATACATCGGCTGAAAGAAAAATTTTACAGAAAAACCCGGAATATATGCTAAACTACTCCTTTCCATGTACACTGGCGTCAATGTGATGACCGGACATCCCAAGATGGAGGATGGGGATTCAGGGAAGAATTAATATTATCGTTTTTGTGAAAATAATGGATTATTCATCGGTATTTCATGTTTTAATTGACGTATCATAAAATATGAAACTAAAATACAATGAAGCTCTTTCATATTTTAATCGCTATATGAAGAAATCAGCCGTTGAAAAAAATGGGGTGATGTAGGTAACTGAAGAAGATAATTTATCGCTGATGTCGATAACTTGAAACATTGATGTCCGTAATTGGTATTATTCCTAAACGAGACAATAGTTCAGCAGGTTTTGAAATTCACTTTTTAATGAAATAAAAGTCTATTTATCGTGATACTTGTAAATCAGAAGCTAGAATATTCTTGAAAGTCTTTATAAATAGTCGAGACTAGTCAATATCAACATGCACTCGACCACTGGACCCTCGGTTAATTGTCGAGTAAATCAGGTTACCAATTCTGTTTTCTATATAGCCAGAAGCATGTCTAGTGGACAAATAGACGAAACCTTGGTTGTGGTAAGTACCAATAGTATTTGAAATTGACTCACATTGCTGAAGACCGGGTTTGACTCCAGCGAATTTTTCCTTGTGATAATGAAATATGTTTGCAATTATATTGATCTATTACTGTTCCCTCAGTATGTGGCAGCATTAAATTCAGAGCTAAATGAATCTTTGATCGTCTCAAAATCTATTTAGAAATATTTAACCAGTAAAATGGCGGTCAACTTAAAGTAGATTTTGGATTATTTTGTCGGATATACGCTGTAAAATGTAAGGAAATATCAATATTTTTGCAGATTTGAACTAGAAAAGATTCATTTAGCTCTGAATTTATTGCTGCCGCATACTGAGGGAACAGTAATAGATCAGTCATTGAAAATTGAAATTGTTGAAGTCAAAAACAGTTCTTAGCAAAATGGGAGATATATGTTGCCATTCTTTTTAGGTCCGATTTAAACTACTTCGCGTCAGACCCGATGTCCGGAGCAATTTTTCAGTAACTTGGGACCGACAAAACGCTTCAAGATGACCGGCATCATTACTTACTTTCGCTTCTCAAACTTGTCCTTGTTTGCAATCTCCGATTTTTTTTGATTTTTGTTTACAAAATATTAAACTGATTTAACATGAACCGTAAACCAGTATGCGGTGACTGCGCATGTCAAAATAATTTCTTTTTGTCCCAAGGAACTTTTCGTCCCTCAGATCTTACTTTGTCAACAGCACGTTGATCGTTGTCAGTATCGATCAACTATCCACTGATTATTATGTTTACGTAAAATAAAACTAATTAACGAATGGCTGCGTGAAAGCTTAAATGAATGTCGGCAAACAAAGGATTTTTTTTATGATGAATAAGGGTAATAACAAAATTACCGAACTCCGAACAATCGTCCAAAGGGACTATAGGGGCGAATTATCCAATCGGGACGAAATTAAAATAGAATAAAAAATGGCAGCGACCACTGCCTGGCTAATTCAGTTTGCAAATGGGGCAAAACCAGGGGTTAAAAGGAAAATAAGTAAAACGAAAACCGAAGTAGAAACCAAAGAAAAAAGAAAGAAATACGAAAAGAACAAGTGTCCTGCACGGACATTCAATATCAAATGGAAGGAAGGTCGGGACTGACTGGTACTAATCTCGTTGAGATTAGGATTCCGAAGAAATTTTCTGTCAGCTCTTCATCCTAATCTCGTTTCAAGCCCTAACAAGGGTATTTTTGAAATTTTTAATTTGCCCCCCCCCCCCCCCCCCCCCGGTGCATTCCGATGGATATTTTGGCATGGACGGATTGTGTCAGATCAAGCACAGGCGCTTGTGTAGTCAAAAATATGCTCGCTATGTACCTAAAATACCACAAGGCCGGACTCACTCCTACTACTCTTGTCACTTCAATCGCTATTTCCCCTGTCAAAATGTCGATAGGACGCAAATCGCTTACTAATTTGCGTAGTGAAATGATTTTTCTTCAAGGAAAACCCGTTTTTTATATCTTCCTACCATCTACACCCCCATACTGACAGATAATCCTCAGATTGTGTTGACAATGGACACCTAAGTGGCAGCAAAGCGAAAGTAGGTCACGTGCGACATATTTCCGCCTTTCGGTCGATCTCGGGTTTTATCATTGCCTTACGATACATACCTGAGAAGTTCAGAAAGAAAAGTTCGGGAAACGTAATTATATATCAGTATTGTTACTGTATAATTATAATGTTTTTTAAATACAATTATTTCCTATGCCTTATTTTTAGTATTATTTGCACACCAAGAAGCACTGAAGTTTTCATTCATTTTGTCAGTCATATTTTGGCGTCTTGTAATGTTTCTAGTGTTTAGTAATTATATATGATAAAACCCGAGAACGACCGAAAGGCGGAAATATGTCGCACGTGACCTACTTTCGCTTTGCTGCCACTTAGGTGTCCATTGTCAACAAAATCTGAGGATTATCTGTCAGTATGGGGGTGTAGATGGTAGGAAGACATAAAAAACGGGTTTTCCTTGAAGAAAAAGCATTTCACTACGCAAATTAGTAAGCGATTTGCGTCTTATCGACATTTTGACAGGGGAAATAGCGATTGGAGTGACAGGGGTAGCAGGAGTGAGTCCGGTCTTGTGGTATTTTAAGTACATAGCGAGCATATTTTTGACTACACAAGCGCCTGTGGATCAAGTGCAGGTAAGATTTCATAAATAGACATATTTTCTAGTTCAAATCTGCAAAAATATTGATATTTCCTTATCTTTTACAGCGTATATCCGACAAAATAATCCAAAATCTACTTTAAGTTGACCGCCATTTTACTGAACTCATGAACTACACCACGTGATCAAAATCGTCACGAATTTTGCTACAACATCTTTCTAAATGAAAGGTCGATGTCAATTATTTATTGTGTATATGCAAGCATATCTTTTATAGGCTGTTGATTGGTTTTAATAAAATATTTATAACAAAATTACAAAATTTCAAGCCGTGTATATGGGATTTTTAAATTATAATATAATATTTGACATCGACATCTCGAACTACGAAACAGACTATACCAAAATACGTCACGATTTTTGATCACGTGGTGTAGTTCTAGAGTTCAGTAAAATGGCGGTCAGCTTAATGTAGATGTTGGATTATTTTGTCGAATATACGCTGTAAAAGGTAAGGAAATATCAATAATTTAATGCTAAAATTGTCAGGCCCAGCATGGTTCTTCATAGTATGCTCCAGAATATTGTGAGGATGTGAAGATGTTCTATTACATATGTAACACATGAATTCATCTGAAACAAAAACAAATTAATAAATTGTTTTGTTTTTTTCACTCTTGGAACCCGAACTATACTGTAGCTATAACACGGAAAGTCGACAATCGTCAGTAGCAACGTCATAGACGTCGTGCTGACCGTGATGCTGTCAATAAAAAGAATAGCGGCAGTTTTGAAGGTCTTTACAGAAATCACTTGTATGACAGCTCTATCACGGGGCGCATTGCAAAACAGTGATAATTGCTGTCTCGACATTAAACTACCTGTATTCTATATATAATTTGACGTTCCACAAACACATATTTGTTATATCGAGATAATAAGCGCGAATGCTGATACAAAGGAATGAAAATGTGTAGAATGTACTTTTAAAAGATCTTTATCAATTCTCTCTCAGGACTTTTTAGGTGTCAGTGTTTTCCGATCTCCAGACTTTTATTTTTATATTTGCCATTATTTACCTATTGACAAAACTTTTTAAAACTACTCTCCCGTTTCCGATTCCCTGTATATCCCTCTGGTTTCCATTTTAACCACGTCACCTTATATTTCTCAGCGTGTTCACTTTCCAGTACTTAATTTTGTAACATATAATTTTATGTATGTATTCTGTCTACAATTATTCCCAGTGTTTTGTCGGATACATGTATATAACAGCTTAATAATAAGACACAGAAAAAGCATAATTCAACAGTTACGGACATCATTATTTAGACTTTCAGACCAGTTACGGACATCCTTTTTAACAGTTACCCACACCACCCCGTTTTTTTAACGGCCGATTTCTTCATTTAGCGATTATACTATGAAAGAGCTTCTTTGTATTTTAGTTCCATATTTTATGATACATGTACGTCAATTAAAACATGAAATACCGATGAATAATCCCTCATTTTCACAAAAACCATAATATTAATTCTTACCTGAATCCGCATCCTCCATCTTGGTATGTCCGTAACTGCAGTTACGGACATCACATTGACGTCAGTGATGTAACAGCAGTTAATACTTGAGCTCATTTTGACTTATACTAAAGCAGCAATGGACAATTGAAGAATTTCCTATTTTCAGTAACAGCAGCCATCTTGAATGGAGGGCGGATCTGTCGGACACAATTTTGAAAGGGACCCACCCAGGGACCATCCCTGCCAGGTTTGGTTTAATTTGGTTCAGCGGTTTCAGATGAGAAGATTCAAATGTGATCTTTTATCAAAATATGCCTAATTTGCATAATCGGTATAAATCGACTGAAAGAAAATTTTTACAGAAAAACTCGGAATATATGATAAACTACTCCTTGCCAAGTAGTTGCAGTTAACATTTGAGCTCATTTTGACTTATACTAAAGCAGCAATGCACAATTAAAATTTCATATCCCCTTTTTTCCTATTTTTAGCTTGGCGGCCATCTTGGTTGGAAGTCGAAATCACCGGACACAAATTTGAAAGGGGATTACCCGATGACCATCCAAGACAGGTTGGTTTAATTTGGTTCAGCGGTTTCAGAGGAGAAGATTTAAATGTGATCTTTTATTAAAATATGCCTAATTTGCATAATCGGTATAAATCGGTTGAAAGAAAAATTTCACAGAAAAACCCGGAATATATGTTAAACTACTCCTTGCCATGTAGCTGCAGTTAAAATTTGAGCTCATTTTGAATTGTACTAAAGCTCCAATGGATAATTAAAATTGCATCCCCCCTTTTTTCTATTTTTAGCTTGGTGGCCATCTTGGTTGAAAGTCGGGATAACCGGACACAAATTTCGAAGGGGCCATCCAAGGACCATTTCAGCAAAGTTTGGTCTAAATTGGCTCAGTGGTGTCTGAGGAGAAGATTAAAATGTGAAAAATTTACGACGATAACGGACGACGGACGAAACCTGATGGCAAAAGCTCACTTGGCCTTTGGCCAGGTGAGCTAAAAAAGGAAAACATCCAAAGAATAAAAATGAATAAGTTACAGTGAGCGGTGAACTATGATTAATTTTTTTGTACTTCAGTGAACTATGAAAACAATATATTATAATTTGATTTCCATATTTTCTTTATGATATGTTTTATTTTTTATGTCACAACAATTATTTTGTAAAAAGAGCAATAGGAGACTAGGGTTTGATGATACTGGTTTTTTTTTCATTTGTCAGAAAAAAGAGGGCGAGGCGTGGCTACAGGGGAGGTGGAGGTCGTGTATTTTTTTGCTTAATTATACCTTAAATTTTTCCTATATTTTCATCCAAAAAATCCTATATTCCTATATAATTTTGTCAAAAGTGGCTTGACACCCTGGACATATGTCACACATATGTCACAAATATCACAGACATATGTCATCACATATATCACAGACATATGTCACTCATACATGTATATTACAGACATATGTCACACATATCACAGACGTATGTCACACGTATATCACAGACATAGGTCACAAATATATCAGACATATGTCATACAAATATCACATACATGTCACATATATATCACAGACATATGTCATACATATATTACAGACATATATCACACATATATCAGACATATGTCACACATATATTATAGACATATGTCACTCATATATCAGACATACATAGCACATACATATGTCACAAATATATCACAAACATATGTCGCACATATATTACAGACATATGTCACTCATATATCATAGACATATGTCACATTCATATGTCACATATATATCACATACATATGTCACACATATATGTCACATATATCACAAACATATGTCACTCATATATCACAGACATTTGTCACTCATATTACAGACATGTCACACATATAATACAGACATATGTCACACAAATATCACATACATATATTACAGACATATGTCACACACATATTGCTGACATATGTCACATATATTACAAGCATATGTCACAAATATATCACAGACATTTGTCACACTATATTATTTCAGTCCTCTACCAAACATCTCGCTGACAAGAAATACCTCAAAATACTCCCCCAACAACTACTCCATATAGTTTCTCGATAACGTGTAGCTATCACCAGTGAATTTATATTTTCCACTTGCAAAATTCACCACCGTAGTGCTAAAATGTTACTAAAGTTGGCATTAAACACCACTCAATCAAAACCTCCTTTGCATGTGAAACAATGATCCGTTTTAGTTAAACCTTAATAACACAACATAAAAAAAAAGTTCACCTGTGTATTTGATTTGATCCTGGACTTCTGTTGACATCAGTTTGTCTGCTACTGTACCATACGCCCTCTCACGTAATAGTTGGACATATAGATACATTGCAGGAGTTCCTGATTGTATTATCTTCCCTAACACTAATGTCTTCTGTGACTCCGAAGTATCACATTTCTCTTTAATGTTTTTAAAAGATTCTTTTGTTAAAATGTTGTTACTTACAAATATCTCCTGCATATCATCTAATTCTACGTTTAATGCGACCAATTGTGATATGCTACACATAATATTCTGTCGAAGTAAATATGGATCTACAATGAAATCATAAACAATTATTTTAGGTAATGATATCCAAAAGAAATTAACTGCATTATATTAGAATGTGGAGAGCAATGACGTTGCTCACGGTATTTATTGGTGGTTAGTAGCGTTACGTTAAAAAGCTAAAGAATCTGGACTAATTGTAATGTACACCCTGATAATTGTAATGTGATTTGTTATTGCGATGCCTGACTTGTCTATTGAATAACGTGGGTCCTATTTGGCACCACACACCGTGGAAATTAGTCGGAGCTCGGCTTAGACTGAAAAGATGTCTGCTGGTCTCAAATTTATTCATAGAATGAACAATCTAAAAAGAACTTCGACAATCCCGAACTCAAATACATAACACTATGTAAAAGTATTCGAACAAAAAGACGACATAAAAGGCACAAATCTTTAGAATAATAGTTGTGCTTTGTATAAGTAAAATATCATCAAATTAATTAAAACAATTTAAAATACTTTGACGCCATTTGGTTGATTTTCCATGGTAAATGAAAAGTAATTGACATATGATAGTTTTTTATGAATATATTAAGCATATGTATGCATTTATATATTTTCAAGATTATACAGAATGTCCAAACTTTCAAGTATTGTTAGTTACTCATGAACAGCTAGATCAGAAAGAAAAGCACATGCATTGTTGAAAATGGCTTTTAACACCCTAACCCTAACCCTTGGTGTTGTTTACATATGACCTTACCTTAAAGTGTACAAATGGCATGATTTTAAACTTTAGACATGAATGGGTCAATAATAGGGATTCCAAACCCTTGTCACAAAACTACTACATCTTATGGGTTTAGGGTTATGGTATTTACCGCCACTTTCAACATTTTATTAGTTATATCGCGGCGGTCAGTTTTATTGGTTGAGGAAACCGGAAAAAAAGAACCGACCTGCCTTAAGTCACTTACAAACTTTATCGCATAATGT
This sequence comes from Bathymodiolus brooksi, assembly GCA_963680875.1. Lineage (NCBI taxonomy): Eukaryota > Metazoa > Mollusca > Bivalvia > Mytilida > Modiolidae > Bathymodiolus > Bathymodiolus brooksi. The sequence continues at coordinate 69,966,182 of OY804582.1, forward strand.
TGTATACAGTACACCTCGCATTGGGCGTAATTCGAATTCACAACTTGGGTGGTGATAGGCAGTAATTGCATAGGTAGTTGTAAATCCAACTACCATACGATCATGAGCACGACGGCCTCCCATTACATGTAAGTATATATAATAATACAACATAATATATATATAGTAAATGTAAAACTATATTATCTTACCAAAATGTTGTAGCCTTTTAAGAATAAATTCAAAATCTTTCTTCAAAATGTCCTGAAATATTTTATGATAATTAATGTTCTCACATATACTGCACATGATCGTTGCAGTATCATTTTTTGTGTCATCCGTGCACAATGTTATATCTTGGTTTTTGAAAGCTTTATATATTGTTTCTGTTTGCATTTCACGTTCAAGAAATGATCGGTTGTATTTACAAATCTCAGAGAACTGCAGTTTTTCCAAATTACCTGAAATACATTTTAAATGTTTATGATAATAAAATATGCCATGACAGACAATTAACAGTGGATTTGATAATTATTTTATCATATACTTAGCATCAATATTATAATTTTTGCATATATGTAAAGACGGAAAGCAAACTAGCCAAAAATCCACGGCCCATGATGATAAACCATATAAGGGGCGTCTCGTGCAATCAACCCGTAACAGTGTCTCTCGTGCAAGCTACTTGAATACTTCCGGTATTTTCGGTGTTGTTTACTTACAAATAGCAAGTGACACACATGTTTCAAAATGCCTCCATGTGAAGTGTTACCATGGATATTTATGATGTTGATGCTCTTGTTTGACAAAGCTTTGAAAATTTATATGTTCATGCATAACTTAAGTTCCTTATAAAGTTCTTTCACTTTTTTATTTGCCTCGTAAAACAATTTGTCAGAAGTATTAAAAAAAAGATTACTACATGACCCTTTTCCCATATCCACCTGGCTATCATCCCTCGCCCAGCATCAGCATTAGGGATGATACCCGGGACGATATGGGAAATGGCATGTATTAATATGTAAGAAACAATATTTATTAGCGTATTGAATATACAATTGTCTAGAATCTAGGAATGTCGAGGTTTCCTCACAATGACCTGTCTTCTTCTTGTTTAACAGACAGATCAACCGGCTGATCCTTTTTTATTTGTGACCTTAGCCGATATTTGCTCTCCTGCTTAAGCCATTTGGTTTACTTGTTCCCAAAGACTATTAAATTACAGTTAACCCTGCCATACAGGGCACCTGTTTATAACAAACCACTGTCTATAAAGAGCTGTTTCATTTTTTCACCTTCAATTTATTAAACTGTGCATATGATTGAACCTGAATAACTAGGTCTACTGCTCATAAAGGACATATTTTTAAGTTGCCTTCAGTGCCATTTATATATCAGCATCAAGATATAGTTGATAAGAAATGCCTTACCAAATAATGCTTTAAATTTATCATCTTTATTTTTGAATCTACGACCTTTTGTTACATACTGTATGTGAATACCCTCAGGGAGATGTTTCTTGTGAAGAAGTAAGACTTTCTTGGTATTCAGACCCAGTTTTCATAATTTCAATATCAATGCAAAAAAACACACGCACACACAAACACCCATACACCAAAGCACACACACACTCATGCACCAACACACACGCCCACCCCACCCACACACACATGGGACCGTCGTGGTCGTGATCGTATGGTAGTTGTAAAGCCAACTACCTGTGCAATAAGGGCATATCCCCATAAAAGTTGTGTGTTTGAATCCCCCTCATGGCAAAGTGTACTCGATACAACATTATATGGTAAAGTTTGTCAGTGACTTACGGAAAGTCGGTGGCTTTCTCCAAGTACTCCAGTTTCCTCCGCCAATAAAACTGACCACCACGATATACCGAAATATTGCTGAAAGTGACGTTAAATACCATAAACCAATCCTACAAACCTGAACATCCTTCGTCTAGTGGACATCCCCATTGTAAGGTTACTTTGACTGTACTAATATCCTTTGCAAGAGATGATATAACCTCCTTTTTACAGAACAGTCTTTCTAGTAGATTGTTGAAACGTTCATTGTCTATACTGTCATTTATTCTATCTTTGATGTTGTCAACTAATGGTACTAGCACGATGTGTTTCTCTGTAACAGACTCGGGATACATGGCCAGTTCTTTAATAAACCACTTTGAACACACATATATTGTATTTTCAGGAATATCTTCCATTAAATTATGTCCGTCAACTGATATCATAAAATGTACAACTGTTGGTTTATTTGGTTCTACTGCAAATTGAAATAATCATAATAAGAAAAGTTTCAAGATAGAAAAGGTGTAATCAGAAGCTGTAAATCGAAGAAGACAGACAACATAATGGCCAAATGAAAAAGGACAAACAATGACCTACAAAACACTACACAGAAAACTAAAGATTGAACAACACGAACAGTACTAAAAACCGGGCTGTGAACTCAAGTTATATTTATGCATTTGTTCTTCCTCGAGTGCCCTGTCATACTGCAAGTATGGGGTTGGTTATTGTTTCTCTGAACTTCTCTCTAACTATGCATTAATTCTGTATTTTCTTTTTTGCAACCATATCTTTACATTTCACATGATATTAAAATATAATTATCAACAAGACTGTTTTTAATAAGTGATAAAATGAAAAACAAAAAATACTACACCGTCGGAACAGTTCCAAAATCTAATAGAAAAACAAAAAATACCACACCGTCGGAACAGTTTCAAAATCTAATAGAAAAACAAAAAATACCACACCGTCGGAACAGTTCCAAAATCTAATAGAAAAACAAAAAATACCACACCGTCGGAACAGTTCCAAAATCTAATAGAAAAACAAAAAATACCACACCGTCGGAACAGTTTCAAAATCTAATAGAAAAACAAAAAATACCACACCGTCGGAACAGTTTCAAAATCCTAATAGAAAAATCGTAGAAAGAGGCAAAAATCAATACCCCTAACACACATATACACAACTGCTCAATTTCCTGGCTTTTTACAGGCACTTCAATAAGGAGTGGTGGGGTTAAACTAGTTTTACGTACCCAAACCAACCCTTAAGTGATGGTATTTTACCAGCATATGATCAACTTCTTGATGAGATGATACTAATGCATTTGTAGTAAGCAAACACGAGCAACTGGATATTTATACTGTTAACAGACTGAAACAAGACTGCTGTCAGACATGTCGCACCACTCAGACACATCATCGTCACTGCGAGACAACTATTAATCATAGTAAAAATGATCACTAAGCAAAAGTAATTTTACAAGGTGTTAGTCCTCGTGTATTGGTTGTCATCATCATTAATTACTTACCTTCATCATGGAATAAATCTGTGCACTCTCCTAATTTGAAGGAAATCCCTGAAATATATAAAAAGTTTTTACGATTGATGCACATGAAAAGCACTTCAAACAAAGTGTGAACAACAAAAACGGTCAATATATGTAACCAGCTAAATTAAGTCCTGTTCTTAGATTAAAAGTGGTAAAGAAGCAGATGATTGAGTACTAGCAATGTCTTTTACTTTTACTTCAATCTCAATCAATAGGATAGATGGTGAGATGTAGATAATCACTGGAATCTGACGGAACATAAGTACAAGGGTCAGAAATATAATAGATAAACCATCATATAAACAGGGTTTCTACTAGGGTTTTACCAAGGACTTACCTTGGGTCAGATTTTTTCTCAATTCAGCTAAGATTTCATTTGACTCTTTCTTCTGTAATGCCACCAGTAAGCATTCAAATGACCCTTTAGACAATGTTTTTTCTGCTTTCTTGAAAAAGACTTCCATCATATCAAGTCTCGAATGTTCTTTCTCAATACACTTCTTATATTGCTTCAGATTAAAGATAAAATTCTCAAAAAAGAAATTTATTATTTCTTCAGGTTGTAAATATTGTCTCAGTTTTGGGGCAGACAATTTTTCCAGGCATTCGGCTTCATCTAAAATTACAATCAATATATAGTATACATAATATGTAATTAAGGAGGGTGTGATTTTTTTTTTTCATCTTAAGCGTGTTTATATCAATATTATACCTAGGTTTAAATAAAAATGTAGATATCAAATTTAGTGCGTGAACGCTCAAAATCGAAAGATTGGGAAGCCAAATAAAAGTTTTGGGAGCAAACATGAACAATAATTTGCTGCTGAACCAAAACAAAAATCTGAAACCCAATATAATATTTTCTTCAACGGAGATTCGTTGGTAGAAATAAACGTTATAGAAGATGGAAGGGACAAACGAGAATGGATAATCCAGGGACATTGGCAACATTAGGCATACAAGTCACAAGAAGATGAGCAACAGTACTGACCCTACCAAAAACTGGGGGTGAACCCATGTGCTCGCGAAGGGTAATCAGTTCCTGCTTCTTATAGAACACACGCCATGTTACTCATATATATGATAGACTCAGATCGACGTCCAGTCTCTAATCAACGCCCACTCCTCAAATCGGCGTCCACTGACGTCATTTTCTCAAATTACGGTGCAATTTTAGGATATTTTCAAATCGGCGTCCTTTCCAAACTCTCATATCTATAGGCGCGTTTACACGATCCAAGTTTGTCATAAAAAATAATTGTAACGACAGTTTTTCCAATAGGAAGTCAGATATTGTAATAAACAAACCGCATGACCCATAACCTTTCATTTTGCTACCATGTGGATATGACAACAAAAGGGTTGGGGTTAGGGCTAGGGTTAAGATTAAGGTTAGTGTAAGGGTTAGGTTTAGGGTTAGGGTTAATGTTAGGGTTAGCGTTAAGGTGAGGGTTAGGGTTAAGGTTAAGGTTAGGGTTATGGTTAATGTTAGGATTAGGGTTAAGGTTAGGGTTATTATTAAGGTTAGGGTTAGGGCTAGGATTAAGGTTAGGGTTAGGGTTAGGGTTCGCTAAAGTAGAAGTACTCCTAAACACAATATGATTTTATTTACAGTAACTATAAAATACATAGGCATTTTTTGTCATCAAGAACCCCTCATCTGGAATCTGGTCTTGTCCCTTCTCCATCATTGCTTCAAAAACATTCCTTAATGGGTGTGACGTCATTTGAAGTATATGTCAGTCACGTCATTGGATGTCGATTTGAGAAAGTAAAAAACTGCCATATATTTGAGAATTGAACGCCGATTTGAGGATTGGACGTCGATTAGAGACTGGACGTCGATCTGAGTCTTACATATATATATAGTATACAAGATAAGTCTTGTCTTGATAGAGGGGAAAATAAAATCTACATAGAACCTCTTATTTAATAAGGATTGCATTGCTTTTCTTAGTTTCATGGTGTTTATCGCCACTGCCCACTGTCAACTATATTTCAATAATATTGTGGCGGTCAGTTTTATTGGTGGAGGAAACCGTCTGACATAACGATTAGTTTTTCACGAAATTAACTAGCTTAGATTAGAATAATCTCTAAAGACCTCAGATATATATTGTCAATTATATTTAAGAAATTCATGACTGGATAATTCTTATGGACAAAATAAAGCTTACCTCTTTTTGGCCATCTTCTAGCTAAAATAGGTCCTTGCAGTATTTCATGTATACTTGCTTGTTTATATAATATACTGTCTATCTCTTTATCCAATTTCCCACAGTTTTCAATAAGTTTTATTAAAATGAATCGATTGTTCTTGTTTTGTTCTTCGCTATCTTCTATTTTGGTTACCAAATGATGTTCTAAAAGATTGTGGAAGACGGTTTCAGAATCTAGATCACGGATTAGGCTTGAAAAGTTTGAAATTATTCTATCTCTTAGTGAAGGCATTTCTTGTCGTTGACCATCTGTGCAACACAATTTGTTCGGCAAACAATAACCTACAAATTTATAAACGTTGTACTATTCAGTAGAAAATATCACAAAAAAGAACTTAATATATGTATATCATAAAATGATAATGTATATATCTAATTTAGTGCGCATGACGTGTCATGGAATAACCTTCATCAGGAACGCTCAAAATTTAAAAGATTGAAAAGCCAAATAATTAAAAGGTCTTAAGGGTAACCAGAGTACATAAGAAAGGATAACCGATATAAACTTACCTATGCCCAAGGTTGATGAATTAATCTTTGTATTTCTATAATAATTACGTTATTAAGGAGTTTTAGATTTAAATTTCGAATAAATTTAACTTAGTGTGCACGATGCGTTTTTGGACTCTTTTCTTCAAAGATGTAACGTAACGATATCGTTAGATTTTTTTATACATGTAGTTGGTTCTCATATTACGTTGCCTACCGAAATAATAAAAAATATGCAAAAGTCTCTGTATTTGAACCTGGCGTCTTTAGAACACTAGAAGGTACACAGTAATTAGATCACCAAATATCTTAACCTCTGACCTGTCGTTGATAACATTTAAGGACAATGGTAATAACGTCACTAACAAAAGTTTGTTAAAAGTGCATTTATCTAATAATGGGGAGACAGTTTGCTTGTGACTGTAGAAACGAATATGTTATACTTACTGATTGTTACAACGATTATAAATGCTATCACTGAAAATAGAAATATTAAATAAATAACTGTATTGTATTTGATTGAGGATTTGACAGTTGTAAATTCAGTTTTACTTGACGACGCATAGAAGAACCAGTAAATGGATATTTGAGCTTGTGCAAAATTAACTACTTCCGGTTTGACGTCGTGGTCAGGTTTGGTTCTACTCTGTGTCTTGACGGTGTGCATGTGAGGGTATCAAAAGATAATTTCCTTTGTTTTGTTGTGTTTTTCCAAATATTTGATTCAAACATTCATAGATGCATCATTTGTGTGATGCGAAATGAAATGAAAAATTAGAAAAAATCTATGAATGATGCAATAATATTATGTAAACTACCAATTACTAACACCATTGTTTAACGTGTAAACTAACGATCACGTGGTGTCGAATAGGTAGTCGTATTCGATATTTTCAAACTAACAATTGTTTCAACAAAATTAACAGATTTTTGCTCATGTCGTCCCAGTCCTCTTGTGATATTTCTGTACACTGTACATTTAGATATTGTTGAACTTGTTCTTGTCTTGGTTATATGCATGAATTATTTGGCTCTGGACATTAACAGATAGTCGTGTAGGTTTAATGTCAATCATAGTATTACCTATGTAGCAGATAGTCACCATACATATAGCCCGTATAATCTTCATAGGTTTACCATCGATGACCAATCCGTTATCTATAATGATAAAGTGTACATTTAAATGACTATAAAAGCTTTAATATTTCATCTTTTTATATCTTATAAAAATGAAAATAAATTTTGACAAATAAGTGTATTTTTTTCAAATTGCATTCACATTTTCTAATGATTATTAATGATATTTTGTTCATTAGTAATACATGTGGAAATCATTTGTATGACCGCATCAGTGGGAGGTTTGGGTCCATAAAACTAGCTTAATTCGGCCACTTTTTACTGAAGTGTCTGGTATATATCAAGCCAGAAAAGTAATCGGTCATGTATTTGTGTGTTAGAGGTATCAACTTTGCCTTTTTCTAGGATTTTTCATTTGGATTTTTAGAAATGTTCTGACAGTGTTTTCTTGCTTTTCGTTTTACATCATTACTGTTCATTTCATTGCTTGATAGTCCAAAAGTACATGTGATAATGGATTTCAATTAAATTTATTTTATATGTACAAACATTTTAGGCAATGGCATTTTGTTTCCTTTACAATTTAATATTAAACAACATAAAGAAAACTTACCTTCATCAGAAATGATTGGTTTAGTAACCCTGCAAAGGAATAATTTATTGGTAAGAGTCATAGATGTAAGTATTACAGTCACCCAAGTCAGTACACAATGTCCTTCCTCAATAAGAGTCACAGAGGTAAGTATTACAGTCACCCAAGTCAGTACACAATGTCCTTACCTAATAAGAGTCATAGACGTAAGTATTACAGTCACCCAAGTCAGTACACAATGTCCTTACCTAATAAGAGTCATAGACGTAAGTATTACAGTCACCCAAGTCAGTACACAATGTCCTTACTCAATAAGAGTCATAGACATAAGTATTACAGTCACCCAAGTCAGTACACAATGTCCTTACTCAATAAGAGTCATAGACGTAAGTATTACAGTCACCCAAGTCAGTACACAATGTCCCTACCCAATAAGAGTCATAGACGTAAGTATTACAGTCACCCAATTCAGTACACAATGTCCCTACCTAATAAGAGTCATAGACGTAAGTATTACAGTCACCCAAGTCAGTACACAATGTCCCTACCCAATAAGAGTCATAGACGTAAGTATTAGTCACCCAAGTCAGTACACAATGTCCCTACCCAATAAGAGTCATAGACGTAAGTATTACAGTCACCCGAGTTAGTACACAATGTCCCTACCCAATAAGAGTCATAGACGTAAGTATTAGTCACACAAGTCAGTACACAATGTCCCTACCCAATAAGAGTCATAGACGTAAGTATTACAGTCACCCAAGTCAGTACACCATGTCCATACCTAATAAGAGTCATAGACGTAAGTTTTACAGTCACCCAAGTCAGTACACAATGTCCCTACCCAATAAGAGTCATAGACGTAAGTATTACAGTCACCCAAGTCAGTACACAATGTCCCTTCCCAATAAGAGTCATAGACGTAAGTATTACAGTCACCCAAGTCAGTACACAATGTCCTTACTCAATAAGAGTCATAGACATAAGTATTACAGTCACCCAAGTCAGTACACAATGTCCTTACTCAATAAGAGTCATAGAAGTAAGTATTACAGTCACCCAAGTCAGTACACAATGTCCCTTCCCAATAAGAGTCATAGACGTAAGTTTTACAGTCATCCAAGTCAGTACACAATGTCCCTACCCAATAAGAGTCATAGACGTAAGTATTACAGTCACCCAAGTCAGTACACAATGTCCCTACCTAATAAGAGTCATAGACGTAAGTATTACAGTCACCCAAGTCAGTACACAATGTCCCTACCCAATAAGAGTCATAGACGTAAGTATTAGTCACCCAAGTCAGTACACAATGTCCCTACCCAATTAGAGTCCTAGACGTAAGTATTACAGTCACCCAAGTCAGTACACAATGTCCCTACCCAATAAGAGTCATAGACGTAAGTATTACAGTCACCCAAGTCAGTACACAATGTCCCTACCCATTACGAGTCATAGACGTAAGTATTACAGTCACCCAAGTCAGTACACAATGTCCTTACCCAATTAGAGTCCTAGACGTAAGTATTACAGTCACCCAAGTCAGTACACAATGTCCTTAGCTAATAAGAGTCATAGACGTAAGTATTAGTCACCCAAGTCAGTACTCAATGTCCATACCTAATAAGAGTCATAGACAAAGTATTACAGTCACCCAAGTCAGTACACAATGTCCTTACACAATAAGAGTCATAGACGTAAGTATTACAGTCACCCAAGTCAGTACACAATGTCCCTACCTAATAAGAGTCATAGACATAAGTATTACAGTCACCCAAGTCAGTACACAATGTCCTTACCTAATAAGAGTCATAGACGTAGGTATTACAGTCACCCAAGTCAGTACACAATGTCCTTACCCAATAATAGTCATAGACGTAAGTATTACAGTCATCCAAGTCAGTACACAATGTCCCTATCCAATAATAGTCATAGACATAAGTATTACAGTCACCCAAGTCAGTACACAATGTCCTTACCCAATAATAGTCATAGACGTAAGTATTACAGTCACCCAAGTCAGTACACAATGTCCTTACCCAATGGTAGGAGTCATAGACGTAAGTATTACAGTCACTGAAGTCAGTACACAATGTCCCTACCCAATAAGAGTCATAGACGTAATTATTACAGTCACCCAAGTCAGTACACAATGTCCTTACCCAATAAGAGTCATAGACGTAAGTGTTACAGTCACCCAAGTCAGTACACAATGTCCTTACCTAATAAGAGTCATAGACATAAGTATTACAGTCAACCAAGTCAGTACACAATGTCCATAGCTAATAAGAGTCATAGACGTAAGTATTACAGTCACCGAAGTCAGTACACAATGTCCCTACCCAATAAGAGTCATAGACGTAATTATTACAGTCACCCAAGTCAGTACACAATGTCCCTATCCAATAATAGTCATAGACATAAGTATTACAGTCACCCAAGTCAGTACACAATGTCCCTACCCAATAAGAGTCATAGACATAAGTATTACAGTCACCCAAGTCAGTACACAATGTCCTTACCTAATAAGAGTCATAGACGTAAGTATTAGTCACCCAAGTCAGTACACAATGTCCTTACGCAATAAAAGTCATAGACGTAAGTATTAGTCACCCAAGTCAGTACACAATGTCCTTACCTAATAAGAGTCATAGACGTAAGTATTAGTCACCCAAGTCAGTACACAATGTCCATACCTAATAAGAGTCATAGAGGTAAGTATTACAGTCACCCAAGCCAGTACACAATGTCCTTACCTAATAAGAGTCATAGACATAAGTATTACAGTCACCCAAGTCAGTACACAATGTCCATAGCTAATAAGTCATAGACGTAAGTATTACAGTCACCCAAGTCAGTACACAATGTCCCTATCCAATAATAGTCATAGACATAAGTATTACAGTCACCCAAGTCAGTACACAATGCCCTTACCCAATAAGAGTCATAAACGTAAGTATTACAGTCACCCAAGTCAGTACACAATGTCCTTACCTAATAAGAGTCATAGACGTAAGTATTAGTCACCCAAGTCAGTACACAATGTCCCTACGCAATAAGAGTCATAGACGTAAGTATTAGTCATCCAAGTCAGTACACAATGTCCTTACCTAATAAGAGTCATAGACGTAGGTATTACAGTCACCCAAGTCAGTACACAATGTCCTTACCCAATAATAGTCATAGACATAAGTATTACAGTCATCCAAGTCAGTACACAATGTCCCTATCCAATAATAGTCATAGACATAAGTATTACAGTCACCCAAGTCAGTACACAATGTCCTTACCCAATAATAGTCATAGACGTAAGTATTACAGTCACCCAAGTCAGTACACAATGTCCTTACCCAATGGTAGGAGTCATAGACGTAAGTATTACAGTCACCGAAGTCAGTACACAATGTCCCTACCCAATAAGAGTCATAGACGTAATTATTACAGTCACCCAAGTCAGTACACAATGTCCTTACCCAATAAGAGTCATAGACGTAAGTGTTACAGTCACCCAAGTCAGTACACAATGTCCTTACATAATAAGAGTCATAGACATAAGTATTACAGTCAACCAAGTCAGTACACAATGTCCATAGCTAATAAGAGTCATAGACGTAAGTATTACAGTCACCCAAGTCAGTACACAATGTCCCTATCCAATAATAGTCATAGACATAAGTATTACAGTCACCCAAGTCAGTACACAATGTCCCTACCCAATAAGAGTCATAGACATAAGTATTACAGTCACCCAAGTCAGTACACAATGTCCTTACCTAATAAGAGTCATAGACGTAAGTATTAGTCACCCAAGTCAGTACACAATGTCCTTACGCAATAAAAGTCATAGACGTAAGTATTAGTCACCCAAGTCAGTACACAATGTCCTTACCTAATAAGAGTCATAGACGTAAGTATTAGTCACCCAAGTCAGTACACAATGTCCATACCTAATAAGAGTCATAGAGGTAAGTATTACAGTCACCCAAGCCAGTACACAATGTCCTTACCTAATAAGAGTCATAGACATAAGTATTACAGTCACCCAAGTCAGTACACAATGTCCATAGCTAATAAGTCATAGACGTAAGTATTACAGTCACCCAAGTCAGTACACAATGTCCCTATCCAATAATAGTCATAGACATAAGTATTACAGTCACCCAAGTCAGTACACAATGCCCTTACCCAATAAGAGTCATAAACGTAAGTATTACAGTCACCCAAGTCAGTACACAATGTCCTTACCTAATAAGAGTCATAGACGTAAGTATTAGTCACCCAAGTCAGTACACAATGTCCCTACGCAATAAGAGTCATAGACGTAAGTATTAGTCATCCAAGTCAGTACACAATGTCCTTACCTAATAAGAGTCATAGACGTAAGTATTAGTCACCCAAGTCAGTACACAACGTCCTTACCCAATAAGAGTCATAGACGTAAGTATTACAGTCACCCAAGCCAGTACACAATGTCCTTACCTAATAAGAGTCATAGACATAAGTATTACAGTCACCCAAGTCAGTACACAATGTCCATAGCTAATAAGTCATAGACGTAAGTATTACAGTCACCCAAGCCAGTACACAATGTCCTTACCTAATAAGAGTCATAGACATAAGTATTACAGTCAACCAAGTCAGTACACAATGTCCATAGCTAATAAGTCATAGACGTAAGTATTACAGTCACCCAAGTCAGTACACAATGGCCTTACCAATAAGAGTCATAGACGTAAGTATTACAGTCACCCAAGTCAGTACACAATGTCCCTACCCAATAAGAGTCATAGACGTAAGTATTACTGTCACCCATGTCACTACACAATGTCCCTACCTAATAAGAGTCATAGACGTAAGTATTACAGTCACCCAAGTCAGTACACAATGTCCCTACCCAATAATAGTCATAGACATAGGTATTACAGTCACCCAAGTCAGTACACAATGTCCTTACCCAATGGTAATAGTCATAGACCTAAGTATTAGTCACCCAAGTCAGTACACAATGTCCCTACCCAATAAGAGTCATAGACGTAAGTATTACAGTCACCCAAGTCACTACACAATGTCCCTACCTAATAAGAGTCATAGACGTAAGTATTACAGTCACCCAAGTCAGTACACAATGGCCTTACCTAATAAGAGTCATAGACGTAAGTATTACAGTCACCCAAGTCAGTACACAATGTCCTTACCCAATGGTAAGAGTCATAGACATAAGTATTAGTCACCCAAGTCAGTACACATTATCCCTACCTAATAATAGTCATAGACGTAAGTATTACAGTCACCCAAGTCAGTACACAATGTCTTTACCCAATAAGTCATAGAAGTAAGTATTACAGTCACCCAAGTCAGTACACAATGTCCTTACCCAATAAGAGTCATAGACGTAAGTATTACAGTCACCCAAGTCAGTACACAATGTCCCTACCCAATAAGTGTCATAGACGTAAGTATTACAGTCACCCAAGTCAGTACACAATGTCCCTACCCAATGGTAAGAGTCATAGACGTAAGTATTACAGTCACCGAAGTCAGTACACAATGGCCTTACCCAATAAGAGTCATAGACGTAAGTATTACAGTCACCCAAGTCAGTACACAGTGTCCCTACCCAATAAGAGTCATAGACGTAAGTATTACAGTCACCCAAGTCAGTACACAATGTCCTTACCTAATAAGAGTCATAGACGTAAGTATTACAGTCACCCAAGTCAGTACACAATGCCCCTACCCAATAAGAGTCATAGACATAAGTATTACAGTCACCCAAGTCAGTACACAATGTCCTTACCCAATGGTAAGAGTCTTAGACATAAGTATTAGTCACCCAAGTCAGTACACATTGTCCCTACCTAATAATAGTCATAGACGTAAGTATTACAGTCACCCAAGTCAGTACACAATGTCTTTACCCAATAAATCATAGAAGTAAGTATTACAGTCACCCAAGTCAGTACACAATGTCCTTACCCAATAAGAGTCATAGACGTAAGTATTACAGTCACCCAAGTCAGTACACAATGTCCCTACCCAATAAGTGTCATAGACGTAAGTATTACAGACGCCCAAGTCAGTACACAATGTCCCTACCCAATGGTAAGAGTCATAGACGTAAGTATTACAGTCACCCAAGTCAGTACACAATGTCCTTACCCAATGGTAAGAGTCATAGACCTAAGTATTAGTCACCCAAGACAGTACACAATGTCCCTACCCAATAAGAGTCATAGACGTAAGTATTACAGTCACCCAAGTCAGTACACAATGTCCCTACCCAATGGTAAGAGTCATAGACGTAAGTATTACAGTCACCCAAGTCAGTACACAAAGGCCTTACCCAATAAGAGTCATAGACGTAAGTATTACAGTCACCCAAGTCAGTACACAATGTCCCTACCCAATAAGAGTCATAGACGTAAGTATTACAGTCATCCAAGTCACTACACAATGTCCCTACCTAATAAGAGTCATAGACGTAAGTATTACAGTCACCCAAGTCAGTACAAAATGTCCCTACCCAATAATAGTCATAGACATAAGTATTACAGTCACCCAAGTCAGTACACAATGTCCTTACCCAATGGTAAGAGTCATAGACATAAGTATTAGTCACCCAAGTCAGTACACATTATCCCTACCTAATAATAGTCATAGACGTAAGTATTACAGTCACCCAAGTCAGTACACAATGTCTTTACCCAATAAGTCATAGAAGTAAGTATTACAGTCACCCAAGTCAGTACACAATGTCCTTACCCAATAAGAGTCATAGACGTAAGTATTACAGTCACCCAAGTCAGTACACAATGTCCCTACCCAATAAGTGTCATAGACGTAAGTATTACAGTCACCCAAGTCAGTACACAATGTCCCTACCCAATGGTAAGAGTCATAGACGTAAGTATTACAGTCACCGAAGTCAGTACACAATGGCCTTACCCAATAAGAGTCATAGACGTAAGTATTACAGTCATCCAAGTCAGTACACAGTGTCCCTACCCAATAAGAGTCATAGACGTAAGTATTACAGTCACCCAAGTCAGTACACAATGTCCTTACCTAATAAGAGTCATAGACGTAAGTATTACAGTCACCCAAGTCAGTACACAATGCCCCTACCCAATAAGAGTCATAGACATAAGTATTACAGTCACCCAAGTCAGTACACAATGTCCTTACCCAATGGTAAGAGTCTTAGACATAAGTATTAGTCACCCAAGTCAGTACACATTGTCCCTACCTAATAATAGTCATAGACGTAAGTATTACAGTCACCCAAGTCAGTACACAATGTCTCTACCCAATAAGTGTCATAGACGTAAGTATTACAGTCGCCCAAGTCAGTACACAATGTCCCTACCCAATGGTAAGAGTCATAGACGTAAGTATTACAGTCACCCAAGTCAGTACACTATGGCCTTACCCAATAAGAGTCATGGACGTAAGTATTACAGTCACCCAAGTCAGTACACAGTGTCCCTACCCAATAAGAGTCATAGACGTAAGTATTACAGTCACCCAAGTCAGTACACAATGTCCTTACCTAATAAGAGTCATAGACGTAAGTATTACAGTCACCCAAGTCAGTACACAATGCCCCTACCCAATAAGAGTCATAGACATAAGTATTACAGTCACCCAAGTCAGTACACAATGTCCTTACCCAATGGTAAGAGTCATAAACATAAGTATTAGTCACCCAAGTCAGTACACAATGTCCCTACCCAATGGTAAGAGTCATAGACATAAGTAATAAGTCACCCAAATCAGTACACAATGTCCCTACCTAATAAGAGTCATAGACATAAGTATTACAGTCACCCAAGTCAGTACACAATGTCCTTACCTAATAAGAATCATAGACGTAAGTATTACAGTCATCCATGTCAGTACACAATGTCCTTACCTAATAAGAGTCATAGACGTAAGTATTACAGTCACCCAAGTCAGTACACAAAGTCCCTACCTAATTTACCAGTTGTGTGTGTGCTTCCACCCAATTTACCAGTTGTGTGTGCTTCCACCCAATTTACCAGTTGTGTGTGTGTTTCCATCCAATTTACCAGTTGTGTGTGTTTCCACCCAATTTACCAGTTGTGTGTACTTCCAACCAATTTACCAGTTGTGTGTGTTTCCACCCAATTTACCAGTTGTGTGTGTGCTTCCACCTAATTTACCAGTTGTGTGTATTTCCACCCAATTTACCAGTTGTGTGTGTCTTTCCACCCAATCTACCAATTGTGTGTGTGTTTCCATCTAATTTACCAGTTGTGTGTGTGCTTCCACCTAATTTACCAGTTGTGTGTGTGCTTCCACCTAATTTACCAGTTGTGTGTGTGTGTTTCCATCCAATTTACCAGTTGTGTGTGTGCTTCCACCCAATTACCAGTTGTTTGTGTGTTTCCACCCAATTTACCAGTTGTATGTGTGATTCCACCCAATAAACCAGTTATGTGCGTGTTTCCACCCAATATACCAGTTGTGTGTGTTTCCACCCTATTTACCGGTTGTTAGTGCTTCCACCTTATATACCGGTTGTGTGTGTGTATTTTCCCACCTGATATACCGACAGTCTGTGTTCCGATCTTCTGCTTCTACCAAATACTGACTGTTGAAGATTATGTCAGAGATTCCACATAACAAGTGACAATTCGCATAAATTAATATTTAATAGAGGAGACAACAGACTTGAATGTTTCAATCGAGGGACTCAAAATTATGGGCTGTGACAGCTGATTCTATTAATACATTCTATCAATTTAAACATGAAGCTTATTGCGTCTTTAATGTTGACATCACGAGTCGCGATGTAAGACATTTAACTGCATTCGATATAGGAGCAAATTTCGAAGGACCAACAAGTGAAGTGTCTACAATACCTGAATAAGTATTGAAAACTATATAGGTTTATGATAAGAATAGAGAGCTTCCGATTGGCAGTCAAATCAATTTTTTTTATCAGAATTTCATTTTGTTTTCTAATACTAAATCATTTTCGCCGATATATCTAGGTGTGAAACCACTAATTAATTTCTTTAAGGTTTTCTACTAATTTTGTATTTTTTCGAGCCTACCTAGTCATTTTATCTTAAGTTTCACCTTTCCAAGACAATATATTTTATGAAACGTACATGATTTCTCTACGATCTGTCAAAATATCAGGGCATGTTTAAAATCTTGCAGTGAAATGTTATGGTACGGAAAACACCTACTCTAAAAATAACTCTGTCATCCCCACGAAATTCAGTATTTATAGGTCATGCATCAAATCCTCCACAGAGGTATTAACATAAAACTAAGTTCATCAAATGTGGGCTCAAAATAATCCCTATATATGTAACTTCAATTATCGATTTTAATTAGTCCATTCCATTCAGTAGTTTTCACAATACTGCAAAGTGAACGAATTTTTTTTTCTTGAAAAGGGACTACTTTCGTATATGTTCTATGCTCTGATTGGTAAATTAGTGGTTTGACACCTAAAGAGCAAAAAAAAACTTGTTTCTTTAACCATTTGTTGGCCTTATTTCTCTTCCTTAGGCAATGTCAACCCAAGAAAACCTCATAAGGTATGTGTCTGTCTGATGTTTGCAAGTATAAGTGTTCAAATTCAAAGTACCCCCTTGAAGATTTTAAATGAAAATATCTCCATTTACAGCTGTTGAGTTCAGATTGTGTAATATACCAAAACTTACCTATTCTCTTATATATTACAGTTATTAAGCTAATTTCTAACATAATAAGCAATTCTAACACATATATATGCCTCAGTTGTATATTTAATAGCTAAATACTAAGAAATGTTTGCATTTAGCCCCCCTCCTTTTTTCGTCCCATAAAATGAGTTCATATCATTCTTAATTTTGTTAATTCATGCTTTTACCCTATAAATTATGTAGTTTAAGATATAAAATAAGTTTTTATATATAGATCTCTAGTTGAAATTCCTTCTAATTCCATCAAATTTGCAAAAATATGATTTATTGATATTCAAGTCTTGGAATTGCTGATGGTGCACAACTATAATTTTCGCCAAAACTCAATAAATATATGCTTCCACATCATTGTTTCCACTGTTTAAGTAAGCTGGATGTTCAAATGTACTGTTACAGCCAAATAACACTCTAAAACATGAAATCCAAATTGACAAATTGAAAAATTAACAGAAAATGCTAAGCAGTCAAAATAATTTTTCTTGGATCATTTAAATTACCAGGTTTTAACTTCATAATTTTCAATTAAAACTGCTTTCTATAGCCTTATATTATTTTATGAGTACATTGTACATGTATTCTAACTGAATTTACCAGGAAAAATCTATAGGATTGAAAAAAATCCAATCATGATATCATCATATTCTATATTTGAAGTCAACAAACTGCCTCATTATGAAATTTTTAAAATTCTTAATATCAACCACATCTTCCATATTATATGCCCTTCTACTGCAAAAACACATTCAATAACATATTCCCAATAATTATAAAGTCATAAACAAAAATAAAATGAGTTGCAATACCCTGTGTCCATGTATATCCAGTGTCTGGGAGCAATATTCCAAAATATTACATAACATGCATTTTGACCATGTAATCTGACACCACAATGCATTTTGTAACATTTTTGTATGAAAAATGTCACTTTGAGTCTGTTTTGACATTGTTAGGCAAATTTGAACATGATAGCAACACAAGATAATTTTGATGTTTTTTGCCTCAAGGTGTGAAATCACTAATTAATTTCTTTAAGGTTTTCTATTAAATTTGTGTTTTTTCAAGCATACCTGGCCATTTTATCAATTTCAATTAGTCCATTCCATTCAGTAGTTTTCACAATACTACAAAGTGAAATATATAATTATAATAATAATAATATTTTATTCGGGCAAATCAAGCACTTACATATAAAACACACATATACTATTACAATATACATAAAAATAAGTTATAAATATTGTAAACTTGACAGCCTAGGATAACCCATAAAGCCCAATAAATTGAGCTTATTTCCAATGGGGTCCTTGTCTTGTAAGATTACAAGAGTAAAATAGTAAAAATTGTTTACTCATAAAACACACTAGCACATAAAATATTTTAAAATAAAGCAGTAAATTACAAGCACTATATTGAGTTTGCCTGAACAAAAATAATTAAAGCAATTTGATGAGTGATTTTTAAAAATAAAAATATTCATTTTCTTCTCTTCTTCTTGCCTCAAATTAAAAAAAATCTTTTACTGCATTTTTAAATGCTTCCTTATTATTTACATTCTTAATAGAAATTGACAAACTGTTCCAGTCTCTTATTGCATTATATGAAAAGCTATTAGTGCTACATAAATATGCGTTTGGAGTAATGAAATTTAAATTAGAGGCTCCCCTTGTATTTCCTTGATTAATATTAAAATGTTCACATAAATATTCTGGTGCTCTACCATGATATATATTAAAATCATGGTTAATTCTAAGTTGACTTACTCTGTCTGGTACATAAAGTATTCCAACATTGTCTAGTATATCACAATTTATGCGAGTTCTGGGTCCCAGGTCGAGGACAAATCCCACAACCCTATTTTGTAATATTTGAAGTTTTTTGGTCAATCCCAAGTCTAAACCACTGTACCATGAAGAACATGAATAATCCAAATAACACTGAATTAGAGCTATTGAGAGTGTTTTTCTCGACCTGAGATCAAGACAATTTGCATTTCTATATAAAATTTAAGTCTACCATTTACTTTACTGACAATATTTGAGACTATATTTTCAAAATTTAAATATTTATCAATATGTACTCTTGAAAAGGGACTACTTTCGTATATGTTCTAAGCTCTGATTGGTGAATTAGTGGTTTGACACCTCTCTAGGTATATTGGACCTCTTGAGAGTTACAATTTGTTATTTCTCGACCCACTGAAGAAGAGTTTGAAGATACCAAAGAGATTAGGAGATTTTAGATGAAGACGAATACTAATAATAATTAAGCCAGTATTGTAGTTATTGTATTTGTTTATTTATCACTGTTTAAACTTTCTTTTCATAATAGATGATAATAAGAAGTTATTATATAAATATATGAAGGTCCGTCGTGGTAGTGATCGTATGGTAGCTGGATTAACAACTACATGTGCAATCAGTGTCTGTCACCACAAAAGTTGTGAATTCGAATCCCGCTCATTGAGATGTTAACTCGATACAACATTTTGTGATAAAGTTTGTCAGTGACTTGCGACAGGTCGGTAGTTTTCTCCGGGTACTCCGGCTTCCTAAACTAATAAAACTGACCTCCACGAAATAACTGATATATTGTTGTAAGTGGCGTCAAATACCATAACCCTAAAAGTATATGACAATGCACTATGAATAATTGTAAGCTTCCTGCAGCTAGCTATTTCACACACTGACAGGTCGACGAAATGTAAAAATAAATAAACATTACATATCCAAGATGAATTTTAATTAACCAGTGAAACCTTTATCATTTTACAAAATAAAATATAATAATGTTATACAAAATGATCAGTCGTACCTTGTATTCATATTCTCTGCAGAATTGCTTTCATTTTTTAGGCCTGGTCTGCATTTGTAATCTACTCAACAACAACAAATAAGACACTATTTAAAATATTGGTTACTGTAGCGCAAAGCGCTACAAATGTCCCCCAAACGAACAATACAAGTACTAGTGGTAAGAATGAAGAATAGTGTGAGAACATAGCAAGAAATAATTAGAGCCCAGTTTTTGACTCAATCATGTCTATTGTAGGGCTTCTTTGCTATGTTACCCTACAATGTGCTACAATAAACTACTAGTAAGCAAAGCAAGAAAATAATGGCTTCAATTGTCTGCCATCATCTACAACACCAGTAATGGAGATCTTAGAAGACTATATTATTAGGATGAAATCAAAAGCAAAAGATGTTTGTCATACACTATTATATTAATAACCAAATGTTAGATAGCTATTTGCATACTAAATCTGAAAAGATATGGTTGTTATTCACCTTTGTGTTAAATTGAGTGTTTTTGCGGTTTCCATGGCAACGGCAGGCAATTTGAAATTTCCAAGCTTCAAAACCATTTATACACATGCCATACAACATTTCTATTAGGTTTCATCCAATTCCGAGCACATTAAATTGTTCACGTTTTTGTGGCAACGGCGGTCATTCTGAAATTTCTAAGCCTCAAAATTATGTGTGCACATGTCAGACAAAAATTCTGGTAAGTATCATCCAATTCAGAGCACTTTGAAAAATTTTGTGTTTTTTTTTGTGGTTTCCATGGCAACGGCGGCCATTTTGAAAATTCCGAAAGTAGTCTGCACATCTACTCATAGTGCTTAACATTCCTGTTAAGCTTCATTGATTTCCGTTCAGTAGTCGCCGAGAAATGTGTCGGACACACTTTTGACAGAAGAAAGAAAGAATAATAATAATAATAATAAGAATAACAAGATATGATATGATCTGAAGGATCATAACATTGCTCCCAAACAATGGATATCAATTCGCAACATTATAATCTACTTGGAAACCAAACTTTGCCCAAATCGGAGGATTTTTGTATTTTGGAGGCCATTTTGGATTCAAAATGACCTCCATAGCAAACCAAAATGGTCGCCATATGGTGGAGCATGTCTTACTGCCTGTAAATATCCATTTCCATTGGATTTTTTTCACTTTTTCATTTTTAACAATTTTTTTTGTTTTTGTTTTTTTTTATATTGCCGGCCATTATCAAAATTTTAAAAACAAAGAGTACAACTTTGAGTGAAGATATATTTTTGTGTCAAGTTTCAAAAGGATCCGCTGTACGGAGTGAATTTAACATTTTTCTACCTTGGTTACCATGGCAACGGCCGCCTTTTTGAATTTTTTCAACCCTCAAAAGCTACCACACACTATGATGCATATTCCTACAAAGTTTCATGAAGTTTGATGAAAGGAATCCAAACATTTCTTAAATCCCCCTTTTTTGTTTCCATGGCAACTGCGGCAAAGCTTGCCCAACCGATTCCGATTTTTTTTTGCTTATATCGTTCCACTAGATGTGGATGTTGTTTCTATCAAGTTTCATCAATTTCTGTTCGGCGGGTAACCTGCTATGATTATGTTTGTGTTTTTTCAATATTTTAGCATTTTGGACGTTTCCGTGGCAACGGAAGCCATTTTGAAAAAACCAACACTTAAAGGCACAACTTCACATGCAATATCATATTCATACAAGGTTTCATAACGTTTGATCAAGGAATTTCCGAGAAAAGTGACGGACAAAATTGTGCAGAAAGTGGGATAATAAGAATAATAATAATAATAAGAAACACAGGAAAAGCAATATGTCTCACAAACTACGTTTGGAAGCCATAATAATAATAAAGGGAGCAAACCCAATATGTCTCCCAAACTTCGCTTGGGAGACATAATTATGGTAAATTTGGAGAAACTAGAGATAGTTAAGGGAACAATTATGTAATAAGTGATATTTGAAAAATTAATATGAAAACAAATGAGGTGAGACACAATATCAAAGATAATTATATTGGTGACGATTTACTATTTGAGGTTTGACAGAGGAGCGGTTCATATTGCTGTGGCTAGTTATATTGTTGACCATTACTGTTTTATGCTTGACAGAGGAGTAGTTCATATTGTTGTGGCTGGTGATAGTGTTGCCTTTTACTATTTAATGTTTAACAGAGGAGTGGTTCATATTGTTGTGGCTGTTATATTGTTGACCATTACTGTTTCATGTTTGACTGAGGAGCGGTTCATATTGTTGTGGCTGGTGATATTGTTGACCATTAATGTTTAAGGTTTGACAGAGGAGTGGTTCATATTGTTGTGGCTGCTTATATTGTTGACCATTACTGTTTCATGTTTGACAGAGGAGCGGTTCATATTGTTGTGGCTGGTTATATTCTTGACAACTAATGTCTGAGGTTTGCCAGAGGAGTGGTTCATATTGTTGTGGCTGGTTATATTGTTGACCATTACTGTTTGATGTTTGACGGAGGAGTGATTCATATGTTGACCATTACTGTTTCATGTTTGACAGAGGAGTGGTTCATATTGTTGTGGCTGTTATATTGTTCACAATTACTGTTTGAGGTTTGACAGAGAAGCGGTTTGTATTGTTGTGGCTAGTTATATTGTTGACCATTAATGCTTAATGTTTAACAGAGGAGTGCTTCATATTGTAGTGGCTGTTATATTGTTGACCATTACTGTTTGATGTTTAACAGAGGAGAGGTTCATATTGTTGTGGCAGGTTATATTTTTGACCACTAATATCTCAGGTTTGACAGAGGAGTGGTTCATATTGTTGTGGCTGGTTATATTGTTGACCATTACTGTTTCATGTTTGACAGAGGAGTGGTTCATGTTGCTGTGGCTGTTATATTGTTGTCCATTACTGTTTGCGGTTTGACAGAGGAGTGGTTCATATTGTTGTAGCTGGTTATATTGTTGAACATTACTGTTTAATGTTTAACAGAGGAGTGGTTCATTTTGTTGTGGCTGTTATATTGTTCTCAATTACTGTTTGAGGTTTGACAGAGAAGTGGTTTGTATTGTTGTGGCTGGTTATATTGTTGACCATTACTGTTTGATGTTTGACAGAGGAGTGGTTCATACTGTTGTGGTTGGTAATATTGTTCTAAGTTACTGTTTCATGTTTGACAGAGGAGTGGTTCCTATTGTTGTGGCTGTTATATTGTTCACAATTACTGTTTGAGGTTTGACAGAGAAACGGTTTGTATTGTTGTGGCTAGTTATATTGTTGACCATTAATGCTTAATGTTTAACAGAGGAGTGCTTCATATTGTTGTGGCTGTTATATTGTTGACCATTACTGTTTGATGTTTAACAGAGGAGTGGTTCATATTGTTGTGGCAGGTTATATTCTTGACCAATACTATCTCAGGTTTGACAGAGGAGTAGTTCATATTGTTGTGGCTGGTTATATTGTTGACTATTACTGTTTGATGTTTGACAGAGGAGTGGTTCATACTCTTGTGGTTGGCTATATTGTGGACCATTACTGTTTCGTGTTTGACAGAGGAGTGGTTCATATTGTTGTGGGTGTTATATTGTTGTCCATTACTGTTTGCTGTTTGACAGAGGAGTAGTTCATATTGTTGTAGCTGGTTATATTGTTGAACATTACTGTTTAATGTTTAACAGAGGAGTGGTTCATATTGTTGTGGCTGTTATATTGTTCTCAATTACTGTTTGAGGTTTGAGAAAGAAGTGGTTTGTATTGTTGTGGCTGGTTATATTGTTGACCATTACTGTTTAATGTTTAACAGAGGACTTGTTCATATTGTTGTGGCTGTTATATTGTTGACCATTACTGTTTGACGTTTGAGAGAGGAGTGGTGCATATTGTTGTGGCTGGTTATATAGTTCACAATTACTGTTTGAGGTGTGACAGAGAAGCGGTTTGTATTGTTGTGGCTAGTTATATTGTTGACCATTACTGATTAATGCTTAACAGAGGAGTGCTTCATATTGTTGTGGCTGTTATATCCTTGACCATTACTGTTTGACGTTTGACAGAGGAGTGGTTCATATTGTTGTGGCAGGTTATATTCTTGACCACTAATATCTGAGGTTTGACAGAGGAGTGGTTCATATTGTTGTGGCTGGTTATATTGTTGACCATTACTGTTTGATGTTTCACAGAGGAGTGGTTCATACTTTTGTGGTTGGCTATATTGTGGACCATTACTGTTTCATGTCTGACAGAGGAGTGGTTCATATTGTTGTGGCTGTTATATTGTTGTCCATTACTGTTTGAGGTTTGACAGAGGAGTGGTTCATATTATTGTAGCTGGTTATATTGTTGAACATTACTGTTTAATGTTTAACAGAGGAGTGGTTCATATTGTTGTGGCTGTTATATTGTTCTCAATTACTGTTTGAGGTTTGACAGAGAAGTGGTTTGTATTGTTGTGGCTGGTAATATTGTTGACCATTACTGTTTGAGGTTTGACAGAGAAGTTGTTTGTATTGTTGTGGCTGGTTATATTGTTGACTATTACTGTTTAATGTTTGACAGAGGAGTGGTTCATATTGTTGTGGCTGTTATATTGTTGACCATTGCTGCTTGATGTTTGCGAGAGGAGTGGTTCATATTGTTGTGGCTGGTGATATTGTTGACCATTAATGTTTAAGGTTTGACAGAAGAGTGGTTCATATTGTTGTGGCTGCTTATATTGTTGACCATTACTGTTTGATGTTTGACAGAGGAGTGGTTCATATTGTTGTGGCTGGTTATATTCTTGACAACTAATGTCTGAGGTTTGCCAGAGGAGTGGTTCATATTGTTGTGGCTGGCTATATTGTTGACCATTACTGTTTCATGTTTGACAGAGGAGTGGTTCATACTGTTGTGGTTGGCTATATTGTTGACCATTACTGTTTCATGTTTGACAGAGGAGTGGTTCATATTGTTGTGGCTGTTATATTGTTCACATTACTGTTTGAGGTTTGACAGAGAAGCGGTTTGTATTGTTGTGGCTAGTTATATTGTTGACCATTAATGCTTAATGTTTAACAGAGGAGTGCTTCATATTGTAGTGGCTGTTATATTGTTGACATTTACTGTTTGATGTTTAACAGAGGAGTGGTTCATATTGTTGTGGCAGGTTATATTTTTGACCATTACTGTTTCATGTTTGACAGAGGAGTGGTTCATGTTGTTGTGGCTGTTATATTGTTGTCCATTACTGTTTGCGGTTTGACAGAGGAGTGGTTCATATTGTTGTGGCAAGTTATATTCTTGACCACTAATATCTGAGGTTTGACAGAGGAGTGGTTCATATTGTTGTGGCTGGTTATATTGTTGACCATTACTGTTTGATGTTTGACAGAGGAGTGGTTCATACTGTTGAGGTTGGCTATATTGTGAACCATTACTGTTTCATGTTTGACAGAGGAGCGGTTCATATTGTTGTGGCTGTTATATTGTTGTGCATTACTGTTTGCGGTTTGACAGAGGAGTGGTTCATATTGTTGTAGCTGGTTATATTGTTGAACATTACTGTTTAATGTTTAACAGAGGAGTGGTTCATATTGTTGTGGCTGTTATATTGTTGTCCATTACTGTTTGCGGTTTGACAGAGGAGTGGTTCATATTGTTGTAGCTGGTTATATTGTTGAACATTACTGTTTAATGTTTAACAGAGGAGTGGTTCATATTGTTGTGGCTGTTATATTGTTCTCCATTACTGTTTGAGGTTTGACAGAGAAGTGGTTTGTATTGTTGTGGCCTGTTATATTGTTGACCATTACTGTTTGATGTTTGTCAGAGGAGTGGTTCATACTGTTTTGGTTGGTAATATTGTTCTAAGTTACTGTTTCATGTTTGACAGAGGAGTGGTTCCTATTGTTGTGGCTGTTATATTGTTCACAATTACTGTTTGAGGTTTGACAGAGAAACGGTTTGTATTGTTGTGGCTAGTTATATTGTTGACCATTAATGCTTAATGTTTTACAGAGGAGTGCTTCATATTGTTGTGGCTGTTATATTGTTGACCATTACTGTTTGATGTTTAACAGAGGAGTGGTTCATATTGTTGTGGCAGGTTATATTCTTGACCAATAATATCTCAGGTTTGACAGAGGAGTGGTTCATATTGTTGTGGCTGGTTATATTGTTGACCATTACTGTTTGATGTTTGACAGAGGAGTGGTTCATACTCTTGTGGTTGGCTATATTGTGGACCATTACTGTTTCATGTTTGACAGAGGAGTCGTTAATATTGTTGTGGCTGTTATATTGTTGTCCATTACTGTTTTTGGTTTGACAGGGGAGTGGTTCATATTGTTGTAGCTGGTTATATTGTTGAACATTACTGTTTAATGTTTAACAGAGGAGTGGTTCATATTGTTGTGGCTGTTATATTGTTCTCAATTACTGTTTGAGGTTTGAGAAAGAAGTGGTTTGTATTGTTGTGGCTGGTTATATTGTTGACCATTACTGTTTAATGTTTAACAGAGGACTTGTTCATATTGTTGTGGCTGTTATATTGTTGACCATTACTGTTTGACGTTTGAGAGAGGAGTGGCTCATATTGTTGTGGCTGGTTATATTGTTCACCATTACTGTTTGAGGTGTGACAGAGAAGCGGTTTGTATTGTTGTGGCTAGTTATATTGTTGACCATTACTGATTAATGTTTAACAGAGGAGTGGTTCATATTGTTGTGGCTGTTATATTGTTGACCATTACTGTTTGACGTTTGACAGAGGAGTGGTTCATATTGTTGTGGCAGGTTATATTCTTGACCACTAATATCTGAGGTTTGACAGAGGATTGGTTCATATTGTTGTGGCTGGTTATATTTTTGACCATTACTGTTTGATGTTTCACAGAGGAGTGGTTCATACTGTTGTGGTTGGCTATATTGTGGACCTTTGCTGTTTCATGTCTGACAGAGGAGTGGTTCATATTGTTGTGGCTGTTATATTGTTGACCATTGCTGTTTGATGTTTGAGAGAGGAGTGGTTCATATTGTTGTGGCTAGTTATATTGTTCACCATTACTGTTTCAGGTTTGACAGAGAAGCCGTTTGTATTGTTGTGGCTGGTTATATTGTTCACCATTACTGTTTCAGGTTTGACAGAGAAGCCGTTTGTATTGTTGTGGCTGTTATATTGTTCTCAATTACTGTTTGAGGTTTGAGAGAGAAGTGGTTTGTATTGTTGTGGCTGGTTATATTGTTGACCATTACTGTTTGAGGTTTGACAGAGAAGTTGTTTGTATTGTTCTGGCTGGTTATATTGTTGACTATTACTGTTTAATGTTTAGCAGAGGAGTGGTTCATATTGTTGTGGCTGTTATATTGTTGACCATTGTTGTATGATGTTTGACAGAGGAGTGATTCATACTGTTGTGGCTGGTTATATTGTTCACAATTACTGTTTGAGGTTTGACAGAGAAGCGGTTTGTATTGTTGTTGCTAGTTATATTGTTGACCATTACTGCTTAATGTTTAACAGAGGAGTGGTTCATATTGTTGTGGCTGTTATATTGTTCTCAATTACTGTTTGAGGTTTGACAGAGAAGTGGTTTGTATTGTTGTGGCTGGTTATATTGTTGACCATTACTGTTTGAGGTTTGACAGAGAAGTTGTTTGGATTGTTGTGGCTGGTTATATTGTTGACTATTACTGTTTAATGTTTAACAAAGGAGTGGTTCATATTGTTGTGGCTGTTATATTGTTGACCATTGTTGTTTGATGTTTGAGAGAGGAATGGTTCATATTGTTGTGGCTGGTTATATTGTTCACAATTACTATTTCAGGTTTGACAGAGAAGCTGTTTGTATTGTTGGGGCTAGTTATATTGTTGACCATTACTGCTTAATGTTTAACAGAGGAGTGCCTCATATTGTTGTGGCTGTTATAATGTTGACCATTACTGTTTGATGTTTGACAGAAGAGTGGTTCATATTGTTGTGGCAAGTTATATTCTTGACCACTAATATATGAGGTTTAACAGAGGAGTGGTTCATATTGTTGTGGCTGGTTATATTGTTGACGATTACTGTTTGATGTTTGACAGAGGAGTGGTTCATACTGTTGTGGTTGGCTCTATTGTGGACCATTACTGTTTCATGTTTGACAGAGGAGCGGTTCATATTGTTGTGGCTGTTATATTGTTGTCCATTACTGTTTGTGGTTTGACAGAGGAGAGGTTCATATTATTGTAGCTGGTTATATTGTTGAACATTACTGTTTAATGTTTAATAGAGGGGAGGTTCATATTGTTGTGGCTGGTTATATTGTTCGCAATTACTGTTTGAGGTTTGACAGAGAAGCGGTTTGTATTGTTGTTGCTAGTTATATTGTTGACCATTACTGCTTAATGTTTAACAGAGGAGTGGTTCATATTGGTTGTGGCTGTTATATTGTTCTCAATTACTGTTTGAGGTTTGACAGAGAATTGGTTTGTATTGTTGTGGCTGGTTATATTGTTGACCATTACTGTTTGAGGTTTTGACAGAGAAGTTGTTTGTATTGTTGTGGCTGGTTATATTGTTGACTATTACTGTTTAATGTTTAACAGATGAGTGCTTCATATTGTTGTGGCAGTTATATTGTTGACCATTACTGTTTGACGTTTGACAGAGGAGTGGTTCATATTGTTGTGGCAGGTTATATTCTTGACCACTAATATCTGAGGTTTGACAGAGGAGTGGTTCATATTGTTGTGGCTGGTTATATTGGTGACCATTACTGTTTGATGTTTGACAGAGGAGTGGTTCATACTGTTGTGGTTGGCTATATTGTGGACCATTACTGTTTCATGTATGACAGAGGAGTTGTTCATATTGTTGTGGCTGTTATATTGTTGTCCATGCATTTCTGTTTGCGGTTTGACAGAGGAGTGGTTCATATTGTTGTAGCTGGTTATATTGTTGAACATTACTGTTTAGTGTTTAACTGAGGAGTGGTTCATATTGTTGTGGCTGTTATATTTTTCTCAATTACTGTTTGAGGTTTGACAGAGAAGGGGTTTGTATTGTTGTGGCTGGTTATATTGTTGACCATTACTGTTTGAGGTTTGACAGAGAAGTTGTTTGTATTGTTGTGGCTGGTTATATTGTTGACCATTACTGTTTGAGGTTTGACAGAGAAGTTGTTTGTATTGTTTTAGCTGGTTATATTGTTGACTATTACTGTTTAATGTTTAATAGAGGAGTGGTTTATATTGTTGTGTCTGTTATATTGTTGACCATTGCTGTTTGATGTTTGACAGAGGAGTGGTTCATATTGTTGTGGCTGTTATATTGATCCCAATTACTATTTCAGGTTTGACAGAGGAATGGTCCATATTGTTGTGGCTGGTGATATTGTTGACCATTACTGTTTAATGTTTAACAGAGGAGTGGTTCATATTGCTGTGGCTGGTTATATTGTTGACCACTAATGTCTGAGGTTTGTCAGAGGAGTGGTTCATATTGTTGTGGCTGGTTATATTGTTGAACAATACTGTTTGATGTTTGACAAAGGAGTGGTTCATACTGTTGTGGTTGGTTATATTGTTGACCATTACTGTTTCATGTTTGACAGAGGAGTGGTTCATATTGTTGTGGCTGTTATATTGTTGTCCATTACTGTTTGCTGTTTGACAGAGGAGTGGTTCATATTGTTGTAGCTGGTTATATTGTTGAACATTACTGTTTAATGTTTAACAGAGGATTGGTTCATATTGTTGTGGCTGTTATATTGTTGTCCATTACTGTTTGCTGTTTGACAGAGAAGCGGTTTGTATTGTTGTGGCTAGTTATATTGTTGACCATTACTGCTTAATGTTTAACAGAGGAGTGCTTCATATTGTTGTGGCTCTTATATTGTTGAACATTACTGTTTGATGTTTGACAGAGGAGTGGTTCATATTGTTGTGGCTGGTTATATTGTTGACCATTAATGTTTAAGGTTTGGCAGAGAAGTGGTGTGTATTGTTGTGGCTGCTTATATTGTTGACCATTACTGTTTTATGTTTGACAGAGGAGTAGTTCATATTGTTGTGGCTATTATATTGTTCCCAATTACTGTTTGAGGTTTGACAGAGGAGCGGTTCATATTCTTGTGGCTGGTGATATTGTTGACCATTGCTGTTTTATATTTGACAGAGGAGTAGTTCATATTGTTGTGGCTGTTATATTGTTCCCAATTACTGGTTGAGGTTTGACAGAGGAGCGGTTCATATTGCTGTGGCTGGTTATATTGTTGACCATTACTGTTTTATGTTTGACAAAGGAGTGGTTCATATTGTTGTGGCTGTTACATTGTTCCCAATTACTATTTCAGGTTTGACAGAGGAATGGTCCATATTGTTGTGGCTGGTGATATTGTTGACCATTATGTTTAATGTTTAACAGAGGAGTGGTTCATATTGTTTTGTCTGTTATATTGTTGACCATTGCTGTTTTATGTTTGACGGAAGAGTAGTTCATATTGTTGTGGCTGTTATATTGTTCCCAATTACTATTTCAGGTTTGACATAGGAATGATCCATATTGTTATGGCTGGTGATATTGTTGACCATTATGTTTAATGTTTAACAGAGGAATGGTTCATATTGCTGTGGCTGGTTATATTGTTGACCATTACTATTTTATGTTTAACTGAGGAGCGGTTCATATTGTTGTGGCTGGTGATATTGTTGACCATTAATGTATAAGGTTTGACAGAGGAGCGGTTCATATTGTTGTGGCTGCTTATATTGTTGACCATTACTGTTTGATGTTTGACAGAGGAGCGTTCATATTGATGTGGCTGGTTATATTCTTGACCACTGATGTCTGAGGTTTGCCAGAGGAGTGGTTCATATTGTTGTGGTTGGTTATATTGTTGACCATTACTGTTTGATGTTTGACAGAGGAGTGGTTCATACTGTTGTGGTTGGTTATATTGTTGACCATTGCTGTTTCATGTTTGACAGTGGAGTGGTTCATATTGTTGTGGCTGTTATATTGTTCACAATTACTGTTTGAGGTTTGACAGAGAAGCGGTTTGTATTGTTGTGGCTAGTTATATTGTTGACCATTACTGCTTAATGTTTTACAGATGAGTGCTTCATATTGTTGTGGCTGTTATATTGTTGACCATTACTATTTGATGTTTGACAGAGGAGTGGTTCATACTGTTGTGGTTGGCTATATTGTGGACCATTACTGTTTCAGGTTTGACAGAGGAGTGGTTCATATTGTTGTGGCTGTTATATTGTTGTCCATTACTGTTTGTGGTTTGACAGGGGAGTAGTTCATATTGTTGTGGCTATTATATTGTTCCCAATTACTGTTTGAGGTTTGACAGAGGAGCGGGTCATATTGTTGTGGCTGGTGATATTCTTGACCATTGCTGTTTTATGTTTGACAGAGGAGTAGTTCATATTGTTGTGGCTGTTATATTGTTCCCAATTACTGTTTGAGGTTTGACAGAGGAGCGGTTCATATTGCTGTGTCTGGTGATATTGTTGACCATTGTTGTTGTATGTTTGACAGAGGAGTAGTTCATATTGTTGTGGCTGTTATATTGTTCCCAATTACTATTTCAGGTTTGACAGAGGAATGGTCCATATTGTTGTGGCTGGTGATATTGTTCACCATTACTGTTTAATGTTTAACAGAGGAGTGGTTCATATTGCCGTGGCTGGTTATATTGTTGACCATTACTGTTTTATGTTTAACTGAGGAGCGGTTCATATTGTTGTGGCTGCTTATATTGTTGACCATTACTGTTTTATGTTTAACTGAGGAGCAGTTCATATTGTTGTGGCTGGTTATATACTTGACCACTAATGTCTGAGGTTTGCCAGAGGAGTGGTTCATATTATTGTGATTGGTTATATTGTTGACCATTACTGTTTGATGTTTGACAGAGGAGTGGTTCATATTGTTGTAGCTGGTTATATTTTTGAACATTACTGTTTAATGTTTAACAGAGGAGTGGTTCATATTGTTGTGGCTGTTACATTGTTCTCAATTACTGTTTGAGGTTTGACAGAGAAGTGGTTTGTATTGTTGTGGCTGGTTATATTGTTGACCATTACTGTTTGAGGTTTGACAGAGAAGTTGTTTGTATTGTTTTGGCTGGTTATATTGTTGACTATTACTGTTTAATGTTTAACAGAGGAGTGGTTCATATTGTTGTGGCTGTTATATTGTTGACCATTGCTGTTTTATGTTTGACAGAAGAGTAGTTCATATTGTTTTGGCTGTTATATTGTTCCCAATTACTATTTCAGGTTTGACATAGAAATGATCCATATTGTTATGGCTGGTGATATTGTTAACCATTATGTTTAATGTTTAACAGAGGAGTGGTTCATACTGTTGTGGTTGGCTATATTGTGGACCATTATTGTTTCAGGTTTGACAGAGGAGTGGTTCATATTGTTGTGGCTTGTGGCTATTACATTGTTGACCATTACTGTTTGATGTTTGACAGAGGAGTGGTTCATACTGTTGTGGTTGGCTATTTTGTGGACCATTACTGTTTCAGGTTTGACAGAGGAGTGGTTCATATTGTTGTGGCTATTATATTGTTGTCCATTACTGTTTGCGGTTTGACAGAGGAGTGGTTCATATTGTTGTAGCTGGTTATATTGTTGAACATTACTGTTTAATGTTTAACAGAGGAGTGGTTCATATTGTTGTGGCTGTTATATTGTTCTCAATTACTGTTTGAGGTTTGACAGAGAAGTGGTTTGTATTGTTGTGGCTGGTTATATTGTTGACCATTACTGTTTGAGGTTTGACAGAGAAGTTGTTTGTATTGTTGTGGCTGGTTATATTGTTGACTATTACTGTTTAATGTTTAACAGAGGAGTGGTTCATATTGTTGTGGCTGTTATATTGTTGACCATTGCTGTTTGATATTTGACAGAGGAGTGGTTCATATTGTTGTGGCTGGTTATATTGTTCACAATTACTGTTTGAGGTTTGACAGAGAAGCGGTTTGTATTGTTGTGGCTAGTTATATTGTTGACCATTACTGCTTAATGTTTAACAGAGGAGTGCTTCATATTGTTGTGGCTTTTATATTGTTGACCATTACTGTTTGAAATTTGACAGAGGAGTGGTTCATATTGTTGTGGCAGGTTATATTCTTGACCACTAATATCTGAGGTTTGACAGAGGAGTGGTTCATACTGTTGTGGTTGGCTATATTGTGGACCATTACTGTTTCATGTTTGACAGAGGAATGGTTCATATTGTTGTGGCTGTTATATTGTTCTAAGTTACTGTTTGAGGTTTGACAGAGAAGTAGTTTGTATTGTTGTGGCTGGTTATATTGTTCACTATTACTGTTTAATGTTTAATAGAGGAGTGGTTCATATTGTGGTGGCTGTTATATTGTTGACCATTGCTGTTTGATGCTTGACAGAGGAGTGGTTCATATTCTTGTGGCTGGTTATATTGTTGACCATTAATGTCTAAGGTTTGGCAGAGAAGTGGTGTGTATTGTTGTGGCTGCTTATATTGTTGACCATTACTGTTTTATGTTTGACAGGGGAGTAGTTCATATTGTTGTGGCTATTATATTGTTCCCAATTACTGTTTGAGGTTTGACAGAGGAGCGGGTCATATTGTTGTGGCTGGTGATATTGTTGACCATTACTTTTGATGTTTGGCAGAGGAGTGGTTCATATTGTTGTTGCTGGCTATATTATTGACAATTACTATTTCAGGTTTGACAGAGGAGTGGTCCATATTGTTGTGGCTGTTGATATTGTTGACCATTACTGTTTAAGGTTTGACAGAAGAGTGGTTCATATTGTTGTGGCTGCTTATATTGTTAACCATTACTTTTTTATGTTTGACAGAGGAGTGATTCATATTGTTGTGGCTTGTTATATTGTTGACCATTTCTGTTTGATGTTTGACAGAGGAGCGGTTCATATTGTTGTGGCTGGCTATATTATTGACCATTACTATTTCAGGTTTGACAGAGGAGTGGTCCATATTGTTGTGGCTGCTTATATTGTTGACCATTGTTGTTATATATTTGACAGAGGAGTAGTTCATATTGTTGGGGCTGTTATATTGTTCCCAATTACTGGTTGAGGTTTGACAGAGGAGCGGTTCATATTGTTGTGGCTGGTGATATTGTTGACCATTGCTGTTTTATATTTGACAGAGGAGTAGTTCATATTGTTGTGGCTGTTGTATTGTTCCCTATTACTGGTTAAGGTTTAACAGAGGAGCGGTTCATATTGCTGTGGCTGGTTATATTGTTGACCATTACTGTTTTATGTTTGACAAAGGAGTGGTTCATATTGTTGTGGCTGTTACATTGTTCCCAATTACTATTTCAGGTTTGACAGAGGAATGGTCCATTTTGTTGTGGCTGGTGATATTGTTGACCATCACTGTTTAATGTTTAACAGAGGAGTGGTTCATATTGTTGTGTCTGTTATATTGTTGACCATTGCTGTTTTATGTTTGACAGAAGAGTAGTTCATATTGCTGTGTCTGGTGATATTGTTGACCATTGTTGTTGTATGTTTGACAGAGGAGTAGTTCATATTGTTGTGGCTGTTATATTGTTCCCAATTACTATTTCAGGTTTGACAGAGGAATGGTCCATATTGTTGTGGCTGGTGATATTGTTCACCATTACTGTTTAATGTTTAACAGAGGAGTGGTTCATATTGCCGTGGCTGGTTATATTGTTGACCATTACTGTTTTATGTTTAACTGAGGAGCGGTTCATATTGTTGTGGCTGCTTATATTGTTGACCATTACTGTTTTATGTTTAACTGAGGAGCAGTTCATATTGTTGTGGCTGGTTATATACTTGACCACTAATGTCTGAGGTTTGCCAGAGGAGTGGTTCATATTATTGTGATTGGTTATATTGTTGACCATTACTGTTTGATGTTTGACAGAGGAGTGGTTCATACTGTTGTGGTTGGCTCTATTGTGGACCATTACTGTTTCATGTTTGACAGAGGAGCGGTTCATATTGTTGTGGCTGTTATATTGTTGTCCATTACTGTTTGTGGTTTGACAGAGGAGAGGTTCATATTATTGTAGCTGGTTATATTGTTGAACATTACTGTTTAATGTTTAATAGAGGGGAGGTTCATATTGTTGTGGCTGGTTATATTGTTCGCAATTACTGTTTGAGGTTTGACAGAGAAGCGGTTTGTATTGTTGTTGCTAGTTATATTGTTGACCATTACTGCTTAATGTTTAACAGAGGAGTGGTTCATATTGGTTGTGGCTGTTATATTGTTCTCAATTACTGTTTGAGGTTTGACAGAGAATTGGTTTGTATTGTTGTGGCTGGTTATATTGTTGACCATTACTGTTTGAGGTTTGACAGAGAAGTTGTTTGTATTGTTGTGGCTGGTTATATTGTTGACTATTACTGTTTAATGTTTAACAGATGAGTGCTTCATATTGTTGTGGCAGTTATATTGTTGACCATTACTGTTTGACGTTTGACAGAGGAGTGGTTCATATTGTTGTGGCAGGTTATATTCTTGACCACTAATATCTGAGGTTTGACAGAGGAGTGGTTCATATTGTTGTGGCTGGTTATATTGGTGACCATTACTGTTTGATGTTTGACAGAGGAGTGGTTCATACTGTTGTGGTTGGCTATATTGTGGACCATTACTGTTTCATGTATGACAGAGGAGTTGTTCATATTGTTGTGGCTGTTATATTGTTGTCCATGCATTTCTGTTTGCGGTTTGACAGAGGAGTGGTTCATATTGTTGTAGCTGGTTATATTGTTGAACATTACTGTTTAGTGTTTAACTGAGGAGTGGTTCATATTGTTGTGGCTGTTATATTTTTCTCAATTACTGTTTGAGGTTTGACAGAGAAGGGGTTTGTATTGTTGTGGCTGGTTATATTGTTGACCATTACTGTTTGAGGTTTGACAGAGAAGTTGTTTGTATTGTTGTGGCTGGTTATATTGTTGACCATTACTGTTTGAGGTTTGACAGAGAAGTTGTTTGTATTGTTTTAGCTGGTTATATTGTTGACTATTACTGTTTAATGTTTAATAGAGGAGTGGTTTATATTGTTGTGTCTGTTATATTGTTGACCATTGCTGTTTGATGTTTGACAGAGGAGTGGTTCATATTGTTGTGGCTGTTATATTGATCCCAATTACTATTTCAGGTTTGACAGAGGAATGGTCCATATTGTTGTGGCTGGTGATATTGTTGACCATTACTGTTTAATGTTTAACAGAGGAGTGGTTCATATTGCTGTGGCTGGTTATATTGTTGACCACTAATGTCTGAGGTTTGTCAGAGGAGTGGTTCATATTGTTGTGGCTGGTTATATTGTTGAACAATACTGTTTGATGTTTGACAAAGGAGTGGTTCATACTGTTGTGGTTGGTTATATTGTTGACCATTACTGTTTCATGTTTGACAGAGGAGTGGTTCATATTGTTGTGGCTGTTATATTGTTGTCCATTACTGTTTGCTGTTTGACAGAGGAGTGGTTCATATTGTTGTAGCTGGTTATATTGTTGAACATTACTGTTTAATGTTTAACAGAGGATTGGTTCATATTGTTGTGGCTGTTATATTGTTGTCCATTACTGTTTGCTGTTTGACAGAGAAGCGGTTTGTATTGTTGTGGCTAGTTATATTGTTGACCATTACTGCTTAATGTTTAACAGAGGAGTGCTTCATATTGTTGTGGCTCTTATATTGTTGAACATTACTGTTTGATGTTTGACAGAGGAGTGGTTCATATTGTTGTGGCTGGTTATATTGTTGACCATTAATGTTTAAGGTTTGGCAGAGAAGTGGTGTGTATTGTTGTGGCTGCTTATATTGTTGACCATTACTGTTTTATGTTTGACAGAGGAGTAGTTCATATTGTTGTGGCTATTATATTGTTCCCAATTACTGTTTGAGGTTTGACAGAGGAGCGGTTCATATTCTTGTGGCTGGTGATATTGTTGACCATTGCTGTTTTATATTTGACAGAGGAGTAGTTCATATTGTTGTGGCTGTTATATTGTTCCCAATTACTGGTTGAGGTTTGACAGAGGAGCGGTTCATATTGCTGTGGCTGGTTATATTGTTGACCATTACTGTTTTATGTTTGACAAAGGAGTGGTTCATATTGTTGTGGCTGTTACATTGTTCCCAATTACTATTTCAGGTTTGACAGAGGAATGGTCCATATTGTTGTGGCTGGTGATATTGTTGACCATTATGTTTAATGTTTAACAGAGGAGTGGTTCATATTGTTTTGTCTGTTATATTGTTGACTATTGCTGTTTTATGTTTGACGGAAGAGTAGTTCATATTGTTGTGGCTGTTATATTGTTCCCAATTACTATTTCAGGTTTGACATAGGAATGATCCATATTGTTATGGCTGGTGATATTGTTGACCATTATGTTTAATGTTTAACAGAGGAATGGTTCATATTGCTGTGGCTGGTTATATTGTTGACCATTACTATTTTATGTTTAACTGAGGAGCGGTTCATATTGTTGTGGCTGGTGATATTGTTGACCATTAATGTATAAGGTTTGACAGAGGAGCGGTTCATATTGTTGTGGCTGCTTATATTGTTGACCATTACTGTTTGATGTTTGACAGAGGAGCGTTCATATTGATGTGGCTGGTTATATTCTTGACCACTGATGTCTGAGGTTTGGCAGAGAAGTGGTGTGTATTGTTGTGGCTGCTTATATTGTTGACCATTACTGTTTTATGTTTGACAGAGGAGTAGTTCATATTGTTGTGGCTATTATATTGTTCCCAATTACTGTTTGAGGTTTGACAGAGGAGCGGTTCATATTCTTGTGGCTGGTGATATTGTTGACCATTGCTGTTTTATATTTGACAGAGGAGTAGTTCATATTGTTGTGGCTGTTATATTGTTCCCAATTACTGGTTGAGGTTTGACAGAGGAGCGGTTCATATTGCTGTGGCTGGTTATATTGTTGACCATTACTGTTTTATGTTTGACAAAGGAGTGGTTCATATTGTTGTGGCTGTTACATTGTTCCCAATTACTATTTCAGGTTTGACAGAGGAATGGTCCATATTGTTGTGGCTGGTGATATTGTTGACCATTATGTTTAATGTTTAACAGAGGAGTGGTTCATATTGTTTTGTCTGTTATATTGTTGACTATTGCTGTTTTATGTTTGACGGAAGAGTAGTTCATATTGTTGTGGCTGTTATATTGTTCCCAATTACTATTTCAGGTTTGACATAGGAATGATCCATATTGTTATGGCTGGTGATATTGTTGACCATTATGTTTAATGTTTAACAGAGGAATGGTTCATATTGCTGTGGCTGGTTATATTGTTGACCATTACTATTTTATGTTTAACTGAGGAGCGGTTCATATTGTTGTGGCTGGTGATATTGTTGACCATTAATGTATAAGGTTTGACAGAGGAGCGGTTCATATTGTTGTGGCTGCTTATATTGTTGACCATTACTGTTTGATGTTTGACAGAGGAGCGTTCATATTGATGTGGCTGGTTATATTCTTGACCACTGATGTCTGAGGTTTGCCAGAGGAGTGGTTCATATTGTTGTGGTTGGTTATATTGTTGACCATTACTGTTTGATGTTTGACAGAGGAGTGGTTCATACTGTTGTGGTTGGTTATATTGTTGACCATTGCTGTTTCATGTTTGACAGTGGAGTGGTTCATATTGTTGTGGCTGTTATATTGTTCACAATTACTGTTTGAGGTTTGACAGAGAAGCGGTTTGTATTGTTGTGGCTAGTTATATTGTTGACCATTACTGCTTAATGTTTTACAGATGAGTGCTTCATATTGTTGTGGCTGTTATATTGTTGACCATTACTATTTGATGTTTGACAGAGGAGTGGTTCATACTGTTGTGGTTGGCTATATTGTGGACCATTACTGTTTCAGGTTTGACAGAGGAGTGGTTCATATTGTTGTGGCTGTTATATTGTTGTCCATTACTGTTTGTGGTTTGACAGGGGAGTAGTTCATATTGTTGTGGCTATTATATTGTTCCCAATTACTGTTTGAGGTTTGACAGAGGAGCGGGTCATATTGTTGTGGCTGGTGATATTCTTGACCATTGCTGTTTTATGTTTGACAGAGGAGTAGTTCATATTGTTGTGGCTGTTATATTGTTCCCAATTACTGTTTGAGGTTTGACAGAGGAGCGGTTCATATTGCTGTGTCTGGTGATATTGTTGACCATTGTTGTTGTATGTTTGACAGAGGAGTAGTTCATATTGTTGTGGCTGTTATATTGTTCCCAATTACTATTTCAGGTTTGACAGAGGAATGGTCCATATTGTTGTGGCTGGTGATATTGTTCACCATTACTGTTTAATGTTTAACAGAGGAGTGGTTCATATTGCCGTGGCTGGTTATATTGTTGACCATTACTGTTTTATGTTTAACTGAGGAGCGGTTCATATTGTTGTGGCTGCTTATATTGTTGACCATTACTGTTTTATGTTTAACTGAGGAGCAGTTCATATTGTTGTGGCTGGTTATATAATTGACCACTAATGTCTGAGGTTTGCCAGAGGAGTGGTTCATATTATTGTGATTGGTTATATTGTTGACCATTACTGTTTGATGTTTGACAGAGGAGTGGTTCATATTGTTGTAGCTGGTTATATTTTTGAACATTACTGTTTAATGTTTAACAGAGGAGTGGTTCATATTGTTGTGGCTGTTACATTGTTCTCAATTACTGTTTGAGGTTTGACAGAGAAGTGGTTTGTATTGTTGTGGCTGGTTATATTGTTGACCATTACTGTTTGAGGTTTGACAGAGAAGTTGTTTGTATTGTTTTGGCTGGTTATATTGTTGACTATTACTGTTTAATGTTTAACAGAGGAGTGGTTCATATTGTTGTGGCTGTTATATTGTTGACCATTGCTGTTTTATGTTTGACAGAAGAGTAGTTCATATTGTTTTGGCTGTTATATTGTTCCCAATTACTATTTCAGGTTTGACATAGAAATGATCCATATTGTTATGGCTGGTGATATTGTTAACCATTATGTTTAATGTTTAACAGAGGAGTGGTTCATACTGTTGTGGTTGGCTATATTGTGGACCATTATTGTTTCAGGTTTGACAGAGGAGTGGTTCATATTGTTGTGGCTTGTGGCTATTACATTGTTGACCATTACTGTTTGATGTTTGACAGAGGAGTGGTTCATACTGTTGTGGTTGGCTATTTTGTGGACCATTACTGTTTCAGGTTTGACAGAGGAGTGGTTCATATTGTTGTGGCTATTATATTGTTGTCCATTACTGTTTGCGGTTTGACAGAGGAGTGGTTCATATTGTTGTAGCTGGTTATATTGTTGAACATTACTGTTTAATGTTTAACAGAGGAGTGGTTCATATTGTTGTGGCTGTTATATTGTTCTCAATTACTGTTTGAGGTTTGACAGAGAAGTGGTTTGTATTGTTGTGGCTGGTTATATTGTTGACCATTACTGTTTGAGGTTTGACAGAGAAGTTGTTTGTATTGTTGTGGCTGGTTATATTGTTGACTATTACTGTTTAATGTTTAACAGAGGAGTGGTTCATATTGTTGTGGCTGTTATATTGTTGACCATTGCTGTTTGATATTTGACAGAGGAGTGGTTCATATTGTTGTGGCTGGTTATATTGTTCACAATTACTGTTTGAGGTTTGACAGAGAAGCGGTTTGTATTGTTGTGGCTAGTTATATTGTTGACCATTACTGCTTAATGTTTAACAGAGGAGTGCTTCATATTGTTGTGGCTTTTATATTGTTGACCATTACTGTTTGAAATTTGACAGAGGAGTGGTTCATATTGTTGTGGCAGGTTATATTCTTGACCACTAATATCTGAGGTTTGACAGAGGAGTGGTTCATACTGTTGTGGTTGGCTATATTGTGGACCATTACTGTTTCATGTTTGACAGAGGAATGGTTCATATTGTTGTGGCTGTTATATTGTTCTTAGTTACTGTTTGAGGTTTGACAGAGAAGTAGTTTGTATTGTTGTGGCTGGTTATATTGTTCACTATTACTGTTTAATGTTTAATAGAGGAGTGGTTCATATTGTGGTGGCTGTTATATTGTTGACCATTGCTGTTTGATGCTTGACAGAGGAGTGGTTCATATTCTTGTGGCTGGTTATATTGTTGACCATTAATGTCTAAGGTTTGGCAGAGAAGTGGTGTGTATTGTTGTGGCTGCTTATATTGTTGACCATTACTGTTTTATGTTTGACAGGGGAGTAGTTCATATTGTTGTGGCTATTATATTGTTCCCAATTACTGTTTGAGGTTTGACAGAGGAGCGGGTCATATTGTTGTGGCTGGTGATATTGTTGACCATTACTTTTGATGTTTGGCAGAGGAGTGGTTCATATTGTTGTTGCTGGCTATATTATTGACAATTACTATTTCAGGTTTGACAGAGGAGTGGTCCATATTGTTGTGGCTGGTGATATTGTTGACCATTACTGTTTAAGGTTTGACAGAAGAGTGGTTCATATTGTTGTGGCTGCTTATATTGTTAACCATTACTTTTTTATGTTTGACAGAGGAGTGATTCATATTGTTGTGGCTTGTTATATTGTTGACCATTTCTGTTTGATGTTTGACAGAGGAGCGGTTCATATTGTTGTGGCTGGCTATATTATTGACCATTACTATTTCAGGTTTGACAGAGGAGTGGTCCATATTGTTGTGGCTGCTTATATTGTTGACCATTGTTGTTATATATTTGACAGAGGAGTAGTTCATATTGTTGGGGCTGTTATATTGTTCCCAATTACTGGTTGAGGTTTGACAGAGGAGCGGTTCATATTGTTGTGGCTGGTGATATTGTTGACCATTGCTGTTTTATATTTGACAGAGGAGTAGTTCATATTGTTGTGGCTGTTGTATTGTTCCCTATTACTGGTTAAGGTTTAACAGAGGAGCGGTTCATATTGCTGTGGCTGGTTATATTGTTGACCATTACTGTTTTATGTTTGACAAAGGAGTGGTTCATATTGTTGTGGCTGTTACATTGTTCCCAATTACTATTTCAGGTTTGACAGAGGAATGGTCCATTTTGTTGTGGCTGGTGATATTGTTGACCATCACTGTTTAATGTTTAACAGAGGAGTGGTTCATATTGTTGTGTCTGTTATATTGTTGACCATTGCTGTTTTATGTTTGACAGAAGAGTAGTTCATATTGCTGTGTCTGGTGATATTGTTGACCATTGTTGTTGTATGTTTGACAGAGGAGTAGTTCATATTGTTGTGGCTGTTATATTGTTCCCAATTACTATTTCAGGTTTGACAGAGGAATGGTCCATATTGTTGTGGCTGGTGATATTGTTCACCATTACTGTTTAATGTTTAACAGAGGAGTGGTTCATATTGCCGTGGCTGGTTATATTGTTGACCATTACTGTTTTATGTTTAACTGAGGAGCGGTTCATATTGTTGTGGCTGCTTATATTGTTGACCATTACTGTTTTATGTTTAACTGAGGAGCAGTTCATATTGTTGTGGCTGGTTATATACTTGACCACTAATGTCTGAGGTTTGCCAGAGGAGTGGTTCATATTATTGTGATTGGTTATATTGTTGACCATTACTGTTTGATGTTTGACAGAGGAGTGGTTCATATTGTTGTAGCTGGTTATATTTTTGAACATTACTGTTTAATGTTTAACAGAGGAGTGGTTCATATTGTTGTGGCTGTTACATTGTTCTCAATTACTGTTTGAGGTTTGACAGAGAAGTGGTTTGTATTGTTGTGGCTGGTTATATTGTTGACCATTACTGTTTGAGGTTTGACAGAGAAGTTGTTTGTATTGTTTTGGCTGGTTATATTGTTGACTATTACTGTTTAATGTTTAACAGAGGAGTGGTTCATATTGTTGTGGCTGTTATATTGTTGACCATTGCTGTTTTATGTTTGACAGAAGAGTAGTTCATATTGTTTTGGCTGTTATATTGTTCCCAATTACTATTTCAGGTTTGACATAGGAATGATCCATATTGTTATGGCTGGTGATATTGTTAACCATTATGTTTAATGTTTAACAGAGGAGTGGTTCATACTGTTGTGGTTGGCTATATTGTGGACCATTATTGTTTCAGGTTTGACAGAGGAGTGGTTCATATTGTTGTGGCTTGTGGCTATTACATTGTTGACCATTACTGTTTGATGTTTGACAGAGGAGTGGTTCATACTGTTGTGGTTGGCTATTTTGTGGACCATTACTGTTTCAGGTTTGACAGAGGAGTGGTTCATATTGTTGTGGCTATTATATTGTTGTCCATTACTGTTTGCGGTTTGACAGAGGAGTGGTTCATATTGTTGTAGCTGGTTATATTGTTGAACATTACTGTTTAATGTTTAACAGAGGAGTGGTTCATATTGTTGTGGCTGTTATATTGTTCTCAATTACTGTTTGAGGTTTGACAGAGAAGTGGTTTGTATTGTTGTGGCTGGTTATATTGTTGACCATTACTGTTTGAGGTTTGACAGAGAAGTTGTTTGTATTGTTGTGGCTGGTTATATTGTTGACTATTACTGTTTAATGTTTAACAGAGGAGTGGTTCATATTGTTGTGGCTGTTATATTGTTGACCATTGCTGTTTGATATTTGACAGAGGAGTGGTTCATATTGTTGTGGCTGGTTATATTGTTCACAATTACTGTTTGAGGTTTGACAGAGAAGCGGTTTGTATTGTTGTGGCTAGTTATATTGTTGACCATTACTGCTTAATGTTTAACAGAGGAGTGCTTCATATTGTTGTGGCTTTTATATTGTTGACCATTACTGTTTGAAATTTGACAGAGGAGTGGTTCATATTGTTGTGGCAGGTTATATTCTTGACCACTAATATCTGAGGTTTGACAGAGGAGTGGTTCATACTGTTGTGGTTGGCTATATTGTGGACCATTACTGTTTCATGTTTGACAGAGGAATGGTTCATATTGTTGTGGCTGTTATATTGTTCTAAGTTACTGTTTGAGGTTTGACAGAGAAGTAGTTTGTATTGTTGTGGCTGGTTATATTGTTCACTATTACTGTTTAATGTTTAATAGAGGAGTGGTTCATATTGTGGTGGCTGTTATATTGTTGACCATTGCTGTTTGATGCTTGACAGAGGAGTGGTTCATATTCTTGTGGCTGGTTATATTGTTGACCATTAATGTCTAAGGTTTGGCAGAGAAGTGGTGTGTATTGTTGTGGCTGCTTATATTGTTGACCATTACTGTTTTATGTTTGACAGGGGAGTAGTTCATATTGTTGTGGCTATTATATTGTTCCCAATTACTGTTTGAGGTTTGACAGAGGAGCGGGTCATATTGTTGTGGCTGGTGATATTGTTGACCATTACTTTTGATGTTTGGCAGAGGAGTGGTTCATATTGTTGTTGCTGGCTATATTATTGACAATTACTATTTCAGGTTTGACAGAGGAGTGGTCCATATTGTTGTGGCTGGTGATATTGTTGA
Organism: Bathymodiolus brooksi; assembly: GCA_963680875.1. Lineage (NCBI taxonomy): Eukaryota > Metazoa > Mollusca > Bivalvia > Mytilida > Modiolidae > Bathymodiolus > Bathymodiolus brooksi. The sequence continues at coordinate 70,010,884 of OY804582.1, forward strand.
CCATTACTGTTTAAGGTTTGACAGAAGAGTGGTTCATATTGTTGTGGCTGCTTATATTGTTAACCATTACTTTTTTATGTTTGACAGAGGAGTGATTCATATTGTTGTGGCTGGTTATATTGTTGACCATTTCTGTTTGATGTTTGACAGAGGAGCGGTTCATATTGTTGTGGCTGGCTATATTATTGACCATTACTATTTCAGGTTTGACAGAGGAGTGGTCCATATTGTTGTGGCTGCTTATATTGTTGACCATTGTTGTTATATATTTGACAGAGGAGTAGTTCATATTGTTGGGGCTGTTATATTGTTCCCAATTACTGGTTGAGGTTTGACAGAGGAGCGGTTCATATTGTTGTGGCTGGTGATATTGTTGACCATTGCTGTTTTATATTTGACAGAGGAGTAGTTCATATTGTTGTGGCTGTTGTATTGTTCCCTATTACTGGTTAAGGTTTAACAGAGGAGCGGTTCATATTGCTGTGGCTGGTTATATTGTTGACCATTACTGTTTTATGTTTGACAAAGGAGTGGTTCATATTGTTGTGGCTGTTACATTGTTCCCAATTACTATTTCAGGTTTGACAGAGGAATGGTCCATTTTGTTGTGGCTGGTGATATTGTTGACCATCACTGTTTAATGTTTAACAGAGGAGTGGTTCATATTGTTGTGTCTGTTATATTGTTGACCATTGCTGTTTTATGTTTGACAGAAGAGTAGTTCATATTGTTGTGGCTGTTATATTGTTCCCAATTACTATTTCAGGTTTGACATAGGAATGATCCATATTGTTGTCGCTGGTGATATTGTTGACCATTATGTTTAATGTTTAACAGAGGAGTGGTTCATATTTCTGTGGCTGGTTATATTGTTGACCATTACTGTTTTATGTTTTACTGAGGAGCGGTTCATATTGTTGTGGCTGCTTATATTGTTGACCATTACTGTTTTATGTTTAACTGAGGAGCAGTTCATATTGTTGTGGCTGGTTATATACTTGACCACTAATGTCTAAGGTTTGCCAGAGGAGTGGTTCATATTATTGTGATTGGTTATATTGTTGACCATTACTGTTTGATGTTTGACAGAGGAGTGGTTCATACTGTTGTGGTTGGTTATATTGTTGACCATTACTGTTTCATGTTTGACAGTGGAGTGGTTCATATTGTTGTGGCTGTTATATTGTTCACAATTACTGTTTGAGGTTTGACAGAGAAGCGGTTTGTATTGTTGTGGCTAATTATATTGTTGACCATTACTGCTTAATGTTTAACAGATGAGTGCTTCATATTGTTGTGGCTGTTATATTGTTGACCATTACTGTTTGAGGTTTGACAGAGAAGTGGTTTGTATTGTTGTGGCTGGTTATATTGTAGACCATTACTGTTTGAGGTTTGACAGAGAAGTTGTTTGTATTGTTGTGGCTGGTTATATTGTTGACTATTACTGTTTAATGTTTAACAGAGGAGTGGTTCATATTGTTGTGGCTGTTATATTGCTGACCATTTCTATTTGATATTTGACAGAGGAGTGGTTCATATTGTTGTGGCTGGTTATATTGTTCACAATTACTGTTTGAGGTTTGACAGAGAAGCGGTTTGTATTGTTGTGGCTAGTTATATTGTTGACCATTACTGCTTAATGTTTAACAGAGGAGTGCTTCATATTGTTGTGGCTGTTATATTGTTGACCATTACTGTTTGAAATTTGACAGAGGAGTGGTTCATATTGTTGTGGCAGGTTATATTCTTGACCACTAATATCTGAGGTTTGACAGAGGAGTGGTTCATACTGTTGTGGTTGGCTATATTGTGGACCATTACTGTTTCATGTTTGACAGAGGAATGGTTCATATTGTTGTGGCTGTTATATTGTTCTAAGTTACTGTTTGAGGTTTGACAGAGAAGTAGTTTGTATTGTTGTGGCTGGTTATATTGTTGACCATTACTGTTTGAGGTTTGACAGAAAAGTTGTTTGTATTGTTGTGGCTGGTTATATTGTTCACTATTACTGTTTAATGTTTAATAGAGGAGTGGTTCATATTGTGGTGGCTGTTATATTGTTGACCATTGCTGTTTGATGCTTGACAGAGGAGTGGTTCATATTCTTGTGGCTGGTTATATTGTTGACCATTAATGTCTAAGGTTTGGCAGAGAAGTGGTGTGTATTGTTGTGGCTGCTTATATTGTTGACCATTACTGTTTTATGTTTGACAGGGGAGTAGTTCATATTGTTGTTGCTATTATATTGTTCCCAATTACTGTTTGAGGTTTGACAGAGGAGCGGGTCATATTGTTTTGGCTGGTGATATTGTTGACCATTACTGTTTAATGTTTGACAGAGGAGCGATTCATATTGCTGTGGCTGGTGATATTGTTGACCATTACTGTTTGAGGTTTGACAGAAAAGTTGTTTGTATTGTTGTGGCTGGTTATATTGTTCACTATTACTGTTTAATGTTTAATAGAGGAGTGGTTCATATTGTGGTGGCTGTTATATTGTTGACCATTGCTGTTTGATGCTTGACAGAGGAGTGGTTCATATTCTTGTGGCTGGTTATATTGTTGACCATTAATGTCTAAGGTTTGGCAGAGAAGTGGTGTGTATTGTTGCGGCTGCTTATATTGTTGACCATTACTGTTTTATGTTTGACAGGGGAGTAGTTCATATTGTTGTGGCTATTATATTGTTCCCAATTACTGTTTGAGGTTTGACAGAGGAGCGGGTCATATTGTTGTGGCTGGTGATATTGTTGACCATTACTGTTTAATGTTTGTCAGAGGAGCGATTCATATTGTGGTTGATGACTATATTGTTGACAACTACTATTTCAGGTTTGACAGAGAAGTGGTCCATATTGTTGTGGATGCTTATATTGTTGACCATTACTTTTGATGTTTGGCAGAGGAGTGGTTCATATTGTTGTTGCTGGCTATATTATTGACAATTACTATTTCAGGTTTGACAGAGGAGTGGTCCATATTGTTGTGGCTGGTGATATTGTTGACCATTACTGTTTAAGGTTTGACAGAGGAGTGGTTCATATTGTTGTGGCTGCTTATATTGTTAACCATTACTTTTTTATGTTTGACAGAGGAGTGATTCATATTGTTGTGGCTGGTTATATTGTTGACCATTTCTGTTTGATGTTTGACAGAGGAGCGGTTCATATTGTTGTGGCTGGCTATATTATTGACCATTAATATTTCAGGTTTGACAGAGGAGTGGTCCATATTGTTGGGGCTGTTATATTGTTCCCAATTACTGGTTGAGGTTTGACAGAGGAGCGGTTCATATTGTTGTGGCTGGTGATATTGTTGTCCATTGTTGTTATATATTTGACAGAGGAGTAGTTCATATTGTTGGGGCTGTTATATTGTTCCCAATTACTGGTTGAGGTTTGACAGAGGAGCGGTTCATATTGTTGTGGCTGGTGATATTGTTGACCATTGCTGTTTTATATTTGACAGAGGAGTAGTTCATATTGTTGTGGCTGTTGTATTGTTCCCTATTACTGGATAAGGTTTGACAGAGGAGCGGTTCATATTGCTGTGGCTGGTTATATTGTTGACCATTACTGTTTTATGTTTGACAAAAGAGTGGTTCATATTGTTGTGGCTGTTACATTGTTCCCAATTACTATTTCAGGTTTGACAGAGGAATGGTCCATTTTGTTGTGGCTGGTGATATTGTTGACCATCACTGTTTAATGTTTAACAGAGGAGTGGTTCATATTGTTGTGTCTGTTATATTGTTGACCATTGCTGTTTTATGCTTGACAGAAGAGTAGTTCATATTGTTGTGGCTGTTATATTGTTCCCAATTACTATTTCAGGTTTGACATAGGAATGATCCATATTGTTGTCGCTGGTGATATTGTTGACCATTATGTTTAATGTTTAACAGAGGAGTGGTTCATATTGCCGTGGCTGGTTATATTGTTGACCATTACTGTTTTATGTTTAACTGAGGAGCGGTTCATATTGTTGTGGCTGCTTATATTGTTGACCATTACTGTTTTATGTTTATCTGAGGAGCAGTTCATATTGTTGTGGCTGGTTATATACTTGACCACTAATGTCTGAGGTTTGCCAGAGGAGTGGTTCATATTATTGTGATTGGTTATATTGTTGACCATTACTGTTTCATGTTTGATAGTGGAGTGGTTCATATTGTTGTGGCTGTTATATTGTTCACAATTACTGTTTGAGGTTTGACAGAGAAGCAGTTTGTATTGTTGTGGCTAATTATATTGTTGACCATTACTGCTTAATGTTTAACAGATGAGTGCTTCATATTGTTGTGGCTGTTATATTGTTGACCATTACTGTTTGAGGTTTGACAGAGAAGTGGTTTGTATTGTTGTGGCTGGTTATATTGTTGACCATTACTGTTTGAGGTTTGACAGAGAAGTTGTTTGTATTGTTGTGGGTGGTTATATTGTTGACTATTACTGTTTAATGTTTAACAGAGGAGTGGTTCATATTGTTGTGGCTGTTATATTGTTGACCATTGCGGTTTGATATTTGACAGAGGAGTGGTTCATATTGTTGTGGCTGGTTATATTGTTCACAATTACTGTTTGAGGTTTGACAGAGAAGCGGTTTGTATTGTTGTGGCTAGTTATATTGTTGACCATTACTGCTTAATGTTTAACAGAGGAGTGCTTCATATTGTTGTGGCTGTTATATTGTTGACCATTACTGTTTGAAATTTGACAGAGGAGTGGTTCATATTGTTGTGGCAGGTTATATTCTTGACCACTAATATCTGAGGTTTGACAGAGGAGTGGTTCATACTGTTGTGGTTGGCTATATTGTGGACCATTACTGTTTCATGTTTTACAGAGGAATGGTTCATATTGTTGTGGCTGTTATATTGTTCTAAGTTACTGTTTGAGGTTTGACAGAGAAGTAGTTTGTATTGTTGTGGCTGGTGATATTGTTGACCATTACTGTTTGAGGTTTGACAGAAAAGTTGTTTGTATTGTTGTGGCTGGTTATATTGTTCACTACTACTGTTTAATGTTTAATAGAGGAGTGGTTCATATTGTGGTGGCTGTTATATTGTTGACCATTGCTGTTTGATGCTTGACAGAGGAGTGGTTCATATTCTTGTGGCTGGTTATATTGTTGACCATTAATGTCTAAGGTGTGGCAGAGAAGTGGTGTGTATTGTTGTGGCTGCTTATATTGTTGACCATTACTGTTTTATGTTTGACAGGGGAGTAGTTCATATTGTTGTGGCTGTTATATTGTTCCCAATTACTGGTTGAGGTTTGACAGAGGAGCGGTTCATATTGTTGTGGCTGGTGATATTGTTGACCATTATGTTTAATGTTTAACAGAGGAGTGGTTCATATTGCCGTGGCTGGTTATATTGTTGACCATTACTGTTTTATGTTTAACTGAGGAGCGGTTCATATTGTTGTGGCTGCTTATATTGTTGACCATTACTGTTTTATGTTTAACTGAGGAGCAGTTCATATTGTTGTGGCTGGTTATATACTTGACCACTAATGTCTGAGGTTTGCCAGAGGAGTGGTTCATATTATTGTGATTGGTTATATTGTTGACCATTACTGTTTGATGTTTGACAGAGGAGTGGTTCATACTGTTGTGGTTGGTTATATTGTTGACCATTACTGTTTCATGTTTGATAGTGGAGTGGTTCATATTGTTGTGGCTGTTATATTGTTCACAATTACTGTTTGAGGTTTGACAGAATAGCGGTTTGTATTGTTGTGGCTAATTATATTGTTGACCATTACTGCTTAATGTTTAACAGATGAGTGCTTCATATTGTTGTGGCTGTTATATTGTTGACCATTACTGTTTGAGGTTTGACAGAGAAGTGGTTTGTATTGTTGTGGCTGGTTATATTGTTGACCATTACTGTTTGAGGTTTGACAGAGAAGTTGTTTGTATTGTTGTGGGTGGTTATATTGTTGACTATTACTGTTTAATGTTTAACAGAGGAGTGGTTCATATTGTTGTGGCTGTTATATTGTTGACCATTGCTGTTTGATATTTGACAGAGGAGTGGTTCATTTTGTTGTGGCTGGTTATATTGTTCACAATTACTGTTTGAGGTTTGACAGAGAAGCGGTTTGTATTGTTGTGGCTAGTTATATTGTTGACCATTACTGCTTAATGTTTAACAGGGGAGTGCTTCATATTGTTGTGGCTGGTTATATTGTTGACCATTACTGTTTGAGGTTTGACAGAAAAGTTGTTTGTATTGTTGTGGCTGGTTATATTGTTCACTATTACTGTTTAATGTTTAATAGAGGAGTGGTTCATATTGTGGTGGCTGCTATATTGTTGATCATTGCTGTTTGATGCTTGACAGAGGAGTGGTTCATATTCTTGTGGCTGGTTATATTGTTGACCATTAATGTCTAAGGTTTGGCAGAGAAGTGGTGTGTATTGGTGTGGCTGCTTATATTGTTGACCATTACTGTTTTATGTTTGACAGGGGAGTAGTTCATATTGTTGTGGCTATTATATTGTTCCCAATTACTGTTTGAGGTTTGACAGAGGAGCGGGTCATATTGTTTTGGCTGGTGATATTGTTGACCATTACTTTTTAATGTTTGACAGAGGAGCGATTCATATTGCTGTGGCTGGTGATATTGTTGACCATTACTGTTTGAGGTTTGACAGAAAAGTTGTTTGTATTGTTGTGGCTGGTTATATTGTTCACTACTACTGTTTAATGTTTAATAGAGGAGTGGTTCATATTGTGGTGGCTGTTATATTGTTGACCATTGCTGTTTGATGCTTGACAGAGGAGTGGTTCATATTCTTGTGGCTGGTTATATTGTTGACCATTAATGTCAAAGGTGTGGCAGAGAAGTGGTGTGTATTGTTTTGGCTGCTTATATTGTTGACCATTACTGTTTTATGTTTGACAGGGGAGTAGTTCATATTGTTGTGGCTGTTATATTGTTCCCAATTACTGGTTGAGGTTTGACAGAGGAGCGGTTCATATTGTTGTGGCTGGTGATATTGTTGACCATTGCTGTTTTATATTTGACAGAGGAGTAGTTCATATTGTTGTGGCTGTTGTATTGTTCCCTATTACTGGTTAAGGTTTGACAGAGGAGCGGTTCATATTGCTGTGGCTGGTTATATTGTTGACCATTACTGTTTTATGTTTGACAAAGGAGTGGTTCATATTGTTGTGGCTGTTACATTGTTCCCAATTACTATTTCAGGTTTGACAGAGGAATGGTCCATTTTGTTGTGGCTGGTGATATTGTTGACCATCACTGTTTAATGTTTAACAGAGGAGTGGTTCATATTGTTGTGTCTGTTATATTGTTGACCATTGCTGTTTTATGTTTGACAGAAGAGTAGTTCATATTGTTTTGGCTGTTATATTGTTCCCAATTACTATTTCAGGTTTGACATAGGAATGATCCATATTGTTGTCGCTGGTGATATTGTTGACCATTATGTTTAATGTTTAACAGAGGAGTGGTTCATATTGCCGTGGCTGGTTATATTGTTGACCATTACTGTTTTATGTTTAACTGAGGAGCGGTTCATATTGTTGTGGCTGCTTATATTGTTGACCATTACTGTTTTATGTTTAACTGAGGAGCAGTTCATATTGTTGTGGCTGGCTATATACTTGACCACTAATGTCTGAGGTTTGCCAGAGGAGTGGTTCATATTATTGTGATTGGTTATATTGTTGACCATTACTGTTTGATGTTTGACAGAGGAGTGGTTCATACTGTTGTGGTTGGTTATATTGTTGACCATTACTGTTTCATGTTTGACAGTGGAGTGGTTCATATTGTTGTGGCTGTTATATTGTTCACAATTACTGTTTGAGGTTTGACAGAGAAGCGGTTTGTATTGTTGTGGCTAATTATATTGTTGACCATTACTGCTTAATGTTTAACAGATGAGTGCTTCATATTGTTGTGGCTGTTATATTGTTGACCATTACTGTTTGAGGTTTGACAGAGAAGTGGTTTGTATTGTTGTGGCTGTTTATATTGTTGACCATTACTGTTTGAGGTTTGACAGAGCAGTTGTTTGTATTGTTGTGGCTGGTTATATTGTTGACTATTACTGTTTAATGTTTAACAGAGGAGTGGTTCATATTGTTGTGGCTGTTATATTGTTGACCATTGCTGTTTGATATTTGACAGAGGAGTGGTTCATATTGTTGTGGCTGGTTATATTGTTCACAATTACTGTTTGAGGTTTGACAGAGAAGCGGTTTGTATTGTTGAGGCTAGTTATATTGTTGACCATTACTGCTTAATGTTTAACAGAGGAGTGCTTCATATTGTTGTGGCTGTTATATTGTTGACCATTACTGTTTGAAATTTGACAGAGGAGTGGTTCATATTGTTGTGGCAGGTTATATTCTTGACCACTAATATCTGAGGTTTGACAGAGGAGTGGTTCATACTCTTCTGGTTGACTATATTGTGGACCATTACTGTTTCATGTTTGACAGAGGAATGGTTCATATTGTTGTGGCTGTTATATTGTTCTAAGTTACTGTTTGAGGTTTGACAGAGAAGTAGTTTGTATTGTTGTGGCTGGTTATATTGTTGACCATTACTGTTTAATGTTTGACAGAGGAGTGGTTCATACTGTTGTGGTTGGTTATATTGTTGTCCATTACTGTTTCATGTTTGACAGTGGAGTGGTTCATATTGTTGTGGCTGTTATATTGTTCACAATTACTGTTTGAGGTTTGACAGAGAAGAGGTTTGTATTGTTGTGGCTAATTATATTGTTGACCATTACTGCTTAATGTTTAACAGATGAGTGCTTCATATTGTTGTGGCTGTTATATTGTTGACCATTACTGTTTGATGTTTGACAGAGGAGTGGTTCATACTGTTGTGGTTGGCTATATTGTGGACCATTACTGTTTCAGGTTTGACAGAGGAGTGGTTCATATTGTTGTGGCTGTTATAGTGTTGTCCATTACTGTTTGCGGTTTGACAGAGGAGTGGTTCATATTGTTGTAGCTGGTTATATTGTTGAACATTACTGTTTGATGTTTGACAGAGGAGTGGTTCATACTGTTGTGGTTGGTTATATTGTTGACCATTGCTGTTTGAGGTTTAACAGAGGAGTGGTTCATATTGTTGTAGCTGGTTATATTGTTGAACATTATTGTGTAATGTTTAACAGAGGAGTGATTCATATTGTTGTGGCTGTTATATTGTTCTCAATTACTGTTTGAGATTTGACAGAGAAGTGGTTTGTATTGTTGTGGCTGGCTATATTGTTGACCATTACTGTTTGAGATTTGACAGATAAGTTGTTTGTATTGTTGTGGCTGCTTATATTGTTGACCATTACTGTTTAATGTTTTACAGAGGAGTGGTTCATATTGTTGTGGCTGTTATATTGTTCCCAATTACTGTTTGAGGTTTGACATTGGAGCGGTTCACATTGCTGTGGCTGGTTATATTGTTGACCATTGCTGTTTTATGTTTGACAGAGGAGTAGTTCATATTGTTGTGTCTGACTATATTGTTCCCAATTACTATTTGAGGTTTGAAAGAGGAATGGTCCATATTGTTGAGGCTGGTGATATTGTTGACCAGTACTGTTTAATGTTTAACAGAGGAGTGGTTCATATTGTTGTGGCTGTTATATTGTTAACCATTACTTTTTGATGTTTGACAGAGGAGTGGTTCCTTTTTTTGTGGCTGGTTATATTTTTGACCATTACTGTTTGATGTTTGACAGAGGAGCGGTTCATATTGTTGTGGCAGGTTATATTCTTGACCACTAATGTCTGAGGTTTGCCAGAGGAGTGGTTCATATTGTTGTGGCTGGCTATATTCTTGACCATTACTGTTTGATTCTTGACAGAAGAGTGGTTCATACTGTTGTGGTTGGTTATATTGTTGACCATTACTGTGTAATGTTTAACAGAGGAGTGGTTCATATTGTTGTGGCTGTTATATTGTTCTCAATTACTGTTTGAGGTTTGACAGTGAAGTGGTTTGTATTGTTGTGGCTGGTTATATTGTTGACCATTACTGTTGCGGTTTGACAGAGAAGTTGTTTGTATTGTTGTGGCTGGTTATATTGTTGACCATTACTGTTTAATGTTTAACAGAGGAATGGTCCATATTGTTCAGGCTGGTGATATTGTTGACCATTACTGTTTAATGTTTAACAGAGGAGTTGTTCATATTGTTGTGGCTGTTATATTGTTGACCATTACAGTTTCAATGCTTAACGGAGGAGTGGTTCATATTGTTGTGGCTGGCTATATTCTTGACCATTACTGTTTGATGCTTGACAGAAGAGTGGTTCATATTGTTGTGGCTGTTATATTGTTAACCATTACTTTTTTATGTTTGACAGAGGAGTGGTTCATATTGTTGTGGCTGGTTATATTGTTGACCATTACTGTTTGATGTTTGACAGAGGAGCGGTTCATATTGTTCTGGCAGGTTATATTCCTGACCAATAATGTCTGAGGTTTGCCAGAGGAGTGGTTCATATTGTTGTGGCTGGTTATTTTCTTGACCATTACTGTTTTATTTTTGACAGAGGAGTAGTTCATATTGTTGTGGCTGCTATATTGGTGCCCATTACTATTTAATGTTTAACAGAAGAGTGGTTCATAATGTTGTGGCTGTTATATTGTTGACCATTACTGTTTCATGTTTGACAGAGGAGCGGTTCATATTGTTGTGGCTGGTTATATTCTTGACCATTAATGTCTGAGGTTTGCCAGAGGAGTGGTTCATATTGTTGTGGCTGGTTACATTGTTGACCATTACTGTTTCATGTTTGACAGAGGAGTGGTTCATATTGTTGTAGCTGTTATATTGTTGTCCATTACTGTTTAATTTTTAACAGAAGAGTGGCTCATAATGTTGTAGCTGTTATATTGTTGACCATTACTGTTTCATGTTTGTCTGAGGAGCGGTTCATATTGTTGTGGCTGGTTATATTGTTGACCATTAATGTTTAATGTTTGACAGAGGAGTGGTTCATATTGTTGTGGCTGCTTATATTGCTAACCATTACTTTTTTATGTTTGACAGAGGAGTGGTTCATATTGTTGTGGCTGGTTATATTGTTGACCATTACTGTTTGATGTTTGACAGAGGAGCGGTTCATATTGTTGTGGCAGGTTATATTGTTGACCATTACTGTTTCATGTTTGACAGAGGAGTGGTTCATATTGTTGTGGCTGGTTATATTGTTGACCATTACTTTTTGATGTTTGACAGAGGAGTGGTTCATATTGTAGTGGCTGGTTATATTCTTGACCACTAATGTTTGAGGTTTAACAGAGGAGTGGTTCATATTGTTGTAGCTGGTTATATTGTTGAACATTATTGTGTAATGTTTAACAGAGGAGTGATTCATATTGTTGTGGCTGTTATATTGTTCTCAATTACTGTTTGAGATTTGACAGAGAAGTGGTTTGTATTGTTGTGGCTGGCTATATTGTTGACCATTACTGTTTGAGATTTGACAGATAAGTTGTTTGTATTGTTGTGGCTGGTTATATTGTTGACCATTACTGTTTAATGTTTTACAGAGGAGTGGTTCATATTGTTGTGGCTGTTATATTGTTCCCAATTACTGTTTGAGGTTTGACATTGGAGCGGTTCACATTGCTGTGGCTGGTTATATTGTTGACCATTGCTGTTTTATGTTTGACAGAGGAGTAGTTCATATTGTTGTGTCTGACTATATTGTTCCCAATTACTATTTGAGGTTTGAAAGAGGAATGGTCCATATTGTTGAGGCTGGTGATATTGTTGACCAGTACTGTTTAATGTTTAACAGAGGAGTGGTTCATATTGTTGTGGCTGTTATATTGTTAACCATTACTTTTTGATGTTTGACAGAGGAGTGGTTCATTTTTTTGTGGCTGGTTATATTTTTGACCATTACTGTTTGATGTTTGACAGAGGAGCGGTTCATATTGTTGTGGCAGGTTATATTCTTGACCACTAATGTCTGAGGTTTGCCAGAGGAGTGGTTCATATTGTTGTGGCTGGCTATATTCTTGACCATTACTGTTTGATGCTTGACAGAAGAGTGGTTCATACTGTTGTGGTTGGTTATATTGTTGACCATTACTGTGTAATGTTTAACAGAGGAGTGGTTCATATTGTTGTGGCTGTTATATTGTTCTCAATTACTGTTTGAGATTTGACAGAGAAGTGGTTTGTATTGTTGTGGCTGGTTATATTGTTGACCATTACTGTTGCGTTTGACAGAGAAGTTGTTTGTATTGTTGTGGCTGGTTATATTGTTGACCATTACTGTTTAATGTTTAACAGAGGAATGGTCCATATTGTTCAGGCTGGTGATATTGTTGACCATTACTGTTTAATGTTTAACAGAGGAGTTGTTCATATTGTTGTGGCTGTTATATTGTTGACCATTACAGTTTCAATGCTTAACGGAGGAGTGGTTCATATTGTTGTGGCTGGCTATATTCTTGACCATTACTGTTTGATGCTTGACAGAAGAGTGGTTCATATTGTTGTGGCTGTTATATTGTTAACCATTACTTTTTTATGTTTGACAGAGGAGTGGTTCATATTGTTGTGGCTGGTTATATTGTTGACCATTACTGTTTGATGTTTGACAGAGGAGCGGTTCATATTGTTGTGGCAGGTTATATTCCTGACCAATAATGTCTGAGGTTTGCCAGAGGAGTGGTTCATATTGTTGTGGCTGGTTATATTCTTGACCATTACTGTTTTATTTTTGACAGAGGAGTAGTTCATATTGTTGTGGCTGCTAAATTGGTGCCCATTACTATTTAATGTTTAACAGAAGAGTGGTTCATAATGTTGTGGCTGTTATATTGTTGACCATTACTGTTTGATGTTTGACAGAGGAGCGGTTCATATTGTTGTGGCTGGTTATATTCTTGACCATTAATGTCTGAGGTTTGCCAGAGGAGTGGTTCATATTGTTGTGGCTGGTTACATTGTTGACCATTACTGTTTCATGTTTGACAGAGGAGTGGTTCATATTGTTGTAGCTGTTATATTGTTGTCCATTACTGTTTAATTTTTAACAGAAGAGTGGCTCATAATGTTGTAGCTGTTATATTGTTGACCATTACTGTTTCATGTTTGTCTGAGGAGCGGTTCATATTGTTGTGGCTGGTTATATTGTTGACCATTAATGTTTAATGTTTGACAGAGGAGTGGTTCATATTGTTGTGGCTGCTTATATTGCTAACCATTACTGTTTGATGTTTGACAGAGGAGCGGTTCATATTGTTATGGTTGGTTATATTGTTGACTATTACTGTTTTATGTTTGACAGAGGAGTAGTTCATATTGTTGTGGCTGTTATATTGTTCTCAATTACTGTTTGAGGTTTGGCATAGGAGCGGTTCACATTGCTGTGGCTGGTTATATTGTTGACCATTGCTGTTTTATGTTTGACAGAGGAGAAGTTCATATTGTTGTGGCTGCTATATTGGTGCCCATTACTATTTAATGTTTAACAGAAGAGTGGTTCATAATGTTGTGGCTGTTATATTGTTGACCATTACTGTTTGATGTTTGACAGAGGAGCGGTTCATATTGTTGTGGCTGGTTATATTCTTGACCATTAATGTCTAAGGTTTGCCAGAGGAGTGGTTCATATTGTTGTGGCTGGTTACATTGTTGACCATTACTGTTTCATGTTTGACAGAGGAGTGGTTCATATTGTTGTAGCTGTTATATTGTTGTCCATTACTGTTTAATTTTTAACAGAAGAGTGGCTCATAATGTTGTAGCTGTTATATTGTTGACCATTACTGTTTCATGTTTGTCTGAGGAGCGGTTCATATTGTTGTGGCTGGTTATATTGTTGACCATTAATGTTTAATGTTTGACAGAGGAGTGGTTCATATTGTTGTGGCTGCTTATATTGCTAACCATTACTTTTTGATGTTTGACAGAGGAGTGGTTCATATTGTTGTGGCTGGTTATATTGTTGACCATTACTGTTTGATGTTTGACAGAGGAGCGGTTCATATTGTTGTGGCTGGTTATATTGTTGACCATTACTGTTTGATGTTTGACAGAGGAGCGGTTCATATTGTTGTGGCAGGTTATATTGTTGACCATTACTGTTTCATGTTTGACAGAGGAGTGGTTCATATTGTTGTGGCTGGTTATATTGTTGACCATTACTTTTTGATGTTTGACAGAGGAGTGGTTCATATTGTAGTGGCTGGTTATATTCTTGACCACTAATGTTTGAGGTTTGCCAGAGGAGTGGTTCATATTGTTGTGGCTGCTTATATTGCTAACCATTACTGTTTCATGTTTGACAGAGGAGTGGTTCATATTGTTGTGGCTGTTATATTGTTCTCAATTACTGTTTGAGGTTTGACAATGAAGTGGTTTGTATTGTTGTGGCTGGTTATATTGTTGACCATTACTGTTTGAGGTTTGACAGAGAAGTTGTTTGTATTGTTGTGGCTGGTTATATTGTTGACCATAACTGTTTAATGTTTAACAGAGGAGTGGTTCATATTGTTGTGGCTGGTTATATTGTTGACCATTGCTGTTATATGCTTGACAGAGGAGTAGTTCATATTGTTGTGGCTGTTATATTGTTCTCAATTACAATTTCAGGTTTGACATAGGAATGGTCCATATTGTTGAGGCTGGTGATATTGTTGACCATTACTGTTTAATGTTTAACAGAGGAGTGGTTCATATTGTTGTGGCTGTTATATTGTTGACCATTACTGTTTGATGTTTGACAGAGGAGCGGTTCATATTGTTGTGGCTGGTTATATTGTTGCCCATTACTGTTTCAATGTTTAACAGAGGATTGGTTCATATTCTTGTGGCTAACTATATTGTTGACCATTACTATTTCAGGTTTGACAGAGAAGTGGTCTATATTGTTGTGGCTGGTGATATTGTTGACCATTACTGGTTAATGTTTTACAGAGGAGTGGTTCATATTGTCGTGGCCATTACATTGTTGACCATTACGTTTTGATGTTTGACAGAGGAGTAGTTCATATTATTATGGCTGGTTATATTGTTGACCATTACTGTTTGATGTTTGACAGAGGAGCGGTTCATATTGTTGTGGCAGGTTATATTCTTGACCACTAATGTCTGAGGTTTGCCAGAGGAGTGGTTCATACTGTTGTGGTTGGTTATATTGTTGACCATTGCTGTTTGAGGTTTAACAGAGGAGTGGTTCATATTGTTGTAGCTGGTTATATTGTTGAACATTATTGTGTAATGTTTAACAGAGGAGTGATTCATATTGTTGTGGCTGTTATATTGTTCTCAATTACTGTTTGAGATTTGACAGAGAAGTGGTTAGTATTGTTGTGGCTGGTTATATTGTTGACCGTTACTGTTTAATGTTTTACAGAGGAGTGGTTCATATTGTTGTGGCTGTTATATTGTTGACCATTACTGTTTGATGTTTGACAGAGGAGTGGTTCATATTGTTGTGGCTGGTTATATTGTTTACCATTAATGTTTAAGGTTTGGCAGAGAAGTGGTGTGTATTGTTGTGGCTGGTTATATTGTTGACTATTACTGTTTTATGTTTGACAGAGGAGTAGTTCATATTGTTGTGGCTGTTATATTGTTCTCAATTACTGTTTGAGGTTTGGCATAGGAGCGGTTCACATTGCTGTGGCTGGTTATATTGTTGACCATTGCTGTTTTATGTTTGACAGAGGAGTAGTTCATATTGTTGTGGCTGCTATATTGTTCCCAATTACTATTTGAGGTTTGACAGAGGAATGGTTCATATTGTTGAGGCTGGTGATATTGTTGACCATTACTGTTTAATGTTTAACATAGGAGTGGTTCATATTGTTGTGGCTGTTATATTGTTAACCATTACTTTTTGATGTTTGACAGAGGAGTGGTTCATATTGTTGTGGCTGGTTATATTGTTGACCATTACTGTTTGATGTTTGACAGAGGAGCAGTTCATATTGTTGTGGCTGGTTATATTCTTGACCATTAATGTCTGAGGTTTGCCAGAGGAGTGGTTCATATTGTTGTGGCTGGTTACATTGTTGACCATTACTGTTTCATGTTTGACAGAGGAGTGGTTCATATTGTTGTGGCTGTTATATTGTTGTCCATTACTGTTTAATTTTTAGCAGAAGAGTGGCTCATAATGTTGTGGCTGTTATATTGTTGACCATTACTGTTTCATGTTTGACTGAGGAGCGGTTCATATTGTTTTGGCTGGTTATATTGTTGACCATTAATGTTTAATGTTTGACAGAGGAGTGGTTCATATTGTTGTGGCTGCTTATATTGCTAACCATTACATTTTGATGTTTGACAGAGGAGTGGTTCATATTGTTGTGGCTGGTTATATTGTTGACCATTACTGTTTGATGTTTGACAGAGGAGCGGTTCATATTGTTGTGGCTGGTTATATTGTTGACCATTACTGTTTGATGTTTGACAGAGGAGCGGTTCATATTGTTTTGGCAGGTTATATTGTTGACCATTACTGTTTCATGTTTGACAGAGGAGTGGTTCATATTGTTGTGGCTGGTTATATTGTTGACCATTACTTTTTGATGTTTGACAGAGGAGTGGTTCATATTGTAGTGGCTGGTTATATTCTTGACCACTAATGTTTGAGGTTTGCCAGAGGAGTGGTTCATATTGTTGTGGCTGGTTATATTGCTAACCATTACTGTTTCATGTTTGACAGAGGAGTGGTTCATATTATTGTGGCTGGTTATATTGTTGACCATTACTGTTTGATGTTTGAGAGAGGAGCGGTTCATATTGTTGTGGCTGGTTATATTCTTGACCATTACTGTTTGATGCTTGACAGAGGAGTGGTTCATACTGTTGTGGTTGGTTATATTGTTGACCATTGCTGTTTGAGGTTTAACAGAGGAGTCGTTCATATTGTTGTAGCTGGTTATATTGTTGAACATTATTGTGTAATGTTTAACAGAGGAGTGATTCATATTGTTGTGGCTGTTATATTGTTCTCAATTACTGTTTGAGATTTGACAGAGAAGTGGTTAGTATTGTTGTGGCTGATTATATTGTTGACCGTTACTGTTTAATGTTTTACAGAGGAGTGGTTCATATTGTTGTGGCTGTTATATTGTTGACCATTAATGTTTGATGTTTGACAGAGGAGTGGTTCATATTGTTGTGGCTGGTTATATTGTTTACCATAAATGTTTAAGGTTTGGCAGAGAAATGGTGTGTATTGTTGTGGTTGCCTATATTGTTGACCATTACTGTTGTATGTTTGACAGAGGAGTAGTTCATATTGTTGTGGCTGTTATATTGTTCCCAATTACTGTTTGAGGTTTGGCATAGGAGCGGTTCACATTGCTGTGGCTGGTTATATTGTTGACCATTGCTATTTTATGTTTGACAGAGGAGTAGTTCATATGGTTGTGGCTGCTATGTTGTTCCCAATTACTATTTGAGGTTTGACAGAGGAATGGTTCATATTGTTGAGGCTGTTGATATTGTTGACCATTACTGTTTAATGTTTAACAGAGGAGTGGTTCATATTGTTGTGGCTGTTATATTGTTAACCATTACTTTTTCATGTTTGACAGAGGAGTGGTTCATATTGTTGTGGCTGGTTATATTGTTGACCATTACTGTTTGATGTTTGACAGAGGAGTGGTTCATATTGTTGTGGCTGGTTATATTGTTGACCATTACTGTTTGATGCTTGACAGAGGAGTGGTTCATATTGTTGTGGTTGGTTATATTGTTGACCATTACTGTTTCATGTTTGACACAGGAGTGGTTCATATTGTTGTGGCTGGTTATATTGTTGCCCATTACTGTTTCAATGTTTAACAGAGGATTGGTTCATATTGTGGTGGCTGACTATATTGTTGACCATTACTATTTCAGGTTTGACAGAGAAGTGGTCTATATTGTTGTGGCTGGTGATATTGTTGATCATTACTGGTTAATGTTTTACAGAGGAGTGGTTCATATTGTTGTGGCTGGTTATATTGTTGACCATTACTTTTTGATGTTTGACAGAGGAGTGGTTCATATTGTAGTGGCTGGTTATATTCTTGACCACTAATGTTTGAGGTTTGCCAGAGGAGTGGTTTATATTGTTGTGGCTGCTTATATTGCTAACCATTGCTGTTTCATGTTTGACAGAGGAGTGGTTAATATTGTTGTGGCTGTTATATTGTTCTCAATTACTGTTTGAGGTTTGACAGTGAAGTGGTTTTTATTGTTGTGGCTGGTTATATTGTTGACCATTACTGTTTGAGGTTTGACATTGAAGTTGTTTGTATTGTTGTGGCTGGTTATATTGCTGACCATAACTGTTTAATGTTTAACAGAGGAGTGGTTCATATTGTTGTGGCTGGTTATATTGTTGACCATTGCTGTTATATGCTTGACAGAGGAGTAGTTCATATTGTTGTGGCTGTTATATTGTTCCCAATTACAATTTCAGGTTTGACAGAGGAATGGTCCATATTGTTGAGGCTGGTGATATTGTTGACCATTACTGTTTAATGTTTAACAGAGGAGTGGTTCATATTGTTGTGGCTGTTATATTGTTGACCATTACTGTTTGATGTTTGACAGAGGAGCGTTCATATTGTTGTGGCTCGTTATATTGTTGCCCATTACTGTTTCAATGTTTAACAGAGGATTGGTTCATATTGTTCTGGCTGACTATATTGTTGACCATTACTGTTTCAAGTTTGACAGAGAAGTGGTCTATATTGTTGTGGCTGGTGATATTGTTGACCATTACTGGTTAATGTTTTACAGAGGAGTGGTTCATATTGTCGTGGCCATTACATTGTTGACCATTACGTTTTGACGTTTGACAGAGGAGTAGTTCATATTATTGTGGCTGGTTATATTGTTGACCATTACTGTTTGATGTTTGACAGAGGAGCGGTTCATATTGTTGTGGCTGGTTATATTCTTGACCACTAATGTCTGAGGTTTGCCAGAGGAGTGGTTCATATTGTTGTGGCTGGTTATATTCTTGACCATTACTGTTTGATGCTTGACAGAGGAGTGGTTCATACTGTTGTGGTTGGTTATATTGTTGACCATTGCTGTTTGAGGTTTAACAGAGGAGTCGTTCATATTGTTGTAGCTGGTTATATTGTTGAACATTATTGTGTAATGTTTAACAGAGGAGTGATTCATATTGTTGTGGCTGTTATATTGTTCTCAATTACTGTTTGAGATTTGACAGAGAAGTGGTTAGTATTGTTGTGGCTGGTTATATTGTTGACCGTTACTGTTTAATGTTTTACAGAGGAGTGGTTCATATTGTTGTGGCTGTTATATTGTTGACCATTACTGTTTGATGTTTGACAGAGGAGTGGTTCATATTGTTGTGGCTGGTTATATTGTTTACCATTAATGTTTAAGGTTTGGCAGAGAAGTGGTGTGTATTGTTGTGGCTGGTTATATTGTTGACTATTACTGTTTTATGTTTGACAGAGGAGTAGTTCATATTGTTGTGGCTGTTATATTGTTCTCAATTACTGTTTGAGGTTTGGCATAGGAGCGGTTCACATTGCTGTGGCTGGTTATATTGTTGACCATTGCTGTTTTATGTTTGACTGAGGAGTAGTTCATATGGTTGTGGCTGCTATGTTGTTCCCAATTACTATTTGAAGTTTGACAGAAGAATGGTTCATATTGTTGAGGCTGTTGATATTGTTGACCATTACTGTTTAATGTTTAACAGAGGAGTGGTTCATATTGTTGTGGCTGTTATATTGTTAACCATTACTTTTTCATGTTTGACAGAGGAGTGGTTCATATTGTTGTGGCTGGTTATATTGTTGACCATTACTGTTTGATGTTTGACAGAGGAGTGGTTCATATTGTTGTGGCTAGTTATATTCTTGACCATTACTGTTTGATGCTTGACAGAGGAGTGGTTCATATTGTTGTGGTTGGTTATATTGTTGACCATTACTGTTTAATGTTTGACAGAGGAGTGGTTCATATTGTTGTGGCTGGTTATATTGTTGCCCATTACTGTTTCAATGTTTAACAGAGGATTGGTTCATATTGTGGTGGCTGACTATATTGTTGACCATTACTATTTCAGGTTTGACAGAGAAGTGGTCTATATTGTTGTGGCTGGTGATATTGTTGATCATTACTGGTTAATGTTTAACAGAGGAGTTGTTCATATTGTCGTGGCCATTACATTGTTGACCATTACGTTTTGATGTTTGACAGAGGAGTAGTTCATATTATTGCGACTGGTTATATTGTTGACCATTACTGTTTGATGTTTGACAGAGGAGCGGTTCATATTGTTGTGGCTGGTTATATTGTTGACCACTAATGTCTGAGGTTTGCCATAGGAGTGGTTCATATTGTTGTGGCTGGTTATATTCTTGACCATTACTGTTTGATGCTTGACAGAGGAGTGGTTCATACTGTTGTGGTTGGTTATATTGTTGACCATTGCTGTTTGAGGTTTAGCAGAGGAGTGGTTCATATTGTTGTGGCTGGTTATATTCTTGACCATTACTGTTTGATGCTTGACAGAGGTGTGGTTCATACTGTTGTGGTTGGTTATATTGTTGACCATTGCTGTTTGAGGTTTAGCAGAGGAGTGGTTCATATTGTTGTGGCTGTTATATTGTTCTCTATTACTGTTTGAGATTTGACAGAGAAGTGGTTAGTATTGTTGTGGCTGGCTATATTGTTGACCATTACTGTTTGAGATTTGACAGAGAAGTTGTTTGTATTGTTGTGGATGGTTGTATTGTTAACCGTTACTGTTTAATGTTTTACAGAGGAGTGGTTCATATTGTTGTGGCTGTTATATTGTTGACCATTACTGTTTGATGTTTGACAGAGGAGTGATTCATATTGTTGTGGCTGGTTATATTGTTTACCATTAATGTTTAAGGTTTGGCAGAGAAGTGGTGTGTATTGTTGTGGTTGCTTATATTGTTGACCATTACTGTTTTATGTTTGAGAGAGGAGTAGTTCATATTGTTGTGGCTGTTATATTGTTCTCAATTACTGTTTGAGGTTTGGCATAGGAGCGGTTCACATTGCTGTGGCTGGTTATATTGTTGACCATTGCTGTTTTATGTTTGACAGAGGAGTAGTTCATATGGTTGTGGCTGCTATATTGTTCCCAATTACTATTTGAGGTTTGACAGAGGAATGGTCCATATTGTTGAGGCTGGTGATATTGTTGACCATTACTGTTTAATGTTTAACAGAGGAGTGGTTCATATTGTTGTGGCTGTTATATTGTTAACCATTACTTTTTGATGTTTGACAGAGGAGTGGTTCATATTGTTGTGGCTGGTTATATTGTTGACCATTACTGTTTGATGTTTGACAGAGGAGTGGTTCATATTGTTATGGCTGGTTATATTCTTGACCATTACTGTTTGATGCATGACAGAGGAGTGGTTCATATTGTTGTGGTTGGTTATATTGTTGACCATTACTGTTTCATGTTTGACAGAGGAGTGGTTCCTGTTGTTGTGGCTGTTATATTGTTGAACATTACTGTGTAATGTTTAACAGAGGAGTGGTTCATATTGTTGTGGCTGTTATATTGTTAACCATTACTTTTTTATGTTTGACAGAGGAGTGGTTCATATTGTTGTGGCTGGTTATATTGTTGACCATTACTGTTTGATGTTTGACAGAGGAGTGGTTCATATTGTTGTGGCTGGTTATATTCTTGACCATTACTGTTTGATGCTTGACAGAGGAGTGGTTCATATTGTTGTGGTTGGTTATATTGTTGACCATTACTGTTTCATGTTTGACAGAGGAGTGGTTCCTATTGTTGTGGCTGTTATATTGTTGAACATTACTGTGCAATGTTTAACAGAGGAGTGGTTCATATTGTTGTGGCTGTTATATTGTTAACCATTACTTTTTGATGTTTGACAGAGGAGTGGTTCATATTGTTGTGGCTGGTTATATTGTTGCCCATTACTGTTTCAATGTTTAACAGAGGATTGGTTCATATTGTGGTGGCTGACTATATTGTTGACCATTACTATTTCAGGTTTGACAGAGAAGTGGTCTATGTTGTTGTGGCTGGTGATATTGTTGACCATTACTGGTTAATGTTTAACAGAGGAGTGGTTCATATTGTCGTGGCCATTACATTGTTGACCATTACGTTTTGATGTTTGACAGAGGAGTAGTTCATATTATTGTGGCTGGTTATATTGTTGACCATTACTGTTTGATGTTTGACAGAGGAGCGGTTCATATTGTTGTGGCTGGTTATATTGTTGACCATTAATGTCTGAGGTTTGCCATAAGAGTGGTTCATATTGTTGTGGCTGGTTATATTCTTGACCATTACTGTTTGATGCTTGACAGAGGAGTGGTTCATATTGTTGTGGCTGGTTATATTGTTGACCATTACTTTTTGATGTTTGACAGAGGAGTGGTTCATATTGTAGTGGCTGGTTATATTCTTGACCACTAATGTTTGAGGTTTGCCAGAGGAGTGGTTTATATTGTTGTGGCTGCTTATATTGCTAACCATTGCTGTTTCATGTTTGACAGAGGAGTGGTTAATATTGTTGTGGCTGTTATATTGTTCTCAATTACTGTTTGAGATTTGACAGAGAAGTGGTTAGTATTGTTGTGGCTGGCTATATTGTTGACCATTACTGTTTGAGATTTGACAGAGAAGTTGTTTGTATTGTTGTGGATGGTTATATTGTTGACCGTTACTGTTTAATGTTTTACAGAGGAGTGGTTCATATTGTTGTGGCTGTTATATTGTTGACCATTACTGTTTGATGTTTGACAGAGGAGTGGTTCATATTGTTGTGGCTGGTTATATTGTTTAACTTTAATGTTTAAGGTTTGGCAGAGAAGTGGTGTGTATTGTTGTGGTTGCTTATATTGTTGACCATTACTGTTTTATGTTTGACAGAGGAGTAGTTCATATTGTTGTGGCTGTTATATTGTTCCCAATTACTGTTTGAGGTTTGGCATAGGAGCGGTTCACATTGCTGTGGCAGGTTATATTGTTGACCATTGCTGTTTTATGTTTGACAGAGGAGTAGTTCATATTGTTGTGGCTGCTATATTGTTCCAAATTACTATTTGAGGCTTAACAGAGGAATGGTCCATATTGTTGAGGCTGGTGATATTGTTGACCATTACTGTTCAATGTTTAACAGAGGAGTGGTTCATAATGTTGTGGCTGTTATATTGTTAACCATTACTTTTTGATGTTTGACAGAGGAGTGGTTCATATTGTTGTGGCTGGTTATATTGTTGACCATTACTGTTTGATGTTTGACAGAGGAGTGGTTCATATTGTTGGGGCTGGTTATATTCTTGATCATTACTGTTTGATGCTTGTCAGAGGAGTGGTTCATATTGTTGTGGTTGGTTATATTGTTGACCATTATTTTTTCATCTTTGACAGAGGAGTGGTTCCTGTTGTTGTGGCTGTTATATTGTTGACCATTACTGTTTGATGTTTGACAGAGGAGTGGTCCATATTGTTGGGGCTGGTTATATTCTTGACCATTACTGTTTGATGCTTGACAGAGGAGTGGTTCATATTGTTGTGGCTGGTTATATTGTTGACCATTACTGTTTGATGTTTGACAGAGGAGCGGTTCATATTGTTGTTGCAGGTTATATTCTTGACCACTAATGTCTGAGGTTTGCCAGAGGAGTGGTTCATATTGTTGTGGCTGGTTATATTCTTGACCATTACTGTTTGATTCCTGACAGAGGAGTGGTTTATACTGTTGTGGCTGGTTATATTCTTGACCATTAATGTTTAATGTTTGACAGAGGGGTGGTTCATATTGTTGTGGCTACCTTTATTGCTAACCATTACTTTTTGATATTTGACAGAGGAGTGGTTCATATTGTTGTGGCTGGTTATATTGTTGACCATTACTGTTTGATGTTTGACAGAGGAGCGGTTCATATTGTTGTGGCTGGTTATATTTTTGACCATTACTGTTTTATGTTTGACAGAGGAGCGGTTCATATTGTTGTGACTGGTTATATTGTTGACCATTACTGTTTGATGTTTGACAGAGGAGCGGGTCATATTGTTGTGGCTGGTTAAATTCTTGACCACTAATATCTGAGGTTTGCCAGAGGTGTGGTTCATATTGTTTTGGCTGGTTATATTGTTGACCATTACTGTTTGATGCTTGACAGAGGAGTGGTTCATACTGTTGTGGTTGGTTATATTGTTGACCAATACTGTTTCATGTTTGACAGAGGAGCGGTTCATATTATTGTGGCTGGTGATGTTGTTGCCCATTACTGTTTCAATGTTTAACAGAGGAGTGGTTCATATTGTGGTGGTTGACTATATTGTTGACAATTACTATTTCAGGTTTGACAGAAAAGTGGTCCATATTGTTGTGGCTGGTGATATTGTTGACCATTACTGGTTAATGTTTAACAGAAGAGTGGTTCAAATTGTTGTGGCTGGTGATATTGTTGACCATTACTGTTTGATGTTTGACCGAGGAGTGGTTCATACTGTTGTGGCTGGTTATATTGTTGCCCATTACTATTTAATGTTTAACAGAAGAGTGGTTCATAATGTTTTGGCTGTTATATTGTTGACCATTACTGTTTCATTCTTGACTGAGGAGCGGTTCATATTGTTGTGGCTGGTTATATTGTTGACCATTAATGTTTAAAGTTTGACAGAGGAGTGGTTCATATTGTTGTGGCTGCTTATATTGTTGACCATTACTGTTTGATGTTTGACAGAGGAGCGGTTCATATTGTTGTGGCTGGCTATATTCTTGACCACTAATGTCTGAGGTTTGACAGAGGAGTGGTTTATATTGTTGTGGCTGGTTATATTGTTGACCATTACTGGTTCATGTTTGACAGAGGAGCGGTTCATATTGTTGTGGCTGTTATATTGTTGACCATTACTGTTTGATGTTTGACAGCGGAGTGGTTCATATTGTTGTAGCTGGTTATATTGTTGAACATTACCGTTTGATGTTTGACAGAGGAGCGGTTCATATTGTTGTGGCTGGTTATATTCTTGACCATTACTGTCTGATGCTTGACAGAGGAGTGGTTCATACTGTTGTGGTTGGTTATATTGTTGACCATTACTGTTTCTGTTTGACAGAGGAGTGGTTCATATTGTTGTGGCTGTTATATTGTTCTCAATTACTGTTTGAGATTTGACAAAGAAGTGGTTTGTATTGTTGTGGCTGGTTATATTGTTGACCATTACTGTTTGAGGTTTGACAGTGAAGTTGTTTGTATTGTTGTGGCTGGTTATATTGTTGACCATTACTGTTTAATGTTTTACAGAGGAGTGGTTCATATTGCTGTGGCTGGTTATATTGTGTACCATTAATGTTTAAGGTTTGACAGAGAAATGGTGTGTATTGTTGTGGCTGCTTATATTGTTGACCATTACTGTTTTATCTTTGACAGAGGAGTAGTTCCTATTGTTGTGGCTGTTATATTGTTCCCAATTACTGTTTGAGGTTTGACAGAGGAGCGCTTCATATTGCTGTGGCTGTTTATATTGTTGACCATTACTGTTTAATGTTTAACAGAGGGGTGGTTCATATTGTTGTGGCTGTTATATTGTTGACCATTACTGTTTGATGTTTGACAGAGGAGCGGTTCATATTATTGTGGCTGGTTATATTATTGCCCTTTACTGTTTCAATGTTAAACAGAGGAGTGGCTCATATTGTGGTGGCTGATTATATTGTTGACAATTACTTTTTCAGGTTTGACAGAGAAGTGTTCCATATTGTTGTGGCTGGTGATATTGTTGACCATTTTTTTTTAATGTTTTACAGAGTTGTGGTTCTTATTGTTGTGGCTGTTATATTGTTGACCATTACTGTTTCATGTTTGACTGAGGAGCGGTTCATATTGTTGTGGCTGGTGATATTGTTGACCATTACTATTTAATGTTTAACAGAAGAGTGGTTCATAATGTTGTGACTGTTATATTGTTGACCATTACTGTTTCATGTTTGACTGAGGAGCGGTTCATATTGTTGTGGCTGGTTATATTGTTGACCATTAATGTATAAGGTTTGACAGAGGAGTGGTTCATATTGTTGTGGCTGGTTATATTCTTGACTATTACTGTTTGATGTTTGACAGAGGAGCAGTTCATATTGTTTTGGCTGGTTATATTCTTGACCATTACTGTTTGATGCTTGACAGAGGAGTGGTTCATACTGTTGTGGTTGGTTATATTGTTGACCATTACTGTTTCTGTTTGACAGAGGAGTGGTTCATATTGTTGTGGCTGTTATATTGTTGAACATTACTGTGTAATGTTTAACAGAGGAGTGGTTCATATTGTTGTGGCTGTTATATTGTTCTCAATTGCTGTTTGAGGTTTGACAGTGAAGTGGTTTGTATTGTTCTAGCTGGTTATGTTGTTGACCATTACTGTTTGAGGTTTGACAGAGAAGTTGTTTGTATTGTTGTGGCTGGTTATATTGTTGACCATTACTGTTTAATGTTTAACAGAGGAGTGGTTCATATTGTTGTGGCTGGTTATATTGTTGCCCATTACCGTTTCAATGTATAACAGAGGATTGGTTCATATTGTGGTGGCTGACTATATTGTTGACCATTACTGCTTAATGTTTAACAGAGGAGTGGTTCATATTGTCGTGGCTATTACATTGTTAACCATTACTGTTTTGATGTTTGACAGAGGAATGGTTCATATTGTTGTGGCTGGTTATATTCTTGACCATTACTGTTTGATGCTTGACAGAGGAGTGGTTCATAGTGTTGTGGTTGGTTATATTGTTGACCATTGCTGTTTGAGGTTTAACAGAGGAGTGGTTCATATTGTTGTAGCTGGTTATATTGTTTAACATTATTGTGCAATGTTTAACAGAGGAGTGATTCATATTGTTGTGGCTGTTATATTGTTCTCAATTACTGTTTGAGATTTGACAGAGAAGTGGTCCATATTGTTGTGGCCGGTTATATTGTTGACCGTTACTGTTTAATGTTTTACAGAGGAGTGGTTCATATTGTTGTGGCTGTTATATTGTTGACCATTACTGTTTGATGTTTGACAGAGGAGTGGTTCATATTGTTGTGGCTGGTTATATTGTTTACCATAAATGTTTAAAGTTTGGCAGAGAAATGGTGTGTATTGTTGTGGTTGCTTATATTGTTGACCATTACTGTTTTATGTTTGACAGAGGAGTAGTTCATATTGTTGTGGCTGTTATATTGTTCCCAATTACTGTTTGAGGTTTGGCATAGGAGCGGTTCACATTGCTGTGGCTGGTTATATTGTTGACCATTGCTGTTTTATGTTTGACAGAGGAGTAGTTCATATTGTTGTGGCTGCTATATTGTTCCCAATTACTATTTGAGGTTAGACAGAGGAATGGTTCATATTGTTGAGGCTGGTGATATTGTTGACCATTACTGTTTAATGTTTAACAGAGGAGTGGTTCATATTGTTGTGGCTGTTATATTGTTAACCATTACTTTTTTATGTTTGACAGAGGAGTGGTTCATATTGTTGTGGCTGGTTATATTGTTGACCATTACTGTTTGATGTTTGACAGAGGAGTGGTTCATATTGTTGTGGCTGGTTATATTCTTGACCATTACTGTTTGATGCTTGACAGAGGAGTGGTTCATATTGTTGTGGTTGGTTATATTGTTGACCATTACTGTTTCATGTTTGACAGAGGAGTGGTTCCTATTGTTGTGGCTGTTATATTGTTGAACATTACTGTGCAATGTTTAACAGAGGAGTGGTTCATATTGTTGTGGCTGATATATTGTTAACCATTACTTTTTGATGTTTGACAGAGGAGTGGTTCATATTGTTGTGGCTGGTTATATTGTTGCCCATTACTGTTTCAATGTTTAACAGAGGATTGGTTCATATTGTGGTGGCTGACTATATTGTTGACCATTACTATTTCAGGGTTGACAGAGAAGTGGTCTATATTGTTGTGGCTGGTGATATTGTTGACCATTACTGGTTAATGTTTAACAGAGGAGTGGTTCATATTGTCGTGGCCATTACATTGTTGAACATTACGTTTTGATGTTTGACAGAGGAGTAGTTCATATTATTGTGGCTGGTTATATTGTTGACCATTACTGTTTGATGTTTGACAGAGGAGCGGTTCATATTGTTGTGGCTGGTTATATTGTTGACCATTAATGTCTGAGGTTTGCCATAAGAGTGGTTCATATTGTTGTGGCTGGTTATATTCTTGACCATTACTGTTTGATGCTTGACAGAGGAGTGGTTCATACTGTTGTGGTTGGCTCTATTGTTGACCATTGCTGTTTGAGGTTTAACAGAGGAGTGGTTCATATTGTTGTAGCTGGTTATATTGTTGAACATTATTGTGTAATGTTTAACAGAGGAGTGATTCATATTGTTGTGGCTGTTATATTGTTGTCCATTACTGTTTGAGGTTTAACAGAGGAGTGGTTCATATTGTTGTAGCTGGTTATATTGTTGAACATTATTGTGTAATGTTTAACAGAGGAGTGATTCATATTGTTGTGGCTGTTATATTGTTCTCAATTACTGTTTGAGATTTGACAGAGAAGTGGTTAGTATTGTTGTGGCTGGCTATAATGTTGACCATTACTGTTTGAGATTTGACAGAGAAGTTGTTTGTATTGTTGTGGATGGTTATATTGTTGACCGTTACTGTTTAATGTTTTACAGAGGAGTGGTTCATATTGTTGTGGCTGTTATATTGTTGACCATTACTGTTTGATGTTTGACAGAGGAGTGGTTCATATTGTTGTGGCTGGTTATATTGTTTAACATTAATGTTTAAGGTTTGGCAGAGAAGTGGTGTGTATTGTTGTGGTTGCTTATATTGTTGACCATTACTGTTTTATGTTTGACAGAGGAGTAGTTCATATTGTTGTGGCTGTTATATTGTTCCCAATTACTGTTTGAGGTTTGGCATAGGAGCGGTTCACATTGCTGTGGCAGGTTATATTGTTGACCATTGCTGTTTTATGTTTGACAGAGGAGTAGTTCATATTGTTGTGGCTGCTATATTGTTCCAAATTACTATTTGAGGCTTGACAGAGGAATGGTCCATATTGTTGAGGCTGGTGATATTGTTGACCATTACTGTTCAATGTTTAACAGAGGAGTGGTTCATAATGTTGTGGCTGTTATATTGTTAACCATTACTTTTTGATGTTTGACAGAGGAGTGGTTCATATTGTTGTGGCTGGTTATATTGTTGACCATTACTGTTTGATGTTTGACAGAGGAGTGGTTCATATTGTTGGGGCTGGTTATATTCTTGACCATTACTGTTTGATGCTTGACAGAGGAGTGGTTCATATTGTTGTGGTTGGTTATATTGTTGACCATTATTTTTTCATCTTTGACAGAGGAGTGGTTCCTGTTGTTGTGGCTGTTATATTGTTGACCATTACTGTTTGATGTTTGACAGAGGAGTGGTCCATATTGTTGGGGCTGGTTATATTCTTGACCATTACTGTTTGATGCTTGACCGAGGAGTGGTTCATATTGTTGTGGCTGGTTATATTGTTGACCATTACTGTTTGATGTTTGACAGAGGAGCGGTTCGTATTGTTGTTGCAGGTTATATTCTTGACCACTAATGTCTGAGGTTTGCCAGAGGAGTGGTTCATATTGTTGTGGCTGGTTATATTCTTGACCATTACTGTTTGATTCCTGACAGAGGAGTGGTTTATACTGTTGTGGCTGGTTATATTCTTGACCATTAATGTTTAATGTTTGACAGAGGGGTGGTTCATATTGTTGTGGCTACCTATATTGCTAACCATTACTTTTTGATATTTGACAGAGGAGTGGTTCATATTGTTGTGGCTGGTTATATTGTTGACCATTACTGTTTGATATTTGACAGAGGAGCGGTTCATATTGTTGTGGCTGGTTATATTTTTGACCATTACTGTTTTATGTTTGACAGAGGAGCGGTTCATATTGTTGTGACTGGTTATATTGTTGACCATTACTGTTTGATGTTTGACAGAGGAGCGGGTCATATTGTTGTGGCTGGTTAAATTCTTGACCACTAATGTCTGAGGTTTGCCAGAGGTGTGGTTCATATTGTTTTGGCTGGTTATATTGTTGACCATTACTGTTTGATGCTTGACAGGAGTGGTTCATACTGTTGTGGTTGGTTATATTGTTGACCAATACTGTTTCATGTTTGACAGAGGAGCGGTTCATATTATTGTGGCTGGTGATGTTGTTGCCCATTACTGTTTCAATGTTTAACAGAGGAGTGGTTCATATTGTGGTGGTTGACTATATTGTTGACAATTACTATTTCAGGTTTGACAGAAAAGTGGTCCATATTGTTGTGGCTGGTGATATTGTTGACCATTACTGGTTAATGTTTAACAGAAGAGTGGTTCAAATTGTTGTGGCTGGTGATATTGTTGACCATTACTGTTTGATGTTTGACCGAGGAGTGGTTCATACTGTTGTGGCTGATTATATTGTTGCCCATTACTATTTAATGTTTAACAGAAGAGTGGTTCATAATGTTGTGGCTGTTATATTGTTGACCATTACTGTTTCATGCTTGACTGAGGAGCGGTTCATATTGTTGTGGCTGGTTATATTGTTGATCATTAATGTTTAAAGTTTGACAGAGGAGTGGTTCATATTGTTGTGGCTGCTTATATTGTTGACCATTACTGTTTGATGTTTGACAGAGGAGCGGTTCATATTGTTGTGGCTGGCTATATTCTTGACCACTAATGTCTGAGGTTTGACAGAGGAGTGGTTTATATTGTTGTGGCTGGTTATATTGTTGACCATTACTGGTTCATGTTTGACAGAGGAGCGGTTCATATTGTTGTGGCTGTTATATTGTTGACCATTACTGTTTGATGTTTGACAGCGGAGTGGTTCATATTGTTGTAGCTGGTTATATTGTTGAACATTACCGTTTGATGTTTGACAGAGGAGCGGTTCATATTGTTGTGGCTGGTTATATTCTTGACCATTACTGTCTGATGCTTGACAGAGGAGTGGTTCATACTGTTGTGGTTGGTTATATTGTTGACCATTATTGTTTCTGTTTGACAGAGGAGTGATTCATATTGTTGTGGCTGTTATATTGTTCTCAATTACTGTTTGAGATTTGACAAAGAAGTGGTTTGTATTGTTGTGGCTGGTTATATTGTTGACCATTACTGTTTGAGGTTTGACAGTGAAGTTGTTCGTATTGTTGTGGCTGGTTATATTGTTGACCATTACTGTTTAATGTTTTACAGAGGAGTGGTTCATATTGCTGTGGCTGGTTATATTGTGTACCATTAATGTTTAAGGTTTGACAGAGAAATGGTGTGTATTGTTGTGGCTGCTTATATTGTTGACCATTACTGTTTTATCTTTGACAGAGGAGTAGTTCCTATTGTTGTGGCTGTTATATTGTTCCCAATTACTGTTTGAGGTTTGACAGAGGAGCGCTTCATATTGCTGTGGCTGTTTATATTGTTGACCATTACTGTTTAATGTTTAACAGAGGGGTGGTTCATATTGTTGTGGCTGTTATATTGTTGACCATTACTGTTTGATGTTTGACAGAGGAGCGGTTCATATTATTGTGGCTGGTTATATTGTTGCCCTTTACTGTTTCAATGTTAAACAGATGAGTGGCTCATATTGTGGTGGCTGATTATATTGTTGACAATTACTTTTCAGGTTTGACAGAGAAGTGTTCCATATTGTTGTGGCTGGTGATATTGTTGACCATTTTTTTTTAATGTTTTACAGAGTCGTGGTTCTTATTGTTGTGGCTGTTATATTGTTGACCATTACTGTTTCATGTTTGACTGAGGAGCGGTTCATATTGTTGTGGCTGGTGATATTGTT
The DNA here is from genome assembly GCA_963680875.1 of Bathymodiolus brooksi. Classification (NCBI taxonomy): domain Eukaryota; kingdom Metazoa; phylum Mollusca; class Bivalvia; order Mytilida; family Modiolidae; genus Bathymodiolus; species Bathymodiolus brooksi. The sequence goes on from OY804582.1 coordinate 70,042,741, forward strand.
GACCATTACTATTTAATGTTTAACAGAAGAGTGGTTCATAATGTTGTGACTGTTATATTGTTGACCATTACTGTTTCATGTTTGACTGAGGAGCGGTTCATATTGTTGTGGCTGGTTATATTGTTGACCATTAATGTATAAGGTTTGACAGAGGAGTGGTTCATATTGTTGTGGCTGGTTATATTCTTGACTATTACTGTTTGATGTTTGACAGAGGAGCGTTCATATTGTTTTGGCTGGTTATATTCTTGACCATTACTGTTTGATGCTTGACAGAGGAGTGGTTCATACTGTTGTGGTTGGTTATATTGTTGACCATTACTGTTTCTGTTTGACAGAGGAGTGGTTCATATTGTTGTGGCTGTTATATTGTTGAACATTACTGTGTAATGTTTAACAGAGGAGTGGTTCATATTGTTGTGGCTGTTATATTGTTCTCAATTGCTGTTTGAGGTTTGACAGTGAAGTGGTTTGTATTGTTCTAGCTGGTTATGTTGTTGACCATTACTGTTTGAGGTTTGACAGAGAAGTTGTTTGTATTGTTGTGGCTGGTTATATTGTTGACCATTACTGTTTAATGTTTAACAGAGGAGTGGTTCATATTTTTGTGGCTGTTATATTGTTGACCATTATTGTTTGAGGTTTGACAGCGGAGTGGTTCATAATGTTGTAGCTGGTTATATTGTTGAACATTACTGTGTAATGTTTAACAGAGGAGTGGTTCATATTGTTGTGGCTGTTATATTGTTCTCAATTACTGTTTGAGGTTTGACAGAGGAGTGGTTCATATTGTAGTGGCAGGTTATATTGTTGATCATTACTGTTTGATGTTTGACAGAGGAGCGGTTCATATTGTTGTGGCAGGTTATATTCTTGACCACTAATGTATGAGATTTGCCAGAGGAGTGGTTCATATTGTTGTGGCTGGTTATATTCTTGACCATTACTGTTTGATGCTTGACAGAGGAGTGGTTCATACTGTTGTGGTTGGTTATATTGTTGACAATTACTATTTCATTTTTAACAGAAGAGTGGTTCATAATGTTGTGGCTGATTATATTGTTGACCATTACTGTTTCATGCTTGACTGAGGAGCGGTTCATATTGTTGTGGCTGGTTATATTGTTGACCATTAATGTTTAAGGTTTGACAGAGGAGTGGTTCATATTGTTGTGGCTGGTTATATTCTTGACTACTAATGTCTGAGGTTTGCCAGAGGAGTGGTTCATATTGTTGTGGCTGGTTATATTCTTGAACACTAATGTCTGAGGTTTGCCAGAGGAGTGGTTCATATTGTTGTGGCTGGTTATATTGTTGACCATTACTGTTTGATGCTTGACAGAGGAGTGGTTCATACTGTTGTGGTTGGTTATAGTGTTGACTATTACTGTTTCATGTTTGACAGAGGAGTGGTTCATATTGTTGTGGCTGTTATATTGTTCTCCATTACTGTTTGAGGTTTAACAGAGGAGTGGTTCATATTGTTGTAGCTGGTTATATTGATGAACATTACTGTGTAATGTTTATCAGAGGAGTGGTTCATATTGTTGTGGCTGTTATATTTTTCTCAATTACTGCTTGAGGTTTGACAGAGAAGTGGCTTGTATTGTTGTGGCTGTCTATATTGTTGACCATTACTGTTTGAAGTTTGACAGAGAAGTTGTTTGTATTGTTGTGGCTGGTTATATTGTTGACCATTACTGTTTCATGTTTGACAGAGGAGTGGTTCATATTGTTGTGGCTGTTATATTGTTGACCATTACTGTTTGATGTTTGACAGCGGAGTGGTTCATATTTTTGTAGCTGGTTATATTGTTGAACATTACTGTGTAATGTTTGACAGAGGAGCGGTTCATATTGCTGTGGCTGGTTATATTGCTATCCATTGCTGTTTTATGCTTGACAGAGGAGTAGTTCATATTGTTGTGGCTGTTATATTGTTCCCAATTACTATTTCAGGTTTGACAGAGGAATGGTCCATATTGTTGAGGCTGGTGATATTGTTGACCATTACTGTTTAATGTTTAACAGAGGAGTGGTTCATATTGTTGTGGCTGGTTATTATGTTGCCCATTACTGTTTCAATGTTTGACAGAGGAGTAGTTCATATTGTTGTGGCTGTTATATTGTTCCCAATTACTGTTTGCGGTTTGACATAGGAGCGTTCACATTGCTGTGGCTGGTTATATTGTTGACCATTACTTTTTGATGTTTGACAGAGGAGTGGTTCATATTGTTGTGGCTGGTTATATTGTTGACCATTACTTTTTGATGTTTGACAGAGGAGTGGTTCATATTGTTGTGGCTGCTTATATTGTTGACCATTACTGTTTCATGCTTGACTGAGGAGCGATTCATATTGTTGTGGCTGGTTATATTGTTGACCATTACTGTTTTATGTTTGACAGAGGAGTAGTTCATATTGTTGTGGCTGTTATATTGTTCCCAATTACTATTTGAGATTTGACAGAGGAATGGTCCATAATGTTGAGGCTGGTGATATTGTTGACCATTACTGTTTAATGTTTAACAGAGGAGTGGTTCATATTTTTGTGGCTGTTATATTGTTGACCATTACTGTTTGATGTTTGACAGCGGATTGGTTCATATTTTTGTAGCTGGTTATATTGTTGAACATTACTGTGTAATGTTTGACAGAGGAGCGGTTCATATTCCTGTGGCTGGTCATATTACTAACCATTGCTGTTTTATGCTTGACAGAGGAGTAGTTCATATTGTTGTGGCTGTTATATTGTTCCCAATTACTATTTCAGGTTTGACAGAGAAATGGTCCATATTGTTGAGGCTGGTGATATTGTTGACCATTACTGTTTAATGTTTAACAGAGGAGTGGTTCATATTGTTGTGGCTGTTATATTGTTGACCATTACTGTTTGATGTTAGACAGAGGAGCGGTTCATATTGTTGTGGCTGGTTATATTGTTGCCCATTACTGTTTCAATGTTTAACAGAGGAGTGGTTCATATTGTGGTGGCTGACTATATTGTTGACAATTACTATTTCAGGTTTGACAGAGAAGTGTTCCGTATTGTTGTGGCTGGTGATATTGTTGACCATTACGTTTTGATGTTTGACAGAGGAGTAGATCATATTGTTGTGGCTGGTTATATTGTTGACCATTACTGGTTAATGTTTAACAGAAGAGTGGTTCATATTGTTGGGGCTGGTGATATTGTTGACCATTACTGTTTGAAGTTTGACCGAGGAGTGCTTCATATTGTTGTGGCTGGTTATATTGTTGCCCATTACTATTTAATGTTTAACAGAAGAGTGGTTCATAATGTTGTGGCTGGTTATATTGTTGACCATTACTGTTTCATGCTTGATTGAGGAGCGGTTCATATTGCTTTGGCTGGTTATATTGTTGACCATTAATGTTTAAGGTTTGACAGAGGAGTGGTTCATATTGTTGTGGCTGCTAATATTGTTAACCATTACGTTTTTATGTTTGACAGAGGAGTGGTTCATATTGTTGTGGCTGGTTATGTTGTTGACCATTACTTTTTGATGTTTGACAGAGGAGCGGTTCATATTGTTGTGGCTGTTATATTGTTGACCATTACTTTTTGATGTTTGACAGCGGAGTGGTTCATATTGTTGTAGCTGGTTATATTGTTGAACATTACTGTGTAATGTTTAACAGAGGAGTGGTTCATATTGTTGTGGCTGTTATATTGTTCTCAATTACTGTTTGAGATTTGACAGAGAAGTGGTTTGTATTGTTGTGGCTGGTTATATAGTTGACCATAACTGTTTGAGGTTTGACAGAGAAGTTGTTTGTATTGTTGTGGCTGTTATATTGTTGACCATTACTGTTTAATGTTTTACAGAGGAGTGGTTCATATTGTTGTGGCTGGTTATATTGTTTACCATTAATGTTTGAGGTTTGACAGAGAAGTTGTTTGTATTGTTGTGGCTGGTTATATTGTTGACCATAACTGTTTGAGGTTTGACAGAGAAGTGGTTTGTATTGTTGTGGCTGGTTATATTGTTGACCATAACTGTTTGAGGTTTGACAGAGAATTTGTTTATATTGTTGTGGCTGGCTATATTGTTGACCATTACTGTTTCATGTTTGACAGAGGAGCGGTTCATATTGTTGTGGCTGTTATATTGTTGACCATTACTTTTTGATGTTTGACAGCGGAGTGGTTCATATTGTTGTAGCTGGTTATATTGTTGAACATTACTGTGTAATGTTTAACAGAGGAGTGGTTCATATTGTTGTGGCTGTTATATTGTTCTCAATTACTGTTTGAGATTTGACAGAGAAGTGGTTTATATTGTTGTGGCTGGTTATATAGTTGACCATAACTGTTTGAGGTTTGACAGAGAAGTTTTTTGTATTGTTGTGGCTGTTATATTGTTGACCATTACTGTTTAATGTTTTACAGAGGAGTGGTTCATATTGTTGTGGCTGGTTATATTGTTTACCATTAATGTTTGAGGTTTGACAGAGAAGTTGTTTGTATTGTTGTGGCTGTTATATTGTTGACCATTACTGTTTAATGTTTTACAGAGAAGTGGTGTGTATTGTTCTGGCTGCTTATATTGTTGACCATTACTGTTTTATGTTTGACAGAGGAGTAGTTCCTATTGTTGTGGCTGTTATATTGTTCCCAATTACTGTTTGAGGTTTGACAGAGGAGCGCTTCATATTGCTGTGGCTGGTTATATTGTTAACCATTACTGTTTAATGTTTAACAGAGGAGTGGTTCATATTGTTGTGGCTGTTATATTGTTGACCATTACTGTTTGATGTTTGACAGAGGAGCGGTTCATATTATTGTGGCTGGTTATATTGTTGCCCATTACTGTTTCAATGTTAAACAGAGGAGTGGTTCATATTGTGGTGGCTGACTATATTGTTGACAATTACTTTTCAGGTTTGACAGAGAAGTGTTCCATATTGTTGTGGCTGGTAATATTGTTGACCATTTCTTTTTAATGTTTAACAGAGGTATGGTTCATATTGTTGTGGCTGTTATATTGTTGACCATTACTGTTTCATGTTCGACTGAGGAGCGGTTCATATTGTTGTGGCTGGTGATATTGTTGACCATTGCTGTTTGAGGTTTGACAGAGGAGTGGTTCATATTGTTGTGGTTGGTTATATTGTTGTCCATTACTATTTAATGTTTAACAGAAGAGTGGTCCATAATGTTGTGGCTGTTATATTGTTGACCATTACTGTTTCATGTTTGACTGAGGAGTGGTTCATATTGTTGTGGTTGCTTATATTGTTGACCATTACTGTTTTTTGTTTGACAGAGGAGTAGTTCATATTGTTGTGGCTGTTATATTGTTCCCAATTACTGTTTGAGGTTTGACATAGGAGCGGTTCACATTGCTGTTGCTGGTTATATTGTTGACCATTGCTGTTTTATGTTTGACAGAGGAGTAGTTCATATTGTTGCGCTGCTATATTGTTCCCAATTACTATTTGATATTTGACAGAGGAATGGTCCATATTATTGAGGCTGGTGATATTGTTGACCATTACTGTTTAATGTTTAACAGAGGAGTGGTTCATATTGTTGTGGCTGTTATATTGTTAACCATTACTTTTTGATGTTTGACGGAGGAGTGGTACATACTGTTGTGGTTGGTTATATTGTTGACAATTATTATTTCAGGTTTGACAGAGAAGTGGTCCATTTTGTTGTGGCTGGTGATATTGTTGACCATTACTGGTTAATGTTTAACAGAAGAGTGGTTCATATTGTTGTGGCTGCTGATATTGTTGACCATTACTGTTTGCGGTTTGACAGAGGAGTGGTTCATATTGTTGTGGCTGGTTATATTGTTGCCCATTACTATTTAATGTTTCACAGAAGAGTGGTTCATAATGTTGTGGCTCTTATATTGTTGACCATTACTGTTTCATGCTTGACTGAGGAGCGGTTCATATTGTTGTGGCTGGTTATATTGTTGACCATTAATGTTTAAGGTTTGACAGAGGAGTGGTTCATATTGTTGTGGCTGGTTATATTCTTGACCACTAATGTCTGAAGTTTGCCAGAGGAGTGGTTCATATTATTGTGGCTGGTTATATTGTTGACCATTACTGTTTGATGCTTGACAGAGGAGTGGTTCATACTGTTGTGGTTTGTTATATTGTTGACAATTACTGTTTCATGTTTGACAGAGGAGTGGTTCATATTGTTGTGGCTGTTATATTGTTCTCCATTACCGTTTGAGGTTTAATAGAGGAGTGGTTCATATTGTTGTAGCTGGTTATATTGATGAACATTACTGTGTAATATTTATCAGAGGAGTGGTTCATATTGTGGTGCCTGTTATATTGTTCTCAATTACTGCTTGAGGTTTGACAGAGAAGTGGCTTGTATTGTTGTGGCTGTTTATATTGTTGACCATTACTGTTTGAGGTTTGACAGAGAAGTTGTTTGTATTGTTGTGGCTGGCTCTATTGTTGACCATTACTGTTTCATGTTTGACAGAGGATTGCTTCATATTGTTGTGGCTGTTATATTGTTGACCATTACTGTTTGATGTTTGACAGCGGAGTGGTTCATATTTTTGTATCTGGTTATATTGTTGACCATTACTGTTTAATGTTTGACTGAGGAGCGGTTCATATTGTTTTGGCTGGTAATATTGTTGACCATTAATGTATAAGGTTTGACAGAGGAGTGGTTCATATTGTTGTGGCTGCTTATATTATTAACCATTACTTTTTGATGTTTGACAGAGGATTGGTTCATATTGTTGTGGCTTGTTATATTGTTGACCATTATTGTTTGATGTATGACAGAGGAGCAGTTCATATTATTGTGGCTGGTTATATTGTTGACCACTAATGTCAGAGGTTTGCCAGAGGAGTGGTTCATATTGTTGTGGCTGGTTATATTCTTGACCATTACTGTTTTATGTTTGACAGAGGAGTGGTTCACATTGTTGTGGTTGGTTATATTTTTGACCATTACTGTTTCGTTTTTGACAGAGGAGCGGTTCATATTGCTGTGGCTGGTTATATTGTTGACCATTGCTGTTTCAATGTTTAACAGAGGATTGGTTCATATTGTGGTGGCTGACCATATTGTTGACCATTACTATTTCAGGTTTGACAGAGAAATGGTCCATATTGTTGTGGCTGGTGATATTGCTGACCATTACTGGTTAATGTTTAACAGAGGAGTGGTTCATATTGTTGTGGCTATTACATTGTTGACTATTACGTTTTGATGTTTGACAGAGGAGTAGTTCATATTGTTGTGTCTGGCTATATTGTTGACCATTATTGTTTGATGTTTGACAGAGGAGCGGTTCATATTGTTGTGGCTGGTTATATGCTTGACCACTAAGTCTGAGGTTTGCCAAAGGAGTGGTTCATATTGTTGTGGATGGTTATATTGTTGACCATTACTGTTTGATGCCTGACAGAGGAGTGGTTCATACTGTTGTGGTTGGTTATATTGTTGACCATTGCTGTTTCATGTTTGACAGAGGAGTGGTTCATATTGTTGTAGCTGGTTAAATTGTTGAACATTATTGTGTAATGTTTAACAGAGGAGTGATTCATATTGTTGTGGCTGTTATATTGTTCTCAATTACTGTTTGAGATTTGACAGAGGAGTGGTTTGTAGTGTTGTGGCTGGCTATATTGTTGACCATTACTGTTTGAGATTTGACAGAGAAGTTGTTTGTATTGTTGTGGCTGGTTATATTGTTGACCATTACTATTTAATGTTTTACAGAGGAGTGGTTCATATTGTTGTGGCTGTTATATTGTTGACCATTACTGTTTGGTGTTTGACAGAGTAGTGGTTCATATTGTTGTGGCTGGTTATATTGTTTACCATTAATGTTTAAGGTTTGGCAGAGAAGTGGTGTGTTTTGTTGTGGTTGCTTATATTGTTGACCATTACTGTTTTATGTTTGACAGAGGAGTAGTTCATATTGTTGTGGCTGTTATATTGTTTCCAATTACTGTTGGAGGTTTGACATAGGAGCGGTTCACATTGCTGTGGCTGGTTATATTGTTGACCATTACTGGTTAATGTTTAACAGAAGAGTGGTTCATATTGTTGTGGCTGGTGATATTGTTGACCATTACTGTTTGCGGTTTGACAGACGAGTGGTTCATATTGTTGTGGCTGGTTATATTGTTGCCCATTAATATTTAATGTTTAACAGAAGAGTGGTTCATATTGTTGTGGCTGCTTATGTTGTTGACCATTACCTTTTGATGTTTGACAGAGGAGTGGTTCATATTGTTGTTGCTGGCTATATTGTTAACGATTACTGTTTGAGGTTTAACAGAGGAGTGGTTCATATTGTTGTGGTTGCTTATATTGGTGACCATTACTGTCTGAGGTTTGACAGAGAAGTGGTTTGTATTGTTGTGGCTGTTATATTGTTGACCATTACTGTTTAATATTTTACAGAGGAGTGGTTCATATTGTTGTGGCTGTTATATTGTTGACCATTACTGTTTGATGTTTGACAGAGGAGTGTTTCATATTGTTGTGGCTGCTTATATTGTTGACCTTAACTTTTTGATGTTTGACAGAGGAGTGGTTCATATTGTTGTTGCTGGCTATATTATTAACCATTACGTTTGAGGTTTGACAGAGGAGTGGTTCATATTGTTGTGGCTGATTATATTCTTGACCACTAATGTCTGAGGTTTGACAGAAGAGTGATTCATATTGTTGTGGCTGGTTATATTGTTGACCATTACTGTTTGATGTTTGACAGAGGAGTGGTTCACATTGTTGTGGTTGGTATTATTGTTGACCATTACTGTTTGATGTTTGACAGAGGAGTGGCTCATATTGTTGTGGCTGTTATGTTGTTGTCCATGACTGTTTGCGGTTTGACAGAGAAGTGGTTCATATTGTTGTAGCTGGTGATATTGTTGACCATTACTGTTTCATGTTGGACAGAGGAGTGGTTCATATTGTTGTGGCTGGTTATGTTGTTGACCGATTACTGTTTGAGGTTTTACAGTGGAGTGGTTCACATTGTTGTGGTTGGTTATATTTTTGACCATTACTGTTTCGTGTTTGACAGAGGAGCGGTTCATATTGCTGTGGCTGGTTATATTGTTGACCATTGCTGTTCTCTGTTTGACAGAGGAGTAGTTCATACTGTTGTGGCTGCTATATTGTTCCCAACTACTATTTCAGGTCTTTCAGGGGAGTGGTTCATATTGTTGTGACTGGTCATATTGTTGACCATTACTGTTTAATGTTTAACAGAGGAATGGTTCTTATTATTGTGGCTGTTATATTGTTGACCATTACTGTTTGATGGTTGACAGAGGAGCGGTTCATATGGCTGTGGCTGGTTATATTGTTGCCCATTACTGTTTTAATGTTTAACAGAGGAGAGGTTCATATTGTGGTGGCTGGCTATATTGTTGACAATTACTATTTCAGGCTTGACAGAGAAGTGGTATATATTGTTGTGGCTGGTGATATTGTTGACCATTACTGTTTAATGTTTAATAGAGGAGTGGCTCATATTGTTGTGGCTGCTTATGTTGTTGACCATTACCTTTTGATGTTTGACAGAGGAGTGGTTCATATTGTTGTTGCTGGCTATATTGTTAACGATTACTGTTTGAGGTTTAACAGAGGAGTGGTTCATATTGTTGTGGTTGCTTATATTGGTGACCATTACTGTCTGAGGTTTGACAGAGAAGTGGTTTGTATTGTTGTGGCTGGTTATATTGTTGACCATTACTGTTTAATATTTTACAGAGGAGTGGTTCATATTGTTGTGGCTGTTATATTGTTGACCATTACTGTTTGATGTTTGACAGAGGAGTGTTTCATATTGTTGTGGCTGCTTATATTGTTGACCTTAACTTTTTGATGTTTGACAGAGGAGTGGTTCATATTGTTGTTGCTGGCTATATTATTAACCATTACGTTTGAGGTTTGACAGAGGAGTGGTTCATATTGTTGTGGCTGATTATATTGTTGACCATTACTGTTTTATGTTTGACAGAGGAGCGTTTCATATTGTTGTGGCTGGTTATATTCTTGACCACTAATGTCTGAGGTTTGACAGAAGAGTGATTCATATTGTTGTGGCTGGTTATATTGTTGACCATTACTGTTTGATGTTTGACAGAGGAGTGGTTCACATTGTTGTGGTTGGTATTATTGTTGACCATTACTGTTTGATGTTTGACAGAGGAGTGGCTCATATTGTTGTGGCTGTTATGTTGTTGTCCATGACTGTTTGCGGTTTGACAGAGAAGTGGTTCATATTGTTGTAGCTGGTGATATTGTTGACCATTACTGTTTCATGTTTGACAGAGGAGTGGTTCATATTGTTGTGGCTGGTTATGTTGTTGACCGATTACTGTTTGAGGTTTTACAGTGGAGTGGTTCACATTGTTGTGGTTGGTTATATTTTTGACCATTACTGTTTCGTGTTTGACAGAGGAGCGTTCATATTGCTGTGGCTGGTTATATTGTTGACCATTGCTGTTCTCTGTTTGACAGAGGAGTAGTTCATACTGTTGTGGCTGCTATATTGTTCCCAACTACTATTTCAGGTCTTTCAGAGGAGTGGTTCATATTGTTGTGACTGGTCATATTGTTGACCATTACTGTTTAATGTTTAACAGAGGAATGGTTCATATTATTGTGGCTGTTATATTGTTGACCATTACTGTTTGATGGTTGACAGAGGAGCGGTTCATATGGCTGTGGCTGGTTATATTGTTGCCCATTACTGTTTTAATGTTTAACAGAGGAGAGGTTCATATTGTGGTGGCTGGCTATATTGTTGACAATTACTATTTCAGGCTTGACAGAGAAGTGGTATATATTGTTGTGGCTGGTGATATTGTTGACCATTACTGTTTAATGTTTAATAGAGGAGTGGCTCATATTGTTGTGGCTGCTTATGTTGTTGACCATTACTTTTTGATGTTTGACAGAGGAGTGGTTCATATTGTTGTTGCTGGCTATATTGTTAACGATTACTGTTTGAGGTTTGACAGAGGATTGGTTCATATTGATGTGGTTGCTTATATTGTTGACCATTACTTTTTGATGTTTGACAGAGGAGTGGTTCATATTGTTGTTGCTGGCTATAATGTTAACCATTCCTGTTTGATGTTTGACATAGGAGTGGTTCATATTGCTGTGGTTGGTTATATTGTTGACCATTGCTGTTTTATCTTTGACAGAGGAGTAGTTCATATAGTTGTGGCTGTTATATTGTTCCCAACTACTATTTCAGGTTTGACAGAGGAGTGGTCCATATTGTTATGGCTGGTCATATTGTTGACCATTACTGTTTAATATTTAACAGAGGAGTGGTTCATAGTGTTGTCGTTGTTATATTGTTGACCATTACTGTTTGATGTTTGACAGAGGAGCGGTTCATATTGCTGTGGCTGTTTATATTGTTGACCATTACAGTTTGATGTTTGACAGAGGAGCGGTTCATATTGTTGTGGCTGGTTATATTCTTGACCATTACTGTTTGATGTTTGACAGAGGAGTGGTTCATATTGTTGTAGCTGCTTATATTGTTGACCATTACTTTTTGATGCTTGAGAGAGGAGTAGATCATATTGATTTTGCTGGCTATATTGTTAACCATGACTGTTTGAGGTTTGACAGAGGAGTGGTTCAGATTGTTGTGGCTGGTAATAATTTTGACCATTACTGTTTGATGTTTGACAGAGGAGCGGTTCATATTGTTTTGGGTGGTTATATTCTTGACCACTAATGTCTGAGGTTTGACAGAGGAGTGGTTCATATTGTTGTGGCTGGATATATTGTTGACCATTACTGTTTCATGTTTGACAGAGGAGCGGTTCATATTGTTGTGGCTGCTTATATTGTTGACCATTGCTGTTCTATGTTTGACAGAGGAGTAGTTCATATTGTTGTGGCTGCTATATTGTTCCCAACTACTATTTCAGGTTTGACAGAGGAGTGGTTCATATTGTTGTGACTGGTCATATTGTTGACCATTACTGTTTAATGGTTAACAGAGGAGTGGTTCATATTATTGTGGCTGTTATATTGTTGACCATTACTGTTTGATGGTTGACAGAGGAGCGGTTCATATGGTTGTGGCTGGTTATATTGTTGCCCATTACTGTTTTAATGTTTAACAGAGGAGATGTTCATATTGTGGTGGCTGGCTATATTGTTGACAATTACTATTTCAAGCTTGACAGAGAAGTGGTATATATTGTTGTGGCTGGTGATATTGTTGACCATTACTGTTTAATGTTTAATAGAGGAGTGGCTCATATTGTTGTGGCTGTTTATGTTGTTGACCTTTACTTTTTGATGTTTGACAGAGGAGTGGTTCATATTGTTGTTGCTGGCTATATTGTTAACGATTACTGTTTGATGTTTGACAGAGGAGTGGTTCATATTGTTGTGGTTGCTTATATTGTTGACCATTACTTTTTGATGTTTGATAGAGGAGTGGTTCATATTGTTGTTGCTGGCTATAATGTTAACCATTCCTGTTTGATGTTTGACATAGGAGTGGTTCATATTGATGTGGCTGGTTATATTGTTGACCATTACTGTTTGATTTTTGACAGAGGAGCGGTTCAAATTGTTGTGGCTGGTTATATTCTTGACCACTAATGTCTGAGGTTTGACAGAGGAGTGGTTCACATTGTTGTGGTTGGCTATATTGTTGACCATTACTATTTCATGTTTGACAGAGGAGTGGTTCATATTGTTGTGGCTGGTTATGTTGTTGACCATTACTGTATGAGGTTTGAAAGAGGAGTGGTTCATATTGCTGTGGCTGGTTATATTGCTGACCATTACTGTTTGATGTTTGACAGAGGAGTGGTTCACTTTGTTGTGGTTGGTTATATTGTTGACCATTACTGTTTGAGGTTTGACAGAGAAGTGGTTTGTATTGTTGTGGCTGGTTATATTGTTGACCATTACTGTTTGAGGTTTGACAGAGAAGTGGTTTGTATTGTTGTGGCTGGTTATATTGTTGACCATTACTGTTTGAGGTTTGACAGGGAAGTGGTTTGTATTATTGTGGCTGGTTATATTGTTGACCATTACTGTTTAATATTTTACAGAGGAATGGTTCATATTGTTGTGGCTGTTATATTGTTGACCATTACTGTTTGATGTTTTCCAGAGGAGTGCTTCATATTGTTGTGGCTGCTTATATTGTTGACCATTACGTTTTGATGTTTGACAGAGGAGCAGTTCATATTGTTGTGGCTGGTGATATTGTTGACCATTACTGTTTGATGTTTGACAGAGGAGCAGTTCATATTGTTGTGGCTGGTTATATTCTTGACCACTTATGTCTGAGGTTTGACAGACGGGTGGTTCATGTTCTTGTGGGTGGCTATATTGTTGACCATTACTGTTTGATGTTTGATAGAGAAGTGGTTCACATTGTTGTGGTTGGTTATATTGTTGACCATTACTGTTTCATGTTTGACAGAGGAGTGTTTCATATTGTTGTGGCTGGTTATGCTGTTGACCATTACTGTTTGAAGTTTGAGAGAGGAGTGATTTGTATTGTTGTGGCTGGTTATATTGTTGACCATTACTGTGTAATGTTTGACAGAGGAGTGGTTCATATTGTTGTGGCTGTTATATTGTTGAATATTTCTGTTTGATATTGGAGAGAGGAGTGGTTCATATATTTGTGGCTGGTGATATTGTTGAGCATTAATGATTAAGGTTTGACAGAGAAGTGTTTTGTATTGTTGTGGCTGGTTATATTGTTGACCATTACTGTGTAATGTTTTACAGAGGAGTGGTTCATATTGTTGTGGCTGTTATATTGTTGAATATTTCTGTTTGATATTGGAGAGAGGAGTGGTTCATATATTTGTGGCTGGTGATATTGTTGACCATTAATGATTAAGGTTTGACAGAGGAGTGGTTCATATTGCTGTGGCTGTTTATTTTGTTGACCATTACTTCTTGATTTTTGACAGAGGAGTGGTTCATATTGTTGTGGCTGGCTATGTTGTTGACCATTACTGTTTAAGATTTGACAGAGGAGTGGTTCATATTGTTGTGGTTGGCTATATTGTTGACCATTACTCTTTGAGGTTTGACAGAGGAGTGGTTCATATTGTTGTGGCTGGTTATATTGTCGACCATTACTGCTTGAGGTTTGACAGAGGAGTGGTTTATATTATTGTGGCTGATAATAATGTTGACCATTTATGTTTGACAGAGGAATGGTTCATAGTGTTGTGGCTGGTGATATTGTTGACCATTTCTGTTTTATGCTTGACAGAAGAGTGGTTCATATTGTTGTGGCTGGTTATAATGTTGACCAACAATGTTTGAGGTTTGACAGAGGAGTGTTAATCTTGTTGTGGCTGGCTATATTGTTGCCCAATACTGTTTGAGGTTTGACAGGGGAGTGGTTCATACATTGTTGTGATTGGTGATATTTTTGAATATTAATGTTTGAGGTTTAACAGAGGAGTGGTTCATATTGTTTTGGCTGTTTTTATTGTTAATCATTGCTGTTCTATGTTTGACAGAGGAGTGGTTCATATTATTGTGGCTAGTGATATTGTTGGCCATTACTGTTTCATGTTTCACAGAGGAGTGGTTCATATTGTTGTGGCTGGTTATATTGTAGACCATTACTGTTTGATGTTTGATAGAGGAGTGGTTCATATTGTTCTGGCTGGCTATATTGTTGCCCATTACTGTTTGAGGTTTCACAGAGGAGATGTTCATATTGTGGTGGCAGGTTATATTGTTGCCCAAGACTGTTATAGGTTTGACAGAGGAGTGATTCATATTGTTGTGGCTGGTTATATTGTCGACCATTACTGCTTGAGGTTTGACAGAGGAGTGGTTCATATTATTGTGGCTGATTATAATGTTGACCATTTATGTTTGACAGAGGAATGGTTCATAGTGTTGTGGCTGGTGATATTGTTGACCATTACTGTTTTATGTTTGACAGAAGAGTGGTTCATATTGTTGTGGCTGGTTATAATGTTGACCAACACTGTTTGAGGTTTGACAGAGGAGTGTTCATATTATTGTGGCTGGTTATAATGTTGACCATTACTGTTTTATGTTTGACAGAGGAGTGGTTCATATTATTGTGGCTGGTTATAATGTTGAGCATTGCTATTTTATGCTTGACAGAGGAGTGGTTCATATTGTTGTCGCTGGTTATATTGTTGACCATTACTGTATTATGCTTGACAGAGGAGTGGTTCATATTGATGTGGCTGGTTATATTATCGACCATTACTGCTTGGGGTTTGACAGAGGAGTGGTTCATATTATTGTAGCCGATTATAATGTTGATCATTTATGTTTGACAAAGGAATGATTCATACTGTTGTGGCTGGTGATATTGTTGACCATTACTATTTTATGTTTCACAGAGGAATGGTTCATATTGTTGTGGCTGGCTATAATGTTGACCAACACTATTTGAGGTTTGACAGAGGAGTGGTTCATATTATTGTGGCTGGTTATAATGTTGACCATTACTGTTTGAGGTTTGACAGAGGGGTGGGTTCATATTGTTGTGGCTGGTTATATTGTCGACCATTACTGTTTGAGGTTTGACAGAGGGATGGTTCATATTGTTGTGGCTTGTTATATTGTTCCCAATTACTGTTTGAGGGTTGAGATATGAATGGTTTATATTGTTGTGGCTGGTTATATTGTTGACCATTACTTTTTAAGGTTTGATTTAGGGTTGGTTCATATTGTTGTGGCTGGTTATATTTTCGACCATTACTGCTTGGGGTTTGACAGAGGAGTGGTTCATATTATTGTGGCTGATTATAATGTTGATCATTTATGTTTGACAAAGGAATGATTCATACTGTTGTGGCTGGTCATATTGTTGACCATTACTATTTTATGTTTGAGAGAGGAATGGTTCATATTGTTTTGGCTGGTAATAATGTTGACCAGCACTGTTTGAGGTTTGACAGAGGAGTAGTTCATATTATTGTGGCTGGTTATAATATTGACCATTACTGTATTAAGTTTGACAGAGGAGTGGTTCATATTGCTATGGCTGGTGATATTGTTGCCCATTACTGTTTGAGGTTTGACAGAGGGGTGGTTCATATTGCTGTGGCTGGTTAAAATGTCGACCATTACTGCTTCGGGTTTGACAGATGAGTGGTTCATATTATTGTGGCTGATTAAAATGTTGACCATTTATGTTTGACACCGGAATGGTTCATATTGTTGTGCCTGGTGATATTGTTGACCATTACTGTTTTTTGTTTGACAGAGGGGTGGTTCATATTGTTGTGGCTGGTTATAATGTTGATCAGCACTGTTTGAGGTTTGACAGAGGTGGGGTTCATATTATTGTGGCTGGTTATAATTTTGACCAATACTGTTTTATGTTTGACATAGGGGTGGTACATATTGTTGTGGCTGGTTATATTTTCGACCATTACACTTGGGGTTTGACAGAGGAGTGGTTCATATTATTGTGGCGGACTATAATGTTGACCATTTATGTTTGACAGAGGAATGATTCATATTGTTGTGGCTGGTTATATTGTTAGCCATTACTGTTTTATGTTTGACAGAGTTGTTCATATTATTGTGACTGGTGATATTGTTGACCATTACTGTTTTGTTTGACAGAGGAGTGGTTCATATTGTTGTCGTTGGTTATATTGATGACCATTACTATTTTATGTTTGACATAGGAGTAGTTCATATTGTTATGGCTGGTTATAATGTTAACCATTACTGTTTGATGTTTGACAGAGGAGTGGTTCCTATTGTTTTGGCTGTTTATATTGTTAGCCATTGCCGTTCTATATTTGACAGAGGAGTGGTTCATATTGTTGTGGCTGGTTATAATGTTGACCATTACTATTTTATGTTTGACAGAGGGGTGGTTCATATTGTCGCTGGTTATATTGTTGACCATTACTATTTTATGTTTGACAGAGGAGTGGATCATATTGTTGTGGCTCGTTATAATGTTGACCATTACTGTTTGATGTTTGACAGAGGAGTGGTTCATATTATTTTGGCTGTTTATATTGTTAGCCATTACTGTTTTATGTTTAACATAGGAGTGGTTCATATTGTTGCGGCTGGTGATATTGT
Source organism: Bathymodiolus brooksi (assembly GCA_963680875.1). Lineage (NCBI taxonomy): Eukaryota > Metazoa > Mollusca > Bivalvia > Mytilida > Modiolidae > Bathymodiolus > Bathymodiolus brooksi. The sequence continues at coordinate 70,059,837 of OY804582.1, forward strand.
TCACCAGTACTGTTTGAGGTTTGTAATAGTAGTGGTTCATATTGTTGTCGCTGGTTATATTGTTGACCTTTACTGTTTAATGTTTGACAGAGGAGTGGTTCATATTATTGTAGCTGATTATAATGTTGACCATTACTGTTTGATGTTTGAGAGAGGGGTGGGTTCATATTGTTGTTGCTGGTTATATTGTTTCCCTCTACTGCTTGAGGTTTGACAGAGGAGTGGTTCATATTGTTCTGGTTGGTTATATTGTCGACCATTACTGCTTGAAGTTTGACAGAGGAGTGGTTCATATTGTTGAGGCTGGATATATTGTTAACCATTTCAGTTTGAGGTTTGAAATAGTAGTGGTTCATATTGTTGTGGCTGGTTATATTGTCGACCATTACTGTTTGAGGTTTGACAGAGGGATGGTTCATATTGTTTTGGCTTGTTATATTGTTCCCAATTACTGTTTGAGGTTTGAGAGATGAGTGGTTTATATTGTTGTAGCTGGTTATATTGTTGACCATTACTGTTTAAGGTTTGATTTAGGGTTGGTTCATATTGTTGTGGCTGGTTATATTTTCGACTATTACTGCTTGGGGTTTGACAGAGGAGTGGTTCATATTATTGTGGCTGATTATAATGTTGATCATTTATGTTTGACAAAGGAATGATTCATACTGTTGTGGCTGGTCATATTGTTGACCATTACTATTTTATGTTTGAGAGAGGAATGGTTCATATTGTTGTGGCTGGTTATAAAGTTGACCAGCACTGTTTGAGGTTTGACAGAGGAGTAGTTCATATTATTGTGGCTGGTTATAATATTGACCCTTACTGTTTTAAGTTTGACAGAGGAGTGGTTCATATTGCTATGGCTGGTGATATTGTTGCCCATTACTGTTTGATGTTTGACAGAGGGGTGGTTCATATTGCTGTGGCTGGTTATATTGTCGACCATTACTGCTTCGGGTTTGACAGATGAGTGGTTCATATTATTGTGGCTGATTATAATGTTGACCATTTATGTTTGACACCGGAATGGTTCATATTGTTGTGCCTGGTGATATTGTTGACCATTACTGTTTTTTGTTTGACAGAGGGGTGGTTCATATTGTTGTGGCTGGTTATAATGTTGATCAGCACTGTTTTATATTTGACATAGGGGTGGTTCATATTGTTGTGGCTGGTTATATTGTCGACCATTACACTTGGGGTTTGACAGAGGAGTGGTTCATATTATTGTGGCGGACTATAATGTTGACCATTTATGTTTGACAGAGGAATGATTCATATTGTTGTGGCTGATTATATTGTTAGCCATTACTGTTTTATGTTTGACAGAGTTGTTCATATTATTGTGACTGGTGATATTGTTGACCATTACTATTTTGTTTGACAGAGGAGTGGTTCATATTGTTGTCGTTGGTTATATTGTTGACCATTACTATTTTATGTTTGACATAGGAGTAGTTCATATTGTTATGGCTGGTTATAATGTTGACCATTACTGTTTGATGTTTGACAGAGGAGTGGTTCATATTGTTTTGGCTTGTTATATTGTTAGCCATTGCCGTTCTATATTTGACAGAGGAGTGGTTCATATTGTTGTCGCTGGTTATATTGTTGACCATTACTATTTTATGTTTGACAGAGGAGTGGATCATATTGTTGTGGCTCGCTATAATGTTGACCATTACTGTTTGATGTTTGACAGAGGAGTGGTTCATATTATTTTGGCTGTTTATATTGTTAGCCATTACTGTTTTATGTTTAACATAGGAGTGGTTCATATTGTTGCGGCTGGTGATATTGTTCACCAGTACTGTTTGAGGTTTGTAATAGTAGTGGTTCATATTGTTGTCGCTGGTTATATTGTTGACCATTACTGTTTAATGTTTGACAGAGGAGTGGTTCATATTATTGTAGCTGATTATAATGATGACCATTACTGTTTGATGTTTGACAGAGGGGTGGGTTCATATTGTTGTTGCTGGTTATATTGTTGCACTCTACTGCTTGAGATTTGACAGAGGAGTGGTTCATATTGTTCTGGCTGGTTATATTGTCGACCATTACTGCTTGAAGTTTGACAGAGGAGTGGTTCATATTGTTGAGGCTGGATATATTGTTAACCATTTCAGTTTGAGGTTTGAAATAGTAGTGGTTCATATTGTTGTGGCTGGTTATATTGTTGACCATTACTGTCTGAGGTTTGACAGAGATGTGGTTCATATTGTTGTGGTTGGTTATATTGTTAAGCATTACTGTTTGAGGTTTGCAGAGGAGTGGTTCATATTGTTGTGGCTAGTTATATTGTTGATCACTACTGTTTGATGTTTGACAGAAGAGTGGTTCATATTGTTGTGGCTGGTTATATTGTTAACCATTACTGTTTAAGGTTTGACAGAGGAGTGGTTCATATTGTTGTGGCTAGTTATATTGTTGATCACTACTGTTTGATGTTTGACAGAAGAGTGGTTCATATTGTTGTGGCTGGTTATATTGTTAACCATTACTGTTTGAGGTTTGAAATAGTAGTGGTTCATATTGTTGTGGCTGGTTATATTGTTGACCATTACTGTTTGATGTTTCACAGAGGAGTTGTCAAACACGAGATTCAAAATTTAAACCTAACTTACCAGATGAAAGTGTGTTATTATCAGCACATTGGACCAGGTAACATGAGCAGTCTTCCTTTGGTGGTATGCAATACTTTTTATGTATGGGCTGTGTAACAAAACTATAGCCTTCAGCATAATCACAACTGCAAGTACTATCTTCTTCTGTGGAACGGCGGTCGTAGATTTTTTGTCCTATTTCACTGCATAATGACTTCTGATACACGCAGTCACTTAGTTCATTGGACCAAAATTTAAAAGGTTGATATCTTTCTAAAGAGCATTCGCTACCAGTGCGGCTCCTTTTTATGACATAGCGGTGTCCTAGATAATAAATTTAATACGAAATATTTGTGGAAAATTGGTATTCCTGCACCCAAAACGTTTTAATAATTAAGCTTTCAAATCTTTTGACTTTGAGTGTACCTGATAAAGATTATTCCGGAACACTAAATGTATATCTACAATTTCATTGAATGTGTAAAAAGATCTGATGTTTTAATTTAGTAGATAAACTTTGATTGTTTGACATTCGCCACTATGTTGTGTTCAGTGACAGATAAAACTGAAATACATCCGAGAAAACCAACAACCATCAGTATTTATTTGATTTGTTCTCCTTGTTTGTATATGTCGAGTGCAACCTATCTAGAAAGAACTTTTGCTCATTGTTCATTGGTCTATGTATATACTGATCCGCAAAAAAAAACCTCGCTCAAAAGATTTAATGAATTTTAATAATAAATGTCGGAATTTGTTCGGATACTTTAGTCGACAATATATCACATAATAAGAAGAATCGTGTAACACCTACCATTTATTTAATGTATCATTCCTACCATTAATGTGTATCCTTCGCGAGCACCTGCGTTCACCTCAGGTTTTTTGGTAGAGTTCGTGTTGTTCATCTTTTTTAGTTTTTTGTGTTGTCCTATTATGTGTCTTTACATTCTGAGTTCCATGTTGTGATGTCCGTTACGATTTCCGCATTAAAACGATGTTCAGTTCGTCTTTACCTCAAGTTGTTTATAGGAGGCCTCATGCCTTATTTATGTTGTTTGTGTTTGTTTGCGTATATTGGTGCCCAACACACATTTTTGTGGGGTTTTTTTGCTTTTCTTCGTCTTGTGTACCCTATGTTGCCCGTTTCTAAGAATTGTCTATTTTTGATTGCACCTTTGGTATTCTCTAACATTTATTTGTAGGACCGACCAATGATTTATTACGGAATGTTACTTTTAAATAGGAAAATATGACTTACCTGGCCCGACATAGTCTGGTAATTCATTACAGGATTCAACATAAACGTGATTGTTCTTGTCAAATAAACATGAATATTTAGATATTTCTGAGCCGTTACAAAAAACTTTGGCTTGTATTCGTCTTTGTGAAGAATGCGGACATTGTAAGTCCAATGCTGATATAACACACAACAGTATACTATAACTGCAGAACTGAAAGAAAAGACAATGGTTGGTTTAATGAAGGGCCTATGAGAGGGGGTTCAGCCGGTGCATCGGTCCGGGGCCCGGAGATCCAAGAAGGAGACTATGAATTTCTGAAGGGCCCATAACCTTAGCCATAGACATTTTATTTAGATTTTTTTCATTTTGTTTTTGTGCTTTGTTTTTTGGTATTTTCAACTAGTTTTAGTTTATTTAAAAAAATAATTATGTAAAATTCACTTAGACTTCTGGTCCCAAAGCAGTCTTGTTTAACCTTGCAAATTTTCTCTTGGAGGTCCTGTCTGTAGATGAAATTTTTTCCTTCGATTGGGAAGTTCGTGTGTAAATGTTTATGCCGTCACTTAACGATTTCAGATTGAAACAAACTTGAATATACACAAGGAGCGTTCAACATTCATTCAAACTAATATTTCCCTATCAATCATTTTTTTCGCTTTCCATGTACAATTAATGAATACATATTCAGTTTTGAAACAATTTAAGCATGATTGAGTTGAGTATCGCCATATCTATATGTACATCACATTGTGTTGTGATCGAGTCTATCAGGTTTAAGCTGTTTAATTGTTCGAGACGGTAATGTTACTACTAGATTTTGTTTAAATATAGTTAATGCTCTTTTATCGGTTGATATACACTTTTAAAACAATTAATGGTGGAACATACGTAAGCTAATGCGTGCCAAATTTTAGGAAATAAAAAATGATACTAAGTTGTGCGAACGAGATAAATATTAAACACTGTCCGAAGTCGAATCTTTTCTCGTAGTTTCTCATAGTTAAAATGTAGAACACATCGATCAAATCTTTCAAGTTCGTAGTTTCACATGTTTTTACGGGACAAATCCGTAGCAGTCTGTTGTTTAAAAAAAATGACCGCCACGATATAACTGAAATATTGTCGAAAGTGGCGTTAAACACCTTACACCAAACCAGACTAATCTAAAAAAAAAAAAGGACCATAAGAGTTATGGCTCTTCAGCTAAATAATGTGCAGGTAATTTATGAGATAATAGTATATCAAATTGATTAGATGAGCGATTGTAGACTCTTGGTAACCTCTGGTTTTATTTCTGTTCAATATATTGAATACCTTTCTATGTGTTTAGTATACCTGGCCATTTTGTCTTAAAATTAACCTTTCCAACACCATATATGTTTGAACACGCAAAGGCGTAGCATCCATTGAGGCAGGCAATTGCCTCGGTAAAAAAAAGTAATAAAAAAACAATAATGGATAAACACAACACCTTAAGATATTATAACTGAAACTACCGACATGGACAAGGGTAATTATTTATCTCACGACAAGCGTGTCATAGTTGTCCCTCCTTTACACAAATGTAAAATCTTCTATTTTTCTGTAGAACCACATTCCAAAGAAGTTACTAGCAAAAGTATTGACTCTAATGATCCTTTGACATTTCCGATAAATTCTTGTTTGACAGTGATAAAACAACATTACTATTTGATATTAAACCATTAAGTCTAGACACTATTTTCCCTAGAACAGAGGGAAGGAGATATTCTGCCAAATGGCAGGAAAATTTCCCTGGCTACGTTACTCAAACCACAAAGAATTTTAAAATGCAGGATTTTGTATTAACTGTTTCAGCTTTTGGTTCACACACTGATAGGAATTATGTTTTCACTGGATTAGGATTTATGGAATGGAAAAAAGCCACAGTTTTAAAAAGAGGAATATCACACAACGAATCTCGAAAACACCAAGATGCAACCAGTAAGGCAAAAACATTGTCAAAAGATAAAAAAGATATATATGCCTCATCAATCTTAAAATCGTATGCGGAAAAGGTCAGTTGGAACAGGGAAATTATTCTACAGATCATCAACATTGTGGTCGTCTTAGGTCAGCAAAATATAGCGTTCCGTGGGCATACTTGGAATAAAGAAACAAAATCAGAGGATGTCAACTTTACTCGATTCCTAAGGTGGAAAGCAGAAGGGCTGCTTTCAACACACAATACACTAGCCCGGATATTCAGGATGAGTTAATTAATCTTTGAGGAGAACAAGTAAAAGAATCTATCATCCAAGGAGCGTAATGAATATTTTACGGGGATGAATGCATAGCTTCATGTATTCTAATGTCAATAATTTAAAAAAAATTAACGTAATAACTACTATCAAAACGTCAAAATTTTAACCAAAAATAAAAAAATAATAAAAAAGTCGATAGCTTATGGGTGGCAGCATCTCCCAGACCCCCTGCTCGGTAAAATTCGAACTCAAGCTACTCCCATGACACGATTTCTATACATTAGAATATCATTCAGGGGCATAGGAGCAAGGGGTGATGAATTAAGGGGGTCATTTTTCCGCCACTTTTCAAAGTGAAGGAACTGTTTTTGCCCCCACCCCCCAACCTTTTTGGCCAAGCTTTAAGAAAAGGTTGAATTTTTAGCATGGAAGCAAAAACAAAAAGTATTGTCCAGTTAATTAAGGGTATGTTTTGAAACCAAAATGAACTTTTTTGCTCGTCAGTCCTTAATACTAACCCACCCACCCAACTTACTGTCTTCTCTGTAAACCCCATCCTACGTCATTATCAGCATGTTTAAATTCTTCCAGTAAAATGTAATGTTCTGACACAACCCTACGGACAGACACAGTCAGACATGAGACACTATTTCAATATTAATTCCACGAAGTCAATATGAAGAACCATAAAGCGATTTGTTCATTTGATACCGATTTTTGCTTTGTAAGTCTTCTCTTTTATGTTGCACATTAACAATTTTCCCCTTCCCATTGACTTTATGGTATATAGTGTCTTGTGTCTGTTATCATACATCAAACCCTCCGTAAAGTTATTAAAATAAACTAAATCCAATCAAATCTTGGTTCAAAAGATTCCACATATATTGGCCTTCACAAGTTCAAATTGCCAATTCATACATTTTCATGCCATTACATTTAACATTACCTTTAAAGTGAAGCCCATAGGAGGTGTAATGGCTAGCATGCTCACCTAGAGTGTAGTATATTGTGGGTTTGAGCCCCGGACGGGTCAAACAAATGACTATAAAATTGTTATTTTCTGCTTCCCCGCTAAGCACATATCAATAAGAAAAAAGAGCAAAGACTGGTTGGCTCGGAATCAGAATAATGTGTCTGAGTGGAGTGACATGTTCATCCACAGAATAATGTGTCTGAGTGGAGTGACATGTTCATCCACAGAATAATGTGTCTGAGTGGAGTGACATGTTCATCCACAGAATAATGTGTCTGAGTGGAGTGACATGTTCATCCACAGAATAATGTGTCTGAGTGGAGTGACATGTTCATCCACAGAATAATGTGTCTGAGTGGAGTGACATGTTCATCCACAGAATAGTGTGTCTGAGTGGAGTGACATGTTCATCCACAGAATAATGTGTCTGAGTGGAGTGACATGTTCATCCACAGAATAATGTGTCTGAGTGGAGTGACATGTTCATCCACAGAATAATGTGTCTGAGTGGAGTGACATGTTCATCCACAGAATAATGTGTCTGAGTGGAGTGACATGTTCATCCACAGAATAATGTGTCTGAGTGGAGTGACATGTTCATCCACAGAATAATGTGTCTGAGTGGAGTGACATGTTCATCCACAGAATAATGTGTCTGAGTGGAGTGACATGTTCATCCACAGAATAATGTGTCTGAGTGGAGTGACATGTTCATCCACAGAATAATGTGTCTGAGTGGAGTGGCATGTTCATCCACAGAATAATGTGTCTGAGTGGAGTGACATGTTCATCCACAGAATAATGTGTCTGAGTGGAGTGACATGTTCATCCACAGACTGTTGTTTCAGTGAACTAGCACTATAACAAATCTAACTAAGCGTGTTGGTTTAGTACAAAGCGTACATTATCTCACCGAATGTAACTTGTTTTCGCCATGATATAGTTGTAAAACTGCTCATTTGACGTTAAACAATAATCACTTGCTCACTTTTTTAAAAGCGAAAGTAACTTATTGTTTACTTGCTTAAAGTCAAAGATTTTATTGATTTAAAATCCAAAATTTGGATGGTCATCAAACACAATACAAAATAACAAACACTAATCATTATATGTATGTAGTGTACATGTATATTTCAAGGCAAACACATATAAATAACACTGTATTTTTTCTTTCAATTTGACTGAGGAGGTACATGTACAGGTTTACAGTCTAACAGACATATTCCAACACTATTGATCCATTATTACCCCTTTCACTTTTGACAACCATAACATCCGTCCCTTGGTCCATTATAGAGCCATTAGAACCCTCACCAATGACCATTTACTTCTGACAATCAAAACATTCGTCATAGGGCCATCATAGAGACAACATAAAATCCCAATTGCCCCCTTTTACTTCTGGCGACTAAAACATCCACCCAGAAACCCATCCAGGGACACTTTTTGACATACTACATTTTGATTTATTGTTTGTAACTATTCTTATATTTGTTTGTCTGTAACCAAGTAGTTTATTAAAAGGAAAGTACTTACAAGTATTACATGCACCATGGTCAACACACAGGGAAGTAAATTGTTAAATGTACAAGGAGGCGGAGTCACGTGAAATCTAAAAAAAGACAAATTAAAAAGAAAAAGAAATAAGCAAACAAATATTGCTACTGTATAAAAGGAGAATTGTGCTATGTATTTTATTCTAAGCTGTAAATAATATCAAGAGGATGAGAAAGGAACTCAAACAGACATACTATACAAAATGCTATAAAGATCGCTTTTGACCTACTTTTGTAACTATGGACGCTTTTGCCTAACAATTTTAAAGATGAAAATATTTTCTAAATGTTTGATTGGAGAATAATACAAATTGGGTAAGAATTCGAAGAACGGGTTTAAAGCATTTGCAGTGATTTTTCGACTGCGTTTTTTGGGCCGAATTTCGGCGCCAGTCCTAATGTGAAAAAAAATTTTTCCCCAATTTCATGGGGGAAAATTCCCTATAGCGTGGTGATAATATTATTCGCAAAAATCGTTAACAAAAGCTTTTTCAAATGAAATTAAAAGTCGAACATTTTCACGCTTATGACCTGGTTACAATTTGCTTTGATTAAGCAAGCGAAATACTCCGCACAAGATACCGGGAACCGGTACAGCATATTGGGACGCTTGATTTGTGTACCTGTCGTACATATTTTAGCTACTCATGAAAATTAGCTACCTCCAACTTCCGGTTTTCATATGGCGGAGCATAAAAATTAGCTACCTATGAAAATTAGCTACTTGTAGAATAAACTTATAGGATTTGTCTCCCTTATTATGTTTACCAAAATACAAATTGTGTATTTCCAATGGAGGGACAAAATGAAAAACTGCATGTACATAAACAGGAAAAGAGTTACTGATTGACAAAGAGAAACATATAGATCTACACAATATAAAATAAAATAAACAATAGGTATTAGTGGTGTTCATAGTTGAAAAACAAAATGCTACCAGTATGGCTGTATAGCATGTGATTAAGTTACAAACTATCTTTTTTCAATTTACCATCGCGATGTATCATTTTTACAGCTATTAAAAAATAGATTGGTGGACGGACTATTTATGGTAGAATTTAATATTTATGTAATGTTCAAACTATACAAATTATTATTTAACTTAATAACTATTAATCACACTTTTATTATTGCTAACCGTGTTACCCTCTTGAAATAAAGAAATTAATTCATTTACTTACTGATTGACACTATCTTCTGAATTCAAGAAATAAATAAAATTAAGTTCCATATCTATTTAATAATGAAAGTTGGGAGCTTTATGTATTACAATATTAAAGAACTGGTAGCTATTAGATTAATTTCAATTCGAAACTGAAACTATTTGCACACTCTTGATGACAATTTCTTATTTGGATTTTGTAAAAATAGAACCCTAAATCATAAATTTCCAACAGAATGTGGAAGATGGCAAAATATGAATTTGTTTATATACATGTACTCAAAAAGTCTCTTTTTATGTGTCTTCTGAAGGATTGTGAAAGCGCGAAAAGTTGACCGTGCGTTGCACAATGTATTTTGTATTGTTACGTTATCTATTGTCATTTATGTAGACAATATATGTATTCGCTGAGAAACAGACCAGAAATGCTCACCAAAGACTCTCATCGGTAGTGTAATCGTTAGCGTGCTCGCCTCGAGTGCGGTAGATCGTGAGTTCGAGTCCCGATCGGGTCAAACCAAAGATTATCAACTGGTATGTGTTGCTTATAATGCAAAGCACGCAGAATTAAGGAGAAAGAGTAAAGACTGGTTGCCTCGGAATCAGGATAATGTGTCAGAGTGGAGCGACATATATATCCGCGGACTGTTGTTTCCGTTAGTTAACACTATAAAAAAGAAATAAGCGTGTTGGTCTAGAAAAAAGCGGACATCATCATCATCTCATTAACTTGGTCTCGCCATGATATAGCTATAAAATTGCTGAGTTGGCGTTAAACAACAATCGCTCACTCACTAAAGCTGTTACGTACAGCTTTTATATTTCCCCGACAATGTACGTGTATTGTGTTTATTCTGCAATGTTTTATAGTTAAAATAAAACAACTGGCAAATTGTCTAAAAAGAGCAGAAACAGACATCGTTCTAAACGTTTTAGACGTCCGGGCTTATATTGTAAGTTTCTCGGCGTCGCTCGACATGAATCAGGTACCAGAAAAACTTTATCTTGGTCAAAATCTTAAGCAATATGTGATGAAATAAGCATTTATATATGAAATCCTTAGGTACAGACAAAACGGAATTGATGTCACACCAATGAGGAGCGATGGACAGATCACAGCTGACACAAAGCAAAAATCCAACATCCCAAAAAGTGTCAGTCCGTATTCACCGTATTATCACAAGACAACATCCCCGACTGCACCAAAATCCACATCATAAAAACAGCACTCCCAATATCTCTACCTGGTGTAAAGAAACTCTTACATAACATCAATACCCAGAGATTTTGTGCTCCCAAAACTATTAAATTATTTGGCTTTCCATTCTTTTGATGTTGAGCTACCTGATGAAGGTAATTCCAGTAACGTTCATGTGCACTATGTTTGATATCTACGTTTTTATTACCTCTTTTTAGCAATGTAGCTATCAGAATGTTTTCTTTGAAAACAAGATACACTCATTGTTTAATATGATAGATACAAAATGTATGTACAATTTCCAGGTAAATTATTTACCTGTATCTCTTATGAAAATTATGTGTACAGAACTAAGTCAGATTGATAAAAAGTGCATTCATGTTGGGTTTTTTCTTTCTTTTTTTTATATTTTTGATTGGTTTGTTTTGTTTTGTATTTGTTTGATTTTGATAACAGATTAATATCTAATTTTATTTCGTTTTTTTTTTATGTTTTGAGGATATAACTTCAGAAGGGCCTACAAATTTATACATCTTGGAATAACAGTAGTACCTTAGGGTGCATGCATCCTAATTTCTTATGTACATGTATCTCTATTCTTTATCAATAAATGTTTAGAGGTTTGCGTTTGTATTGAATCGGGGCCTTGATGGGAGAGAGGTTTAAGCTGCCTACACCTCATTTATCTTTTCACTGCACTGTTCATCACTTGGATAATGTACTCAGCCTTTAGAAAGTAGATTGCCAGACGCTGGTACAACATATGAAAATGTCTGTAATGTCATTGAATATAGCTCAAATACATATTTTGCATCATGCTGGTATGTTTTGTAAGTACAGATACTTGTATCACACATACTTGTCAATTTAATAATTAAATAACAGCCATATATACATGATAATATCTCACACACAAAGTATCTTAATACAAGTTATTTCTTAAAGATTTTATTGAAAAACTCAGACAGGCATGGTGGAACATTAGCATACATATAATACAATACAATATATAGACTAGAGACTCAGTAGGTTGAGAATATTTTTTTAGAAATCAACCAATCAGCAACAAGAATTACCTGTGGTGGACATGTTTGTTAACGGATCGGGACGAAATTAGCAATATTTATCGATGGCCTTCCATAGCTGCTACCTATCAAGTTTCGGTTCATTTGGCCAAGCGGTTTCAGAGGAGAAGATTTGTTATGAATCGACCAATCAGCAACAAGAATTGCCTGTGTCGACCATGTTTGCTAAGGGATCAGGACTAAATTAGCAATCTTTATAGAGAGCCTGCCATATATGCTTCCTACCAAGTTAGGTTCATTTGGCCAAGCGGTTTTAGGAGAAGATTTTCTTGGGAATCGACCAATCACTCTAAAAAAAATTATGGATCTGTATTCCTTACTCAGAACTATGAACTACAATTTAGTTTTAATGTGATCATTACAATAACATACAGCACATTGTAAATTATAAACAGCAATTCTCAATTTCCTTTTTTTTCATAAAATATGTTGTGTCATACAACTATGACCAATATTCAATCCATCATGATCTTATACTATTAGTAAATATTATAACATACATTTGCACATTTTAATAATATATCAAATAATTTCAAACATCCTGTCAAAGTCTATTGTGGATAAATAATAAACTAGCAGTTAATATACCCTGTATCACAGATAAAATGTGTAATTAAGGTCTTATGACACCAAATTATGTAACAATCGCCATTGCTAAATTTCACACAAAAAAATCCAACATTTTACAAATATTACAACTTGCAATTTGTCAGTTAATTTGCAATATGTATGATTGAAAATATTTTGTTATTCTAATGCCAGCATCATACGTAAATGTTTCTGTAAATTATAATTTACATTTTGCTTTTTATATAATATCTTTATTGAAATGTATATAACTTTTTAAACTTGTATAAGAAATCTTCATGACGTACCTATGTTTTGGTTTATATAAAGTATTCCTTTATCTTATGGGAATCATGAGGACATTGTGAGTCTTTCATAAAAGCAGTTTCATATATGAAATCTTGAAAGTTATGTCAGATCATTTATAAATTTTAGAATTTGTTTTGCTTTACACAAGCAGAAAACTGTTTTCAATGAAATTTTGAAACCCAAAAGAAATTGCAATTGAGATATTATTTGTTTGTTGTTGTCTTTGAAGCCATAAATAATATTTAATACTTTTTTGGTAGCTGTGATTGTTTTGATTGCAATTAAACATAGAATAATATCTTTTGATCATGTAGTGAATGCCACTTTATTTTAATATATTTTTGGGTAGTTTTTAGCAATTGAATTGCAGGTGTCTTCTATCTAATCCCACTTGTTAAAACTACCTATTCCCACTTACAAATAACTTGAAATTTTAGATTTTTTAATGAATTTTTAAAAAGTGGGATTAGGTGGAATGAACGGAATTTCATTATATAATTTTTTATTCAGATGTCAATAAACTAAATAGTTTTCTAGTAAACTGGTTTAATAAATTTCATGAAGAAAATTCATTTACATAAATCAAACATTAAATATCTAAGGAGATATATGTTTCAGCTAATACAAAATAAGTCAAAATGATGAAAAGTAATCTAAATGTAATCAGAAAGTAATCGTGATTGAGAGCTTATTTTGTACTGTTATAAAATGTACCGACTTTAAATAAAACTTTTTGATTTGATTTGATTTGAGGGTCAAAATGAATGTAATCGATTACATTACGATTACTTGTAATATAAAATAAAATGGCCGATTACAGATTACATCCGATTACATGATAAAATGCAATCAATTACAACTGATTACGATTACAAATTACGATGACCCCATGTCTGCCAATCAGCATCAAGAACTGCCTGTGGCAGCCATGTTTGTTAAGAGATCTGGACTAAATGAGCAATCTTTATAGAGGGCTTTCCATAGATGCTTCCTACCAAGTTAGGTTCATTTGGTTAAGCGGCTTCAGAGTCGAAGAATTATTTAGGAATCGACCAATCAGCATCAAGAACTGCCTGTGGCGGCCATGTTTGCTACGAATTGAGCCGAAATGAACAATCGTTATAGAGGAACTTCCATATATGCTTCCTACCAAGTTTCAATTCATTTGGCCAAGCGGTTTCAGAGATATTTAGAAATTGACCAACCAGAAACAATAACTGCCTATGGATACACGGTTTCAGGGGTGAAGATGTTTTAGAAATCAACCAATTAGCAATAAGAATTGCCTATGGTGGCCATGTTTGTTAATGGATCAGGACGAAATGTTTATTTTCATGGATAACACTTTGACACCTGTGTCATACATTGAACAGATGTAAGGTAGCTTATTTTCATGGAAAACGTCATGACTCCTATCCCATGCAATGAATAAATGGGAGGTAGCTAATTTTCATGGACCATGCAACGAAGGAATACGAGGTAGCTAATTTTCATGGGCAAACTTCTGATGTTTATGCTTATGTTTGAATGGTGCAAGGTAGTTTATTTTCATGGATAACACTTTGAAACCTGTGTCATACATTGAACAGATGTAAGGTAGCTTATTTTCATGGAAAACGTCATGACTCCCATCCCATGCAATGAAGGAATGTGAGGTAGCTAATTTTCATGGGCAAACTTCTGATGCTTATGCTTATGCTTCAATGGTGCAAGGTAGTTTATTTTCATGGATAACACTTTGAAACCTGTGTCATGCAATGAACAGATGTAAGGTTGCATATTTTCATGGAAAACTTCATGACTCCTATTCCATGCAATGAAGAAAGGTCGAGTAGCTAATTTTCATGGACAAGCTTCAGATGCTTATGCTTATGTTTGAACAGTGCAAGGTAGTTTATTTTCATGGATAACACTTTGAAGCCTATGTCATACACTGGACAGATGCAAGGTAGCTTATATTCATGGAAAACTTCATGACTTCTATCCCATGCAATGAAGGAATTATGCTGACTACGAGTCAACTAGTCTTTGCCTTTATTCTTTTACGCCATGTGCCAATATAAATTTCATAGTCTGTGGTTTGATCAGATCGTTGATCGAAACCACGATCTACCGCACAGATGCGAGTACTCTTAACTATTTCACCACAGGAGCGTTATTGCTTGTTATAGCTAAGCGTCTTATTTCCTTGGAATAGATATACACATTTTTGGTTATTGATATATAGAAACTTGTTCATGTCATATATATATTTTTTTTTTAAATATTATTACTCTTGAATTTATTTATATTTTATATTGAAAAAACTTATTTTCTTCCAGATTTTACTCCATGTAAACAAGGATTTATATATATATATATATATATATACGTCTGAAAATTAAACCAAACAGTGTTAGAATTAGATTTTAGAGCTGTCAAATTTTTGTTCTTCCCTCGACGGGATTTGAACCCACACCATTGTTACACTGCAGCACCATTCGCTTAGCCTTACGTCCAGCGCCCTAGACCACTCGACTACATCCACATATATATAAATCCTTGATGTGAATGAATGAATGATGAATAGGAGTTTGATATCCATTTCTGGGATAAATCTATCTAATTAAAATAGATTTCCTCGCCTACATCCACCCCCCTTTTTTCGTTCAAAAATACTAATTACCAAGAATCTATCAAAACTTGGTAAAAGGGGAATAACTGGAATAGTATTTTTAATGTATTATTAAGGTAGCTATCATTTGGAACACCTTTGTGGTTTACGAAAATCTAGTTCCGAACGTCAAAAGGTAGCTAATAATTATGGTAGCTAATCCGCGACCTTATTACCTCTCTTCTATTTCCTGTAATATTATCATCCACTTCATTACCTCTGTCTTTCTTCCGTCTCCATCCTCCTTATTAACTCTTCCTCACTGCCTCTCTCTCTCCTTCTCCATCCTCTTCCTAATTACCTTCTCCGTATACTTTCCTCCTCCGTCCTCATCCTCCTCCATATTACCTCCTCCTCTCCTCCTCGTTTACCTTTGTCACTTCGTCCTTTCTATCCTCTTCCTTCAAATCTCCTCTTCACTACCTGTTTCACTACTTCCTCATCATTATCCTCCTCACTATCTCCATCCTTTTTCATATTGATTCCCTCCCCAATTCCTCCCGTCATCCTCCTTATTGTATACCTCTATCTCTCTTTCCTCTCCATCATCTTTTTACCATTCTCCCTCCGTCCTCTCTATCCTTCTCTTTATATTCCTTCCTTCCTGCCCTCTTCCTCATACCTGTCAGTTGTGCCTTCCAGCACTTAGCAAACTTGAGTTTTTCTCACTTGAAATGTACACAAGAAAAACCATATTAAAATAGGAGAGGGGGGAAAATGAGTATGTTTTAACACATACTTGGTTTTCGGGGGGGATATTCAGTATATACTAATTTTTCCGGGGGGAAATCTCAGTATATACTCATTTTCCGGGGGGAAAACTGAGTATATACTCATTTTTTCGGGGGGGAAATGAGTATGTAACACCGGATTGCGATAAAACTTCAGAAATTAATTTAACATAAAATTTTATAAAACTTCATAGAAACGAAAGCGGAAATTGTAGTATTTAGAATAAATGTTTATTTAAATAAATTTAATATAAAATTTTAATAAAAAATAGTAAATATGTCATGTGATTTACGTTGCTTTATATTTTGTCAATTCATTGGGAATTAAAAACAGAAAACAGTTGATGAAGCGGAATAGGTGAATTATTGTTTTAAAGTTAAAAATAAAAATGTCACGATGTTGCATAATTCTAAATAATTTGTAATGAAATTGACCAGTAATGATGGAAGCAAGTACAGGTAACTTGAATCCTTTTGGATTAAAAAAAGTTTTAGCTTCACCCAGGAGAGAAATGAGGTTGATGACGTTAATAAAGCTAGTGAAACTGTTTGTGCTTTGAATAAGGGTAATAACAAAATTACGGAACTCCGAACAATCTTCCAAAGGGAAAGTCAAAACTCATGAGTATATAAACAGACAAAATCAGTCAACAATCGGAAAACTGTGAAAACCGTAATGACCCTGACTTGGTACAGGCATTGCTAAAGAAATGGTGGGTTGAATCAGATTTTAAAGCGCCAAACCTCCCGCTTTCATTACGGCTCAAAGGTCCCGGCTATCACTATAACAGTATTTATAACAATACTTGAACAAAATAGGTAAAATAGTTGTCAAAGCAGTACCAAATTCAGTCAGGAGGGTGGAACATATATTGTGAACCATCTCCATCAACAACCCCGAGTCACCTGAAGTATTTTAATTACGAAAGTAAATGTCAAAAACACTATTACGTCACACATTGACAATAAAAAAAAAATTATTTTTGACATTTTTGTTGACTTCCTTATCTTTATACATTTTCACTATGTGAAAATCCATCGTTTATTATCGTCTCTGCAGAGACGGAATATATTTCGACAAGATCTTGGTATCGGAATATAAATTTTTTTAAGAGATCGAATAAGGCGAATCTTTTTATAGCCCTGGTTCAGTAGCCTGTTTCTCAGATAAATCAATTGCGAGATGTAAACACCAAATGAAGGAGAAGCTGGTATATTGCTGCACATATTTGGAAAATTTATGATTTTAAAATTGAAGTCGTCCCGTTTATCATAAATTTTAGTACTGAGTTGACCACTGTCGTCAAATTCGAGGTATAAGTCCAAAAATGATGCGGACGAAGCTGTATCTGTGGTTTCTTTAGCTTCCAGCTCTGGAGGGTATATCAATGGAGGAAATTCTGCAAATCTAGAATTATTGATAGATAAAACGTCATCAATATACCTGTATGTGAAACTAAAGGCTCTAACCTCATGAATCTTCTTATCTTTTACAAGCTTTTGAAGAAACTCCGACTCATATGAGTATAAAATATAATCGGCTAGAAGAGGGGCACAATTCGTACCCATTGGTATGCCGACGACCTGCTGAAACAGTGTCCCTTCAAAGGAGACACATATGTTATCGATGAGGAACTCCAGCATACTGATCACTTGTTTCTCGGAGTAGCATGTTTTACCTTTTTGAATCTTGTTTGAAAAATATGTGGAATTGTAGCCTAACACAAGATATTTTGAGCCATAGTTTCTATGACTGAAAGCTTTGTGAATTGTTTCTTTTAAGCGGGTTTTTAATTTGTCATGCGGTAGGGTGGTATATAGAGTTGAAAAATCAAAAGTTTTGATGGAAGATACCTGAGAGAAAGATCTTGATTTAAGGTTGTCCAAAAGATCTTTAGAGTTTTTCAAAATCCACATGCGATTTATGCCACTACGCGAGTAAACAGTTTCACAATATTTCTGTTGTACCTCTTTTACTGCAGACATAATCTTTGTCAGGTGAATAGACAATTCTTTCGTCGAACAAGTTAATGATCATGTTATGTACCTTTCTTTGTATGGTGTCTTATGGAGTTTAGGTATCTAATATAAATAGGGTAAATCCTCAGACTCTTTACCAGAGGGAATGTTTAAAGATGTCATGAAGGATCTGTGGTTAGCTAGGATTTCATCTTTGTCGAACGAAGTTGGTTTGTATGTGGTATTACTAGCGGTGTTGCTATTTATGCCTAATTCCTTGATTAGGCATTCGAAGTAATATGATTTACATACAAACACGATATTGTTGGAAGCCTTGTCCGCAGGAACGATAACATATTTGTCATGAAGAGAGGAAGAACACTTAACAGCGAGTCCGATCCACTACCGCGGCAGTACCGTTGATGTCTTCTATTCAATCCCATTTAAAAACAAATACCTATTCCAGGTATTCCAATAGATGTTGTTGCAGCTAATTTGCTGTTTTTTTTCAATTAATATCTAATTAGTTATTACCTGTGATATACCTGTATTTTATATCAAATATTGCAGAAAAAGGGAAAATATTATTTGAGTGAAATAAGTGTTATTAATAAAAATAAAAAATTGGAATGAAACATTTTTTTTCATATGGAGTGAAATCAAGTATGACATAGATAGTAAAATATCTTTTTAAAAATATTTGTACATTTGAAAAAAAAACATGAATCATAAGAATTTCATTACAAAATGAATAACAACAAACATGAGCTAAGACATGCTTGTTTATTATTTCATGTAGTTTAAAAAATAAATAATAAGTTCTATGGATGTTGAAATATAAATGTATTGATAGAGATATCAATTATTCATGCATGTATCTGTATTTTTTTTTATTAGAATAAAAATGATAAATTAATATATATTAGTTCTCCATTCTTTAATCAAGGTTTACCTGAAGTTAATGAGTTTTTGTTTATACACCCTAAGTCCCAATGTTTGCCCATTGTTTGTACAATAATTACAGCTCTATTCCCACTTGAAATTTTTGATTTCTTTAATGAATATTTTTAAAAGTGGGATTAGGTGGAGTCAACCCTACCGGTCACCGACACTAGTACTGATACACCATGCCCAAAAGCTGAACACCTTGTTTCCTCTACCACTGTCACTCCAAACACAACCAATTCAAATTCTGTATTACCTAACACAGCTTTAAATGACATCCAACAACATGTAAATAGTGCAAATAGTGGTGATGTTGATATTCGCAATCTGACTGTCACTCTGATTAGGACAGTTGTCTTCCAGCGGTCATGGTACCAGATGCCAGGGTGTTCAGTTCAATGAAAAATGAACAAAAATACCCATGGCTATATGACAGTGTGGTACACCAAGTGTATTTATGTAAGTTTTGTGAACTGTTTTATAGTCATTCTTCCTCATCACAAGAATTGGTTACTGTTGGCGTTAACCTTGGTACAGTATGATTGCTATTCTATTACTGGACCTCCAAACTAATAAATGTATTGCTCTTCCCATCTTTTCCCAATTCACATCATTTACGCGCTAATTTTCCTAATTATAAAGGATCCGGGCCCCAGATACAAATGAGTAGGAAAATCACTGACTTGTAATAAGCAAGTCGGATTTAAAGCACTTTGTAATAAGCAAGTCGGATTTAAAGCGCTTGTCATAAGCAAGTCATTTAGTAGTTTGCATTTAGTAGTCCTACACCCCCGCACAGACAAAGGAAGTTCGAGTATAACTGATAATATGATTACTTTTAATGGTATATCTGTATTAAATTTTAAATTTAAGCGATATTCTCTTTAACCAAAATATTATATGTCGCAAAGTTTTATTTTCAATGTATTATGTAATCTTCAGGTGAGCGACTGGAGGTATTAAATTCTGAGAAAGTGCCATTTCATCTATTACATATTAAGAAGTTATTGTTGAAGCCATGAATTTTTAGAGATTTTACCACGGATAGGGAATAATATGCACCCTCTTTTTTAGCTCACCTGACCCAAAGGGTCGTGTTAGCTTTTGTCATCACTTTGCGTCCGTCGTCCGTCCGTCAACAATTACTAAGAAATATTCTCCTCTGAAACCACTTGTCCACTTAAGACCAAACTTCGGTGGAATGGTCCGTGGATGAACACTTCCAAAATTGTGTCCGGCAGTCCCGACCTCCAACCAACATGGTCGCTGTTACTAAAAATAAAAAAGGGGAATGAAATTTTGAAAATCTTCATCTCTGAAACTACTGGGCCAATTGGAACTAAACTTTGCTTATATAGTCCTTGGATGACCCCCTTTCAAAATTGTGTCCGGCAATCCAGACATCCAACCAACATGGTCACTGTTGCTAAAAATAGAAATGGTGGGATGAAATTTGTTTTCCTCTGAAACTACAGGGTCAATTGGATTCAAGCTTTGCTAAAATAATCCTTTGGTGATCTCCTTTCAAAATTTTGTCTGGCAGTCCCGTCCGCGGGCCAAGATGCAGATGCTGTTTCTAAAAATTAACGATTCCTTGCACATTAAGTAGGATGCAAGGTTTACATGTCTTATCAAATCCTATAAAACCAATATGTTTAGGCTATTTCAGTGAAATACTGTTCGTAGAAGAATATAATATTTGTGCTTCGTCGTGCATATTTTTTTAAAGATAGTTCTTGTTTATTCATTGATAAAGATTATTTAAGTTACATTTTATTA
Source organism: Bathymodiolus brooksi (assembly GCA_963680875.1). Classification (NCBI taxonomy): domain Eukaryota; kingdom Metazoa; phylum Mollusca; class Bivalvia; order Mytilida; family Modiolidae; genus Bathymodiolus; species Bathymodiolus brooksi. The sequence continues at coordinate 70,080,826 of OY804582.1, forward strand.
ATAGATTCTGGGTTTTTTAGGCCGAATTTCGTGACATTTTCCTTGACGTTTTGCTTACCTCTTTCTGTTATTTTTACTACTACTACCTGTGCAATCAGTGCATATCATCACTAATGTTGTGACTTGTGAATTCGAACCCCGCTCAGGAGAGGTGTACTCGATACAACATTATGTGATAAAGTATATCAGTGACTTGCGACAGGTCGGGGGTTTTCTTCGGGTACTTCGGTCTCCTCCACCAATTAATAAAACTGCCGCCAAGATATAGCTCAAATATTGTTGAAAGTGGCGTTAAGGCACCATAAACCAACCAACTCTTGTTGTATTAAACATGACACGGTTTAACTTTAGATTATTGACTGTCTGTCCATGTCTTAGACATAGAGATGTACATGTAACATAATGTGATGTTTTTATTGTTGAACAATTCTATCTAATGGGTTATATCAACAGAGAATGAGGGGTCCCTTTTTTCATAACATTTTTTTTTAACTTGAACCTTTTCTTGTTGGTAAATCAGCAATTTATTATTTTTTTGTCAGGTATCGAGATGCTAAATGTTTTATAGAACTCATTTCCTGGGTCTTGCGGAAATGAAATTTAATATGCTAGATTCAACGTTTCTTCCGCAATTCCAAATGAATCGTAGAAACATGAACACGGAGATTTTGATATTTACTTTCTGGTGCATCAGTGGTATTCTAGGAGATGACAGTCCAAAACATATATGTGCCAGGTACGATATAATTAATTTATATCCCCTAATTTGACAGGTCTGATATGATTTAAATGTTACAGGTCAGATATCATTTAAATGTTACAGGTCAGATATCATTTAAATGTCACAGGTCAGATATCATTTAAATGTTACAGGTCAGATATCATTTAAATGTTACAAGTTAGATATCATTTAAATGTCACAGGTCAAATATCATTTAAATGTTACAGGTTAGATATCATTTAAATGTTACAGGTCAGATATCATTTAAATGTTACAGGTCAGATATCATTTAAATGTCACAGGTCAGATATCATTTAAATGTTACAGGTCAGATATCATTTAAATGTTACAAGTTAGATATCATTTAAATGTCACAGGTCATATATCATTTAAATGTTACAGGTCAGATATCCTTTAAATGTTACAGGTTAGATATCATTTAGTTCGACCCTCTAATGTTACATGTCAGATATCATTTATTTCAATCCTCTAATGTTAGAGGTCGGATATCATTTATTTCAATCCTCTAATGTTGCAGGTCAGATATCATTTAAATGTTACAGGTTAGATATCATTTATTTCAATCCTCTAGTGTTACAAATCAGATATCATTTAGTTCGATCCTCTAACATTACAGGTAAGATATCATTTATTTCGAGGCAAGCCCTTGGGTGACACTGAATTCGTCATATCACACTCTTCCAAGGTTGATAATTGTATAATGCCCCACTAATGATGAAATCAGATTTTTATAGGATAAACAACGTATATACATGTTCCCGACATCACAACTGGACAACTTTAGTGTAAGTGGGTGATTGACGCCAAATAAACAATTTTCCATCGTTATCATGGCGATATTTGATGCATGGTAATTATTTGCTCTGACTGATGAGTACTATCTCAATAATGAAATCATATACCCTTCAACATTATAATGTTTACAACATTCAGAAACCGAGAATTTTTAAAAATAAAATAAAATGGGGAAGTATTAAAACTGCATATTTCATACAACAAAGTTTAAACAAAACTGCATTTTATGTCGCTCTATTGTTTCCTATTCGTTTATAAACAAAGCAAATCACAAGTACAGGCACTTTATAAATATAGAACAACACAATTATGACGTCATCTAAGGATACTTGTATATGTTTTATGTTTCATTGTTGCTGGGGGGTTTTTCTGTCAGAATATTGTGAATTGTTTCCCTCTAATTAACATTTGTTATGTGTTTTTTTCAATGTATTTTTCTACTTAACACCCTACTTTAATCAGACTATTAATAACATTGAACACTAGTATTTAAATATTTACGTACAAAAGTGGACAGTAGTGAGTGAGTGTCATTTGATACCAAGTGACTAATTTGTTGACTATACAATGACAATAGCAAGTTGCTAGTTGATTGTTTTTAACAGACCAACATTTGTGAACTTGATTTCGGGTTTCGGGTTAAGGTGTTTAACGCCACTTTCAACAATATTTCATTTATAACGTGGCGGTCAGTGTTATTGGTGGAGGAAATCGGAGGACCCGGAGAAAGCCACCGACCTGCCGCAAGTCACTGACAAACTTGATCACATAAAGTTTTATCGAGTACACCTCGCTTCGTTAGTGGTGATAGGCACTGATTGCACAGGTACAATGTAGTTGTAAATCCAACTACCTTACGATAACGACCACGACGGTCCCTTGTGAACTTGCTACACTTTAGACATTAAATTTCTGACATGTGGCAATGATAATTTAACTTATGAACAAAATTGTATTATATTTAAATATGCTTGTGATTATATCTAATGTTCAAAAAGATTCCTTATCGTATAACTGGAATTGAATTGGGTGAACATGCACATCATATGAATCCATCTTAATTTTATTTTTCCTTCCATTTTGTTTCTGAATATCATCATTGATTCGTTATTAGTGCTACATAAAGTAATGCATGCCTTTTATGTACTTCTTTAAATGTAACAAATTGTAATTTGGAAAAGACTTCATAAGTTTGTTTAACTTGTGTCTAATCCATTTTGTCTGTTTAATTGGCAAATAAAATACGTATAAACTAAACTAACTGTGTTCTGTATGCCCAGATGTTGATTCAATGTGTTGAATGTGCATTTACAGTAATTGTATATTTGTTATTGGTCGCTAGAATTCTTTAAAAGTACATTTTGCTCTTATTTTTTTTTTTTGGTTTTGATACATATCGCCTTTCAGGTTGCTATCTTAGTGGTCGCTAGCTTGAGCCTGGTGGTAGTAGACATGTAACATTTAGTACTAGTATGACACATTATCATCACTCCGATCAGGTGTGCTTTAATTTCTTAATATTGTGTGCTCGTCAGAAATCAACAGGCTACCCATTATGCCAGATATGTGATCACACTGCACTGCAGTGAAATCAGATATTTATTTATTTATTTATTTATTTATTTATTTATTTATTTTTGTAGTTCATATACAAATAAATGGTACTGTTGTGATAATTATGAAGATGACGGAAATGGAACTTGTGTTGGTAAGAGAAGGCTGTTAGTCTGTCACTCCCTGATTGATGACAGTGGGGGTATTCAGAATCCGTATATTGAGGGACAGACAATACAATGACCAAAATAAAAACGACAAAAAGGCAAAAGGACAAACAATGATCTACAAAACGCTACACAGACAACTAAAGATTGAGAAACACGAACCCCACTAAAAATTGGAGATGAAGTCAGGTGCTCGTGAATTGTAATCAGTTTCTGTTCCATTAATGACGTGATACATTTAACTAACACGAACACCATCTGATATGTTGTTCATGATGTCCAATTGCATGTCTTCTTCGATGGACACCAATATACGTAATAAATATAAATAACATACATAAATCGTGAACCCCCTACAAAACAAATGGACATCACAATACGAAGCAAAAATCATGAAGACATGCAATTTGAGAGCATGAACAACACAAATCCCACTAAAAACGAGGGCGAACTCAGGTACTCCTGAGGGGTAAGCAGTTCCTTCTCCATTAGTGGCTCCCGTCGTGTTGCTCTGGTAAATCATGAATGATGAAAGGACGGTATTATGATTACAACAAAGGAAATATGTATGTGGTAATTTGTGACACAGATATTCCGTAACGGTTAACTAAGTCATGGTGGCGACCGTAAAACTTTCGAAGTGATGACTTCAGCTTAGCCACTAGGGACATTTCGTTCAGTAACTTCTTTGTTAGCAGCAAACATCAATCAATGAAATCACGATATTAACCACAAGCTGTGGAATATCCTATCAGCTGGCAGATATACTCCATACACTGGTGCTGCTGAAATGTAACAACATATAATGGAAAATTTAAATAAACGCTTCGTTCTTAACCGACCCCTAGCAATTCCTAGTCTAGGCATATGTCTACTGTTGTCCTTACACTCGGTACTGTTAAACTCTTCTCATTGAAAACTTTAAGATTTCCATTAATTGGTCCATTGAATTTTGAACTGGTTTTGCAGAATGCGGAACTGGTTTTTTTGCACTTGATGGAGGGCAATGTGAAAAGTGTGTTTATGGGTCATATGGACGAAAATGTGGTGATCGGTGTAAGTGTACAGAAGACCAAAGGTACATATGAACATTTCCCTATAAGTAAAGGTTTGATGCCATAACAGTAATGCTAGATATCTATGGATCCTTGAATGAAATGCCCCCTTTTCAGAAAGGATAACTCGACCTGTCATTATTTCCATTTTCCGGTAAACAGCATCGGTGACGTAATGCTTAAAGCGTGCTCGCCTGGACTACGGTAGATCGTAGGTTCGAGCACGCAGCATTAAGGAGAAAGAGCAAAGACTGGTTGTCTCGGAATCAGAATAATGTGTCCGAGTGGAGCGACATGTCTATCCGCGAACTGTTGTTTCACAAAAGGTTAGTTTTGTCACACAGTCACTTGTTTCTATTATTTTTGACTACGCACAACCACACAAACAAAAATGTATCGGTGAAGGTCATGCAGATGTATATACGGTCGCTTTGAACTTCTGAAAACAAAAATCGGCATAAATCATTTTAAAATGGTAAAATAAATAGTATATTAAGAAAAGTTTGACACTACTATGGTCAAAAGAATAAGGACAAAATACGACCAATAATACCACACAGATCGAGCAACACCACCAGAAATCAGGGATGAACCCAGGTACTCGCGATGGGTAACCAATTCTTGTATCTTATAAGACACCCACTATGTTGCTCTAATATATATTTATCTGATGTTCTCGTGGCAAGTAGAATTTTGATTGGCTAAAAAGGTACAGAAAATCAATAATCGCTCTCACCTATGTGCTGTCCGTTTACATTGTGCACAGCAGACGACACACATTTCACAAGATGACAGAAAATCAATAATCGCTCTCTGTGATCTTTGTTCAAAGATACACGCATTTACGTTTTTCCTATAATAAGGACATACTTATTAATGTTGGAACATTCAAATAAAAATGTTATCAGTCTCTAGATGTTACATATCCCGTTTTAAAGGGCAGTGGTTTTGAGAGACTGATAACGTATAATAGTCAAATCCGATAAAAGAATTGTCGGTGATAGAGGAAAGAACACATCTATATAAAAAAGAAAAGTGTTTTGTATCACTGACATCATATATGTACGTTCAAATAAAAACAATCAGTTCTCCTCAAAGTAAATGGCAAATTAAGAGTTTCACTCTACCTTTCTTCAAAATAACGGAATTAGCTGTCAACGTTCCTGATCGACTAATTGTAAAAATGTGATGTATTTTTGAACACGATATTTCCATTATTTGTTATACCACCAATGACCAATCAATGTAAGGAATTTATTTTTGTATTATGTCGTTTAAATGTGAAATTGAAAATCAATATCACTACAAACAATTGGTGTGTGCTCATCGTGGTTGATCCTCTAACTTTCCTTACCCATCACTTAATACCATTCCACTCCTTAATCAAGGGCCTGTGAGAATATGCGACGTTCTTTTGGGCGTTAACGGGTTATTTGACCCTCCGTTCTGACTCCTCACATAAACGATCGATCGATCACAAACTGAACTGTAGAGAGCATTATCGTCTGGAATCGGTTACGGTGCTGTAGGGGAAACGATTTATCTTCAGTTTGTAACGTAAAGAGATATCATCGACTCGTGGACTCCAAATTGTTGGGTGACGTGACGTTGATATCGCCTCATATTAATTCTCGACATTCCCGCCACTTTTGTTTCATTATCGTCTCTACAAAATGAAATTGTGTGAAGTCTATATGCACTATTAAAAAATGCATATTCTTTCAATTGAATCGTAACTCGCCATTACGATGGCCTTGTACACTATCTCATATTTAGATCATGGCTGAGGCCATCGGATCTCTTTACTTGAACTAATATTACACATATGACAACTTCTGTTTCACGAAGATTAAATTTGATTTTAATAATAATCTAGATTATAACGTTCTTTATATTAAAACTAGCTTAACCCCGCCACTTTTTATTGAAGTGCCTGTACCAAGCCTAGAAAGTGAGCGGTAATGTATTTGTGTGTTAGATGTATCGATTTTACTTTTTGCTATGATTTTGATATTTGAATTTGGAATTGTTCCTACAGTGGTCTTTTATTTTTTTCCCATTTTATTGCATGTCTTCTGTGTAATTGAATTATGAGATAAATTGCATTGACTGTTTTATTGATAGCAATTAGAAAAAATTATATTTCATAATAAGTTATTCGTCATTTATTCTATTTTTAGATGTGACCATGTTTTGGGTTGTACCAATGTTACGATATCAACATTATCAGGAGAAGGAGGTAAAAATGTAAAATGGTACAGAATATAACAATATGACTCCATGACAACTTACAAAGCCAATCATAGTTAACAGTACAACAAATCACAATCATGATAGACAAACTGACACCATGGTAACTTACTCTGACAAACCCCAAACTCCTCTGACAAACCCCAAACTCCTCTGACACACCTTAAATTCCTATAACACAGAAACACATCTCTGACAAACCTCAAATTCCTCTGACACACCTTAAATTCCAGTAACACGGAAACACTTCTCTGACAAACCCCAAATTCCTCTGACACACCTTAAATTCCAATAACACAGAAACACATCTCTGACAAATCCCAAGCTCCTCTGACACTCCTTAAATTCCTATAACACGAAAACACCCCTCTGACAAACCCCAAGCTCCTCTGACACACCTTAAATTCCTATAACACAGAAACAGATCTCTGACAAATCCCAAACTCCTCTGACACACCTTAAATTCCTATAACACAGAAACATATCTCTGACAAATCCCAAACTCCTCTGACACACCTTAAATTCCTATAACATGGAAACACTCCTCTGACAAACCCCAAACTCCTCTGACACACCTTAAATTCCTATAACACTGAAACACTCCTCGGTCAAACCCCAAACTCCTCTGACGCACCTTAAATTCCTATAACACAGAAACAGATCTCTGACAAATCCCAAACTCCTCTGACACACCTTAAATTCCTATAACACAGAAACATATCTCTGACAAATCCCAAACTCCTCTGACACACCTTAAATTCCTATAACATGGAAACACTCCTCTGACAAACCCCAAACTCCTCTGACACACCTTAAATTCCTATAACACGGAAACACTCCTCTGACAAACACCAAACTCCTCTGACTCACCTTAAAATCCTATAACACGGAAACACTCCTCTGAAAAACTCCAAATTCCTCTGACACACCTTAAATTCCTATAACACAGAAACACATCTCTGACAAATCCCAAACTCCTGTGACACACCTTCAATTCCTATAACACGGAAACACTCCTCTGACAAACCCCAAACTCCTCTGACACACCTTAAATTCCTATAACACGGAAACAGATCTCTGACAAATTCCAAATTCCTCTGACACACCTTAAATTCCTATAACACAGAAGCATATCTCTGACAAATCCCAAACTCTTCTGACACACCTTAAATTCCTATAACACGAAACATTTCTCTGACAAACCCCAAACTCCTCTGACACACCTTAAATTCTTATAACACGGAAACACTCCTCTGACAAACCCCAAACTCCTCTGACGCACCTTAAATTCCTATAGCGCGGAAACACTCCTCTGACAAACCCCAAACTCCTCTGACACACCTTAAATTCCTATAACACGAAACACTCCTCTGACAAACCCCAAATTCCTCTGACACACCTTAAATTCCTATAACACAGAAACGCATCTCTGACAAATCCCAAACTCCTCTGACACACCTTAAATTCCTATTACACGGAAACACTCCTCTGACAAACCCCAAACTCCTCTGACACACCTTAAATTCCTATTACACGGAAACACTCCTCTGACAAACCCCAAACTCCTCTGATGCATCTTAAATTCCTATAACACGAAAACACACCTCTGACAAACTCCAAATTCCTCTGACACACCTTAAATTCCTATAACACAGAAACACATCTCTGACAAATCCCAAATTCCTCTGACACACCTTAAATTCCTATAACACGGAAACACTCCTCTGACAAACTCCAAATTCCTCTGACACACCTTAAGTTCCTATTACACAGAAACACATCTCTGACAAATCCCAAACTCCTCTGACACACCTTAAATTACGATAACACGGAAACACTCCTCTGACAAACCCCACATTCCTCTGACACACCTTAAATTCCAATAATACAGAAACGCATCTCTGACAAATCCCGAACTCCTCTGACACACCTTAAATTCCTATTACACGGAAACACTCCTCTGACAAACCCCAAACTCCTCTGACACACCTTAAATTCCTATAACACGGAAACACTCCTCTGACAAACCTCAAACTTCTCTGACACACCTTAAATTCCTATAACACGGAAAGACTCCTCTAACAAACCCCAAACTCCTCTGACGCACCTTAAATTCCTATAACACGGAAACACTCCTCTGACAATCTCCAAATTCCTCTGACACACCTTAAATTCCTATAACACAGAAACACATCTCTGACAAATCCCTAACTCCTGTGACACACCTTCAATTCCTATAACACGGAAACACTCCTCTGACAAACCCCAAACTCCTCTGACACACCTTAAATTCCTATAACACGGAAACAGATCTCTGACAAATCCCAAATTCCTCTGACACACCTTAAATTCCTATAACACGGAAACACTCCTCTGACAAACCCCAAACTCCTCTGACACACCTTAAATTCCTATAACACGGAAACACTCCTCTGACAAACCCCAAACTCCTCTGACGCACCTTAAATTCCTATAGCGCGGAAACACTCCTCTGACAAACCCCAAACTCCTCTGACACACCTTAAATTCCTATAACACGGAAACACTCCTCTGACAAACCCCAAATTCCTCTGACACACCTTAAATTCCTATAACACAGAAACGCATCTCTGACAAATCCCAAACTCCTCTGACACACCTTAAATTCCTATTACACGGAAACACTCCTCTGACAAACCCCAAACTCCTCTGACACACCTTAAATTCCTATTACACGGAAAGACTCCTCTGACAAACCCCAAACTCCTCTGATGCATCTTAAATTCCTATAACACGAAAACACACCTCTGACAAACTCCAAATTCCTCTGACACACCTTAAATTCCTATAACACAGAAACACATCTCTGACAAATCCCAAACTCCTCTGACACACCTTAAATTCCTATTACATGGAAACACTCCTCTGACAAACCCCAAACTCCTCTGACGCACCTTAAATTCCTATTACACGGAAACACTCCTCTGACAAACTCCAAATTCCTCTGACACACCTTAAATTCCTATAACACAGAAACACATCTCTGACAAATCCCAAATTCCTCTGACACACCTTAAATTCCTATAACACGGAAACACTCCTCTGACAAACTCCAAATTCCTCTGACACACCTTAAGTTCCTATAGCACAGAAACACATCTCTGACAAATCCCAAACTCCTCTGACACACCTTAAATTACGATAACACGGAAACACTCCTCTGACAAACCCCACATTCCTCTGACACACCTTAAATTCCAATAATACAGAAACGCATCTCTGACAAATCCCGAACTCCTCTGACACACCTTAAATTCCTATTACACGGAAACACTCCTCTGACAAACCCAAAACTCCTCTGACACACCTTAAATTCCTATAACACGGAAACACTCCTCTGACAAACCTCAAACTCCTCTGACACACCTTAAATTCCTATAACACGCAAAGACTCCTCTAACAAACCCCAAACTCCTCTGACGCACCTTAAATTCCTATAACACGGAAACACTCCTCGGACAAACCACAAATTCCTCTGACACACCTTAAATTCCTATAACACAGAGAAACATCTCTGAAAAATCCCAAACTCCTCTCACACACCTTAAATTCCTATAACACGGAAACACTCCTCTGACAAACCCCAAACTCCTCTGACATACCTTAAATTCCTATAACACGGAAACACTCCTCTGACAAACTACAAATTCCTCTGACACACCTTAAATTCCTATAACACAGAAACACATCTCTGACAAATTCCAAACTCCTCTGACACACCTTAAATTCCTATAACACGGAAATACTCCTCTGACAAATCCCAAACTCCTCTGACACACCTTTAATTCCTACAACACGGAAACACTCCTCTGACAAACCCCAAACTCCTCTGACACACCTTAAATTCCTATAACACGGAAACACTCCTCTGACAAACTCCAAATTCCTCTGACACACCTTAAATTCCTATAACACAGAATCACATCTCTGACAAATCCCAAACTCCTCTGACACACCTTAAATTCCTATAACACGGAAACACTCCTCTGACAAACCCCAAACTCCTCTGATGCATCTTAAATTCCTATAACACGGAAACACTCCTCTGACAAACTCCAAATTCCTCTGACACACCTTAAATTCCTATAACACAGAAACACATCTCTGACAAATCCCAAACTCCTCTGACACACCTTAAATTCCTATAACACGGAAACACTCCTCTGACAAACCCCAAATTCCTCTGACACACCTTAAATTCCTATAACACGGAAACACTCCTCTGACAAACCCCAAACTCCTCTGATGCACTTTAAATTCCTATAACACGGAAACACTCCTCTGACAAACTCCAAATTCCTCTGACACACCTTAAATTCCTATAACACAGAAACACATCTCTGACAAATCCCAAACTCCTCTGACACACCTTAAATTCTTATAACACGGAAACACTCCTCTGACAAACCCAAAACTCCTCTGACGCACCTTAAATTCCAACAACACGGAAACACTCCTCTGACAAACTCCAAATTCCTCTGACACACCTTAAATTCCAATAACACAGAATCACATCTCTGACAAATCCCAAACTCCTCTGACACACCTTAAATTCCTTTAACACGGAAACACTCCTCTGACAAACCCCAAACTCCTCTGACGCACCTTAAATTCCTATTACATTACACCGAAACACTCCTCTGACAAACTCCAAATTCCTCTGACACACCTTACATTCCTATAACACGGAAACACTCTTCTGACAAACCCCAAACTCCTCTGATGCACTTTAAATTCCTATAACACAGAAACACTCCTCTGACAAACTCCAAATTCCTCTGACACACCTTAAATTCCTATAACACAGAAACACAACTCTGACAAATCCCAAACTCCTCTGACACACCTTAAATTCTTATAACACGGAAACACTCCTCTGACAAACCCAAAACTCCTCTGACGCACCTTAAATTCCTATAACACGGAAACACTCCTCTGACAAACCCCAAACTCCTCTGACACACCTTAAAATCCTATAAAACGGAAACACTCCTCTGACAAACCCCAAACTCCTCTGACACACCTTAAATTCCTATAACACGGAAACACTCCTCTGACAAACCCCAAACTCCTCTGACACACCTTAAATTCCTATAACACGGAAACACTCCTCTGACAAATCCCAAACTCCTCTGACGCACCTTAAATTCCTATAACACGGAAACACTCTTCGGACAAACTCCAAATTCCTCTGACACACCTTAAATTACTATAACACAGAAACACATCTCTGACAAATCCCAAACTCCTCTGACACACCTTAATTGACTATAACACGGAAACACTCCTCTGACAAACCCCAAATTCCTCTGACACACCTTAAATTCCTATAACACGGAAACACTCCTCTGACAAACCCCAAACTCCTCTGATGCACTTTAAATTCCTATAACACGGAAACACTCCTCTGACAAACTCCAAATTCCTCTGACACACCTTAAATTCCTATAACACAGAAACACATCTCTGACAAATCCCAAACTCCTCTGACACACCTTAAATTCTTATAACACGGAAACACTCCTCTGACAAACCCAAAACTCCTCTGACGCACCTTAAATTCCAACAACACGGAAACACTCCTCTGACAAACTCCAAATTCCTCTGACACACCTTAAATTCCAATAACACAGAATCACATCTCTGACAAATCCCAAACTCCTCTGACACACCTTAAATTCCTTTAACACGGAAACACTCCTCTGACAAACCCCAAACTCCTCTGACGCACCTTAAATTCCTATTACATTACACCGAAACACTCCTCTGACAAACTCCAAATTCCTCTGACACACCTTACATTCCTATAACACGGAAACACTCTTCTGACAAACCCCAAACTCCTCTGATGCACTTTAAATTCCTATAACACAGAAACACTCCTCTGACAAACTCCAAATTCCTCTGACACACCTTAAATTCCTATAACACAGAAACACAACTCTGACAAATCCCAAACTCCTCTGACACACCTTAAATTCTTATAACACGGAAACACTCCTCTGACAAACCCAAAACTCCTCTGACGCACCTTAAATTCCTATAACACGGAAACACTCCTCTGACAAACCCCAAACTCCTCTGACACACCTTAAAATCCTATAAAACGGAAACACTCCTCTGACAAACCCCAAACTCCTCTGACACACCTTAAATTCCTATAACACGGAAACACTCCTCTGACAAACCCCAAACTCCTCTGACACACCTTAAATTCCTATAACACGGAAACACTCCTCTGACAAATCCCAAACTCCTCTGACGCACCTTAAATTCCTATAACACGGAAACACTCTTCGGACAAACTCCAAATTCCTCTGACACACCTTAAATTACTATAACACAGAAACACATCTCTGACAAATCCCAAACTCCTCTGACACACCTTAATTGACTATAACACGGAAACACTCCTCTGACAAACCCCAAACTCTTCTGACACACCTTAAATTCCTATAACACGGAAACACTCCTCTGACAAACCCCAAACTCCTCTGACATACCTTAAATTCCTATAACACGGAAACACTCTTCTGACAAACTCCAAATTCCTCTGACACACCTTAAATTCCTATAGCACAGAAACACATCTCTGACAAATCCCAAACTCCTCTGACACACCTTAAATTCCTATAACACGGAAACACTCCTCTGACAAACCCCAAATTCCTCTGACACACCTTAAATTCCTATAACACAGAAACGCATCTATGACAAATCCCAAACTCCTCTGACACACCTTAAATTCCTATTACACGGAAACACTCCTCTGACTAACCCCAAACTCCTCTGACACACCTTAAATTCCTATAGCACGGCATCACTCCTTTGACAAACCCCAAACTCCTCTGACGCACCTTAAATTCCTATAACACGGAAACACTCCTCTGACAAACTCCAAATTCCTCTGACACACCTTAAATTCCTATAACACAGAAACACATCTCTGACAAATCCCAAACTCCTCTGACACACCTTAAATTCCAATAACACGGAAACACTCCTCTGACAAACCCCAAACACCTCTGACACACCTTAAATTCCCATAACACGGAAACACTCCTCTGACAAACCCCAAACTCCTCTCACATACCTTAAATTCTTATAACACGGAAACACCCCTCTGACAAACTCCAAATTCCTCTGACACACCTTAAATTCCTATAACACAGAAACATATCTCTGACAAATCCCAAACTCCTCTGACACACCTTAAATTCCTATAACACGGAAACACTCCTCTGACAAACCCCAAACTCCTCTGACACACCTTAAATTCCTATAACACGGAAACATTCCTCTGACAAACCCCAAACTCCTCTGATGCACTTTAAATTCCTATAACACGGAAACACTCCTCTGACAAACTCCAAATTCCTCTGACACACCTTAAATTCCTATAACACAGAAACACATCTCTGACAAATCCCAAACTCCTCTGACACACCTTAAATTCCTATAACACGGAAACACTCCTCTGACAAACCCCAAACTCCTCTGACCCACCGTAAATTCCTATAACACGGAGACACTCCTCTGACAAACTCCAAATTCCTCTGACACACCTTAAATTCCTATTACACAGAAACACATCTCTGACAAATCCCAAACTCCTCTGACACACCTTAAATCCCTATAACACGGAAACACTCCTCTGACAAACCCCAAACTCCTCTGATGCACCTTAAATCCCTATAATACGGAAACACTCCTCTGACAAACCCCAGACTCCTCTGACACACCTCAAACTCCTATAACACAGAAACACTCCTTTGACAAACCCCAAACTCCTAAAGCACAGAAACACTCCTTTGACAAACCTTAAATTCGTAAAACACAGAAACACCACTCTGACAATCGGTTTGTGACAATCCTCTAACTCCTATAGCACAGAAAACACTCCTTTGACAAACGCTTTGTCATAAACCTCAAACTCAAACAGAAACACTCTTCTGATAAACCTCATAGAACACATAAATAACAAAATATCAATATGCATGTCTCGAAATAGAATAGCCACAAAATATGGTGGGTTGAATGAATTAAAGAAAGCCCCTGTTTATTTGATAGCTGTATCGAGGTTCGCCGCACAGATATAAACAAACAAACAATTAAAACAACCTTTGTCAAATTGGCTTCCACTCAAAATACCACATGGTATCAAAGTAATGATGTCATATACATGACTAGGAAAGACTATGCAATAGTTCACCTGCGCATGTACAACGGAAGTGTTTCTAATGATGGTAATAATGTAAAGGCTTTACTTTCAGTTGAGGAGACGACTGTTCCACCGGAACAAGTATCGACGGACCATGAGACCACAGACACGTACATATCTACAGCTGTCTTTATCAACCAGACCACAGACACGTACATATCTACAGATGTCGTTATCAACCAGAAATCTGAACATAATACAAGTTCGTTTCTTTTATATTTATATTTCAGATTCCATCATATTAAGAGTGAGTGAGTAAGTGAGTGAGTGAGTGAGTGAGTGCTTGCGTGCGTGCGTGCGTGCGTACGTGCCTGCCTGCCTGCCTGCCTGCCTGTGTGTGTGTGTGTGTATCATAGCAAGAACAAGTTATATTCAATGAGAGGAGAATTATTTGTACTAGATTAACACGCATAAATTGATTTTTTTAAAGTGCTAGTTGACTGAAGCAATAGCCCCTGGGTAGACATGTCGCTACACTCGGACACAATATCATGATTTGGGGTCATTCATTCTTTGCTCTTTCTCTTTAATGTTGTGTGTAACAACAAATACATTTGACCAATTGTATAGTCCTTGGCTATCAAATAAGAAAACAAATTGAAAATAGACAAATTGAACACTGACTACTCTCTATGTTAAATAAATTGTTAATTGTGAAATGTAATGTAACTTTCCATGAAAGGCTGTGTCAAAACAAAAATTGGATATTAGGAGTAGCAGGTATACACAGTAAGCACATGTACAAGTCTTGATGATCCTGGTTTGTTCAAAATGACAGAGAAATATTTGTAAGCTAATTATGTTCGCAATATTAAAATCATATCAAAACGACTTGTATATCCATTTTATCCTCCATAAGTTCTACTTGAGCAGTGACTGGATAATATTTTGACCGTAATATAGCTTTTCTGGTACTGATTTCACATGTTTTACCTGTTGAGCTTTGGGAAACTAGTTGTAAATCAGATCATTTCAAAAGGGGCAATCAAGGGATTATTGTATAATTTTATTTGTTAATTCAAATATCACTGTCCATGGATTAATGTGATTTTTATGTGAGATAAACACAATGTTAATGCAATGTCTTGTATATTTATTACAGTTTAAACTCTGTCAAATTAAAACTATACCAGGTGAAAGCCTTTTCAGTGTAATTATTACTGACACGTGAAGTATTTTTTAATTTTTTTTTATTTCAGAATTGCTGACGAGAGAAATAGTAATTTACTCAATATCTACTGGTGGATTGACAATTTTTATTTTCGTTTGTACGGTATTATTACAGCGATACAAGAAGAGAAGTGGTAGGAAAGGTCCAGACAACACCATGGTAACTATACAACACAGTAATGTAGAACTGGAGGACACATCTATTGACCGAGTTGAAGCTTTATACGAAACAATAGATGAAACTAAGATGTTAGATACACCTAAACAACTTATGAACCCAGATGAAGGATGTATGCCTTCTTTTATCAGCGATTCTCCTATAAATGGGGGATATATCAGTCCGTACCAACAGGTAATAGATGAGGAGGTTTCATTAAGTGTGTCCTCTAGTCTCAGTGGATCTCCTCTAGGCGAGGATTATATCAATCCCTATCAACCAATGATACAAAATGAAAGTGTACACGAGTACAGTTCAACACATAATAAACTGCCAAACTATTCTGAGTCATCGAAAGAGAAAGTCGGAGGTAGTATTCATGTGTATAATCTACTGGAGAAAAATATTGATGTACATGAATATAACTCAACACACTACTTACAAGACCACTCATCCGGCTCAGATGGAAGCCAATTGGGTTCTGGTAATCAAATCCCTTATGAACCCCAAACTGAAAACAAGGAACCAGTTATATTAGAGATTAACGATTGCGATAGAAGCAATCAGAAGGGAAAATGTGAAAGATACATGTACATGAAACCAGTTAGTAAACATGTTGATCAGCCAACTTCCTACCCAGTGTCCATTGCAGTTCTAAAGCATCTGGACGGTGATTTCACGCAACAAAGCAATGATAGAGCTGATTCCATGCATCAAAACAATGATAACGGTGATACCATGCAGAATAAGAGTGGGAGTCGCGATCCCATGCAGAATAACAGTGGGAGTTGTGATCCCATGCAGAAAAACAGTGTGACTTGTGATCCCATGAAGAGTAACAGTGCGAGGTGTGATCCCATGCAGAATAACAGCGTGAGTTGTGATCCCATGCAGAATAACAGCATGAGTTGTGATCCCATGCAGAATAACAGTGTGAGTTATGATTCCATGAAGAGTGACAGTGTGAGTTGCGATCCCATACAGAATATCAGTGCGAGGTGTGATCCCATGCAGAATATCAGTGTGAGGTGTGATCCCGTGAAGAATAACAGTCCAAGGTGTGATCCCATGCAGAATAACAGCGTGAGTTGTGATCCCATGAAGAGTAACAGTGCGAGGTGTGATCCCATGCAGAATAACAGCATGAGTTGTGATCCCATGCAGAATAACAGTGTGAGTTATGTTCCCATGAAGAGTAACAGTGTGAGTTGCGATCCCATGCAGAAAAACAGTGTGAGTTGTGATCCCATGAAGAGTAACAGTGCGAGGTGTGATCCCATGCAGAATAACAGCGTGAGTTGTGATCCCATGCAGAATAACAGCATGAGTTTTGATCCCATGCAGAATAACAGTGTGAGTTGTGATTCCATTAAGAGTGACAGTGTGAGTTGCGATCCCATACAGAATATCAGTGCGAGGTGTGATCCCATGCAAAATATCAGTGTGAGTTGTGATCCCATGAAGAGTAACAGTCCAAGGTGTGATCCCATGCAGAATAACAGCGTGAGTTGTGATCCCATGAAGAGTAACAGGGCGAGGTGTGATCCCATGCAGAATAACAGCGTGAGTTGTGTTCCCATGCAGAATAACAGTGTGAGTTATGATCTCATGAAGAGTAACAGTGTGAGTTGCGATCCCATGCAGAATAACAGTGCGAGTTGTGATCCCATGCAAAATATCAGTGCAAGGTGTGAATCTGTGAAGAATATCAGTGCAAGGTGTGATCCCATGCAGAATAACAGCGTGCGTTGTGATCCCATGAAGAATAACAGCGTGAGTTGTGATCCCTTGAAGAATATCAGTGCGAGGTGTGATTCCATGAAGAATATCAGTGCATGGTGTGATACGATGCAGTATAACAGTGGCATATATGATCACACGCATAACAACGACAGCTGTCATCCCATTATACAGAATAACAGTGACAGCTGTGATCCCATACAGAATGACAATGACCTACGTGATCCTGCACAGAATGACAACGGAACCTGTGTTGACATATAGAATCACAGTTAGGTCCTTATTTCTGAATATATTTACTTAGACTGAATCTGTGTTGACATATAGAATCACAGATAGGTCCTTATTTCTGAATATATTTACCTAGACTGAACCTGTGTTGACATATAGAATCACAGTTAGGTCCTTATTTCTGAATGTATTTACTTAGACTGAACCTGTGTTGACATATAGAATCACAGTTAGGTCCTTATTTATGAATGTATTTACTTAGACTGAACCTGTGTTGACATATAGAATCACAGTTAGGTCCTTATTGCTGAATGTATTTACTTAGACTGAACCTGTGTTGACATATAGAATCACAGTTAGGTCCTTATTGCTGAATGTATTTACTTAGACTGAACCTGTGTTGACATATAAAATCACAGCTAGGTCCATATTTCTGAATGTATTTACTTTAGACTGAACCTGTGTTGACATATAGAATCACAGTTAGGTTCTTATTTCTGAATGTATTTATTTAGACTGAACCTGTGTTGACATATAGAATCACAGTTAGGTCCTTATTTCTGAATGTATTTACTTAGACTGAATCTGTGTTGACATATAGAATCACAGGTAGGTCCTTATTTCTGAATGTATTTACTTAGACTGAACCTGTGTTGACATATAGAATCACAGTTAAGTCCTTATTTCAGAATGTATTTACTTAGACTGAGCCTGTGTTGACATATAGAGTCACAGTTAGGTCCTTATTTCTGAATGTATTTACTTTAGACTGAACCTGTGTTGACATATAATCACAGTTAGGTCCTTATTTCTGAATGCATTTACTTTAGACTGAACCTGTGTTGACATATAATCACAGTCAGGTCCTTATTTCTGAATGTATTTACTTAGACTGAACCTGTGTTGACATAGAATTACAGTTAGGTCCTTATTTCTGAATGTATTTATTTTAGACTGAACCTGTGTTGACATATAGAATCAGTTAGGTCTTTATTTCTGAATGTATTTACTTTAGACTGAACCTGTGTTGACATATAGAATCATAGTTAGGTCCTTATTTCTGAATGTATTTACTTAGACGGAACCTGTGTTGACATATATAATCACAGTTAGGTCCTTATTTCTGAATGTATTTACTTAGACTGAACCTGTGTTGACATATAGAATCACAGTTAGGTCCTTATTTCTGAATGTATTTACCTAGACTGAACCTGTGTTGACATATAGAATCACAGTTAGGTCCTTATTTCTGAATGTATTTACTTAGATTGAACCTGTGTTGACAAATAGAATCACAGTTAGGTCCTTTTTTCTGAATGTATTTACTTAGACTGAACCTGTGTTGACATATAGAATCAGTTAAGTCCTTATTTCTAAATGTATTTACTTAGACTGAACCTGTGTTGACATATAGAATCACAGTTAGGTCCTTATTTCTGAATGTATTTACTTTGACTGAACCTGTGTTGACATATAGAATCACAGTTAGGTCCTTATTTCTGAATGTATTTACTTTAGACTGAACCTGTGTTGACATATAGAATCACAGTTAGGTCCTTATTTCTGAATGTATTTACTTAGAATGAACCTGTGTTGACATATATAATCACAGTTAGGTCCTTATTTCTGAATGTATTTACTTTAGACTGAACCTTTGTTGACATATAATCACAGTTAGGTCCTTATTTCTGAATGTATTTACTTAGACTGAACCTGTGTTGACATATAGAATCACAGTTAGGTCCTTATTTCTGAATGTATTTACTTAGACTGAACCTGTGTTGACATATAAAATCACAGCTAGGTCCATATTTCTGAATGTATTTACTTTAGATTGAACCTGTGTTGACATATAGAATCACAGTTAGGTTCTTATTTCTGAATGTATTTATTTAGACTGAACCTGTGTTGACATATAGAATCACAGTTAGGTCCTTATTTCTGAATGTATTTACTTAGACTGAATCTGTGTTGACATATAGAATCACAGGTAGGTCCTTATTTCTGAATGTATTTACTTAGACTGAACCTGTGTTGACATATAGAATCACAGTTAAGTCCTTATTTCAGAATGTATTTACTTAGACTGAGCCTGTGTTGACATATAGAGTCACAGTTAGGTCCTTATTTCTGAATGTATTTACTTTAGACTGAACCTGTGTTGACATATAATCACAGTTAGGTCCTTATTTCTGAATGCATTTACTTTAGACTGAACCTGTGTTGACATATAATCACAGTCAGGTCCTTATTTCTGAATGTATTTACTTAGACTGAACCTGTGTTGACATAGAATTACAGTTAGGTCCTTATTTCTGAATGTATTTATTTTAGACTGAACCTGTGTTGACATATAGAATCAGTTAGGTCCTTATTTCTGAATGTATTTACTTTAGACTGAACCTGTGTTGACATATAGAATCATAGTTAGGTCCTTATTTCTGAATGTATTTACTTAGACTGAACCTGTGTTGACATATATAATCACAGTTAGGTCCTTATTTCTGAATGTATTTACTTAGACTGAACCTGTGTTGACATATAGAATCACAGTTAGGTCCTTATTTCTGAATGTATTTACCTAGACTGAACCTGTGTTGACATATAGAATCACAGTTAGGTCCTTATTTCTGAATGTATTTACTTAGATTGAACCTATGTTGACAAATAGAATCACAGTTAGGTCCTTTTTTCTGAATGTATTTACTTAGACTGAACCTGTGTTGACATATAGAATCAGTTAAGTCCTTATTTCTAAATGTATTTACTTAGATTGAACCTGTGTTGACATATAGAATCACAGTTAGGTCCTTATTTCTGAATGTATTTACTTTGACTGAACCTGTGTTGACATATAGAATCACAGTTAGGTCCTTATTTCTGAATGTATTTACTTAGACTGAATCTGTGTTGACATATAGAATCACAGGTAGGTCCTTATTTCAGAATGTATTTACTTAGACTGAACCTGTGTTGACATATAAAATCACAGCTATGTCCATATTTCTGAATGTATTTACTTTAGACTGAACCTGTGTTGACATATAGAATCACAGTTAGGTTCTTATTTCTGAATGTATTTATTTAGACTGAACCTGTGTTGACATATAGAATCACAGTTAGGTCCTTATTTCTGAATGTATTTACTTAGAATGAACCTGTGTTGATATATATAATCACAGTTAGGTCCTTATTTCTGAATGTATTTACTTTAGACTGAACCTTTGTTGACATATAATCACAGTTAGGTCCTTATTTCTGAATGTATTTACTTAGACTGAACCTGTGTTGACATATAGAATCACAGTTAGGTCCTTATTTCTGAATGTATTTACTTAGACTGAACCTGTGTTGACATATAAAATCACAGCTAGGTCCATATTTCTGAATGTATTTACTTAGACTGAACCTGTGTTGACATATAGAATCACAGTTAGGTTCTTATTTCTGAATGTATTTATTTAGACTGAACCTGTGTTGACATATAGAATCACAGTTAGGTCCTTATTTCTGAATGTATTTACTTAGTCTGAATCTGTGTTGACATATAGAATCACAGGTAGGTCCTTATTTCTGAATGTATTTACTTAGACTGAACCTGTGTTGACATATAGAATCACAGTTAAGTCCTTATTTCAGAATGTATTTACTTAGACTGAGCCTGTGTTGACATATAGAGTCACAGTTAGGTCCTTATTTCTGAATGTATTTACTTTAGACTGAACCTGTGTTGACATATAATCACAGTTAGGTCCTTATTTCTGAATGCATTTACTTTAGACTGAACCTGTGTTGACATATAATCACAGTTAGGTCCTTATTTCTGAATGTATTTACTTAGACTGAACCTGTGTTGACATATAGAATCACAGTTAGGTCCTTATTTCTGAATGTATTTATTTTAGACTGAACCTGTGTTGACATATATAATCAGTTAGGTCCTTATTTCTGAATGTATTTACTTTAGACTGAACCTGTGTTGACATATAGAATCATAGTTAGGTCCTTATTTCTGAATGTATTTACTTAGACTGAACCTGTGTTGACATATATAATCACAGTTAGGTCCTTATTTCTGAATGTATTTACTTAGACTGAACCTGTGTTGACATATAGAATCACAGTTAGGTCCTTATTTCTGAATGTATTTACCTAGACTGAACCTGTGTTGACATATAGAATCACAGTTAGGTCCTTATTTCTGAATGTATTTACTTAGATTGAACCTGTGTTGACAAATAGAATCACAGTTAGGTCCTTTTTTCTGAATGTATTTACTTAGACTGAACCTGTATTGACATATAGAATCAGTTAAGTCCTTATTTCTAAATGTATTTACTTAGACTGAACCTGTGTTGACATATAGAATCACAGTTAGGTCCTTATTTCTGAATGTATTTACTTTGACTGAACCTGTGTTGACATATAGAATCACAGTTAGGTCCTTATTTCTGAATGTATTTACTTAGACTGAACCTGTGTTGACATATAGAATCACAGTTAGGTCCTTATTTCTGAATGTATTTACTTAGACTGAACCTGTGTTGACATATAGAATCACAGTTGGATCCTTATTTCAGAATGTATTTACCTAGACTGAACCTGTGTTGACATATAGAATCACAGTTAGGTCCTTATTTCTGAATGTATTTACTTAGACTGAACCTGTGTTGATATATAGAATCACAGTTAGGTCCTTATTTCTGAATGTATTTTCCTAGACTGAACCTGTGTTGACATATAGAATCACAGTTAGGTCCTTATTTCTGAATGTATTTACTTAGACTGAACCTGTGTTGACATATAGAATCAGTTAGGTCCTTATTTCTGAATGTATTTACTTTAGACTGAACCTGTCAGAATTGTAAAACAAATGTACAAAAGATAAATCAGAATTGTAAAACAAATGTACAAAAGTGTAACAATAAAATGTAGACTTTGTTATATTGACTGTCTAGGGTTTAAATGGTGATGATCAACAATCAACCAAACACCCCCTCATCATCAACAATCTCCACTAACCACTCCTCTACCCTCGCACATCTTCATCAATCTCCTTTGGCAAGGTAAGCTAAACTGGACGCTCACATGAGCCTGTTTGGCTTACATGGTAAAGAATATTTATTGAACCATAGGAAGAAAAGCTTAAAAATACCACAGGAGTGGTCAGGAGAGATTCAAATATAAAAAGTTAACAGACGACAGACACCAAGTGATGGCAAAAGTTCACATGACCTTTCGGCCAGGTGAGCTAAAAATTCCAATGATGGACATGTTTTTGCCAGATCAGGACAAAATGTGAAAACTATGTTGAGGATCTCAAAAACATCATTACTGCAAAGTTTGCTTTAAACTGACCCAGTAGTTACAATGGAAAAGAGTTTGCAGAAACTTTCAGCCAATCAGAAGCAAGTGTTACCAATGGAGTTCTTTGTCCAATCATAACGAAACGAAGAATTTTTATTGATGATGCCACACACATTATGTGTACTAAGTTACAAATCATGAAGAGAACAAAATAATTTTCAATGAGATGATGATGAGGTCTGCTTTGTTCTAAACAAACACGCAGAGTTGGATTTTTATAGTGCTAGCTCACTGAAACAACAGTAACGGATAGACATGTCACTCCACTCGGACACATTATTCTGATTCCGAGCCAACCAGTCTTTGCTCTTACTCCTTAATGCTGCGTGGTTAGCAGAGAAGCAACAAATACCAATTTTATAGTCTTTGGTTTGACCCGACTGGGGCTCCAACACATGATCTACCACACTCGAGGCGAGCACGCTTACCATTACACCACCGATGCTGTAGACAATGGAAAACAATATACAGGTGCAAAGTGATGACAATAATTCAAATGTCACTTAGGGTCAGGTGACCTAAAAATATGTGTTGGCAGATGAGGGGGGTCCGAGTGGCTCAATGAGTTAGGTAGTTGGATTACCTAACAACTCATACAAGCCTATCACCAATACGGTGTGGGTTCGCGCCCGGCTTTGTAAATTACAAAAAGGGTGCACTCGACTCGTTTATTTAATAAGTCACAAGTGATAAAGTTTACCAGCTGCTTGCCCATGGTCTGTGGTTCTCTCCGGGTACTCCGGCTTCCTCCTCCACTAAAACTGGTGGCCATGATATAGCTGAAATATTGCTGAAAGTGGCGTTAAAACACAGAAACAAACATAAAATTAATCAATTGGCAGATGAGGTATAGTGTTTGTATCTTCTGGCGAGTAGATAACTGGCTCCTTAATTATTCTCTTTAACAACTACAAATTAAGTTCCTATATTTTATTTTTCAATTTACATTTTAGAAATAAAAATGTTTCATGTTTGCAACAATACAATATGACACAATGATTCATGATTTTAAAGTAAATAATGATAAATGAATGGGGGAAAAAAAATGCATGGAGTTATCTCCCTTTTAACTGTAGGAGTTGTCTCCACTTTGTAAATTGCATAACACTATGAGGAATGAAATAAATAAATATATTTATTAAAGATACTTAAGAACACGTGTTCGTGTTTACCTTTAAGGTCAAACATGTGCTTTATTTAAAAATATAAGCAATATGATTAGCTTACATTGGCATTTAACTCCAAGGTTAAAGTTTCTTTACGTGCTTCACGAGCTCCTTTTGCTTTGCGGAAAATACTACATTCTTAATAACATTCGATGCTCGGCCTTCGGTGCAGCTAACCCGGGTGTAGTTTTGTAATATGTTTAAGAAAATAATTTGCAGCCATCATAAATAAACATATTTATACTTATTTTCATATTGTAATTTATATTTTTTGTCGTAGATAAGAGTAATTTTCTACTGTTGCAGCGGCCAGTGCAGATTCATGTGTGATGTTTATAGGGACTTCAATTTGTATTTAATTAATAAATTGTTGGCTGCACGTCTGGCGAGCTGATCCCAAAATATTTGGTGTTTGTGTCTTTTTATGATAATTGATGATGTTAAATACATAAATAATTTATGCTCGGTTGAGGAACGAATAAGAGCATAACATGCATTTTTATTTCTAAGCTAACATGTTATACTGAGTATCTAAAAAATATTGACCTTAACTGAGATACTAAGTAGAAAAGAGGATGTTATGCTTTGATTGTCATAAATTAGTGTAAAATAAAATAATAAAATGTCTGAAATGGAATATAATCATACATTCTATTTATAACTTGATGTTGAAGTCAGCTCTACTTCATTATTTCTATAATTGTACAAAGTGTAGATAATGTGTTGTCCATGACTGAAGAAAAGAATAAATTATTTATGTTCTAAAATAACAAAAAAACGAGTGTGTCAATTCTTTCAACAAATTATTGCACTTTTAAACAGATAGAAATGCTGAAATGTTACCCCATTGCATAGATAAAATAAAAACAAGAAAAGAACTATAAATACCTAAGTCATAACTGATGCCTTGATTATTATACTAGTATATAAAAATCTTCTGTTCCAACAAATAGTTTGTATTGTAGAAAATAAAAACTACAGAATATTACCTAAAACTAAATAACAAATTGACAAAAATGATAAAAACTTTATGAAACTATTTAAGAATTTTTCTACTAAGTAATAAAACTTATTTGGTACCCCGTCTCATACCAAATGGCTTAATTTCTCTATTTCTTCAAACAAATACAGATAATTATATTTTTGAAGATCTCCATCATAATTAATTACACAAATTTTACAATCATCTTCATAAATATTTCTAAATAATCCATCCATTACTGATACAAGTACATTCAAATATTTATAAAAGCTGTTAAGAGCATCACTTTCAATTCTGCTGAAGTTTTAAGCTTTCTTTGAATATAAAGCCATATGTTATTCACACAATTATTACCCCCCCCCCTCCCCTAGAAAATCATTACCAAATAATAAAATGCAAATGTCCTGAAAATTTCCCAAAAATCTTCCAGACTTAAAAATGTTTAGACACTAAACACTGTTCATCAATGATTTCAATAAATAAGAAAAAAGGGGAGGTAACTTAGGGACTAGTATTATGTATTATTGCAAGTTATTACAGAGTTTCCATAACAACTTTGGCACAGTACAAACATAAATAATAAGACATAGGGTTGATATGTCACACACACACACACAAGATATATATAAATGAGAAAGCGCGAGTATGTTTAAGTCCACAATGACAGACACGCTTAATAAATCTATTACTCCCAGTAAAGGTTAGGTCAGGGACATTGGTATAGCATCACTTACAGCACACACACACACCTTTTCTTTGGAAGGTGTCTGGAAACCTTAACACTTCATTAGGGTAACAGGGCTCTAGACCACATCTGAGTGGTGTTAGGCTTCTGGTAAAAATTCAATGACCTAAACCACTTGGTCATCAAGGCCCCTATACCCACTAAAATAATCTTGTTTGTTTCTGATTGTGGATTGTATTTATATTAGGGTAT
Source organism: Bathymodiolus brooksi (assembly GCA_963680875.1). Taxonomy (NCBI): domain Eukaryota; kingdom Metazoa; phylum Mollusca; class Bivalvia; order Mytilida; family Modiolidae; genus Bathymodiolus; species Bathymodiolus brooksi. Next base: position 70,107,399 of record OY804582.1, read on the forward strand.
GTCAGATTCCCTTGTAAAAATTAATAATGGTAATTATGTTTTTAGTTAATATGACGTCCAGGGGTCCGTTGTTGAACTTGTGATTAAGTTAATCATATGATTAGCCATAATTACATGATTCATTCCTAATCACATAATCAGCTAATTCAATGATTAAATATGACAAGTTAATACATTGATTAAAAAAGAGTTCAGCAACAAAATCTAATCACTGCATTAGCTAAGTATGTGATTAGGAATGAATCATGTAATTATGGCTAATCATATGATTAGCTTAATCACAAGTTCAACAACGGACCCCAGGTTATTATAAAAGGAACCATTCCATATAAACATTTAATTGTAAAAATGTATTAAGAATTTATATAAAGTCTACATCAAGCAGAGCTACATAAAATTATTTTATTAAAATGTTAATATAAAACTTCTATCAAGAATTAGCTTACAAAATAAAAATTTGATGAAACGTTACAATCAAAATGAGATAGCACTCACTATTTGTCATTAAATTATACCTAATATTTCAATATTTATTATCAAAAAGTTAAATGCAATTCACAAAAATTCCCTATAAAAACAATGTAAAACTGTGTTTTCACATAGGAACCAGTTTATGACTAGATTATTTCAACATAACTTCTTTTCAGTGGTCTGTTACTGTCAAGAAACATTTTTTTAATTTTCTAAAAAGTTTTATTTCTAAACTCCTTGTGGCTATGTCAGTTCATTTACTATGTCAGATGTGATACAGACATCACAACAGACAATGTGATCCCTATATGTCTGCCATGCTATGCAGGCAACATAATAAAATGACATTAATACTTATCTAACAAAGCAGGGTCAATGTTACCATGACAACTTTGAACTTAAAGTTCAAACAACACAATATTTGTGATATACTTTCAACATTAATATATAGTTACATAGCTTTATACATATGTACACAAATATTAATAAATAAATTACATCTTGTTTTCACACATTTTACAGTATAGATATACAATAATGTTGATTTCACAAACACAATATGAATATACATGTATGTAAATAGAGATTTGAACCAGCCAAGCAATACAGCATATTAAATCTGAATTGACCAATCAATACATCATATTAAATTTGAATTGACCAATCAATACAGCATATTAAATTTGAATTGACCAATGACTACAACATGCTAAATCTGAATTGCCCAATCAATACAGCATATTAAATTAAATTGACCAATCAATATAGTATATCAAACTTAAATTGGCCAATCATTACTGCAATTAAATTTGAATTGACCAATCAATACAGCAATTAAACTCTGATCCATCCACTGACTTCATTTCTATTTTGTTTTAAAATATTTATACAAAATTATCAATTTAAAATAATTGTCATTTAAAAATAGTTAAAATGTAAATAATTGGGAATAAAATTAGCTGGAGAACCTATACAAGGTTATACTGCATTAAAAGAATTAAAAATTTAAACTAACACGAGATAAATTAATGATGATTTAAAATACAGTGGGCATGTTCCGAAGACTTTACATCAAATCTTCAACAACAAAAATGATCAACTGTTAATGACTATCTAATTTTCTAAATCAATTTTTAAAGAGAATACATTGTATCACAAAGAGGTATGGGATAAACAGTCAAAGTCACGCCATACGACATGATTTGTTTTTGTCTAATTCATTTATGGAAATTGACTTGTTACTCTTTATCTATGGCTCTTGACATTTTAAACTTGAGTAAGTGTTCTGTGCTGTATATGCTCTGGTTCAAATTTCCATCATTAAAATGATCACACATAGCACCAACGACCATTTATATGATGAGTTATTCCCCCTTGAATTGTCCCTTACATATGTATGACCCCGTTAATAAAGATTTAAACACTCTAATCTTACTACGGAGACAAATGTATTACACAAGCTGTGACCTCTAGTGTAGAAAAAGTTCTAGTTCCCATTCAGTCTTAATATCTCAAGTTTGAGAACACAATTCTATGAACTTTAACCTCCGTATGTTGAATTAAAGCCTATTAAAATTCTCTTTAATTTGAAGGTTTCACATGGTAACTATAGGAAACGGATCACTACTCAAAAATTCATTCAAATTTTAGCAATAATCTCATAAACTTGTAATACCTTGGTGTATATATATTTTTGCACATTCCCAAACCTAGATTAGCTACCTTTTGCTCTTAATAAACCTTATATTATTACAATCTTCAGATAAATCAGGATATAATTCAGGACTACGAATACAATGTCCCTCGTAGCCAGGGGCATATCCCAAGTTCAATATACCCTGTTTATCATCATCGGTCCATCGATGATGGGATTTCAAATTATTTTGTAAAATCCACTTTTCTCTTGCCCAGGCATGAGTTACTGCCCTTTCTTTGGCATGTTTGAAGAGTCTTTTTTTCTCTTTTTCCATTGTTGTACCGTAGCGGATATTTATCACAGTATGTTTGCCTTTGAGGCAAATGTCGGTCTCTGGCGTAGGATTAGCTCTGAATGCATCAACACGATTATTACGATGAACAGTTACATTTATATTTTCAAATAGAACATAATCGCTGCTTATTTCTAGCTCATTAAAATCAGTTTGTGCCTGTGCATGATCAGTTTTAATTAGATAATGAGTGTCTTTTCCCTTTATACTATACCTAAGATTCACAATATGGGAAGCATTCACTAGAACTAGTGCTAATTGTTTTGTCCATAATGGCATGTCATCACTCATGGTCACAACAGCTTTACCATCATGTCAGTATCACTCCGTTGCCGAAAATAAACGGCATCGGCGAAGGTTGAAGATTGGGCGATTTTTGTAGTGGCGATACTTTAGATTTAGGTACATTTGTCATTGATATCAGACTATCCATGTCACGTAAAAATGTACATTCAAATGCAGACGACATTGGTAAAAGGACGTGTGAATTATCTTTCTCTTTAGGACGTACTTCTCCACTGTATGATATATCTGGAGCTAGACTTCATATATCATAACCTAACATCATTAACCAATCTGTTATAGCTACAAAATAAACAAAAATATTTACATAAAATATTGTCCTGAGTAGAATATTATTTTACATCACCCTGTGAATACAATATTAATAAATATTAAAACTGTGATACAATTTTTTTGGTTAGGAGAGATTTTGGTGTGTCCGTCGTGTAACAGCAAATAAATAATTTTGTATGCATGCTCTAATCTTCTGAGATTTAATATTAATTTGGCATTGGTATTATTTTTATGCATCAGTAGGCAAAAAGTATTTTCTCCCAGTATCATGGCGCTTTAACCCCGCTGAACCAGTGGTGGCAAAATCTGTAATCCTCTAGAGGATTAAAATGTCTCGTGCCTTTCCCCACATGTTGTCAAATCGGTCTGCCAAAGGAATTTGAAATAAAGTTCGTGTTAAACAAGATATGATCATAATCTAACAATTATGAAGTCTCCCAAACCGGCCATTATGACTGTTTCCGGCGCCACCACGTGGAGGAACTACAGACTTGTAGCCCTGGTCATGGTAGTGATATGATTATTTATTATAAGTACGTTTCAATAATAAAAATTAACAATTTCAAATTTAGTGTCAGGTATCACTCTGTAACTGAACTTGAAGCTACACTTCTAATCAAATATATTAATTTTTATACTATTTGCCTTTGCTATCTCAAATTAACTGTTTACAGCAACTTCAAGTTCAGTTTGGCGCCATCAACAATATGAAAGAATGTTATATGAAGATGAGTACTGTGGTATATAGCATAAAGCAACAACAAAAAATTATGTGTTTTCTATTACCTGTAGACAGCAAACCAAAGGAAAAAGGCCACCCCTCTTATCAGACCACTCTCTCCAAAGGCCAGCCCTCTTATCAGGCCACTCTCACCAAAGGCCACCCCTCTTATCAGGCCACTCTCACCAAAGGCCACCCCTCTTATCAGACCACTCTCTCCAAAGGCCAGCCCTCTTATCAGGCCACTCTCACCAAAGACCACCCCTCTTATCAGGCCACTCTCTCCAAAGGCCATCAACAATATGAAAGAATGTTATATGAAGATGAGTACTGTGGTATATAGCATAAAGCAACAACAAAAAACCAACAGCAGACAAAATGTCCGTAAATAAATCAAAAGCTACCTTTGAAATCGAACAATGTTGAATTTTTGCGGTATTGTGGCGGCCATTTTGAAAATGGAGACCGATAGAAATTTTTCGATGTCGGGAATCAATTCAGGACATCATAATCTACCTACATATGAAATTTCGTTGAAATCGAATAATGTTGAGTTTGTGCGGTATTGTGGCGGCCATTTTGAAAATGGCGACCGGTAGAAATTTTACGATGTCTGGAATCAATTCGAGACATCATAATCTACTTACATATGAAATGAAAGAAAATGGGGGTGCCAAACTAGGTTGGAGGAGCCAAAGATATTTTTTACTTCAATTTTTTTTTTTCAATATTATCCCCCAAAAAGCTATGCCCCAATTTTCCTAATAGGCCCCTTAAAATAAACCCTTTTCAGAATCTTTTTTATCCAGGATTTTACATTTTTTAAGTGGGGGTGCCATATGGAACTCTTTCCAATATTCATTGATGCAAATATCTGAGGGGCAAAGGTCAATTTCTGTCTTTGTAAGTTTGCTTCAGTAAGAAAAGTTCACCTTTTCAAGTGTAAAATACATACAACAGAAACTGTACTAATCAGTAGACCGTGAAAAAAAAAAAGAAAACTGACACGTCTACCGTTGATGTAATCTCGTTGGGATTAGGATTCCGAAGAAATGTTCTTGACAAAAAATTTCTTCGGAATCCTAATCTCAACGAGATGAAGAACAGACAGAAAATTTCTTCGGAATCCTAATCTCAACGAGATTACCGTTGATGGAGCAGTTTCTTAACATCGATGTATTTTAACTTCACTTAATGGTAGAAAGTTCACTGAAGTAAGTCTTATAAACTACAGACATGGCTCTTGCCCTGTAATGAATATGTTTACATACAAACAAAACAACATCTGATATATAATGTAGAATACCTATATGTAGACAACAGAAGCTTAGAGGGAATTCTACAGAAGATTGTTGCCATGGAAGCGGAGTGTATAAAAGTTAGCACTGCAGGCGGGATGGACATGTAAAATTTTAGACATACCAGGAGAGATTTTCCTTTGAAATCGGCGTCCCCATGCGCATCATGCAAACTTGCATGCCGTGAGAAGGAGGCTCCTACCCTCATCCTACTCCCGATCCTCTCGACCGTTTCCCTCAATCGAGATCGCCCTTTGGAGCTTCTTTTATAGAAACGCCACTCCAATTTATGGATGAGTTTTCTTGGCATGATGACTTTACGCTTGAAATGCATATAAGTAGATCGAGTTAAGAGTAAGTGACTTGACAATATCTATTAAAAAAAAAAAATTTAAATCACACAATTTACAATAACTGCTTTAAACTATCTTAAAAACATAAAATGTGTTATTTCTGTGAGTCTGCTGAAATAGAGATATATGGTTTCTAGCTATCAACTACTGGCCTACAGCGACAGTGAGAGGAGAAGTTTTAGGATTATAGAACATTTTATTACTTACAGATGTACAGCTGTTAATCCTACTTAACATCACATTATTTACTTACTTAATAAGTAAACTTCATTTTCTTATCATTTTTGTAAATTTTAAAACCAACTAATATCATGCATATTATGTTATATAACCCCTAGCTGTCCCTCATTTTACCATCTAATCCACATTCTAAATACTCCCTTAGCTGTCCCTCAGATTACCATCCACATTCTAAATATTTCAAAAACCTTACAAACTACAGATCATAATTATTTTAGTGTTAAAATTATCCTCTTTTTGTATCAAATAATAATTTTACAGTTTAATTTTTTTTAAATTGTTTTAAATCCTCCATGTTCATATCGTCCAATATATAGGTCAGAATTTGTTAAGAAAAGACAGTAGAAAGGTAGGGTACTGTGATTGGTTAAGATGTAACATTTCGTGATGAAATAGCTGGTTCCCTGTACTTCAAGTTTAGGAAAACTTTCTTGATGTAGAGTAAACAGGAAGATTATTGTAGATAATGTGACTTTAATAGTGCTGCATTGACAATGGTGTGTGAGATATTTAAGAAAACACTCCTCTGACAATCTCCAAATTCCTCTGACACACCTTAAATTCCTATAACACAGAAACACATCTCTGACAAATCCCAAACTCCTGTGACACACCTTCAATTCCTATAACACGGAAACACTCCTCTAACAAACCCCAAACTCCTCTGACACACCTTAAATTCCTATAACACGGAAACAGATCTCTGACAAATCCCAAATTCCTCTGACACACCTTAAATTCCTATAGCACGGAAACACTCCTCTGACAAACCCCAAACTCCTCTGACACACCTTAAATTCCTATAACACGGAAACACTCCTCTGACAAACCCCAAACTCCTCTGACGCACCTTAAATTCCTATAGCGCGGAAACACTCCTCTGACAAATCCCAAACTCCTCTGACACACCTTAAATTCCTATTACACGGAAACACTCCTCTGACAAACCCCAAACTCCTCTGACACACCTTAAATTCCTATAACACAGAAACACATCTCTGACAAATCCCAAACTCCTCTGACACACCTTAAATTCCTATAACATGGAAACACTCCTCTGACAAACCCCAAACTCCTCTGACGCACCTTAAATTCCTATTACACGGAAACACTCCTCTGACAAACTCCAAATTCCTCTGACACACCTTAAATTCCAATAACACAGAAACACATCTCTGACAAATCCCAAATTCCTCTGACACACCTTAAATTCCTATATCACGGAAACACTCCTCTGACAAACTCCAAATTCCTCTGACACACCTTAAGTTCCTATAGCACAGAAACACATCTCTGACAAATCCCAAACTCCTCTGACACACCTTAAATTACGATAACACGGAAACACTCCTCTGACAAACCCCACATTCCTCTGACACACCTTAAATTCCAATAATACAGAAACGCATCTCTCACAAATCCCGAACTCCTCTGACACACCTTAAATTCCTATTACACGGAAACACTCCTCTGACAAACCCAAAACTCCTCTGACACACCTTAAATTCCTATAACACGGAAACACTCCTCTGACAAACCTCAAACTCCTCTGACACACCTTAAATTCCTATAACACGGAAAGACTCCTCTAACAAACCCCAAACTCCTCTGACGCACCTTAAATTCCTATAACATGGAAACACTCCTCGGACAAACCACAAATTCCTCTGACACACCTTAAATTCCTATAACACAGAGAAACATCTCTGAAAAATCCCAAACTCCTCTCACACACCTTAAATTCCTATAACACGGAAACACTCCTCTGACAAACCCCAAACTCCTCTGACATACCTTAAATTCCTATAACACGGAAACACTCCTCTGACAAACTCCAAATTCCTCTGACACACCTTAAATTCCTATAACACAGAAACACATCTCTGACAAATTCCAAACTCCTCTGACACACCTTAAATTCCTATAACACGGAAATACTCCTCTGACAAATCCCAAACTCCTCTGACACACCTTTAATTCCTATAACACTCCTCTGACAAACCCCAAACTCCTCTGACACACCTTAAATTCCTATAACACGGAAACACTCCTCTGACAAACTCCAAATTCCTCTGACACACCTTAAATTCCTATAACACAGAAACACATCTCTGACAAATCCCAAACTCCTCTGACACACCTTAAATTCTTATAACACGGAAACACTCCTCTGACAAACCCAAAACTCCTCTGACGCACCTTAAATTCCAACAACACGGAAACACTCCTCTGACAAACTCCAAATTCCTCTGACACACCTTAAATTCCAATAACACAGAATCACATCTCTGACAAATCCCAAACTCCTCTGACACACCTTAAATTCCTATAACACGGAAACACTCCTCTGACAAACCCCAAACTCCTCTGACGCACCTTAAATTCCTATTACATTACACCGAAACACTCCTCTGACAAACTCCAAATTCCTCTGACACACCTTACATTCCTATAACACGGAAACACTCTTCTGACAAACCCCAAACTCCTCTGATGCACTTTAAATTCCTATAACACAGAAACACTCCTCTGACAAACCCAAAACTCCTCTGACGCACCTTAAATTCCTATAACACGGAAACACTCCTCTGACAAACCCCAAACTCCTCTGACACACCTTAAAATCCTATAACACGGAAACACTCCTCTGACAAACCCCAAACTCCTCTGACACACCTTAAATTCCTATAACACGGAAACACTCCTCTGACAAACCCCAAACTCCTCCGACACACCTTAAATTCCTATAACACGGAAACACTCCTCTGACAAATCCCAAACTCCTCTGACGCACCTTAAATTCCTATAACACGGAAACACTCTTCGGACAAACTCCAAATTCCTCTGACACACCTTAAATTACTATAACACAGAAACACATCTCTGACAAATCCCAAACTCCTCTGACACACCTTAATTGACTATAACACGGAAACACTCCTCTGACAAACCCCAAACTCTTCTGACACACCTTAAATTCCTATAACACGGAAACACTCCTCTGACAAACCCCAAACTCCTCTGACATACCTTAAATTCCTATAACACGGAAACACTCTTCTGACAAACTCCAAATTCCTCTGACACACCTTAAATTCCTATAGCACAGAAACACATCTCTGACAAATCCCAAACTCCTCTGACACACCTTAAATTCCTATAACACGGAAACACTCCTCTGACAAACCCCAAATTCCTCTGACACACCTTAAATTCCTATAACACAGAAACGCATCTCTGACAAATCTAAAACTCCTCTGACACACCTTAAATTCCTATAACACGGAAACACTCCTCTGACAAACCCCAAACTCCTCTGATGCACTTTGAATTCCTATAACACGAAAACACTCCTCTGACAAACTTCAAATTCCTCTGACACACCTTAAATTCCTATAACACAGAAACGCATCTATGACAAATCCCAAACTCCTCTGACACACCTTAAATTCCTTTTACACGGAAACACTCCTCTGACTAACCCCAAACTCCTCTGACACACCTTAAATTCCTATAGCACGGCATCACTCCTTTGACAAACCCCAAACTCCTCTGACGCACCTTAAATTCCTATAACACGGAAACACTCCTCTGACAAACTCCAAATTCCTCTGACACACCTTAAATTCCTATAACACAGAAACACATCTCTGACAAATCCCAAACTCCTCTGACACACCTTAAATTCCAATAACACGGAAACACTCCTCTGACAAACCCCAAACACCTCTGACACACCTTAAATTCCCATAACACGGAAACACTCCTCTGACAAACCCCAAACTCCTCTCACATACCTTAAATTCTTATAACACGGAAACACCCCTCTGACAAACTCCAAATTCCTCTGACACACCTTAAATTCCTATAACACAGAAACATATCTCTGACAAATCCCAAACTCCTCTGACACACCTTAAATTCCTATAACACGGAAACACTCCTCTGACAAACCCCAAACTCCTCTGACACACCTTAAATTCCTATAACACGGAAACATTCCTCTGACAAACCCCAAACTCCTCTGATGCACTTTAAATTCCTATAACACGGAAACACTCCTCTGACAAACTCCAAATTCCTCTGACACACCTTAAATTCCTATAACACAGAAACACATCTCTGACAAATCCCAAACTCCTCTGACACACCTTAAATTCCTATAACACGGAAACACTCCTCTGACAAACCCCAAACTCCTCTGACCAACCGTAAATTCCTATAACACGGAGACACTCCTCTGACAAACTCCAAATTCCTCTGACACACCTTAAATTCCTATTACACAGAAACACATCTCTGACAAATCCCAAACTCCTCTGACACACCTTAAATTCCTATAACACGGAAACACTCCTCTGACAAACCCCAAATTCCTCTGACACACCTTAAATTCCTATAACACAGAAACAGATCTCTGATAAATCCCAAACTCCTCTGACACACCTTAAATCCCTATAACACGGAAACACTCCTCTGACAAACCCCAAACTCCTCTGATGCACCTTAAATCCCTATAATACGGAAACACTCCTCTGACAAACCCCAGACTCCTCTGACACACCTCAAACTCCTATAACACAGAAACACTCCTTTGACAAACCCCAAACTCCTAAAGCACAGAAACACTCCTTTGACAAACCTTAAATTCGTAAAACACTGAAACACCACTCTGACAATCGGTTTGTGACAATCCTCTAACTCCTATAGCACAGAAAACACTCCTTTGACAAACGCTTTGTCATAAACCTCAAACTCAAACAGAAACACTCTTCTGATAAACCTCATAGAACACATAAATAACAAAATATCAATATGCATGTCTCGAAATAGAATAGCCACAAAATATGGTGGGTTGAATGAATTAAAGAAAGCCCCTGTTTATTTGATAGCTGTATCGAGGTTCGCCGCACAGATATAAACAAACAAACAATTAAAACAACCTTTGTCAAATTGGCTTCCACTCAAAATACCACATGGTATCAAAGTAATGATGTCATATACATGACTAGGAAAGACTATGCAATAGTTCACCTGCGCATGTACAACGGAAGTGTTTCTAATGATGGTAATAATGTAAAGGCTTTACTTTCAGTTGAGGAGACGACTGTTCCACCGGAACAAGTATCGACGGACCATGAGACCACAGACACGTACATATCTACAGCTGTCTTTATCAACCAGACCACAGACACGTACATATCTACAGATGTCGTTATCAACCAGAAATCTGAACATAATACAAGTTCGTTTCTTTTATATTTATATTTCAGATTCCATCATATTAAGAGTGAGTGAGTGAGTGAGTGAGTGAGTGAGTGAGTGAGTGAGTGAGTGCTTGCGTGCGTGCGTGCGTGCGTACGTGCCTGCCTGCCTGCCTGCCTGCCTGCCTGTGTGTGTGTGTGTGTATCATAGCAAGAACAAGTTATATTCAATGAGAGGAGAATTATTTGTACTAGATTAACACGCATAAATTGATTTTTTTAAAGTGCTAGTTGACTGAAGCAATAGCCCCTGGGTAGACATGTCGCTACACTCGGACACAATATCATGATTTGGGGTCATTCATTCTTTGCTCTTTCTCTTTAATGTTGTGTGTAACAACAAATACATTTGACCAATTGTATAGTCCTTGGCTATCAAATAAGAAAACAAATTGAAAATAGACAAATTGAACACTGACTACTCTCTATGTTAAATAAATTGTTAATTGTGAAATGTAATGTAACTTTCCATGAAAGGCTGTGTCAAAACAAAAATTGGATATTAGGAGTAGCAGGTATACACAGTAAGCACATGTACAAGTCTTGATGATCCTGGTTTGTTCAAAATGACAGAGAAATATTTGTAAGCTAATTATGTTCGCAATATTAAAATCATATCAAAACGACTTGTATATCCATTTTATCCTCCATAAGTTCTACTTGAGCAGTGACTGGATAATATTTTGACCGTAATATAGCTTTTCTGGTACTGATTTCACATGTTTTACCTGTTGAGCTTTGGGAAACTAGTTGTAAATCAGATCATTTCAAAAGGGGCAATCAAGGGATTATTGTATAATTTTATTTGTTAATTCAAATATCACTGTCCATGGATTAATGTGATTTTTATGTGAGATAAACACAATGTTAATGCAATGTCTTGTATATTTATTACAGTTTAAACTCTGTCAAATTAAAACTATACCAGGTGAAAGCCTTTTCAGTGTAATTATTACTGACACGTGAAGTATTTTTTAATTTTTTTTTATTTCAGAATTGCTGACGAGAGAAATAGTAATTTACTCAATATCTACTGGTGGATTGACAATTTTTATTTTCGTTTGTACGGTATTATTACAGCGATACAAGAAGAGAAGTGGTAGGAAAGGTCCAGACAACACCATGGTAACTATACAACACAGTAATGTAGAACTGGAGGACACATCTATTGACCGAGTTGAAGCTTTATACGAAACAATAGATGAAACTAAGATGTTAGATACACCTAAACAACTTATGAACCCAGATGAAGGATGTATGCCTTCTTTTATCAGCGATTCTCCTATAAATGGGGGATATATCAGTCCGTACCAACAGGTAATAGATGAGGAGGTTTCATTAAGTGTGTCCTCTAGTCTCAGTGGATCTCCTCTAGGCGAGGATTATATCAATCCCTATCAACCAATGATACAAAATGAAAGTGTACACGAGTACAGTTCAACACATAATAAACTGCCAAACTATTCTGAGTCATCGAAAGAGAAAGTCGGAGGTAGTATTCATGTGTATAATCTACTGGAGAAAAATATTGATGTACATGAATATAACTCAACACACTACTTACAAGACCACTCATCCGGCTCAGATGGAAGCCAATTGGGTTCTGGTAATCAAATCCCTTATGAACCCCAAACTGAAAACAAGGAACCAGTTATATTAGAGATTAACGATTGCGATAGAAGCAATCAGAAGGGAAAATGTGAAAGATACATGTACATGAAACCAGTTAGTAAACATGTTGATCAGCCAACTTCCTACCCAGTGTCCATTGCAGTTCCAAAGCATCTGGACGGTGATTTCACGCAACAAAGCAATGATAGAGCTGATTCCATGCATCAAAACAATGATAACGGTGATACCATGCAGAATAAGAGTGGGAGTCGCGATCCCATGCAGAATAACAGTGGGAGTTGTGATCCCATGCAGAAAAACAGTGTGACTTGTGATCCCATGAAGAGTAACAGTGCGAGGTGTGATCCCATGCAGAATAACAGCGTGAGTTGTGATCCCATGCAGAATAACAGCATGAGTTGTGATCCCATGCAGAATAACAGTGTGAGTTATGATTCCATGAAGAGTGACAGTGTGAGTTGCGATCCCATACAGAATATCAGTGCGAGGTGTGATCCCATGCAGAATATCAGTGTGAGGTGTGATCCCGTGAAGAATAACAGTCCAAGGTGTGATCCCATGCAGAATAACAGCGTGAGTTGTGATCCCATGAAGAGTAACAGTGCGAGGTGTGATCCCATGCAGAATAACAGCATGAGTTGTGATCCCATGCAGAATAACAGTGTGAGTTATGTTCCCATGAAGAGTAACAGTGTGAGTTGCGATCCCATGCAGAAAAACAGTGTGAGTTGTGATCCCATGAAGAGTAACAGTGCGAGGTGTGATCCCATGCAGAATAACAGCGTGAGTTGTGATCCCATGCAGAATAACAGCATGAGTTTTGATCCCATGCAGAATAACAGTGTGAGTTGTGATTCCATTAAGAGTGACAGTGTGAGTTGCGATCCCATACAGAATATCAGTGCGAGGTGTGATCCCATGCAAAATATCAGTGTGAGTTGTGATCCCATGAAGAGTAACAGTCCAAGGTGTGATCCCATGCAGAATAACAGCGTGAGTTGTGATCCCATGAAGAGTAACAGGGCGAGGTGTGATCCCATGCAGAATAACAGCGTGAGTTGTGTTCCCATGCAGAATAACAGTGTGAGTTATGATCTCATGAAGAGTAACAGTGTGAGTTGCGATCCCATGCAGAATAACAGTGCGAGTTGTGATCCCATGCAAAATATCAGTGCAAGGTGTGAATCTGTGAAGAATATCAGTGCAAGGTGTGATCCCATGCAGAATAACAGCGTGCGTTGTGATCCCATGAAGAATAACAGCGTGAGTTGTGATCCCTTGAAGAATATCAGTGCGAGGTGTGATTCCATGAAGAATATCAGTGCATGGTGTGATACGATGCAGTATAACAGTGGCATATATGATCACACGCATAACAACGACAGCTGTCATCCCATTATACAGAATAACAGTGACAGCTGTGATCCCATACAGAATGACAATGACCTACGTGATCCTGCACAGAATGACAACGGAACCTGTGTTGACATATAGAATCACAGTTAGGTCCTTATTTCTGAATATATTTACTTAGACTGAATCTGTGTTGACATATAGAATCACAGATAGGTCCTTATTTCTGAATATATTTACCTAGACTGAACCTGTGTTGACATATAGAATCACAGTTAGGTCCTTATTTCTGAATGTATTTACTTAGACTGAACCTGTGTTGACATATAGAATCACAGTTAGGTCCTTATTTATGAATGTATTTACTTAGACTGAATCTGTGTTGACATATAGAATCACAGTTAGGTTCTTATTTCTGAATATATTTACCTAGACTGAACCTGTGTTGACATATAGAATCACAGTTAGGTCCTTATTTCTGAATGTATTTACTTAGACTGAACCTGTGTTGACATATAGAATCACAGTTAGGTCCTTATTGCTGAATGTATTTACTTAGACTGAACCTGTGTTGACATATAGAATCACAGTTAGGTCCTTATTGCTGAATGTATTTACTTAGACTGAACCTGTGTTGACATATAAAATCACAGCTAGGTCCATATTTCTGAATGTATTTACTTTAGACTGAACCTGTGTTGACATATAGAATCACAGTTAGGTTCTTATTTCTGAATGTATTTATTTAGACTGAACCTGTGTTGACATATAGAATCACAGTTAGGTCCTTATTTCTGAATGTATTTACTTAGACTGAATCTGTGTTGACATATAGAATCACAGGTAGGTCCTTATTTCTGAATGTATTTACTTAGACTGAACCTGTGTTGACATATAGAATCACAGTTAAGTCCTTATTTCAGAATGTATTTACTTAGACTGAGCCTGTGTTGACATATAGAGTCACAGTTAGGTCCTTATTTCTGAATGTATTTACTTTAGACTGAACCTGTGTTGACATATAATCACAGTTAGGTCCTTATTTCTGAATGCATTTACTTTAGACTGAACCTGTGTTGACATATAATCACAGTCAGGTCCTTATTTCTGAATGTATTTACTTAGACTGAACCTGTGTTGACATAGAATTACAGTTAGGTCCTTATTTCTGAATGTATTTATTTTAGACTGAACCTGTGTTGACATATAGAATCAGTTAGGTCTTTATTTCTGAATGTATTTACTTTAGACTGAACCTGTGTTGACATATAGAATCATAGTTAGGTCCTTATTTCTGAATGTATTTACTTAGACGGAACCTGTGTTGACATATATAATCACAGTTAGGTCCTTATTTCTGAATGTATTTACTTAGACTGAACCTGTGTTGACATATAGAATCACAGTTAGGTCCTTATTTCTGAATGTATTTACCTAGACTGAACCTGTGTTGACATATAGAATCACAGTTAGGTCCTTATTTCTGAATGTATTTACTTAGATTGAACCTGTGTTGACAAATAGAATCACAGTTAGGTCCTTTTTTCTGAATGTATTTACTTAGACTGAACCTGTGTTGACATATAGAATCAGTTAAGTCCTTATTTCTAAATGTATTTACTTAGACTGAACCTGTGTTGACATATAGAATCACAGTTAGGTCCTTATTTCTGAATGTATTTACTTTGACTGAACCTGTGTTGACATATAGAATCACAGTTAGGTCCTTATTTCTGAATGTATTTACTTTAGACTGAACCTGTGTTGACATATAGAATCACAGTTAGGTCCTTATTTCTGAATGTATTTACTTAGAATGAACCTGTGTTGACATATATAATCACAGTTAGGTCCTTATTTCTGAATGTATTTACTTTAGACTGAACCTTTGTTGACATATAATCACAGTTAGGTCCTTATTTCTGAATGTATTTACTTAGACTGAACCTGTGTTGACATATAGAATCACAGTTAGGTCCTTATTTCTGAATGTATTTACTTAGACTGAACCTGTGTTGACATATAAAATCACAGCTAGGTCCATATTTCTGAATGTATTTACTTTATATTGAACCTGTGTTGACATATAGAATCACAGTTAGGTTCTTATTTCTGAATGTATTTATTTAGACTGAACCTGTGTTGACATATAGAATCACAGTTAGGTCCTTATTTCTGAATGTATTTACTTAGACTGAATCTGTGTTGACATATAGAATCACAGGTAGGTCCTTATTTCTGAATGTATTTACTTAGACTGAACCTGTGTTGACATATAGAATCACAGTTAAGTCCTTATTTCTGAATGTATTTACTTAGACTGAGCCTGTGTTGACATATAGAGTCACAGTTAGGTCCTTATTTCTGAATGTATTTACTTTAGACTGAACCTGTGTTGACATATAATCACAGTTAGGTCCTTATTTCTGAATGCATTTACTTTAGACTGAACCTGTGTTGACATATAATCACAGTCAGGTCCTTATTTCTGAATGTATTTACTTAGACTGAACCTGTGTTGACATAGAATTACAGTTAGGTCCTTATTTCTGAATGTATTTATTTTAGACTGAACCTGTGTTGACATATAGAATCAGTTAGGTCCTTATTTCTGAATGTATTTACTTTAGACTGAACCTGTGTTGACATATAGAATCATAGTTAGGTCCTTATTTCTGAATGTATTTACTTAGACTGAACCTGTGTTGACATATATAATCACAGTTAGGTCCTTATTTCTGAATGTATTTACTTAGACTGAACCTGTGTTGACATATAGAATCACAGTTAGGTCCTTATTTCTGAATGTATTTACCTAGACTGAACCTGTGTTGACATATAGAATCACAGTTAGGTCCTTATTTCTGAATGTATTTACTTAGATTGAACCTGTGTTGACAAATAGAATCACAGTTAGGTCCTTTTTTCTGAATGTATTTACTTAGACTGAACCTGTGTTGACATATAGAATCAGTTAAGTCCTTATTTCTAAATGTATTTACTTAGATTGAACCTGTGTTGACATATAGAATCACAGTTAGGTCCTTATTTCTGAATGTATTTACTTTGACTGAACCTGTGTTGACATATAGAATCACAGTTAGGTCCTTATTTCTGAATGTATTTACTTTAGACTGAACCTGTGTTGACATATAGAATCATAGTTAGGTCCTTATTTCTGAATGTATTTACTTAGAATGAACCTGTGTTGACATATATAATCACAGTTAGGTCCTTATTTCTGAATGTATTTACTTTAGACTGAACCTTTGTTGACATATAATCACAGTTAGGTCCTTATTTCTGAATGAATTTACTTAGACTGAACCTGTGTTGACATATAGAATCACAGTTAGGTCCTTATTTCTGAATGTATTTACTTAGACTGAACCTGTGTTGACATATAAAATCACAGCTAGGTCCATATTTCTGAATGTATTTACTTTAGACTGAATCTGTGTTGACATATAGAATCACAGTTAGGTTCTTATTTCTGAATGTATTTATTTAGACTGAACCTGTGTTGACATATAGAATCACAGTTAGGTCCTTATTTCTGAATGTATTTACTTAGACTGAATCTGTGTTGACATATAGAATCACAGGTAGGTCCTTATTTCTGAATGTATTTACTTAGACTGAACCTGTGTTGACATATAAAATCACAGCTAGGTCCATATTTCTGAATGTATTTACTTTAGACTGAACCTGTGTTGACATATAGAATCACAGTTAGGTTCTTATTTCTGAATGTATTTATTTAGACTGAACCTGTGTTGACATATAGAATCACAGTTAGGTCCTTATTTCTGAATGTATTTACTTAGAATGAACCTGTGTTGATATATATAATCACAGTTAGGTCCTTATTTCTGAATGTATTTACTTTAGACTGAACCTTTGTTGACATATAATCACAGTTAGGTCCTTATTTCTGAATGTATTTACTTAGACTGAACCTGTGTTGACATATAGAATCACAGTTAGGTCCTTATTTCTGAATGTATTTACTTAGACTGAACCTGTGTTGACATATAAAATCACAGCTAGGTCCATATTTCTGAATGTATTTACTTAGACTGAACCTGTGTTGACATATAGAATCACAGTTAGGTTCTTATTTCTGAATGTATTTATTTAGACTGAACCTGTGTTGACATATAGAATCACAGTTAGGTCCTTATTTCTGAATGTATTTACTTAGTCTGAATCTGTGTTGACATATAGAATCACAGTTAGGTCCTTATTTCTGAATGTATTTACTTAGACTGAACCTGTGTTGACATATAGAATCACAGTTAAGTCCTTATTTCAGAATGTATTTACTTAGACTGAGCCTGTGTTGACATATAGAGTCACAGTTAGGTCCTTATTTATGAATGTATTTACTTTAGACTGAACCTGTGTTGACATATAATCACAGTTAGGTCCTTATTTCTGAATGCATTTACTTTAGACTGAACCTGTGTTGACATATAATCACAGTCAGGTCCTTATTTCTGAATGTATTTACTTAGACTGAACCTGTGTTGACATAGAATTACAGTTAGGTCCTTATTTCTGAATGTATTTATTTTAGACTGAACCTGTGTTGACAAATAGAATCACAGTTAGGTCCTTTTTTCTGAATGTATTTACTTAGACTGAACCTGTGTTGACATATAGAATCAGTTAAGTCCTTATTTCTAAATGTATTTACTTAGACTGAACCTGTGTTGACATATAGAATCACAGTTAGGTCCTTATTCCTGAATGTATTTACTTTGACTGAACCTGTGTTGACATATAGAATCACAGTTAGGTCCTTATTTCTGAATGTATTTACTTAGACTGAACCTGTGTTGACATATAGAATCACAGTTAGGTCCTTATTTCTGAATGTATTTACTTTGACTGAACCTGTGTTGACATATAGAATCACAGTTGGATCCTTATTTCTGAATGTATTTACTTTAGACTGAACCTGTGTTGACATATAGAATCATAGTTAGGTCCTTATTTCTGAATGTATTTACTTAGAATGAACCTGTGTTGACATATATAATCACAGTTAGGTCCTTATTTCTGAATGTATTTACTTAGATTGAACCTGTGTTGACAAATAGAATCACAGTTAGGTCCTTTTTTCTGAATGTATTTACTTAGACTGAACCTGTGTTGACATATAGAATCAGTTAAGTCCTTATTTCTAAATGTATTTACTTAGACTGAACCTGTGTTGACATATAGAATCACAGTTAGGTCCTTATTTCTGAATGTATTTACTTAGACTGAACCTGTGTTGACATATATAATCACAGTTAGGTCCTTATTTCTGAATGTATTTACTTAGACTGAACCTGTGTTGACATATAAAATCACAGCTAGGTCCATAATTCTGAATGTATTTACTTAGACTGAACCTGTGTTGACATATAGAATCACAGTTAGGTTCTTATTTCTGAATGTATTTATTTAGACTGAACCTGTGTTGACATATAGAATCACAGTTAGGTCCTTATTTCTGAATGTATTTACTTAGTCTGAATCTGTGTTGACATATAGAATCACAGTTAGGTCCTTATTTCTGAATGTATTTACTTAGACTGAACCTGTGTTGACATATAGAATCACAGTTAAGTCCTTATTTCAGAATGTATTTACTTAGACTGAGCCTGTATTGACATATAGAGTCACAGTTAGGTCCTTATTTCTGAATGTATTTACTTTAGACTGAACCTGTGTTGACATATAATCACAGTTAGGTCCTTATTTCTGAATGCATTTACTTTAGACTGAACCTGTGTTGACATATAATCACAGTCAGGTCCTTATTTCTGAATGTATTTACTTAGACTGAACCTGTGTTGACATAGAATTACAGTTAGGTCCTTATTTCTGAATGTATTTATTTTAGACTGAACCTGTGTTGACATATAGAATCAGTTAGGTCCTTATTTCTGAATGTATTTACTTTAGACTGAACCTGTGTTGACATATAGAATCATAGTTAGGTCCTTATTTCTGAATGTATTTACTTAGACTGAACCTGTGTTGACATATATAATCACAGTTAGGTCCTTATTTCTGAATGTATTTACTTAGACTGAACCTGTGTTGACATATAGAATCACAGTTAGGTCCTTATTTCTGAATGTATTTACCTAGACTGAACCTGTGTTGACATATAGAATCACAGTTAGGTCCTTATTTCTGAATGTATTTACTTAGATTGAACCTGTGTTGACAAATAGAATCACAGTTAGGTCCTTTTTTCTGAATGTATTTACTTAGACTGAACCTGTGTTGACATATAGAATCAGTTAAGTCCTTATTTCTAAATGTATTTACTTAGACTGAACCTGTGTTGACATATAGAATCACAGTTAGGTCCTTATTTCTGAATGTATTTACTTTGACTGAACCTGTGTTGACATATAGAATCACAGTTAGGTCCTTATTTCTGAATGTATTTACTTAGACTGAACCTGTGTTGACATATAGAATCACAGTTAGGTCCTTATTTCTGAATGTATTTACTTTGACTGAACCTGTGTTGACATATAGAATCACAGTTGGATCCTTATTTCTGAATGTATTTACTTTAGACTGAACCTGTGTTGACATATAGAATCATAGTTAGGTCCTTATTTCTGAATGTATTTACTTAGAATGAACCTGTGTTGACATATATAATCACAGTTAGGTCCTTATTTCTGAATGTATTTACTTAGACTGAACCTTTGTTGACATATAATCACAGTTAGGTCCTTATTTCTGAATGTATTTACTTAGACTGAACCTGTGTTGACATATAGAATCACAGTTAGGTCCTTATTTCTGAATGTATTTACTTAGACTGAACCTGTGTTGACATATAAAATCACATCTAGGTCCATATTTCTGAATGTATTTACTTTAGACTGAACCTGTGTTGACATATAGAATCACAGTTAGGTTCTTATTTCTGAATGTATTTATTTAGACTGAACCTGTGTTGACATATAGAATCACAGTTAGGTCCTTATTTCTGAATGTATTTACTTAGACTGAATCTGTGTTGACATATAGAATCACAGGTAGGTCCTTATTTCTGAATGTATTTACTTAGACTGAACCTGTGTTGACATATAAAATCACAGCTAGGTCCATATTTCTGAATGTATTTACTTTAGACTGAACCTGTGTTGACATATAGAATCACAGTTAGGTTCTTATTTCTGAATGTATTTATTTAGACTGAACCTGTGTTGACATATAGAATCACAGTTAGGTCCTTATTTCTGAATGTATTTACTTAGAATGAACCTGTGTTGATATATATAATCACAGTTAGGTCCTTATTTCTGAATGTATTTACTTTAGACTGAACCTTTGTTGACATATAATCACAGTTAGGTCCTTATTTCTGAATGTATTTACTTAGACTGAACCTGTGTTGACATATAGAATCACAGTTAGGTCCTTATTTCTGAATGTATTTACTTAGACTGAACCTGTGTTGACATATAAAATCACAGCTAGGTCCATATTTCTGAATGTATTTACTTAGACTGAACCTGTGTTGACATATAGAATCACAGTTAGGTTCTTATTTCTGAATGTATTTATTTAGACTGAACCTGTGTTGACATATAGAATCACAGTTAGGTCCTTATTTCTGAATGTATTTACTTAGTCTGAATCTGTGTTGACATATAGAATCACAGGTAGGTCCTTATTTCTGAATGTATTTACTTAGACTGAACCTGTGTTGACATATAGAATCACAGTTAAGTCCTTATTTCAGAATGTATTTACTTAGACTGAGCCTGTGTTGACATATAGAGTCACAGTTAGGTCCTTATTTCTGAATGTATTTACTTTAGACTGAACCTGTGTTGACATATAATCACAGTTAGGTCCTTATTTCTGAATGCATTTACTTTAGACTGAACCTGTGTTGACATATAATCACAGTTAGGTCCTTATTTCTGAATGTATTTACTTAGACTGAACCTGTGTTGACATAGAATTACAGTTAGGTCCTTATTTCTGAATGTATTTATTTTAGACTGAACCTGTGTTGACATATAGAATCAGTTAGGTCCTTATTTCTGAATGTATTTACTTTAGACTGAACCTGTGTTGACATATAGAATCATAGTTAGGTCCTTATTTCTGAATGTATTTACTTAGACTGAACCTGTGTTGACATATATAATCACAGTTAGGTCCTTATTTCTGAATGTATTTACTTAGACTGAACCTGTGTTGACATATAGAATCACAGTTAGGTCCTTATTTCTGAATGTATTTACCTAGACTGAACCTGTGTTGACATATAGAATCACAGTTAGGTCCTTATTTCTGAATGTATTTACTTAGATTGAACCTGTGTTGACAAATAGAATCACAGTTAGGTCCTTTTTTCTGAATGTATTTACTTAGACTGAACCTGTGTTGACATATAGAATCAGTTAAGTCCTTATTTCTAAATGTATTTACTTAGACTGAACCTGTGTTGACATATAGAATCACAGTTAGGTCCTTATTTCTGAATGTATTTACTTTGACTGAACCTGTGTTGACATATAGAATCACAGTTAGGTCCTTATTTCTGAATGTATTTACTTAGACTGAACCTGTGTTGACATATAGAATCACAGTTAGGTCCTTATTTCTGAATGTATTTACTTAGACTGAACCTGTGTTGACATATAGAATCACAGTTGGATCCTTATTTCAGAATGTATTTACCTAGACTGAACCTGTGTTGACATATAGAATCACAGTTAGGTCCTTATTTCTGAATGTATTTACTTAGACTGAACCTGTGTTGATATATAGAATCACAGTTAGGTCCTTATTTCTGAATGTATTTTCCTAGACTGAACCTGTGTTGACATATAGAATCACAGTTAGGTCCTTATTTCTGAATGTATTTACTTAGACTGAACCTGTGTTGACATATAGAATCAGTTAGGTCCTTATTTCTGAATGTATTTACTTTAGACTGAACCTGTCAGAATTGTAAAACAAATGTACAAAAGATAAATCAGAATTGTAAAACAAATGTACAAAAGTGTAACAATAAAATGTAGACTTTGTTATATTGACTGTCTAGGGTTTAAATGGTGATGATCAACAATCAACCAAACACCCCCTCATCATCAACAATCTCCACTAACCACTCCTCTACCCTCACACATCTTCATCAATCTCCTTTGGCAAGGTAAGCTAAACTGGACGCTCACATGAGCCTGTTTGGCTTACATGGTAAAGAATATTTATTGAACCATAGGAAGAAAAGCTTAAAAATACCACAGGAGTGGTCAGGAGAGATTCAAATATAAAAAGTTAACAGACGACAGACACCAAGTGATGGCAAAAGTTCACATGACCTTTCGGCCAGGTGAGCTAAAAATTCCAATGATGGACATGTTTTTGCCAGATCAGGACAAAATGTGAAAACTATGTTGAGGATCTCAAAAACATCATTACTGCAAAGTTTGCTTTAAACTGACCCAGTAGTTACAATGGAAAAGAGTTTGCAGAAACTTTCAGCCAATCAGAAGCAAGTGTTACCAATGGAGTTCTTTGTCCAATCATAACGAAACGAAGAATTTTTATTGATGATGCCACACACATTATGTGTACTAAGTTACAAATCATGAAGAGAACAAAATAATTTTCAATGAGATGATGATGAGGTCTGCTTTGTTCTAAACAAACACGCAGAGTTGGATTTTTATAGTGCTAGCTCACTGAAACAACAGTAACGGATAGACATGTCACTCCACTCGGACACATTATTCTGATTCCGAGCCAACCAGTCTTTGCTCTTACTCCTTAATGCTGCGTGGTTAGCAGAGAAGCAACAAATACCAATTTTATAGTCTTTGGTTTGACCCGACTGGGGCTCCAACACATGATCTACCACACTCGAGGCGAGCACGCTTACCATTACACCACCGATGCTGTAGACAATGGAAAACAATATACAGGTGCAAAGTGATGACAATAATTCAAATGTCACTTAGGGTCAGGTGACCTAAAAATATGTGTTGGCAGATGAGGGGGGTCCGAGTGGCTCAATGAGTTAGGTAGTTGGATTACCTAACAACTCATACAAGCCTATCACCAATACGGTGTGGGTTCGCGCCCGGCTTTGTAAATTACAAAAAGGGTGCACTCGACTCGTTTATTTAATAAGTCACAAGTGATAAAGTTTACCAGCTGCTTGCCCATGGTCTGTGGTTCTCTCCGGGTACTCCGGCTTCCTCCTCCACTAAAACTGGTGGCCATGATATAGCTGAAATATTGCTGAAAGTGGCGTTAAAACACAGAAACAAACATAAAATTAATCAATTGGCAGATGAGGTATAGTGTTTGTATCTTCTGGCGAGTAGATAACTGGCTCCTTAATTATTCTCTTTAACAACTACAAATTAAGTTCCTATATTTTATTTTTCAATTTACATTTTAGAAATAAAAATGTTTTATGTTTGCAACAATACAATATGACACAATGATTCATGATTTTAAAGTAAATAATGATAAATGAATGGGGAAAAAAAATGCATGGAGTTATCTCCCTTTTAACTGTAGGAGTTGTCTCCACTTTGTAAATTGCATAACACTATGAGGAATGAAATAAATAAATATATTTATTAAGGATACTTAAGAACACGTGTTCGTGTTTACCTTTAAGGTCAAACATGTGCTTTATTTAAAAATATAAGCAATATGATTAGCTTACATTGGCATTTAACTCCAAGGTTAAAGTTTCTTTACGTGCTTCACGAGCTCCTTTTGCTTTGCGGAAAATACTACATTCTTAATAACATTCGATGCTCTGCCTTCGGTGCAGCTAACCCGGGTGTAGTTTTGTAATATGTTTAAGAAAATAATTTGCAGCCATCATAAATAAACATATTTATACTTATTTTCATATTGTAATTTATATTTTTTGTCGTAGATAAGAGTAATTTTCTACTGTTGCAGCGGCCAGTGCAGATTCATGTGTGATGTTTATAGGGACTTCAATTTGTATTTAATTAATAAATTGTTGGCTGCACGTCTGGCGAGCTGATCCCAAAATATTTGGTGTTTGTGTCTTTTTATGATAATTGATGATGTTAAATACATAAATAATTTATGCTCGGTTGAGGAACGAATAAGAGCATAACATGCATTTTTATTTCTAAGCTAACATGTTATACTGAGTATCTAAAAAATATTGACCTTAACTGAGATACTAAGTAGAAAAGAGGATGTTATGCTTTGATTGTCATAAATTAGTGTAAAATAAAATAATAAAATGTCTGAAATGGAATATAATCATACATTCTATTTATAACTTGATGTTGAAGTCAGCTCTACTTCATTATTTCTATAATTGTACAAAGTGTAGATAATGTGTTGTCCATGACTGAAGAAAAGAATAAATTATTTATGTTCTAAAATAACAAAAAAACGAGTGTGTCAATTCTTTCAACAAATTATTGCACTTTTAAACAGATAGAAATGCTGAAATGTTACCCCATTGCATAGATAAAATAAAAACAAGAAAAGAACTATAAATACCTAAGTCATAACTGATGCCTTGATTATTATACTAGTATATAAAAATCTTCTGGTCCAACAAATAGTTTGTATTGTAGAAAATAAAAACTACAGAATATTACCTAAAACTAAATAACAAATTGACAAAAATGATAAAAACTTTATGAAACTATTTAAGAATTTTTCTACTAAGTAATAAAACTTATTTGGTACCCCGTCTCATACCAAATGGCTTAATTTCTCTATTTCTTCAAACAAATACAGATAATTATATTTTTGAAGATCTCCATCATAATTAATTACACAAATTTTACAATCATCTTCATAAATATTTCTAAATAATCCATCCATTACTGATACAAGTACATTCAAATATTTATAAAAGCTGTTAAGAGCATCACTTTCAATTCTGCTGAAGTTTTAAGCTTTCTTTGAATATAAAGCCATATGTTATTCACACAATTATTACCCCCCCCCCTCCCCTAGAAAATCATTACCAAATAATAAAATGCAAATGTCCTGAAAATTTCCCAAAAATCTTCCAGACTTAAAAATGTTTAGACACTAAACACTGTTCATCAATGATTTCAATAAATAAGAAAAAAGGGGAGGTAACTTAGGGACTAGTATTATGTATTATTGCAAGTTATTACAGAGTTTCCATAACAACTTTGGCACAGTACAAACATAAATAATAAGACATAGGGTTGATATGTCACACACACACACACAAGATATATATAAATGAGAAAGCGCGAGTATGTTTAAGTCCACAATGACAGACACGCTTAATAAATCTATTACTCCCAGTAAAGGTTAGGTCAGGGACATTGGTATAGCATCACTTACAGCACACACACACACCTTTTCTTTGGAAGGTGTCTGGAAACCTTAACACTTGATTAGGGTAACAGGGCTCTAGACCACATCTGAGTGGTGTTAGGCTTCTGGTAAAAATTCAATGACCTAAACCACTTGGTCATCAAGGCCCCTATACCCACTAAAATAATCTTGTTTGTTTCTGATTGTGGATTGTATTTATATTAGGGTATGTCAGATTCCCTTGTAAAAATTAATAATGGTAATTATGTTTTTAGTTAATATGACGTCCAGGGGTCCGTTGTTGAACTTGTGATTAAGTTAATCATATGATTAGCCATAATTACATGATTCATTCCTAATCACATAATCAGCTAATTCAATGATTAAATATGACAAGTTAATACATTGATTAAAAAAGAGTTCAGCAACAAAATCTAATCACTGCATTAGCTAAGTATGTGATTAGGAATGAATCATGTAATTATGGCTAATCATATGATTAGCTTAATCACAAGTTCAACAACGGACCCCAGGTTATTATAAAAGGAACCATTCCATATAAACATTTAATTGTAAAAATGTATTAAGAATTTATATAAAGTCTACATCAAGCAGAGCTACATAAAATTATTTTATTAAAATGTTAATATAAAACTTCTATCAAGAATTAGCTTACAAAATAAAAATTTGATGAAACGTTACAATCAAAATGAGATAGCACTCACTATTTGTCATTAAATTATACCTAATATTTCAATATTTATTATCAAAAAGTTAAATGCAATTCACAAAAATTCCCTATAAAAACAATGTAAAACTGTGTTTTCACATAGGAACCAGTTTATGACTAGATTATTTCAACATAACTTCTTTTCAGTGGTCTGTTACTGTCAAGAAACATTTTTTTAATTTTCTAAAAAGTTTTATTTCTAAACTCCTTGTGGCTATGTCAGTTCATTTACTATGTCAGATGTGATACAGACATCACAACAGACAATGTGATCCCTATGTGTCTGCCATGCTATGCAGGCAACATAATAAAATGACATTAATACTTATCTAACAAAGCAGGGTCAATGTTACCATGACAACTTTGAACTTAAAGTTCAAACAACACAATATTTGTGATATACTTTCAACATTAATATATAGTTACATAGCTTTATACATATGTACACAAATATTAATAAATAAATTACATCTTGTTTTCACACATTTTACAGTATAGATATACAATAATGTTGATTTCACAAACACAATATGAATATACATGTATGTAAATAGAGATTTGAACCAGCCAAGCAATACAGCATATTAAATCTGAATTGACCAATCAATACATCATATTAAATTTGAATTGACCAATCAATACAGCATATTAAATTTGAATTGACCAATGACTACAACATGCTAAATCTGAATTGCCCAATCAATACAGCATATTAAATTAAATTGACCAATCAATATAGTATATCAAACTTAAATTGGCCAATCATTACTGCAATTAAATTTGAATTGACCAATCAATACAGCAATTAAACTCTGATTCATCCACTGACTTCATTTCTATTTTGTTTTAAAATATTTATACAAAATTATCAATTTAAAATAATTGTCATTTAAAAATAGTTAAAATGTAAATAATTGGGAATAAAATTAGCTGGAGAACCTATACAAGGTTATACTGCATTAAAAGAATTAAAAATTTAAACTAACACGAGATAAATTAATGATGATTTAAAATACAGTGGGCATGTTCCGAAGACTTTACATCAAATCTTCAACAACAAAAATGATCAACTGTTAATGACTATCTAATTTTCTAAATCAATTTTTAAAGAGAATACATTGTATCACAAAGAGGTATGGGATAAACAGTCAAAGTCACGCCATACGACATGATTTGTTTTTGTCTAATTCATTTATGGAAATTGACTTGTTACTCTTTATCTATGGCTCTTGACATTTTAAACTTGAGTAAGTGTTCTGTGCTGTATATGCTCTGGTTCAAATTTCCATCATTAAAATGATCACACATAGCACCAACGACCATTTATATGATGAGTTATTCCCCCTTGAATTGTCCCTTACATATGTATGACCCCGTTAATAAAGATTTAAACACTCTAATCTTACTACGGAGACAAATGTATTACACAAGCTGTGACCTCTAGTGTAGAAAAAGTTCTAGTTCCCATTCAGTCTTAATATCTCAAGTTTGAGAACACAATTCTATGAACTTTAACCTCCGTATGTTGAATTAAAGCCTATTAAAATTCTCTTTAATTTGAAGGTTTCACATGGTAACTATAGGAAACGGATCACTACTCAAAAATTCATTCAAATTTTAGCAATAATCTCATAAACTTGTAATACCTTGGTGTATATATATTTTTGCACATTCCCAAACCTAGATTAGCTACCTTTTGCTCTTAATAAACCTTATATTATTACAATCTTCAGATAAATCAGGATATTATTCAGGACTACGAATACAATGTCCCTCGTAGCCAGGGGCATATCCCAAGTTCAATATACCCTGTTTATCATCATCGGTCCATCGATGATGGGATTTCAAATTATTTTGTAAAATCCACTTTTCTCTTGCCCAGGCATGAGTTACTGCCCTTTCTTTGGCATGTTTGAAGAGTCTTTTTTTCTCTTTTTCTATTGTTGTACCGTAGCGGATATTTATCACAGTATGTTTGCCTTTGAGGCAAATGTCGGTCTCTGGCGTAGGATTAGCTCTGAATGCATCAACACGATTATTACGATGAACAGTTACATTTATATTTTCAAATAGAACATAATCGCTGCTTATTTCTAGCTCATTAAAATCAGTTTGTGCCTGTGCATGATCAGTTTTAATTAGATAATGAGTGTCTTTTCCCTTTATACTATACCTAAGATTCACAATATGGGAAGCATTCACTAGAACTAGTGCTAATTGTTTTGTCCATAATGGCATGTCATCACTCATGGTCACAACAGCTTTACCATCATGTCAGTATCACTCCGTTGCCGAAAATAAACGGCATCGGCGAAGGTTGAAGATTGGGCGATTTTTGTAGTGGCGATACTTTAGATTTAGGTACATTTGTCATTGATATCAGACTATCCATGTCACGTAAAAATGTACATTCAAATGCAGACGACATTGGTAAAAGGACGTGTGAATTATCTTTCTCTTTAGGACGTACTTCTCCACTGTATGATATATCTGGAGCTAGACTTCATATATCATAACCTAACATCATTAACCAATCTGTTATAGCTACAAAATAAACAAAAATATTTACATAAAATATTGTCCTGAGTAGAATATTATTTTACATCACCCTGTGAATACAATATTAATAAATATTAAAACTGTGATACAATTTTTTTGGTTAGGAGAGATTTTGGTGTGTCCGTCGTGTAACAGCAAATAAATAATTTTGTATGCATGCTCTAATCTTCTGAGATTTAATATTAATTTGGCATTGGTATTATTTTTATGCATCAGTAGGCAAAAAGTATTTTCTCCCAGTATCATGGCGCTTTAACCCCGCTGAACCAGTGGTGGCAAAATCTGTAATCCTCTAGAGGATTAAAATGTCTCGTGCCTTTCCCCACATGTTGTCAAATCGGTCTGCCAAAGGAATTTGAAATAAAGTTCGTGTTAAACAAGATATGATCATAATCTAACAATTATGAAGTCTCCCAAACCGGCCATTATGACTGTTTCCGGCGCCACCACGTGGAGGAACTACAGACTTGTAGCCCTGGTCATGGTAGTGATATGATTATTTATTATAAGTACGTTTCAATAATAAAAATTAACAATTTCAAATTTAGTGTCAGGTATCACTCTGTAACTGAACTTGAAGCTACACTTCTAATCAAATATATTAATTTTTATACTATTTACCTTTGCTATCTCAAATTAACTGTTTACAGCAACTTCAAGTTCAGTTTGGCGCCATCAACAATATGAAAGAATGTTATATGAAGATGAGTACTGTGGTATATAGCATAAAGCAACAACAAAAAATTATGTGTTTTCTATTACCTGTAGACAGCAAACCAAAGGAAAAAGGCCACCCCTCTTATCAGACCACTCTCTCCAAAGGCCAGCCCTCTTATCAGGCCACTCTCACCAAAGGCCACCCCTCTTATCAGGCCACTCTCACCAAAGGCCACCCCTCTTATCAGACCACTCTCTCCAAAGGCCAGCCCTCTTATCAGGCCACTCTCACCAAAGACCACCCCTCTTATCAGGCCACTCTCTCCAAAGGCCATCAACAATATGAAAGAATGTTATATGAAGATGAGTACTGTGGTATATAGCATAAAGCAACAACAAAAAACCAACAGCAGACAAAATGTCCGTAAATAAATCAAAAGCTACCTTTGAAATCGAACAATGTTGAATTTTTGCGGTATTGTGGCGGCCATTTTGAAAATGGAGACCGATAGAAATTTTTCGATGTCGGGAATCAATTCAGGACATCATAATCTACCTACATATGAAATTTCGTTGAAATCGAATAATGTTGAGTTTGTGCGGTATTGTGGCGGCCATTTTGAAAATGGCGACCGGTAGAAATTTTACGATGTCTGGAATCAATTCGAGACATCATAATCTACTTACATATGAAATGAAAGAAAATGGGGGTGCCAAACTAGGTTGGAGGAGCCAAAGATATTTTTTACTTCAATTTTTTTTTTTCAATATTATCCCCCAAAAAGCTATGCCCCAATTTTCCTAATAGGCCCTTTAAAATAAACCCTTTTCAGAATCTTTTTTATCCAGGATTTTACATTTTTTAAGTGGGGGTGCCATATGGAACTCTTTCCAATATTCATTGATGCAAATATCTGAGGGGCAAAGGTCAATTTCTGTCTTTGTAAGTTTGCTTCAGTAAGAAAAGTTCACCTTTTCAAGTGTAAAATACATACAACAGAAACTGTACTAATCAGTAGACCGTGAAAAAAAAAAAGAAAACTGACACGTCTACCGTTGATGTAATCTCGTTGGGATTAGGATTCCGAAGAAATGTTCTTGACAAAAAATTTCTTCGGAATCCTAATCTCAACGAGATGAAGAACAGACAGAAAATTTCTTCGGAATCCTAATCTCAACGAGATTACCGTTGATGGAGCAGTTTCTTAACATCGATGTATTTTAACTTCACTTAATGGTAGAAAGTTCACTGAAGTAAGTCTTATAAACTACAGACATGGCTCTTGCCCTGTAATGAATATGTTTACATACAAACAAAACAACATCTGATATATAATGTAGAATACCTATATGTAGACAACAGAAGCTTAGAGGGAATTCTACAGAAGATTGTTGCCATGGAAGCGGAGTGTATAAAAGTTAGCACTGCAGGCGGGATGGACATGTAAAATTTTAGACATACCAGGAGAGATTTTCCTTTGAAATCGGCGTCCCCATGCGCATCATGCAAACTTGCATGCCGTGAGAAGGAGGCTCCTACCCTCATCCTACTCCCGATCCTCTCGACCGTTTCCCTCAATCGAGATCGCCC
This sequence comes from Bathymodiolus brooksi, assembly GCA_963680875.1. Lineage (NCBI taxonomy): Eukaryota > Metazoa > Mollusca > Bivalvia > Mytilida > Modiolidae > Bathymodiolus > Bathymodiolus brooksi. The sequence continues at coordinate 70,139,180 of OY804582.1, forward strand.
TTTGGAGCTTCTTTTATAGAAACGCCACTCCAATTTATGGATGAGTTTTCTTGGCATGATGACTTTACGCTTGAAATGCATATAAGTAGATCGAGTTAAGAGTAAGTGACTTGACAATATCTATTAAAAAAAAAAAATTTAAATCACACAATTTACAATAACTGCTTTAAACTATCTTAAAAACATAAAATGTGTTATTTCTGTGAGTCTGCTGAAATAGAGATATATGGTTTCTAGCTATCAACTACTGGCCTACAGCGACAGTGAGAGGAGAAGTTTTAGGATTATAGAACATTTTATTACTTACAGATGTACAGCTGTTAATCCTACTTAACATCACATTATTTACTTACTTAATAAGTAAACTTCATTTTCTTATCATTTTTGTAAATTTTAAAACCAACTAATATCATGCATATTATGTTATATAACCCCTAGCTGTCCCTCATTTTACCATCTAATCCACATTCTAAATACTCCCTTAGCTGTCCCTCAGATTACCATCCACATTCTAAATATTTCAAAAACCTTACAAACTACAGATCATAATTATTTTAGTGTTAAAATTATCCTCTTTTTGTATCAAATAATAATTTTACAGTTTAATTTTTTTTAAATTGTTTTAAATCCTCCATGTTCATATCGTCCAATATATAGGTCAGAATTTGTTAAGAAAAGACAGTAGAAAGGTAGGGTACTGTGATTGGTTAAGATGTAACATTTCGTGATGAAATAGCTGGTTCCCTGTACTTCAAGTTTAGGAAAACTTTCTTGATGTAGAGTAAACAGGAAGATTATTGTAGATAATGTGACTTTAATAGTGCTGCATTGACAATGGTGTGTGAGATATTTAAGAAAATAAATATCGTTCAGGGGGGCGTCCTGGTCGTGATCGTATGGTAGTTGGATTTATGACTACCTGTACAATCAGTGCCTATCACCAGTAAAGTTGTGAGTTCGAACCCCATTCATGGAGAGGTGTTTTTTCTCCGTGTACTCCTGTTTCCTCCACCAATAAAACTGACCACCACGATATAACTGAAAACATTTTTGTTTATGGGAAATAAGAATGTCTGATGTAAAAAAATTCATCATATTGTTTTTTTCCTTCGTCATTTGGAGTCGAACTGTTATTTAAGTTTACAATGAGTAAGATCTTACTCCAATAACATGATGAGTTCTTCCATTGAACAGTTAGTTCAATAATATATTTTGGAGGGAACAGGCACGGTGAAGCATACTTTATTTGGAGGGGGATAGGCATGAAGCACAATTTTTGTGGGAGAACATAGGCTAGAAGCACAAAATCAGATCACCCTTGGTTGATAAATATATACAACACAAGAAATAATATGATTGTATGGGCTGAAAACTGTAGGAAAAATCACTTCTATAGAGCTTACAAAATAAAATTTCTGCCGCAAAAATAATAAGACTGCACAATGAAGCTATACATTTTTCTAGCAAAATGCGCTCCATTTTTTTTTACTCTATTAGTATGAGCGACAAATTGAATAAGCTGCTGAGCTACAAGTGGAAAAGTTGACTATTTAGTATAAACCAATACATTCTACCAAAATAAAATAAAAATTGTTTACCATCTTGTGTCAGAACTGAAAAAAGGGGTTTATATAATAATAAATAACAATAAAAGCTTCTATTTATAAGTAAAATGGTTAAAAAACATAAAATTCCTAAAAATTCTATTATGGGATGAATTCTAAAAAAAAAAAAAAAAAATGAAAATTGTACTACAGTATCATATAGAAGCAATATAAGCTTGATCATAATATGAAAACAAAATATATCAAAAAAAAAATTAAAAAAAAGAAAAAATAATTCCATATTTCTGTTCTTTTTTTCACTTTTCCAAAAATTCTTTTTGTAATTTAATTTGAAATAGAATTAAGGAAAAGCAACTGCTGATTGGACACTTCCATAGCTTGCCATAGCTACTGCATCTCTACCATCTGTGGTAATTCGTACAATAGATCCTGTTGTGTTGACATCAGTCTTCAGTTCAGTTACCTCCCCTGTTTGGCTGTTGGATCTCAGTCAATCGACCCATCTTATTATAGGAATAGATATACGTTCTACCATCAGATACAAACTTAGCATACATGCCAACTCTACCGATTTACGCGGTAGTCTACCGATTTTTTAAGTCTTCTACCGCCTACCGATTTTAGATGTTTTCCTACCGATTTTATCGCGATTTTACCGATTTTATGGTGAATTGTTCACATGTTGATTATTCTTGTAGATTTCTAAGACGTATAAATGTGTACAAATCCAAATTATTTAGGCCCTTTCCGTAATCGTTTCCCTCTTAAATTTGTACAGGAAACTTCCATTGGTCAATTCTTTATCATTAAGCCAATCAGAAACTGTATTTAAAATAAAGTTTTGAAGCACTACATTTTGAACTTATGACTCCTAAACATATATATACAGTAGAACTTCGCTCGCTCGAACTCGAAGGTACTGTCAAAATATGTTCGAGCTATCGGAAGTTCGAGCCACCGAGGTCCCGTAATTTTAGACAGAAAACAATCTTGTTCTGACCCGGGACAGTTTCATTACCTATATATGATAACTGATGCACAGTAAAACTGGCCTTTCTCGTAAAAAATATTTAATCATTTAAGTTCAAGTTCAAGTTCTTTATTCACTCGGACACATATATACAAGTGTAACAAGAGGAATATTATACAAAATATTTTACATAATGACGGATATAACTAACCTAAAATAATACAGCCTCAGAATATAATTACAAAACATTTTGCAATTTAGATATTAATAAGACAATTTTGTCAGAACCTTAACATTACACAAAGATAACAGGCCTTTCATTTTGTACATGTTTGCATATCTAGTATAATAAATTGGAATACATTTACATCTAAGCCTTTGTACATCAGCAGAGGTACATTCAAATAAAGAATGAAATTCAGTACCTAAACCAACATTACACAGATGACAAATACGTTCTTCTCTGGGAGTATTCGGCCATCTTCCAGTTTCTATTGGAAGCTAAACTTTGTTATCATGTTTCTCTCATGTGGTAATAATTTTAATAAGTATTTCTCTAAATTAAATTCATTTTTAAATATGCCATACAATTCTCCCCTAGAAGAGTTCTCAATTTGGTTAAACCAGTTTTGAATATATTGATCAGTTAGATTTTGCATAACAATACATTTTAGTTGCACTGAATGAACTGGCTGTTGTTGGTTCCATAGATAATTAAGCCCAGTTTTCTCAAAAATTGATTTGATAAAATTTAGCCACTTAAATTGAACATTATCAGTAATACTCAAATTAAACATAATCTTATATAAAATACAACTAAGTTTCTTCTTTTTTTAAATAAGTTTATTCCAAAAATTTACAATCCTTAATTTTATACATAATATATCTATAGGTGTTCTACCAACTTCTCCGTATGTCATAAAATTTGGAGTAGTGGTTCTAACACCTAAAATATTTCTACAGAACTGAAGATGAAGTTTTTCTAGTTGCTTAGTGTTCTCATAACCCCATATTTCAGAGCCATAAGTAAGTATTGGAAGTATAAGTGTATCAAACAATTTAAATTGTAAATCTATTGGAATCGATATATTTCTCAATTTTCTATACACACAATATAAAGCTTTGCGAGCTTGATCCATCAATTTAGCTCTTGCCTTCACAAAAGAGCCGTTATAATTAAATATAACACCTAGATATGAATAAGAGTCTTTAATTTGTAAATTCTCTCCACATAGCTTAAAAATAGGTTGATTTTTTTATTTTCTTTTACAAAATATTATTACTTTAGTCTTTTGCAAGTTAACCTTCAATTTCCAATGATGACAATACTTTTCAAATATAGCCAAAGCAGACTTACACATTTCTAAAAGTTTTCGTCCAAAATTATTTGGTCTGCATTCACACTGAGTATATCTTTTTAAGGAAATATTATTATCAAGTAAAACTTGGGAGTCATAGCAATATGATATATAAATAGGCCATCTTCTACATTTACATCCATAACATTCAAAAAAGTTTCATCTGGTTCTGAAAAAAATCTTCAAAAAAAACCCAGTTTTAGCATTAAAATCTCCAACAAGTGCACATTTCATGTCTTTTTCTAAAAAATTTACTAATTCATTTTCACTATCTAAAAATGCATTTATTGATGAATATAGAGAGTTTTCAGGTAGGGTGTATACACATCCCAACAAAAGGTCATTATTAAATACTTAAATTTAATATGATTTTTAAGATAATTTTTATATACAACAACAATACCTTCAGATTTATGCTTAAATATTTTTCTATTTTTTGCAACATAGCTAAAACCATCTGGGATATTTAAAATGTCAAATTTGTCAGTTTTTGTCTCAATAAAAATACATACTGTATATCATGTGTTGTAATTAACTGTATAAATTTAAGTAATAAAAGTTTTGACTTGATACCACTAACATTTTATTTCTGAAAAATTAAGTTTCTGTTTTTTAGACCTTGGGGCATTTTCATCAGTCGCTTCTCTTGCTTGCCTGTCCTATTGATAGTGGTTGTCCGGGTATCTAGGAGGGGGAAAGCGCATATGAGGTTCTCCGTTTCCAGGTTAAAGCGCATCTTTACAATTTCATATGTGAATATTAGCATGTTTTTTTATCAACTTAGCTGTGAATGTGAAAAAATTGTGAAAAATAAGTGATTTAAGTCTCAAATATATTAGTAAATCTTCCTTGTTTTCAACAATAAACCAGGAAATGTTTTTTCCGCTTTAATAGTAAAACATACTCGACAATAGGCACTTATAATTGATGATATCTTATTGTAACACACACAAGAGATGACGTGGATTAAATGATTTTAAGTAACATAACCCCGCTATTTCATATTGAGGTGTATTTATCAAGCCAGTAGATTGATTAATCATATATATATGTACATTTGTATGTAAGCACATTCAACGTACATCTGTCAATTAAATTGCGATGTTCGAGTTTGATATGTTAAAACTCGTGATTTTATTATGATTCTCTATTATTGATTGAACCATTTATTTAGTTCGACTGTTCGAGGTATCAGTGTTCGAGCGAAAGATTTTTTTTAGCTTAAAAATATATGGAAAATTGGCGGGACTTTCAAATAAGTTCGAGCCATCCATGGTATTCGACCCATCCGAGTTCGAGGGACCGAGGTTTGACTTGTATATATGTAAAATGCTAATTTCCATTTTTTCATGTTTTTTTTCATACTATATTTAAAGATTTGACTGAACAGATTTTATATCCAAAATGCAACAGAATGTACCATTTTGTGTCCTTCTGAAAAACAATTTTCTGGGGGGGGGGGGGGGGAGGTGGTGGCAAACCCTAGACCCTCTACCGCTTTTAGTCTCTCGAGGGTTGGCATGTATGACTTAGAGGTTGAAAGTTCTGAACTTTCTGCGTATTTGAAGATTGCCGTAGAATTATCGGGGAGGGAAATGTCTGTAGATGATCCATGTTGTCCATAATAAATTCACATTTTGATATATCGGGAGATATTATTTCCTTCGCGTGCATGGCGTAGTTACGTTTGATTTCTATCTTGTTGCCGGCATCGTCTAGTATCTGTTCAAGCTTACCATAAAAAGAATTAACATTATATGTAAAATTATACATGAACTGGTCAGTCATGATATTAACTGTATGTTTATGTTGACCATAATGATTAAACACGTAGATTTCTTCTGTTTCATGGGAGACAACCACATATTCGCCAGCATTATTCTGTAACGGGAGTTTCGACATGATGGAGAAGACTCTGAGATTTCCTGCATCACCAATATGTACAATAACATCAGGGGTGACTGTGATCGGTGTTAACTCGTTAAACAACGCCTGTGCCGCCAGTGTTTCCTCGGGTTTGTAACATTTACATCTGATCTGTTGACAATCACATTTAGATTTCATCCCAGCGAAGTGATGGATCAGACCGTCTGATGTAACGACTCGTACACGATTAATGTGATGTGTATCACTCTCCACGACGTAAAGTTCACCTTGGTTACCAAATGATATACTCTGTGGGTTGACTAACGTCACATCAGTAGCGACGCTCGATGCTTGTTCATTGTCTGGTAGGACACCTGATGGCAGGAATTCTTGTGAAATTGTTCGCCCAGCAATAGTTATCAACTTGTCGTCTTTAGTCATTTTGATGACGTTTTTGTCGAGGATGTGAAGTGTGTCATCTAGTGGATCTATTGCCAAGTCTGTCGGCCATTGTAGCCTAACCTGTAAACAAAACACAACAATCTGTAAATCTTATAACTTTCTAGAAGTACAGTAGTCCCCTTCTTATCAGGCCACTCTCTCCAAAGGCCACCCCTCTTATCAGGCCACTCTCTCCAAAGGCCACCCCTCTTATCAGGCCACTCTCTCCAAAGGCCACCCCTGTTATCAGGTCACTCTCTCAAAAGGCCACCCCTCTTATCAGGCCACTCTCTCCAAAGGCCACCCCTGTTATCAGGCAACTCTCTCCAAAGGCCACTCCTCTTATCAGACCACTCTCTTCAAAGGCCACCCCTCTTATCAGACCACCCCTCTTATCAGGCCACTCTCACCAAAGACCACCCCTCTTATCAGACCTGTCTCTCCAAAGGTCACCCCTCTTATCAGGCCACTCTCACCAAAGGCCACCCCTCTTATCAGACCACTCTCTCCAAAGGCCATCCCTCTTATCAGGCCACTCTCACCAAAGACCACCCCTCTTATCAGGCCACTCTCACCAAAGGCCACCCCTCTTATCAGACCAGTCTCTCCAAAGGTCACCCCTCTTATCAGGCCACTCTCACCAAAGGCCACCCCTCTTATCAGACCACTCTCTCCAAAGGCCAGCCCTCTTATCAGGCCACTCTCACCAAAGGCCACTCTCACCAAAGGCCACCCCTCTTATCAGACCACTCTCTCCAAAGGCCAGCCCTCTTATCAGGCCACTCTCACCAAAGACCACCCCTCTTATCAGGCCACTCTCACCAAAGGCCACCCCTCTTATCAGGCCACTCTCTCCAAAGGCCACCCCTCTTATCAGGCCACTCCTTCTATCAGGCCACTCTTTCCAAAGGCCACTCTCTCCAAAGGCCACCCCTCTTATCAGGCCACTCTATACAAAGGCCACCCCTCTTATCAGGCCACTCTCTAAAAAGGCCACCCCTCTTATCAGGCCACTCTCACCAAAGGCCACCCCTCTTATCAAGCCACTCTCTACAAAGGCCACCCCTCTTATCAGGCCACTCTCTACAAAGGCCACTCCTCTTATCAGGCCACTCTCTCCAAAGACCACCCTCTTATCAAGCCACTCTCTACAAAGGCCACCCCTCTTATCAGGCCACTCTCACCAAAGGCCACCCCTCTTATCAAGCCACTCTCTACAAAGGCCACCCCTCTTATCAGGCCACTCTCTACAAAGGCCACCCCTCTTATCAGGCCACTCTCTCCAAAGGCCACCCTCTTATCAAGCCACTCTCTACAAAGGCCACCCTCTTATCAGGCCACTCTCTACAAAGGCCACCCCTCTTATCAGGCCACTCTCTACAAAGGCCACCCCTCTTATCAGGCCACTCTCACCAAAGGCCACCCCTCTTATCAAACCAGATTTCAGATGGATTGATAGTAAAATACTACTAAACTGTCCCCTCAAGAGAGGCTACCTCTCTTATAAGGCCACATCATTTTCATTGTAGAAGGGATGTCCTTATAATAGGGAGGACACTTATGTTTCTTATTCTAATAATCTTCTTGCTGTTGAAATTCAATAAGACAAATTTGCATTAATATATTTTGTGCATGATATAGATGGTCTGCTTGTTCATGTGGAAACAGATTAGCATGGTTCTAAATCATCAAATGCTGTTGTTAAAAAAAAAATATTCCCTTTACAATAATTCCAATGGTGTTATTAACTAGTTCAGCTGATCTTAAAGGTCAAGGTCAAAAGGTAAGCAATTTTATGAAGAAAAAAAAACTACAAACAGTGCATGAAGACAAAAGTATAAAGGAAATAATCCGGTTTTATTTTCCCAGATTTCTGTCATATCAAATCCTACAGTATTTAGACACAATGTCTGAAATGTTTAACTAGCTAAATTACAATGGATGATAATTACACTAGGAAAATTGTTGTACTGATAATACAGGTCAAAGGTTAAAATATAAACAAATAAAAAGCAAAAGGGTAAATGTGCTGTTTTCTTTGGCTTAAATTGTCTTTTACAATTCTAGGTGATTTTTTTCTTGTATATCAACTATTTTGCTAATTTAATTTCAAAGGTAAAAACTTAGTACAGACAAACATCAAACTATTTTTTTTTAATCTGCCAATTGAACAAAAGGATGTTTTTTTTTCTATTTTAAATTTATAAATTGATGAACAATATTCAACAGCTCTTGGGTAAAAAGCAGGACACACAAGTTTACTTACATTGGTTTCAAAGTACTGAAATTAAGAAATAAGCAGAGTATGACAGCAAGTTTATAAAAACTAACTTCCAGGATAGCGTGGTATGACTGTTCAATCACTGACATAAACATTTCTACTGTATTTAAAAGTCCATAAAACCTTACAATACAGCTAATTACATGAATAAATATTTGTCTACGTCATTTAATACAAATATTTAATTTACATACTGAGCCTCTTTTTGGTATTGTGTCATTATCAAGAGACACCATATCAGATAGGATCCCTGTATAAGGGAGACAACTATAGACATTTTTTTATATAGAAAACCAAATTTTCTTTCCATGTATTATCCTGCAAGAAATAAATTCCCGTTATGTATCTATGTATTACAATGTTTGACATTTCCTGATATTTGACCGTCTGGATTTCTGATACAAAACTTTCCCAGTAAGTTTTCGTACTCATTTTCAGAAATAGCCAATCAAATCACTGTATCTAATACATAAAACACTCTGATTGGACCATTTTGCAGTACTGGGTACAAAACGTGTATTTAAAAAAAAATTCTTCAATTTCCTACTACTAATCCTGTTTTTAATGAACAGCTGAAATACTGCTCGCTGGACGTTCAACAATAATCAATCAATCAACCTTAATGAATATTCTACTATACCTTGTCAGCAGATTGATTGGTGCCACATGCCATAGGTTCCCAGGCCATAGACTGTGATTGAGAATCAATAAGTGTGTGTATCATACCATCTGGTGTGATCTTCCTGATGTTTAAATTGTCAGCGATATATATTATACCATCCTTACTTATAGTTATACCTACAATGGTAAATTAATTCTATTTTAGATCATGTCAAAGCCTGAGAAAAGTTTGAAGGCACCAAAGGGGCAACTAAAAATTACAAATCAAAGAAGGATAGATAACATAATTCTTAGTAATACCTAGAATAATCTTAATTATTTCATAAATTGTGAAAATATCACATCTTTAAGGCCCTTAAATACCTAAAATTGTAATTAAAGTTGTCTTTTAATTAGTTAAATATTTCTTTAATGGTTTTTCAACAGCTATTCTGTTAAAAGGTAGGCAACTCTTGGTTAACAAATAAACAAACAAAAAACACAATATAGTAATAAATCTTTAAGCTGATACTTATTTTTCTTTTCTTCTTTAATTTCCTTTGATTAAGCAAGAAAGGATATGGATATAAGTGACTATGGCAGAAATATATTTGAAACAAGAACAAATATAAAAAGTTTAAGAATAGCCACTTATAATACTATTTATTTCTTAAAATAAAATTCAAATATTCAAAAAGAAAAAAAATAATAATTACCTTTCGGTCGTACAAGTCTAGCATCTTTTGCCCTTTTCCCATCACCACATTTGTCTAATGCCATCGGAGGACATTCCTCCCCTGTACCAGCAACAACCTCGAAATTACTATTCAGATCTTTGACAGGGCCCATCGTAGATATTTTTATGATTCTATGCTTCATGTAATCAGAGATGTACAATCGTCCATCAACAGGACTGACCGTCATGTACGGCTTGTGTGAAGTAGAAATGGAACTGAAATAAAATTCCATATAATATAGGTCTTTATAGAGAGATTTTACCCCCGAAGATATAAACAAAACAAAATCAAACTGTACAAATCATTTGAAACTAATTTATTAAACTTAGCAGCGTGTGTCTCTTTATTTCTATTTTCTTACAAATCACAGAAACATGAACCACTGCTCTAAACTTAAACTTTAAGACCTCACTAAGAGAAAAAAATGACAGAACATAATGGATTTTTTTATCCTGGCTAGTTACAGGCACAAAATGTGGCAGGGAAACTGGTTAATTTGATCCCAAATCTTGATAACTAAATTGTATGTGTTTAAACAAAATATTAGTATAACATAAAATCTGACATTTCTTGCAGAAAACAACTGAAACAAACACATAGTATAGACAATAAGATTTGGCATCAAATAAATACCTGGTTAAGTTAACTATTAGAAAATGTTTAACGGTATGCTTTCTTAACACCTCTTTCAACAATTTCAGTTATATCCTGGCAGCCAATTTTATCGGTGGAGGAAACCGGAGTATCTGGAGAAAACCGTCAACCTGCTGAAAATCTTTTGACAAACTGTTGCATAAAGTTGCATACAGAACATCTTGTTACAGATGGGACTTGAACTCGTGACATTATTGGTGATAGACACTGACTGCATGAGTAGATGTAAATCTATCTACTATATTATCATGGCTATAATCCCCTCTGTTTCACATAATTCATGCCTTGTTTCAAGAATACTAGCTATATCATCCCGTCCTGGCGTAACCTTTCTGATGAAATTATGATCCCATATATAAAGACTGCCATTCTCTCTCACTGGCCATCGCTATCGGTAACAATAAACTATTATCTAGGGCACGGCCATTACACATGTCACAGTCTGGCTTCCGTTGCTGTCCGTTACCAAGAATATTGACAAGTTCCTGCGGCTTTTCCTTGTGATTACGTCATCGAAAGACAAAAGTATTTATTTTTGATTTGCGTACATATTTCCATATTGCCATTAATATGAAACAGACAACACATTATTCTATGTCCATGACTGTTTGTTGATGTTTTATTGAGTAGTCCAAACTCCACATCTTTCTTCTACACTTCTATATTTGTATTGTCATTCTGTATCTATTCAGAGTAATTTGTATGTTCCCGCCACTAAGGGACATATAGTGTAACTCATGTCCGTAATTCCGAAATAAAACAGTTGTCCCCACTTTTTTTCGCTATGCTTTGAGATATTGACTTTATAATGATAAGTTACAGATCAAGTTTACGTTTCGTTCCGGTCCAATGCTTTTTGGCCGAATAATAGCCTTGGAGATATTGACTTGATTTTTGGAATATGAGTGTATAATGATGAGTAACAGATCAAGTTTACATTTTGCTCCGGTCCAATGAATTTTGGCAGAGTTATGGCCCTTGATCTTTGAAATTTGGCCCAATATTTAGTTGTCACCACTTTATTTTACTATGATTTGAGATATTGACTTGATTTTTGGCATGAGAGTGTATAATCATAAGTTATAAGTTATAGATCAACTTTGAAATTCGTTCCGGTTGAATGATTGTTGGCCAACTTACAGCCATTGGGCTTTGAAAGTTGGCCAAATATTTAGTTGTCACCACTTTATTTCACTATGATTTGGGATATTGACTTGATTTTTGGTATGAGAGTGTATACTCATAAGTTACAGATCAATTTTGAAATTCATTCCGGTTGAATGATTTTTGGCCTATTACTGAGGGAATTCAAAAAGGGTGAAACATTTGCGAGCCTCCTTAATATTCACGGCGTGGACATTCGTGTCGTTACGACACATCTAGTGTTGTACAGTGATAGACTATCTTTTGATATACATTTTATTAATTTGTTTTTTCATTAGTGTACATATCCCATCTTACCAATAATATGAAACAGACAAACACATTCTCCATGACTGTTCGTTGATGTTTTATTGAGTAGTCCAAACACAACATTTTTCCTATGCATTTCTACATTTGTATTGTTATTCTGTATTTATTCAGAGTGATTGTGGTGTACAGTGATATATTTTATATATATATTGTGTTAATATATTTTGTTAATGTATTTTCTTGATGTATTTTGTTAATATATTTTGTTAATGTAATTTATTTATTGACTATTGTAACACACAATGTTTGTTGTACAATTTTATTAAGTATCAAAGCATTTCTCTTCAACTGAAACTGACATAAAATATATGTGTCGTTACGTTCAGATGTTGTGATGTCCGTTGCGATTTCCGCATAAAAACAATGTTCGATTCGTCTTTCCCTTTTCCTCCAGTTGTTTGTAGGAGGAATCATGTCTCATTTACGTTATTTGTGTTTGTTTACGCATAGTGGTGTCCAACACATATTGTGTACTGTTTGTGCTTTGTTTTCCTTCGTTTTGTGAACCCTATGTTGCCAGTTTCTTTGGATTGTCCATTTTGTATTGCTCCTTGGTTATTCTCTAACGTTTATAATAAGGATTTTTTTGGAACTATTGAGTGAAATAGCAGATTCTTTTTAACCAATTTGTCAAATGTTGTCAAACATATTTTTAAAGCGAATATATTTTCCAATTTATATCTAGTCCGCTTCATATCATACATTATGCTAATGGCATGAGAATCTAGAAAAATTCGCCAAAAGTTCGCTTTTCTACCTGTTTCTAATTTTTATGTCATTTACGTATTTCATTTGAATCGTAAAATGTTTATTTGTTTTAATATTCAGGTGCCATGTATTGTTACTAAATACTGATATATTAGTAGTATATCAGTATAAGACCCCGACGAAACCGTTTAAACGTAAAATATGGTTGTATGAACATGCAGATTATGAAAAGCTAAGACAGAATTTGTTCAACGTAAACTGGGACTCATTTTTTCTTACTGATGATATAGAATTGATAACAAACGATATTACTAATGCTATTTTAAGTGCCGCTGAATCTTCTATACCGAGTAAAATTGTTACTATCCGAAAAGGGGGGCCCATGTGGTTATCTTGTAATACACGTAAAATGATAAGGCAGAACATAGAATTCACAGAAAGACAAAACATTTTAATAACCCCATGCATTGGAATAAATTTAAGAAAATTAGAAATGAAGTTATAAGCCTAGTAAGGAACGACAAAGATAAATATAATAATGATTTAATCAAAACAAATTACAAACATGAATTCTTCTTGCAAAAACTGGTGGAACATAGTTAAAAAGATTTCTGGTATAAAAGGATCTGATATGGGTATTCCCCCAATTCTCCATAATGATAACCTAATATTTTATGATGTCGAAAGAGCAAACTTATTTAATATATATTTTTTAAAACAATCCGAAATTGACGACTCTAACAGCAATATCCCTAATTTATCATATGTTACAAACCAAATAAGTGAAATCAAATTAGGTGAAAATGAAGTCGAAGATGTTCTAAAAGTGATGAATCCTACAAAAGCATCTGGTCCTGATTTGATTAACCCTAGACTGTTGAAGGAAGCAGCACCTATTATTAAGCACCCTCTTTGTAAATTATTCAATCTCTCCTTACGGGTCGCTTCCTATCCAAGTCAATGGAAAAGAGCAAATATAACGCCTATTTTTAAGAATAATAAACAAAACGACGTAAATAATTATAGACCCATATCCCAACTTAGTGTAATTTCAAAATGTATGGAGCGTTGTGTATATAAACATATTCACAATCATCTATTGGATAACGATATTCTAACTACTTGTCAATCCGGATTCACATAAGGGGATTCTGCAGTTATTCAACTAATCAATATAGCAAACGATTTTGGCAAAGCCTTAGATAGTGGTAAAGAAGTTCAGGTCGTTTTCTGCGATATCAATAAAGCATTTGATAGAGTTTGGCATAAAGGTTTGATTCACAAACTAAAACAATCAGGCATTTCAGGCAATTTACTCCAGTGGTTTCAAAATTATCTCTATGGGAGGGAACAAAGGGTGGTTATTAATGGCTCAAACTCTAACTGGTTACCGGTAAAGGCAGGGGTTCCTCAAGGTTTCATATCTGGCCCTCTTTTATTTTTTTCATTTTTATAAATGATATCGTAAGCGAGATCAATACTGAAATTAAACTGTTTGCTGATGACACCAGTTTATATCTCATTGTTGACAACCCCAACGACATGGCTTTCCTCCTGAACCAAGATCTCCATCAAATACAACGTTGGTCTGAAAAATGGCTCGTAAAATTCAACCCGAATAAAACTGAAACTATGGTTATTTCCAGTAAGAGAAACAAACCATATCACATCCCTTTACAAATGAATGACCAAGATCTCCACGTAGTTAACTCCCACAAACACGTAGGTGTAATAATTTCAGATAATGGCCAATGGAATGATCATATTGATTACATTGTTAAAAAAGCTTATTACAGATTAAATATAATGAGAAAATCTAGAACATTCCTTGATAGAAACACTTGAGAAAAAAATTTATAATTCTTTTATAAGACCTTCAGGGAACAACCATTTAACTTGAAAGGGGGGGGGGGGGGGGGGGTTTGTACTGATCTTTTTTTTTAACAGTTGGACACATTTTTATTTTTTTTCAATTGCAATCAAACTAAATTATTTTTTCTTCTTACCAAGTCAAAACAGTATTTTTTTTCCAATGCTTTGTATAAAGGTGTGAACCAGTAATCATTTTGTCGACACTTATTTCATGCAAAGCCTTGAAGCTTATTTTGAAGGTCACAGGTCAAAGGTCAAGGTCACAGTTGGACTTAAGTTTTAGCTATTTATCAGTGAGGGGATATGTCATGCTTTGCGTTGCCTTTGTTATAGTATTAAGTGTGTATTATCAAATGACATCTTGTATGAAGAAACAAAATGGGAGAAACTAAAAGATAGAAGAAATAATCACAAGCTTGTTCTCTTTCATAAAATGAATTACATTAAAACACCCCAATATTTAGCTGAATTAATTCCAAAAATTGTATGTACTCGACATACCCATAATACTAGACAAATAAACAATATTGTTAATATAAACTGGCGAACTAGTCTTTATTCTGAATACTTTCTGCCCTCAACTGTAAAAGCATCAAATGATTTACCACTTCCCACCCGTAATTTGGAATCGCTAAGTTCATTTAAATCTCTTAACAACACTAAAAATACTAAAGTTTCAGCCCATTATTATGTTGGATGTAGGTTAGGTCAAGTATTACATGCGAGACTACGTATGAATTGTAGTGCCTTAAATGCACACCTCTTTATTAGAAACCTTGTTGAATTGCCAAATTGTATCTGTGGAATAACTGAAACTGTATCTCATTTCTTATTAGATTGTCCGCGTCACACGACTCTAAGACAACAACTTTTCTTCTCACTTTTGGACATTCCTGAAACAATTTCACTGAAGCTACTTATTTTTGGCACAGTTAATCTAAATGACGAAGAAAACAAGGCAGTATTTAAATCCGTCCAAACCTTTATCATAAAAAGTAAAAGATTTACACCCTGACATGCTCACATAATATTTTTCACCTTTTCAATCTTATTCAATCTCTTTGTATTATTTTCAAGTAAATTGTGTAGCTTTCAACTACATGCTTACATACATTTTTTTTGTCCCTCAATGTATAAATAATTCTCACATAAAATTTAAATCAGTATTTTTGTTTGTGATATTTGTATGTTTTTCATAGGAAACAGAATTAATATGATACCGGTAAGTAATTTCTATCATAAATACTTGTGCTAAAACCGTATCGAATACGTTTCACTTAGGGATGTCAAATCGATTAAAACCTTATAACCGGTTACTCGGTCAGGTTTCCGATCGAGTACCCGGTTACTCGGTAGAAAATTTATTTTGCTCGGTTTAAAAAAGGTACAGCTGGGTTCAATGACACTTCTGTTTTCTTCCTTTCTTTTCATTATTTCAAAGTTTTATATTTCAACTATAATTGTAAAGATTCAGTTGAATGATAACAAATTTAAAAATATAAATTTATTATTTACAACACAGTACAAATTACTTACATACCAGGTTATGTCATGTCACATTCATGATTGTTATTCGGTTTTTGCTAAGGAAAATAATTTGGTCGATGCAAGACGATGACAGTCTGTTGCTGTTGCGAAGCTTCGTAACAATCAAACCAGCTGCCGAGAAGATTCTTTCCGACGGAACAGATGTTGACGGAACAGCTAAATACCGGCGCGCAAGAACTGAGAGTCTTGAATATTTATCGGAATTATCTTTCCACCACGCAAGAGAATCAGTGTCTGGATCAGCCCTTTCTCGCATAAAGGCTGTAATTTCAGATTCAGCATTGTCCTCAGAATCGTCATCCAAAAGTAAATCAAGCATACGCTGATGTGGTTTAGCATATTTGTAGTCCCTCCGGTATAAGTCAGCTCTACTTCACATAACTGGCATTTGACAGTTTTCGAGTCATTACATCGTTTGAAAAACTTCCAAACTTTAGATGTAGGAGGTGACATTTTCACAGCCCTATCTCTCGAAATTCAATTCAAGCACACTTTTAATAGTTCAATACTTTAAATTTGAATTGTGTTCATACCAATTTAATCACTTTGTTTGGTTAACATTGTTAAACCTACAAGCTAGTGTTTTGCCGGGGGGAATAAACAGATCAGAGATCAATTACCATTTAATTGACCAATAATTGTTATGTAAACATATGCCAAGCGCTGGTACGATTTCTATTATATCTAACATTAATTATTTATTGTCCGGAAAATTTTATCATTATTTTCATAAAAAAAAGTTTTCCGAGTATCTGAATACCGATTTTGGTATTCGATAATCGGACGTTCGAGCGAGTACCCGGTTAACCGGGTTCTCGTTGCCATCCCTAGACTTTCACTCCTCACTGAAATATTCTGAATGTAGGTCAAATCAATATTAACATCCATAATAATCCCACTCGGAAGGCATTTAAGATTTTATGTTATTAATTTTAGAAAGTAAATTGTTTGGAGGCATTGCATTAAGAATTCAAACAGTTTTTTTCTGTGCACACATGATAATGTGCGACACACGTGTTGTGTGTCATTTTAAGATAAAATCATCATCACATGCCTGCCGTGAGAAACATAATACCATCAATGATCTAGGCGTTATAAAAGATTGTCATTTTCCTGGTTACTGGATAGTACTTTGTTTATGTTGAGTCTTAATACTTTTTAGTAGCTGGTGTATATGACAAATAGAACATCAAGACATCGACACAGAGCCTATTAATAGTTTTTTTTTATTTGGAGACTTATTCGAAAAGTTTATTACTAACAAAATAATTCGTATCACATAACCAGACTTTATGTTTTGCAATATTTTCCTACACTTTCGAAGTAAGTGGAGCAAAGGGACCAGGGGGTCAGATCTAGGACCAGTAGAGGGCAGTGTTCTTTTACACCAATGAGAAATATAGAATTTAACACCGGCAAAAGTGCAAGACAGGGAAATCTTACCCGAGGGTGTCGGAGATTTCCCTGTCTTGCACCTTTTGCCCGTGTTTGATTTTATTTCTCACTTTTATCAGCTGTTTTTAGTTTCGTGTTTGTTTGTAAACAGCGCATCATGTAAGCAATGTGAGTTATTTCCCCTTCATGTCAATCAAAAAAGTAGTTCCGCATTTTTGTGTATTGCGTGAAGGTCATTATGTAATAATATGGCTGATTGTTAGGATTTGTGTGTTTATAAAAGATTGAAAACTTATATACAGTGAATTGTTTATTTTAAAAAGGAAAAGCATGGAAAATTGGGAGGGGGCAGTTGACATAAACTGTACAGCATGCATTTGCCGGTAAACGCACGTGATTTTTTTTGTCTTGCACTAGTGCAAGATAAGAAAATCTCACATCGCTAAAAATAGGAACTGGTCTGTCTCAAGAGTGAGAAAGCACCGTGTAAAACCATCCAATACGGTTGTTTCGAATCATTTCCATTCCATGAAAAAAAAAATATTTTCGTCCACCAGATCATGTGATTTTGATGGAATGCTCAGCGCAGAGCTTCCGGTGTCAATGTACACAACAAAAACTCCAATCGATATGTGCCGTTTTAACGTTCGATCATCAACTTAAAAAAATCTTAGCATTTTCTGTAAAAGACAGATATCAATTAAATTATTTTATTTGTATCAAAGACTTCAATGCAGAGACAATTACTTCTTTAAGATTAAATTTGTTTTCTTTCTTTATTTGCGGCTGTCAGCATCATCAAATGAAAACGATCTGCCTTTATGTATATATTTCTGATATCAGACAGATAGTGGTGTACCGAACACCAGTATTTATTCAGCGGTTACCTTGGCGTCTCCATATTAATACAATTACTTATAATGTACCGCATCTACGACTATGATATGCTGACGTTGTCACAGTAATAGCGTAAACACCGGAAGTCGTCTGCCGAGAAATTCAGACGTCAAGACACGAAAATGACGGAACGTGGTCGGAATTGACATGATTCGAAACAACCCTATTAAAACTTGTTTTGTTTTGTCTTTGCAAATTGGTGTTCAATTTTGGACTTTCTTTCAATAAATTACTTTGAACTTTGAACTTTGTAAACATAGATTTGTCCTTGACACAAGTTTTCCATGTGGCAATTGGGTTACAGAATATTTTGGAACGATGTCGGAGGGCAGTGCAACTAAATATGTCGCTGTTGTTGATGGGGGACTGGTACGAATAAAATAAGATAATTAAGAAAATAATTAATGTAATTTTATTGACCCAAAATAGGCATTATGATTTAATGCATGGATGAAGAAAGTTAGCATGACAAAATTACAGATACCTAACATGTATAAAATATAATATTTAGGTGTTAAAATAAGATAACATAATTAAGAAAATAATTGATATAATTTTATAGTGACCCAAATGGGGATTATGATTCAAAGCATGGGTGAAGAAAATTAGCATGTTTGAAATGAAAAATATACAGATGTAATATTATGTGCTATTTTTGTTCCTTTATGACTTTAACTATCAACACACATGCAGCTTTTGGCAATTTACAGCAGATGGAATATGTCATTGGAACAGGCAAATTATATATTTGAAATAATATGTCAAAAAAAAAAAAAAAAAAAAAAAAAAAACCCACTAGATCACAACATTATGGAAAAGCACCAAAAAAAAAAGTAAAAAAGTAGAAAAAAATATAAGCTTTTGTAGATTAAAGACAACTACTGAACTTCCAGTTCAGAGATGGTGGTTCAAGTCCATCCCAATTCTAAGAACAGTTTTTGTTTTTATTGTTAGTATTTTTATGACTAGTATAGGAGCATATGTATAACCTATTTTTGAAGGTAAGAAGTGGCGGTTTCAGATGTCACAAAACCTCAATCATTAATGTAAATTACTAGTACCAGTTATCTATAATTAGTGATCTTAAAGACCTCAAATATTTCATTAAATGAAAACTAAACAAAAAGGTCAATTTATTTTATTTATATTTCACTAGATCTGAAAATACAACTAATCTGACTGACAATACAACAAATCTCACTGACAATGCAACAAATCTGACTGAAAATACAACATATCTGACTTACAATACAACAAACCTGACTGAAAATACAACAAATCTGCCTGAAATACAACAAATCTGACTTACAATACAACAAACCTGACTGAAAATACAACAAATCTCACTGACAATACAACAAATCTGACTGAAAATACAACAAATATGACTGAAAATACAACATATCTGATTTACAATACATCAAACCTGATTGAAAATACAACAAACCTGACAGAAAATACAACAAATCTGACTGACAATACAACTAATCTGACTGAAAATACAACTAATCTGACTGAAAATACAACAAACCTGAATGAAAATACAGCAAATCTGACTGATAATACAACAAATCTGACTGAAAATACAACATATCTGATTTACAATGCAAGAAACCTGACTGAAAATAGAAGAAACCTGAATGAAAATACAGCAAATCTGACTGAAAATACAACATATCTGACAGAAAATACAACAAATCTGACATACAATACAACAAACATGACTGAAAATACAACAAATCTGACTGATAATACAACAAACCTGACTGAAAATACAACATAACTGAATGAAAATACAACAAACCTGACTGAAAATACAACAAACCTGAGAGAAAATACAACAAACGAACTGACAAAACAACAAATATGACTGAAAATACAAGAAACTTGACTGAAAATACAACAAATCTGACTGAAAATATACAAATCTGACTGACAATACAACACATCTGGCTGAAAATACAACAAACCTGACTGAAAATACAATAAACCTGACTGCAAATACAACAAACCTGACTGAAAATAAACAAATCTGACTGACAATACAACACATCTGGCTGAAAATACAACAAACCTGACTGAAATTACAACAAATCTGACTGAAAATACAACAAATCTGACTGAAAGTGAATGAATGAAGAAATACAAATCTGAATGAATGAATAAATAAGTAAAAATCTGAATGAATGAAAAAATAATAATAATTCAATAAATACATGTAAATAAAAAAAAATAATTACAGAATAAACATGAAATATGAAAAAGGAATTAATAACACTATAAATGAATGAATAAATAAAAATATGAATGAATAAATAAATAAATAAATAAATAAATAAATAAATAAATAAATAGATAAATAAAATATGAATGTAACCATGGAGACTGTCACCGCTACAACTGTAAATGTAAAGGATGCAAGTAAAATAAATAAATAAATACAAATAATAAATATATGATAGAATGAAGAAATAAAAATATGAATGAATAAATAAATAAAAATCTAAATGAATGAAAAAAAATATATAAATAAAAAATAAATACATGTAAATAAATTATTCTTTTAAAGAATAAACAAAAAATATAAAAAATGAATTAATAATAATATAAATGAATAAATAAATAAATAAATACATGTAAATAAATAAATAAAAATATGAATGAATGAATAAATAAATATGTATCTGTAAGTAAAAAATATGAATATAAAAATAAACATATGAATGAATAAATAAATAAAAAAAAACAAAGCATTGGAATACCACTGAGCTTGATTTCAGCAAATCTCTGAAATGAAGTTGTATTTGACTTTAGATTTTAGATGGAGAGCGATGGTGTTTAACGCCACTTTCAACAATATTTCTGTTGTGTCATGACTATTAATTTGTTGGTTGGCTATTCATTTGTTGTTTAGAAGAACTCTGAGTAATAAGAGTAATTGATAAAGTTAATTGCAGAATTAATAGACTAAGAATAGTTATCTATAAGACTGTCACCACTACAACTGTAAATATAAAGAATGCAAGTAAAATAAATCAATAAATCAATAAATCAATCAATAAAATATGAATGTAATCATGGAGACTGTCACCACTACAACTGTAAATGCAAAGGATGTAAGTAAAATGAATAAATAAAATATGAATGTAACCAAGGAGACTGTCACCACTACAACTATAAATGTAAAGAATGTAAGTCAAATAAATAAATAGGTAAAAATCTGACTGAATAAATAAATATATGAATGAATGACGAAATAAAAATATGAATGAATCAATAAGTAAAAATCTGAATGAATGAACAAATAATAATAAATGAATAAATATGTGTAAATACATGTAAATAAAAAATGAATTAATAACAATAAAAAATAAATAAATAAATAAATAAATAAATAAATAAATAAATAAATAAATAAATAAATAAATAAAATATGAATGTAGCCATGGAGACTCAACACTACAATGGTAAATGTAAAAGATGTAAGTAAAATAAATAAATAAATAAAAACATGAATGAATAAATAAATATATGAATGAATGAAGAATTAAAAATCTGAATGAATAAATAAGTAAAAATCTGAATGAATGAAAAAATAATAGTAAATAAATAAATACATATAACTAATTTTTTTTAAAGAATAAACAAAAACTATAAAAAATGAATTAATAACAATATAAATAAATAAATAAATAAATAAAATATGAATGTAAACATGGAGACTCACCACTACAATTGTAAATGTAAATGATGTAAGTAAAATAAATAAATAAATAAAAATATGAATGAATATATGAATGAATGAAGAAATAAAAATCTGAATGAATAAGTAAAAATCTAAATGAATGAAAAATAATAATCAATAAATACATGTAAATAAATAATTTTTTTTAAAGAATAACCAAAAAATATAAAAAATGAATTAATAACAATATACATGAATGAATAAATAAATAAATAAATAAAAATATGAATGAATGAATAAATAAATATGTATCTATAAATAAAAAATATGAATATATAAATAAAAATATGAATGAATAAATAAATAAAAAAAATAATAATAAAAAAGTTGGAAAATAAATTTGTAAAACAAAGCGAAAAAATTCCAGTCAGGTTTATTGTATTGTAAGTCAGATATGTTGTATTTTCAGTCAGATTTGCTGTATTTTCATTCAGGTTTCTTCTATTTTCAGTCAGGTTTCTTGCATTGTAAATCAGATATGTTGTATTTTCAGTCAGATTTGTTGTATTATCAATCAGATTTGCTGTATTTTCATTCAGGTTTGTTGTATTTTCAGTCAGATTAGTTGTATTTTCAGTCAGATTTGTTATCTTGTCAGTCAGATTTGTTGTATTATCAGTCAGATTTGTTGTATTTTCTGTCAGGTTTGTTGTATGTTCAGTCAGGTTTCTTGTATTTTCAATCAGATTTCTTGTATTTTCAGTCAGGTTTGTTGTATTTTCAGTCAGATTAGTTGTATTTTCAGTCAGGTTTGTTGTATTTTCAATCAGATTACCGGTAGTTGTATTTTCAGTCGGATTTGTTATATTGTCAGTAAGATTTGTTGTATTATCAGTCAGATTTGCTGTATTTTCATTCAGGTTTGTTGTATTTTCAGTCATTTTTCTTGTATTGTAAATCAGATATGTTGTATTTTCAGTCAGATTTGTTGTATTTTCAGTCAGATTTGTTGCATTGTCAGTCAAATTTGTTGTATTTTCTGTCGGGTTTGTTGTATTTTCAGTCAGGTTTGTTGTATTTTCAGTCAGATTAGTTGTATTTTCAGTCAGGTTTGTTGTATTTTCAGTCAGATTTGTTGTATTGTAAGTCAGATTTGTTGTATTTTCTGTCAGGTTTGTTGTATATTCAGTCAGATTTGTTGTATTGTAAGTCAGATTTGTTGTATTTTTAGTCAGATTTGTTGTATTGTAAGTCAGATTTGTTGTATTTTCTGTCAGGTTTGTTGTATGTTCAGTCAGGTTTCTTGTATTGCAAATCAGATATGTTGTATTTTCAGTCAAATTTGTTGTATCTTCAGTCAGATTTGTTGTAAAATCACTAATTATAGATAACTGGCACTAGTAATTTACATTAATGATTGAGGTTTTGTGACATCTGAAACTGCCACTTCTTACCTTCAAAAATAGGTTATACATATGCTCCTATACTAGTGATAAAAAGACTACTAACAATAAAAAAAAAAAGCTGTTCTTAGCTTTGGGGTGGATTTGAACCACCATCATCTCTGACCTGGAAGCTCAGTGTTTGTCTTTAAACTACCAAAGCTTATATTTTTTCTTCTTTTGGTTTTTTTTTGGTGCTTTTTCATAATTTTGTGATCTAGTGGTTTTTTTTTTTTTTTTTTTACATATTATTTCAAATATATATTTTGCCTGATCCAATGACATATTTCATCTGCTGTACATTCACAAAAGCTGCATGTGTGTTCATAGTTAAAGTCATAAAGGAACAAATATAGCACATAATATTACATCTGTAATTTTGTCATGTCACACATGCTAATTTTCTTCACCCATGCTTTGAATCATAATCCCCATTTGGGTCACTATAAAATTATATAAATTATTTTCTTAATTATATTATCTTATTCTAACACCTAAATATTATATTTTATACATGTATCTGTAATTTTGTCATGCTAACTGTCTTCATCCATGCATTAAATCATAATGCCCATTTTGGGTCAATAAAATTACATTAATTATCTTCTTAATTATCTAATTTTATTCGTACCAGTCCCCCATCAACAACAGCGACATATCTAGTTGCACTGCCCTCCGAACATCCTTCCAAAATATTATGTAACCCAATTGTCACACGTAAAAGTTGTGTCAAGGACAAATCTATGTTTACAAGTTTTAATTGGATGGTTTTACAGTGCTTTCTCATTGGTTTAAAAGAACACTGCGATACTAATTATTTTGTTAGTAATAAACTTTTCGAATAAGTCTCCAAATAAAAAAAAACTATTAATAGGCTCTGTGTCGATGTCTTGATGTTCTATTTGTCATATAAACCACAGGCACTCGCGTGCACTCGGTGATTTTCGTTATTTCATTAAAATTAAATATTTTCCCTTTTAGTGCCTCTATTCTAACCTTCTCTATGCAGAATCACCTAATTTTGACATATTTTACACATTTTGATACAACCCATTTCAGTAAAATTTTATAGTCACATAGAAAAGTTTCTGAAGCCTGCAAATTTCTATGGATCTTCATATTATCTTTTAAAAACCTTGTTTATGTATCATACTTACATGATCCAAATTAAAAATGCTACTGAAATGACACTTATTTAAATGGAAAGCTTTTTATATAAAAGATACATACTGATTTTTCACTATGGTGATAATTCACAGACAGGAAGATATAATTTTGGCTCCCATAACAAAGTTTTATGTTCAAACTTGTTGAAAAGTACTTAAAACCTTATTTATGTAATGTATTTCCAGTACCCAAGATATAAACTTGTTTGCATAAAGGAATTGAAACTGATTTTCATTTAGCCATGGTCTAAAATATGCGATTTAGGACATTTCAGTAAAATTTCGTAGTCTATAATACATGTATATAAAAAAAGTTCTGAAACTTGAAAATTTCAATGGATATTCATATCATTTATTCAAAACATTGTTTATATATTATACTTACAGGATCCAAACTAAAAGTGCAATTGAAATGAAGCTTCTTTAAATAGAAAGCTTTTATTTGAAAAATACATACCGATTTTCCATTATAGTGATAATTCGCAGAAAGTAAGGAATATACTTTTGGTTCCCAAAACTAAGTTTTATGTCCAAGTTGTTGAAATTTGATACAATTAAAAGCCTAATTATATGTAATATATTTAGAATATCAAAGAAATAAATTTGCCTGAATAACAAGAACTTTATAAGGTTTTCATTAAGCCATCTACAGTTTTAATTCTTGCATTAAAAATGAATTGATTCGATATTTTTATTTAAATTGATAATAATAATAATAATAATCAAAAATCGGCTCATTTCAATATTTGCTGGTCAAAAAAATAGTAAACTGCATTGATATCATTTTTGCACTCCCATTTCCCCTTTGCTGGCCTCTTAAAATTTGTTTTTATTTACCTCGCAAATACGGCCGTTTTATGCTACTCATTGACAATAATTTGCCTAAATTACCAGGTGCAAAATTACATATATTGAATAATATCTACCGAAAATGATCATAGGCATCATCATAAATTCATAAAATATGAAAAACGATTGAGAAAAGAAGGCAACATGCTCGGCTTACCTATCAAGCAAAATCTTTGCCACTTCAGCGTGAGATTTGACACGTAGCACTTCCTTGAGTTCGCTCCAACGGTCCAACTGACCCCCTACATATATCCTGCATTTGTTCCATTTGGAAGATACTTCACTTCTATTCCTCTTTATCTCTGAATCCGTCAAAGTCCGCTTTCTTCCACGTGTTGAGACTTTCTCTTCCGACATGTTGTTTATTGTTTATAAAACAGTGCGCACACTCAAGACGGGTTTACATAGAAGATCATATGAATAGATTTGAATTCTTGTCATCCAGGACAATGATTACTATAACGATAGTTTTGGGTCTTTTTTGTCAAAAAATCGTATCTTTTGCAGCATAACTCAGTATTAATCTTCATTTTATGATGGTCAGTACGGAAATCGACAATAATTTTGGGTATAAAAAATTACGCAGCTGGTAGACAATATCCCTTTAAAGAATTCATTTTATTATTATTTTGAAAGTTAATTATGAATTACTGATAAACAGAATATTAGGCATTTTCATTATCGATTGAGACAGGTGTGCCTGTAAGAGCCGTAATTTCTGAGGGATCAGGAGGGAAAAATGGTTTAGCATAGAGGTCAATAGCGCCATAGTGACCCGATTCACTACTGATGTGGTGCGAGGTGGTGCTACCGGAAGTCAAGTGACAGGAACTGGAAGTCACATGTCCGTAGGCATGTTCTGCGCATGCGCAACCGGTTCCCGTGCTTTTTTCTTACTATAGTAGTAGTACAAAATGTACCATTGCACATGACCGGAAGTAGCATGGC
The DNA here is from genome assembly GCA_963680875.1 of Bathymodiolus brooksi. NCBI lineage: Eukaryota > Metazoa > Mollusca > Bivalvia > Mytilida > Modiolidae > Bathymodiolus > Bathymodiolus brooksi. The sequence continues at coordinate 70,165,635 of OY804582.1, forward strand.
TACCGGATGTGACGTCATCAAACGTCAAGTGATCGCATGCGCAAGCGGAAGGTACGCAATATCCACCTTAGTGGGGCCTTTTCAACGAACGCGACGTCATCAAACGTCTTGTGACCCCGAAGGGATGCCCTTGGAAGGGTGGGAAGTGTGCATGCACAACCGGAAGTAAGGGATTTCTCTCTATTGGAGAGTCTTTTGACTGGAAATGACGCTATGAAGCGTCATGTGACCCGTAGAGCTTCCCCTAGAAAACATGGGAGCGCGCATGCACGATCAGAAGTGCCTTTGTGATGCTCTCTAGGATATCCGGGTCCTATAACCTAATCATTTTCTACGAGCAAGCCCTTTCACTGGTTGTCTGCCCCTTTCCTGCCATTTTATTTTCATTGGGAGCACCTTCAATAATTACATAACCATATTTTCCAGGGGAAGCTCTACGGGGTCACATGACGTTTCATAACGTCATTTCCGGTCAAAACACTCTCTAATAGGGAGAAATTCCCTTCTTCCGGTTGCACATGTGCGCATCCCACCCTTCCAAGGGAACACCCTTCGGGGTCGGGTGACGTTTGATGACGTCACATCCGGTAGCCATGTTGGTAATGCACAATGGTACATTTTGCACTACTACTATAGTAAAAAAAAATGCGGGAACCTGTTGCGCATGCGCAGAACATACTTCCGGTCACGCGACTTCCTGTGAAATCATTCCGTCAGGGCCGCTTCTGGTGACGTCACTTCCGGTAGCTCCTCCTCAAATGTGACTTTAGCTGTGCTGATATACTGCTTTGATATTGCAGATATATATGGAATACGGCAGTGGTGAAGGCCTAGACAGACATTACAGCTGTTGCATAGTAGTGTGTCTAATAGGACGAGCTGCCATACTAGTGATAATGTATGTCGAGATCTCCAAGACTTACGTTATTGTTTTAATCGGTAACGTCATGGTGTGTTTGATGTCACACTGACCAATACATATATACTATTGTTGATTTGCTTTGCGAGAGCGGAATTTTTGGAGTAATATCGCATCGAAGGTGAAGCTTGAGATGGGAAATGCGATTAGAAGTCCATTTTAAGAAAAGTAGATCAACGATAGCATGTTTATCGATGTCAGGGCAACGTCAATATAACATCCCATGGCTACGCATAGAAATCAACAAAATGATGTGGTTGTATCGACGTCGTACATGTTATTGCGACACACTTTTATTTCTGAGAAGAATTTAAAGATACCAAAGGGGTAATCAGAATCCTTATACCGAAGAAGAACAGACAACACAATGACCAAGAGGAAAAGTACAAAAGGACAAACAACGATCTACAAAACATACACATAAAACTAAAGATCGAGCAACACGAACCCCACTAAAAATCGAGAGTTGTTCCGAAAGGCTAAGTAGTTCCTGCTCCACTAGTGGCACCCGTCGTGTTAATCTAGTTACAAACCCGGTGATAAGTCATGAATGAGGAAAAGACCGGGAAGTGCTTACGACAAGTAGAACATATCCAGTGGCGTAGCTTGGGTCTTTTTTCTAGTGAGGCAATTCGCTAGGGGGGTTCGGAAATTAAAAAAAAATGGGCGATTGAAATGCATTTTCCAGAGTTTAAATGGATATTTTATGATTTCAATAATAACCGAAATAACACGCAGAATACTTTTTCGATATGCGTCAAATGACTGTGTTTGTGAATTTATTTCAGAACCTTGGGAGTGGCTACATGAAGCTTCTTCCCGAGTTTCAGATAGAATATATATCTGCAATCGGGAAAAAAAAAACGAGATGATAAAATAAGCTTGTATCTAAGAGCGGATTCAAGCTCGGCGCACCGGGCAAGCTCCCCCCCCCGGTTTGATAATGGTTTTCTCAAATATATGAAGAAACAAATTTTAGCGCGCCTTCCTGTTTTAAAAATTCTAGGGTCGTCCCTGGTATCAGCCACAGGGGCTAGGTGCGTCCGAAAAAGAAAAAAAAGAAAAAATACTATATAATACTACAAGGGGGCGAACTCACTTGCTTCCATTTTTTTAAGTCGTCGTGTTAAATTGATCGTAACTTCGGAACGCCTTAATATTTTCAAAATTTTTTTCCATCAGTCGAAAGTCAAGTAATTTTCCTTTCCAAAGAGACCCCAATTGTTAGTGTAGGCCTCCGAACTGCTGAGGTATCATACACGAACCAAAACAAAACGGCGTGAAAATCCGAAGTCGTACAAACGTTGGGTTGACCACTTCCCATCTGTGTACAGACTTTCCCATGCGTAAACGAGTCATTTTGACTAGCTAAATACTTTCATCCATTCAAATTATGATAAAAAAATTTACCTTACGCCAATGTATATGTCCTTTAAGTCTGTTTTTGAAAGAAATCCCATTTGCATCCTTGACAAACGCCATAGACGTGAAAATTGAGAGAGTTCTAACGGGCTTTTTGATTGGCTGAACAATCTGTTTCAGCCAATCAAAAAGCCCGTTAGAACTCTCTCAATTTTCACGTCTATGGCGTTTGTCAAGGATGCAAATGGGATTTCTTTCAAAAACAGACTTAAAGGACATATAAATTGGCGTAAGGTAAGAAATTTTATCATAATTTGAATGGATGAAAGTATTTAGCTAGTCAAAATGACTCGTTTACGCATGGGAAAGTCTGTACACAGATGAGAAGTGGTCAACCCAACGTTTGTACGACTTCGGATTTTCACGCTGTTTTGTTTTGGTTCGTGTATGATACCTCAGCAGTTCGGAGGCCTACACTAACAATTGGGGTCTCTTTGGAAAGGAAAATTACTTGACTTTCGACTGGTGGAAACATTTTTTGAAAATATTAAGGCGTTCCGAAGTTACGATCAATTTAACACGACGACTTAAAAAAATGGAAGCAAGTGAGTTCGCCCCCTTGTAGTATTATATAGTATTTTTTATTTATTTTTTTTTTTCGGACGCACCTAGCCCCTGTGGTATCAGCTTCCTAATTTGTTGACTGATTTTCGACTGTCCTCTGACTCCAATACCATTATGAGGTAACCCACTCAGTTTAATTTTACCTGGTACTGTCCTAGTGTCCTCTGTAGTCTTCCTTTTTTTAATTAGGAATTTTTCCATTTCCACTTTCAAACTTTGGCACACGGCAACAAACTATACTAAATTATGTAACATGACGGAGCCAGAAGTTTCCGTAAACAATTTCAATTAATGATGTAGAATATATTTTTATTACAAACTTTGACAAAGGTTTTTATTTCTCGTATTTTAATCAACTTTTATAATATTAATCACATTATTTTTTTTACTGCAAAAAAATCTAGTGAGGCAGTTGCCTCATTCACAGTCATTGCCTCAATGGAAGCTACGCCACTGATATCGTGGTTATTCTGACTTAATAATTGAATGTATATTGGTTGGTTTTAGTTATTTACATCCATAGGGTATACGTAGATATAAATGGAAGAATTCTGTTTTATTTGTACACTATATATTTATTGTGAATTTTACACATTGAAGTCTCCCTTGATATACAAAACATAGGTTTAAGATTTACAAATATATATTTAGATTCATTACCGATGTGTCAGTTGTCAATAGTTATAGTAAAGCAACTCTTGTGTTCCGGAATATCAATTAAACAACGAACACGAGCAACCAAATAACATTAGCGATTGATTAAACTATTTTCCATATAATGACACTCAAGACTAGCCTTATGAAAATGTTGCCTTAAACAAATGCGGACTTAGTTGATTCGGCCTTAGTTGATACGGCCTTGGTTAATGCGGCCTCAGTTAAGAATAATGTGTATCTATGGATATATACGATAAAGCGACACATTGTGATGATTTGAGTAAGTAATTAATTAATTAATTTGTCTATCAGGTGCCATATAGCATGTGTTTTTTTGTCCCTGGCAGGTAATCGTTGTTTACTTATTTAACTGTTACGAGGCGGGATTGCTTATATAACATAGTATATCGTATTTATATTGACGGAAACCTTTCATACGATAAATATATATATATATATGTATATTATTTCGTATTAACACGATGAAGATGGGCAGTGAAACAAGGAAACAACCCCCATTGTGTCAATATCAGTAAACGAACTCGCCTATATTAAATCGTATCCAAAAACAGAGCAATGTATTCATAGTATTTATTCCATTGTCTTTTAGCAATATACCAATAAACAGTACTTGAAAAGTTTTAATCGGAACATCAAAATGTTTCTAGATTATAGAAAAATAGGAAAATAGTGAACGTCTTTGGCGTCTTTTGACTGTTACATTTAATGGTAACAATATCTGACGTAGTGGCATAATATTCTTATCAATGTCAAGCTTTACGTAAGTATTAAACGATTAAACTAACCAAGCGCGTATTTATATTGTAAATATTAATAAAAAAATATATATTTTACATACCAGTATTACATAGTCTGTGTTGCCACTGGAAACAACTGCCACACCCTAAAGTATGCTGCTTTGGACGGACGTTCTGCTCACACACAATACAAGGAAACGACATAGTTGATAGTTTTGAAAATAGTAGGACCATCACCAAAATGTGCTTGCTTATATATTAGTGCGGTTTCATCAAAACAATTGCAGTACTTTTTGAGTAATTTATAGTATGGCTTCCTTTTACTTTTTGGTAACCCTTATAATCATACTGTCAGTGCAATTATACGACTATTAAACAAATGATGATTAATTGCAAGAGAACATCTAAGGAATTTCGCTTGTTGACAGTTTGGTATATCAACCTGAATTGTTTTTCTAATCATCAACTTCAATGGAAATGATTTCCGTCATTATTACCAAAAATTACTAATTAAAAAAATGTTAAAATAATAACGATTTATTACTGCTTTTCATATTGAGCTACGAGTAAATCTTGTGAAAACACTACAAGTTCCAATATTTTATTCATCATATCCATGAATATTTAAATAATATTTTAAACTTAAATACAACTTTTATTTTTTAATTATTCTTTTCCATTTGATATAAGGCCGGATTTGCCGTAGGCCGCATAAATATATGATAAGGCCGGAACATCCATTTGATATAAGGCCGGATTTGCGTAAGGCCGCATCAATTAAGGCCGAATCAACTAAGGCCGCATCTGTCATAAGGCCGAATCAACTTGTAAGGTTTTCGATTGCAAGGACTGTGACGTCACTGTGCAATGAACTGTTTTTCTTTTCTTTCATTGTGTAAAATACCAGTTTGTATTTCACTCGAGAATCTCACCATATGAAATAATTCTTTATAGTATGCTGTTTATCTAGATTTAGTTTGTGTTAATGTATAAAAGCTTACTTAATAGTTCTTTGTTCTTTCATTGCCAAAGATAGACAGGCGGAAAACTTTTATTGAGCAATAATATTATGACTGTGGCCTCATATCCATGATATACTAGGGAAATAACATTTGTCATGTGTATAATGTCATCTGCAAATGAAAGACGGAGGTATCAAACTGACATTTCGCCCACAAACAAACCTAAAATGGCGGGATATGCCATGTGCACTGCCATCCTACTTGTCGAATCTCAACAGAAAATGGATGTCATATGGGTATGAGAAAATGGACTGGAGAACACTTCATATGCTGGATAATAATAAAACCTTAGATATCACATTTAGTGCGCACGACACGTTTCTGGAATAACCTTCATCAGGTACGCTTAAAATAGAAAGATTGGAAAACCAAAATAATTAAAAGTTTTGGGAGCAATAAAACCAAAGGGTTTAAACAGAATAGCCAAAATAAGTATGTGTTTGATCTACATGGAGAACTATATCTAATTAACACAAATATGTTTAATATATGATATAGACCATCCAGATTTAATGTCTGTATGACGACTATCACTTTACTTTTTTGCATCGTCTGTTCTCAAACAGTTCTTGTGGAATCTAGTTTTATTATGTGCTGTTACTTTTGTACATGAAACTAGACAATCTAACTACTTGTAGCTAGTATATATATTATCTGTCTTATGTACATAAGATATCATTTTTATACCTATCATCACTTATCCTCGTTTTGGCAGGCTAAACATCCACAAATACAAGTGTAACCATGTTTTGCTACAAGATTTATTAGTTTTCACGGTCTCGTCATGAATATAGTTGCAATATTTTTCCCGTGACGTTAAACAACAATCAATTATTCTTATAGAATGTCTTTTATGAAATACTAAGTCAAATATATGTGTGGAAATAGTTTATTTTCAATAGAACAAATAACAAAATTCAAACAGTAAAATGATCAGCTAAAACACTTAAAGTATTCAATAGTTATACATGTAGCACTGAATTATGTCACTGACAAATATATATGTTTTGTCTATTTTAGTGTTGTTGTCTAATATGGGGAAGGGAAACAATATATTACGTATTTCAAACATCATTGCTTCCTTCCGCGTGGAAATTACATTAGTAATATTTCATAATTGTTTTTTTAGGGGATTAGGCTTATGGTGCTTAACGTCACTTTCAACAATGTTTCAGTTATATTGTGGAGTCAGTTTTATTGGTGGAGGAAACCGGAGAAAACCACTGACTTGCCGCAAGTCATTGACAAACTTGATCACATAATGTTGTATCGAGTACAAATCGCCTTGAGCGAGATTCGAACTCACAACGTTAGTGGTGATATGCATTGATTGCATAGGAAGTTGTAAATTCAACTACCATACGATCACGACCACGACGCTTCTGTATTTCTATCTGTGGTAAGCTATTTTTTTTATATTGTTTAAATCATGTTAATGTTACTTTGTTTCTACCCCTTTGTGAATTTTTTTTTATCTACATCTGTCATCTTCATCTGAGAAACAGACTACTGGACCAGGGCTATAAAAAGATTCGCCTTATTCGATCTCTTAAAAAGTTTATATTCCGATACCAAGATCTTGTCGAAATATATTCCGTCTCTGCAGAAACGATTATAAGCGATGCATTTTCATATAGTGAAAATGTATAAAGATAAAGAAGTCAAGAAAAATGTCAAGGATATTTTTTTATCAATGTGTGACGTAAAAATATTTTTGACATTTACGTCACCGAATATGGTACTGCTTTGACAAATATTTTACCTATGCTGTTCCTGTATTTAAATGCTGTTATAGTGACAACCGGAACCTTTGAACCGTAATGAGAGCGGGAGGTTTGGCGCCTTAAAATCTGATTCAACCCACCATTTCTTTAGAAATGCCTGTACCAAGGCAGGGTCACTACGGTTTTCACAGTTTTCCGGTTGTTGACTGATTTTGTCTGTTTATATAATTATGAGTTTTGACTTTCCCCTTGTAAGATTGTTCGGAGTTCAGTAATTTTGTTATTACCCTTATTTAACCTAATTACTTGATTCCCCAGTTGCGCTTAGACATACAAATTTCAGAAAACATAACATTTACAGCATGTTGAAATAGCCAATGTAGAAATAAGGCACAGGCTACGAATACGACGGAAACGTATTCGTAGCCTGGGTTTTACAAGTACGACGATCGGAAGTTGTGACTAAATTATCAACCGGTTTCCGGACATGGACACCTATTTTACAGGTGTAATACCACTAATTAATTTCTTTAACATTTTCTACTAAATTTGTGTTTTTTCGAGCCTGCCTGGCCATGTTTAAAGTCTTGCAGTGAAATGCCAGACTATGGAAAACATCTACTCTAAAAATAGCTCGGTCTTCCACGGAAAATTCAATATTTATAGGTCATGCATCAAATCCTCCATAAAAAGTACTTTTTAAAGAAGGCATGGAATCACCTTAAAGACATGCATCACTAGTACTAAAGAAGAAAACGCGGTTTATGACTGCTGCGTGTGCCAAACTGATCTGCATTCTGAAGACTGTGTTTGCGTGCGATGTCTGTCTCAACTGGTACTATCTGAGATGTATTGGACTACGCTTTGCGCCGAAAAAACCTACTGGTGTTGCCGCAATTGCTTAAGATAACTTTAAACATTATTAATTTAAATATCTATGTATATTTTTTTTCCTTAAACTTTATAGTATCACAGTAATAAATGTCTAAAAACAATATATTTAAGAAAACAAAAATCCGTCGTATTCGTAGCCTCTAGATGTTAGCAATACGTGATTAATTTCCGTAAAATAGGTTTCCATGTCCGGAAACCGGTCGATCATTTAGTCACAACTTCCGCCCGTCGTACTTGTAGAACCAGGCTACGAATACGTTTCCGTCGTATTCGTTTCTGTTTCTGCCATGTAATTGCCTCCTTCATCATATTGAAGATTATGCAATGATTTTGGACTGCGCATTTTAGTTGAACTAATCAAGTATGTGGGATAATGATTTAATGGGGCTTATTTACAATTCAAAGTTAACTACAAATGTATATACATGTTGGGACTGCCTGGCGGCCAAAGGGACACAATCCTGGCCTTAAAGGCTTCAGGTGTGTCCAGCTCCACAATGTCTGGTGGCAGCAGATTCCAATCCCTCACTGTTCTTGTGAAAAAGGACATCTTTCTGGTGTCAATACGACAGGATTATAGTTGAAATGCCCTGTTGTGTGTATTTCTAGAGCGTCGACAAGGTGGTATTAGTCTGTTTTCTTTGGTGATGGATACTAGCTCTCTATCAATTGTGTACATCATCATCAGTCTTGCATTTGTTCTCCTGTTTGCCAATGGTCTCCATTTGAGTCTTTGGAGCATGTTGCTGACACTAGATCGGTTTCTCTGGTTGTTGACGACATATCTAGCTGCTCTTCTTTGTACGGCTTCAATTTTGTTTATTTCTGTTTTCGTATGAGGATTCCAAACAATACTGGCATATTCATCCAACGGGCGAACAAGCGTTTGGTATGCTTGTTCTTTAATCCTGATTGATGGAATTTTCAGGTTCCTCCTGAGGAATCCTAGAGTTTTATTTGCTTTGGCAGTTATATTGTTTATGTGCTGATCCCACTGCAACTTATTGGTGATTGTTAATCCAAGATATTTAGCTGATGTTACTAGCTCTAGAGTGTGACCATGCAGATGGTAGTTTGCCTCAGTCTTCTTTGTTTTATTTGTTACTCTTAGGACATTGCATTTATCTGGATGGAACTTCATACACCATTCATTTTCCCATTGGCCGAGCTTATTGAGGTCTTCTTGAAGTATTGATGCGTCATCTTCATTTGCGATAGTGAGGTATATGATGGTATCATATGACTTTGGAGGTTAGTCTTGACTGGAGGTCGGTCGTTGACGTAGAAAAGGAAGAGTCCTGGTCCTTGTACTGAGCCCTGAGGTACACCAGAGTCAACACTTACTGCTTCCGACGAAACTCCATCTAGCACTACTGTTTGTTGTCTATCTTCTAACCAGTTTTGGATCCATCTTGTTGTTTTCCCATCAATTTCATAGTATCTCAGTTTATGTATTAGTAGACTGTGGTTTACTTTGTCAAAGGCCTTGCCAAAATCCATTATAAGTATGTCGGTTTGACGGCCTTCTTGAAGGTTTTTTGAAATATCGTCTACAAATTGAAAGAGCTGTGTCTCACAGGAACGGTCTTTTCGAAATCCATGTTGTAGTGGATATAAAATGTTGTTTTCTTCTGCATGTTGCATGATGTTTCTTGCAATGATATGCTCCAGGATCTTACAGCAAACAGATGTTAGTGAAATTGGTCGATAGTTTTCAGCTGCAGATTTTAGTCCTTTTTTTTAATACTGGTGAGACATTAGCTGTACGCCAGTCTGCTGGTACTTCTCCTGTATCTAAGGATGTTGTGTCAGTTAGAAGAGAGGCGAGATCTCATCAGCTAGTTCTTTGAGTATTCTTGGCGAGATGTTGTCTGGTCCCTGTGCTTTGTATGGATTAAGGTTCTTTAGTAGTTTTATTATTCCATTTGTTGTGATATTAAATGGTTTCATTGTTTGATGTTTGATGCTAGGGTCCATTCTTTTAGATTTTATAAACTCTTTTTTCGTGAATTTAGAATTTGCTGAGAATGCAGATTTGAATTGACGGTTAAGTATGTTAGATTTTGAAGCTGGATCACAAAACAGTTTGCCATCCATCATCAGAAAGGAAATTCCTATGTTGTCCTTACATTTGTGTTTTATGTATGTCCAGAATTTGTTCATTCCCGAGTGTGGTTCTTCCTCGAATGTCGTGTGATCTTTTGAGTAAGATGTTTAAGTTGTTTGTACTTTTCTTTCGTATTTTGGTCACCGGTCTTCTTTTTCTGCTTGTAGTCTTTGTAGCTTTCTCAGATGTTTTCGAATTTCTGTATTTATCCATGGTCTGCTGTCTTTGACTTTAGTTCTTTTTTGTGGAATGTGTTTTACTGCAGATTTTGTTATTGTTTCTTTAAAGACATTCCACATATTGGTTACTTGGCAGTCATTGTCCTTGAACATATTTGATTAGGTGTGTTTGATGTTTTGCAAGTCTGTCTTCATTCTATACCAGTTAGCTTTGTTGTATAAAGGGATGGTTCTTGGTTTTTGTTGTAGCTTGACTGGTCTGAGGTCAAATTCTGTGTATACGATGTCATGGTCCGAGATGCCTGGTATGGTGTCTGTTCTGATAACTTTACCATGGTGGTTTGTGAGAATCAGATCCAGTGTGTTTTGTTGGCGTGTTGGTTCTTCCACAAGTTGAGTTAGAGCATTGTTGTTCAGTACATCCATAAAATCAGTATGCAGATTGGGAGCAGTAGAATTTGGCGTCAAGGTGTTTTCCTTCCAATTCCTTCCAGGGAAGTTCATGTCACCTCCTATGATTATTGTCGCGTTGTTTATAGCATGTGCCTAGAAATAAATACATTGTGCTAGGAAGAGACAGATCTTATTTTGTAAAAATAGAATACTCTTGATTCTACCAAAATGTTCTCTGAAACTGATATCATCATCATGCTCGACTTTTTTATTGACAACATATTTGTTATGTTTGGTGGATGTCTTTTTCAACAGATAGTCGGCATACCTATGGCTACAAACTGTGCTCCTCTTCTCGCCGACCTGTTCCTGTATTCGTATGAGGCATACTTCATACAGGCCTAGGGGCTTCTCAAGAAAAACGAAAAAGAAGCTGGCCCGATCCTTTAGTTTCACGTTCCGCTATATAGATGATGTCCTTTCACTAAACAATTCTAGGTTTGGTGATGTCTTTCATAGCATCTATCCCATTGAGCTTGAAATAAAGTATACCATAGATACAGATAGGTCTGCTTCATACCTTGATCTACACCTCGAAATTGACAGCGATGAGCACTTAAGAACGAAGCCTTACGACAAAAGAGACGATTTCAATTTTCCCATTGTGAACTTTCCATTTATATGTAGCAACATTCCAGCAGCACCTGCATATGCAGTATATATCTCTCAGTTGATACGATATTCCAGAGCTTGTGGTTAGTATCAGGAATTCCTTGATAGAGGGTTGCTGCTAACAAGGAAGCTACTGAAGCAAGGGTTCCTCTTGGTAAAGTTAAAGTCTTCACTTCGAAAATTGTACGGTTGCCACCATGACTTGGTTGACCGCTCTGGAATATCTGTATCACAAATGACCACGAATATGTTCCACTTATTGTAAACACTTCCCGGTCTTTAACTTATTCACGACTTAATACCGGTATTAAGTCGTGAATGAGTTAAAGACGGGATTTGTAACTAGAGTAACACGACAGGTGCCATTATTGGAGTAGGAACTCTTTACACTTCCGGAGCACCCAAGTTCATCCCCGGTTTTTAGTGGGGTTCGTGTTACTCGATCTTTAGTTTTATGTGTATGCTTTGTAGATCGTTGTTTGTCCTTTTGTATTTTTTCTTTTGGTCATTGTGTTGTCTGATTACCCCTTTGGTTTCTTCAAACTCTTCTTAGCAATACCCCAACCGACAAAATCAAGATAGTTAAATATAGCACCAATAATTACCAATAATAAGACAAGTATTCCAAATAAATTCAAATAAGTTTTATTTAAAGTCGAAATATCTATAACACATAACATAAGCTCTAGTGAGCTTTTGAATCGACTATTACATAAAAAGCACATACAAGTATAAAATAACTTTAAAAGCACATATTACATGACATCACAAAGCAAAAAAACAAAACAAAACATGCATGCATAGACATTAGTATAATGAAAAAGTAAGTGAGTTATTATTGTTTAACTCGAAATGAACAATTTCCAGTGGAGCAGGAACTACTTACCCTTCCGGGACACCCGATTTCACCCAGTTTTTAGTGGGGTCGTGTTGCTAGATCTTTTGTTTTCTGTGTAGTGTTTTGTTGATTGTTGTTTGTCTTGATTTGTTTTCGTCATTGTGTTGTCTGTCCTTCTATTTGCAGATTAATTCTGAATGCCCTTTTGGTATCTTCAAATTCTTCTATATCACGACGAGAACAAGTTAAATGTTGATACAATGATAATGCTGATGAAGGCTTAGCTGTAGTTTTATATTGTTAGCTCACAATCTACGGACATATTATCCTTTTTCATTGATGTTGTGTGTTTAAGGAGGGGCAACAAATACCAATGCCAGTGTTTTCGTCGACTCAAATGGGGCTGGAACACACACACACACACACACACTCTACTGCACTCGAGACGATAACTCTAATAATTACTCCACCTCAGACTGCAGTGCCTGAGTGACTCAGTCGAGTCCTTCAGGGCTGCCATTACCTCATCTTATCTTTAAATTTACTCCCTGTTTTGTACATACAATATATTTTTAAACTTATTTTCTTATTGTTACTTTTCTTTTTCGCAACACAATTCCCTTGACATAATCTTCAAACTGTTGAAGTAGGTCAATAATTGGTAGAAGTAGACCAAAGAAAAACAGAAATGTGTGATTATTTATATGCCAATATGAACATAAAATATGAAATATTATATGCAATACATAACTAGAGGCTCCCAGGAGCCTGTATAGCTCACCTGGGTATAATAACAACATCAGTCAATAAAACTTGATAACTTCTGTAAAAAAAATTAACAAATGTAGCCTTCGTCATTGCAGACCCCTTCTACAAAAAAAATTGGGCAGGGGTTTCCCCTTTAATGTAAGTTATCAAAATTGCTGTAAAAAATCATATATGTCAATGATTCTCAAAATTTAGCTTTTCCTACTTCACATTTTGTAATAAAGTTGCTTCCCTTTGATTATTTGAGAAACCAAAAGCAGTGAGTCAACAAAAAAATGTATTTCAAGAGGAATAACTCTTCACACAGTTGTCGCACATTTTTAACTGGGAAATTTTTTGTAGATCTTGACATGCTGAACATTTTTGCAGTTTAAACTTTCCCTCTATCTCTAATATTTTTTGAGATATAAGATGATAGTATTAAAATTGAGAACATTTTGATGAAAAAAGGGCAATAACTCCAAAATGGGTAATGGGATTTACTTAAAAATTGCAGGGTAGGAAGATCTTGACATGCTGCAAATTTTTGCAATTTAAACTTAACCTTTATCTCTTACAGTTTTTGAAATATAAGACGAAAAGTATTAATTTGTTTTTAAATTTTGATGAAAAAAGGGCAAGAACTCCAAGATGGGTAATCAGATGTACTTCAAAATTGCAGGGTAGGTAGATCTCGACATGGTGCACATTTTTGCAATTAAACTTAACATCTATCTCTTATAGTTTTTGAAATATAACACGAAAAGTATTAAAATTAAAAAAAAATTGATTGAAGGGCCAAACCGCCGGACACATTTTTGGAAGAGAACCATCCAATGACTATTTCATCAACATTTTGTTCTTATTGAGCAAATGGTTTCAGATAAGAAGATTTTTATGGGAATTTCCCATAGGGTCCTTTGTTAAATTAAGTTCGGCTGTGGTGGCCATCTTGGTCGGTGTTCTGAAATGCCGGACACAATTTTGGAAGAGGACCACCCAAGAATCATTTCAACAAAGTTTGGTTGAGATTAGCTCAGTAGTTTCAGAGGAGAAGAATTTTTTTAAATTTCATCCCCCCTTTTTTCTAATTTGCATAATCGGTCAAAATAGGCAAAAGTTAAAAGTTTATAAAAAATCCTGTAATATATGTTAAAAAGCTCATCATTATGCTTCTACAGTTCAAATTTGGGCCCTTTCTGGCTTAAAATAGAGCAGTTTTGGCCATTTGAAGAGATTTCTATGTTTAATAATGGTGGCCATCTTGGATACAGGACGGCGCTGACGGACACAATTTTGAAAGGGGATGACCCAAGGATCATTTCAGCAAAGTTTGGTTGAGATTGGCTCAGTAGATTCAGAGGAGAAGATTTTTTTAAATTTCATCCCCCCTTTTTTCTAATTGTATAATCGGTCAAAATGGGTAATGGGATTTACTTCAAAATTGCAGGGTAGGTAGATCTTGACATGCTGCACATTTTTGCAATTTAAACTTAACATCTATCTCTAAATAGTTTTTGAAATATAAGACGAAAAGTATTAAAATTAAAAAAAAAAAAAATTATGAAAAAAGGGCAATAACTCCAAGATGGGTAATCAAATTTACTTCAAAATTGCAGGGTAGGTAGATCATGACATGCTGAACATGTTTGCAGTTTCAACTTACCATCTGTCTCTTATAGTTTTTGAAATAAAGGACAAAAAATTTGATGAAAAAAGGGAAATAACTCCAAAATGGGTAATGGGATTTACTTCAAAATTGCAGGGTCGGTAGATCTTGATATGCCGCACATTTTTGCAATTAAAGTTCACCTTTATCTCTTATAGTTTTTGAAATATAAGACGAAAAGTATTAACATTTTACAAATTTGATGAAAAAAGGACAATAACTCCAAGATGGGTAATCAGATTTACTTCAAAATTGCAGGGTAGGTAGATCTTGATGTGCTGATCATTTTTAATTCATGTCAGATTTTTGATATTATTAACGGTTTTTGAGTTATTACCCAAAACCTGCAATTTTACCACATGTTCTATTTTTAGTAACAGCGGCCATGTTGTTTGGTGCACGACATCACCGGACATAATTTTGAGACTAGAATCCCTAGTGATGACCAAGTTTGGTTTCCATTGGTCGAGTACTTTCAGAGGAGAAGATTTTTGTAAAAGTTTACGACGTACGACGGACACCAAGTGATGGCAATAGCTCACATGACCCTTTGGGTCAGGTGAGCTAAAAATCAATTAAATTGCCTTTATACTGAATAAATCATATATAAATTATCATTCGGAGCTATATATAATTTTACATTTCAGTGTCAATGTATAGGATTTATGTTTCTTCAGGATAAGGTCATCATTGCAATCAGTGCCTATCAGCACTGAAGTTGTGAGTTATAATCCTGCTCATGGTGATGTAAGTAAGTAAATTTTATTTAGAGTCGGTATATATATACATAGACAACAGATCAACATGAGCCCTAAAGTGCTCTTAAACCGACTATACAGATTTAAACATAACAACTTATGTCAAGCACTACATAAAATCATAGCAATTACATTTAAACAAACATGCAAAATAGATGTACTTAATTGGCAATCACAAACAGCAATCCATGTGGCAAGTGCCTCTCTAGACAGCTGTTTACAATCACCAACAGCAAATCAGTAGCAATAAAAAGCAAAAATATGTTAAGAATAATCAAATGGAAAAACATTAAAATAAATCAAAATGATAGGCTAAAAAAATATCAGAACATAAAATAATAGAAATGTGTACTTGATACAACATTATGTGATAAAGTTTGTCAGCGACTTTCTCCAGGTACTACGGTTTGCTCCACCAATAAAAATGTTGTTTATACAACTAACATATGATCACGACCATGAAGGCTCCTGTATGAAATATAAGTACAAAATATCAGGATAATTGGTATGTTAAACACTGATCCACTCAAGCTGATATTAACATTCTTTAACTATAACTGATTTTGGTTATCCTTTTTATTTTGTCTTTTCGGATTTCTTGCTCCTAAAAACTTTTAAACAGACTTGGCTTCCGACATTTTTGACTTGATGAAGAATATTTCAGAAACGCACGGCACTATACTAGATATCTACGTTTTTAATAAGATATATTTATTTTTATCTATGACGATGTTCTACGGTTGCACATCTAAGACAACACAAGCTTATAAATACTGGCTTTTGTCCTAGAGTGACTTTTGTCCGGGGGCTTACTGTCCGGTGCAGGCTTTTTCCTAGATCATCAAAGCTATACCTTCAAGTTGATGTAGGCTTACAGGCACTCTAAATAATAAGCAAATATCCGATTCAAGCTACAACAATATCATGGCAATGAACTTCCTTGGTTTATGACATCTTTTACATACAGCTGAATCCTATCATAAATATAATATGGCAACGCTAGCGCATGACGTAATAATCATTTCATATTAATAAGTAAATTTTATTTAGAGTCGGTATATATATACATAGACAACAGATCAACATGAGCCCTAAAGTGCCCTTAAACCGACTATACAGATATAAACATAACAACTTATGTCAAGCACTACATAAAATCATAGCAATTACATTTAAACAAACATACAAAATAGATGTACTATGTGGCAAGTGTCTCTCTAGACAGCTGTTTACAATCACCAACAGCAACTCAGTAGCAATAAAAAAGCAAAAATATGTTAAGAATAATCAAATGGAAAAACATTAAAATAAATCAAAATGTTATGCTAAAAAATATCAGAACACAAAATAATAAAAATCAAGCAAAGATCATATATAACAAGAAGCTGAAAGTAGAACTAAATGCATGCAGAGCAGTGACATTACGAGCCATCCCAGGATTCACCGATTGAATCAAGCTTCTGAATTAGGAGAAGCTGTTTTCCCTCCTGCAAAGATCCGGAAGGCTATTCAAAATCATATATAAAAGCAGAGCACAAAACACAAAAGCACATAAATAAAATTGAAGCACATTAAGAATGTTTCCAAATACTGTCAATTATATCGACCACTCTATATCCGTCTTGATACATAAACACATTTATATTCCAACGTCCCTCAAATGAAACTCCTTCAAGTTCCATTTCACGTGCAAGGGGTGTATCATTTCCAAAGCATTCATTTACGCATCATTATTGTGTGTGGGTTGTATACTTGATTCACACGGCACAATCAAATGGACACATTTTCGGGTATGGCAACGAACAAACTAGGTCCTATGTCCATACCCCAGTCGTTTCTTTGAGACTAATAATAATAATCAACTGGCCCATTAATCATAGTCGTATGAACAATAGTCAGCAATAAGATTTCATTTGATACAAAGAAATTTATTATATGACTTCAGATAATGTCTTTTATGATTGGCTGACGTCCCTAGTAACGTTCTTTGATAAAACGTTATATTCAATGCACAAAAAGTCACGAGAGGTGAACATAATATTCCAAAGCTCCTCCAGACACCTTAAAATAGAAATGGTGTTTCCCAATTATCTTAACAGTAATAGCCAATCATCATCGGGTTAATATTTATCATCGACTAATCAGATGCGTTCTTACTAATTACTTTCGGTACACAATTAAATTAATAATGGCAGACGCTATGCAGACAAAGGTGTCTGAGGAACAAAGTCGGCACTGTTTGGTGTTAATTCAAATTTGATTTAATGTCATATAATAAAACAGTTAATGACTTTCAATTTCCGTTAATACAAGGATTGATCAACCTATGGAACATGGTTTTCACCTCATCGAAAGTCATCAATTGTATAATAGTTTACCGTATTTCATGCGAACTAGGTTGTTCTATAATGTCTAGAATTTCCGTAAGACGATTGTATTTTGCTACCATAAAAGGAGAATAACCATTTATGTTGCATTTATGAGGGTCTGCATGGTGTTCTAAAAGTATTCTGGCAATATCAGTGTACTTTTTTTTACATGCGAAAAACAATGACGTCCATCCTCTAATATCACATACATCTATATCGAATTCTTGATTTTGGACCGTTAGGACCTTTAGTATCTCCTTAACAACATCAATGTGGTTGAAATTACATGCACAATGTAATGGATAACAACCATCCTTTAATTTCTTATTAATGTCCGCTCCATTTGTTAAGAGGATTTTGACTATCTCGACGTATCCCTTCTGGCAAGCAGTATATAAAGGTGATCCACCATCATTGTCTCTACACTTGTTTACATCTGTATTAACTTTCTTGTCTAATAGTTTTTCTACAATGTCTAAATATCCATAATAGCAAGCAACATATAAAGGTGATGCACCATTATCGTCTCTACACTTGTCTACATCTGTTTTAACATTGTCTAATAGTTTTACTACAATGTCTAAATATCCATTATGGCAAGCAGTACATAAAGGTGATGCACCATTGTTGGTACACTTGTTTACATCTGTAATAACATTGTCTAATAGTTTTACTACAATGTCTAAATATCCCTTCTCGCAAGCAATATATAAAGGTGATGCACCATTGTTGGTACACTTGTTTACATCTGTATCAACATTGTCTAATAGTTTTACTACAATGTCTAAATATCTCATCTCGCAAGCAATATATAAAGGTGATGCACCATTGTTGGTACACTTGTTTACATCTGTAATAACATTGTCTAATAGTTTTACTACAATGTCTAAATATCCATTCTGGCAAGCCATATATAAAGGTGATTCACCACTGTCTCTACACTTGTTTACATCTGTAATAACTTTGCTGTCTAATAGTTTTACTACAATGTCTAAATATCCATTATGGCAAGCAATATATAAAGGTGATGCACCATTTATGTTACACTTGTTTATATCTGCCTTATATTCTAATAACATTTCTACAATCTCTGTGTGTTGGTATTCGCAAGCTATTATTAATGGTGACACCACGTTATTGCTACATATATTCACAACATCAATCTCTCCCTGTCGTTTGGAACTATTATCCGAATCAACAACAGTATGCTTCAGGATCCAGCGAGTAAGCTCTGGATCTCCAACAAAACAACTTTGCAATAGAGTGGAGTCCTTACTATGATTATCTCTCATAATAGCTAGCTTTCCTTGGTAACTGTGATCTTGGCGGCTTAAATGGTCAATCAACTTAGTATTAAAAGAGGGTGATTTCATATTTCTATTTGTGAAAACAGCACCTACTTTGCCTTCTGACCAATCTCTTAATATTCTTTTGATGTATATCTCTATCTGTTCATCTGTTATAAAGATGGTGTATGTGATGTCTTCAGTTTTGTTGTCGTTTGCCTTCCACAACAATCTATAGTGGATAAAATCACATTGCGCATTTTCAATGATAAATTCCGACATTTTCCCCCCAAAATAAAAGGCCAGAAAATCGTATAATTTATCATGTATAACCCTATAGACTTTATCTACCTTCATTACTAAGTTCCCTGTTAATGTGCATAGCGCCTCATCTAAATTTCGGAATGATGAATATTTATCTAATTTACATTGCAATAGCGTCTTTTTAATAATCTGCTGTATTTCCTTGTCCTTCGTGGTTAGATATTCTTCTTTAAATCTATTGTTAAATATAACACAAAGAACTAGTGCACAAACTTTAAATTTGTCTTTTTCACAGTCTGAAGCTGACAATTCATCGATTTCTTTCTTGTAAAAATTAAATGGTTCTTTAAAAAAAGTTTCAATATCACAATTGTTTTCTTTGCATAAAGCACACAACAGTGGAAAACAGTCGTATTTCTCTGAAAAAGCACTTACTTCACCAGCTTTTCCTTCGAAATATTTTTGCGCTATTATATTTCTTTCTTTAGAAGTAAGACACAAATCGTTTGAATTTAAATTGCACTCACAAACTTTGAAAAAAGGCAAACCTCCAAATCTAACATCATTAAAAATTTGCAATCTGCATGTTGAAATAATCTTACAATATTTATCATCAAGCAATGATTGTATGTATTTAGACATTTCCTTCCATTTGTCTATGCGATATGGATTCAGCGTGTAATTGCCACATACATCATCAACAACAAATAACATTTTCTTGTCTTTCTTAGAAAAGTTTCTCATATCCTCTGGTAAATCAGTAGGAACAACAGTATAACCTTCGTCTTTCATTTTCAAAGCTACATATCTCATTGTTGCCGTTTTCCCGACCCCCGGATTTCCTGTTACAGTAACAGACTGTTGCCTGCTGATACATTTCAATACATGTTCTGATGCTTTAGTCGGAACGAACATATTAGCTTTTTTCGTCCAATCATTTAAACAATACTGATGTCGTTCTAAAATTAAATTAAAAATAAAATATTAGACAGCTGAAATACATTGAAAAGTGAAAAATATCTGGCAGATAGAAAAATTCTGTTAATTAACCATTGACCCATGGACAGGCTAAGGGATTTGAATTGATAGCATGATTGCTTGACATATAGATTGTACTTCATAGTTCGAAATATAACGAGTTACTACGTACATGTATATATAATTTGCATACCTGATTAAAGTCATTTCAGAAACGAGTCTTGTGCACAAAATTAGATATATATCTTTTTATTATTTGTTGTTTCAATTATCTTATGAAAGGCTTGTTCCTGAATTCTGTTGTTTTCACGAAATTCCGGACGTTATTAATAGAGAAATAAATTAGACCATTGTCACGCCCGTAGGCATACAAATCGATTGTCACATATACGAATCACCACGATCGGAGTTAGTGATGTATCATATGTCCATTGCTGTTGGCTTAATGAGAGAGAGAGAGAGAGAGAGAGAGTGAGAGTGGTCAGATTTAAAGCTTATTGCACAGTTAATGATGGGCTGTCCTAAATAATTACGTTCACGACAAACCCCAAACCGGGATTCAAACTACACCCCCTCTTTAAAAATAAAATATATAATGAACGTTTATTGTGAATCAATATGTCACTCCATAAATTAATTATTTATGGAAATTAAATTCATAAAAAAGCTTCGCCAGACTAAAGCTATGCATACAGTGGAAAAAAACATTCATGACTTACCACCGGATTTGTGACAAGAGCAACATGATGAGTGCCACTAGTGAAGCACGATGTTTATCCTTCCGGAGCATCTAAATTCACCTTTGGCTTTTTGTGGAGTTTGTTTTGCTCAATCTATAGTTCCGTTTTGTTGATCATTGTTTGTGTATGTCCTTGATTGATTTTGTGTTTTGTTGATCAGTTTGTATTTTTGTTCTTTTCTTTTTTTACCATAATATTGCATGTCCTTGATTGATTTACGGCTTCTAATTACCTCCATGATATTTCTTAAACATTTCTCGCATTTTGTGTGTGAATGGTGGAGCTATTCAGACATAATTCGGTGCTAAAGAACATAAAAAATGCTATTCAAGTATTTAATTTGTTTTATAAGCAAAAAACAAACGAAGTTTTAGTGATATTACGTATACCTCGAATGTTATATGGGATGCAGTCCTCTTTCTCATCTGTTAAATGTAATTAAAAGAAAAGCTAAATACGACAAAGATGCGTGAGACATAACGATATCACATACCATTTATTGAATGAATAGAAAGTCATAGAACTACCATTTTTCAAGGAAATATATTAACATGACAGGTGCAACTAGTGCAGCAGAAACTGCTTACCCTCCCAGAGCACCTGAGTTTGCCCCCGGTTTTTAGTGGGGTTTGTGTTACATTATCTTTAGTTTTATGTGTCTGTTTTGTAGATCGTTGTTTGTCCTTTTGTCCTTTTTCTTTTGGTCTATTGTCTGTTCTTCGCAGATCTACGAATTCTGATTACCCCTTTGGTATCTTCAAACTCTTCTTATATGAGGTATGATATGATTTAAATATGTAAACTTGGCATACTTGGGCCCATAAACTAGCTTAACATCTCAACATTTGTAAGTGCATGTACCAAGCCAGGAAAGTGAGTGGTCAAGTATTTGTGTGTTAGCTATAGGGGTATCAAGTTTGGCCCCTTCTACATTTTATCTATTAGATTTTATAACTGTTCCGACAGTGTAGTACCGTTTGTGAATCATTTTATTTAAACTAAAGGTCTGATATACATGACATTAACTAGTATGTTCTATTGACTACTGAAATACAGAAATTATTTCCACAATCTGTACAATGTTTTATGGGAAGGTCAGATTACGATTTTTCTTTCTTTCTAACAGATGACTTCTTCGCACACAAAAAAACGAAAACAAATATATGTTCAATGTGTATAAAAATCAACAAAGTCGGCAAACAGGAAGTAGGAGTCTGATGTGTCCAAAAACGATATGGGGTACCTATATGAAGCTTGTGACCAAAGATCAGATTTTTCCCATCAACAGTTGCTGAGAAAAATGTGACGAAAAATGTGCATATATGTTCAATGTGTATAAAAACCAACTAAGTCAGCAAACAGGAAATAGGAATCTGACGGGTCCAAAAACGCTACCCACAATATGGTATACCTATATGACACTTGTGACCAAATATCAGATTTCTGCCATCAGCAGTTACTGAGAAAAGTGCGACGAAAAATATCTTGGACGAACGGAAGGACAGACAGATGGACAGAGGTAAAACAGTATACCACCTCCCCCTTCGGGGAGCAGGGGTATAAAAACTTGAGGCTCAGGTGAGCCTGTATCGCTCACCTGACATAAATAAGTCCTCTTAAGAATGTCTGCATGCTGAATACATCTAAGTTACTATTCAAATCCCATACTGCCATAGGGTTCTATGTTAAAACTATGTCTGCTCATGGCAGCCATCTTGGATGGAGGTCGTGGTCACCGGACACAATTTTGAAAGTATACTACCCAAGGACCATCCATGCCATGTTTGCTTTAAATTGGCTGACTGGTTTCAGAAGAGAAGACTTTTAAACAATTTTCCCATAGGGTCCTATGTTAAAACTATGTCTGCTGACGGTGGCCATTTTGAACCGAGATCGGGATCACTGAACACAATTTTGGAAGTTGACCACCTAAGGACCATCGATGACATGTTTGCTATATTGGCTTACTAGTTTCAGAGGAGAAGATTTTAAAACATTTTTTCCCATAGGGTCCTATGTTAAAACTACAGTATGTCTGCTGAAGGTGGCCATCTTGGATGGAGGTCAGGGTCACTGGACACAATTTTGAAAATTGACCACTTAAGGACCATCCATGCCATGTTTGCTTTAAATTGGCTTACTGGTTTCAGAGAAGAAGATTTTTAAATATATTTCCCATAGGGTCCTATGTTAAAACTATGTTCGCTGATGGTTGCCATCTTGGATGGAGGTCGGGGTCACAGGACATAATTTTGAAAGTTGACCACCTTAGGACCATTCATCCCATGTTTGCTTTAAACTGACTTACTGGTTTCAGAGGAGAAGACTTTTAAACATTTTTTCCATAGGGTCCAATGTTAATATTAAGTCGAGTCATGGTGGCCATCTTGAATTTCCGATCAGCAAACGATTCACAAGTTTAGTACAGGACCACCCAATGATCATTCCTGCAAAGCCACAATTCAATTGGCTTAGTGGTTTCTAACAAGAAGATTTTTAAAATTTCGACCAATCAGAACACATTATAGGCCCTGGCAGCCATGTTGGATTTCCGATCAGCGCCAAAAACAAAAATCTTGTATATGACCATCCAATGAACATTTCTGCCAAGTTTGGTTCAAATCTGTTTTGTGGTTTCAGAAAAAAAGATGAAAATGTGAAATTCCCATAGGCTCCAATGTTAAACTAAGTCGAGTCATGGCGGCCATCTTGAATTTCCGATCGGCAAACGATTCACAAGTTTAGTACAGGACCACCCAATGATCATTCCTGCAAAGTCACAATTCAATTGGCTTAGTGGTTTCTAACAAGAAGATTTTTTAAATTTCAACCAATCAGAACACATTATGGGCCCTGGCAGCCATGTTGGATTTCCGATCAGCGCCAAAAACAAAATCTTGTATATGACCATCCAATGAACATTTCTGCCAAGTTTGATTCAAATCTGTTTTGTGGTTTCAGAAAAAAAGATGAAAATGTGAAATTCCCATAGGGTCCTATGTTAAACTAAGTCGAGTCATGGCGGCCATCTTGAATTTCCGATCGGCAAACGATTCACAATTTGAGTACAGGACCAACCAATGATCATTCCTGCAAAGTCACAATTCAATTGACTTAGTGGTTTCTGACAAGAAGATTTTTAAAATTTCAGCCAATGAGAACACATTATGGACCCTCGCAGCCATGTTGGATTTCAAATCAGCACCAAAAACACAAATCTGGTAGAGGACCATCCAGTGAACATTTCTGGCAAGTTTGGCTGATTTCTGTTCAGCGGTTTCAGAGAAGAAGATTTAAATGTGAAAAGCTAACGACGGACGGACGGACGACAGACGCTTACCCATGACAAAAGCTCACATGGCCTATGGCCAGGTGAGCTAAAAAGATGAAAATGTGAAATTCCCATAGGGTCCAATGTTAAACTAAGTCGAGTCATGGCGGCCATCTTGAATTTCCGATCGGCAAACGATTCACAATTTTAGTACAGGACCACCCAATGATCATTCCTGCAAAGTCACAATTCAATTGACTTAGTGGTTTCTGACAAGAAGATTTTTAAAATTTCAGCCAATGAGAACACATTATGGACCCTCGCAGCCATGTTGGATTTCAAATCAGCACCAACAATACAAATCTGGTAGAGGACCATCCAGTGAACATTTCTGGCAAGTTTGGCTGATTTCTGTTCAGCGGTTTCAGAGAAGAAGATTTAAATGTGAAAAGCTAACGGACGGACGGACGACGGACGCTTACCCATGACAAAAGCTCACATGGCCTATGGCCAGGTGAGCTAAAAAAACAACAACAACTAAACTCAAAAAGGTTGTGCAATGAATCAGTTAGAAATGACCGTTGATGAATCATTACAAAGTAAACACCGACGACCATCTGCGTTTTCCAGCAATCAAAAAGTTAGCTCACTGCCCTAATACAGTGTGTATTTCTTTTTTACTCGCACAGGAATTTACTGCTTGTAACAATAATTCCATTAGGAATAAAGCTGAAACACTACTAACTTGACATCAATCAATCAAATTATTCATGTCAAAGTGATTACCTTCATCATTCTCAATTTGTCTTTCTTTTAGTTGTCTTTGTCCTACAGAACATATTTAACATAATTTTTATTTGAGAAATGTAATATTTTCAACAACAAAAAATTTCATGTTTAATTCTGGTACTAATTCTGTGGTAGCTTAACATATTGCCCATTATTATTCTTGTTCATCACATTGATAGGGATGTGAATTTTGCCTCTCTTTCTGATTTAGCAATTAAGATTTTGGAGCAATTCCGACAGCGTGTTATCTTTTTGTTTTTCCTTTTACTGTGGTGGATTTACTCTAATTGCATATAACCGCATCGGTGGTGTAATGGTTAGCGTGCTTGCCACGCGTGTGGTGGATCATGGGTTCGAGTCCAAGTCGGGTAAAACCAGAGATTATAAAATTGATATTTGTTGCTTCTTTGGTAAGCACCCAGCATTAAGGTTTGCTCGGATTCAGGATAATGTGTCAGAGTGGAGTACAATGCCTATCCATGGGTTGTAGTTTCAGTGAGATAGCACTACGAAAACCCAGCTTAGCTTGTTGGTCTAGCATTAAGCGAGTAAGTGAACAGTCAAAAAATTACTCATCATGGTGTAGACTTTTATTTCACAATGATATCGAGAATATGTGTAAAGTAGAAAGCCGAGTTTGAAGGTATCCAGAATCTGTAAATCGAAGAAGAACACACAATATGAAGGGCAACAGCAAAAGGACAAACATATCTTAATAAAACAATGATATGATGTTGTCCAACCCCCCCCCCCCCCCCTTTCAATATGTCATAAGTTATTCAAGAATATTCACTATAAATTGACATATTTAATTTCACCTCTGAACACTTATTCAGTTCAAATTACAGGATATCATTTAAAACGTGCTTCGTCAGTATGCTTTTCTTTTTTCTTTTTTATAAATTTTGAATACTTAAATATCATATTTCTCGGATATGATATTGAACTAGAGGCTCCCAGGAGCCTGTATAGCTCACCTGGGTATAATAACAACATCAGTCAATAAAACTTGATAACTTCGGTGAAAAAAATTAACAAATGTAGCCTTCGTCATTACAGACCCCTTCTACAAAAAAATTTGGGCAAGGGTTCCCCCTTTAATGTAAGTTATCAAAATTGCTGTAAAAAAACATATATGTGAATGATTCTCAAAATTTAGCTTTTCCTACTTCACATTTGTAATAGAGTTACTTCCCTTTGATTATTTGAGTAACCAAAGGCAGTGAGTCAACAAAAAAATGCATTTCAAGAGGAATAACTCTTCACACAGTTGTCGCACATTTTTAACTGTGGGGAAATTTTTTGTAGATCTTGACATGCTGAACATTTTTGCAGTTTAAACTTTCCCTCTATCTCTAATAGTTTTTGAGATAGAAAATGATAGTATTAAAATTGAGAACATTTTGATGAAAAAAGGGCAATAACTCCAAAATGGGAAAAGGGATTTACTTCAAAATTGCAGGGTAGGAAGATCTTGACATGCTGCAAATTTTTGTATTTTAAACTTAACCTTTATCTATTATAGTTTTTGAAATATAAGACGAAAAGTATTAATTTTTTTTTTAATTTGATGAAAAAAGGGCAAGAACTCCAAGATGGGTAATCATATTTACTTCAAAATTGCATGGTAGGTAGATATCGACATGGTGCACATTTTTGCAATTTAAACTTAACATCTATCTCTTATAGTTTTTGAAATATAACACGAAAAGTATTAAAATTAAAAAAAAAAAATTGATCGAAGGCCCGAACCGCCGAACACATTTTTGGAAGAGAACCATCCAATGACTATATCATCTAAATTTTGTTCTTGTTGAGCAAATGGTTTCAGACAAGAAGATGTTTATGGGAATTTACCATAGGGTCCTATGTTAAATTAAGTTCGGCTGTGGCGGCCATCTTGGTCGGTGTTCTGAAATGTGGGACACAATTTTGGAATAGGACCACCCAAGAATCATTTCAGCAAAGTTTGGTTGAGATTTGCTAACTAGTTTCAGAGGAGAATATTTTTTTTAAATTTCATCCCCCCTTTTTTCTAATTTGCATAATCGGTCAAAATAGGCAAAAGTTCAAAGTTCATAAAAAATCCCGAAATAGATGTTAAAAAGCTCATCATTATGCTTCTACAGTTCAAATTTGGGCACTTTCTGGCTTAAAATAGAGCAGTTTTGGCCATTTGAAGAAATTTCTATTTTTAGTAGTGGCGGCCATCTTGGATACAGGACGGCGCTGACGGACACAATTTTGAAAGGGGACCACCCAAGGATCATTTCAGCAAAGTTTGGTTGAGATTGGCTCTGTAGTTTCAGAGGAGAAGACTTTTTTTAAATTTCATCCCCCTTTTTTCTAATTTGCATAATCGGTCAAAATAGGCAAAAGTTCAAAGTTCATAAAAAATCCCGTAATATATGTTAAAAATTTCATCATTATGCTTATGCAGTTCAAATTTGGACACTTTCTGGCTTAAAATAGAGCAGTTTTGGCCATTTGAAGAAATTTCTATTTTAAGTCATGGTGGCCATCTTGGATGCAGGACGGCGCTGACGGACACAATTTTGAAAGGGGACCACCCAAGGATCATTTCAGCAAAGTTTGGTTGAGATTGGCTCAGTAGTTTCAGAGGAGAAGATTTTTTTTTAATTTCATCCCCCCTTTTTTCTAATTTGCATAATCGGTCAAAATAGGCAAAAGTTCAAAGTTCATAAAAAATCCCGTAATATATGTTAAAAAGCTCATCATTATGCTTCTACAGTTCAAATTTGGGCACTTTCTGGCTTAAAATATAGCAGTTTTGGCCATTTGAAGAAATTTCTATTTTTAGTAATAGCAGCCATCTTGGATACAGGACGGCACTGACGGACACAATTTTGAAAGGGGACCACCCAAGGATCATTTCAGCTGAGTTTGGTTGAGATTGGCACAGTAGTTTCAGAGGAGAAGAATTTTTTTAACTTCATCCCCCCTTTTTTCTAATTTGCATAATCGGTCAAAATCGGCAAAAGTTCAAAGTTCATAAAAAATCCCGTAATATATGTTAAAAAGCTCATCATTATGCTTATACAGTTCAAATTTGGACACTTTCTGGCTTAAAATAGAGCAGTTTTGGCCATTTGAAGAAATTTCTATTTTTAGTCATGGCGGCCATCTTGGATACAGGACGGCGCTGACGGACAAAATTTTGAAAGGGGACCACCAAAGGATCATTTCAGGAAAGTTTGGTTGAGATTGGCACAGTAGTTTCAGAGGAGAAGATTTTTTTTAATCTCATCCCCCCTTTTTTCTAATTTGCATAATCGGTCAAAATAGGCAAAAGTTCAAAGTTCATAAAAAATCCCGTAATATATGTTAAAAAGTTCATCATTATGCTTATGCAGTTCAAATTTGGACACTTTCTGGCTTAAAATAGAGCAGTTTTGGTCATTTGAAGAAATTTGTATTTTTAGTTATAGCAGCCATCTTGGATACAGGACGGCAGTGACGGACACAATTTTGAAAGGGGACCACCCAAGGATCATTTCAGCAGAGTTTGGTTGAGATTGGCACAGTAGTTTCAGAGGAGAAGATTTTTTTTTAATTTCATCCCCCCTTTTTTCTAATTTGCATAATCGGTCAAAATAGGCAAAAGTTCAAAGTTCATAAAAAATCCCGTAATATATGTTAAAAAGCTCATCATTATGCTAATACAGTTCAAATTTGGGCACTTTCTGGCTTAAAATAGAGCAGTTTTGGCCATTTGAAGAAATTTCTATTTTTAGTAATGGCGGCCATCTTGGATACAGGACGACGCTGACGGACACAATTTTGAAAGGGGACCACCCAAGGATCATTTCAGCAAAGTTTGGTTGAGATTGGCACAGTAGTTTCAGAGAAGATTTTTTTTTAATTTCATCCCCCCTTTTTTCTAATTTGCATAATCGGTCAAAATAGGCAAAAGTTCAAAGTTCATAAAAAATCCTGTAATATATGTTAAAAAGCTCATCATTATGCTTATACAGTTTAAATATGGGCACTTTCTGGCTTAAAATAGAGCAGTTTTGGCCATTTGAAGAAATTTCTATTTCTAGTCATGGCGGCCATCTTGGATACAGGACGGCACTGACGGACACAATTTTGAAAGGGGACCACCCAAGGATCAGTTCAGCAGAGTTTGGTTGAGATTGGCACAGTAGTTTCAGAGGAGAACATTTTTTTTAAATTTCATACCCCCTTTTTTCTAATTTGCATAATCGGTCAAAATAGGCAAAAGTTCAAAGTTCATAACAAATCCTGTAATATATGTTAAAAAGCTCATCATTATGCTTATACAGTTCAAATTTGGGCACTTTCTGGCTTAAAATAGAGCAGTTTTGGCCATTTGAAGAAATTTCTATTTTTAGTAATGGCGGCCATCTTGGATACAGGTGACGGACGCCATTTTAAAAGGGGACCACCCAAGGTTCATTTCAGCAAAGTTTGGTTGAGATTGGCACAGTAGTTTCAGAGGAGAAATTTTTTTAAATTTCATCCCCCCTTTTTTCTAATTTGCATAATCGGTCAAAATAGGCAAAAGTTCAAAGTTCATAAAAAATCCCGTAATATATGTTAAAAAGCTCATCATTGTGCTTATTCAGTTCAAATTTGGGCACTTTCTGGCTTAAAATAGAGCAGTTTTGGCCATTTGAAGAAATTTCTATTTTTAGAAATGGCGGCCATCTTGGATACAGGACGGCGCTGACGGACAAAATTTTGAAAGGGGACCACCCAAGGATCATTTCAGCAAAGTTTGGTTGAGATTGGCACAGTAGTTTCAGAGGAGAAGATTTTTTTAAAATTTCATCCCCCCTTTTTCTAATTTGCATAATCGGTCAAAATAGGCAAAAGTTCAAAGTTCATAAAAAATCCCATAATATATGTTAAAAAGCTCATCATTATGCTTATACAGTTCAAATTTGGACACTTTCTGGCTTAAAATAGAGCAGTTTTGGCCATTTGAAGAAATTTCTATTTTTAGTAATAGCAGCCATCTTGGATACAGGACGGCACTGACGGACACAAATTTGAAAGGGGACCACCCAAGGATCATTTCAGCAGACTTTGGTTGAGATTGGCACAGTAGTTTCAGAGGAGAAGATTTTTTTTTAATTTCATCCCCCCTTTTTTCTAATTTGCATAATCGGTCAAAATAGGTAAAAGTTCAAAGTTCATAAAAAATCCCGTAATATAGGTTAAAAAGCTCATCATTATGCTTATACAGTTCAAATTTGGGCACTTTCTGGCTTAAAATAGAGCAGTTTTGGCCATTTGAAGAAATTTCTATTTTTAGTCATGGCGGCCATCTTGGATACAGGACGGCACTGAAGGACACAATTTTGAAAGGGGACCACCCAAAGATCATTTCAGCAAAGTTTGGTTGAGATTGGCACAGTAGTTTCAGAGGAGAAGAATTTTTTTTACTTTCATCCCCCCTTTTTTCTAATTTGCATAATCGGTCAAAATGGGTAATGGGATTTACTTCAAAATTGCAGGGTAGGTAGATCTTGACATGCTGCACATTTTTGCAATTTAAACTTAACATCTATCTCTAAATAGTTTTTGAAATATAAGACGAAAAGTATTAAAATTTAAAAAAAAATTGATGAAAAAAGGGCAATAACTCCAAGATGGGTAATCAAATTTACTTCAAAATTGCAGGGTAGGTAGATCTTGACATGCTGAACATGTTTGCAGTTTCAACTTACCACCTGTCTCTTATAGTTTTTGAAATAAAGGACGAAAAGTTTTAAAATTTTGAAAATTTGATGAAAAAAGGGAAATAACTCCAAAATGGGTACTGGGATTTACTTCAAAATTGCAGGGTGGGTAGATCTTGATATGCCGCACATTTTTGCAATTTAAAGTTAACCTTTATCTCTTATAGTTTTTGAAATATAAGACGAAAAGTATTAAAATTTTACAAATTTGATGAAAAAAGGGCAATAACTCCAAGATGGGTAATCAGATTTACTTCAAAATTGCAGGGCAGGTAGATCTTGATGTGCTGATCATTTTTACCCAATGTCAGATTTTTGATATTATTAACTGTTTTGGAGTTATTACCCAAAACCTGCGATTTTACCATATGTTCTATTTTTAGCAACAGCGGCCATGTTGGTTGGTGCACCGCATCACCGGACAAAATTTTGGAACTAGACACCCTAGTGATGATTCAGACCAAGTTTGGTTTCCATTGGTCTAGCACTTTCAGAGGAGAAGATTTTTGAAAAAGTTTACGACGTACGACGGATGCCAAGTGATGGCAATAGCTCACATGGTGAGCTAAAAATCCCGTAATATATGTTAAAAAGCTCATCATTATGCTTCTACAGTTCAAATTTGGGCACTTTCTGGCTTAAAATAGAGCAGTTTTGGCCATTTGAAGAAATTTTTATTTTTAGTAATGGTGGCCATCTTGGATACAGGACGGCGCTGACGGACACAATTTTGAAAGGGGACCACCCAAGGATCATTTCAGCAAAGTTTGGTTGAGATTGGCTCAGTAGTTTCAGAGGAGAAGTTCTTTTTAAAATTTCATCCCCCTTTTTTCTAATATACATAATCGGTCAAAATAGGCAAAAGTTCAAAGTTCATAAAAAATCCCGTAATATATGTTAAAAAGTTCATCATTATGCTTATGCAGTTCAAATTTGGACACTTTCTGGCTTAAAATAGAGCAGTTTTGGCCATTTGAAGAAATTGCTATTTTTAGTAATAGCAGCCACCTTGGATACAGGACGGCACTGACGGACACAATTTTGAAAGGGGACCACCCAAGGATCATTTCAGCAAAGTTTGGTTGAGATTGGCACAGTAGTTTCAGAGGAGAAGATTTTTTTTTAATTTCATCCCCCCTTTTTTCTAATTTGCATAATCGGTCAAAATAGGCAAAAGTTCAAAGTTCATAAAAAATCCCGTAATATATGTTAAAAAGCTCATCATTATGCTTATACAGTTCAAATTTGGGGACTTTCTGGCTTAAAATAGAGCAGTTTTGGCCATTTGAAGAAATTTCTATTTTTAGTCATGTTGGCCATCTTGGATAAAGGACGGCATTGACGGACACAATTTTGAAAGGGGACCACCCAAGGATCATTTCAGCAAAGTTTGGTTGAGATTGGCACAGTAGTTTCAGAGAAGATTTATTTAAAATTTCATCCCCCCTTTTTTCTAATTTGCATAATCGGTCAAAATAGGCAAAAGTTCAAAGTTCATAAAAAATCCCGTAATATAGGTTAAAAAGCTCATCATTATGCTTATACAGTTCAAATTTTGGCACTTTCTGGCTTAAAATAGAGCAGTTTTGGCCATTTGAAGAAATTTCTATTTTTAGTCATGGCGGCCATCTTGGATACAGGACGGCACTGACGGACAAAATTTTGAAAGGGGACCACCCAAAGATCATTTCAGCAAAGTTTGGTTGAGATTGGCACAGTAGTTTCAGAGGAGAAGAATTTTTTTTAATTTCATCCCCCCTTTTTTCTAATTTGCATAATCGGTCAAAATGGGTAATGGGATTTACTTCAAAATTGCAGGGTAGGTAGATCTTGACATGCTGCACATTTTTTCAATTTAAGCTTAACATCTATCTCTAAATAGTTTTTGAAATATAAGACGAAAAGTATTAAAATTAATTTTTTTTTTTATAAAAAAAGGGCAATAACTCCAAGATGGGTAATCAAATTTACTTCAAAATTGCAGGGTAGGTAGATCTTGACATGCTGAACATGTTTGCAGTTTCAACTTACCACCTGTCTCTTATAGTTTTTGAAATAAAGGACGAAAAGTTTTAAAATTTTGAAAATTTGATGAAAAAAGGGAAATAACTCCAAAATGGGTACTGGGATTTACTTCAAAATTGCAGGGTGGGTAGATCTTGATATGCCGCACATTTTTGCAATTTAAAGTTAACCTTTATCTCTTATAGTTTTTGAAATATAAGACGAAAAGTATTAAAATTTTACAAATTTGATGAAAAAAGGGCAATAACTCCAAGATGGGTAATCAGATTTACTTCAAAATTGCAGGGCAGGTAGATCTTGATGTGCTGATCATTTTTATCCCATGTCAGATTTTTGATATTATTAACTGTTTTGGAGTTATTACCCAAAACCTGCGATTTTACCATATGTTCTATTTTTAGCAACAGCGGCCATGTTGGTTGGTGCACGGCATCACCGGACAAAATTTTGGAACTAGACACCCTAGTGATGATTCAGACCATGTTTGGTTTCCATTGGTCTGGCACTTTCAGAGGAGAAGATTTTTGAAAAAGTTTACGACGTACGACGGATGCCAAGTGATGGCAATAGCTCACATGGTGAGCTAAAAATCCCGTAATATATGTTAAAAAGCTCATCATTATGCTTCTACAGTTCAAATTTGGGCACTTTCTGGCTTAAAATAGAGCAGTTTTGGCCATTTGAAGAAATTTTTATTTTTAGTAATGGTGGCCATCTTGGATACAGGACGGCGCTGACGGACACAATTTTGAAAGGGGACCACCCAAGGATCATTTCAGCAAAGTTTGGTTGAGATTGGCTCAGTAGTTTCAGAGGAGAAGTTCTTTTTAAAATTTCATCCCCCTTTTTTCTAATATACATAATCGGTCAAAATAGGCAAAAGTTCAAAGTTCATAAAAAATCCCGTAATATATGTTAAAAAGTTCATCATTATGCTTATGCAGTTCAAATTTGGACACTTTCTGGCTTAAAATAGAGCAGTTTTGGCCATTTGAAGAAATTTCTATTTTTAGTAATAGCAGCCATCTTGGATACAGGACGGCACTGACGGACACAATTTTGAAAGGGGACCACCCAAGGATCATTTCAGCAAAGTTTGGTTGAGATTGGCACAGTAGTTTCAGAGGAGAAGATTTTTTTTTAATTTCATCCCCCCTTTTTTCTAATTTGCATAATCGGTCAAAATAGGCAAAAGTTCAAAGTTCATAAAAAATCCCGTAATATATGTTAAAAAGCTCATCATTATGCTTATACAGTTCAAATTTGGGGACTTTCTGGCTTAAAATAGAGCAGTTTTGGCCATTTGAAGAAATTTCTATTTTTAGTCATGTTGGCCATCTTGGATAAAGGACGGCATTGACGGACACAATTTTGAAAGGGGACCACCCAAGGTTCATTTCAGCAAAGTTTGGTTGAGATTGGCACAGTAGTTTTAGAGGAGAAGAATTTTTTTTAATTTCATCACCCCTTTTTTCTAATTTGCATAATCGGTCAAAATAGGCAAAAGTTCAAAGTTCATAAAACATCCCGTAATATATGTTAAAAAGCTCATCATTATGCTTATACAGTTCAAATTTGGGCACTTTCTGGCTTAAAATAGAGCAGTTTTGGCCATTTGAAGAAATTTCTATTTTTAGTCATGGCAGCCATCTTGGATAAAGGACGGCACAGACGGAAACAACTTTGAAAGGGGACCACCCAAGGATCATTTCAGCAAAGTTTGGTTGAGATTGGCACAGTAGTTTCAGAGAAGATTTATTTAAAATTTCATCCCCCCTTTTTTCTAATTTGCATAATCGGTCAAAATAGGCAAAAGTTCAAAGTTCATAAAAAATCCCGTAATATAGGTTAAAAAGCTCATCATTATGCTTATACAGTTCAAATTTTGGCACTTTCTGGCTTAAAATAGAGCAGTTTTGGCCATTTGAAGAAATTTCTATTTTTAGTCATGGCGGCCATCTTGGATACAGGACGGCACTGACGGACAAAATTTTGAAAGGGGACCACCCAAAGATCATTTCAGCAAAGTTTGGTTGAGATTGGCACAGTAGTTTCAGAGGAGAAGAATTTTTTTTAATTTCATCCCCCCTTTTTTCTAATTTGCATAATCGGTCAAAATGGGTAATGGGATTTACTTCAAAATTGCAGGGTAGGTAGATCTTGACATGCTGCACATTTTTGCAATTTAAGCTTAACATCTATCTCTAAATAGTTTTTGAAATATAAGATGAAAAGTATTAAAATTAATTTTTTTTTTTATAAAAAAAGGGCAATAACTCCAAGATGGGTAATCAAATTTACTTCAAAATTGCAGGGTAGGTAGATCTTGACATGCTGAACATGTTTGCAGTTTCAACTTACCACCTGTCTCTTATAGTTTTTGAAATAAAGGACGAAAAGTTTTAAAATTTTGAAAATTTGATGAAAAAAGGGAAATAACTCCAAAATGGGTACTGGGATTTACTTCAAAATTGCAGGGTGGGTAGATCTTGATATGCCGCACATTTTTGCAATTTAAAGTTAACCTTTATCTCTTATCGTTTTTGAAATATAAGACGAAAAGTATTAAAATTTTACAAATTTGATGAAAAAAGGGCAATAACTCCAAGATGGGTAATCAGATTTACTTCAAAATTGCAGGGCAGGTAGATCTTGATGTGCTGATCATTTTTACCCCATGTCAGATTTTTGATATTATTAACGGTTTTTGAGTTATTACCCAAAACCTGCGATTTTACCATATGTTCTATTTTTAGCAACAGTGGCCATGTTGGTTGGTGCACGGCATCACCGGACACAATTTTGGAACTAGACAACCTAGTGATGATTCAGACCAAGTTTGGTTTCCATTGGTCCAGCACTTTCAGAGGAGAAGATTTTTGAAAAAGTTTACGACGTACGACGGATGCCAAGTGATGGCAATAGCTCACATGGTGAGCTAAAAATCCTGTAATATGTTAAAAAGCTCATCATTATGCTTCTACAGTTCAAATTTGGGCACTTTCTGGCTTAAAATAGAGCAGTTTTGGCCATTTGAAGAAATTTCTATTTTTAGTAATAGCAGCCATCTTGGATACAGGACGGCACTGACGGACACAATTTTGAAAGGGGACCACCCAAGGATCATTTCAGCAAAGTTTGGTTGAGATTGGCACAGTAGTTTCAGAGGAGAAGATTTTTTTTTAATTTCATCCCCCCTTTTTTCTAATTTGCATAATCGGTCAAAATAGGCAAAAGTTCAAAGTTCATAAAAAATCCCGTAATATATGTTAAAAAGCTCATCATTATGCTTATACAGTTCAAATTTGGGGACTTTCTGGCTTAAAATAGAGCAGTTTTGGCCATTTGAAGAAATTTCTATTTTTAGTCATGTTGGCCATCTTGGATAAAGGACGGCATTGACGGACACAATTTTGAAAGGGGATCACCCAAGGTTCATTTCAGCAAAGTTTGGTTGAGATTGGCACAGTAGTTTTAGAGGAGAAGAAATTTTTTTAATTTCATCACCCCTTTTTTCTAATTTGCATAATCGGTCAAAATAGGCAAAAGTTCAAAGTTCATAAAACATCCCGTAATATATGTTAAAAAGCTCATCATTATGCTTATACAGTTCAAATTTGGGCACTTTCTGGCTTAAAATAGAGCAGTTTTGGCCATTTGAAGAAATTTCTATTTTTAGTCATGGCAGCCATCTTGAATAAAGGACGGCACAGACGGAAACAACTTTGAAAGGGGACCACCCAAGGATCATTTCAGCAAAGTTTGGTTGAGATTGGCACAGTAGTTTCAGAGAAGATTTATTTAAAATTTCATCCCCCCTTTTTTCTAATTTGCATAATCGGTCAAAATAGGCAAAAGTTCAAAGTTCATAAAAAATCCCGTAATATAGGTTAAAAAGCTCATCATTATGCTTATACAGTTCAAATTTGGGCACTTTCTGGCTTAAAATAGAGCAGTTTTGGCCATTTGAAGAAATTTCTATTTTTAGTCATGGCGGCCATCTTGGATACAGGACGGCACTGACGGACAAAATTTTGAAAGGGGACCACCCAAAGATCATTCCAGCAAAGTTTGGTTGAGATTGGCACAGTAGTTTCAGAGGAGAAGAATTTTTTTTAATTTCATCCCCCCTTTTTTCTAATTTGCATAATCGGTCAAAATGGGTAATGGGATTTACTTCAAAATTGCAGGGTAGGTAGATCTTGACATGCTGCACATTTTTGCAATTTAAGCTTAACATCTATCTCTAAATAGTTTTTGAAATATAAGACGAAAAGTATTAAAATTATTTTTTTTTTTTTATAAAAAAAGGGCAATAACTCCAAGATGGGTAATCAAATTTACTTCAAAATTGCAGGGTAGGTAGATCTTGACATGCTGAACATGTTTGCAGTTTCAACTTACCACCTGTCTCTTATAGTTTTTGAAATAAAGGACGAAAAGTTTTAAAATTTTGAAAATTTGATGAAAAAAGGGAAATAACTCCAAAATGGGTACTGGGATTTACTTCAAAATTGCAGGGTGGGTAGATCTTGATATGCCGCACATTTTTGCAATTTAAAGTTAACCTTTATCTCTTATAGTTTTTGAAATATAAGACGAAAAGTATTAAAATTTTACAAATTTGATGAAAAAAGGGCAATAACTCCAAGATGGGTAATCAGATTTACTTCAAAATTGCAGGGCAGGTAGATCTTGATGTGCTGATCATTTTTACCCAATGTCAGATTTTTGATATTATTAACTGTTTTGGAGTTATTACCCAAAACCTGCGATTTTACCATATGTTCTATTTTTAGCAACAGTGGCCATGTTGGTTGGTGCACGGCATCACCGGACAAAATTTTGGAACTAGACACCCTAGTGATGATTCAGACCAAGTTTGGTTTCCATTGGTCTAGCACTTTCAGAGGAGAAGATTTTTGAAAAAGTTTACGACGTACGACGGATGCCAAGTGATGGCAATAGCTCACATGGTGAGCTAAAAATCCCGTAATATATGTTAAAAAGCTCATCAATATGCTTCTACAGTTCAAATTTGGGCACTTTCTGGCTTAAAATAGAGCAGTTTTGGCCATTTGAAGATATTTTTATTTTTAGTAATGGTGGCCATCTTGGATACAGGACGGCGCTGACGGACACAATTTTGAAAGGGGACCACCCAAGGATCATTTCAGCAAAGTTTGGTTGAGATTGGCTCAGTAGTTTCAGAGGAGAAGTTCTTTTTAAAATTTCATCCCCCTTTTTTCTAATATACATAATCGGTCAAAATAGGCAAAAGTTCAAAGTTCATAAAAAATCCCGTAATATATGTTAAAAAGTTCATCATTATGCTTATGCAGTTCAAATTTGGACACTTTCTGGCTTAAAATAGAGCAGTTTTGGCCATTTGAAGAAATTTCTATTTTTAGTAATAGCAGCCATCTTGGATACAGGACGGCACTGACGGACACAATTTTGAAAGGGGACCACCCAAGGATCATTTCAGCAAAGTTTGGTTGAGATTGGCACAGTAGTTTCAGAGGAGAAGATTTTTTTTTAATTTCATCCCCCCTTTTTTCTAATTTGCATAATCGGTCAAAATAGGCAAAAGTTCAAAGTTCATAAAAAATCCCGTAATATATGTTAAAAAGCTCATCATTATGCTTATACAGTTCAAATTTGGGGACTTTCTGGCTTAAAATAGAGCAGTTTTGGCCATTTGAAGAAATTTCTATTTTTAGTCATGTTGGCCATCTTGGATAAAGGACGGCATTGGCGGACACAATTTTGAAAGGGGACCACCCAAGGTTCATTTCAGCAAAGTTTGGTTGAGATTGGCACAGTAGTTTCAGAGGAGAAGAATTTTTTTTAATTTCATCCCCCCTTTTTTCTAATTTGCATAATCGGTCAAAATGGGTAATGGGATTTACTTCAAAATTGCAGGGTAGGTAGATCTTGACATGCTGCACATTTTTGCAATTTAAGCTTAACATCTATCTCTAAATAGTTTTTGAAATATAAGACGAAAAGTATTAAAATTAAATTTTTTTTTTATAAAAAAAGGGCAATAACTCCAAGATGGGTAATCAAATTTACTTCAAAATTGCAGGGTAGGTAGATCTTGACATGCTGAACATGTTTGCAGTTTCAACTTACCACCTGTCTCTTATAGTTTTTGAAATAAAGGACGAAAAGTTTTAAAATTTTGAAAATTTGATGAAAAAAGGGAAATAACTCCAAAATGGGTACTGGGATTTACTTCAAAATTGCAGGGTGGGTAGATCTTGATATGCCGCACATTTTTGCAATTTAAAGTTAACCTTTATCTCTTATAGTTTTTGAAATATAAGACGAAAAGTATTAAAATTTTACAAATTTGATGAAAAAAGGGCAATAACTCCAAGATGGGTAATCAGATTTACTTCAAAATTGCAGGGCAGGTAGATCTTGATGTGCTGATCATTTTTATCCCATGTCAGATTTTTGATATTATTAACTGTTTTGGAGTTATTACCCAAAACCTGCGATTTTACCATATGTTCTATTTTTAGCAACAGCGGCCATGTTGGTTGGTGCACGGCATCACCGGACAAAATTTTGGAACTAGACACCCTAGTGATGATTCAGACCAAGTTTGGTTTCCATTGGTCTGGCACTTTCAGAGGAGAAGATTTTTGAAAAAGTTTACGACGTACGACGGATGCCAAGTGATGGCAATAGCTCACATGGTGAGCTAAAAATCCTGTAATATGTTAAAAAGCTCATCATTATGCTTCTACAGTTCAAATTTGGGCACTTTCTGGCTTAAAATAGAGCAGTTTTGGCCATTTGAAGAAATTTTTATTTTTAGTAATAGCAGCCATCTTGGATACAGGACGGCACTGACGGACACAATTTTGAAAGGAGACCACCCAAGGATCATTTCAGCAGAGTTTGGTTGAGATTGGCTCAGTAGTTTCAGAGGAGAAGTTCTTTTTAAAATTTCATCCCCCCTTTTTTCTAATTTGCATAATCGGTCAAAATAGGCAAAAGTTCAAAGTTCATAAAAAATCCCGTAATATATGTTAAAAAGTTCATCATTATGCTTATGCAGTTCAAATTTGGACACTTTCTGGCTTAAAATAGAGCAGTTTTGGCCATTTGAAGAAATTTCTATTTTTAGTAATAGCAGCCATCTTGGATACAGGACGGCACTGACGGACACAATTTTGAAAGGGGACCACCCAAGGATCATTTCAGCAGAGTTTGGTTGAGATTGGCACAGTAGTTTCAGAGGAGAAGATTTTTTTTTAATTTCATCCCCCCTTTTTTCTAATTTGCATAATCGGTCAAAATAGGCAAAAGTTCAAAGTTCATAAAAAATCCCGTAATATATGTTAAAAAGCTCATCATTATGCTTATACAGTTCAAATTTGGGCACTTTCTGGCTTAAAATAGAGCAGTTTTGGCCATTTGAAGAAATTTCTATTTTTAGTAATGGCGGCCATCTTGGATACAGGACGACGCTGACGGACAAAATTTTGAAAGGGGACCACCCAAGGATCATTTCAGCAAAGTTTGGTTGAGATTGGCACAGTAGTTTCAGAGGAGAAGATTTTTTTTTAATTTCATCCCCCCTTTTTTCTAATTTGCATAATCGGTCAAAATAGGCAAAAGTTCAAAGTTCATAAAAAATCCTGTAATATATGTTAAAAAGCTCATCATTATGCTTATACAGTTCAAATTTGGGCACTTTCTGGCTTAAAATAGAGCAGTTTTGGCCATTTGAAGAAATTTCTATTTTTAGTCATGGCGGCCATCTTGGATACAGGTGACGGACGCAATTTTGAAAGGGGACCACCCAAGGTTCATTTCAGCAAAGTTTGGTTGAGATTGGCACAGTAGTTTCAGAGGAGAACATTTTTTGTAAATTTCATCCCCCCTTTTTTTTAATTTGCATAATCGGTCAAAATAGGCAAAAGTTCAAAGTTCATAAAAAATCCCGTAATATATGTTATAAAGCTCATCATTGTGCTTATACAGTTTAAATTTGGGCACTTTCTGGCTTAAAATAGAGCAGTTTTGGCCATTTGAAATAATTTCTATTTTTAGTAATGGCGGCCGTCTTGGATACAGGACGGCGCTGACGGACAAAATTTTGAAAGGGGACCACCCAAGGATCATTTCAGCAAAGTTTGGTTGAGATTGGCACAGTAGTTTCAGAGGAGAAGATTTTTTTTAAATTTCATCCCCCCTTTTTTCTAATTTGCATAATCGGTCAAAATAGGCAAAAGTTCAAAGTTCATAAAAAATCCCATAATATATGTTAAAAAGCTCATCATTATGCTTATACAGTTCAAATTTGGACACTTTCTGGCTTAAAATAGAGCAGTTTTGGCCATTTGAAGAAATTTCTATTTTTAGTAATGGCGGCCATCTTGGATACAGGACGGCGCTGACGGACAAAATGTTGAAAGGGGACCACCCAAGGATTATTTCAGCAAAGTTTGGTTGAGATTGGCTCAGTAGTTTCAGAGGAGAAGATTTTTTTTAATTTCATCCCCTCTTTTTTCTAATTTGCATAATCGGTCAAAATAGGCAAAAGTTCAAAGTTCATAAAAAATCCCGTAATATATGTTAAAAAGCTCATCATTATGCTTATACAGTTTAAATATGGGCACTTTCTGGCTTAAAATAGAGCAGTTTTGGCCATTTGAAGAAATTTCTATTTTTAGTCATGGCGGCCATCTTGGATACAGGACGGCACTGACGGACACAATTTTGAAAGGGGACCACCCAAGGATCATTTCAGCAGAGTTTGGTTGAGATTGGCACAGTAGTTTCAGAGAAGATTTTTTTTAATTTCATCCCCCCTTTTTTCTAATTTGCATAATCGGTCAAAATGGGCAAAAGTTCAAAGTTCATAAAAAATCCCGTAATATAGGTTAAAAAGCTCATCATTATGCTTATACAGTTCAAATTTGGGCACTTTCTGGCTTAAAATAGAGCAGTTTTGGCCATTTGAAGAAATTTCTATTTTTAGTCATGGCGGCCATCTTGGATACAGGACGGTACTGACGGACACAATTTTGAAAGGGGACCACCCAAAGATCATTTCAGCAAAGTTTGGTTGAGATTGGCACAGTAGTTTCAGAGGAGAAGAATTTTTTTTAATTTCATCCCCCCTTTTTTCTAATTTGCATAATCGGTCAAAATGGGTAATGGGATTTACTTCAAAATTGCAGGGTAGGTAGATCTTGACATGCTGCACATTTTTGCAATTTAAACTTAACATCTATCTCTAAATAGTTTTTGAAATATAAGACGAAAAGTATTAAAATTAAAAAAAAAAATTGAAGAAAAAAGATGGGTAATCAAATTTACTTCAAAATTGCAGGGTAGGTAGATCTTGACATGCTGAACATGTTTGCAGTTTCAACTTACCACCTGTCTCTTATAGTTTTTGAAATAAAGGACGAAAAGTTTTAAAATTTTGAAAATTTGATGAAAAAAGGGAAATAACTCCAAAATGGGTACTGGGATTTACTTCAAAATTGCAAAGTGGGTAGATCTTGATATGCCGCACATTTTTGCAATTTAAAGTTAACCTTTATCTCTTATAGTTTTTGAAATATAAGACGAAAAGTATTAAAATTTTACAAATTTGATGAAAAAAGGGCAATAACTCCAAGATGGGTAATCAGATTTACTTCAAAATGGCAGGGCAGGTAGATCTTGATGTGCTGATCATTTTTACCCCATGTCAGATTATTGATATTATTAACGGTTTTTGAGTTATTACCCAAAACCTGCAATTTTACCATATGTTCTATTTTTAGCAACAGCGGCCATGTTGGTTGGTGCACGGCATCACCGGACAAAATTTTGGAACTAGACATCCTAGTGATGATTCAGACCAAGTTTGGTTTCCATTGGTCCAGCACTTTCAGAGGAGAAGATTTTTGAAAAAGTTTACGACGTACGACGGACGCCAAGTGATGGCAATAGCTCACATGGTGAGCTAAAAATCCCGTAATATATGTTAAAAAGCTCATCATTATGCTTCTACAGTTCAAATTTGGGCACTTTCTGGCTTAAAATAGAGCAGTTTTGGCCATTTGAAGAAATTTTTATTTTTAGTAATGGTGGCCATCTTGGATACAGGACGGCGCTGATGGACACAATTTTGAAAGGGGACCACCCAAGGATCATTTCAGCAAAGTTTGGTTGAGATTGGCTCAGTAGTTTCAGAGGAGAAGTTCTTTTTAAAATTTCATCCCCCCTTTTTTCTAATTTGCATAATCGGTCAAAATAGGCAAAAGTTCAAAGTTCATAAAAAATCCCGTAATATATGTTAAAAAGTTCATCATTATGCTTATGCAGTTCAAATTTGGACACTTTCTGGCTTAAAATAGAGCAGTTTTGGCCATTTGAAGAAATTTCTATTTTTAGTAATAGCAGCCATCTTGGATACAGGACGGCACTGACGGACACAATTTTGAAAGGGGACCACCCAAGGATCATTTCAGCAAAGTTTGGTTGAGATTGGCTCAGTAGTTTCTGAGGAGAAGATCTTTTTAAAATTTCATCCCCCCTTTTTTCTAATTTGCATAATCGGTCAAAATAGGCAAAAGTTCAAAGTTCATAAAAAATCCCGTAATATATGTTAAAAAGTTCATCATTATGCTTATGCAGTTCAAATTTGGACACTTTCTGGCTTAAAATAGAGCAGTTTAGGCCATTTGAAGACATTTCTATTTTTAGTAATAGCAGCCATCTTGGATACAGGACGGCACTGACGGACACAATTTTGAAAGGGGACCACCCAAGGATCATTTCAGCAGAGTTTGGTTGAGATTGGCACAGTAGTTTCAGAGGAGAAGATTTTTTTTTAATTTCATCCCCCCTTTTTTCTAATTTGCATAATCGGTCAAAATAGGCAAAAGTTCAAAGTTCATAAAAAATCCCGTAATATATGTTAAAAAGCTCATCATTGTGCTTATACAGTTCAAATTTGGGCACTTTCTGGCTTAAAATAGAGCAGTTTTGGCCATTTGTAGAAATTTCTATTTTTAGTCATGGCGGCCATCTTGGATACAGGACGGCACTGACGGACACAATTTTGAAAGGGGACCACCCAAGGATCATTTCAGCAAAGTTTGGTTGAGATTGGCACAGTAGTTTCAGAGGAGAAGAATTTTTTTTAATTTCATCCCCCCTTTTTTCTAATTTGCATAATCGGTCAAAATAGGTAAAAGTTCAAAGTTCATAAAAAATCCCGTAATATAGGTTAAAAAGCTCATCATTATGCTTATACAGTTCAAATTTGGGCACTTTCTGGTTTAAAATAGAGCAGTTTTGGCCATTTGAAGAAATTTCTATTTTTAGTCATGGCGGCCATCTTGCATACAGGACGGCACTGACGGACACAAATTTCAAAGGGGAACACCCAAGGTTCATTTCAGCAAAGTTTGGATGAGATTGGCACAGTAGTTTCAGAGGAGAAGAAATTTTTTAAATTTCATCCCCCCTTTTTTCTAATTTGCATAATCGGTCAAAATAGGCAAAAGTTCAAAGTTCATAAAAAATCCCGTAATATATGTTAAAAAGTTCATCATTATGCTTATGCAGTTCAAATTTGGACACTTTCTGGCTTAAAATAGAGCAGTTTTGGTCATTTGAAGAAATTTCTATTTTTAGTTATAGCAGCCATCTTGGATACAGGACGGCAGTGACGGACACAATTTTGAAAGGGGACCACCCAAGGATCATTTCAGCAGAGTTTGGTTGAGATTGGCACAGTAGTTTCAGAGGAGAAGATTTTTTTTTAATTTCATCCCCCCTTTTTTCTAATTTGCATAATCGGTCAAAATAGGCAAAAGTTCAAAGTTCATAAAAAATCCCGTAATATATGTTAAAAAGCTCATCATTATGCTAACACAGTTCAAATTTGGGCACTTTCTGGCTTAAAATAGAGCAGTTTTGGCCATTTGAAGAAATTTCTATTTTTAGTAATGGCGGCCATCTTGGATACAGGACGACGCTGACGGACAAAATTTTGAAAGGGGACCACCCAAGGATCATTTCAGCAAAGTTTGGTTGAGATTGGCACAGTAGTTTCAGAGGAGAAGATTTTTTTTTAATTTCATCCCCCCTTTTTTCTAATTTGCATAATCGGTCAAAATAGGCAAAAGTTCAAAGTTCATAAAAAATCCTGTAATATATGTTAAAAAGCTCATCATTATGCTTATACAGTTTAA
The DNA here is from genome assembly GCA_963680875.1 of Bathymodiolus brooksi. Classification (NCBI taxonomy): domain Eukaryota; kingdom Metazoa; phylum Mollusca; class Bivalvia; order Mytilida; family Modiolidae; genus Bathymodiolus; species Bathymodiolus brooksi. Next base: position 70,210,630 of record OY804582.1, read on the forward strand.
ATATGGGCACTTTCTGGCTTAAAATAGAGCAGTTTTGGCCATTTGAAGAAATTTCTATTTCTAGTCATGGCGGCCATCTTGGATACCGGACGGTACTGACGGACACAATTTTGAAAGGGGACCACCCAAAGATCATTTCAGCAAAGTTTGATTGAGATTGGCACAGTAGTTTCAGAGGAGAAGAATTTTTTTTAATTTCATCCCCCCTTTTTTCTAATTTGCATAATCGGTCAAAATGGGTAATGGGATTTACTTCAAAATTGCAGGGTAGGTAGATCTTGACATGCTGCACATTTTTGCAATTTAAACTTAACATCTATCTCTAAATAGTTTTTGAAATATAAGACGAAAAGTATTAAAATTAAAAAAAAAATTGATGAAAAAAGATGGGTAATCAAATTTACTTCAAAATTGCAGGGTAGGTAGATCTTGACATGCTGAACATGTTTGCAGTTTCAACTTACCACCTGTCTCTTATAGTTTTTGAAATAAAGGACGAAAAGTTTTAAAATTTTGAAAATTTGATGAAAAAAGGGAAATAACTCAAAAATGGGTACTGGGATTTACTTCAAAATTGCAGGGTCGGTAGATCTTGATATGCCGCACATTTTTGACATTTAAAGTTAACCTTTATCTCTTATAGTTTTTGAAATATAAGACGAAAAGTATTAAAATTTTACAAATTTGATGAAAAAAGGGCAATAACTCCAAGATGGGTAATCAGATTTACTTCAAAATTGCAGGGCAGGTAGATCTTGATGTGCTGATCATTTTTACCCCATGTCAGATTTTTGATATTATTAACGGTTTTTGAGTTATTACCCAAAACCTGCGATTTTACCATATGTTCTATTTTTAGCAACAGTGGCCATGTTGGTTGGTGCACGGCATCACCGGACACAATTTTGGAACTAGACACCCTAGTGATGATTCAGACCAAGTTTGGTTTCCATTGGTCCAGCACTTTCAGAGGAGAAGATTTTTGAAAAAGTTTACGACGTACGACGGACGCCAAGTGATGGCAATAGCTCACATGGTGAGCTAAAAATCCCGTAATATATGTTAAAAAGCTCATCATTATGCTTCTACAGTTCAAATTTGGGCACTTTCTGGCTTAAAATAGAGCAGTTTTGGCCATTTGAAGAAATTTCTATTTTTAGTAATGGTGGCCATCTTGGATACAGGACGGCACTGACGGACACAATTTTGAAAGGGGACCACCCAAGGATCATTTCAGCAAAGTTTGGTTGAGATTGGCTCAGTAGTTTCTGAGGAGAAGATCTTTTAAAAATTTCATCCCCCCTTTTTTCTAATTTGCATAATCGGTCAAAATAGGCAAAAGTTCAAAGTTCATAAAAAATCCCGTAATATATGTTAAAAAGTTCATCATTATGCTTATGCAGTTCAAATTTGGACACTTTCTGGCTTAAAATAGAGCAGTTTTGGCCATTTGAAGAAGTTTCTATTTTTAGTCATGGCGGCCATCTTGGATACAGGACGGCACTGACGGACACAATTTTGAAAGGGGACCACCCAAGGATCATTTCAGCAAAGTTTGGTTGAGATTGACACAGTAGTTTCAGAGGAGAAGAATTTTTTTTAATTTCATCCCCCCTTTTTTCTAATTTGCATAATCGGTCAAAATAGGTAAAAGTTCAAAGTTCATAAAAAATCCCGTAATATATGTTAAAAAGTTCATCATTATGCTTATGCAGTTCAAATTTGGACACTTTCTGGCTTAAAATAGAGCAGTTTTGGCCATTTGAAGAAATTTCTATTTTTAGTAATAGCAGCCATCTTGGATACAGGACGGCACTGACGGACACAATTTTGAAAGGGGACCACCCAAGGATCATTTCAGCAAAGTTTGGTTGAGATTGGCTCAGTAGTTTCTGAGGAGAAGATCTTTTTAAAATTTCATCCCCCCTTTTTTCTAATTTGCATAATCGGTCAAAATAGGCAAAAGTTCAAAGTTCATAAAAAATCCCGTAATATATGTTAAAAAGTTCATCATTATGCTTATGCAGTTCAAATTTGGACACTTTCTGGCTTAAAATAGAGCAGTTTAGGCCATTTGAAGACATTTCTATTTTTAGTAATAGCAGCCATCTTGGATACAGGACGGCACTGACGGACACAATTTTGAAAGGGGACCACCCAAGGATCATTTCAGCAGAGTTTGGTTGAGATTGGCACAGTAGTTTCAGAGGAGAAGATTTTTTTTTAATTTCATCCCCCCTTTTTTCTAATTTGCATAATCGGTCAAAATAGGCAAAAGTTCAAAGTTCATAAAAAATCCCGTAATATATGTTAAAAAGCTCATCATTGTGCTTATACAGTTCAAATTTGGGCACTTTCTGGCTTAAAATAGAGCAGTTTTGGCCATTTGTAGAAATTTCTATTTTTAGTCATGGCGGCCATCTTGGATACAGGACGGCACTGACGGACACAATTTTGAAAGGGGACCACCCAAGGATCATTTCAGCAAAGTTTGGTTGAGATTGGCACAGTAGTTTCAGAGGAGAAGAATTTTTTTTAATTTCATCCCCCCTTTTTTCTAATTTGCATAATCGGTCAAAATAGGTAAAAGTTCAAAGTTCATAAAAAATCCCGTAATATAGGTTAAAAAGCTCATCATTATGCTTATACAGTTCAAATTTGGGCACTTTCTGGTTTAAAATAGAGCAGTTTTGGCCATTTGAAGAAATTTCTATTTTTAGTCATGGCGGCCATCTTGCATACAGGACGGCACTGACGGACACAAATTTCAAAGGGGAACACCCAAGGTTCATTTCAGCAAAGTTTGGTTGAGATTGGCACAGTAGTTTCAGAGGAGAAGAAATTTTTTAAATTTCATCCCCCCTTTTTTCTAATTTGCATAATCGGTCAAAATAGGCAAAAGTTCAAAGTTCATAAAAAATCCCGTAATATATGTTAAAAAGTTCATCATTATGCTTATGCAGTTCAAATTTGGACACTTTCTGGCTTAAAATAGAGCAGTTTTGGTCATTTGAAGAAATTTCTATTTTTAGTTATAGCAGCCATCTTGGATACAGGACGGCAGTGACGGACACAATTTTGAAAGGGGACCACCCAAGGATCATTTCAGCAGAGTTTGGTTGAGATTGGCACAGTAGTTTCAGAGGAGAAGATTTTTTTTTAATTTCATCCCCCCTTTTTTCTAATTTGCATAATCGGTCAAAATAGGCAAAAGTTCAAAGTTCATAAAAAATCCCGTAATATATGTTAAAAAGCTCATCATTATGCTAACACAGTTCAAATTTGGGCACTTTCTGGCTTAAAATAGAGCAGTTTTGGCCATTTGAAGAAATTTCTATTTTTAGTAATGGCGGCTATCTTGGATACAGGACGACGCTGACGGACAAAATTTTGAAAGGGGACCACCCAAGGATCATTTCAGCAAAGTTTGGTTGAGATTGGCACAGTAGTTTCAGAGGAGAAGATTTTTTTTTAATTTCATCCCCCCTTTTTTCTAATTTGCATAATCGGTCAAAATAGGCAAAAGTTCAAAGTTCATAAAAAATCCCGTAATATATGTTAAAAAGCTCATCATTATGCTTATACAGTTTAAATATGGGCACTTTCTGGCTTAAAATAGAGCAGTTTTGGCCATTTGAAGAAATTTCTATTTCTAGTCATGGCGGCCATCTTGGATACCGGACGGTACTGACGGACACAATTTTGAAAGGGGACCACCCAAAGATCATTTCAGCAAAGTTTGATTGAGATTGGCACAGTAGTTTCAGAGGAGAAGAATTTTTTTTAATTTCATCCCCCCTTTTTTCTAATTTGCATAATCGGTCAAAATGGGTAATGGGATTTACTTCAAAATTGCAGGGTAGGTAGATCTTGACATGCTGCACATTTTTGCAATTTAAACTTAACATCTATCTCTAAATAGTTTTTGAAATATAAGACGAAAAGTATTAAAATTAAAAAAAAAATTGATGAAAAAAGATGGGTAATCAAATTTACTTCAAAATTGCAGGGTAGGTAGATCTTGACATGCTGAACATGTTTGCAGTTTCAACTTACCACCTGTCTCTTATAGTTTTTGAAATAAAGGACGAAAAGTTTTAAAATTTTGAAAATTTGATGAAAAAAGGGAAATAACTCAAAAATGGGTACTGGGATTTACTTCAAAATTGCAGGGTCGGTAGATCTTGATATGCCGCACATTTTTGCAATTTAAAGTTAACCTTTATCTCTTATAGTTTTTGAAATATAAGACGAAAAGTATTAAAATTTTACAAATTTGATGAAAAAAGGGCAATAACTCCAAGATGGGTAATCAGATTTACTTCAAAATTGCAGGGCAGGTAGATCTTGATGTGCTGATCATTTTTACCCCATGTCAGATTTTTGATATTATTAACGGTTTTTGAGTTATTACCCAAAACCTGCGATTTTACCATATGTTCTATTTTTAGCAACAGTGGCCATGTTGGTTGGTGCACGGCATCACCGGACACAATTTTGGAACTAGACACCCTAGTGATGATTCAGACCAAGTTTGGTTTCCATTGGTCCAGCACTTTCAGAGGAGAAGATTTTTGAAAAAGTTTACGACGTACGACGGACGCCAAGTGATGGCAATAGCTCACATGGTGAGCTAAAAATCCCGTAATATATGTTAAAAAGCTCATCATTATGCTTCTACAGTTCAAATTTGGGCACTTTCTGGCTTAAAATAGAGCAGTTTTGGCCATTTGAAGAAATTTCTATTTTTAGTAATGGTGGCCATCTTGGATACAGGACGGCACTGACGGACACAATTTTGAAAGGGGACCACCCAAGGATCATTTCAGCAAAGTTTGGTTGAGATTGGCTCAGTAGTTTCTGAGGAGAAGATCTTTTAAAAATTTCATCCCCCCTTTTTTCTAATTTGCATAATCGGTCAAAATAGGCAAAAGTTCAAAGTTCATAAAAAATCCCGTAATATATGTTAAAAAGTTCATCATTATGCTTATGCAGTTCAAATTTGGACACTTTCTGGCTTAAAATAGAGCAGTTTTGGCCATTTGAAGAAGTTTCTATTTTTAGTCATGGCGGCCATCTTGGATACAGGACGGCACTGACGGACACAATTTTGAAAGGGGACCACCCAAGGATCATTTCAGCAAAGTTTGGTTGAGATTGACACAGTAGTTTCAGAGGAGAAGAATTTTTTTTAATTTCATCCCCCCTTTTTTCTAATTTGCATAATCGGTCAAAATAGGTAAAAGTTCAAAGTTCATAAAAAATCCCGTAATATAGGTTAAAAAGCTCATCATTATGCTTATACAGTTCAAATTTGGGCACTTTCTGGCTTAAAATAGAGCAGTTTTGGCCATTTGAAGAAATTTCTATTTTTAGTCATGGCGGCCATCTTGGATACAGGACGGCACTGACGGACACAATTTTGAAAGGGGACCACCCAAGGATCATTTCAGCAAAGTTTGGTTGAGATTGGCACAGTAGTTTCAGAGGAGAAGAATTTTTTTTTAATTTCATCCCCCTTTTTTCTAATTTGCATAATCGGTCAAAATAGGTAAAAGTTCAAAGTTCATAAAAAATCCCGTAATATAGGTTAAAAAGCTCATCATTATGCTTATACAGTTCAAATTTGGGCACTTTCTGGCTTAAAATAGAGCAGTTTTGGCCATTTGAAGAAATTTCTATTTTTAGTCATGGCGGCCATCTTGGATACAGGACGGCACTGACGGACACAATTTTGAAAGGGGACCACCCAAGGATCATTTCAGCAAAGTTTGGTTGAGATTGGCACAGTAGTTTCAGAGGAGAAGAATTTTTTTTAATTTCATCCCCCTTTTTTCTAATTTGCATAATCGGTCAAAATAGGTAAAAGTTCAAAGTTCATAAAAAATCCCGTAATATAGGTTAAAAAGCTCATCATTATGCTTATACAGTTCAAATTTGGGCACTTTCTGGCTTAAAATAGAGCAGTTTTGGCCATTTGAAGAAATTTCTATTTTTAGTCATGGCGGCCATCTTGGATACAGGACGGCACTGACGGACACAATTTTGAAAGGGGACCACCCAAGGATCATTTCAGCAGAGTTTGGTTGAGATTGGCACAGTAGTTTCAGAGAAGATTTTTTTTAATTTCATCCCCCCTTTTTTCTAATTTGCATAATCGGTCAAAATGGGCAAAAGTTCAAAGTTCATAAAAAATCCCGTAATATAGGTTAAAAAGCTCATCATTATGCTTATACAGTTCAAATTTGGGCACTTTCTGGCTTAAAATAGAGCAGTTTTGGCCATTTGAAGAAATTTCTATTTTTAGTCATGGCGGCCATCTTGGATACAGGACGGTACTGACGGACACAATTTTGAAAGGGGACCACCCAAAGATCATTTCAGCAAAGTTTGGTTGAGATTGGCACAGTAGTTTCAGAGGAGAAGAATTTTTTTTAATTTCATCCCCCCTTTTTTCTAATTTGCATAATCGGTCAAAATGGGTAATGGGATTTACTTCAAAATTGCAGGGTAGGTAGATCTTGACATGCTGCACATTTTTGCAATTTAAACTTAACATCTATCTCTAAATAGTTTTTGAAATATAAGACGAAAAGTATTAAAATTAAAAAAAAAAATTGATGAAAAAAGATGGGTAATCAAATTTACTTCAAAATTGCAGGGTAGGTAGATCTTGACATGCTGAACATGTTTGCAGTTTCAACTTACCACCTGTCTCTTATAGTTTTTGAAATAAAGGACGAAAAGTTTTAAAATTTTGAAAATTTGATGAAAAAAGGGCAATAACTCCAAGATGGGTATTCAGATTTACTTCAAAATTGCAGGGCAGGTAGATCTTGATGTGCTGATCATTTTTACCCCATGTCAGATTTTTGATATTATTAACGGTTTTTGAGTTATTACTCAAAACCTGCGATTTTACCATATGTTCTATTTTTAGCAACAGTGGCCATGTTGGTTGGTGCACGGCATCACCGGACACAATTTTGGAACTAGACACCCTAGTGATGATTCAGACCAAGTTTGGTTTCCATTGGTCCAGCACTTTCAGAGGAGAAGATTTTTGAAAAAGTTTACGACGTACGACGGACGCCAAGTGATGGCAATAGCTCACATGGTGAGCTAAAAATCCCGTAATATATGTTAAAAAGCTCACCATTATGCTTCTACAGTTCAAATTTGGGCACTTTCTGGCTTAAAATAGAGCAGTTTTGGCCATTTGAAGAAATTTCTATTTTTAGTAATGGTGGCCATCTTGGATACAGGACGGCACTGACGGACACAATTTTGAAAGGGGACCACCCAAGGATCATTTCAGCAAAGTTTGGTTGAGATTGGCTCAGTAGTTTCTGAGGAGAAGATCTTTTAAAAATTTCATCCCCCCTTTTTTCTAATTTGCATAATCGGTCAAAATAGGCAAAAGTTCAAAGTTCATAAAAAATCCCGTAATATATGTTAAAAAGTTCATCATTATGCTTATGCAGTTCAAATTTGGACACTTTCTGGCTTAAAATAGAGCAGTGTAGGCCATTTGAAGACATTTCTATTTTTAGTAATAGCAGCCATCTTGGATACAGGACGGCACTGACGGACACAATTTTGAAAGGGGACCACCCAAGGATCATTTCAGCAGAGTTTGGTTGAGATTGGCACAGTAGTTTCAGAGGAGAAGATTTTTTTTTAATTTCATCCCCCCTTTTTTCTAATTTGCATAATCGGTCAAAATAGGCAAAAGTTCAAAGTTCATAAAAAATCCCGTAATATATGTTAAAAAGCTCATCATTGTGCTTATACAGTTCAAATTTGGGCACTTTCTGGCTTAAAATAGAGCAGTTTTGGCCATTTGAAGAAATTTCTATTTTTAGTCATGGCGGCCATCTTGGATACAGGACGGCACTGACGGACACAATTTTGAAAGGGGACCACCCAAGGATCATTTCAGCAAAGTTTGGTTGAGATTGGCACAGTAGTTTCAGAGGAGAAGAAATTTTTTTAATTTCATCCCCCCTTTTTTCTAATTTCCATAATCGGTCAAAATAGGTAAAAGTTCAAAGTTCATAAAACACCCCGTAATATAGGTTAAAAAGCTCATCATTATGCTTATACAGTTCAAATTTGGGCACTTTCTGGTTTAAAATAGAGCAGTTTTGGCCATTTGAAGAAATTTCTATTTTTAGTCATGGCGGCCATCTTGCATACAGGACGGCACTGACGGACACAAATTTCAAAGGGGACCACCCAAGGTTCATTTCAGCAAAGTTTGGTTGAGATTGGCACAGTAGTTTCAGAGGAGAAGAATTTTTTTAAATTTCATCCCCCCTTTTTTCTAATTTGCATAATCGGTCAAAATGGGTAATGGGATTTACTTCAAAATTGCAGGGTAGGTAGATCTTGACATGCTGCACATTTTTGCAATTTAAACTTAACATCTATCTCTAAATAGTTTTTGAAATATAAGACGAAAAGTATTAAGATTAAAAAAAAAATTGATGAAAAAAAGGGCAATAACTCCAAGATGGGTAATCAAATTTACTTCAAAATTGCAGGGTAGGTAGATCTTGACATGCTGAACATGTTTGCAGTTTCAACTTACCACCTGTCTCTTATAGTTTTTGAAATAAAGGACGAAAGGTTTTAAAATTTTGAAAATTTGATGAAAAAAAGAAATAACTCCAAAATGGGTATTGGGATTTACTTCAAAATTGCAGGGTGGGTAGATTTTGATATGCCGCACATTTTTGCAATTTAAAGTTAACCTTTATCTTTTATAGTTTTTGAAATATAAGACGAAAAGTATTAACATTTTACAAATTTGATGAAAAAAGGGCAATAACTCCAAGATGGGTAATCAGATTTACTTCAAAATTGCAGGGCAGGTAGATCTTGATGTGCTGATCATTTTTACCCCATGTCAGATTTTCGATATTATTAACGGTTTTTGAGTTATTACCCAAAACCTGCGATTTTACCATATGTTCTATTTTTAGCAACAGCGGCCATGTTGGTTGGTGCACGGCATCACCGGACACAATTTTGGAACTAGACACCCTAGTGATGATTCAGACCAAGTTTGGTTTCCATTGGTCCAGCACTTTCAGAGGAGAAGATTTTTGAAAAAGTTTACGACATACGACGGACGCCAAGTGATGGCAATAGCTCACATGGTGAGCTAAAAATCCCGTAATATATGTTAAAAAGCTCACCATTATGCTTCTACAGTTCAAATTTGGGCACTTTCTGGCTTAAAATAGAGCAGTTTTGGCCATTTGAAGAAATTTCTATTTTTAGTAATGGTGGCCATCTTGGATACAGGACGGCACTGACGGACACAATTTTGAAAGGGGACTACCCAAGGATCATTTCAGCAAAGTTTGGTTGAGATTGGCTCAGTAGTTTCTGAGGAGAAGATCTTTTTAAAATTTCATCCCCCCTTTTTTCTAATTTGCATAATCGGTCAAAATAGGCAAAAGTTCAAAGTTCATAAAAAATCCCGTAATATATGTTAAAAAGCTCATCATTGTGCTTATACAGTTCAAATTTGGGCACTTTCTGGCTTAAAATAGAGCAGTTTTGGCCATTTGAAGAAATTTCTATTTTTAGTCATGGCGGCCATCTTGGATACATGACGGCACTGACGGACATAATTTTGAAAGGGGACCACCCAAGGATCATTTCAGCAAAGTTTGGTTGAGATTGGCACAGTAGTTTTAGAGGAGAAGAATTTTTTTTACTTTCATCCCCCCTTTTTTCTAATTTGCATAATCGGTCAAAATGGGTAATGGGATTTACTTCAAAATTGCAGGGTAGGTAGATCTTGACATGCTGCACATTTTTGCAATTTAAACTTAACATCTATCTCTAAATAGTTTTTGAAATATAAGACGAAAAGTATTAAGATTAAAAAAAAAATTGATGAAAAAAAGGGCAATAACTCCAAGATGGGTAATCAAATTTACTTCAAAATTGCAGGGTAGGTAGATCTTGACATGCTGAACATGTTTGCAGTTTCAACTTACCACCTGTCTCTTATAGTTTTTGAAATAAAGGACGAAAAGTTTTAAAATTTTGAAAATTTGATGAAAAAAGGGAAATAACTCCAAAATGGGTACTGGGATTTACTTCAAAATTGCAGGGTGGGTAGATTTTGATATGCCGCACATTTTTGCAATTTAAAGTTAACCTTTATCTCTTATAGTTTTTGAAATATAAGACGAAAAGTATTAACATTTTACAAATTTGATGAAAAAAGGGCAATAACTCCAAGATGGGTAATCAGATTTACTTCAAAATTGCAGGGCAGGTAGATCTTGATGTGCTGATCATTTTTACCCCATGTCAGATTTTCGATATTATTAACGGTTTTTGAGTTATTACCCAAAACCTGCGATTTTACCATATGTTCTATTTTTAGCAACAGCGGCCATGTTGGTTGGTGCACGGCATCACCGGACACAATTTTGGAACTATACACCCTAGTGATGATTCAGACCAAGTTTGGTTTCCATTGGTCTAGCACTTTCAGAGGAGAAGATTTTTGAAAAAGTTTACGACATACGACGGACGCCAAGTGATGGCAATAGCTCACATGGTGAGCTAAAAATCCCGTAATATATGTTAAAAAGCTCATCATTATGCTTCTACAGTTTAAATTTGGGCACTTTCTGGCTTAAAATAGAGCAGTTTTGGCCATTTGAAGAAATTTCTATTTTTAGTAATGGCAACCGTCTTGGATACAGGACGGCGCTGACGGACAAAATTTTGAAAGGGGACCACCCAAGGATCATTTCAGCAAAGTTTGGTTGAGATTGGCACAGTAGTTTCAGAGGAGAAGATTTTTTTTAAATTTCATCCCCCTTTTTTCTAATTTGCATAATCGGTCAAAATAGGCAAAAGTTCAAAGTTCATAAAAAATCCCATAATATATGTTAAAAAGCTCATCATTATGCTTATACAGTTCAAATTTGGACACTTTCTGGCTTAAAATAGAGCAGTTTTGGCCATTTGAAGAAATTTCTATTTTTAGTCATGGCGGCCATCTTGGATACAGGACGGTGCTGACGGACAAAATTTTGAAAGGGGACCACCAAAGGATCATTTCAGCAAAGTTTGGTTGAGATTGGCACAGTAGTTTCAGAGGAGAAGATTTTTTTTAATCTCATCCCCCCTTTTTTCTAATTTGCATAATCGGTCTAAATAGGCAAAAGTTCAAAGTTCATAAAAAATTCCGTAATATATGTTAAAAAGTTCATCATTATGCTTATGCAGTTCAAATTTGGACACTTTCTGGCTTAAAATAGAGCAGTTTTGGTCATTTGAAGAAATTTCTATTTTTAGTTATAGCAGCCATCTTGGATACAGGACGGAAGTGACGGACACAATTTTGAAAGGGGACCACCCAAGGATCATTTCAGCAGAGTTTGATTGAGATTGGCACAGTAGTTTCAGAGGAGAAGATTTTTTTTTAATTTCATCCCCCCTTTTTTCTAATTTGCATAATCGGTCAAAATAGGCAAAAGTTCAAAGTTCATAAAAAATCCCGTAATATATGTTAAAAAGCTCATCATTATGCTAATACAGTTCAAATTTGGGCACTTTCTGGCTTAAAATAGAGCAGTTTTGGCCATTTGAAGAAATTTCTATTTTTAGTAATGGCGGCCATCTTGGATACAGGACGACGCTGACGGAGAAAATTTTGAAAGGGGACCACCCAAGGATCATTTCAGCAAAGTTTGGTTGAGATTGGCACAGTAATTTCAGAGGAGAAGATTTTTTTTTAATTTCATCCCCCCTTTTTTCTAATTTGCATAATCGGTCAAAATAAGCAAAAGTTCAAAGTTCATAAAAAATCCCGTAATATATGTTAAAAAGCTCATCATTATGCTTATACAGTTCAAATTTGGGCACTTTCTGGCTAAAATAGAGCAGTTTTGGCCATTTGAAGAAATTTCTATTTTTAGTCATGGCGGCCATCTTGGATACAGGTGACGGACGCAATTTTGAAAGGGGACCACCCAAGGTTCATTTCAGCAAAGTTTGGTTGAGACTGGCACAGTAGTTTCAGAGGAGAAATTTTTTTGTAAATTTCATCCCCCCTTTTTTCTAATTTGCATAATCGGTCAAAATAGGCAAAAGTTCAAAGTTCATAAAAAATCCCGTAATATATGTTATAAAGCTCATCATTGTGCTTATAGAGTTCAAATTTGGGCACTTTCTGGCTTAAAATAGAGCAGTTTTGGCCATTTGAAGAAATTTCTATTTTTAGTCATGGCGCCATCTTGGATACAGGTGACGGACGCAATTTTGAAAGGGGACCACCCAAGGTTCATTTCAGCAAAGTTTGGTTGAGACTGGCACAGTAGTTTCAGAGGAGAAATTTTTTTGTAAATTTCATCCCCCCTTTTTTCTAATTTGCATAATCGGTCAAAATAGGCAAAAGTTCAAAGTTCATAAAAAATCCCGTAATATATGTTATAAAGCTCATCATTGTGCTTATAGAGTTCAAATTTGGGCACTTTCTGGCTTAAAATAGAGCAGTTTTGGCCATTTGAAGAAATTTCTATTTTTAGTAATGGCAGCCGTCTTGGATACAGGACGGCGCTGACGGACAAAATTTTGAAAGGGGACCGCCCAAGGATCATTTCAGCAAAGTTTGGTTGAGATTGGCACAGTAGTTTCAGTGGAGAAGATTTTTCTTAAATTTCATCCCCCCTTTTTTCTAATTTGCATAATCGGTCAAAATAGGCAAAAGTTCAAAGTTCATAAAAAATCCCATACTATATGTTATAAAGCTCATCAGTAGGCTTATACAGTTCAAATTTGGACACTTTCTGGCTTAAAATAGAGCAGTTTTGGCCATTTGAAGAAATTTTTATTTTTAGTAATGGCGGCCATCTTGGATACAGGACGGCGCTGACGGACAAAATTTTGAAAGGGGACCACCCAAGGTTCATTTCAGCAAAGTTTGGTTGAGATTGGCACAGTAGTTTCAGTGGAGAAGATTTTTCTTAAATTTCATCCCCCCTTTTTTCTAATTTGCATAATCGGTCAAAATAGGCAAAAGTTCAAAGTTCATAAAAAATCCCATAATATATGTTAAAAAGCTCATCATTATGCTTATACAGTTCAAATTTGGACACTTTCTGGATTAAAATAGAGCAGTTTTGGCCATTTGAAGAAATTTCTATTTTTAGTAATGGCGGCCATCTTGGATACAGGACGGCGCTGACGGACTAAATTGTGAAAGGGGACCACCCAAGGATCATTTCAGCAAAGTTTGGTTGAGATTGGCACAGTAGTTTCAGAGGAGAAGATTTTTTTTAATCTCATCCCCCCTTTTTTCTAATTTGCATAATCGGTCAAAATAGGCAAAAGTTCAAAGTTCATAAAAAATCCCGTAATATATGTTAAAAAGTTCATCATTATGCTTATGCAGTTCAAATTTGGACACTTTCTGGCTTAAAATAGAGCAGTTTTGGTCATTTGAAGAAATTTCTATTTTTAGTTATAGCAGCCATCTTGGATACAGGACGGCAGTGACGGACACCATTTTGAAAGGGGACCACCCAAGGATCATTTCAGCAGAGTTTGGTTGAGTTTGGCACAGTAGTTTCAGAGGAGAAGATTTTTTTTAATTTCATCCCCCCTTTTTTCTAATTTGCATAATCGGTCAAAATAGGCAAAAGTTCAAAGTTCATAAAAAATCCCATACTATATGTTAAAAAGCTCATCAGTATGCTTATACAGTTCAAATTTGGACACTTTCTGGCTTAAAATAGAGCAGTTTTGGCCATTTGAAGAAATTTTTATTTTTAGTCATGGCGGCCATCTTGGATACAGGACGGCGCTGACGGACAAAATTTTGAAAGGGGACCACCCAAGGTTCATTTCAGCAAAGTTTGGTTGAGATTGGCATAGTAGTTTCAGTGGAGAAGATTTTTCTTAAATTTCATCCCCCCTTTTTTCTAATTTGCATAATCGGTCAAAATAGGCAAAAGTTCAAAGTTCATAAAAAATCCCATAATATATGTTAAAAAGCTCATCATTATGCTTATACAGTTCAAATTTGGACACTTTCTGGATTAAAATAGAGCAGTTTTGGCCATTTGAAGAAATTTCTATTTTTAGTAATGGCGGCCATCTTGGATACAGGACGGCGCTGACGGACTAAATTGTGAAAGGGGACCACCCAAGGATCATTTCAGCAAAGTTTGGTTGAGATTGGCAAAGTAGTTTCAGAGGAGAAGATTTTTTTTAATCTCATCCCCCCTTTTTTCTAATTTGCATAATCGGTCAAAATAGGCAAAAGTTCAAAGTTCATAAAAAATCCCGTAATATATGTTAAAAAGTTCATCATTATGCTTATGCAGTTCAAATTTGGACACTTTCTGGCTTAAAATAGAGCAGTTTTGGACATTTGAAGAAATTTCTATTTTTAGTTATAGCAGCCATCTTGGATACAGGACGGCAGTGACGGACACAATTTTGAAAGGGGACCACCCAAGGATCATTTCAGCAGAGTTTGGTTGAGTTTGGCACAGTAGTTTCAGAGGAGAAGATTTTTTTTAATTTCATCCCCCCTTTTTTTTAATTTGCATAATCGGTCAAAATAGGCAAAAGTTCAAAGTTCATAAAAAATCCTGTAATATATGTTAAAAAGCTCATCATTATGCTTATACAGTTCAAATTTGGGCACTTTCTGGCTTAAAATAGAGCAGTTTTGGCCATTTGAAGAAATTTCTATTTTTAGTCATGGTGGCCATCTTGGATACAGGTGACGGACGCAATTTTGAAAGGGGACCACCCAAGGTTCATTTCAGCAAAGTTTGGTTGAGATTGGCACAGTAGTTTCAGAAGAGAATTTTTTTTGTAAATTTCATCCCCCCTTTTTTCTAATTTGCATAATCGGTCAAAATAGGCAAAAGTTCAAAGTTCATAAAAAATCCTGTAATATATGTTATAAAGCTCATCATTGTGCTTATACAGTTCAAATTTGGGCACTTTCTGGCTTAAACTAGAGCAGATTTGGCCGTTTGAAGAAATTTCTATTTTTAGTAATGGCGGCCATCTTGGATACAGGACGGCGCTGACGGACACAATTTTGAAAGGGGACCACCCAAGGATCATTTCAGCAAAGTTTGGTTGAGATTGGCACAGTAGTTTCAGAGGAGAAGAAATTTTTTAAATTTCATCCCCCCTTTTTTCTAATTTGCATAATCAGTCAAAATAGGCAAAAGTTCAAAGTTCATAAAAAATCCCATAATATATGTTAAAAAGCTCATCATTATGCTTCTACAGTTCAAATTTGGGCACTTTCTGGCTTAAAATAGAGCAGTTTTGGCCATTTGAAGAAATTTCTATTTTTAGTAATGGCAGCCATCTTGGATACAGGACGGCGCTGACGGACTCAATTTTGAAAGGGTACCACCCAAGGATCATTTCAGCAGACTTTGGTTGAGATTGGCACAGTAGTTTCAGAGGAGAAGAATTTTTTTTAATTTCATCCCCCCTTTTTTCTAATTTGCATAATCGGTCAAAATGGGTAATGGGATTTACTTCAAAATTGCAGGGTAGGTAGATCTTGACATGCTGCACATTTTTGCAATTTAAACTTAACATCTATCTCTAAATAGTTTTTGAAATATAAGACGAAAAGTATTAAAATAAAAAAAAAAATTGATGAAAAAAAGGGCAATAACTCCAAGATGGGTAATCAAATTTACTTCAAAATTGCAGGGTAGGTAGATCTTGACATGCTGAACATGTTTGCAGTTTCAACTTACCACCTGTCTCTTATAGTTTTTGAAATAAAGGACGAAAGGTTTTAAAATTTTGAAAATTTGATGAAAAAAGGGAAATAACTCCAAAA
Source organism: Bathymodiolus brooksi (assembly GCA_963680875.1). NCBI lineage: Eukaryota > Metazoa > Mollusca > Bivalvia > Mytilida > Modiolidae > Bathymodiolus > Bathymodiolus brooksi. Next base: position 70,226,495 of record OY804582.1, read on the forward strand.
TGGGTACTGGGATTTACTTCAAAATTGCAGGGTGGGTAGATCTTAATATGCCGCACATTTTTGCAATTTAAAGTTAACCTTTATCTCTTATAGTTTTTGAAATATAAGACGAAAAGTATTAAAATTTTACAAATTTGATGAAAAAAGGGCAATAACTCCAAGATGGGTAATCAGATTTACTTCAAAATTGCAGGGCAGGTAGATCTTGATGTGCTGATCATTTTTATCCCATGTCAGATTTTCGATATTATTAACGGTTTTTGAGTTATTACCCAAAACCTGCGATTTTACCATATGTTCTATTTTTAGCAACAGCGGCCATGTTGGTTGGTGCACGGCATCATCGGACACAATTTTGGAACTAGACACCCTAGTGATGATTCAGACCAAGTTTGGTTTCCATTGGTCTAGCACTTTCAGAGGAGAAGATTTTTGAAAAAGTTTACGACATACGACGGACGCCAAGTGATGGCAATAGCTCACATGGTGAGCTAAAAATCCCGTAATATATGTTAAAAAGCTCATCATTATGCTTCTACAGTTCAAATTTGGGCACTTTCTGGCTTAAAATAGAGCAGTTTTGGCCATTTGAAGAAATTTCTATTTTTAGAAATGGTGGCCATCTTGGATACAGGACGGCGCTGACGGACACAATTTTGAAAGGGGACCACCCAAGGATCATTTCAGCAAAGTTTGGTTGAGATTGGCACAGTAGTTTCAGAGGAGAAGATTTTTTTTTAATCTCATCCCCCTTTTTCTAATTTGCATAATCGGTCAAAATAGGCAAAAGTTCAAAGTTCATAAAAAATCCTGTAATATATGTTAAAAGGCTCATCATTATGCTTATACAGTTCAAATTTGGGTGCTTTCTGGCTTAAAATAGAGCAGTTTTGGCCATTTGAAGACATTTCTATTTTTAGTCATGGTGGCCATCTTGGATACAGGATGGCACTGACGGACACAATTTTGAAAGGGGACCACCCAAGGATCATTTCAGCAAAGTTTGGTTGAGATTGGCACAGTAGTTTCAGAGGAGAAGATTTTTTTTTAATCTCATCCCCCCTTTTTCTAATTTGCATAATCGGTCAAAATAGGCAAAAGTTCAAAGTTCATAAAAAATCCTGTAATATATGTTAAAAGGCTCATCATTATGCTTATACAGTTCAAATGTGGGTGCTTTCTGGCTTAAAATAGAGCAGTTTTGGCCATTTGAAGAAATTTCTATTTTTAGTCATGGTGGCCATCTTGGATACAGGACGGCGCTGACGGACACAATTTTGAAAAGGTACCACCCAAGGATCATTTCAGCAAAGTTTGGTTGAGATTGGCACAGTAGTTTCAGAGGAGAAGATTTTTTTTAATCTCATCCCCCCTTTTTTCTAATTTGCATAATCGGTCAAAATAGGCAAAAGTTCAAAGTTCATAAAAAATCCCGTAATATATGTTAAAAAGTTCATCACTATGCTTATGCAGTTCAAATTTGGACACTTTCTGGCTTAAAATAGAGCAGTTTTGGTCATTTGAAGAAATTTCTATTTTTAGTTATAGCAGCCATCTTAGATACAGGACGGCAGTGACGGACACAATTTTGAAAGGGGACCACCAAAGGATCATTTCAGCAGAGTTTGGTTGAGATTGGCACAGTAGTTTCAGAGGAGAAGATTTTTTTTTTAATTTGATACCCGCTTTTTTCTAATTTGCATAATTGGTCAAAATAGGCAAAAGTTCAAAGTTCATAAAAAATCCTGTAATATATGTTAAAAAGCTCATCATTATGCTTATACAGTTCAAATTTGGGCACTTTCTGGCTTAAAATAGAGCAGTTTTGGCCATTTGAAGAAATTTCTATTTTTAGTCATGGTGGCCATCTTGGATACAGGTGACGGACGCAATTTTGAAAGGGGACCACCCAAGGTTCATTTAAGCAAAGTTTGGTTGAGATTGGCACAGTAGTTTCAGAAGAGAAATTTTTTTGTAAATTTCATCCCCCCTTTTTTCTAATTTGCATAATCGGTCAAAATAGGCAAAAGTTCAAAGTTCATAAAAAATCCCGTAATATATGTTATAAAGCTCATCATTGTGCTTATACAGTTCAAATTTGGGCACTTTCTGGCTTAAACTAGAGCAGATTTGTCCGTTTGAAGAAATTTCTATTTTTAGTAATGGCGGCCATCTTGGATACAGGACGGCGCTGACGGACACAATTTTGAAAGGGGACCACCCAAGGATCATTTCAGCAAAGTTTGGTTGAGATTGGCACAGTAGTTTCAGAGGAGAAGAAATTTTTTAAATTTCATCCCCCCTTTTTTCTAATTTGCATAATCAGTCAAAATAGGCAAAAGTTCAAAGTTCATAAAAAATCCCATAATATATGTTAAAAAGCTCATCATTATGCTTCTACAGTTCAAATTTGGGCACTTTCTGGCTTAAAATAGAGCAGTTTTGGCCATTTGAAGAAATTTCTATTTTTAGTAATGGCAGCCATCTTGGATACAGGACGGCGCTGACGGACTCAATTTTGAAAGGGTACCACCCAAGGATCATTTCAGCAGACTTTGGTTGAGATTGGCACAGTAGTTTCAGAGGAGAAGAATTTTTTTTAATTTCATCCCCCCTTTTTTCTAATTTGCATAATCGGTCAAAATGGGTAATGGGATTTACTTCAAAATTGCAGGGTAGGTAGATCTTGACATGCTGCACATTTTTGCAATTTAAACTTAACATCTATCTCTAAATAGTTTTTGAAATATAAGACGAAAAGTATTAAAATTAAAAAAAAAATTGATGAAAAAAAGGGCAATAACTCCAAGATGGGTAATCAAATTTACTTCAAAATTGCAGGGTAGGTAGATCTTGACATGCTGAACATGTTTGCAGTTTCAACTTACCACCTGTCTCTTATAGTTTTTGAAATAAAGGACGAAAGGTTTTAAAATTTTGAAAATTTGATGAAAAAAGGGAAATAACTCCAAAATGGGTACTGGGATTTACTTCAAAATTACAGGGTGGGTAGATCTTAATATGCCGCACATTTTTGCAATTTAAAGTTAACCTTTATCTCTTATAGTTTTTGAAATATAAGACGAAAAGTATTAAAATTTTACAAATTTGATGAAAAAAGGGCAATAACTCCAAGATGGGTAATCAGATTTACTTCAAAATTGCAGGGCAGGTAGATCTTGATGTGCTGATCATTTTTACCCCATGTCAGATTTTCGATATTATTAACGGTTTTTGAGTTATTACCCAAAACCTGCGATTTTACCATATGTTCTATTTTTAGCAACAGCGGCCATGTTGGTTGGTGCACGGCATCATCGGACACAATTATGGAACTAGACACCCTAGTGATGATTCAGACCAAGTTTGGTTTCCATTGGTCTAGCACTTTCAGAGGAGAAGATTTTTGAAAAAGTTTACGACATACGACGGACGCCAAGTGATGGCAATAGCTCACATGGTGAGCTAAAAATCCCGTAATATATGTTAAAAAGCTCATCATTATGCTTCTACAGTTCAAATTTGGGCACTTTCTGGCTTAAAATAGAGCAGTTTTGGCCATTTGAAGAAATTTCTATTTTTAGAAATGGTGGCCATCTTGGATACAGGACGGCGCTGACGGACACAATTTTGAAAGGGGACCACCCAAGGATCATTTCAGCAAAGTTTGGTTGAGATTGGCACAGTAGTTTCAGAGGAGAAGATTTTTTTTTAATCTCATCCCCCTTTTTCTAATTTGCATAATCGGTCAAAATAGGCAAAAGTTCAAAGTTCATAAAAAATCCTGTAATATATGTTAAAAGGCTCATCATTATGCTTATACAGTTCAAATTTGGGTGCTTTCTGGCTTAAAATAGAGCAGTTTTGGCCATTTGAAGACATTTCTATTTTTAGTCATGGTGGCCATCTTGGATACAGGATGGCACTGACGGACACAATTTTGAAAGGGGACCACCCAAGGATCATTTCAGCAAAGTTTGGTTGAGATTGGCACAGTAGTTTCAGAGGAGAAGATTTTTTTTTAATCTCATCCCCCCTTTTTCTAATTTGCATAATCGGTCAAAATAGGCAAAAGTTCAAAGTTCATAAAAAATCCTGTAATATATGTTAAAAGGCTCATCATTATGCTTATACAGTTCAAATGTGGGTGCTTTCTGGCTTAAAATAGAGCAGTTTTGGCCATTTGAAGAAATTTCTATTTTTAGTCATGGTGGCCATCTTGGATACAGGACGGCGCTGACGGACACAATTTTGAAAAGGTACCACCCAAGGATCATTTCAGCAAAGTTTGGTTGAGATTGGCACAGTAGTTTCAGAGGAGAAGATTTTTTTTAATTTCATCCCCCCTTTTTTTTAATTTGCATAATCGGTCAAAATAGGCAAAAGTTCAAAGTTCATAAAAAATCCTGTAATATATGTTAAAAAGCTCATCATTATGCTTATACAGTTCAAATTTGGGCACTTTCTGGCTTAAAATAGAGCAGTTTTGGCCATTTGAAGAAATTTCTATTTTTAGTCATGGTGGCCATCTTGGATACAGGTGACGGACGCAATTTTGAAAGGGGACCACCCAAGGTTCATTTAAGCAAAGTTTGGTTGAGATTGGCACAGTAGTTTCAGAAGAGAATTTTTTTTGTAAATTTCATCCCCCCTTTTTTCTAATTTGCATAATCGGTCAAAATAGGCAAAAGTTCAAAGTTCATAAAAAATCCCGTAATATATGTTATAAAGCTCATCATTGTGCTTATACAGTTCAAATTTGGGCACTTTCTGGCTTAAACTAGAGCAGATTTGGCCGTTTGAAGAAATTTCTATTTTTAGTAATGGCAGCCATCTTGGATACAGGACGGCGCTGACGGACTCAATTTTGAAAGGGTACCACCCAAGGATCATTTCAGCAGACTTTGGTTGAGATTGGCACAGTAGTTTCAGAGGAGAAGAATTTTTTTTAATTTCATCCCCCCTTTTTTCTAATTTGCATAATCGGTCAAAATGGGTAATGGGATTTACTTCAAAATTGCAGGGTAGGTAGATCTTGACATGCTGCACATTTTTGCAATTTAAACTTAACATCTATCTCTAAATAGTTTTTGAAATATAAGACGAAAAGTATTAAAATAAAAAAAAAAATTGATGAAAAAAAGGGCAATAACTCCAAGATGGGTAATCAAATTTACTTCAAAATTGCAGGGTAGGTAGATCTTGACATGCTGAACATGTTTGCAGTTTCAACTTACCACCTGTCTCTTATAGTTTTTGAAATAAAGGACGAAAGGTTTTAAAATTTTGAAAATTTGATGAAAAAAGGGAAATAACTCCAAAATGGGTACTGGGATTTACTTCAAAATTGCAGGGTGGGTAGATCTTAATATGCCGCACATTTTTGCAATTTAAAGTTAACCTTTATCTCTTATAGTTTTTGAAATATAAGACGAAAAGTATTAAAATTTTACAAATTTGATGAAAAAAGGGCAATAACTCCAAGATGGGTAATCAGATTTACTTCAAAATTGCAGGGCAGGTAGATCTTGATGTGCTGATCATTTTTATCCCATGTCAGATTTTCGATATTATTAACGGTTTTTGAGTTATTACCCAAAACCTGCGATTTTACCATATGTTCTATTTTTAGCAACAGTGGCCATGTTGGTTGGTGCACGGCATCATCGGACACAATTTTGGAACTAGACACCCTAGTGATGATTCAGACCAAGTTTGGTTTCCATTGGTCTAGCACTTTCAGAGGAGAAGATTTTTGAAAAAGTTTACGACATACGACGGACGCCAAGTGATGGCAATAGCTCACATGGTGAGCTAAAAATCCCGTAATATATGTTAAAAAGCTCATCATTATGCTTCTACAGTTCAAATTTGGGCACTTTCTGGCTTAAAATAGAGCAGTTTTGGCCATTTGAAGAAATTTCTATTTTTAGAAATGGTGGCCATCTTGGATACAGGACGGCGCTGACGGACACAATTTTGAAAGGGGACCACCCAAGGATCATTTCAGCAAAGTTTGGTTGAGATTGGCACAGTAGTTTCAGAGGAGAAGATTTTTTTTTAATCTCATCCCCCTTTTTCTAATTTGCATAATCGGTCAAAATAGGCAAAAGTTCAAAGTTCATAAAAAATCCTGTAATATATGTTAAAAGGCTCATCATTATGCTTATACAGTTCAAATTTGGGTGCTTTCTGGCTTAAAATAGAGCAGTTTTGGCCATTTGAAGACATTTCTATTTTTAGTCATGGTGGCCATCTTGGATACAGGATGGCACTGACGGACACAATTTTGAAAGGGGACCACCCAAGGATCATTTCAGCAAAGTTTGGTTGAGATTGGCACAGTAGTTTCAGAGGAGAAGATTTTTTTTTAATCTCATCCCCCCTTTTTCTAAATTGCATAATCGGTCAAAATAGGCAAAAGTTCAAAGTTCATAAAAAATCCTGTAATATATGTTAAAAGGCTCATCATTATGCTTATACAGTTCAAATGTGGGTGCTTTCTGGCTTAAAATAGAGCAGTTTTGGCCATTTGAAGAAATTTCTATTTTTAGTCATGGTGGCCATCTTGGATACAGGACGGCGCTGACGGACACAATTTTGAAAAGGTACCACCCAAGGATCATTTCAGCAAAGTTTGGTTGAGATTGGCACAGTAGTTTCAGAGGAGAAGATTTTTTTTAATTTCATCCCCCCTTTTTTTTAATTTGCATAATCGGTCAAAATAGGCAAAAGTTCAAAGTTCATAAAAAATCCTGTAATATATGTTAAAAAGCTCATCATTATGCTTATACAGTTCAAATTTGGGCACTTTCTGGCTTAAAATAGAGCAGTTTTGGCCATTTGAAGAAATTTCTATTTTTAGTCATGGTGGCCATCTTGGATACAGGTGACGGACGCAATTTTGAAAGGGGACCACCCAAGGTTCATTTAAGCAAAGTTTGGTTGAGATTGGCACAGTAGTTTCAGAAGAGAATTTTTTTTGTAAATTTCATCCCCCCTTTTTTCTAATTTGCATAATCGGTCAAAATAGGCAAAAGTTCAAAGTTCATAAAAAATCCCGTAATATATGTTATAAAGCTCATCATTGTGCTTATACAGTTCAAATTTGGGCACTTTCTGGCTTAAACTAGAGCAGATTTGGCCGTTTGAAGAAATTTCTATTTTTAGTAATGGCGGCCATCTTGGATACAGGACGGCGCTGACGGACACAATTTTGAAAGGGGACCACCCAAGGATCATTTCAGCAAAGTTTGGTTGAGATTGGCACAGTAGTTTCAGAGGAGAAGAAATTTTTTAAATTTCATCCCCCCTTTTTTCTAATTTGCATAATCAGTCAAAATAGGCAAAAGTTCAAAGTTCATAAAAAATCCCATAATATATGTTAAAAAGCTCATCATTATGCTTCTACAGTTCAAATTTGGGCACTTTCTGGCTTAAAATAGAGCAGTTTTGGCCATTTGAAGAAATTTCTATTTTTAGTAATGGCAGCCATCTTGGATACAGGACGGCGCTGATGGACTCAATTTTGAAAGGGTACCACCCAAGGATCATTTCAGCAGACTTTGGTTGAGATTGGCACAGTAGTTTCAGAGGAGAAGATTTTTTTTTAATTTCATCCCCCCTTTTTTCTAATTTGCATAATCGGTCAAAATGGGTAATGGGATTTACTTCAAAATTGCAGGGTAGGTAGATCTTGACATGCTGCACATTTTTGCAATTTAAACTTAACATCTATCTCTAAATAGTTTTTGAAATATAAGACGAAAAGTATTAAAATAAAAAAAAAAATTGATGAAAAAAAGGGCAATAACTCCAAGATGGGTAATCAAATTTACTTCAAAATTGCAGGGTAGGTAGATCTTGACATGCTGAACATGTTTGCAGTTTCAACTTACCACCTGTCTCTTATAGTTTTTGAAATAAAGGACGAAAGGTTTTAAAATTTTGAAAATTTGATGAAAAAAGGGAAATAACTCCAAAATGGGTACTGGGATTTACTTCAAAATTGCAGGGTGGGTAGATCTTAATATGCCGCACATTTTTGCAATTTAAAGTTAACCTTTATCTCTTATAGTTTTTGAAATATAAGACGAAAAGTATTAAAATTTTACAAATTTGATGAAAAAAGGGCAATAACTCCAAGATGGGTAATCAGATTTACTTCAAAATTGCAGGGCAGGTAGATCTTGATGTGCTGATCATTTTTACCCCATGTCAGATTTTCGATATTATTAACGGTTTTTGAGTTATTACCCAAAACCTGCGATTTTACCATATGTTCTATTTTTAGCAACAGCGGCCATGTTGGTTGGTGCACGGCATCATCGGACACAATTTTGGAACTAGACACCCTAGTGATGATTCAGACCAAGTTTGGTTTCCATTGGTCTAGCACTTTCAGAGGAGAAGATTTTTGAAAAAGTTTACGACATACGACGGACGCCAAGTGATGGCAATAGCTCACATGGTGAGCTAAAAATCCCGTAATATATGTTAAAAAGCTCATCATTATGCTTCTACAGTTCAAATTTGGGCACTTTCTGGCTTAAAATAGAGCAGTTTTGGCCATTTGAAGAAATTTCTATTTTTAGAAATGGTGGCCATCTTGGATACAGGACGGCGCTGACGGACACAATTTTGAAAGGGGACCACCCAAGGATCATTTCAGCAAAGTTTGGTTGAGATTGGCACAGTAGTTTCAGAGGAGAAGATTTTTTTTTAATCTCATCCCCCTTTTTCTAATTTGCATAATCGGTCAAAATAGGCAAAAGTTCAAAGTTCATAAAAAATCCTGTAATATATGTTAAAAGGCTCATCATTATGCTTATACAGTTCAAATTTGGGTGCTTTCTGGCTTAAAATAGAGCAGTTTTGGCCATTTGAAGACATTTCTATTTTTAGTCATGGTGGCCATCTTGGATACAGGATGGCACTGACGGACACAATTTTGAAAGGGGACCACCCAAGGATCATTTCAGCAAAGTTTGGTTGAGATTGGCACAGTAGTTTCAGAGGAGAAGATTTTTTTTTAATCTCATCCCCCCTTTTTCTAATTTGCATAATCGGTCAAAATAGGCAAAAGTTCAAAGTTCATAAAAAATCCTGTAATATATGTTAAAAGGCTCATCATTATGCTTATACAGTTCAAATGTGGGTGCTTTCTGGCTTAAAATAGAGCAGTTTTGGCCATTTGAAGAAATTTCTATTTTTAGTCATGGTGGCCATCTTGGATACAGGACGGCGCTGACGGACACAATTTTGAAAAGGTACCACCCAAGGATCATTTCAGCAAAGTTTGGTTGAGATTGGCACAGTAGTTTCAGAGGAGAAGATTTTTTTTAATCTCATCCCCCCTTTTTTCTAATTTGCATAATCGGTCAAAATAGGCAAAAGTTCAAAGTTCATAAAAAATCCCGTAATATATGTTAAAAAGTTCATCACTATGCTTATGCAGTTCAAATTTGGACACTTTCTGGCTTAAAATAGAGCAGTTTTGGTCATTTGAAGAAATTTCTATTTTTAGTTATAGCAGCCATCTTAGATACAGGACGGCAGTGACGGACACAATTTTGAAAGGGGACCACCAAAGGATCATTTCAGCAGAGTTTGGTTGAGATTGGCACAGTAGTTTCAGAGGAGAAGATTTTTTTTTTAATTTGATACCCGCTTTTTTCTAATTTGCATAATTGGTCAAAATAGGCAAAAGTTCAAAGTTCATAAAAAATCCTGTAATATATGTTAAAAAGCTCATCATTATGCTTATACAGTTCAAATTTGGGCACTTTCTGGCTTAAAATAGAGCAGTTTTGGCCATTTGAAGAAATTTCTATTTTTAGTCATGGTGGCCATCTTGGATACAGGTGACGGACGCAATTTTGAAAGGGGACCACCCAAGGTTCATTTAAGCAAAGTTTGGTTGAGATTGGCACAGTAGTTTCAGAAGAGAAATTTTTTTGTAAATTTCATCCCCCCTTTTTTCTAATTTGCATAATCGGTCAAAATAGGCAAAAGTTCAAAGTTCATAAAAAATCCCGTAATATATGTTATAAAGCTCATCATTGTGCTTATACAGTTCAAATTTGGGCACTTTCTGGCTTAAACTAGAGCAGATTTGGCCGTTTGAAGAAATTTCTATTTTTAGTAATGGCGGCCATCTTGGATACAGGACGGCGCTGACGGACACAATTTTGAAAGGGGACCACCCAAGGATCATTTCAGCAAAGTTTGGTTGAGATTGGCACAGTAGTTTCAGAGGAGAAGAAATTTTTTAAATTTCATCCCCCCTTTTTTCTAATTTGCATAATCAGTCAAAATAGGCAAAAGTTCAAAGTTCATAAAAAATCCCATAATATATGTTAAAAAGCTCATCATTATGCTTCTACAGTTCAAATTTGGGCACTTTCTGGCTTAAAATAGAGCAGTTTTGGCCATTTGAAGAAATTTCTATTTTTAGTAATGGCAGCCATCTTGGATACAGGCCGGCGCTGACGGACTCAATTTTGAAAGGGTACCACCCAAGGATCATTTCAGCAGACTTTGGTTGAGATTGGCACAGTAGTTTCAGAGGAGAAGAATTTTTTTTAATTTCATCCCCCCTTTTTTCTAATTTGCATAATCGGTCAAAATGGGTAATGGGATTTACTTCAAAATTGCAGGGTAGGTAGATCTTGACATGCTGCACATTTTTGCAATTTAAACTTAACATCTATCTCTAAATAGTTTTTGAAATATAAGACGAAAAGTATTAAAATTAAAAAAAAAATTGATGAAAAAAAGGGCAATAACTCCAAGATGGGTAATCAAATTTACTTCAAAATTGCAGGGTAGGTAGATCTTGACATGCTGAACATGTTTGCAGTTTCAACTTACCACCTGTCTCTTATAGTTTTTGAAATAAAGGACGAAAGGTTTTAAAATTTTGAAAATTTGATGAAAAAAGGGAAATAACTCCAAAATGGGTACTGGGATTTACTTCAAAATTGCAGGGTGGGTAGATCTTAATATGCCGCACATTTTTGCAATTTAAAGTTAACCTTTATCTCTTATAGTTTTTGAAATATAAGACGAAAAGTATTAAAATTTTACAAATTTGATGAAAAAAGGGCAATAACTCCAAGATGGGTAATCAGATTTACTTCAAAATTGCAGGGCAGGTAGATCTTGATGTGCTGATCATTTTTACCCCATGTCAGATTTTCGATATTATTAACGGTTTTTGAGTTATTACCCAAAACCTGCGATTTTACCATATGTTCTATTTTTAGCAACAGCGGCCATGTTGGTTGGTGCACGGCATCATCGGACACAATTTTGGAACTAGACACCCTAGTGATGATTCAGACCAAGTTTGGTTTCCATTGGTCTAGCACTTTCAGAGGAGAAGATTTTTGAAAAAGTTTACGACATACGACGGACGCCAAGTGATGGCAATAGCTCACATGGTGAGCTAAAAATCCCGTAATATATGTTAAAAAGCTCATCATTATGCTTCTACAGTTCAAATTTGGGCACTTTCTGGCTTAAAATAGAGCAGTTTTGGCCATTTGAAGAAATTTCTATTTTTAGAAATGGTGGCCATCTTGGATACAGGACGGCGCTGACGGACACAATTTTGAAAGGGGACCACCCAAGGATCATTTCAGCAAAGTTTGGTTGAGATTGGCACAGTAGTTTCAGAGGAGAAGATTTTTTTTTAATCTCATCCCCCTTTTTCTAATTTGCATAATCGGTCAAAATAGGCAAAAGTTCAAAGTTCATAAAAAATCCTGTAATATATGTTAAAAGGCTCATCATTATGCTTATACAGTTCAAATTTGGGTGCTTTCTGTCTTAAAATAGAGCAGTTTTGGCCATTTGAAGAAATTTCTATTTTTAGTCATGGTGGCCACCTTGGATACAGGACGGCGCTGACGGACACAATTTTGAAAAGGTACCACCCAAGGATCATTTCAGCAAAGTTTGGTTGAGATTGGCACAGTAGTTTCAGAGGAGAAGATTTTTTTTAATCTCATCCCCCCTTTTTTCTAATTTGCATAATCGGTCAAAATAGGCAAAAGTTCAAAGTTCATAAAAAATCCCGTAATATATGTTAAAAAGCTCATCATTATGCTTATACAGTTCAAATTTGGGCACTTTCTGGATTAAAATAGAGCAGTTTTGGCCATTTGAAGAAATTTCTATTTTTAGTAACGGCAGCCATCTTGGATACAGGACGGTGCTGACGGATAACATTTTGAAAGGGGACCACCCAAGGATCATTTCAGCAAAGTTTGGTTGAGATTGGCTCAGTAGTTTCAGAGGAGAAGATTTTTTTTAAATTTCATCCCCCCTTTTTCTAATTTGCATAATCGGTCAAAATAGGCAAAATTCAAAGTTCATAAAAAATCCGTTATTATAGGTTAAAAAGCTCATCATTATGCTTATACAGTTCAAATTTGGACACTTTCTGGCTTAAAATAGAGCAGTTTTGGCCATTTGAAGAAATTTCTATTTTTAGTCATGGTGGCCATCTTGGATACAGGACGGCACTGACGGACACAAATTTGAAAGGGGACCACCCAAGGATCATTTCAGCAGAATTTGGTTGAGATTGGCACAGTAGTTTCAGAGGAGAAGATTTTTTTTTAATTTCATCCCCCCTTTTTTCTAATTTGCATAATCGGTCAAAATAGGCAAAAGTTCAAAGTTCATAAAAAATCCTGTAATATATGTTAAAAAGCTCATCATTATGCTTATACAGTTCAAATTTGGGCACTTTCTGGCTTAATATAGAGCAGTTTTGGCCATTTGAAGACATTTCTATTTTTAGTCATGGTGGCCATCTTGGATACAGGACGGCGCTGACGGACACAATTTTGAAAGGGTACCACCCAAAGATCATTTCAGCAAAGTTTGGTTGAGATTGGCACAGTAGTTTCAGAGGAGAAGATTTTTTTTTAATCTCATCCCCCCTTTTTCTAATTTGCATAATCGGTCAAAATAGGCAAAAGTTCAAAGTTCATAAAAAATCCTGTAATATATGTTAAAAGGCTCATCATTATGCTTATACAGTTCAAATTTGGGTGCTTACTGGCTTAAAATAGAGCAGTTTTGGCCATTTGAAGAAATTTCTATTTTTAGTCATGGTGGCCATCTTGGATACAGGACAGCACTGACGGACACAATTTTGAAAGGGTACCACCCAAAGATCATTTCAGCAAAGTTTGGTTGATATTGGCACAGTAGTTTCAGAGGAGAAGATTTTTTTTAATCTCATCCCCCCTTTTTTCTAATTTGCATAATCGGTCAAAATAGGCAAAAGTTCAAAGTTCATAAAAATCCCGTAATATATGTTAAAAAGTTCATCATTATGTTTATACAGTTCAAATTTGGGCACTTTCTGGCTTAAAATAGAGCAGTTTTGGCCATTTGAAGAAATTTCTATTTATAGTAATGGCGGCCATCTTGGATACAGGACGGCGCTGACGGACACAATTTTGAAAGGGGACCACCCAAGGATCATTTCAGCAAAGTTTGGTTGAGATTGGCTAAGTAGTTTCAGAGGAGAAGAAATTTTTTAAATTTCATCCCCCCTTTTTTCTAATTTGCATAATCGGTCAAAATAGGCAAAAGTTCAAAGTTCATAAAAAATCCCGTAATATATGTTAAAAAGCTCATCATTATGCTTCTACAGTTCAAATTTGGGCACTTTCTGGCTTAAAATAGAGCAGTTTTGGCCATTTGAAGAAATTTCTATTTTTAGTAATGGCAGCCATCTTGGATACAGGACGGCACTGACGTAGACAATTTTGAAAGGGGACCACCCAAGGATCATTTCAGCAAAGTTTGGTTGAGATTGGCACAGTAGTTTCAGAGGAGAAGATTTTTTTTAATCTCATCCCCCCTTTTTTCTAATTTGCATAATCGGTCAAAATAGGCAAAAGTTCAAAGTTCATAAAAATCCCATAATATATGTTAAAAAGTTCATCATTATGTTTATACAGTTCAAATTTGGGCACTTTCTGGCTTAAAATAGAGCAGTTTTGGCCATTTGAAGAAATTTCTATTTTTAGTAATGGCGGCCATCTTGGATACAGGACGGCACTGACGTACACCATTTTGAAAGGGGACCACCTAAGGATCATTTCAGCAAAGTTTGGTTGAGATTGGCTCAGTAGTTTCAGAGGAGAAGATTTTTTTAAAATTTCATCCCCCCTTTTTTCTAATTTGCATAATCGGTCAAAATGGGTAATGGGATTTACTTCAAAATTGCAGGGTAGGTAGATCTTGATATGCTGCACATTTTTGCTATTAAACTTAACATCTATTTCTAAATAGTTTTTGAAATATAAGACGAAAAGTATTAAAATTTAACTAGAGGCTCAGGTGAGCCTGTATCGCTCACCTGACATAAATAAGTCCTCTTAAGAATGTCTGCATGCTGAATACATCTAAGTTACTATTCAAATCCCATACTGCCATAGGGTTCTATGTTAAAACTATGTCTGCTCATGGCAGCCTTCTTGGATGGAGGTCGTGGTCACCGGACACAATTTTGAAAGTATCCTACCCAAGGACCATCCTTGCCATGTTTGCTTTAAATTGGCTGACTGGTTTCGGAAGAGAAGACTTTTAAACAATTTTCCCATAGGGTCCTATGTTAAAACTATGTCTGCTGACGGCGGCCATTTTGAACCGAGATCGGGATCACTGAACACAATTTTGGAAGTTGACCACCTAAGGACCATCGATGACATGTTTGCTATATTGGCTTACTAGTTTCAGAGGAGAAGATTTTAAAACATTTTTTCCCATAGGGTCCTATGTTAAAACTACAGTATGTCTGCTGAAGGTGGCCATCTTGGATGGAGGTCAGGGTCACTGGACACAATTTTGAAAATTGACAACTTAAGGACTATCCATGCCATGTTTGCTTTAAATTGGCTTACTGGTTTCAGAGAAGAAGATTTTTAAATATATTTCCCATAGGGTCCTATGTTAAAACTATGTTCGCTGATGGTTGCCATCTTGGATGGAGGTCGGGGTCACAGGACATAATTTTGAAAGTTGACCACCTAAGGACCATTCATCCCATGTTTGCTTTAAACTGACTTACTGGATTCAGAGGAGAAGACTTTTAAACATTTTTTCAATAGGGTCCTATGTTAAAATTAAGTCGAGTCATGGTGGCCATCTTGAATTTCCGATCGGCAAACGATTCACAAGTTTAGTACAGGACCACCCAATGATCATTCCTGCAAAGCCACAATTCAATTGGCTTAGTGGTTTCTAACAAGAAGATTTTTTAAATTTCGACCAATCAGAACACATTATAGGCCCTGGCAGCCATGTTGGATTTCCGATCAGCATCAAAAACACAAATCTTGTATATGACCATCCAATGAACATTTCTGCCAAGTTTGGTTCAAATCTGTTTTGTGGTTTCAGAAAAAAAGATGAAAATGTGAAATTCCCATAGGGTCCTATGTTAAACTAAGTCGAGTCATGGCGGCCATCTTGAATTTCCGATCGGCAAACGATTCACAAGTTTAGTACAGGACCACCCAATGATCATTCCTGCAAAGTCACAATTCAATTGGCTCAGTGGTTTCTAACAAGAAGATTTTTAAAATTTCGACCAATCAGAACACATTATGGGCCCTGGCAGCCATGTTGGATTTCCGATCAGCGCCAAAAACAAAAATCTTGTATATGACCATCCAATGAACATTTCTGCCAAGTTTGGTTCAAATCTGTTTTGTTGGTTCAGAAAAAAAGATGAAAATGTGAAATTCCCATAGGATCCAATGTTAAACTAAGTCGAGTCATGGCGGCCATCTTGAATTTCCGATCGGCAAACGATTCACAATTTTAGTACAGGACCACCCAATGATCATTCCTGCAAAGTCACAATTCAATTGACTTAGTGGTTTCTGACAAGAAGATTTTTAAAATTTCAGCCAATGAGAACACATTATGGACCCTGGCAGCCATGTTGGATTTCAAATCAGCACCAAAAACACAAATCTGGTAGAGGACCATCAAGTGAACATTTCTGGCAAGTTTGGCTGATTTCTGTTCAGCGGTTTCAGAGAAGAAGATTTAAATGTGAAAAGCTAACGGACGGACGGACGGACGACGGACGCTTACCCATGACAAAAGCTCACTTGGCCTATGGCCAGGTGAGCTAAAAAAGATGAAAATGTGAAATTCCCATAGGGTCCAATGTTAAACTAAGTCGAGTCATGGCGGCCATCTTGAATTTCCGATCGGCAAACGATTCACAATTTGAGTACAGGACCAACCAATGATCATTCCTGCAAAGTCACAATTCAATTGACTTAGTGGTTTCTGACAAGAAGATTTTTAAAATTTCGACCAATCAGAACACATTATGGGCCCTGGCAGCCATGTTGGATTTCCGATCAGCGCCAAAAACAAAAATCTTGTATATGACCATCCAATGAACATTTCTGCCAAGTTTGGTTCAAATCTGTTTTGTGGTTTCAGAAAAAAAGATGAAAATGTGAAATTCCCATAGGGTCCAATGTTAAACTAAGTCGAGTCATGGCGGCCATCTTGAATTTCCGATCGGCAAACGATTCACAATTTGAGTACTGGACCAACCAATGATCATTCCTACAAAGTCACAATTCAATTGACTTAGTGGTTTCTGACAAGAAGATTTTTAAAATTTCAGCCAATGAGAACACATTATGGACCCTGGCAGCCATGTTGGATTTCAAATCAGCACTAAAAACACAAATCTGGTAGAGGACCATCCAGTGAACATTTCTGGCAAGTTTGGCTGATTTCTGTTCAGCGGTTTCAGAGAAGAAGATTTAAATGTGAAAAGCTAACGGACGGACGATTACCCATGACAAAAGCTCACGTGGCCTATGGCCAGGTGAGCTAAAAAAAAATTGATGAAAAAAGGGCAATAATTCCAAGTTGGGAAATCAAATTTACTTCAAAGATCTTGACATGCTAAACATGTTTGCAGTTTCAACTTACCACCTGTCTCTTATAGTTTTTGAAATAAAGGACGAAAAGTATTAAAATTTTGAAAATTTGATGAAAAAAGGGAAATAACTCCAAAATGGGTAATGTGATTTACTTCAAAATTGCAGAGTGGGTAGATTTTGATATGCCGCACATTTTTGCAATTTAAAGTTAACCTTTATCTCTTATAGTTTTTGAAATATAAGATGAAAAGTATTAAAATTTTACAAATTTGATGAAAAAAAGGGCAATAACTCCAAGATGGGCAATCAGATTTACTTCAAAATTGCATGTGCTGATCATTTTTATCCAATGTCAGATTTTTGATATTATTAACGGTTTTTGAGTTATTACCCAAAACCTGCAATTTTACCATATGTTCTATTTTTAGTAACAGTGGCCATGTTGGTTGGTGCACGGCATCACCGGACACAATTTTGAAACTAGACACCCTAGTGATGATTCAGACCAAGTTTGGTTTCCATTGGTCTTGTACTTTCAGAGGAAAAGATTTTTGAAAAAGTTTACGACGTACGACGACGACGGACGCCAAGTGATGGCAAGAGCTAAAAATCACAGGATCGTAAATAAGTAAATTATACACATGATTGATTATATATGCCACATAATTGTGTTTACTGCGAATTAAATGTAAGGAGAACATCATTATAGAAATCAAATAGTAAGAAAAGCTTGAAGATACCAAATCGGTAATCAGATATCGTAGTTTAAAGGATAGACAATGACGCCAAAATAATAATTAGTAAAAGGCAAGAAGAGTTTGAAGATACTAAAGGGGTAATCATAATCCGTAAATCAAAGAAGAACTTCTTATGATATAGTTGAAAAATTACTCATCACAGTGTAGACTTTATATTTGACTATGACATCGAGAATATGTGTAAACAACAAAGAAGAGTTTGAAGATACCAAAGGGGTAATCATAATCCGTAAATCAAAGAAGAACTTCTTATGATACACATTGTAGTTGGTTCTCATAATATTATGTTGCTTGATGGATTGCCTACCGAAATAATAAAAAAAATTGCACCAAATATCTTAACCTGTGACCTGTCGTTGATAAGGGCAATGGTACAAACGTCACTAACAGTACATTGCTAAAAGTACATTTACAGGGTGGACAACGTACGCCATACATCCAGGTATTTTTTTATCGAAAACTTTATAATGGCAGAAATTTTTCAACCACCTGACAAAATAAGACTCATTTTTTTACTAATTTAACAACGAACCTGTATGATAAAACAGACCAGACCAAAGTACCCTACAGAATTGTATGGTAATATTTACATCGATAATATTCAAAAAGCTGTTGTCATTTGTCTAATAATTCCAACAAAATTATCCAGCATAAAAAAAAATATCCGGATGTATGACGTACGTTGTCCACCCTGGATCCAGCATCGATGTAAATATTACCATACAAGTCTGTAGGATACTTTGGTCTGGCTTTTATCATACAGGTTCGTTGATAAAATAGTATAAAAATGAGTCTTATTTTGTCAGATGGTCGAACAATATCCGTCATTATAATGTTTTCGATAAAAAAATACCCAGATGTATGACGTATGTTGTCAACCCTGATTTAACTAAAAATGGGGAGACAACTTACTTGTGAATATATTATGCCAACTGATAACGAATATAAAGGCTATCACTGAAAATAGAAATAAATATATTTATAATTTAAACTATTAAAGAAATAACTGTGTTGTATTTGATTGAGGATTTGACGGTTGTAAATTCAGTTTTACTTGGCGACGCGTAGAAGAACCAGTAAATGGATATTTGAGCCTGCTTAAAAATAACTACTTCCGGTTTGACGTCGTAGTCAGGTTTTATACTACGCCGTGTCTTGACGGTGTGTATGTGTGAGGGTATCAAAAGAGAATTTGCTTTATTTTGTTGTGTTTTTTTCTTCAAATATTTGATTCAAACATTATATTGCGTGTGTTTGTAGATGCATCATTTGTATGATGCGAATTGAAATGAGAAATTAGAAAAAATATATGAATGATGCACTAATATTATGTAAACTACCAATTAAAAAATTAACAGGTTTTTACCCAGGTCGTCCCAATCCTCTTGTTACATTTCTGTACACATTTAGATATTGCTAATCTTGTTCTTGTCTTGGCTATGTGTAAAATATTAATTTGCACGTCAATATTTTTGACTCAAATTGTACTATTTTTAGGTACATTGTTTTTATGTAGTATTTTAATGTTTGATTTTGTACTTTTTATATGTAATTGATTTCGTATCTGAAGAGATAAACTGAATCCAATGATAGATAATATGTAAATAAACAAATTCTACTTCTTATCATGCATAGTTTCTATAATTAGTTTGCCATGATTTTGTAGAAATATGAAACTTGCAGACAACATTATCAGAGATTAAAACATAAGCATAGTTGTCAACAGATTATTTTTGTGTTTTGATCTTAAGAACAGGCTGAATTTTTATAGAGAATGTATTTTTGGAAATGAAAGTTGAAAAATAAATTTTATTTTTATAATCTAACTATAATCCCCTGCCAAAAGGCAAGTGTGGATGTCAATATTTCATATTATTAACTTTAAAAAAAAAAAATCATAGACACTGGGGTCCTGGATTTTTTTTAATAAAAAACTAATCCTGGATTATTATTTTTGCTTAAAGTCCGGTCCTGTGTTTTTATTTCAAATTTTCATCATAGCCCCCCTCCTCCTCCCAAGGGATATAAAATTGTATCATTAATAATAAATTAATAAATAATAAATTCAGATTTTCTTTTTAAAATAAATCTCATTTACAAAACCACTGATATTTGTTCAATTTTTAACGCTGATTTAAGCTTTAGTCGCAACCATTTATTTAACCGTAAAATTCACAAATAAAATTCACCCCCCACCCTTTTTTTCCTTTTTTCTTGTTTAAATCAATGATCAACAATATTCTAGAATCAAACAAATGAATAAATATAACATAGATTTCTTTTACATGCATCTTTTTACCATGCAGAGTCAGTGTTTTAAATCGGTCATCCAATCAGGACGCTCATTATTCTTGTCCAAGATAAAAAATACATCGCTAAAATTACCTGTGGGTGTTTCCCCACTTCAACTCGTAAATTCACATAGAAATCAGAGATATTTCGTCATAAAACTTCACACATGGTTTTGTCTATCATATTTCTTGAAGACAAACATAAACTTTTATTGCATTTAACAATATTTTATGAGTATCAACAGTTTTTTCAACACCGTATCTGTTTCTCGATACACCCGCAACTTCAACTCGTAAATTTACATAGAAATCGGAGATATTTCGACATAAAACTTCACACATGGTTTTGTCTATCATATTTCTTGAAGACAAAAATAAAATTTTATTGCATTTAACAATATTTTATGAGTATCAACAGTTTTTTCAACACCGTATCTGTTTCTCGATACACCCGCAACTTCAACTCGTAAATTTACATAGAAATCAGATATTTCGTCATAAAACTTCACACATGGTTTTGTCTATCATATTTCTTGAAGACAAACATAAAATTTTATTTCATTTATCAATATTTTATGAGTATCAACAGTTTTTTCAACACTATATCTGTTTCTCGATACAGCCGCCCGATTAGCGCATTCCACCAGTTTTTTCATAATAATGTTGCTTAATTAATTATTTTCCCGGGTAAAGTCATGTGATTTTGTGGAAATGTTCTTTGTTTCTGCAACATGCGGCAGATGCACGCCAACTACTGAAGAGACAACAGGTGTTTTTCAATTTAATAAGTTGGCTGGAAAATATTCTTAGAAAGGTCAGTTTTATTGTAGTTATTCTATGCGTGTATTTTATGATTTGTACATTATAATTTTCGTTGATTATTGTTTGTTTTATATTGTAAACATATTTTTTTCTTTTATTAACTTTGGAAAATGTCATTGTTTTTGAACGAAGTTACGGAACAAATTACCATTTGTTGGAAGATTGTGGAAAGTTTCTTCATCAAGTTCTGTAGACGCAACTCAGTTTACTTTGAGAATTGTAATTTATCTGTTTTTTATCATTCCAGTAATTCCATATTTCAATTGTTTAACGCTCGTTATGTGCAAATTCATTAATTTGATTTACTAATTAAATCTGTCAATGTAGTTAAGATTCCTATTAATCTTAATTGTGTTAATCAACCGTTTTATTCCCAGGTTATTCATTATACATTATTCTCACACACGTGTTTCAATGGTAAATGATTATCCGATTTCATGTGCAGCATTTGATAATGTGGAAACCTTGTTAGAACTCTGGTATGCTAGGAATACAAACGTCACACTGATAATGACGTATAATGAACTTTCGATGTAAATAAATGCACATACTTCCGCTCTATTGTAAACAAACACACATGTTTTGTTGATAGAAATTGTATTATCTTAACTTGCTGTTTGGAAGTATATTTTAGATTTAAACAATTAGATAAGGTGTTTATTATTTTATACAGATATAAAAGAAGTTGTTTATTGAAGAACAGAACAATTCATAGACATTGTACCATACGCTGAGGGTATGTTTGTTGTTTTGGCCTCGTTCTTTTGTGTATGAACACTTTGTTATTTTAAATTACTATGATATTAATGGAACATAGTTTTGTGCAACAATAACTTTGTTAAATGTCTAATGTTTTAACTGAATCCTTTAAACTGAATACTTCATTTCATATTAGTTTAGATTTTTAAATAATTATATATTTTTATGATGACAGTGACATACGACTATTAATTATATTTGTGATGATTTCACATTAGTTAATATGGTTTGACTAAGGTACAAGTGTAATGTTTATTTATCTATTACATGTGAATTGATGCTTTCATTTCATGTAAATTGATATGTTGTTACTTATTGTATCTTTGTAGGATTTTATATTATTTACGACTTAATAAATGATGTCATCATAACCCAGTTGTTATTTGGCCATGCAAGAACCTACCTTACATATGCATGAATTATTTGGTTCTGGACGTAAACAGATAATCTTGTATCTGTAATGTCAATCATATTATTACCTATGTAGCAGATAGTGATCAGCATACATATAGCCAGCATAATCATCATAGGTCTACCATCGACGACCATTCCATCATCTATAATGATAAAGTATACATTTAAATGACTATAAAAGCTTTAATATTTCATCTTTTTAGATCTGATCAAAATGAAAATAAATTTTGATAAATAAGTGTTGCTTTTTCAAATTGCATTCATGTTTTCTAATGATTACTAATGATATTTTGTTCATTAGTAATACTTGTGGAAGGCATTTGTATGGCCGCATCAGTGGGAGATTTGGCTCCAAAAAACTAGATTAATTCTGCCACTTTTTACTGAAGTGCCTGGTATCAAGCCAGGAAAGTAATCCGTCATGTATTAGTGTGTTAGAGGTATCAACTTTGCCTTTTTCTACTATTTTTCTTTTGGATTTTTAGAAATGTTCTGAGAGTGTTTTCTTGCTTTTCGTTTTACATCATTACTGTTCATTTCATTGCTTGATAGTCCAAAAGTACATGTGATAATGTATTTCAATTAAATTTATTTTATATGTACAAACATTTTAGGCAATGGCATTTTGTGTCCTTTACAATTTAATATTAAACTAAAACTTACCTTCATCGGAAATGATTGGTTTAGTAACCCTGCAAAGGAATAATTTATTGGTAAGAGTCATAGACATAAGTATTACAGTCACCCAAGTCAGTACACAATGTCCTTACCCAATAAGATTCATAGACATAAGTATTACAGTCACCCAAGTACTTACCCAATAAGTCATAGACGTAAGTATTACAGTCACCCAAGTCAGTACACAATGTCCCTACCCAATAAGAGTCATAGACGTAAGTATTACAGTCACCCAAGTCAGTACACAATGTCCCTACCCAATAAGAGTCATAGACGTAAGTATTCTTCTTTTTTTTCTCTTTACATTTCTGGCCGTCCTTCACTACTGAAGATTATTGGCCGAGCGCCGTATTAAATTTAGTTAATACATAAGTTAACATATGTACAATAAACAATGAATCAAAGGTTAAAACTATATACATTTGATAACTACTATGAGTATGAGTGATTATGGTGTGAAAATTGGAATCAAGGCAGATACTGGGATCATGCTCTTGAAACCGTCAACTGTGTCTGCAGTGGTAAATGTTGTAGGCAGTTGATTCCAAAGTGTGATAGACCTGTGGAAGTACGAGTATTTGTAGCAGTCTTTTGATGTCTGTATGTGCCTGAATGAATTTGGATTTGTGTGTCTGGTTCTGGTGTCAACTGGAATTAATAGGTTTGAATATGGTATGGCAACTAAGTGGTGTATGACTTTGTAAAAGAATATGAGTCTGTACCTTATGCGGCGCACCTCAAGTGGGGCCCAATTTAAGTCAGACATCATATCTGTTACAGGGCTTGTATTGTGGTACCTGTTACTGACATAGCGGGCTGCTCTCCATTGAATTTTTTCAATTTGAAGTTTTTGCTGTTGTGTGTGTGGGTCCCAAATGGTGTTACAATATTCCAATTTCGGTCGGACTAAAGCTTTGAATGCATGTTCTTTGATGGCTGGTGAATGTACTTTTAAATTTCTTTTAATGAATCCTAGTGACTGATTAGCTTTAGCTGTTATGGTGTTGATATGTTTGTCCCACTTTAAGTTATTCTGAATGGTAATGCCTAAATATTTTGCAGAGTCAGCTTTCTCTAGTGTGTGCCCATGCAATTGATATGTATGCGATATTGTTTTCCGCTTTTGTGTTACACTTACTACTGTGCATTTGTCTGGGTGGAAGTGCATGAGCCAGTCTTGTTCCCATTTACCTGCAGCATCGAGGTCTTGTTGGAGTTTTATTGCATCTTCTTTGTTTTTTATTTGTTTGTATATGATGCTGGCATCTGCAAATAAACGGAGAGTGCTGTGTTGGATGTATTCTGCTAGATCGTTTATGAATATGAGAAATAATATAGGTCCAAGTACTGTTCCTTGAGGGACACCAGATGTTACAGGTATTTTGTTAGATGTTTCTCCCTCAAGGATAACCGTTTGTGTTCTGTCTGTAAGAAAGTCTTTTATCCAGTGAAAAGCGTTGCAGTTTATACCATAGTAGCTGATTTTGTACATGAGATGTTTATGTGACACTTTGTCGAAAGCCTTAGCGAAGTCCATTATTATGAGGTCAGTTTGGATGTTTCTATCTGATGATTTGGCCAGGTCTTGAATGAATGATACTAGTTGTGTTTCACAAGAACGGGATGATCTGAACCCGTGCTGAAGATCGTATAATATATTATTGTATTCTAGATCTTTCATGATACTGCTTGTTACAACATGTTCTAAAAGTTTGCAGATGATACATGTAAGTGAGATCGGTCTATAATTCATAGGGTTGTTTTTATCACCTTTTTTAAATGCAGGACAGACACTAGCATATCTCCAATCATCTGGAATCTTACCGGTTTTGAGAGACAAACTAAATAATGTGGTTACGATAGGTGCTATTTGTGTAGTGCACTGTATTCTGCCATGTATATTATCTGGTCCAGATGCTTTGTGGATATTTATATTTTGTAACAACTTATTAATTCCATTTTCAGTGATGATAATATTGACTTTGCCCTTTGTTTGGTATTGGGTCATCAGTTGCTGGTGTAAATGCCTTTTGAAATTGTTCATTAAGAATGGTTGCTTTAGTTTTAGTGTCAGAATGTAATTGACCATTTTGTCGTAATGTTGCTATGTTTGAACTTTCAGATTTTTGACTCTTTATGTAAGAAAATAGATTTTTTGGAAACTTTGAGGATGTTGGTGTTTTGTCATCGTCAACTGGTATATTACATATCATTTTTTCTATGTAATGCCAATATGCTGTTCTCTGTTCTTTTTGTATGTTTGCTTTCATTTGTTTAAGATTAGAATCTTTACACTTGCCACTAAGTTTGTATTTTTTATATTTCTTTTTGTATTTTGCCATTTTTGTTTTTATTTCATTAGTTATCCATGGAAGGTTCTTTCGATGTTTAAGCATTTTCTGAGGGATGTTTTCTGTCACTGATCGGTGTATTTCATTTTTTAGTAAGTTCCAGATTGTGTTGACATCAGAGTCTGAGTATTTATCTTTTATTTCTTTCTCTAATTTACCCAAGTCTTTGTTTATATTTTCCCAATTTGCTTTGGAGTATTTAAATATTTTTCTTGGTTTTGGTTGGCATCTTCTTAAAGAAGTTATACATTCTATTATTCTATATAAACAATGTCATGGTCAGCAATGTTTCTACTTTATTTACTGTTGCTGGGTAATTTGTTAAAATAAGATCTAATGTTTTATCTTTGCGTGTTGTTTTATTAACTACTTGAGTAAGCGAATTGTCATTTATTATATCTAAAAACTGTTGATGTTGTTTTTGATTTGGTTTTCCTGGGAATACACTTAAGGTTTCCCAATCCATATGACCAAGGTTAAAATCTCCTCCAACAATGATGACTGATTTTGATCTAGGGTTGATTCTACCGAGTGACTGACTCAAAGGTTCAAAAGAAATATCATCATCTGGATGTGGTCTATAATGCGCAAATATTTGACATTTTATTGCATTTGATATTGTCAGTTCAACCCAGACCATTTCACAGTTTGTTTTCAGTTCCTTGGCTTCATTTGAAATGAATTCATTTGTCACAGCTATAAGTACACCACCATGACTCTGACCTTGTTTGTTTGGTGGTCTATCAGTCCTGTAAACAGTATACTGATCTTGTGGGAAGTATTCATATGAGGATATTGTTGGATCTAACCAGGTTTCTGTACCAATTATAACATCAGGTTTTGTTGTGTCTAATAATATGTCTAGTTCTGGTTTTTTGTTTTTTATAGATTGAAAATTCATATTTACAATTTTTAATGGTCTCTGTATTCTATTTTTTACTTTGATTTCTAAACTACCTTTCTTTGCCTGGTGTGCAATAGGTGAGGAACAAGCATGTGGCTTTCCTGGACTATCAATTTCACTCAGAGCATGGTATGTGTTGTTTGTTGAAAAAGAAGACAACTCAGTTTGGTAAAAGAATGAGCTACCAAAATTTGGCAGTCCACACTTTATACAGTTCCATGATAAATTACTGATATCCATTAGATTGTACATTGTGGTGTCTATACCACCTTGGCAGTCAGTATGATACCAGGTTTTACATGTGTCACATTCAAGGGCTTTACTGCTCCAATTGACATTTTTCCACAGGAACCACAAGGCCACCTGGGTGACCTCGGTCCTGGGTTGAGTTCTACTTGCCCACTTAATAATAGTTTGATAAGAAGATGATGGTTCTTCATTGTGGGTCTAAAAGTTTTGCTTAGGTATCTTACTTTGGAAGAATGATATAACCAATAGTATAAACAAACATTATGGTTAGTATACTGATATGATTGGTAAGAAAACAAATAAGCTAAATGGTCATGTGGGCATTTTATCTCTGCATGTACAATATTTTGTGATACATTTTCAATCTGTGTTAAGTTCTTACACACAGCTAATATGATGAATACTATGACTAATATGCTCATGGTTTTCAAAATGATAAATATTTATTGGTTTGTTAGTAATGAAATGGTAAGACAACACATTGACAAGTACACAAATGTTAGACACAATATGCAGGTTATGACTGGACTCGTGTGCTTCCCACGAGGTAAATGATTGACAAGACAAATGAGCAAATTAATATATGAATAGAAAAGTAAATAAGTAATATTAGTATTAAATAATTTCACCTTGTAGTAATAGATGTCTGAAAACCATGTGTTTTGTTTATACCGGAAGTGGTATTTGTAGGGAGTATCAGCTGTGAAAATTTACACAACTGTTAAAAACTCTTATTTTGAAAACTATTTAACTCTTTTGTGTTGTAGTATTGACAATAGCTAGTTATCAAATGTTTCCAGCCAAAAGTTGATGAAAATGATGCCTTTAAACAAGTATTTCAGAAAAAATTTGTTGACAAATTTTAGTTCGTGCGGCACCCGGCGCAGACGCAAACATCAACCTTTACAGTCACCCAAGTCAGTACACATTGTCCTTACCCAATATACCAGTTGTGTGTGTGCTTCCACCTAATTTACCAGTTGTGTGTGCTTCCACCTAATTTACCAGTTGTGTGTGTGCTTCCACCTAATTTACCAGTTGTGTGTGTTTCCACTCAATTTACCAGTTGTGTGTGTGCTTCCACCTAATTTACCAGTTGTGTGTGTGCTTTCACCTAATTTACCAGTTGTGTGTGTTTCCACCCAATTTACCAGTTATGTGTGAGCTTCCACCTAGTTTACCAGTTGTGTGTGTGCTTCCACTTATTTACCGGTTGTGTGTGCTTCCACCGAATTTACCAGTTGTGTGAGTGTTTCCACCTAATTTACCAGTTGTGTGTGTTTCCACCCAATTTACCATTTGTGTGTGTGCTTCCACCCAATTTACCAGTTGTGTGTGTTTCCACCCTATCTACCAGTTGTGTGTGTGTTTCCACCCAATTTACCAGTTGTATGTGTGTTTCCACCCAATTTACCAGTTGTGTGTGTTTCCACCCAATTTACCAGTTGTGTGTGTTTCCACCCAATTTACCAGTTGTGTGTGTTTCCACCTAATTTACCAGTTGTGTGTGTTTCCACCCAATCTACCAGTTGTGTGTGTGTTTCCATCCAATTTACCAGTTGTATGTGTGTTTCCACCCTATTTACCGGTTGTTAGCACTTCCATCTTATATACCGGTTGTGTGTGTGTGTGTATGTGTGTGTTTTTCCACCTTATATACCGGCAGTCCGCGTTCCGATCTTCTGCTTCTACCAAATACTGACCGCCTTCAACAAGTTGAAGATTATGTCAGAAGTTCCACATAACAAGTGACAATTGAAAAGATGTCACAACTATTAGCATGAAATGTTTCAATCGAGGGACTCAAAACTATGGGCTGTGACAGCTGATTCTATTAATATATTCTATCAATTTAAACATGAAGCTTATTGCGTCTTTAATGTTGACCTCACGAGTCACGATGTAAGACATCTAACTGCATTCAATAGGAACAAATTTCGAAGGACCAACAAGTGAAGTGTCTACAATACCTAAATAAGTATTAAACACTGTATAGGTTTATGATAAGAATAGAGAGCTTCCGATAGGCAGTCAAATGTACACTTTTGCTAAATCCATTCAATTTTTTTATTAGAATTTCATTTTGTTTTCTAATACTAAATCATTTTTGCCGATATATCTATAGGTATATTGGACCTCTTAAAAGTCACAATTTTTCATTTTTCGACCCACTGGAGAAGTGTCTGAAGATACCAAAGAGATTAGGAGATTTTAGATGAAGACGAATACTAATAATAATTAAGTCAGTATTGTAGTTATTGTATTTGTTTATTTATCACTGTTTAAACTTTCTTTTCATAATAGATGATAATAAGAAGTTATTATATAAATATATGAAGGTCCGTCGTGGTAGTGATCGTATGGTAGCTGGATTAACAACTACATGTGCAATCAGTGCCTGTCACCACAAAAGTTGTGAGTTCGAATCCCACTCATTGAGATGTTAACTCGATACAACATTTTGTGATAAAGTTTGTCAGTGACTTGTGACAGGTCGGTAGTTTTCTCCGGGTACTCCGGCTTCCTACACCAATAAAACTGACCTCCACGAAATAACTGATATATTGTTGTAAGTGGCGTCAAACACCATAACCCTAAAAGTATATGACAATGCACTATGAATAATTGTAAGCTTCCTGCAGCTAGCTATTTCACACACTGACAGGTCGACAAAATGTAAAAATAAATAAACATTACATATGAATTTTAATTAACCTTTGAAACCTTTATCATTTTACAAAATAAAATATAATAATGTTATACAAAATGATAAGTCGTACCTTGTATCCATATTCTCTGCAGAATGGTTTTCATTTTTTAGGCCTGGTCTGCATTTGTAATCTACTCAACAACAAAAAATAAGACACTGTTTAAAGTATTGGTTACTGTAACGCAGTGTTACAAATGTCCCCCAAACGAACAATACAAGTACTAGTGGTATGAATGAAAAATAGTGTGAGAACATAGCAAGAAATAATTAGAGTCCAGTTTTTGACTCAATCGTGTCTATTGTAGGGCTTCTTTGCTATGTTACCCTACAATGTGCTACAATAAACTACTAGTAAGCAAAGCAAGAAAATAATGGCTTCAATTGTCAGCCATCATCTACACCACCAGTAATGGAGATCTTAGAAGACTATATTATAAGGATTAAATCAAAAGCAAAAGATGTTTGTCATACACTATTATATTAATAACCAAATGTTAGATAGCTATTTGCATACAAAGTCTGAAAAGATATGGTTGTTACTCACCTTTGTGTTACATTTAGTGTTTTTGCGGTTTCCATGGCAACGCCAGGCATTTTGAAATTTCCAAGCCTCAAAACCATTTATACACATGCCATACAACATTTCTATTAAGCTTCATCCAATTCCAAGCACTTTCCGCTTTTCACGTTTTTTGTGGCAACGGCGGCCATTCTGAAATTTCTAAGCCTCAAAATTATGTGTACACATGTCAGACAAAATTTGTGGAAAGTTTCATCCAATTCAGAGCACTTTAAATTTTTTCTGTTTTTTTTGTGGTTTCCATGGCAACGGTGGCCATTTTGAAAATTCCAAAAGTAGTCTGCAAATCTACTCATAGTGCTTAACATTCCTGTGAAGTTTCATTGATTTCCGTTCAATAGTCGCCGAGAAATGTGTCGGATACACTTTTGGCAGAAGAAAGAAAGAAGAATAATAATAATAATAATAATAAGAAACGGAGCAAACACAATATGTCTCCCAAACTTGTTTGACAGAGGAGTGGTTCATATTGCTGTGGCTGGTTATATTGTTAACCATTACTGTTTAAGGTTTAACAGAGGAGTGGTTCATATTGTTGTGGCTGCTTATTTTGTTGACCATTACTTTTTGATGTTTAACAGAGGAGTGGTTCATATTGTTGTGGCTGGTTATATTGTTAACCATTACTGTTTGAGGTTTGACAGAGGAGTAGTCCATGTTGTTGTGGCTGGCTATATTGTTGACCGTTACTGTTTTAGGGGTGTCATAGCAGTATTTCATATTGCTGTGGTTGGCTATATTGTTGACCATTACTGTTTGAGATTTGACAGAGGAGTGGTTCATATTGTTCTGGCTGTTATATTGTTGTCCATTACTGTTTTAGGGGTGTAATAGCAGTATTTCATATTGCTGTGGTTGGCTATATTGTTGACCATTAGTGTATGAGATTTGACAGAGGAGTGGTTCATATTGTTGCGGCTGGTTATATTGTTGACCATCACTGTTTAAGGTTTGAGAGAGGAGTGGTTCATATTGTTGTGGCTGTTATATTGTCGACCATTACTGTTTGATGTTTTGACAGAGGAGTGGTTCATATTGTTGACCGTTACTGTTTTATGTTTGACAGAGGAGTGGTTCATATTGTTGTGGCAGATTATAATGTTGACCATTACTGTTTAAGGTTTGAGAGAGGAGTGGTTCATATTGTTATGGCTGTTATATTGTTGACCATTACTGTTTCATGTTTGACAGAGGAGTGGTTCATATTATTGTGGCTAGCTATATTGTTGACCTTTACTGTTTGAGGTTTGACAGAGAAGTGGCTTGTATTATTGTGGCTGGTTTTATTGTTGACCATTACTGTTTCATGTTTGAGAGAGGAGTGGTTCATATTGTTGTGGCTGGTTATGTTGTTGACCATTACTGTTTGAGGTTTGAGAGAGGAGTGGTTCATATTGTTGTGGCTGTTATATTGTTGACCATTACTGTTTGATGTTTGACAGAGGAGTGGTTCATATTGTTGACCGTTACTGTTTTATGTTTGACAGAGGAGTGGTTCATATTGTTGACCGTTACTGTTTTATGTTTGACAGAGGAGTGGTTCATATTGTTGTGGCAGATTATAATGTTGACCATTACTGTTTAAGGTTTGAGAGAGGAGTGGTTCATATTGTTATGGCTGTTATATTGTTGACCATTACTGTTTGATGTTTGACAGAGGAGTGGTTCATATTGTTGTGGCTGGCTATATTGTTGACCGTTACTGTTTTAGGGGTGTAATAGCAGTATTTCATATTGCTGTGGTTGGCTATATTGTTGACCATTACTGTTTGAGATTTGACAGAGGAGTGGTTCATATTATTCTGGCTGTTATATTGTTGTCCATTACTGTTTTAGGGGTGTAATAGCAGTATTTCATATTGCTGTGGTTGGCTATATTGTTGACCATTAGTGTATGAGATTTGACAGAGGAGTGGTTCATATTGTTGTGGCTGGTTATATTGTTGACCATCACTGTTTGATGTTTGATAGAGGAGTGGTTCATATTCTTGTGGCTGTTATATTGTTGACCATTACTGTTTCATGTTTGATAGAGGAGTGGTTCATATTGTTGTGGCAGGTTATAATGTTGACCATTACTGTTTAAGGTTTGACAGAGGAGTGGTCCATATTGTTGACCGTTAACTGTTTTAGGGGTGTGATAGCAGTATTTCATATTGCTGTGGTTGGCTATATTGTTGACCATTACTGTTTGATGTTTGACAGAGGAGTGGTTCATATTGTTGTGGCTGGTTATATTGTTGACCATTACTATTTCAGGTTTGACATAGGTGTGGTTCATATTGTTGTGGCTGCTTATATTGTTGACCATTACTGTTTTAGGGGTGTGATAGCAGTATTTCTTATTGTTGTGGCTGGCTATGTTGTTGCCCATTACTGTTTGAGATTCGACAGAGTGGTTCATATTGTTGTGGCGGGCTATATTGTTAACATTTCCTGTTTCAGGTTTAAGAGAGGAGTGGTTTATATTGTTGTTGCTGGTTATATTCTTGACCATTACTGTATAATGTTTAACAGAGAAGTGGTTCCTATTGTTGTAGCTAGTTATATTGTTGACCATTACTGTTTGATGTTTGAGAGGAGTGGTTCATATTGTTGTGGCTGGTTATATTGTTGACCATTACTGTTTGATAGAGGAGTGGTTCATATTGTTGTGGCTGTTATATTGTTGACCATTACTGTTTGATGTTTGACAGAGGAGTGGTTCATATTGTTGTGGCTGGTTATATTGTTGACCATTACTGTTTGATGTTTGATAGAGGAGTGGTTCATATTGTTGTGGCTGGTTATATTGTTGACCATTACTGTTTGATAGAGGAGTGGTTCATATTGTTGTGGCTGTTATATTGTTGACGATTACTGTTTGAGGTTTGACAGATAAGTGGTTCATATGGTTGTGGCAGTTATATTGTTGACCATTACTGTTTGATAGAGGAGTGGTTCATATTGTTGTGGCTGTTATATTGTTGACCATTACTGTTTGATCTTTGACAGAGGAGTGGTTCATATTGTTGTGGCTGGTTATATTGTTGACCATTACTGTTTGATGTTTGATAGAGGAGTGGTTCATATTGTTGTGGCTGTTATATTGTTGACCATTACTGTTTGATGTTTGACAGAGGAGTGGTTCATATTGTTGTGGCAGGTTATAATGTTGACCATTACTGTTTAAGGTTTGAGAGAGGAGTGGTTCATATTGTTGTGGCTGGTTATATTGTTGACCATTACTGTTTGATGTTTGACAGAGGAGTGGTTCATATTGTTGTGGCTGGTTATATTGTTAACCATTACTGTTTAAGGTTTAACAGAGGAGTGGTTCATATTGTTGTGGCTGCGTATTTTGTTGACCATTACTGTTTGATGTTTGACAGAGGAGTGGTTCATATTGTTGTGGCTGCTTATATTGTTGAACATTACTTTTTGATGTTTGACAGAGGAGTAGTTCATATTGTTGTGGCTGTTATATTGTTGACCATTACTGTTTCATGTTTGATAGAGGAGTGGTTCATATTGTTGTGGCAGGTTATAATGTTGACCATTACTGTTTAAGGTTTGACAGAGGAGTGGTCGATATTGTTGACCGCTAACTGTTTTAGGGGTGTGATAGCAGTATTTCATATTGCTGTGGTTGGCTATATTGTTGACCATTACTGTTTGATGTTTGACAGAGGAGTGGTTCATATTGTTGTGGCTGGCTATATTGTTGACCTTTACTGTTTCAGGTTTTGCAGAGAAGTGGTTTGTATTGTTGTGGCTGCTTATATTGTTGACCATTACTGTTTTAGGGGTGTGATAGCAGTATTTCATATTGTTGTGGCTGGTTATGTTGTTGCCCATTACTGTTTGAGATTCGACAGAGTGGTTCATATTGTTGTGGCGGGCTATATTGTTAACATTTCCTATTTCAGGTGTAAGAGAGGAGTGGTTTATATTGTTATTGCTGGTTATATTCTTGACCATTACTGTTTAATGTTTAACAGAGGTGTGGTTCATATTGTTGTGGCTGTTATTTTGTTGATCATTACTGTTTGATGTTTGACAGTAGTGGTTCATATTGTTGTGGCTGTTATATTGTTGACCATTACTGTTTTATGTTTGACAGAGGAGTGGTTCATATTGTTGTGGCAGATTATAATGTTGACCATTACTGTTTAAGGTTTGAGAGAGGAGTGGTTCATATTGTTGTGGCTGGCTATATTGTTGACCGTTACTGTTTTAGGGGTGTGATAGCAGTATTTCATATTGCTGTTGTTGGCTATATTGTTGACCATTACTGTTTGAGATTTGACAGAGGAGTGGTTCATATTGGTCTGGCTGTTATATTGTTGTCCATTACTGTTTTAGGGGTGTAATAGCAGTATTTCATATTGCTGTGGTTGGCTATATTGTTGACCATTAGTGTATGAGATTTGATAGAGGAGTGGTTCATATTGTTGTGGCAGGTTATAATGTTGACCATTACTGTTTAAGGTTTGACAGAGGAGTGGTCCATATTGTTGACCGTTAACTGTTTTAGCGGTGTGATAGCAGTATTTCATATTGCTGTGGTTGGCTATATTGTTGACCATTACTGTTTGATGTTTGACAGAGGAGTGGTTCATATTGTTGTGGCTGGTTATATTGTTGACCATTACTATTTCAGGTTTGACATAGGTGTGGTTCATATTGTTGTGGCTGCTTATATTGTTGACCATTACTGTTTTAGGGGTGTGATAGCAGTATTTCATATTGTTGTGGCTGGCTATGTTGTTGCCCATTACTGTTTGAGATTCGACAGAGTGGTTCATATTGTTGTGGCGGGCTATATTGTTAACATTTCCTGTTTCAGGTTTAAGAGAGGAGTGGTTTATATTGTTGTTGCTGGTTATATTCTTGACCATTACTGTATAATGTTTAACAGAGAAGTGGTTCCTATTGTTGTAGCTAGTTATATTGTTGACCATTACTGTTTGATGTTTGAGAGAGGAGTGGTTCATATTGTTGTGGCTGGTTATATTGTTGACCATTACTGTTTGATAGAGGAGTGGTTCATATTATTGTGGCTGTTATATTGTTGACCATTACTGTTTGATGTTTGACAGAGGAGTGGTTCACATTGTTGTGGCTGGTTATATTGTTGACCATTACTGTTTGATGTTTGATAGAGGAGTGGTTCATATTGTTGTGGCTGGTTATATTGTTGACCATTACTGTTTGATAGAGGAGTGGTTCATATTGTTGTGGCTGTTATATTGTTGACGATTACTGTTTGAGGTTTGACAGAGAAGTGGTTCATATGGTTGTGGTTGTTATATTGTTGACCATTACTGTTTGATGTTTGACAGAGGAGTGGTTCATATTGTTGTGGCTGGTTATATTGTTGACCATTACTGTTTGATGTTTGATAGAGGAGTGGTTCATATTGTTGTGGCTGTTATATTGTTGACCATTACTGTTTGATGTTTGACAGAGGAGTGGTTCATATTGTTGTGGCAGGTTATAATGTTGACCATTACTGTTTAAGGTTTGAGAGAGGAGTGGTTCATATTGTTGTGGCTGGCTATATTGTTGACCATTACTGTTTTAGGGGTGTGATAGCAGTATTTCATATTGCTGTGGTTGGCTATATTGTTGACCATTACTGTTTGAGATTTGACAGAGGAGTGGTTCATATTGTTCTGGCTGTTATATTGTTGTCCATTACTGTTTTAGGGGTGTAATAGCAGTATTTCATATTGCTGTGGTTGGCTATATTGTTGACCATTAGTGAATGAGATTTGATAGAGGAGTGGTTCATATTGTTGTGGCAGGTTATAATGTTGACCATTACTGTTTAAGGTTTGACAGAGGAGTGGTCCATATTGTTGACCGTTAACTGTTTTAGGGGTGTGATAGCAGTATTTCATATTGCTGTGGTTGGCTATATTGTTGACCATTACTGTTTGATGTTTGACAGAGGAGTGGTTCATATTGTTGTGGCTGGTTATATTGTTGACCATTACTATTTCAGGTTTGACATAGGTGTGGTTCATATTGTTGTGGCTGCTTATATTGTTGACCATTACTGTTTTAGGGGTGTGATAGCAGTATTTCATATTGTTGTGGCTGGCTATGTTGTTGCCCATTACTGTTTGAGATTCGACAGAGTGGTTCATATTGTTGTGGCGGGCTATATTGTTAACATTTCCTGTTTCAGGTTTAAGAGAGGAGTGGTTTATATTGTTGTTGCTGGTTATATTCTTGACCATTACTGTATAATGTTTAACAGAGAAGTGGTTCCTATTGTTGTAGCTAGTTATATTGTTGACCATTACTGTTTGATGTTTGAGAGAGGAGTGGTTCATATTGTTGTGGCTGTTATATTGTTGACCATTACTGTTTGATGTTTGACAGAGGAGTGGTTCATATTGTTGTGGCTGGTTATATTGTTGACCATTACTGTTTGATGTTTGATAGAGGAGTGGTTCATATTGTTGTGGCTGGTTATATTGTTGACCATTACTGTTTGATAGAGGAGTGGTTCATATTGTTGTGGCTGTTATATTGTTGACGATTACTGTTTGAGGTTTGACAGAGAAGTGGTTCATATGGTTGTGGTTGTTATATTGTTGACCATTACTGTTTGATGTTTGACAGAGGAGTGGTTCATATTGTTGTGGCTGGTTATATTGTTGACCATTACTGTTTGATGTTTGATAGAGGAGTGGTTCATATTGTTGTGGCTGTTATATTGTTGACCATTACTGTTTGATGTTTGACAGAGGAGTGGTTCATATTGTTGTGGCAGGTTATATTGTTGACCATTACTGTTTAAGGTTTGAGAGAGGAGTGGTTCATATTGTTGTGGCTGGTTATATTGTTGACCATTACTGTTTGATGTTTGACAGAGGAGTGGTTCATATTGTTGTGGCTGGTTATATTGTTAACCATTACTGTTTAAGGTTTAACAGAGGAGTGGTTCATATTGTTGTGGCTGCTTATTTTGTTGACCATTACTGTTTGATGTTTGACAGAGGAGTGGTTCATATTGTTGTGGCTGCTTATATTGTTGACCATTACTTTTTGATGTTTGACAGAGGAGTGGTTCATATTGTTGTGGCTGTTATATTGTTGACCATTACTGTTTCATGTTTGATAGAGGAGTGGTTCATATTGTTGTGGCAGGTTATAATGTTGACCATTACTGTTTAAGGTTTGACAGAGGAGTGGTCGATATTGTTGACCGTTAACTGTTTTAGGGGTGTGATAGCAGTATTTCATATTGCTGTGGTTGGCTATATTGTTGACCATTACTGTTTGATGTTTGACAGAGGAGTGGTTCATATTGTTGTGGCTGGCTATATTGTTGACCTTTACTGTTTCAGGTTTTGCAGAGAAGTGGTTTGTATTGTTGTGGCTGCTTATATTGTTGACCATTACTGTTTTAGGGGTGTGATAGCAGTATTTCATATTGTTGTGGCTGGTTATGTTGTTGCCCATTACTGTTTGAGAATCGACAGAGTGGTTCATATTGTTGTGGCGGGCTATATTGTTAACATTTCCTATTTCAGGTTTAAGAGAGGAGTGGTTTATATTGTTATTGCTGGTTATATTCTTGACCATTACTGTTTAATGTTTAACAGAGGTGTGGTTCATATTGTTGTGGCTGTTATTTTGTTGATCATTACTGTTTGATGTTTGACAGTAGTGGTTCATATTGTTGTGGCTGTTATATTGTTGACCATTACTGTTTTATGTTTGACAGAGGAGTGGTTCATATTGTTGTGGCAGGTTATATTCTTGACTATTACTGTTTAATGTTTAACAGAGGAGTGGTTCATATTGTTGTGGCTGATTATATTGTTGACCATTACTGTTTGATGTTTGATAGAGGAGTGGTTCATATTGTTGTGGCTGTTATATTGTTGACCATTACTGTTTGAGGTTTGACAGAGAAGTGGTTCATATTGTTGTGGCTGGTTATATTGTTGAGCATTACTGTTTGATGTTTGACAGAGGAGTGGTTCATATTGTTGTGGCTGCTATGTTGTTGACCATTACTGTTCGAGGTTTGACAGAGGATTGGTTCATATTGTTGTGGCTGGTTATATTGTTGACCATTACTGTTTGATGTTTGAAAGAGGAGTGGTTCAT
This sequence comes from Bathymodiolus brooksi, assembly GCA_963680875.1. Taxonomy (NCBI): domain Eukaryota; kingdom Metazoa; phylum Mollusca; class Bivalvia; order Mytilida; family Modiolidae; genus Bathymodiolus; species Bathymodiolus brooksi. The sequence goes on from OY804582.1 coordinate 70,264,069, forward strand.
ATTGTTGTGGCTGCTATGTTGTTGACCATTACTGTTCGAGGTTTGACAGAGGAGTGGTTCATATTGTTGTGGCTGTTATATTGTTGACCATTACTGTTTGATGTTTGGCAGAGGAGTGGTTCATATTGTTGTGGCTGTTATGTTGTTGACCATTACTGTTTCATGTTTGACAGAGGAGTGGTTCATATTGTTGTGGCTGGTTATATTGTTGACCATTACTGTTTAAGGTTTGACAGAGGAGTGGTTCATATTGTTGTAACTGGTTATATTGTTGACCATTACTGTTTCATGTTTGACAGAGGAGTGGTTCATATTATTGTGGCTAGATATATTGTTGACCTCTACTGTTTGAGGTTTGACAGAGTAGTGGCTTGTATTATTGTGGCTGGTTATATTGTTGACCATTACTGTTTCATGTTTGACAGAGGAGTGGTTCATATTGTTGTGGCTGGTTATGTTGTTGATCATTACTGTTTGAGGTTTGAGAGAGGAGTGGTTCATATTGTTGTGGCTGTTATATTGTTGACCATTACTGTTTGATGTTTGACAGAGGAGTGGTTCATATTGTTGACCGTTACTGTTTTATGTTTGACAGAGGAATGGTTCATATTGTTGTGGCAGATTATAATGTTGACCAATACTGTTTAAGGTTTGAGAGAGGAGTGGTTCATATTGTTATGGCTGTTATATTGTTGACCATTACTGTTTGATGTTTGACAGAGGAGTGGTTCATATTGTTGTGGCTGGCTATATTGTTGACCGTTACTGTTTTAGGGGTGTGATAGCAGTATTTCATATTGCTGTGGTTGGCTATATTGTTGACCATTACTGTTTGAGATTTGACAGAGGAGTGGTTCATATTGTTCTGGCTGTTATATTGTTGTCCATTACTGTGTTAGGGGTGTAATAGCAGTATTTCATATTGCTGTGGTTGGCTATATTGTTGACCATTAGTGTATGAGATTTGATAGAGGAGTGGTTCATATTGTTGTGGCAGGTTATAATGTTGACCATTACTGTTTAAGGTTTGACAGAGGAGTGGTCCATATTGTTGACCGTTAACTGTTTTAGGGGTGTGATAGCAGTATTTCATATTGCTGTGGTTGGCTATATTGTTGACCATTACTGTTTGATGATTGACAGAGGAGTGGTTCATATTGTTGTGGCTGGTTATATTGTTGACCATTACTATTTCAGGTTTGACATAGGTGTGGTTCATATTGTTGTGGCTGCTTATATTGTTGACCATTACTGTTTTAGGGGTGTGATAGCAGTATTTCATATTGTTGTGGCTGGCTATGTTGTTGCCCATTACTGTTTGAGATTCGACAGAGTGGTTCATATTGTTGTGGCGGGCTATATTGTTAACATTTCCTGTTTCAGGTTTAAGAGAGGAGTGGTTTATATTGTTGTTGCTGGTTATATTCTTGACCATTACTGTATAATGTTTAACAGAGAAGTGGTTCCTATTGTTGTAGCTAGTTATATTGTTGACCATTATTGTTTGATGTTTGAGAGAGGAGTGGTTCATATTGTTGTGGCTGGTTATATTGTTGACCATTACTGTTTGATAGACGAGTGGGTCATATTGTTGTGGCTGTTATATTGTTGACCATTACTGTTTGATGTTTGACAGAGGAGTGGTTCATATTGTTGTGGCTGGTTATATTGTTGACCATTACTGTTTGATGTTTGATAGAGGAGTGGTTCATATTGTTGTGGCTGGTTATATTGTTGACCATTACTGTTTGATAGAGGAGTGGTTCATATTGTTGTGGCTGTTATATTGTTGACGATTACTGTTTGAGGTTTGACAGAGAAGTGGGTCATATGGTTGTGGTTGTTATATTGTTGACCATTACTGTTTGATGTTTGACAGAGGAGTGGTTCATATTGTTGTGGCTGGTTATATTGTTGACCATTACTGTTTGATGTTTGATAGAGGAGTGGTTCATATTGTTGTGGCTGTTATATTGTTGACCATTACTGTTTGATGTTTGACAGAGGAGTGGTTCATATTGTTGTGGCAGGTTATAATGTTGACCATTACTGTTTAAGGTTTGAGAGAGGAGTGGTTCATATTGTTGTGGCTGGTTATATTGTCGACCATTACTGTTTGATGTTTGACAGAGGAGTGGTTCATATTGTTGTGGCTGGTTATATTGTTAACCATTACTGTTTAAGGTTTAACAGAGGAGTGGTTCATATTGTTGTGGCTGCTTATTTTGTTGACCATTACTGTTTGATGTTTGACAGAGGAGTGGTTCATATTGTTGTGGCTGCTTATATTGTTGACCATTACTTTTTGATGTTTGACAGAGGAGTGGTTCATATTGTTGTGGCTGTTATATTGTTGACCATTACTGTTTCATGTTTGATAGAGGAGTGGTTCATATTGTTGTGGCAGGTTATAATGTTGACCATTACTGTTTAAGGTTTGACAGAGGAGTGGTCGATATTGTTGACCGTTAACTGTTTTAGGGGTGTGATAGCAGTATTTCATATTGCTGTGGTTGGCTATATTGTTGACCATTACTGTTTGATGTTTGACAGAGGAGTGGTTCATATTGTTGTGGCTGGCTATATTGTTGACCTTTACTGTTTCAGGTTTTGCAGAGAAGTGGTTTGTATTGTTGTGGCTGCTTATATTGTTGACCATTACTGATTTAGGGGTGTGATAGCAGTATTTCATATTGTTGTGGCTGGTTATGTTGTTGCCCATTACTGTTTGAGATTCGACAGAGTGGTTCATATTGTTGTGGCGGGCTATATTGTTAACATTTCCTATTTCAGGTTTAAGAGAGGAGTGGTTTATATTGTTATTGCTGGTTATATTCTTGACCATTACTGTTTAATGTTTAACAGAGGTGTGGTTCATATTGTTGTGGCTGTTATTTTGTTGATCATTACTGTTTGATGTTTGACAGTAGTGGTTCATATTGTTGTGGCTGTTATATTGTTGACCATTACTGTTTTATGTTTGACAGAGGAGTGGTTCATATTGTTGTGGCAGGTTATATTCTTGACTATTACTGTTTAATGTTTAACAGATGAGTGGTTCATATTGTTGTGGCTGATTATATTGTTGACCATTACTGTTTGATGTTTGATAGAGGAGTGGTTCATATTGTTGTGGCTGTTATATTGTTGACCATTACTGTTTGAGATTTGACAGAGAAGTGGTTCATATTGTTGTGGCTGGTTATATTGTTGACCATTACTGTTTGATGTTTGACAGAGGAGTGGTTCATATTGTTGTGGCTGATTATATTGTTGACCATTACTGTTTGATGTTTGATAGAGGAGTGGTTCATATTGTTGTGGCTGTTATATTGTTGACCATTACTGTTTGAGATTTGACAGAGAAGTGGTTCATATTGTTGTGGCTGGTTATATTGTTGACCATTACTGTTTGATGTTTGACAGAGGAGTGGTTCATATTGTTGTGGCTGCTATGTTGTTGACCATTACTGTTCGAGGTTTGACAGAGGATTGGTTCATATTGTTGTGGCTGGTTATATTGTTGACCATTACTGTTTGATGTTTGACAGAGGAGTGGTTCATATTGTTGTGGCTGCTATGTTATTGACCATTACTGTTCGAGGTTTGACAGAGGAGTGGTTCATATTGTTGTGGCTGTTATATTGTTGACCATTACTGTTTCATGTTTGACAGAGGAGTGGTTCATATTGTTGTGGCTGGTTATATTGTTGACCATTACTGTTTAAGGTTTGATAGAGGAGTGGTTCATATTGTTGTAACTGGTTATATTGTTGACCATTACTGTTTCATGTTTGACAGAGGAGTGGTTCATATTATTGTGGCTAGCTATATTGTTGACCTTTACTGTTTGAGGTTTGACAGAGAAGTGGTTCATATTGTTGTGGCAGGTTATAATGTTGACCATTACTGTTTAAGGTTTGACAGAGGAGTGGTCGATATTGTTGACCATTACTGTTTTAGGGGTGTGATAGCAGTATTTCATATTGCTGTGGTTGGCTATATTGTTGACCATTACTGTTTGAGATTTGACAGAGGAGTGGTTCATATTGTTCTGGCTGTTATATTGTTGTCCATTACTGTTTTAGGGGTGTAATAGCAGTATTTCATATTGCTGTGGTTGGCTATATTGTTGACCATTAGTGTATGAGATTTGATAGAGGAGTGGTTCATATTGTTGTGGCAGGTTATAATGTTGACCATTACTGTTTAAGGTTTGACAGAGGAGTGGTCCATATTGTTGACCGTTAACTGTTTTAGGGGTGTGATAGCAGTATTTCATATTGCTGTGGTTGGCTATATTGTTGACCATTACTGTTTGATGATTGACAGAGGAGTGGTTCATATTGTTGTGGCTGGTTATATTGTTGACCATTACTATTTCAGGTTTGACATAGGTGTGGTTCATATTGTTGTGGCTGCTTATATTGTTGACCATTACTGTTTTAGGGGTGTGATAGCAGTATTTCATATTGTTGTGGCTGGCTATGTTGTTGCCCATTACTGTTTGAGATTCGACAGAGTGGTTCATATTGTTGTGGCGGGCTATATTGTTAACATTTCCTGTTTCAGGTTTAAGAGAGGAGTGGTTTATATTGTTGTTGCTGGTTATATTCTTGACCATTACTGTATAATGTTTAACAGAGAAGTGGTTCCTATTGTTGTAGCTAGTTATATTGTTGACCATTACTGTTTGATGTTTGAGAGAGGAGTGGTTCATATTGTTGTGGCTGGTTATATTGTTGACCATTACTGTTTGATGTTTGATAGAGGAGTGGTTCATATTGTTTATAGCATTTATCAATATTTTATGAGTATCAACAGTTTATTCAACACCGTATCTGTTTCTCGATACAGCCTCCCGATTACAGTGACCCGTGACCCAGATTAGCAGATCTCAGCAGTTTTTTCTGAATAAGGTTGTTTAAAAAATGATAAATTGATATATATTAGTTCTCCATTCTTTAATCAAGGTTTACCTGAAGTTAATGAGTTTTTGTTTATACACCCTAAGTCCCAATGTTTGCACATTGTTTGTACAATAATTACAGCTCTATTCCCACTTGTAATTTTAGATTTCTTTAATGAATTTTTAGAAAAGTGGGATTAGGTGGAGTCAACCCTACCGGTCACCGACACTAGTACTGATACACCATGCCCAAAACCTGAACGCCTTGTTTCCTCTGCCAGTGTCACTCCAAAAACAACCAATTCAAATTCTTTATTACCTAACACAGCTTTAAATGACATCCAACAACATGTAAATAGTGCAAATAGTGGTGATGTTGATATTCGCAATCTGACTATCGCTCTGATTCGGACAGTTGTGCTCCAGAGGTCATGGTACCAGATGCCAGCGTGTTCAGTTCAATGAAAAATTAACAAAAATATCCATGGCTATATGACAGTGTGGTACATCAAGGGTATTCATGTAAGTGTTGTGAACTGTTTTGTAGTCATTCTTCCTCATCACAAAAATGTGTTACTGTTGACGTTAACCTTGGTACAGTATGATTGCTATTCTATTACTGGACCTCCAAACTAATAAATGTATTGCTCTTCCCATCTTTTCCCAATTCACATCATTTACGCGCTAATTTTCCCAATTATAAGGGACCCGGGCCCCAGATACAAATGAGTAGGAAAATCACTGACTTGTAATAAGTAAGTCGGATTTAAAGCACTATGTAATAAGCAAGTCGGATTTAAAGCACTTGTAATAAGCAAGTCATTTAGTAGTTTGCTGATTGGTTGCGTCCGTCGTCCTACGCCCCGCACGGACAAAGGGAGTTCGAGTATAACTGATAATATGATTACTTTTAATGGTATATCTGTATTAAACTTTAAATTTAAGCGATATTCTCTTTAACCAAAGCATTATATGTCGCAAAGTTTTATTTTCAATGTATTATGTAATCTTCAGGTGAGCGACTGGAGGTATTAGATTCTGAGAAAGTGCCATTTCATCTATTACATATTAAGAAGTTATTGTTGAAGCCATGAATTTGTTGAGATTTTACCACGGATAGGAAATAATATGCACCCCCATTTTTTTAGCTCACCTGACCCAAAGGGTCATGTTGGCTTTTGTCATCACTTTGCGTCCGTCGTTCGTCCGTCCACAATTACTAAAAATATTCTCCTCTGAAACCACTTGGCCACTTAAGACCACACTTTGGTGGAATGGTCCGTGGGTGATACCCTTCCAAAACTGTGTCCGGCAGTCCGACCTCCAACCAACATGGTCGCTGTTACTAAAAATAAAAAAGGGGGATGAAATTTTAAAAATCTTCATCTCTGAAACTACTGGGCCAATTGGAACTAAACTTTGCTTAAATAGTCCTTGGATGACCCCCTTCCGGCAATCCAGACATCCAACCAACATGGCCACTGTTGCTAAAAATAGAAATGGGGGGATGAAATTTTGTTTCCCTCTGAAACTACTGGGCCAACTGGATTCAAGCTTTGCTAAAATAATACTTTAGTGATCCCCTTTCAAAAATTTGTCTGGCAGTCCCGTCAGCGGGCCAAGATGCAGACGCTGTTACTAAAAATTAACGATTCCTTGCACATTAAGTAGGATGCAAGGTTTTACATGTCTTATCAAATCCCATAAAACCAATATGTTTAGGTTATTTCAGTGAAATACTGTTCGTAGAAGAATATAATATTTGTGCTTCGTCGTGCATCTTTTCTTAAAGATAGTTCTTGTTTATTCATCGATAAAGATTATTTAAGCTACACATTATTAATAGATTCTGGTTTTTTTAGGCCGACTTTCGTGACTAATTCATTGAAAATTCACATTTTCCTTGAAGTTTTGTTTACCCCTTTCTGTTATTTTTATTATTATTTATTTTATTTTATTTTATTTTATTTTATTTTATTTTATTTTATTTTATTTTATTTTATTTTATTTTATTTTATTTTATTTTATTTTATTTTATTTTATTTTATTTTATTTTATTTTATTTTATTTTATTTTATTCATTTAATTATCGATATATATTTTGGTGTGTTTTTTGTTTTTGCTTTGTGTTGTTGTTTTGTTTTGAGTTCTATTTGATGGTTATTTGTATAAATAGCTGCTGAACCAGAGCGCGGCTATATATCTAGCTCAAAAATATAATTCTAAAACTGTTGGATTAAATATCTGGTCGAATATATTGAATTTCACTTTTAGATCGAAGTTACAGATCGAAGTTTGACATTGAAAACATCTCTCGGTAAGGCAAAAAATCTGTCATTTTAAAACAGTAACTATTTGTTAGCTGTTATTTATGCATCTGGGTTAGGGTTAGGTTTATGATGTTTAACGCCACTTTCAATAATATGTCAGTTATATCGTGGCAGTCAGTTTTATTGGTGCAGGAAACATGAGTACACGGAGAAAACCACGTTATACATTTGGTGTTTTATACAACTTATAAGACGAATGTTATGTTAGCTATTTATTCAGGACGAAACATGATAAAGTAAATAATATCAAATATATTACATATACCAGAATATGATGATGTTGCTTGTCTTGTACTAAATCGACACATTATTAACTCATTCAGCAACAGTCCACATTAGGAAAGGAAAGTTTCAAATCCACCAATATCAACAAGACGAACAATCACCTCTCATTTTATCTGAACTCAATTAACAAGAAAAGACAACGAAATCCAGGTATTGGCTTCGGACAGGCACAATGATGTGGCGAGGTTTAACCGGTTAATGGGATCCTAACCATACCCTCTTGATAACTGGATCTCTAAATATATAAAAACAAAACCGATAAAACCTGCACAGATTCGTTTCCACTCAAAAAGACAATAGACGTCACAAAAACGAATGGCAACATGGACAGTACAACAGCAGAGTCAATGAATAATAAATTAGCTTACTACTAGCTAGGAAAGAAGAATATGTTGGCTAAAGACCCTTACTCTTTAGATAACAAATATCATAACTGATACTTACAGATTTAATATCAAATAGTCATGAACATTCCAAGAAATATAGGCTTGTCGTTTCACTTGGACGCAATGGACATCCGACCTCGGTGTTACTAGAAATACCACAGATTGGTCAATTGCATGAAGTAAATTTTGATTGGTGGGGTATATATTGAACAGGTAACATCAGTCTACAAACAGTTTGATAAGACAATGGTTTTAACCTTCGATATTCTCACTCTCGAGACGACGACTCTAACCATCAGGAGGTGAATCTACGTCATAATTGGAAGCCATGTTATGCCGCTTGAAGGTAAGTTTTTACTTATAGCATTAGTTATTGTAAGGAAAACACTATCACATTTAATGTTATCCTTACAATAACTAATGCTATAAGTAAAAACTTACCTTCAAGCGGCATACAATGGCTTCCAATTATGACGTACATTCATCCCCCTGACCATTGCATCAACTAAACTGACTTTTACTTAACGTCATTTAAACTCGTCTTGTTTACTGTCTGAGTAGCACTGGTTTGTGTTGTTCGTGTAGACTGGATCAAATAGTATCGTGCTGCGACACATATAGTAGTACTTTATACATGGACATTGTGGTAGTACAGCTTCGTACACAGTCATAATAACATAAAGCCACGTCTTCCATTCGGTTTGTTCACGTATGTAGTAGTACTCTATACATGTATATTGTTGTAGTTCAGTTTCGTATACAGTCATAATAACATAAAGCCACGTCTTCCATTCGGTTTGTTCACGTTTCTCCCACTTTTGAAAAATCTAATTCACGTTTCTCCCACAATTTTTTCTCTACCTGTATTCCAAAAAATCAAAAGTGGGAGAAACGTGAACACACCCTTCCACTCTTGTTGTATTAAACATGACACCGTTTAACTTTAGAGTATTGTCCGTCTGACCAGAGAAGTCTTAGACATAGAGGTGTACATGTAACATAATGTGATGTTTTATTGTTGAACAATTCTATCTAATGGGTTATATCAACAGAGAATGAGGGGTCCCTTTTTTCATGACTTTTTTTTTACTTGAACCTTTTCTTGTTGGTAATTCAGCAATTTATTATTTTTTGTCAGGTATCGAGATGCTAAATGTTTTATAGAACTCATTTCCTGGGTCTTGCGGAAATGAAATTTAATAATATGCTAGATTTAACGTTTCTTCCGCAATTCCAAATGAATCGTAGAAACATGAACACGGAGATTTTGATATTCACTTTGTGGTGCATCAGTGGTATTCTTGGAGATAATAGTACAAACACTAAATGTTTCAGGTCAGATACAATTAATTCATATCCTCTAATTTCACAGGTCAGATATGATTTAAATGTTACAGGTCAGATATGATTTAAATGTTACAGGTCAGATATGATTTAAATGTTACAGGTCAGATATGATTTAAATGTTACAGGTCAGATATGATTTAAATGTTGCAGGTCAGATATGATTTAAAAGTTACAGGTCAGATATCATTTAAAGTTACAGGTCAGATATGATTTAAATGTTACAGATCAGATAGCATTTAAATGTTACAGGTCAGATATCATTTAAATGTTACAGGTCAAATATAATTTAAATGCTACAGGTCAGATATGATTTAAATGTTACAGGTCAGATAGCATTTAAATGTTACAGGTCAGATATCATTTAAATGTTACAGGTCAGATAGCATTTAAATGTTACAGGTCAGATAGCATTTAAATGTTACAGGTCAGATAGTATTTAAATGTTATAGGTCAGATATGATTTAAATGTTACAGGTCAGATATGATTTAAATGTTACAGGTCAGATAGCATTTAAATGTTACATATCAGATATGATTTAAATGTTACAGATATTATTTAATTCGATTATCGATTTATGGATTGTCTGACAGCGAACGTACGATAAATGGATCGACATTACTAAAAAACCGGAAGTGACCTCAGGTGCTCCGGAATGATAAGCAGTTCCTGTCCAACTAGTGGTGAAATAAGATTTGTACCTGATAAACAGCGTATATATACATGTTGAAATCTTGAATCTTGAATCCCAACGTCAACTTTAGTGCAAGTGAGTGACTGACGCCAATTTAACAATTTGTCAGTTTTATCATGGTGATGTTTGATGGAGGATTATTATTTGATCTGACTGAAGAGTACTATCTCAATGAAGAAGTCATACACCCTTCAACATGATAACGTTTACAACATTCAGAACCCGAGAATTTTCCAAAAACAAAAATGGGGAAGTATTAAAACTGCATATTTCATACAACAAAGTTTAAACAAAACTGCATTGTATGTAGCTCTAATGTTTCCTATTCGTTTATAAACAAAGCAAATCACAAGTACAGGCACTTTATAAATATAGAACAACACACTTAGGACGTCTTTTATGTTTCATTGTTGTTGGGGTTTTTTGTCAGAATATTATGAATTGTTTCCCCCTAATTTACCATTTTCCATTTGTTTTATTTTTCAATGTATTTTTCTACTTAACACCCTACTTGAATCAGACAATTAATAACATTGAACACTAGTATTTAATTTGTTTACGAACAAAAGTGGACGGTAGTGAGTGATTAATTGTTATTTGATAATAAGTGAGTAATGTGTTGATTATATCATGACAATAGCAAGTTGCTAGTTGATTGTGTTTACCAGACCGACTTTGTGAACTTGATTTCGGGTCAGGGTGTTTAACGCCACTGCTGCAAGTCACTGACAAACTTGATCACATAAAGTTTTATCGAGTACACCTCGCTTCGTTAGTGGTGATAGACACTGATTGCACACGTACAATGTAGTTGTAAATCCAACTACCATACGATAACGACCACGACGGTCCCTTGTGAACTTGATGTTGCAACCTACTACACTCTAGACATTAAATTTCTGACATGTGGCAATGATAATTTAACTTATGAACAAAATTGTATTATATTTAAACATGTTTTTGATTATATCGAATGTTCAAAATGATTCCTTATCGTATAACTGGAATTGAATTGGGTGAACATGCACATCATATGAATCCATCTTAATTATATTTTTCCCTCCATTTTGTTTGTGAATATCATCATTGATTCGTTATAATTATTAGTACTATGTAAAGTAATGCATGCCTTTTATGTACTTCTTTAAATGTAACAAATTGTAATTTGGAAAAGACTTCATAAGTTTGTTTAACTTGTGTCTAATCCATTTTGTCTGTGTAATTGGCAAATAAATTATGCATAAACTAAGCTAAATATTTCCTGTATGCCCAGATGTTGATTTAATGTGTTGAATGTGCATTTACAGTAATATATTTATTATTGGTCGCTAGAATTCTTTAAAAGTACATTTTCTTCTTATTTGCATTTTTTTTTTTGGTTTTGATACATATTAGCCCGGTGACCATCTACCCTAAAGTCGCATATTAACGGAGTTTAATTTCACTTCATACTATACGGCTAAAAATTGGCATGCTTGTAGGAAAATGATTTTACTTTGATTTTAGACTGGTCGTCAAAAAGTCGTATGGTGCAGTTTTCTATAATTCTATGTATAGTTATCAAAATTTATTTAAATTTGGACCCCGAGTGACTAACAGTTTTGCTCCGGTATTTAAAAACTGTATAGAAATATATTTCTTTCGCATTGGATTTCAAATTTACATATAATGTTTTATTCATTAAGTGAAAAAACTAACACAATAAACCTATTATTGAAAAATAATAACAATAACAAATATTGTAAATGGGGTCATTTTGTAGTTTCACCAGATTTTAATTCTGTACAATAATGCGCCAGTTGATAAATAGTTAAGTAACTAGTATAAATTAAAAATATAATCATTACCCTATTTAGTGACACACTTTTTTTTTTATTTAAGTTTCTTTAATGGGATTTTATATACCACCCAAAATATAGACTAACAAATCTTTACCTTACTTAATTTTTCGGAAAGTTGTGTCCGGTCCCGGTAAGTCTGAATACTTTGTTCACCATATTGATCTTGAACTTCGAGTACACCTTATGTTCGATTAATTTACGTTAACTATGGATTGATTTCTTTTGTATTTGTTGATGTGTCTTTGTTCTTTTGACTTTTAAATGTTGTTTGTTCGAATTTGAGGTTGTGGTGATAGTTATTTTTCATTTTTGTTCATTCTAAGAGGCAAATTTAGTTATTGAGTTGTAAGTAATTTCAATCGCCATATTCTTAGATTTGGTGGTTTTCACAGTTTGTCTTGTTTCTTATCTTCGATAGGGAAACTTTGGGCCGATGGCTGTCTTCGTGATCTTTTGGTTGATTCTGGCGTGTATGCTGGAAATACAGCTGAGCATATGTTGGTTGGCAACGAATTTATTTTTGTCGGGGGGTTCACACTTGTATTTGAAGCCCTACAAGTTCTGTTTATCGTGGCATTCATACACTGGTGTAGGACCTTTGACTACATCGATCAAATACCATCAGCGTTCTGGAATGCGCTGTTTGAATTTCATAGAAGTATCTGTGATCAGACGATTGAAACATCAGTACTTCTAACTAAAGTTGAAGAATTGTTTGAAGACCATGTACAGCCTCTAATCGGTAAGCTTAGAAAATGGGGATGCGATGCATCACCTACATTCAAATACTGGGATATGTTTCTGGTGGCGGTTCAAATTATGTTGTCAAATGTACGAGCAGAACGGGAGGGTGATTGGTCGGCACATCTGATGTCTTCATCAAAAATGTTGCCCTATTTCTTCATTACTAACCGTACAAATTACTCTAGATGGATGCCTGTATATATACTTGATATGCTCGAACTTCCAGCCGAGATAAAATCAGCTTTTGAAAAAGGCGAGTTTTCCATTAGACAAACATGCGGCAGCTTCAATGGTATTTGGAGCGATATGGGCACTGAAAAAACCATCATAAAAGATTCGAAGGGCTCAGGTGGTATCGTAGGAATAACGAATCAGAAATCTGCCCTTGTTAGATGGACACTCACTAGACATTTCCTAGCATTATTTAGTAGTGCAATGAACGACAGGGCAGGTATTACAAGCACCAGCAATACCTCACATGAAGAAATGAAGCAAACAGCTTTGAAGCGAGATGAGGAACAAGTCCAAGCAATAGTAAACCATTTGAGCGAAACCATGACTGACCCCTTTGATATAGAGGCCCACCCTCCTTGTCTCATGAATATTTCTACAGGCATGCATGCTACTAGAGAAGTACAGGATTCTTTGCTGTCTGCTGTCAACGAAGGTGAAAAAAAGTCCAGAAACTTTGTTAACAGTGCTCTCTCTGTAGGACAGTCTGTGAGTTTTTATAGCCCTATCTCAGTCAAAATTGAACACATTTGAACACATGAATGCCAAAACATCCCTGAAATGCAAACCTGATGAAATCATAACCGGTCATATCAATCCAGAAATTGTTTTCAGACGTGCTCTGGTTTTGGCTAATAGCAGAGATGATGTCACGATTGACAACATTCTTTCATATCCTGTAGGGCCTATCCCGGTGTCCATGTTCCATGAAGATGGTACAATGAGGAAATCTTTTGAATCAGATCTAGTGAACCAGTTCGAAAATTAAATTTCCCCAGTTCTTTTGTTGCCGGATTTTGACCCTTCGTTGACAACTTATATCAGAGATAGCATGGCACTAGTTCAGTGCATGGATGCAAAGAAACAGAAAACCTTTGGAGACCTTGCTACCGACTACTGCAGACAGTTGACATCATGCTTTGTAAAAGCACATACAGTAGCAGATGTATTTGACCGGTATGACGTAAAAAAACTCCATCAAGTTGGCTGAAAGAGAGCGTCGTACCAAAGTGACTGCCCATACAAAGGTGTTCCAAGTCATAGAAGGCAGAAATATTCCTGACTGGAAGAAATTCCTATCTGTCAAAGAAAACAAGCAGGCACTCATCAACTTTTTGGTGACTTCATTGTCAAATTCAATCAAAGTAACCCATTAGTGCCCCCTGGAAATCTGTATTATATTGCCGGTTCATTTGGAAATCCGGAAATTGTGAAAGTTGTTTCAGACCAGGAAGTCTTTGATTGTCCTGACTTGTACAGCACTCAAGAAGAGACGGACACCCGTATGATCCTCCAGGCTTTACATGCTGACAAAAGGCTCAAAGAATTGGGAAAGCAAGGCAGGATCATTATCAAAACCTCTGATACAGATGTGATTGTTCTCTGTATTTATTTTGATAAGCAGATGACAAACACCAGTGAACTGTGGGTCCAAATGGGAAACGTTAGTAGTGTTAAGGACGGTCGTAGGTTTTTACCTATTCATGAACTATGTTCTTCTCTCTAAGAAATCACATGTAGAGTTCCTCCTGGCGCACATGCTCTCTCTGGGTGTAACACTACCTCTTCCTTCTTTGGAAATGGCAAAAAGTTAGTGTACAAAATACTTAAAGATGCAGCATCAGATTTCCATGATTTAGACAATTTGGGAGATCCCGACAAAGATGTTGCTATTTCATGCTCTTCACGGTTTGTAGCTAGGCTTTATGATCAGAAGTCTTTTGCATCCTCCCATCATAACATTAAGTATTAACAAACTTCGAGTAAAACTTGCTACAGGTCGAGATGCAAGTCTGGTTAGATTACCACCTTCAGAAGCGGCGCTTCGTCAGCATATTCTTTGTGCCTCATTACAGACCAAAGTTCGGCATGCTTCCTGTCTGGCAAAACCACATCTGCCTTCACCACTGGAATACGGATGGCGAACTTTCAAGAATTCTTTGCATCCAGTCTACTTTGAAGGAAACATGTCAGCAGAATTTCTCCGTGATCTAGTGTGTTCATGCAAGGGGAAATCGCAATGTGAAAAGTCCTGTGTTTGTGCAGAGCAGAACCTTGCATGTACTGACATATGTTCTTGCCAAGGATCAGAATCATGTATAAACGTCCATTCATATACCCTTGCAGAAGAGTTTAATGTGTTAACAACATAATCATGTACACTTTTTTGACGAGCTGTTTCATTTTTCTGCAAAGATCTTGTTTCGCTTAAGTCTTGTGTAGAACAGCTCCAATTTCCACATGAAAAAGGCAGTTCCAGTCACTCAGAATGCCTTGTACAGTTATTTTGCCTTATTTGTTGCTGATTTATATTCTGTTGATGCATTTTGATGCATACAAGAAGTTGTGTTTTTGCTTTTAACCCACATATAAGTATGTTTTGTATGAGTTAATGTTTCCAATTGGACATGTACCAACACAAATCTATGTGAACAAAACTTATATTCCTCATTATAATTTGGCTATTATTTATATTTATTTTGTAGAATACATATTTTTCTATATTTTCTTTACGTTTGGACAAGTTGTAATGGCTTTACTATCGACAGTTTGGAAAATTACCAGGTTTTTAAGCGAAAACACTCCCCCTTTTTGTGAAAACACATAAATTTGCACAGAACAATTATTTTTTTAATGACATCCGACATTTTAGATAGAAAATTGAATAAGGAAAACCAAATATGCAATTTTTCGTCTTTCTTTAATGAAAAAGGGATTCTAATTGAAATTTGGTATTCAATGAATTTTTGTGTGAAAAATCTTGTTTAACCTCTGACCTTGATTTCTGAAAAACTGCACCATATTTTCTTTTGGCGACCAAATTATTTTGAAAGTACGAACATTGCCGAGTCGAATGATATATGACACAACCGTATAGTATTCATGACGATTAAATTTGGGAAATGATGTCTCTAGTCACCGGGCTATATCGCCTTTCAAGTCGCTAGCTTGAGCCTGGTGGTAGTAGACATGTAAGATGTAGTACTAGTAGGAAACATTATCATCACTCCGATCAGTTGTGCTTTTATTTCTAAATAGTGTGTGCTCTTCAGAAAATCAACATGCTACCCATCATACCAGATATGTGATCACACTGCACTGCAGTGAAATAAGATATTTATTTATGTATTTATTTATTTATTTATTTAGGAACCGTCGTGGTCGTGATCGTAAGGTAGTTGGATTGATAACTACCTGTGCAATCAGTGCATATCATCAATAACGTTGTGATTTCAAATTCCTCTAATGGAGAGGTGTACTCGATACAACGCTATGTGTTAAAGTTTATCAGTGACTTGCGACAGGTCGGTGGTTTTCTCTGGGTTTCCTCCACCAAGAAAGCTATCCGCCACGATATAGCTGAAATATTTTTGAAATTCATATTAATTTATTTATTTATTTATTTATTTATTTATTTATTTATTTATTTATTTATTTATTTATTTATTTTTGTAGTCCAGATACAAAAAAATGGTACTGTTGTGATAATCATGTAGATGACGGAAATGGAACTTGTGTTGGTAAGAGAAGGCTGTTAGTCTGTCACTCCCTAATTGATGAAAATATTCAGAATCCGTAAATTGAGGGACAGACAATACAATGACCAAAATAAAAGCGACAAAAAGGCAAAAGGACAAACAATGATCTACAAAACACTACACAGACAACTAAAGATTGAGAAACACGAACCCCACTAAAATTCGGAGATGAAGTCGGGTGCTCGTGAATTGTAATCAGTTTCTGTTTCACTAATGACGTGTTACATTTAACTAACACGAACACCATCTGATATGTTGTTCATGTTGTCCAATTGCATGTCTTCATGTGTTTAGCTTCGTAGTATTGCGATAGACACCAATATACGTAATAAATATAAATAACATACATAAAGCGTGAACCCCCTACAAAACAAATGGACATCACAATACGAAGCTAAAAACATGAAGACATGCAATTTGACAACATGAACAACACGAATCCCACTAAAAACGAGGGCGAACTCAGGTGCTCCTGAGGGGTAAGCAGTTCCTTCTCCATTAGTGGCTCCCGTCGTGTTGCTCTGGTAAATCATGAATGATGAAAGGACGGTATTATGATTACAACAAAGGAATTATATCTGTGGTCATTTATGACACAGATATTCCGTAACGATTAACCAAGTCTTGGTGGCGATCGTAAAACTTTCGAAGTGATGACTTCAGCTTAGCCACTAGGAACCTTTGGTTCAGTAGCTACTTTGTTAGCGGCAAATATCTATCAAAGAAATCATGAAAGGAACCACAAGCTGTGGAATATCCTATCAGCTGGCAGATATACTCCATACACTGGTGCTGCTGGAATGTTACTACATATAAATGGAAAGTCTACAACTGGAAAATTTAAATAATCGCTTCGTTCTTAACCGACCCCTAGAAATTTCTAGTCTAGGCATATGTCTACTGCTGTCCTTACACTCGGTACTGTTAAACTCTTCTCACTAAAAACTTTAAGATTTCCATTAATTGGTCCATTGAATTTTGAACTGGTTTTGCAGAATGCAGTACTGGTTTTTCGTCAATTAAAGGAAGGCCATGTGTAAAGTGTGTTTATGGGTTTTATGGACGAAAATGTGGTGAACCTTGTGAGTGTACAGAATACCAAAGGTACATATGAACATTTCCTATAGGTAAAGGTCATAACAGTAATGCTAGATATCATCTATGGATCCTTGAGTGAAATGCCCCCTTCCCTTTTCTGAAATGATAACTCGACCTATCATTATTGCCATTTTGCGATTCTAACAACAAATTGTAGCTTTGTCACACAATCACCTGTGTATATTATCATTTACTACGCACAAACACTCAAACAAAAATGTATAGATTATAACGTTCGTTATAATAAAACTAGCTTAACCACGCCACTTTTTATTGAAGTGCCTGTACCAAGCCAAGAAAGTGAATGGTAATGTATTTGTGTGTTAGATGTATCGATTTTACTTTTTGCTATGATTTTGATATTTGAATTTGGAATTGTTCCTACAGTGGTCATTTATTTTTTTCCCATTTTTTTACATGTCTTCTGTGTAATTGCATTATGAGATAAATTGTATTGACTGTTTTATTTATAGCAATTAGAAAAAATGATATCATAATAAGTTATTCATCATTTATTCTATTTTTAGATGTGACCATGTTTTGGGTTGTACCAATGTTACGATATCAACATTATCAGGAGAAGGAGGTAAAAATGTAAAATGGTACAGAATATAACAATATGAAACCATGACAACTTACAAAGCCAATCATAGTTAACAGTACAACAAATCACAATCATGATAGACAAACTGACATCATGGTAACTTACTCTGACAAACCCCAAACTCCTCTGACACACCTTAAATTCCTATAACACGGAAACACTCCTCTGACAAACCCCAAACTCCTCTGACACACCTTAAATTCCTATAACACGGAAACACTCCTCTGACAAACCCCAAACTCCTCTGACGTACCTTAAATTCCTATAACACGGAAACACTCCTCTGACAAACCCCAAACTCCTCTGACACACCTTAAATTCCTATAACACGGAAACACTCCTCTGACAAACCCCAAACTCCTCTGACGTACCTTAAATTCCTATAACACGGAAACACTCCTCTGACAAACTCCAAATTCCTCTGACACACCTTAAGTTCCTATAACACGGAAACACTCCTCTGACAAACCCCAAACTCCTCTGACACACCTTAAATTCCTATAACATGGAAACACTCCTCTGACAAACACCAAATTCCTCTGACACACCTTAAGTTCCTATAACACGGAAACACTCCTCTGACAAACCCCAAATTCCTCTGACACACCTTAAATTCCTATAACACAGAAACACATCTCTGACAAATCCCAAACTCCTCTGACACACCTTAAATTCCTATAACACGGAAACACTCCTCTGACAAACCCCAAACTCCTCTGACACACCTTATATTCCTATAACATGTAAACACTCCTCTGACAAACTCCAAATTCCTCTGACACACCTTAAGTTCCTATAACACAGAAACACTCCTCTGACAAACCCCAAATTCCTCTGACACACCTTAAATTCCTATAACACGGAAACACTCCTCTGACAAACCCCAAATTCCTCTGACACACCTTAAATTCCTATAACATGGAAACACTCCTCTGACAAACTCCAAATTCCTCTGACACACCTTAAATTCCTATAACACAGAAGCACATCTCTGACAAATCCCAAACTCCTCTGACACACCTTAAATTCCTATAACACGGAAACACTCCTCTGACAAACCCCAAATTCCTCTGACACACCTTAAATCCATATAACACGGAAACACTCCTCTTACAAACCCCAAACTCCTCTGACACACCCCAAACTCCTAAAACACAGAAACACTCCTCTGACAAACGATTTGTCACAAACCTCAAACGCAAACAAACTCCTTTGACAAATCTTAAATTCGTAAAACACAGAAACACTCCTCTTACAAACCCCAGACTCCTCTGACACACCTAAAACTCCTAATGCACAGAAACACTCCTTTGACAAACCTTAAATTCGTAAAACACAGAAACACCATTCTGACAATCGGTTTGTGACAAACCTCTAACTCCTATAGCACAGAAAACACTCCTTTGACAAACGGTTTGTCACAAACCTCAAACGCAAACACAAACACTCTTCTGATAAACCTCATAGAACATATAAATAACAAGATATCAATATCTATGTCTCGAAATAGAATAGCCACAAAATATGGTGGGTTGAATCAATTAAAGAAAGCCCCTGTTTATTTGATAGCTGTATCGACGTCCGCCGCACAGATATAAACAAACAAACAATAAAAACAACCTTTGTCAAATTGGCTTCCACTCAAAATACCACATGGTATCAAAGTAATGATGTCATATACATGACCAGGAAAGACTGCGATAGTTCACCTGCGCATGTACAACGGAAGTGTTTCTAATGATGGTAATAATGTAAAGGCTTTACTTTCAGTTGAGCAGACGACTGTTCCACCGGAACAAGTGTCGACGGACCATGAGACCACAGACACGTACATATCTACAGCTGTCTTAACCAACCTGAAATCTGAACATAATACAAGTTCGTTTCTTTTAGATTTATATTTCAGATTCCATCATATTGTGAGTGAGTGAGTGAGTGAGTGAGTGAGTGAGTGAGTGAGTGAGTGAGTGAGTGAGTGAGTGAGTGAGTGAGTGAGTGTGAGTGAGTGAGTGAGTGAGTGAGTGAGTGAGTGAGTGAGTGAGTGAGTGAGTGAGTGAGTGAGTGAGTGAGTGAGTGAGTGAGTGAGTGAGTGTGAGTGTGAGTGTGAGTGTGAGTGTGAGTGTGTGAGTGAGTGAGTGAGTGAGTGAGTGAGTGAGTGAGTGAGTGTGAGTGTGAGTGTGAGTGTGAGTGTGAGTGAGTGAGTGTGAGTGTGAGTGAGTGAGTGAGTGAGTGAGTGAGTGAGTGAGTGAGTGAGTGAGTGAGTGAGTGAGTGAGTGAGTGAGTGAGTGAGTGAGTGAGTGTGAGTGAGTGTGAGTGTGAGTGTGAGTGTGAGTGAGTGAGTGAGTGAGTGAGTGAGTGAGTGAGTGAGTGAGTGAGTGAGTGAGTGAGTGAGTGAGTGAGTGAGTGAGTGAGTGAGTGTGAGTGTGAGTGTGAGTGTGAGTGAGTGTGAGTGTGAGTGTGAGAGTGAGTGAGTGAGTGAGTGAGTGAGTGAGTGTGAGTGTGAGTGTGAGTGTGAGTGTGAGTGTGAGTGTGAGTGAGTGAGTGAGTGAGTGAGTGAGTGAGTGAGTGAGTGAGTGAGTGAGTGAGTGAGTGAGTGAGTGAGTGAGTGAGTGAGTGAGTGAGTGAGTTATTTGTACTAGATTAACACCATAAATTGATTTTTTTTAATAGTGCTAGCTGACTGCAACAATAGTCCCTGGGTAGAAATGTCGCTATACTCGGACACAATATCATGATTCGGGTTCATTCATACTTTGCTCTTTCTCTTTAATGCTGTGTGTAACAACAAATACATTTTACCAATTATACAGTCCTTGGCTATCAAATAAGAAAACAAAATTAAAATAGACAAATTGAACACTGACTACTCTCTATGTTAAATAAATTGTTAATTGTGAAATGTAATGTAACTTTCTATGAAAGGCTGTGTCAAAGCAAAAATTGGATATTAGGAGTAGCAGGTATACACAGTAAGCACATGTACAAGTCTTAATGATCCTGGTTTGTTCAAAATGACAGAGAAATATTTGTAAGCTAATTACGTTCGCAATATTAAAATCATATTAAAACGACTAGTATATCATTTAACCTTCCATAAGTTCTACTTGAGCGGTGACTGGATAATATTTTGACCGTAATATAGCTTTTCTGGTACTGATTTCACATGTTTTACCTGTTGAGCTTTAGGAAACTAGTTGTAAATCAGATCATTTCCTGTTGACAGAAAATATCAAAAGGGGCAATCAAGGGATTATTGTATAATTTTATTTGTTAATTCAAATATCACTGTCCATGGATTAATGTGATTTTTATGTGAGATAAACACAATGTTAATGCAATGTCTTGTATATTTATTACAGTTTAAACTCTGTCAAATTAAAACTATACCAGGTGAAAGCCTTTACAGTGTAATTATTACTGACAGGTGAAGTATTTTTTAATTTTGTTTTTATTTCAGGATTGCTGACGAGAGAAATAGTAATTTACTCAATATCTACTGGTGGATTGACAATTTTTATTTTCGTTTGTACGGTATTATTACAGCGATACAAGAAGAGAAGTGATAGAAAAGGTCCAGAAAACACCATGGTAACTATACAACACAGTAATGTAGAACTGGAGGAAACATCTATTGACCGAGTTGAAGCTTTATACGAAACAATAGATGAAACTAATATGTTAGATACACCTATTGAACTTATGAACCCAGATGAAGGAGGTATGCCTTCTTTTATCAGCGATTCTCCTATAAATGGGGGATATATCAGTCCGTACCACAAGGTAATAGATGAGGAGGTTTCATTAAGTGTGTCCTCTAGTCTAAGTGGATCTCCTCTAGGCGAGGATTATATCAATCCCTATCAACCAATGATACAAAATGAAAGTGTACACGAATACAGTTCAACACATAATAAACTGCCAAACTATTCTGAGTCATCGGAAGAGAAAGTCGGAGGTAATATTCATGTGTATAATTTACTGGAGAAAAATATTGATGTACATGAATATAACTCAACACACTACTTACAAGACCATTCATCCGGCTCAGATGGAAGCCAAGTGGGTTCTGGTAATCAAATCCCTTATGAACCCCAAACTGAAAACAAGGAACCAGTTATATTAGAGATTAACGATTGCAATAGAAGCATTCAGAAGGGAAAATGTGAAAGATACATGTACATGAAATCAGTTAGTAAACATGTTGACCAGCCAACTTCCTACCCAGTGTCCATTGCAGTTCCAAAGCATCTGGACAGTGATTCCACGCAACAAAGCAATGATAGAGCTGATTCCATGAATCAAAACAATGATAACGGTGATACCATGCAGAATAACAGTGTGAGTTGTGATCCCATGCAGAAAAACAGTGTGAGTTGTGATCCCATGAAGAGTAACAGTGCGAGGTGTGATCCCATGCAGAATAACAGCGTGAGTTGTGATCCCATGCAGAATAACAGCGTGAGTTGTGATCCCATGCAGAATAACAGTGTGAGTTGTGATCCCATGAAGAATGACAGTGTGAGTTGCGATCCCATACAGAATATCAGTCCGAGGTGTGATCCCATGCAGAATATCAATGTGAGGTGTGATCCCATGAAGAGTAACAGTCCAAGGTGTGATCCCATGCAGAATAACAGCGTGAGTTGTGATCCCATGACGAGTAACAGTGCGAGGTGTGATCCCATGCAGAATAACAGCGTGAGTTGTGATCCCATACAGAATAACAGTGTGAGTTATGATCCCATGAAGAGTAACAGTGTCAGTTGCGATCCCATGCAGAATAACAGCATGAGTTGTAATCCCATGCAGAATATCAGTGCGAGTTGTGATCCCATGCAGAATATCAGTGCAAGGTGTGAATCTGTGAAGAATATCAGTGCATGGTGTGATGCGATGCAGCATAACAGTGGCATCTATCATCACACGAATAAAAACGACAGCTGTGATCCCATTATACAGAATAACAGTGACAGCTGTGATCCCATGCAGAATGACAATGACCTATGTGATCCTGCACAGAATGACAACGGAACCTGTGTTGACATATAGAATCACAGTTAGGTCCTTATTTCTGAATGTATTTACTTAGACTGAACCTGTGTGGACATATAGAATCACAGTTAGGTCCTTATTTCTGAATGTATTTACTTAGATTTAACCTGCGTTGACATATAGAATCACAGATAGGTTCTTATTTCTGAATGTATTTACTTAGATTGACCTGTGTTGTCATATAGAATCACAGTTAGGTCCTTATTTCTGAATGTATTTACTTTAGACTGAGCCTGTGTTGACATATAGAATCACAGTTAGGTCCTTATTTCTGAATGTATTTACTTAGACTGAACCTGTGTTGACATATAGAATCACAGTTAGGTCCTTATTTCTGAATGTATTTACTTAGACTGAACCTGTGTTGATATATAGAATCACAGTTAGGTCCTTATTTCTGAATGTATTTACTTAGACTGAACCTGTGTTGATATATAGAATCACAGTTAGGTTCTTATTTCTGAATGTATTTACTTAGACTGAACCTGTGTTGACATATAGAATCACAGTTAGGTCCTTATTTCTGAATGTATTTACTTAGACTGAACCTGTGTTGACATATAGAATCACAGTTAGGTTCTTATTTCTGAATCTATTTACTTAGACTGAACCTGTGTTGACATATAGAATCACAGTTATGTCCTTATTTCTGACTGTATTTACTTTAGACTGAACCTGTGTTGACATATAGAATCACAGTTATGTTCTTATTTCTGAATGTATTTACTTAGACTGAACCTGTGTTGACATATAGAATCACAGGTAGATCCTTATTTCTGAATGTATTTACTTTAGACTGAACCTGTGTTGACATATAGAATCACAGTTAGGTCCATATTTCTGAATGTATTTACTTAGACTGAACCTGTGTTGACATATAGAATCACAGTTAGGTCCATATTTCTGAATGTATTTACTTAGACTGAACCTGTGTTGACATATAGAATCACAATTAGGTCCTTATTTCTGAATGTATTTACTTAGACTGAACCTGTGTTGACATATATAATCACAGTTAGGTCCTTATTTCTGAATGTATTTACTTAGACTGAACCTGTGTTGACATATAGAATCACAGTTAGGTCCTTATTTCTGAATGTATTTACTTAGATTGAACCTGTGTTGACATATAGAATCACAGTTAGGTCCTTATTTCTGAATGTATTTACTTAGACTGAACCTGTGTTGACATATAGAATCACAGTTAGGTTCTTATTTCTGAATGTATTTACTTTAGACTGAACCTCTGTTGACATATAGAATCACAGTTAGGTCCTTATTTCTGAATGTATTTACTTTAGACTGAACCTGTGTTGACATATAGAATCACAGTTAGGTCCTTATTTCTGAATGTATTTACTTAGACTGAACCTGTGTTGACATATAGAATCACAGTTAGGTCCTTATTTCTGAATGTATTTACTTAGACTGAACCTGTGTTGACATATAGAATCACAGTTAGGTCCTTATTTCTGAATGTATTTACTTAGACTGAACATGTGTTGACATATAGAATCACAGTTAGGTTCTTATTTCTGAATGTATATACTTAGACACAACCTGTGTTGACATATAAAATCACAGTTAGGTCCTTATTTCTGAATGTATTTACTTAGACTGAACCTGTGTTGACATATAGAATCACAGGTAGGTCCTTATTTCTGAATGTATTTACTTAGACTGAACCTGTGTTGATATATAGAATCACAGTTAGGTTCTTAGTTCTGAATGTATTTACTTTAGACTGAACCTTTGTTGACATATATAATCAGAGTTAGGTCCATATTTCTGAATGTATTTACTTAGACTGAACCTGTGTTGACATATAGAATCACAATTAGGTCCTTATTTCTGAATGTATTTACTTAGACTGAACCTGTGTTGACATATAGAATCACAGTTAGGTCCTTATTTCTGAATGTATTTACTTAGATTGAACCTGTGTTGACATATAGAATCACAGTTAGGTCCATATTTCTGAATGTATTTACTTAGACTGAACCTGTGTTGACATATAGAATCACAGTTAGGTTCTTATTTCTGAATGTATTTACTTTAGACTGAACCTCTGTTGACATATAGAATCACAGTTAGGTCCTTATTTCTGAATGTATGTACTTTAGACTGAACCTGTGTTGACATATAGAATCACAGTTAGGTCCATATTTCTGAATGTATTTACTTAGACTGAACCTGTGTTGACATATAGAATCACAGTTATGTCCTTATTTCTGAATGTATATACTTAGACACAACCTGGGTTGACATATAGAATCACAGTTAGGTCCTTATTTCTGAATGTATTTACTTAGACTGAACCTGTGTTGACATATAGAATCACAGTTAGGTCCTTATTTCTGAATGTATTTACTTAGACTGAACCTGTGTTGACATATAGAATCACAGTTAGGTCCATATTTCTGAATGTATTTACTTAGATTGAACCTGTGTTGACATATAGAATCACAGTTAGGTCCTTATTTCTGAATGTATTTACTTAGACTGAACCTGTGTTGACATATAGAATCACAGTTAGGTCCTTATTTCTGAATGTATTTACTTAGATTGAACCTGTGTTGACATATAGAATCACAGTTAGGTCCATATTTCTGAATGTATTTACTTAGACTGAACCTGTGTTGACATATAGAATCACAGTTAGGTTCTTATTTCTGAATGTATTTACTTTAGACTGAACCTGTGTTGACATATAGAATCACAGTTAGGTCCATATTTCTGAATGTATTTACTTAGACTGAACCTATGTTGACATATAGAATCACAGTTAGGACCATATTTCTGAATGTATTTACTTAGACTGAACCTGTGTTGACATATAGAATCACAATTAGGTCCTTATTTCTGAATGTATTTACTTAGACTGAACCTGTGTTGACATATAGAATCACAGTTAGGTCCTTATTTCTGAATGTATTTACTTAGACTGAACCTGTGTTGACATATATAATCACAGGTAGGTCCTTATTTCTGAATGTATTTACTTAGACTGAACCTGTGTTGACATATAGAATCACAGTTAGGTTCTTATTTCTGAATGTATTTACTTTAGACTGAACCTGTGTTGACATATAGAATCACAGTTGAGTCCTTATTTCTGAATGTATTTACTTTAGACTGAACCTGTGTTGACATATAGAATCACAGTTAGGTCCATATTTCTGAATGTATTTACTTAGACTGAACCTGTGTTGACATATAGAATCACAGTTAGGTCCATATTTCTGAATGTATTTACTTAGACTGAACCTGTGTTGACATATAGAATCACAGTTAGGTCCTTATTTCTGAATGTATTTACTTTAGACTGAGCCTGTGTTGACATATAGAATCACAGTTAGGTCCTTATTTCTGAATGTATTTACTTAGACTGAACCTGTGTTGACATATAGAATCACAGTTAGGTCCTTATTTCTGAATGTATTTACTTAGACTGAACCTGTGTTGATATATAGAATCACAGTTAGGTCCTTATTTCTGAATGTATTTACTTAGACTGAACCTGTGTTGACATATATAATCACAGTTAGGTCCTTATTTCTGAATGTATTTACTTAGACTGAACCTGTGTTGATATATAGAATCACAGGTAGGTCCTTATTTCTTAATGTATTTACTTAGACTGAACCTTTGTTGACATATATAATCAGAGTTAGGTCCATATTTCTGAATGTATTTACTTAGACTGAACCTGTGTTGACATATAGAATCACAGGTAGGTCCTTATTTCTGAATGTATTTACTTAGACTGAACCTGTGTTGACATATAGAATCACAGTTAGGTCCTTATTTCTGAATGTATTTACTTAGACTGAACCTGTGTTGACATATAGAATCACAGTTAGGTTCTTATTTCTGAATCTATTTACTTAGACTGAACCTGTGTTGACATATAGAATCACAGTTATGTCCTTATTTCTGACTGTATTTACTTTAGACTGAACCTGTGTTGACATATAGAATCACAGTTATGTTCTTATTTCTGAATGTATTTACTTAGACTGAACCTGTGTTGACATATAGAATCACAGGTAGGTCCTTATTTCTGAATGTATTTACTTTAGACTGAACCTGTGTTGACATATAGAATCACAGTTAGGTCCATATTTCTGAATGTATTTACTTAGACTGAACCTGTGTTGACATATAGAATCACAGTTAGGTCCATATTTCTGAATGTATTTACTTAGACTGAACCTGTGTTGACATATAGAATCACAATTAGGTCCTTATTTCTGAATGTATTTACTTAGACTGAACCTGTGTTGACATATATAATCACAGTTAGGTCCTTATTTCTGAATGTATTTACTTAGACTGAACCTGTGTTGACATATAGAATCACAGTTAGGTCCTTATTTCTGAATGTATTTACTTAGATTGAACCTGTGTTGACATATAGAATCACAGTTAGGTCCTTATTTCTGAATGTATTTACTTAGACTGAACCTGTGTTGACATATAGAATCACAGTTAGGTTCTTATTTCTGAATGTATTTACTTTAGACTGAACCTCTGTTGACATATAGAATCACAGTTAGGTCCTTATTTCTGAATGTATTTACTTTAGACTGAACCTGTGTTGACATATAGAATCACAGTTAGGTCCTTATTTCTGAATGTATTTACTTAGACTGAACCTGTGTTGACATATAGAATCACAGTTAGGTCCTTATTTCTGAATGTATTTACTTAGACTGAACCTGTGTTGACATATATAATCACAGGTAGGTCCTTATTTCTGAATGTATTTACTTAGACTGAACCTGTGTTGACATATAGAATCACAGTTAGGTCCATATTTCTGAATGTATTTACTTAGACTGAACCTGTGTTGACATATAGAATCACAGTTAGGTCCTTATTTCTGAATGTATTTACTTAGACTGAACATGTGTTGACATATAGAATCACAGTTAGGTTCTTATTTCTGAATGTATATACTTAGACACAACCTGTGTTGACATATAAAATCACAGTTAGGTTCTTATTTCTGAATGTATTTACTTAGACTGAACCTGTGTTGACATATAGAATCACAATTAGGTCCTTATTTCTGAATGTATTTACTTAGACTGAACCTGTGTTGACATATAGAATCACAGTTAGGTCCTTATTTCTGAATGTATTTACTTAGACTGAACCTGTGTTGACATATATAATCACAGGTAGGTCCTTATTTCTGAATGTATTTACTTAGACTGAACCTGTGTTGACATATAGAATCACAGTTAGGTTCTTATTTCTGAATGTATTTACTTTAGACTGAACCTGTGTTGACATATAGAATCACAGTTGGGTCCTTATTTCTGAATGTATTTACTTTAGACTGAACCTGTGTTGACATATAGAATCACAGTTAGGTCCATATTTCTGAATGTATTTACTTAGACTGAACCTGTGTTGACATATAGAATCACAGTTAGGTCCATATTTCTGAATGTATTTACTTAGACTGAACCTGTGTTGACATATAGAATCACAGTTAGGTCCTTATTTCTGAATGTATTTACTTTAGACTGAGCCTGTGTTGACATATAGAATCACAGTTAGGTCCTTATTTCTGAATGTATTTACTTAGACTGAACCTGTGTTGACATATAGAATCACAGTTAGGTCCTTATTTCTGAATGTATTTACTTAGACTGAACCTGTGTTGATATATAGAATCACAGTTAGGTCCTTATTTCTGAATGTATTTACTTAGACTGAACCTGTGTTGACATATATAATCACAGTTAGGTCCTTATTTCTGAATGTATTTACTTAGACTGAACCTGTGTTGATATATAGAATCACAGGTAGGTCCTTATTTCTTAATGTATTTACTTAGACTGAACCTTTGTTGACATATATAATCAGAGTTAGGTCCATATTTCTGAATGTATTTACTTAGACTGAACCTGTGTTGACATATAGAATCACAGGTAGGTCCTTATTTCTGAATGTATTTACTTAGACTGAACCTGTGTTGACATATAGAATCACAGTTAGGTCCTTATTTCTGAATGTATTTACTTAGACTGAACCTGTGTTGACATATAGAATCACAGTTAGGTTCTTATTTCTGAATCTATTTACTTAGACTGAACCTGTGTTGACATATAGAATCACAGTTATGTCCTTATTTCTGACTGTATTTACTTTAGACTGAACCTGTGTTGACATATAGAATCACAGTTATGTTCTTATTTCTGAATGTATTTACTTAGACTGAACCTGTGTTGACATATAGAATCACAGGTAGGTCCTTATTTCTGAATGTATTTACTTTAGACTGAACCTGTGTTGACATATAGAATCACAGTTAGGTCCATATTTCTGAATGTATTTACTTAGACTGAACCTGTGTTGACATATAGAATCACAGTTAGGTCCATATTTCTGAATGTATTTACTTAGACTGAACCTGTGTTGACATATAGAATCACAATTAGGTCCTTATTTCTGAATGTATTTACTTAGACTGAACCTGTGTTGACATATATAATCACAGTTAGGTCCTTATTTCTGAATGTATTTACTTAGACTGAACCTGTGTTGACATATAGAATCACAGTTAGGTCCTTATTTCTGAATGTATTTACTTAGATTGAACCTGTGTTGACATATAGAATCACAGTTAGGTCCTTATTTCTGAATGTATTTACTTAGACTGAACCTGTGTTGACATATAGAATCACAGTTAGGTTCTTATTTCTGAATGTATTTACTTTAGACTGAACCTCTGTTGACATATAGAATCACAGTTAGGTCCTTATTTCTGAATGTATTTACTTTAGACTGAACCTGTGTTGACATATAGAATCACAGTTAGGTCCTTATTTCTGAATGTATTTACTTAGACTGAACCTGTGTTGACATATAGAATCACAGTTAGGTCCTTATTTCTGAATGTATTTACTTAGACTGAACCTGTGTTGACATATATAATCACAGGTAGGTCCTTATTTCTGAATGTATTTACTTAGACTGAACCTGTGTTGACATATAGAATCACAGTTAGGTCCATATTTCTGAATGTATTTACTTAGACTGAACCTGTGTTGACATATAGAATCACAGTTAGGTCCTTATTTCTGAATGTATTTACTTAGACTGAACATGTGTTGACATATAGAATCACAGTTAGGTTCTTATTTCTGAATGTATATACTTAGACACAACCTGTGTTGACATATAAAATCACAGTTAGGTTCTTATTTCTGAATCTATTTACTTAGACTGAACCTGTGTTGACATATAGAATCACAGTTATGTCCTTATTTCTGACTGTATTTACTTTAGACTGAACCTGTGTTGACATATAGAATCACAGTTATGTTCTTATTTCTGAATGTATTTACTTAGACTGAACCTGTGTTGACATATAGAATCACAGGTAGATCCTTATTTCTGAATGTATTTACTTTAGACTGAACCTGTGTTGACATATAGAATCACAGTTAGGTCCATATTTCTGAATGTATTTACTTAGACTGAACCTGTGTTGACATATAGAATCACAGTTAGGTCCATATTTCTGAATGTATTTACTTAGACTGAACCTGTGTTGACATATAGAATCACAATTAGGTCCTTATTTCTGAATGTATTTACTTAGACTGAACCTGTGTTGACATATATAATCACAGTTAGGTCCTTATTTCTGAATGTATTTACTTAGACTGAACCTGTGTTGACATATATAATCACAGGTAGGTCCTTATTTCTGAATGTATTTACTTAGTCTGAACCTGTGTTGACATATAGAATCACAGTTAGGTCCTTATTTCTGAATGTATTTACTTAGATTGAACCTGTGTTGACATATAGAATCACAGTTAGGTCCTTATTTCTGAATGTATTTACTTAGACTGAACCTGTGTTGACATATAGAATCACAGTTAGGTTCTTATTTCTGAATGTATTTACTTTAGACTGAACCTGTGTTGACATATAGAATCACAGTTAGGTCCTTATTTCTGAATGTATTTACTTTAGACTGAACCTGTGTTGACATATAGAATCACAGTTAGGTCCTTATTTCTGAATGTATTTACTTTAGACTGAACCTGTGTTGACATATAGAATCACAGTTAGGTCCTTATTTCTGAATGTATTTACTTAGACTGAACCTGTGTTGACATATAGAATCACAGTTAGGTCCTTATTTCTGAATGTATTTACTTAGACTGAACCTGTGTTGACATATATAATCACAGGTAGGTCCTTATTTCTGAATGTATTTACTTAGACTGAACCTGTGTTGACATATAGAATCACAGTTAGGTCCATATTTCTGAATGTATTTACTTAGACTGAACCTGTGTTGACATATAGAATCACAGGTAGGTCCTTATTTCTGAATGTATTTACTTAGACTGAACCTGTGTTGACATATAGAATCACAGTTAGGTCCTTATTTCTGAATGTATTTACTTAGACTGAACCTGTGTTGACATATAGAATCACAGTTAGGTTCTTATTTCTGAATGTATTTACTTTAGACTGAACCTCTGTTGACATATAGAATCACAGTTAGGTCCTTATTTCTGAATGTATTTACTTTAGACTGAACCTGTGTTGACATATAGAATCACAGTTAGGTCCTTATTTCTGAATGTATTTACTTAGACTGAACCTGTGTTGACAAATAGAATCACAGTTAGGTCCTTATTTCTGAATGTATTTACTTAGACTGAACCTGTGTTGACATATAGAATCACAGTTAGGTCCTTATTTCTGAATGTATTTACTTAGACTGAACATGTGTTGACATATAGAATCACAGTTAGGTTCTTATTTCTGAATGTATATACTTAGACACAACCTGTGTTGACATATAAAATCACAGTTAGGTCCTTATTTCTGAATGTATTTACTTAGACTGAACCTGTGTTGACATATAGAATCACAGTTAGGTCCTTATTTCTGAATGTATTTACTTAGATTGAACCTGTGTTGACATATAGAATCACAGTTAGGTCCTTATTTCTGAATGTATTTACTTAGACTGAACCTGTGTTGACATATAGAATCACAGTTAGGTTCTTATTTCTGAATGTATTTACTTTAGACTGAACCTCTGTTGACATATAGAATCACAGTTAGGTCCTTATTTCTGAATGTATTTACTTTAGACTGAACCTGTGTTGACATATAGAATCACAGTTAGGTCCTTATTTCTGAATGTATTTACTTAGACTGAACCTGTGTTGACATATAGAATCACAGTTAGGTCCTTATTTCTGAATGTATTTACTTAGACTGAACCTGTGTTGACATATATAATCACAGGTAGGTCCTTATTTCTGAATGTATTTACTTAGACTGAACCTGTGTTGACATATAGAATCACAGTTAGGTCCATATTTCTGAATGTATTTACTTAGACTGAACCTGTGTTGACATATAGAATCACAGTTAGGTCCTTATTTCTGAATGTATTTACTTAGACTGAACATGTGTTGACATATAGAATCACAGTTAGGTTCTTATTTCTGAATGTATATACTTAGACACAACCTGTGTTGACATATAAAATCACAGTTAGGTTCTTATTTCTGAATCTATTTACTTAGACTGAACCTGTGTTGACATATAGAATCACAGTTATGTCCTTATTTCTGACTGTATTTACTTTAGACTGAACCTGTGTTGACATATAGAATCACAGTTATGTTCTTATTTCTGAATGTATTTACTTAGACTGAACCTGTGTTGACATATAGAATCACAGGTAGATCCTTATTTCTGAATGTATTTACTTTAGACTGAACCTGTGTTGACATATAGAATCACAGTTAGGTCCATATTTCTGAATGTATTTACTTAGACTGAACCTGTGTTGACATATAGAATCACAGTTAGGTCCATATTTCTGAATGTATTTACTTAGACTGAACCTGTGTTGACATATAGAATCACAATTAGGTCCTTATTTCTGAATGTATTTACTTAGACTGAACCTGTGTTGACATATATAATCACAGTTAGGTCCTTATTTCTGAATGTATTTACTTAGACTGAACCTGTGTTGACATATAGAATCACAGTTAGGTTCTTATTTCTGAATGTATTTACTTAGACTGAACCTGTGTTGACATATAGAATTACAGCTAGGTCCTTATTTCTGAATGTATTTACTTTAGACTGAACCTGTGTTGACATATAGAATCACAGTTATGTTCTTATTTCTGAATCTATTTACTTAGACTGAACCTGTGTTGACATATAGAATCACAGTTAGGTCCTTATTTCTGAATGTATTTACTTAGACTGAACCTGTGTTGACATATAGAATCACAGTTAGGTCCTTATTTCTGAATGTATTTACTTAGATTGAACCTGTGTTGACATATAAAATCACAGTTAGGTCCTTATTTCTGAATGTATTTACTTAGACTGAACCTGTGTTGACATATAGAATCACAGTTAGGTCCTTATTTCTGAATGTATTTACTTTAGACTGAACCTGTGTTGACATAGAATCACAGTTAGGTCCATATTTCTGAATGTATTTACTGAGACTGAACCTGTGTTGACATATAGAATCACAGTTAGGTCCTTATTTCTGAATGTATTTACTTAGACTGAACCTGTGTTGACATATAGAATCACAGTTAGGTTCTTATTTCTGAATGTATATACTTAGACACAACCTGTGTTGACATATAGAATCACAGTTAGGTCCTTATTTCTGAATGTATTTACTTAGACTGAACCTGTGTTGATATATAGAATCACAGTTAGGTTCATATTTCTGAATGTATTTACTTTAGACTGAACCTTTGTTGACATATATAATCACAGGTAGGTCCATATTTCTGAATGTATTTACTTAGACTGAACCTGTGTTGACATATAGAATCACAGGTAGGTCCTTATTTCTGAATGTATTTACTTAGACTGAACCTGTGTTGACATATATAATCACAGTTAGGTCCTTATTTCTGAATGTATTTACTTTAGACTGAACCTGTGTTGACATATATAATCACAGTTAGGTCCTTATTTCTGAATGTATTTACTTTAGACTGAACCTGCGTTGACATATATAATCACAGTTAGATCCTTATTTCTGAATGTATTTATTTAGACTGAACCTGTGTTGACATATAGAATCACAGTTAGGTCCTTATTTCTGAATGTATTTACTTAGACTGAACCTGTGTTGACATATAGAATCACAGTTAGGTCCTTATTTCTGAATGTATTTACTTAGACACAACCTGTGTTGACATATAGAATCAGTTAGGTCCTTATTTCTGAATGTATGTACTTAGACTGAACCTGTGTTGACATATATAATCACAGGTAGGTCCTTATTTCTGAATGTATTTACGTAGACTGAACCTGTGTTGACATATAGAATCACAGTTAGGTTCTTATTTCTGAATGTATTTACTTTAGACTGAACCTGTGTTGACATATAGAATCACAGTTGGGTCCTTATTTCTGAATGTATTTACTTTAGACTGAACCTGTGTTGACATATAGAATCACAGGTAGGTCCTTATTTCTGAATGTATTTACTTAGACTGAACCTGTGTTGACATATAGAATC
Organism: Bathymodiolus brooksi; assembly: GCA_963680875.1. Classification (NCBI taxonomy): domain Eukaryota; kingdom Metazoa; phylum Mollusca; class Bivalvia; order Mytilida; family Modiolidae; genus Bathymodiolus; species Bathymodiolus brooksi. Next base: position 70,298,693 of record OY804582.1, read on the forward strand.
ACAGTTAGGTCCATATTTCTGAATGTATTTACTTAGACTGAACCTGTGTTGACATATAGAATCACAGGTAGGTCCTTATTTCTGAATGTATTTACTTAGACTGAACCTGTGTTGACATATAGAATCACAGTTAGGTCCTTATTTCTGAATGTATTTACTTAGACTGAACCTGTGTTGACATATAGAATCACAGTTAGGTTCTTATTTCTGAATCTATTTACTTAGACTGAACCTGTGTTGACATATAGAATCACAGTTATGTCCTTATTTCTGACTGTATTTACTTTAGACTGAACCTGTGTTGACATATAGAATCACAGTTATGTTCTTATTTCTGAATGTATTTACTTAGACTGAACCTGTGTTGACATATAGAATCACAGGTAGGTCCTTATTTCTGAATGTATTTACTTTAGACTGAACCTGTGTTGACATATAGAATCACAGTTAGGTCCATATTTCTGAATGTATTTACTTAGACTGAACCTGTGTTGACATATAGAATCACAGTTAGGTCCATATTTCTGAATGTATTTACTTAGACTGAACCTGTGTTGACATATAGAATCACAATTAGGTCCTTATTTCTGAATGTATTTACTTAGACTGAACCTGTGTTGACATATATAATCACAGTTAGGTCCTTATTTCTGAATGTATTTACTTAGACTGAACCTGTGTTGACATATAGAATCACAGTTAGGTCCTTATTTCTGAATGTATTTACTTAGATTGAACCTGTGTTGACATATAGAATCACAGTTAGGTCCTTATTTCTGAATGTATTTACTTAGACTGAACCTGTGTTGACATATAGAATCACAGTTAGGTTCTTATTTCTGAATGTATTTACTTTAGACTGAACCTCTGTTGACATATAGAATCACAGTTAGGTCCTTATTTCTGAATGTATTTACTTTAGACTGAACCTGTGTTGACATATAGAATCACAGTTAGGTCCTTATTTCTGAATGTATTTACTTAGACTGAACCTGTGTTGACATATAGAATCACAGTTAGGTCCTTATTTCTGAATGTATTTACTTAGACTGAACCTGTGTTGACATATATAATCACAGGTAGGTCCTTATTTCTGAATGTATTTACTTAGACTGAACCTGTGTTGACATATAGAATCACAGTTAGGTCCATATTTCTGAATGTATTTACTTAGACTGAACCTGTGTTGACATATAGAATCACAGTTAGGTCCTTATTTCTGAATGTATTTACTTAGACTGAACATGTGTTGACATATAGAATCACAGTTAGGTTCTTATTTCTGAATGTATATACTTAGACACAACCTGTGTTGACATATAAAATCACAGTTAGGTTCTTATTTCTGAATCTATTTACTTAGACTGAACCTGTGTTGACATATAGAATCACAGTTATGTCCTTATTTCTGACTGTATTTACTTTAGACTGAACCTGTGTTGACATATAGAATCACAGTTATGTTCTTATTTCTGAATGTATTTACTTAGACTGAACCTGTGTTGACATATAGAATCACAGGTAGATCCTTATTTCTGAATGTATTTACTTTAGACTGAACCTGTGTTGACATATAGAATCACAGTTAGGTCCATATTTCTGAATGTATTTACTTAGACTGAACCTGTGTTGACATATAGAATCACAGTTAGGTCCATATTTCTGAATGTATTTACTTAGACTGAACCTGTGTTGACATATAGAATCACAATTAGGTCCTTATTTCTGAATGTATTTACTTAGACTGAACCTGTGTTGACATATATAATCACAGTTAGGTCCTTATTTCTGAATGTATTTACTTAGACTGAACCTGTGTTGACATATATAATCACAGGTAGGTCCTTATTTCTGAATGTATTTACTTAGACTGAACCTGTGTTGACATATAGAATCACAGTTAGGTCCTTATTTCTGAATGTATTTACTTAGATTGAACCTGTGTTGACATATAGAATCACAGTTAGGTCCTTATTTCTGAATGTATTTACTTAGACTGAACCTGTGTTGACATATAGAATCACAGTTAGGTTCTTATTTCTGAATGTATTTACTTTAGACTGAACCTGTGTTGACATATAGAATCACAGTTAGGTCCTTATTTCTGAATGTATTTACTTTAGACTGAACCTGTGTTGACATATAGAATCACAGTTAGGTCCTTATTTCTGAATGTATTTACTTTAGACTGAACCTGTGTTGACATATAGAATCACAGTTAGGTCCTTATTTCTGAATGTATTTACTTAGACTGAACCTGTGTTGACATATAGAATCACAGTTAGGTCCTTATTTCTGAATGTATTTACTTAGACTGAACCTGTGTTGACATATATAATCACAGGTAGGTCCTTATTTCTGAATGTATTTACTTAGACTGAACCTGTGTTGACATATAGAATCACAGTTAGGTCCATATTTCTGAATGTATTTACTTAGACTGAACCTGTGTTGACATATAGAATCACAGGTAGGTCCTTATTTCTGAATGTATTTACTTAGACTGAACCTGTGTTGACATATAGAATCACAGTTAGGTCCTTATTTCTGAATGTATTTACTTAGACTGAACCTGTGTTGACATATAGAATCACAGTTAGGTTCTTATTTCTGAATCTATTTACTTAGACTGAACCTGTGTTGACATATAGAATCACAGTTATGTCCTTATTTCTGACTGTATTTACTTTAGACTGAACCTGTGTTGACATATAGAATCACAGTTATGTTCTTATTTCTGAATGTATTTACTTAGACTGAACCTGTGTTGACATATAGAATCACAGGTAGGTCCTTATTTCTGAATGTATTTACTTTAGACTGAACCTGTGTTGACATATAGAATCACAGTTAGGTCCATATTTCTGAATGTATTTACTTAGACTGAACCTGTGTTGACATATAGAATCACAGTTAGGTCCATATTTCTGAATGTATTTACTTAGACTGAACCTGTGTTGACATATAGAATCACAATTAGGTCCTTATTTCTGAATGTATTTACTTAGACTGAACCTGTGTTGACATATATAATCACAGTTAGGTCCTTATTTCTGAATGTATTTACTTAGACTGAACCTGTGTTGACATATAGAATCACAGTTAGGTCCTTATTTCTGAATGTATTTACTTAGACTGAACCTGTGTTGACATATAGAATCACAGTTAGGTTCTTATTTCTGAATGTATTTACTTTAGACTGAACCTCTGTTGACATATAGAATCACAGTTAGGTCCTTATTTCTGAATGTATTTACTTTAGACTGAACCTGTGTTGACATATAGAATCACAGTTAGGTCCTTATTTCTGAATGTATTTACTTAGACTGAACCTGTGTTGACATATAGAATCACAGTTAGGTCCTTATTTCTGAATGTATTTACTTAGACTGAACCTGTGTTGACATATAGAATCACAGTTAGGTCCTTATTTCTGAATGTATTTACTTAGACTGAACATGTGTTGACATATAGAATCACAGTTAGGTTCTTATTTCTGAATGTATATACTTAGACACAACCTGTGTTGACATATAAAATCACAGTTAGGTCCTTATTTCTGAATGTATTTACTTAGACTGAACCTGTGTTGACATATAGAATCACAGTTAGGTCCTTATTTCTGAATGTATTTACTTAGATTGAACCTGTGTTGACATATAGAATCACAGTTAGGTCCTTATTTCTGAATGTATTTACTTAGACTGAACCTGTGTTGACATATAGAATCACAGTTAGGTTCTTATTTCTGAATGTATTTACTTTAGACTGAACCTCTGTTGACATATAGAATCACAGTTAGGTCCTTATTTCTGAATGTATTTACTTTAGACTGAACCTGTGTTGACATATAGAATCACAGTTAGGTCCTTATTTCTGAATGTATTTACTTAGACTGAACCTGTGTTGACATATAGAATCACAGTTAGGTCCTTATTTCTGAATGTATTTACTTAGACTGAACCTGTGTTGACATATATAATCACAGGTAGGTCCTTATTTCTGAATGTATTTACTTAGACTGAACCTGTGTTGACATATAGAATCACAGTTAGGTCCATATTTCTGAATGTATTTACTTAGACTGAACCTGTGTTGACATATAGAATCACAGTTAGGTCCTTATTTCTGAATGTATTTACTTAGACTGAACATGTGTTGACATATAGAATCACAGTTAGGTTCTTATTTCTGAATGTATATACTTAGACACAACCTGTGTTGACATATAAAATCACAGTTAGGTTCTTATTTCTGAATCTATTTACTTAGACTGAACCTGTGTTGACATATAGAATCACAGTTATGTCCTTATTTCTGACTGTATTTACTTTAGACTGAACCTGTGTTGACATATAGAATCACAGTTATGTTCTTATTTCTGAATGTATTTACTTAGACTGAACCTGTGTTGACATATAGAATCACAGGTAGATCCTTATTTCTGAATGTATTTACTTTAGACTGAACCTGTGTTGACATATAGAATCACAGTTAGGTCCATATTTCTGAATGTATTTACTTAGACTGAACCTGTGTTGACATATAGAATCACAGTTAGGTCCATATTTCTGAATGTATTTACTTAGACTGAACCTGTGTTGACATATAGAATCACAATTAGGTCCTTATTTCTGAATGTATTTACTTAGACTGAACCTGTGTTGACATATATAATCACAGTTAGGTCCTTATTTCTGAATGTATTTACTTAGACTGAACCTGTGTTGACATATAGAATCACAGTTAGGTTCTTATTTCTGAATGTATTTACTTAGACTGAACCTGTGTTGACATATAGAATTACAGCTAGGTCCTTATTTCTGAATGTATTTACTTTAGACTGAACCTGTGTTGACATATAGAATCACAGTTATGTTCTTATTTCTGAATCTATTTACTTAGACTGAACCTGTGTTGACATATAGAATCACAGTTAGGTCCTTATTTCTGAATGTATTTACTTAGACTGAACCTGTGTTGACATATAGAATCACAGTTAGGTCCTTATTTCTGAATGTATTTACTTAGATTGAACCTGTGTTGACATATAAAATCACAGTTAGGTCCTTATTTCTGAATGTATTTACTTAGACTGAACCTGTGTTGACATATAGAATCACAGTTAGGTCCTTATTTCTGAATGTATTTACTTTAGACTGAACCTGTGTTGACATAGAATCACAGTTAGGTCCATATTTCTGAATGTATTTACTTAGACTGAACCTGTGTTGACATATAGAATCACAGTTAGGTCCTTATTTCTGAATGTATTTACTTAGACTGAACCTGTGTTGACATATAGAATCACAGTTAGGTTCTTATTTCTGAATGTATATACTTAGACACAACCTGTGTTGACATATAGAATCACAGTTAGGTCCTTATTTCTGAATGTATTTACTTAGACTGAACCTGTGTTGATATATAGAATCACAGTTAGGTTCATATTTCTGAATGTATTTACTTTAGACTGAACCTTTGTTGACATATATAATCACAGGTAGGTCCATATTTCTGAATGTATTTACTTAGACTGAACCTGTGTTGACATATAGAATCACAGGTAGGTCCTTATTTCTGAATGTATTTACTTAGACTGAACCTGTGTTGACATATATAATCACAGTTAGGTCCTTATTTCTGAATGTATTTACTTTAGACTGAACCTGTGTTGACATATATAATCACAGTTAGGTCCTTATTTCTGAATGTATTTACTTTAGACTGAACCTGCGTTGACATATATAATCACAGTTAGATCCTTATTTCTGAATGTATTTATTTAGACTGAACCTGTGTTGACATATAGAATCACAGTTAGGTCCTTATTTCTGAATGTATTTACTTAGACTGAACCTGTGTTGACATATAGAATCACAGTTAGGTCCTTATTTCTGAATGTATTTACTTAGACACAACCTGTGTTGACATATAGAATCAGTTAGGTCCTTATTTCTGAATGTATTTACTTAGACTGAACCTGTGTTGACATATATAATCACAGTTAGGTCCTTATTTCTGAATGTATTTACTTAGACTGAACCTGTGTTGACATATATAATCACAGGTAGGTCCTTATTTCTGAATGTATTTACGTAGACTGAACCTGTGTTGACATATAGAATCACAGTTAGGTTCTTATTTCTGAATGTATTTACTTTAGACTGAACCTGTGTTGACATATAGAATCACAGTTGGGTCCTTATTTCTGAATGTATTTACTTTAGACTGAACCTGTGTTGACATATAGAATCACAGTTAGGTCCATATTTCTGAATGTATTTACTTAGACTGAACCTGTGTTGACATATAGAATCACAGTTAGGTCCTTATTTCTGAATGTATTTACTTAGACTGAACCTGTGTTGACATATAGAATCACAGTTAGGTCCTTATTTCTGAATGTATTTACTTAGACTGAACCTGTGTTGACATATAGAATCACAGTTAGGTCCTTATTTCTGAATGTATTTACTTAGACTGAACCTGTGTTGACATATAGAATCACAGTTAGGTCCTTATTTCTGAATGTATTTACATAGACTGGACCTGTGTTGACATATAGAATCACAGTTAGGTCCTTATTTCTGAATGTATTTACTTAGACTGAACCTGTGTTGACATATAGAATCACAGTTAGGTCCTTATTTCTGAATGTATATACTTAGACTGAACCTGTGTTGACATATAGAATCACAGTTAGGTTCTTATTTCTGAATGTATTTACTTAGACTGAACCTGTGTTGACATATAGAATCACAATTAGGTCCTTATTTCTGAATGTATTTACTTAGACTGAACCTGTGTTGACATATAGAATCACAGTTATGTCCTTATTTCTGAATGTATTTACTTAGACTGAACCTGTGTTGACATATAGAATCACAGTTAGGTCCTTATTTCTGAATGTATTTACTTAGACTGAACCTGTGTTGACATATATAATCACAGTTAGGTCCTTATTTCTGAATGTATATACTTAGACTGAACCTGTGTTGACATATAGAATCACAGTTAGGTTCTTATTTCTGAATGTATTTACTTTAGACTGAACCTGTGTTGACATATAGAATCACAGTTGGGTCCTTATTTCTGAATGTATTTACTTTAGACTGAACCTGTGTTGACATATAATCACAGTTAGGTCCTTATTTCTGAATGTATTTACTTTAGACTGAACCTGTGTTGACATATATAATCACAGTTAGGTCCTTATTTCTGAATGTATTTACTTAGACTGAACCTGTGTTGACATATATAATCACAGTTAGGTCCTTATTTCTGAATGTATATACTTAGACTGAACCTGTGTTGACATATAGAATCACAGTTAGGTCCTTATTTCTGAATGTATTTACTTTAGACTGAACCTGTGTTGACATATAGAATCACAGTTGGGTCCTTATTTCTGAATGTATATACTTAGACTGAACCTGTGTTGACATATAGAATCACAGTTAGGTCCTTATTTCTGAATGTATATACTTAGACACAACCTGTGTTGACATATAGAATCACAGTTAGGTCCTTATTTCTGAATGTATATACTTAGACTGAACCTGTGTTGACATATAGAATCACAGTTAGGTCCTTATTTCTGAATGTATATACTTAGACTGAACCTGTGTTGACATATAGAATCACAGTTAGGTCCTTATTTCTGAATGTATATACTTAGACTGAACCTGTGTTGACATATAGAATCACAGTTAGGTCCTTATTTCTGAATGTATATACTTAGACTGAACCTGTGTTGACATATAGAATCACAGTTAGGTCCTTATTTCTGAATGTATTTACTTAGACTGAACCTGTGTTGACATATAATCACAGTTAGGTCCTTATTTCTGAATGTATTAAATTAAAACAATGATGAACATGAAAGTGGTTTTGTGAACTGAACACATTTCCCAGAAAATATCACATGAAGATATTTACAATTTTAGAGGTATGCATCTTTGCAAACAAATAAAGAGGTCCTTTGTGATTGTGTGATAGTTGAGTTAACATTTACTTATACAATCAGTGGATTTGCCCACTAAAGTTTTCGTTCATGGTGAGGCTTACATTCCTGCACAGAATGACAACGGAACCTGTGTTGACATATAATCACAGTTAGGTCCTTATTTCTGAATGTATTTACTTTAGACTGAACCTGTGTTGACATATAGAATCACAGTTAGGTCCTTATTTCTGAATGTATTTACTTAGACTGAACCTGTGTTGACATATATAATCACAGTTAGGTCCTTATTTCTGAATGTATTTATTTAGACTGAACCTGTGTTGACATATAGAATCACAGGTAGGTCCTTATTTCTGAATGTATTTATTTAGACTGAACCTGTGTTGACATATAGAATCACAGGTAGGTCCTTATTTCTGAATGTATTTACTTAGACTGAACCTGTGTTGACATATAGAATCACAGTTAGGTCCTTATTTCTGAATGTATTTACTTAGACTGAACCTGTGTTGACATATAATCACAGTTAGGTCCTTATTTCTGAATGTATTAAATTAAAACAATGATGAACATGAAAGTGGTTTTGTGAACTGAACACATTTCCCAGAAAATATCACATGAAGATATTTACAATTTTAGAGGTATGCATCTTTGCAAACAAATAAAGAGGTCCTTTGTGATTGTGTGATAGTTGAGTTAACATTTACTTATACAATCAGTGGATTTGCCCACTAAAGTTTTCGTTCGTGGTGAGGCTTACATTCCTGCACAGAATGACAACGGAACCTGTGTTGACATATAATCACAGTTAGGTCCTTATTTCTGAATGTATTTATTTAGACTGAACCTGTGTTGACATATATAATCACAGTTAGGTCCTTATTTCTGAATGTATTTATTTAGACTGAACCTGTGTTGACATATAGAATCACAGTTAGGTCCTTATTTCTGAATGTATTTATTTAGACTGAACCTGTGTTGACATATAGAATCACAGGTAGGTCCTTATTTCTGAATGTATTTACTTAGACTGAACCTGTGTTGACATATAGAATCACAGTTAGGTCCTTATTTCTGAATGTATTTACTTAGACTGAACCTGTGTTGACATATAATCACAGTTAGGTCCTTATTTCTGAATGTATTAAATTAAAACAATGATGAACATGAAAGTGGTTTTGTGAACTGAACACATTTCCCAGAAAATATCACATGAAGATATTTACAATTTTAGAGGTATGCATCTTTGCAAACAAATAAAGAGGTCCTTTGTGATTGTGTGATAGTTGAGTTAACATTTACTTATACAATCAGTAGATTTGCCCACTAAAGTTTTCGTTCGTGGTGAGGCTTACATTTTTGTAGTTAACATTTTTCAGTTATTTGGACCATGTTTGTGATTTTTATTTGTTTCCTCCATCAATAAAACTGACTTAAACTATTCAACCTCTGAGGAAATAAATCAGAATTGTAAAACAAATGTACAAAAGTGTAACAATAAAATGTAGACTTTGTTATATTGACTGTCTAGGGATTAAATGGTGATGATCAACAATCAACCAAACATCCCCTCATCATCAACAATCTCCACTAACCACTCCTCTACCCTCACACATCTTCATCAATCTCCTTTGGCAAGGTAAGCTAAACTGGACGCTCACATGAGCCTGTTTGGCTTACATGGTAAAGAATATGTATTGACCCATAGGAAGAAAAGCTTCAAAATACCACAGGAGTGGTCAGGAGAGATTCAAATGTAAAAAGTTAATAGACGACAGACACCAAGTGATGGCAAAAGTTCAGATGACCTTTTGGCCAAGTGAGCTAAAAATTCCAATGATGGACATGTTTTTGCCAGATCAGGACAAAATGTGAAAACTATGGTGAGGATCTCAAAAACATCAGTGCTGCAAAGTTTGCTTTAAACTGACCCAGTAGTCACAATGGAGAAGAGTTTGCAGAAACTTTCAGCCAATCAGAAGCAAGTGTTACCAATGGAGTTCTTTGTCCAATCATAACGAAATGAAGAATTTGTATTGATGATGCCACACACATTATGTGTACTAAGTTACAAATCATCTGGACTTGTAGTTTCAGAGATGATTTTAACAATTTTAGTAAATCAGAAGATTTGCTCATGGTGGTCTTGTTTTTTGCCATGAGCAATTTTTGTAGAGGCTGTAACAAACATCATTCATGCAATGTTTGGTTGCAATTGGCCCAGTGGCTTCAGAGAAGATCAAATGGTAAATGTTTACAATGACGACGACAATGGAAAAAAGAGTGAGTGAGTGATTGTTGTTTAACGCCAACTCAGCAATTTTTCAGCTGCTAGTATATCATGGAGAGAACATGTTAATTTACAATGAGATGATGATGAGGTCTGCTTTGTTCTAAACCAACACGCAGAGTTGGATTTTTATAGTGCTAGCTCACTGAAACAACAGTAACGGATAGACATGTCGCTCCACTCAGACACATTATTCTGATTCCGAGCCATCCAGTCTTTGCTCTTACTCCTTAATGCTGTGTGGTTAGCAGAGAAGCAACAAATACCAATTTTATAGTCTTTGGTTTGACCCGACCGGGGCTCCAACACATGATCTACCACACTCGAGGCGAGCATGCTTACCATTACGCCACTGATGTTGTAGACAATGGAAAACAATATACAGGTGCAAAGTGATGACAATAATTCAAATGCCACTTAGGGTCAGGTGACCTAACAATATGAGTTGGCAGATGAGGGGGTCCGGGTGGCTCAATGAGTTAGGTAGCTGGATTACCTAACAACTCATACAAGCCTATCACCAATACGGTGTGGGTTCGCGCCCGGCTTTGTAAATTACAAAAAGGGTGCACTCAACTCGTAGTCGCAAGTGATAAAGTTTACCAGTTGCCTGCCCATGGTCTGTGGTTCTCTCCAGGTACTCCGGCTTCTTCCACCACTAAAACTGGTGGCAATGATATAGCTGAAATATTGCTGAAAGTGGCGTTAAAACACACAAACAAACAAAAAATCTATCAATTGGCAGATGAGGTATAGTGTTTGTATCTTCTGGCGAGTAGATAACTGGCTCCTTACTTATTCTCTTTAACAACTACAAATTAAGTTCCTATATTTTATTTTTCAATTTACATTTTAGAAATAAAAATGTTTCATGTTTGCAACAATACAATATGACACAATGATTCATGATTTTAAAGTAAATAATGATAAATGAATGGGGGAAAAAATGCATGGAGTTATCTCCCTTTTAACTGTAGGAGTTGTCTCCACTTTGTAAATTGCATATCACTATGAGGAATGAAATAAATAACATGCATTTTTATTTCTAAGCTAACATGTTATACTGAGTATCTAAAAAATATTGACCTTAACTGAGATACTAAGTAGAAAAGAGGATGTTATGCTTTGATTGTCATAAATTAGTGTAAAATAAAATAATAAAATGTCTTAAATGGAATATAATCATACATTCTATTTATAACTTGATCTTGAAGTCAGCTCTACTTCATTATTTTTATAATTGTACAAAGTGTAGATAATGTGTTGTCCATGACTGAAGAAAAGAATGAATTATTATTTATGTTCTAAAATAACAAAAAAACAAGTGTGTCAATTCTTTCAACAAAATATTGCACTTTTAAACAGATAGAAATGCTGAAATGTTACCCCATTGCATAGATAAAATAAAAACAAGAAAAGAACTATAAATACCTAAGTCATAACTGATGCCTTGATTATTATACTAGTATATAAAAATCTTCTGGTCCAACAAATAGTTTGCATTGTAGAAAATAAAAACTACAGAATATTACCTAAGACTAAATAACAAATTGACAAAAATGATAAAAACTTTATGAAACTATTTAAGAATTTATCTACTAAGTAATAAAACTTATTTGGTACCCCATCTCATACCAAATGGCTTAATTTCTCTATTTCTTCAAACAAATACAAATAATTATATTTTTGAAGATCTCCATCATAATTAATTACACAAATTTTACAATCATCTTCATAAACATTTCTAAATAATTCATCCATTACTGATACAAGTACATTCAAATATTTATAAAAGCTGTCAAGAGCATCACTTTCAATTCTGCTGAAGTTTTAAGCTTTCTTTGAATATAAAGCCATATGTTATTCACACAATTATTACCCCCCCCCCTCCCCTAGAAAATCATTACCAAATAATAAAATGCAAATGTCCTGAAAATTTCCCAAAAATCTTCCAGACTTAAAAATGTTTAGAAACATCAATGATTTCAATAAATAAGAAAAAAGGGGAGGTAACTTAGGGACTAGTATTATGTATTATTGCAAGTTATAACAGAGTTTCCATGACAACTTTGGCACAGTACAAACATAAATAATAAGACATAGGGTCGATATGTCACACACACACACACACACACAAGATATATATAAATGAGAAAGCGCGAGTATGTTTAAGTCCACAATGACAGACACGCTTAATAAATCTATTACTCCCAGTAAAGGTTAGGTCAGGGACATTAGTATAGCATCACTTACAGCACACATACACCCCTTTTCTTTGGAAGGTGTCTGGAAACCTTAACACTTGATTAGGGTAACAGGGCTCTAGCCCACATCTGAGTGGTGTTAGGCTTCTGGTAAAAAGTCAATGACCTAAACCACTTGGTCATCAAGGCCCCTATACCCACTAAAATAATCTTGTTTGTTTCTGATTGTGGTTTGTATTTATAGTAGGGTATGTCAGATTCCCTTGTAATATGACGTCCAGGGGTCCGTTGTTGAACTTGTGATTAAGTTAATCATATGATTAGCCATAATTACATGATTCATTCCTAATCACATAATCAGCTAATTCAATGATTAAATATGACAAGTTAATACATTGATTAAAAAAGAGTTCAGCAACAAAATTTAATCATTGCATTAGCTAAGTATGTGATTAGGAATGAATCATGTAATTAAGGCTAATCATATGATTAGCTTAATCACAAGTTCAACAACTGGTTATTATAAAAGGAACCATTCCATATAAACATTTAATTGTAAAAATGTATTAAGAATTTATATAAAGTCTACATCAAGCAGAGCTACATAAAATTATGTTATTAAAATGTTAATATAAAACTTCTATCAAGAATTAGCTTACAAAATAAAAATTTGATGAAACGTTACAATCAAAATGAGATAGCACTATTTGTCATTAAATTATACCTAATATTTCAATATTTATTATCAAAAAGTTAAATGCAATTCACAAAAATAATGATGTTTACAAAAAAAATTCCCTATAAAAACAATGTAAAACTGTGTTTTCACAAGTACCAAAACATCTGTTATAGTTTGAATTCTAGAAACCAGTTTACAAGGAACCAGCTTATGACTAGATTATTTCAACATAACTTCTTTTCAGTGGTCTGTTACTGTCAAGAAACATTTTTCTAATTTTCCAAAAAGTTTTATTTCTAAACTCCTTGTGGCTATGTCAGTTCACTTACTATGTCAGATGTGATACAGATATCACAATGTGATCCCTATGTGTCTGCCATGCTATGCAGGCAACAGAATAAAATGACATTAATACTTATCTAACAAAGCAGGGGTCAATGTTACCATGACAACTTTGAACTTAAAGTTCAAACAACACAATATTTGTGATATACTTTCAACTTTAATATATAGTTACATAGCTTTATACATATGTACACAAATATTAATAAATAAATTACATCTTGTTTTCACACATTTTACAGTATAGATATACAATAATTTTGATTTCACAAACACAATATGAATATACATGTATGTAAATAGAGATTTGAACCAGCCAAGCAATACAGCATATTAAATCTGAATTGACCAATCAATACATCATATTAAATTTGAATTGACCAATCAATACAGCATATTAAATTTGAATTGACCAATGACTACAACATGCTAAATCTGAATTGCCCAATCAATACAGCATATTAAATTAAATTGACCAATCAATATAGTATATCAAACTTAAATTGGCCAATCATTACTGCAATTAAATTTGAATTGACCAATCAATACAGCAATTAAAATCTGATTCATCCACTGACTTCATTTCTATTTTGTTTTAAAATATTTATATAAAATTATCAATTTAAAATAATTGTCATTTAAATATAGTTAAAATGTAAATAATTGGGAATAAAATTATCTGGAGAACCTATACAAGGTTATACTGCATTAAAAGAATTAAAAATTTAAACTAACACGATATAAATTAATGATGATTTAAAATACAGTGGGCATGTTCCGAAGACTTTACATCAAATCTTCAACAACAAAAATGATCAACTGTTAATGACTATATAATTTTCTAAATCAATTTTTAAAGAGAATACATTGTATCACAAAGAGGTATGGGATAAACAGTCAAAGTCACGTCATACGACATGATTTGTTTTTGTCTAATTCATTTATGGAGATTGACTTGTTACTTTCTATCTATGGCTCTTGACATTTTAAACTTGATTAAGTGTTCTGTGCTGTATATGCTCTGGTTCAAATTTCCATCATTAAAATGATCACACATAGCACCAACGACCATTTATATGATGAGTTATTCCCCCTTGAATTATCCCTTACATATGTATGACCCCGTTAATAAAGATTTAAACACTCTAATCTTACTACGTAGACAAATGTATTACACAAGCTGTGACCTCTAGTGTAGAAAAAGTTCTAGTTCCCATTCAGTCTTAATATCTCAAGTTTGAGAACACAATGCTATGAACTTTGACCTCCGTTTGTTGAAATAAAGCCTGTTAAAATTCTCTTAATTTGAAGGTTTCACATGGTAACTATAAGAAACGGATCACTACTCAAAAATTCACTCAAATTTGAGCAATAATCTCATAAACTTGTAATACCTTGGTGTATATATATTTTTGCACATTCCCAAACCTAGATTAGCTACCTTTTGCTCTTAATAAACCTTATATTATTACAATCGTCAGATAAATCAGGATATAATTCAGGACTACGAATAAAATGTCCCTCGTAGCCAGGGGCATAACCCAAGTTCAATATACCCTGTTTATCATCATCGGTCCATCGATGATGGGATTTCAAATTATTTTGTAAAATCCACTTTTCTCTTGCCCAGGCATGAGTTACTGCCCTTTCTTTGGCATGTTTGAAGAGTCTTTTTTTCTCTTTTTCTATTGTTGTACCGTAGCGGATATTTATCACAGTATGTTTGCCTTTGAGGCGAATGTCGGTCTCTGGCGTAGGATTAGCTCTGAATGCATCAACACGATTATTACGATGAACAGTTACATTTATATTTTCAAATAGAACATAATCGCTGCTTATTCCTAGCTCATTTAAATCAGTTTGTGCCTGTGCATGATCAGTTTTAATTAGGTAATGAGTGTCTTTTCCCTTTATACTATACCTAAGATTCACAATATGGGAGGCATTCACTAGAACTAGTGCTAATTTTTTTGTCCATAATGGCGTGTCATCACTCATGGTCACAACAGCTTTACCATCATGATAAGTCAGTATCACTCCGTTGCCGAAAATAAACGGCATTGGCGAAGGTTGAAGATTGGGCGATTTTTGTATTGGCGATACTTTAGATTTAGGTACATTTGTCATTGATATCAGACTATCCATGTCACGTAAAAATGTACATTCAAATGCAGACGACATTGGTAAAAGGACGTGTGAATTATCTTTCTCTTTAGGACGTACTTCTCCACTGTATGATATATCTGGAGCTAGACTTCTTATATCATAACCTAACATCATTAACCAATCTGTTATAGCTACAAAATAAACAAAAATATTTACATAAAATATTGTCCTGAGTAGAATATTATTTTACATCAGCTTGTGAATACAATATTAACAAATATTAAAACTGTGATAATTTTTTTTTGGTTAGGAGCGATTTTGGTGTGTCCGTCGTGTAACAGCAAATAAACAATTTTGTATGCATGCTCTAATCTTCTGAGATTTAATATTAATTTGGCATTGGTATTATTTTTATGCATCAGTGCACAAAAAGTATTTTCTCCCAGTATCATGGCATTTTAACCCCGCTGAACCAGTGGTGGAAGATTAAAATGTCTCGTGCCTTTCCCCACATGTTGTCAAATCGGTCCGCCAAAGGAATTTGAAATAAAGTTTCTGTTAAACAAGATATGATCATAATCTAACAATTATGAAGTCTCCCAAACCGGCCATTATGACTGTTTCCGGCACCACCACGTGGAGGAACTACAGACTTGTAGCCCTGGTCATGCTAGTGATACCTGACATGATGAAATTGTGTTTTGAAATAATCAAATAATCATATGATTATTTATTATAAGTACGTTTCAATAATAAAAATTAACAATTTCAAATTTAGTGTCAGGTATCACTCTGTAACTGAACTTGAAGCTACACTTCTAATCAAATATATTAATTATTTTACTATTTGCCTTTGCTATCTCAAATTAACTGTTTACAGCAACTTCAAGTTCAGTTTGGCACCATCAACAATATGAATGAATGTTATATGAAGATGAGTACTGTGGTATATAGCATAAAGCAACAACTAAACATTATGTGTTTTCTATTACCTGTAGACAGCAAACCAACAGACAAAATGTCCGTAAATAAATCAAAAGCTACCTTTGAAATCGAACAATGTTGAATTTTTGCGGTATTGTGGTGGCCATTTTGAAAATGGAGACCGATAGAAATTTTTCGATGTCGGGAATCAATTCAGGACATCATAATCTACCTACATATGAAACTTCGTTGAAATCGAATAATGTTGAGTTTGTGCAGTATTGTGGTGGCCATTTTGAAAATGGCGAACGGTAGAAATTTTTCGATGTCAGGAATCAATTCGGGACATCATAATCTACTTACATATGAGATGTCGTTGAAATCGAACCATGTTGAATTTGTGCGGTATTGTGGTGGCCATTCTGAAAATGGCGACCGCTGATCGGTAGAAATTTTTCAATGTCGGGAATCAATTTGGGACATTATTATCTACCCACATATCAAATTTTGATGATATCTGACAATGTTGAATTTTTGTGGTATTGTGGTAGCCATTTTGAAAATGGCGACCGGTAGAAATTTTTCAATGTCGGGAATCAATTCGGGACATCATTATCTACCCACATATCAAATTTTGATGATACCGGACAATGTTGAATTTTTACCGCCCATTTTTTATGCCGTGTTTTGGCAGCCATTTTGAAAATGGCAGACATCTTGAAAATTTTGAAAACGCAGAATTGCTCCGCAGATGGTGACCTATCATTGTGTCAAAATTTATATCTCTATCATTAACCATTTAGAAGTTATCAACATTAATGTATGAAATTTCAACTTTCCCATGGGATTCTATAGTAAACCCACCCCCTTTGAACCCCCCAAAATATGACTTAAACCCCCTTTACCCCAAAATTGAAAATTTAGATCCAACTAGAAACAGATATCTATAACTCCATTAAGTTTTATTTAGTTCTGTCCAGTAGTTCCTGAGATCTGGCCGTGGACACATTCATGTCGCAAAGAAAGAAAGGAGAAGAATAATAAATAATAATAATAATAATAATAAGAAACGGAGCAAAAACAATAAGTCTCCAAATGTTGTTTGGGAGACTTAAAAATGGGAGAAACAAATTCTCCTTCAGTTGCCCATGTGGGTTACGATATTTCTCCACTCTCGAGAGGTTGTGGTTAAAATTTTTAATTTAACTCTCTCGAGTGGAGAAATATCGTAACCCACGGGCAACTGAAGGAGAATCTATATTTCTATGGTTGTTCAACACAATATTTCAGTAAAATCATGGTGATCAGCATTATTGTTAGAGAAAACAGGTATACTCACATGACGGAAGTTATGGACAAACTTTATCATATCAAATTGTAACCAGTACACCTCTCTACGATAGGTACTGATTGCAGTCAAACCTGTCTTATGTGACCTTCCAAAGTAACATTGAAATAGGGTCACATAGGAGAGGGATAAGTGGCTGCTAAATACATGCTTAATTAATATTAAATGAACTATGAAAGAAAATAAAAATTTAGGTCATATAATACAAATTATTACTTAGAGGTGGTCACTAAAGCAGGTTTTACTATTCAGTATGATACCGTTATCACAACAGTTTTATCTATGTGTACAGGATTTGGTTGGTTGGAGAAAACCACCGACCTGTCACAAGTCACTGACAAACTTTATCACATAATGTTGTACACCTCGCCCTGATCGAGATTCAAACTCACAACATCACTGGTGATAGGCACAGATTGCATAGGTAGTTGTAAATCTAACTACCATACGATCACGGCCACGACAGCCCCTTCTTTTAAATAAAAAAATATATAAATAAATAAAAATAGATTGACTTACATGTTATAGGTAAAGTTTTCTTCTTGACGTGTATGTTGATCAGATCCATAAATCTATAATTGTTAGTCAATAGTGGGTTTTCTGGAATGTCTTTTAAGTTCTTTAATACCTTGCTATACCCTGGAGATAACCAATGACCATTGTCTGTATCATATACACGATTAGATAACATAACTAGATCTGTTACAGGGTTATATATCCCTCCTTGGAACCCAAATATAAACTGAAACCCTGGGTTGGAATCAGATTCAAGTTTACCAAGTGGATCGTAGCTAATTTTTTTCATGATACTTCCGTCTTTGTTGAAGATGACCAGTGGCGAGCCCATGGGGTCGGTAGCAATGTAATAAAAGATATTATGGCGTTCCATTCCTAACAGTTTTCCGTTAGGATGGTAAAGATATTGAGACATCTCATTGGTCGTGTGGTTGAAGGAATGTGTAACTTGTAATGGATGTTCAACATTTGCATAGAAAAATTGCAAAATTCCACCAAAATTGTTATCTTCAATGATGAGACGATTTTGTGTATCGTAAAAGTATAGCATCCTGAAGGCAGATTTCTTAGAAATTCCTGTAAACTGACCATTAGAGTTGAACGTTATTTGTTGATTATGACGCTGGACCAAGTATCCATCTTTGTCATATTTATAACGAAACGATCCAGATTTTTTCAGACGATCGCCAACGTCATACTCAAGAAGTCTCCTCGTGTCTCGCTCAGATATTTTATTGATGTTGCCGTTATTATCATATCCGTATCTCCACGTGGATTGGCCATCTAATAAAATGTCAATCACATTTCCGTTAATGTCGTACACATATTGATAGTCACGTGACGTATCTTGATCCAATCGCATGCTCCAATGATGTATTCTATTCATAGTATCGTATCCAACATTAAATTCCAGGACCTCTTTCTCGCCAAATCTGTATTTCATCGCCTGAAGTCGAGCATAATCATCATATTCAGACGTAATTGTCAGGTGATTATCACTTATCCTCTCAGAATCGACTAACGGCCATTGAAATTTAAATGATTTTAATGATTTCAATCTTCCGGTATCCGTGTCATATTCCATGTTACATGTTGTCATGAAATTTTTACCAAATTGTGTTCTGATCTCATTGAGTCTAAAATTATTGTCGTACATATATGTGCTCATGCCAGTTAGCAGACGACTATCACGTGCAAAGTCAATTCTGTGCTCTTTCAGTAGAGTACCGATGTATTTGAAATGTTCCATAGCATTGTAAGCATTACTTTCAATTTCCGCGGACTTCAGACGAGAGATTTGTTTATCATACACATAGTGGATGTTTGTCTCGTCAAAGTAGACTTTTTCTAGCTGAGAATACATGCTGTATTTATAAACAACCTTCCTCTGTTCGCTAGGATACAGGATTTGTAGAAGTTTACCGTTAGCATCATATTCTTCAATGTATGGATTTTCTAGTTCTGGGATGTGATAGAGATATCTCTGTACCCCTATTGATATGATCTGGTTAAAATAATGTTTACCAAGTCCTGGTGTACGTAAAAACTTGAGGTTACCCTGGTGATCATACTCCAAATAGTATTGTAATCCACTAGGCATTAGAATATCAGTTGGCTACAAAACAATAAAAGTCATATTGTTTATTACTGTTTATTGCTAAATTCGTGAATCCCAATTTTCGTGGATTGTTAAATTCGTGGTTAGCAAATTTCCAATAAAATGATAATATCAAAATAGAAGAAATTATGCTATTATTAGTGTTAGAAATTGAAAATAAAAACACAATTCATTGGATTCATCAATTCGTTGTTAGGTTGACCCACAAAACCCAAGAAAGTTGGTTCTCCACAAATAAAACGTGTTACACAGTACATATAATTTACACTTTTGTTTGTGATAATGTAACCTTTTAATAAAAGAATTTGTTTTCATTGTCAGAAAATGAATGATATTTTTGATTGTTACGATTGCTACTATGATGTCATACAGTAAGATAAAGTTTTTATTTCATCGAGTGAAATACACGGTTTTTCTTTCACTTGGAAATCTCAGTATTTCATGGGCATATATGCAGTCCTCACGATGAGCACCTGTCCTCCACTCCAAGAGCAGTAAAGTTTTGTTCGGACCAGTAAATTTTTCAGTTTTTATTAAGAACTATATAAAACTAAATTCAAGAATTTGATTCTAACCATTAAATTAAAATTTTCATTTCCAGGACTGTCTATGTCATAAATGTTTTTAAACTTGATGAATGATGATTCTATTATAAAAATGTAATGTTATTCACACATAATTTGTCAATGTAAATTTATATATCTGTGTTCTTCAATATATGCTGCAAGACCCACTCTATGTTCACCTGATATCCTTCCCTGGGGCCCACTCTATGTTCACCTGATATCCTTCCCTGGGGCCCACTCTATGTTCACCTGATATCCTTCCCTGGGGCCCACTCTATGTTCACCTGATATCCTTCCCTGTGGCCCACTCTATGTTCACCTGATATCCTTCCCTGGGGCCCACTCTATGTTCACCTGATATCCTTCCCTGGGGCCCACTCTATGTTCACCTGATATCCTTCCCTGGGGTCCACTCTATGTTCACCTGATATCCTTCCCTGGGGCCCACTCTATGTTCACCTGATATCCTTCCCTGGGGCCCACTCTATGTTCATCTGATATCCTTCCCTGGGGCCCACTCTATGTTCATCTGATATCCTTCCCTGGGGCCCACTCTATGTTCACCTGATATCCTTCCCTGGGGCCCACTATGTTCACCTGATATCCTTCCCTGGGGCCCACTCTATGTTCACCTGATATCCTTCCCTGGGACCCACTCTATGTTCACGTGATATCCTTCCCTGGGGCCCACTCTATGTTCATCTGATATCCTTCCCTGGGACCCACTCTATGTTCACCTGATATCCTTCCCTGGGGCCCACTCTATGTTCACCTGATATCCTTCCTTGGGGCCCACTCTATGTTCACCTGATATCCTTCCCTGGGGGTTTCTAAATGCTACCCTATGTATGTATTGTTGATGGCATTTCTTGTGTTCACTAAATATCTGCTCTATGTCCAGCCAATGATAGCCTCCCCCGGGATCCCTCAATGTAAGACCTGCTCTATGTCCAGCTGATGATAGCTTCCTTGGGGATCCCACAATGTAAGACCCACCCATGATCAGTTGAAACCCCCACCCACCAGTATCCCTCAATGACCCATCCTATGTTCAGCTGATGATAAACTCTCCTGGAGATCCCTCAGTGTAAGACCCATCCTATGTTCAGCTGATGATAAACTCTCCTGGGGATCCCTCAGTGTAAGACCCATCCTATGTTCAGCTGATGATAAACTCTCCCGGGGATCCCTCAATGTAAGACCCATCCTATGTTCAGCTGATGATAAACTCTCCTGGGGATCCCTCAGTGTAAGACCCATCCTATGTTCAACTGATGATAAACTCTCCCGGGGATCCCTCAATGTAAGACCCATCCTATGTTCAGCTGATGATAAACTCTCCTGGGGATCCCTCGGTGTAAGACCCATCCTATGTTCAGCTGATGATAAACTCTCCTGGGGAGCCCTCAATGTAAGACCCATCCTATGTTCAGCTGATGATAAACTCTCCTGGGGATCCCTCAATGTAAGACCCATCTTATGTTCAGCTGATGATAAACTCTCCTGGGGATCCCTCAATGTAAGACCCATCCTATGTTCAGCTGATGATAAACTCTCCTGGGGACCCCTCGATGTAAGACCCATCCTATGTTCAGCTGATGATAAACTCTCCTGGAGATCCCTCAATGTAAGACTCATCCTATGTTCAGCTGATGATAAACTCTCCTGGGGATCCCTCAATGTAAGACCCATCCTATGTTCAGCTGATGATAAACTCTCCTGGGGATCCCTCAATGTAAGACCCATCCTATGTTCAGCTGATGATAAACTCTCCTGGGGATCCCTCAATGTAAGACCCATCCTATGTTCAGCTGATGATAAACTCTCCTGGGGATCCCTCAATGTAAGACCCATCCTATGTTCAGCTGATGATAAACTCTCCTGGGGATCCCTCAATGTAAGACCCATCCTATGTTCAGCTGATGATAAACTATCCTGGGGATCCCTCAATGTAAGACCCATCCTATGTTCGGCTGATGATAAACTCTCCTGGGGATCCCTCAATGTAAGACCCATCCTATGTTCAGCTGATGATAAACTCTCCTGGGGATCCCTCAATGTAAGACCCATCCTATGTTCAGCTGATGATAAACTCTCCTGGGGACCCCTCGATGTAAGACCCATCCTATGTTCAGCTGATGATAAACTCTCCTGGAGATCCCTCAATGTAAGACTCATCCTATGTTCAGCTGATGATAAACTCTCCTGGGGATCCCTCAATGTAAGACCCATCCTATGTTCAGCTGATGATAAACTCTCCTGGGGATCCCTCAATGTAAGACCCATCCTATGTTCAGCTGATGATAAACTCTCCTGGGGATCCCTCAATGTAAGACCCATCCTATGTTCAGCTGATGATAAACTCTCCTGGGGATCCCTCAATGTAAGACCCATCCTATGTTCAGTTGATGATAAACTCTCCTGGGGATCCCTCAATGTAAGACCCATCCTATGTTCAGCTGATGATAAACTATCCTGGGGATCCCTCAATGTAAGACCCATCCTATGTTCGGCTGATGATAAACTCTCCTGGGGATCCCTCAATGTAAGACCCATCCTATGTTCAGCTGATGATAAACTCTCCTGGGATCCCTCTTTTTAAGACCCACCCTTCATCCAGCTGATGACAACCTCCCTGGGGTCCCTCAATGTTATACCTACCCTATGTCCATATCTATATCTGAAGACATATTGAGCCCCAGCTGATGACAATATCTTCTGTAGTAGCCCTGTCTCTGTATAAATTCTCTGTTCTCTAATCTCACCATACTGCCAGTGTGAAATATGGCCATCTTGACGATATGTAATATTAAGAGTATGATGTCCATTAGCAGGGGAGAAACTTGTTGGTAGACCCAAGTCGTCATACAGAATTGTGATCACCTCCTGAAGGTCTCTTTTCACTATTGTCTCCTTATGAGCATCACGGTCATACTCAACAGTCAACAAATTTTCTCCATTTATCTGAAAAAGAGGTTATATTAATTCAGAGGATGTAGATACGTAGAGTCATGTCAAAAATAAACAGACATCAACATACATTGTACAGACACGTTTAAACATTAACAAAAATACATTTAATGTTTGGATCAACTTTTCTACCTATAAAGAGGTTTTAAAAATTAGAGGCTGACACGAGGCAGTAAATTATCACTTTATTATACAATCATCATTTATTTCCTGCTAAATTGTAAATAAAAAAGTTTTTATTGATTTTTCCCATAATGTCATTTGTTAAACTAAGACCTGCTGTGGTGGCCATCTTGGATTTCTGATTGGTGAAATTAATGTTTCTTTTGTAGAAGGGCATTAATGCACATTCTAACTAGGTTCCTTTTTAAACAGATTTTAACAAATATTTTCCCTACAGGGTCCTATGATAAAATTTGTCCTACAGTGGCAGCCATCTTGGATTTCTGATCCACATAAATAATACCAACTTTGTAAAGAACAATCCAATGATCCTTCAAAGACAGTTTTGGCTTAACCAAGTTTGTAGTTAATGCAAACAATTATTTATTAATTTTCCATAGGGTCAAATGTTATAAAACTTTCTCCTGCGGTGATAGCCATTTTGAATTTCAAATCTACATAACATGTAACAACTTTAAGAAGCAGTAATCAATGATCATTCGTGTACATTTGGGTTCAATCATCTTTGTACATGTAGTTTCTAAGGGGGGAAAAAAGCTTTCATTCATTTTCCATATGGTCCAATGTTAAACCATGTCCTTAAGTGGCAGCCATCTTGGATTTTGGATCAGAGCAAAAATGAAACATTATATGAAGAACCATCCCAGGATTATTATCACTGAAATTGACTTTCAAACCACTAACTTGTTTTTGAAAACAATAGAGCTTTAAACCTCAGCCAATCAAATGACATTGTCAGCTCTGGTAGCCATGTTCAATTTTGGATTTGAAACAAAATTCTACTTGAGGTCCAACAAAGGAGATTTCTTGTAAAATTTCTTTCCATTTAGCCCAATATTTTCAGGGAAGATGTTAAGACAAGCAAATGAGATAATAAGCTGTTTAAACAAATATAATTGTTTTAAGTGATTTAGAAATAGTAACGCTTGTAAAATATCGGAAGGTTTTTGGCTGGAAAGTAATCCAACCAATGAGATAATTTATTATATTTTATATGCAAATGTTTGTCTTTACAGTAAAAATATAAATTTTAGGCATTTTATATAAGATTTGTTAGTTATTCAAATTCAGTAAAATTATTTTATGGTCTGTTACAAATTTATTCTGGTGTGAACGGAAAAAAATAGAATTTGGGGAATAACGTCAAAAATTATATTCCCTAACTGTTAGGTGGCAACTTAATTCTATAAGCAAGATTATCATGCAAATTTATGGGTGAATTTGATGAAAATTGTATAACATGTCTTGGAGATAATAATAAAAAATAAATTATTATTATGCAAATCATGCTATTTATAAGGGTTTATAAATATTTAGCAAATAAAAAAATAGGAATCTAAAGATGTAAAAATAACTACGTTAAAGATATAGCTATATTGTAAAAAAAAACATGATGAATAAAATTGTGAATTCATGCATAACTAAACGGTTCCACTTCACTCGTCAACTGTTAATATAGTTACCCAGTTCTGCAGTGCTCTAATGAAAAATCTAAAATACTACTTTATAAAGAGTTGTATGATTTAGAAGTTTATAATGAGATCTTTGAAACGAATGAGAGAACAATGAACTTAAAAAGAAAATTTGATTCAAGATACTAAGAGTGAACATGTCATTACAGAAATTGAGCAAGGCACACATAGCAAAAGATAAAGTGAAATATGAAGAAGACAAAGAAACAATATGGAATGATGAATATAACTGTGACTGTATGAAAGCTGATGGATAAAGATATACAAATGTATATTTAGACAATATAGGTATGGTGTCTTTATATGAGATTTATTTGGATGAGGCTAAGAAATGGGGGTACTGCGAGGTTCTGCCGAGCATTCCCCCTGTTTCGTGCCGAATACAAATAAATCTCATATAAAAAGACATCATACCTATATTGTCTTTATACTGCAATACCATATTTTTTCTCACTGTTTTCTATCTAAAAAAAATAATTAAAATTTGTATTCCCCGTCATGGGCCCCATTTGACAATCAACCACTGGCATAGTAATCGAAGGATTATTAACAAACTTATTCTTGCGCAGTGCAACATAAACAGGCAGAAAAAGGATAATTATTGGTATTATTACAATAAATTTTATCTAATTGACAACAGTAACAATAACAAATGCAACAAAAGATGATTATTTAACATGAAATTTATAAAAATCGGAAAAGAAACGGGAAAATGTTACAAGGTCACGGTCATCAGCCGATTCATTGTGGTGGATGTTATTGCTTTATACAGGACATTGTCCAGTATAAAGAAAAAGTTTATACGACCCCCTTTATCAATGCTGTAAAGTTACCAATTGCAGTATAAATGTATACGAAAGGCAGAAGATGATGAAAAATACGAACAAGGCAACAATACAAGATGGAATGATATATAATATATCTGTGATTGTATGAAAGCTGGTGGATACAGATATATATATGTACATAAAAGACAGATAAAGATGGCAAAATATGAAGAAGGCAACGATACAAGATGGAATGATGAATATATCTGTGACATGTATGAAAGCTGGTGGATATAGATATAAAATGTAAGCTGGTGAAGTCTAACATACACTATATAATACATGTAACTATATAATGACCTCTATGACAGCCAGCGATAATAGGTACCTCATCTGAGGCTCAAGACAAGTGTACCTCATCTGAGGCTCAAGACAGGTGAACCCCATCTGAGGGTCAAGACAGGTGAACCTCATCTGAAGCTCATGACAGGTGAACCTTATCTGAAGCTCATGACAGGTGAAATTCATCTGAGGCTCAAGACAGGTGAATCTCATCTGAGGCTCGATACAGGTGAACATCATCTGAAGGTCAAGACATGTGCTCATTGTGTATGTATGTATCATTAAGCAAGCTGTTCCTTGAGAAAATCATGACATATAAAAGTGCTTAAGTCAGCACATTTTTATAATATAACTATGGTAACTTACACATATCTTACTGGATAATATCTACATGTAGATAAAATACATGGTCAAAATTAAAACTATTTCTGTCTGCATCTAATTATAACTGTGCAAATCATAATTCTTAAATAGATATAAAATTGACCTTTGAACTCATGTGCAACATGACACAAAATACATATGGTCAAATAAAACTGTTTTTGTCCATAATAGATTACAACTGTGTACATAATTTCTTTTCAACGAGATATAAAGTTGACCTTTGAACTCGCATGTATAACATGACAGCAAATATAATATGTACAAATATCTTCTCCATAAAATAACAGCTCATGTGAATGTAAATATAGATATAAAGATGGCGCCTGACGAAAGATACATGTAATAGTGATTTCTTTCCAATACAAGCATTCACAGAAAATCGGCTAGCACATATTTTCCAAAACCAAACACACTTGAGATCTAACGTCGAAGTAATAAAGTGCACAGTGTATTTTCTCTGCTAGGTAGAAATAAACATGCACATCGTAAACTCTACAACATATATCGTCGACGGAATAAAGTGCACAAGCATTTTCTCTGCTAGGTAGAAATAAACAGGTATGAAAATGAAAACTATACAACCTGGTTAAATCTAGGCCTTGCGCATACGCTGTATAAACAGACCACTGATTGAGAAAGTAATTATACACAGAATGACACACTTACATAAACACAAATATATACTGTATATATGTACAATAAATAATAAATACATGTCAGGCAAACAATACTTATCCTCAAGTCAACTGTCCATTCATCTAAATATTCATTGATGCAAATATTTGAGGGGCAAAGGTCAATTTCTGTCTTTGTAAGTTTGCTTCAGTAAGAAAAGTTCACCTTTTCAAGTGTAAAATACATACAACAGAAACTGTACTAATCAGTAGACCGTGAAAAAAAAAGAAAACTGACATGTCTACCGTTGATGGAGCAGTTTCTTAACATCGATGTATTTTAACTTCACTTAATGGTAGTAGAAAGTTCACTGAAGTAAGTCTTATAAACTACAGACATAGCTCTTGCCCTGTACTGAATATATGTTTACATACAAACAAAACAACATCTGATATATAATGTAGAATACCTATATATAGACAACAGAAGCTTAGAGGGAATTCTACAGAAGATTGTTGCCATGGAAGCGGAGAGAATAAAAGTTAGCACTGCAGGCAGGATGGACATGTAAAATTTTAGACATACCAGGAGAGATTTTCCTTTGAAATCGGCGTCCCCATGCGCATCATGCAAACTTGCATGCCGTGAGAAGGAGGCTCCTACCCTCATCCTACTCCCGATCCTCTCGACCGTCTTCCTCAATCGAGAGCGCCCTTTGGAGCTTCTTTTATAGAAACGCCACTCCAATTTATGGATGAGTTTTCCTGGCATGATGACTTTACGCTTGAAATGCATCCGATGTTGATTTTCTAAGATTGGGTGTTCTCCTGACTCTACAGAAATAGACATGTTGGTAGGGAATACGACTACTACAGTGCCATCTGGTAAATAAGTAACCTTGGTTTCTGCTGGACCTAAAATAAATAACAAATGTATCTTCATATTTTACTCAAGTTATGCTACTTCAATGTGAGAAAAAAAATTACAATTACAAATGAAAACCTTACTGGTACACACTTAAAACTTCTGGGTATAAATATTTAGAAAGAAAACAATGTTGTAATGAGTTTTTTTTAATTTTTTTAACAAGTTTATTCATGGTACAATTTTTCCCATTACGATAATTTATCAAATACAATGTATAAACAATATGTAAGTAGATCGAGTTTAGAGTAAGTGACTTGGCAATATCTATTAAAAACAATTTTTTAAAAACACACAATTTGCAATAACTGCTTTTAACTATCTTAAAAACATAAAATGTGTTATTTCTGTGAGTCTGCTGAAATAGAGATATATGGTTTCTAGCTATCAACTACTGGCCTACAGCGACAGTGAGAGGAGAAGTTTCAGGATTATAGAACATTTTATTACTTACAGATGTACAGCTGTTAATCGTACTTAACATCACATTATTTACTTACTTAATAAGTAAACTTCATTTTCTTATCATTTTTGTAAATTTTAAAACCAACTAATATCATGCATATTATGTTATGTGACCCCTAACTGTCCCTCATTTTGCCATCTAATCCACATTCTAAATACTCCCTTAGCTGTCCCTCAGTTTACCATCCACATTCTAAATATTTCAAAAACCTTACAAACTACAGATCATAATTTTTCTTAGTGTTAAAATTATCCTTTTTTTGCATCAAATAATAATTTTACAGTTTAATTTTTTTTAAATTGTTTTAAATCCTCCATGTTCATATCGTCCAATAAATATGTCAGAATTTGTTAAGAAAAGACAGTAGAAAGATAGGGTACTGTGATTGGTTAAGATGTAACATTTCGTGATGATAGAACTGGTTCCCTGTACCTCAAGTTTAGGAAAGCTTTGTTGATGTAGAGTAAACAGGAAGATTATTGTAGATAATGTTACTTTAATAGTGCTGCATTGACAATGGTGTGTGTGATATTTAAGAAAATAAATATCTTTCAGGGGGGCGTCCTGGTCGTGATCGTATGGTAGTTGGATTTATGACTACCTGTACAATCAGTGTCTATCACCATTAAAGTTGCGAGTTCGAACCCCGTTCATGGAGAGGTGTTTTTTCTTCGTGTACTCCTGTTTCCTCCACCAATAAAACTGACCACCACGATATAACTGAAACCATTTTTGCTTATGGGAAATAAGAAAGTCTGATGTAAAGAAAATTCATCATATTGTTTTTTTCCTTCATCATTTGGAGTCGAACTGTTATTTAAGTTTACAGTGAGTCAGATCTTACTCCAATAACATGATGAGTTCTTCCAATGAAAAGTTAGTTCATTAATATATTTTGGAGGGTACAGGCACGGTGAAGCATACTTTATTTGGAGGGGGATAGGCATGAAGCACAATTTTTATGGAAGAAAATAGGCTAGAAGCACAAATTCAGATCACCCTTGGTTGATAAATATATACAACACAAGAAATAATGATTGTATGGGCTGAAAACTGTAGGAAAAATCACTTCTATAGAGCTTACAAAATTAAATTTCTGCCGCAAAAATAATAAGACTGCACAATGAAGCTATAAATTTTTCTAGCAAAATACGCTCCATTTTTTTTACTCTATTAGTAAGAGCGACAAATTGAATAAGCTGCTGAGCTACAAGTGGAAAAGTTGACTATTTAGTATAAACCAATACATTCTACCAAAATAAAATAAAAATTGTTTACCATCTTGTGTCAGAACTGAAAAAAGGGGTTTATATAATAATAAATAACAATAAAAGCTTCTATTTATAAGTAAAATGGTTAAAAAACATAAAATTCCTAAAATTTCTATTATGGGATGAATTCTAAAAAAAAAGGAATGAAAATTGTACTACAGTATCATATAGAAGCAATATAAGCTTGATCATAATATGAAAACAAAATATATAAAAAAAAAAAAATTAAAAAAAAAAATAAAATAATTCCATATTTCTGTTCTTTTTTTCACTTTTCCAAAAATTCTTTTTGTAATTTAATTTGAAATAGAATTAAGGAAAAACAACACTATTTTTACCATGCATTGCTGATTGGACACTTCCATAGATTGTCATAGCTACTGCGTCCTTACCATCTGTGGTAATTCGTACAATAGATCCTGTTGTGTTGACATCAGCCTTCAGTTCAGCTACCTCCCCTGTTGGCTGTTGAATCTCAGTCAATCGACCCATCTTATTATAGGAATAGATATACGTTCTGCCGTCAGATACAAACTTAGCATACATGCCAACTCTACCGATTTTTTAAGTCTTCTCCCGCCTACCGATTTTAGATGTTTTCCTACCGATTTTAAAAAATATGTAAAAAAATTTTTATCGTGAATTGTTCACATGTTGATTATTCTTGTAGATTTCTAAGACGTATAAATGTGTACAAATCCAAATTATTTAGGCCCTTTCCGTAATCGTTTCCCTCTTAAATTTGTACCGGAAACTTCCATTGGTCAATTCTTTATCATTACGCCAATCAGAAACTGGATTTAAAATAAAGTTTTGAAGCACTACATTTTGAACTTATGACTCCTAAACATATATATACAGTAGAACTTCGCTCGCTCGAACTCGAAGGTACTGTCAAAATATGTTCGAGCTATCGGAAGTTCGAGCCACCGAGGTCCCGTAATTTTAGACAGAAAACAATCTTGTTCTGACCCGGGACAGTTTCATTACCTATATATGATAACTGATGCACAGTAAAACTGGCCTTTCTCGTAAAAAATATTTAATCATTTAAGTTCAAGTTCAAGTTCTTTATTCACTCGGACACATATATACAAGTGTAACAAGAGGAATATTATACAAAATATTTTACATAATGACGGATATAACTAACCTAAAATAATACAGCCTCAGAATATAATTACAAAACATTTTGCAATTTAGATATTAATAAGACAATTTTTTCAGAACCTTGACATTACACAAAGATAACAGGCCTTTCGTTTTGTACATGTTTGCATATCTAGTATAATAAATTGGAATACATTTACATCTAAGCCTTTGTACATCAGCAGAGGTACATTCAAATAAAAAATGAAATTCAGTACCTAAACCAACATTACACAGATGACAAATACGTTCTTCTCTGGGAGTATTCGGCCATCTTCCAGTTTCTATTGGAAGCTTAATGTTATTGCATCTAAACTTTGTTATCATGTTTCTCTCATGTGGTAATAATTTTAATAAGTATTTCTCTAAATTAAATTCATTTTTAAATATGCCATACAATTCTCCCCTAGAAGAGTTCTCAATTTGGTTAAACCAGTTTTGAATATATTGATCAGTCAGATTTAGCATAACAATAAATTTGAGTTGCACTGAATGAACTGGCTGTTGTTGGTTCCATAGATAATTAAGCCCAGTTTTCTCAAAAATTGATTTGATAAAATTTAGCCACTTAAATTGAACATTATCAGTAATACTCAAATTAAACATAATCTTATATAAGATACAACTAAGTTTCTTCTTGTTTGAAATAAGTCTATTCCAAAAATTTACATCCTTAATTTTATACATAATATATCTATAGGTGTTCTACCAAGTTCTCCGTATGTCATAAAATTTGGAGTAGTGGTTCTAACACCTAAAATATTTCTACAGAACTGAAGATGAAGTTTTTCTAGTTGCTTAGTGTTCTCATAACCCCATATTTCAGAGCCATAAGTAAGTATTGGAAGTATAAGTGTATCAAACAATTTAAATTGTAAATCTATTGGAATCGATATATTTCTCAATTTTCTATACACACAATATAAAGCTTTGCGAGCTTGATCCATCAATTTAGCTCTTGCCTTCACAAAAGAGCCGTTATGATTAAATATAACACCTAGATATGAATAAGAGTCTTTAATTTGTAAATTCTCTCCACATAGCTTAAAAATAGGTTGATTTTTTTATTTTCTTTTACAAAATATTATAACTTTAGTCTTTTGCAAGTTAACCTTCAATTTCCAATGATGACAATACTTTTCAAATATAGCCAAAGCAGACTTACACATTTCTAAAAGTTTTCGTCCAAAATTATTTGGTCTGCATTCATACTGAGTATATCTTTTTAAGGAAATATTATTATCAAGTAAAACTTGGTAGTCATAGCAATATGATATCTAAATAGGCCATCTTCTACATTTACATCCATAACATTCAAAAACGTTTCATCTGGTTCTGAAAAAAATCTTCAAAAAAACCCAGTTTTAGCATTAAAATCTCCAACAAGTGCACATTTCATGTCTTTTTCTATAAAATTTACTAATTCATTTTCACTATCTAAAAATGCATTTATTGACGAATATAGAGAGTTTTCAGGTAGGGTGTATACACATCCCAATAAAAGGTCATTATTAAATACTTAAATTTAATATGATTTTTAAGATAATTTTTATATACAACAACAATACCTCCAGATTTATGCTTAAATATTTTTCTATTTTTTGCAACATAGCTAAAACCATCTGGGATATTTAAAATGTCATATTTGTCAGTTTTTGTCTCAATAAAAATACATACTGTATATCATGTGTTGTAATTAACTGTATAAATTTAAGTAATAAAAGTTTTGACTTGATACCACAAACATTTTATTTCTGAAAAATTAGTTTCTGTTTTTTAGACCTTGGGGCATTTTCATCAGTCGCTTCTCTTGCTTGCCTGATAGTGGTTGTCCGGGTTTCTAGGAGGGGGAAAGCGCATATGAGGTTCTCCGTTTCCAGGTTGAAGCGCATCTTTACAATTTCATATGTGAATATTAGCATGTTTTTTATCAACTTAGCTGTGAATGTGAAAAAATTGTGAAAAATAAGTGATTTAAGTCTCAAATATATTAGTAAATCTTCCTTGTTTTCAACAATAAACCAGGAAATGTTTTTTCCGCTTTAATAGTAAAACATACTCGACAATAGGCAATCATAATTGATGATATCTTATTGTAACACACACAAGAGATGACGTGGATTAAATGATTTTAAGTAACATAACCCCGCTATTTTATATTGAAGTGTATTTATCAAGCTAGTAGATTGATTAATCATATATATATGTACATTTGTATGTAAGCATATTCAACATACATCTGTCAATTAAATTGCGATGTTCGAGTTTGATATGGTAAAACTCGTGATTTTATTATGATTCTCTATTAATGATGGAACCATTTATTAAGTTCGACTGTTCGAGGTATCAGTGTTCGAGCGAAAGATTTTTTTAGCTTAAAAATATATGGAAAATTGGCGGGACTTTCAAATAGGTTCGAGCCATCCATGGTATTCGACCCATCCGAGTTCGAGGGACCGAGGTTTGACTTGTATATATGTAAAATGCTAATTTCCATTTTTTCATGGTTTTTTCATACTATATTTAAAGATTTGACTGAACAGATTTTATATCCAAAATGCAACAGAATGTACCATTTTGTGTCCTTCTGAAAAACAATTTTCTGGGGGGGGGGGGGGGGGGGGGGGGGGGTCGTGGCAAACCCTAGACCCTCTACCGCTTTTAGTCTCTCGAGGGTTGGCATGTATGACTTAGAGGTTAAAAGTTCTGAACTTTCTGCGTATTTGAAGATTGCCGTAGAATTATCGGGGAGGGAAATGTCTGTAGATGATCCATGTTGTCCATAATAAATTCACATTTTGACATATCGGGAGATATTATTTCCTTCGCGTGCATGGCGTAGTTACGTTTGATTTCTATCTTGTTGCCGGCATCGTCTAGTATCTGTTCAAGCTTACCATAAAAAGAATTAACATTATATGTAAAATTATACATGAACTGGTCAGTCATGATATTAACTGTATGTTTATGTTGACCATAATGATTAAACACGTGGATTTCTTCTGTTTCAGGGGAGACAACCACATATTCACCAGCATTATTCTGTAACGGGAGTTTTGACATGATGGAGAAGACTCTGAGATTTCCTGCATCACCAATATGTACAATAACATCAGGGGTGACTGTGATCGATGTTAACTCGTTAAACAACGCCTGTGCCGCCAGTGTTTCCTCGGGTTTGTAACATTTACATCTGATCTGTTGACAATCACATTTAGATTTCATCCCAGCGAAGTGATGGATCAGACCGTCTGATGTAACGACTCGTACACGATTAATGTGATGTGTATCACTCTCCACGACGTAAAGTTCACCTTGGTTACCAAATGATATACTCTGTGGGTTGACTAACATCACATCAGTAGCGACGCTCGATGCTTGTTCACTGTCTGGTAGGACACCTGATGGCAGGAATTCTTGTGAAATTGGTCGCCCAGCAATAGTTATCAACTTGTCGTCTTTAGTCATTTTGATGACGTTTTTGTCGAGGATGTGAAGTGTGTCATCTAGTGGATCTATTGCCAAGTCTGTCGGCCATTGTAGCCTAACCTGTAAACAAAACACAACAATCTGTAAATCTTATAACTTTCTAGAAGTACAGTAGTCCCGTTCTTACAAAGGCCACCCCTCTTATCAGGCCACTCTCACCAAAGGCCACCCCTCTTATCAAGCCACTCTCTCCAAAGGTCACCCCTCTTATCAGGCCACTCTCTCCAAAGGCCACCCCTCTTATCAGGTCACTCTCTCAAAAGGCCACCCCTCTTATCAGGCCACTCTCTCCAAAGGCCACCCCTGTTATCGGGCAACTCTCCAAAGGCCACTCCTCTTATCAGAACACTCTCTTCAAAGGCCACCCCTCTTATCAGGCCACTCTCACCAAAGACCACCCCTCTTATCAGACCTGTCTCTCAAAAAGATCACCCCTCTTATCAGGCCACTGTCACCAAAGGCCACCCCTCTTATCAGACCACTCTCTCCAAAGGCCATCCCTCTTATCAGGCCACTCTCACCAAAGACCACCCCTCTTATCAGGCCACTCTCACCAAAGGCCACCCCTCTTATCAGACCAGTCTCTCCAAAGGTCACCCCTCTTATCAGGCCACTCTCACCAAAGGCCACCCCTCTTATCAGATCCAAAGGCCACCCCTCTTATCAGGCCACTCTCACCAAAGGCCACCCCTCTTATCAGACCAGTCTCTCCAAAGGTCACCCCTCTTATCAGGCCACTCTCACCAATGGCCACCCCTATTATCAGACCACTCTCTCCAAAGGCCATCCCTCTTATCAGGCCACTCTCACCAAAGGCCATCCCTCTTATCAGGCCACTCTCACCAAAGGCCATCCCTCTTATCAGGCCACTCTCACCAAAGGCCACCCCTCTTATCAGACCACTCTCTCCAAAGGCCAGCCCTCTTATCAGGCCACTCTCTCCAAAGGCCACCCCTCTTATCAGGCCACTCTCACCAAAGGCCACTCCTTTTATCAGGCCACTTTTTCCAAAGGCCACTCTCTCCGCCATCCCTCTTATCAGGCCACTCTATACAAAGGCCACCCTTCTTATCAGGCCACTCTCACCAAAGGCCACCCCTCTTATCAGGCCACTCTCACCAAAGGCCACCCCTCTTATCAAGCCACTCTCTACAAAGGCCACCCCTCTTATCAGGCCACTCTCTACAAAGACCACCCCTCTTATCAGGCCACTCTCACCAAAGGCCACCCCTCTTATCAAACCAGATTTCAGATGGATTGATAGTAAAATACTACTAAACTGTCCCCTCAAGAGAGGCTACCTCTCTTATAAGGCCACATCATTTTCATTGTAGAAGGGATGGCCTTATAATAGGGAGGACACTTATGTTTCTTATTCTAATAATCTTCTTGCTGTTGAAATTCAATAAGACAAATTTGCATTAATATATTTTGTGCATGATATAGATTGTCTGCTTGTTCATGTGGAAACAGATTAGCAATGGTTCTAAATCATCAAATGCTGTTGTTAAAAACAAATCTTCCCTTTACAATAATTCAAATGGTTTTATTAACTAGTTCAGCTGATCTTAAAGGTCAAGGTCAAAAGGTAAACAATTTTATGAAGAAAAAAAAACTACAAACAGTGCATGAAGACAAAAGTATAAGGGAGATAATCCAGTTTTATATTCCCAGATTTCTGTCATATCAAATCCTACAGTATTTAGACAATATGTCTGAAATGTTTAATTGGCTAAATTACAATGGATGATAATTACACTTGGAAAATTGTTGTACTGACAATACAGGTCAAAGGTTAAAATATAAACAAATAAAAAGCAAAAGGGTAAATGTGCTGTTTTCTTTGGCTTAATTTGTCTTTTACAATTCTAACTGATTTTTTTCTTGTATATCAACTATTTTGCTAATTTAATTTCAAAGGAAAAAACTTAGTACAGACAAACATCAAACTATTTTTTTTTAATCTGCCAATTGAACAAAAGGATGTTTTTTTTCTATTTTAAATTTATAAATTGATGAACAATATTCAACAGCTCTTGGGTAAAAAGCAGGACACACAAGTTTACTTACATTGGTTTCAAAGTACTGAAATTAAGAAATAAGCAGAGTATGACAGCAAGTTTATAAAAACTTACTTCCAGGATAGCGTGGTATGACTGTTCAATCACTGACATAAACATTTCTACTGTATTTAAAAGTCCATAAAACCTTACAATACAGCTAATTACATGAATAAATATTTTTTCTACGTCATTTGATTACAAATATTTAATTTACATACTGAGCCTCTTTTTGGTATTGTGTCATTATCAAGAGACACCATATCAGATAGGATCCCTGTATAAGGGAGACAACTATAGACATTTTTTTATATAGAAAACCAAATTTTCTTTCCATGTATTATCCTGCAAGAAATAAATTCCCGTTATGTATCTATATATTACAATGTTTGACATTTCCTGATATTTGACCGTCTGGATTTCTGATACAAAACTTTTCCAGTAAGTTTTCGTACTCATTTTCAGAAATAGCCAATCAAATCACTGTATTTAATACATAAAACACTCTGATTGGACCATTTTGCAGTACTGGGTACAAAACGTTTATTTAAAAAAAAATTCTTCAATTTCCTACTACTAATCCTGTTTTTAATGAACAGCTGAAATACTGCTCGCTGGACGTTCAACAATAATCAATCAATCAACCTTAATGAATATTCTACTATACCTTGTCAGTAGATTGATTGGTGCCACACGCCATAGGTTCCCAGGCCATAGACTGTGATTGAGAGTGTGTGT
The DNA here is from genome assembly GCA_963680875.1 of Bathymodiolus brooksi. NCBI lineage: Eukaryota > Metazoa > Mollusca > Bivalvia > Mytilida > Modiolidae > Bathymodiolus > Bathymodiolus brooksi. The sequence goes on from OY804582.1 coordinate 70,336,085, forward strand.
ATCATACCATCTGGTGTGATCTTCCTGATGTTTAAATTGTCAGCGATATATATTATACCATCCTTACTTATAGTTATACCTACAATGGTAAATTAATTCTATTTTAGATCATGTCAAAGCCTGAGAAAAGTTTGAAGGCACCAAAGGGGCAACTAAAAATTACAAATCAAAGAAGGATAGATAACATAATTCTTAGTAATACCTAGAATAATCTTAATGATTTCATAAATTGTGAAAATATCACATCTTTAAGGCCCTTAAATACCTAAAATTGTAATTAAAGTTGTCTTTTAATTAGTTAAATATTTCTTTAATGGTTTTTCAACAGCTATTCTGTTAAAAGGTAGGCATCTCTTGGTTAACAAATAAACAAACAAAAACACAATATAGTAATAAATCTTTAAGCTGATACTTATTTTTCTTTTCTTCTTTAATTTCCTTTGATTAAGCAAGAAAGGATATGGATATAAGTGACTATGGCAGAAATATATTTGAAACAAGAACAAATATAAAAAGTTTAAGAATAGCCACTTATAATACTATTTATTTCTTAAAATAAAATTCAAATATTCAAAAAGAAAAAAAAATAATAATTACCTTTCGGTCGTACAAGTCTAGCATCTTTTGCCCTTTTCCCATCACCACATTTGTCTAATGCCATCGGAGGACATTCCTCCCCTGTACCAGCAACAACCTCGAAATTACTATTCAGATCTTTGACAGGGCCCATCGTAGATATTTTTATGATTCTATGCTTCATGTAATCAGAGATGTACAATCGTCCATCAACAGGACTGACCGTCATGTACGGCTTGTGTGAAGTAGAAATGGAACTGAAATAAAATTCCATATAATATAGGTCTTTATAGAGAGATTTTACCCCCGAAGATATAAACAAAACAAAATCAAACTGTACAAATCATTTGAAACTAATTTATTAAACTTAGCAGCATGTGTCTCTTTATTTCTATTTTCTTACTAATCACAGAAACATGAACCACTGCTCTAAACGTAAACTTTAAGACCTCACTAAGAGAAAAAAATGACAGAACATAATGGATTTTTTTATCCTGGCTAGTTACAGGCACAAAATGTGGCAGGGAAACTGGTTAATTTGATCCCAAATCTTGATAACTAAATTGTATGTGTTTAAACAAAATATTAGTATAACATAAAATCTGACATTTCTTGCAGAAAACAACTGAAACAAACACATAGTATAGACAATAAGATTTGGCATCAAATAAATACCTGGTTAAGTTAACTATTAGAAAATGTTTAACGGTATGCTTTCTTAACACCTCTTTCAACAATTTCAGTTATATTCTGGCAGCCAATTTTATCGGTGGAGGAAACCGGAGTATCTGGAGAAAACCACCAACCTGCTGAAAATCTTTTGACAAACTGTTGCATAAAGTTGCATACAGAACATCTTGTTACAGATGGGACTTGAACTCGTGACATTATTGGTGATAGACACTGACTGCATGAGTAGATGTAAATCTATCTACTATATTATCATGGCTATAATCCCCTCTGTTTCACATAATTCATGCCTTGTTTCAAGTATACTAGCTATATCATCCCGTCCTGGCGTAACCTTTCTGATGAAATTATGATCCCATATATAAAGACTGCCATTCTCTCTCACTGGCCATCGCTATCGGTAACAATAAACTATTATCTAGGGCACGGCCATTACACATGTCACAGTCTGGCTTCCGTTGCTGTCCGTTACCAAGAATATTGACAAGTTCCTGCGGCTTTTCCTTGTGATTACGTCATCGAAAGACAAAAGTATTTATTTTTGATTTGCGTACATATTTCCATATTGCCATTAATATGAAACAGACAACACATTATTCTATGTCCATGACTGTTTGTTGATGTTTTATTGAGTAGTCCAAACTCCACATCTTTCTTCTACACTTCTACATTTGTATTGTCATTCTGTATTTATTCAGAGTAATTTGTATGTTCCCGCCACTAAGGGACATATAGTGTAACTCATGTCCGTAATTCCGAAATAAAACAGTTGTCCCCACTTTTTTTCGCTATGCTTTGAGATATTGACTTTATAATGATAAGTTACAGATCAAGTTTACGTTTCGTTCCGGTCCAATGCTTTTTGGCCGAATAATAGCCTTGGAGATATTGACTTGATTTTTGGAATATGAGTGTATAATGATGAGTAACAGATCAAGTTTACATTTTGCTCCGGTCCAATGAATTTTGGCAGAGTTATGGCCCTTGATCTTTGAAATTTGGCCCAATATTTAGTTGTCACCACTTTATTTTACTATGATTTGAGATATTGACTTGATTTTTGGCATGAGAGTGTATAATCATAAGTTATAAGTTATATATCAACTTTGAAATTCGTTCCGGTTGAATGATTGTTGGCCAACTTACAGCCATTGGGCTTTGAAAGTTGGCCAAATATTTAGTTGTCACCACTTTATTTCACTATGATTTGGGATATTGACTTGATTTTTGGTATGAGAGTGTATACTCATAAGTTACAGATCAATTTTGAAATTCATTCCGGTTGAATGATTTTTGGCCTATTACTGAGGGAATTCAAAAAGGGTGAAACATTTGCGAGCCTCCTTAATATTCACGGCGTGGACATTCGTGTCGTTACGACACATCTAGTGTTGTACAGTGATAGACTATCTTTTGATATACATTTTATTAATTTGTTTTTACATTAGTGTACATATCCCATCTTACCAATAATATGAAACAGACAAACACATTCTCCATGACTGTTCGTTGATGTTTTATTGAGTAGTCCAAACACAACATTTTTCCTATGCACTTCTACATTTGTATTGTTATTCTGTATTTATTCAGAGTGATTGTGGTGTACAGTGATATATTTTATATATATATTGTGTTAATATATTTTGTTAATGTATTTTCTTGATGTATTTTGTTAATATATTTTGTTAATGTAATTTATTTATTGACTATTGTAACACACAATGTTTGTTGTACAATTTTAATAAGTATCAAAGCATTTCTCTTCAACTGAAACTGACATAAAATATATGTGTCGTTACGTTCAGATGTTGTGATGTCCGTTGCGATTTCCGCATAAAAACAATGTTCGATTCGTCTTTCCCTTTTCCTCCAGTTGTTTGTAGGAGGGATCATGTCTCATTTACGTTATTTGTGTTTGTTTACGCATAGTGGTGTCCAACACATATTGTGTACTGTTTGTGCTTTGTTTTCCTTCGTTTTATGAACCCTATGTTGCCAGTTTCTTTGGATTGTCCATTTTGTATTGCTCCTTGGTTATTCTCTAACGTTTATATAAGGATTTTTTTTAACTATTGAGTGAAATAGCAGATTCTTTTTAACCAATTTGACAAATGTTGTCAAACATATTTTTAAAGCGAATATATTTTCCAATTTATATCTAGTCCGCTTCATATCATACATTATACTAATGGCATGAGAATCTAGAAAAATTCGCCAAAAGTTCGCTTTTCTACCTGTTTCTAATTTTTATGTCATTTACGTATTCCATTTGAATCGTAAAATGTTTATTTGTTTTAATATTCAGGTGCCATGTATTGTTACTAAATACTGATATATTAGTAGTATATCAGTATAAGACCCCGACGAAACCGTTTAAACGTAAAATATGGTTGTATGAACATGCAGATTATGAAAAGCTAAGACAGAATTTGTTCAACGTAAACTGGGACTCATTTTTTCTTACTGATGATATAGAATTGATAACAAACGATATTACTAATGCTATTTTAAGTGCCGCTGAATCTTCTATACCGAGTAAAATTGTTACTATCCGAAAAGGGGGGCCCATGTGGTTATCTTGTAATACACGTAAAATGATAAGGCAGAACATAGAATTCACAGAAAGACAAAACATTTTAATAACCCCATGCATTGGAATAAATTTAAGAAAATTAGAAATGAAGTTATAAGCCTAGTAAGGAACGCCAAAGATAAATATAATAATGATTTAATCAAAACAAATTACAAACATGAATTCTTCTTGCAAAAACTGGTGGAACATAGTTAAAAAGATTTATGGTATAAAAGGATCTGATATGGGTATTCCCCCAATTCTCCATAATGATAACTTAATATTTTATGATGTCGAAAGAGCAAACTTATTTAATATATATTTTTTAAAACAATCCGAAATTGACGACTCTAACAGCAATATCCCTAATTTATCATATGTTACAAACCAAATAAGTGAAATCAAATTAGGTGAAAATGAAGTCGGAGATGTTCTAAAAGTGATGAATCCTACAAAAGCATCTGGTCCTGATTTGATTAACCCTAGACTGTTGAAGGAAGCAGCACCTATTATTAAGCACCCTCTTTGTAAATTATTCAATCTCTCCTTACGGGTCGCTTCCTATCCAAGTCAATGGAAAAGAGCAAATATAACGCCTGTTTTTAAGAATAATAAACAAAACGACGTAAATAATTATAGACCCATATCCCAACTTAGTGTAATTTCAAAAGGTATGGAGCGTTGTGTATATAAACATATTCACAATCATCTATTGGATAACGATATTCTAACTACTTGTCAATCCGGATTCACATAAGGGGATTCTGCAGTTATTCAACTAATCAATATAGCAAACGATTTTGGCAAAGCCTTAGATAGTGGTAAAGAAGTTCGGGTCGTTTTCTGCGATATCAATAAAGCATTTGATAGAGTTTGGCATAAAGGTTTGATTCACAAACTAAAACAATCAGGCATTTCAGGCAATTTACTCCAGTGGTTTCAAAATTATCTCTATGGGAGGGAACAAAGGGTGGTTATTAATGGCTCAAACTCTAACTGGTTACCGGTAAAGGCAGGGGTTCCTCAAGGTTTCATTTTATTTTATTTTTTTCATTTTTATAAATGATATCGTAAGCGAGATCAATACTGAAATTAAACTGTTTGCTGATGACACCAGTTTATATCTCATTGTTGACAACCCCAACGACATGGCTTTCCTTCTGAACCAAGATCTCCATCAAATACAACGTTGGTCTGAAAAATGGCTCGTAAAATTCAACCCGAATAAAACTGAAACTATGGTTATTTCCAGTAAGAGAAACAAACCATATCACATCCCTTTACAAATGAATGACCAAGATCTCCACGTAGTTAACTCCCACAAACACGTAGGTGTAATAATTTCAGATAATGGCCAATGGAATGATCATATTGATTACATTGTTAAAAAAGCTTATTACAGATTAAATATAATGAGAAAATCTAGAACATTCCTTGATAGAAACTCTTTAGAAAAAAATTATAATTCTTTTATAAGACCTTCAGGGAACAACCATTTAACTTGAAGGAGGGGGGGGGGGGGGGTTGTACTGATCTTTTTTTTTAACAGTTGGACACATTTTTATTGTTTTTCAATTGCAATCAAACTAAATTATTTTTTCTTCTTACCAAGTCAAAACAGTATTTTTTTCCCAATGCTTTGTATAAAGGTGTGAACCAGTAATCATTTTGTCGACACTTATTTCATGCAAAGCCTTGAAGCTTATTTTGAAGGTCACAGGTCAAAGGTCAAGGTCACAGTTGGACTTAAGTTTTAGCTATTTATCAGTGAGGGGATATGTCATGCTTTGCGTTGCCTTTGTTATAGTATTAAGTGTGTATTATCAAATGACATCTTGTATGAAGAAACAAAATGGGAGAAACTAAAAGATAGAAGAAATAATCACAAGCTTGTTCTCTATCATAAAATGAATTACATTAAAACACCCCTATATTTAGCTGAATTAATTCCAAAAATTGTATGTACTCGACATACCCATAATACTAGACAAATAAACAATATTGTTAATATAAACTGGCGAACTAGTCTTTATTCTGAATACTTTCTGCCCTCAACTGTAAAAGCATCAAATGATTTACCACTTCCCACTCGTAATTTGGAATCGCTAAGTTCATTTAAATCTCTTAACAACACTAAAAATACTAAAGTTTCAGCCCATTATTATGTTGGATGTAGGTTAGGTCAAGTATTACATGCGAGACTACGCATGAATTGTAGTGCCTTAAATGCACACCTCTTTATTAGAAACCTTGTTGAATTGCCAAATTGTATCTGTGGAATAACTGAAACTGTATCTCATTTCTTATTAGATTGTCCGCGTCACACGACTCTAAGACAACAACTTTTCTTCTCACTTTTTGACATTCCTGAAACAATTTCACTGAAGCTACTTATTTTTGGCACAGTTAATCTAAATGACGAAGAAAACAAGGCAGTATTTAAATCCGTCCAAACCTTTATCATAAAAAGTAAAAGATTTACACCCTGACATGCTCACATAATATTTTTCACCTTTTCAATCTTATTCAATCTCTTTGTATTATTATTTTCAAGTAAATTGTGTAGCTTTCAACTACATGCTTACATACATTTTTTTTTCTCCCTCAATGTATAAATAATTCTCACATAAAATTTAAATCAGCATGCCTATATATTTGTTTGTGATATTTGTATGTTTTTCATAGGAAACAGATTTAATATGATACCGGTAAGTAATTTCTATCATAAATACTTGTGCTAAAACCGTATCGAATACGTTTCACTTAGGGATGTCAAATCGATTAAAACCTTATAACCGGTTACTCGGTCAGGTTTCCGATCGAGTACCCGGTTACTCGGTAGAAAATTTATTTTGCTCGGTTTAAAAAGGTACAGCTGGGTTCAATGACACTTCTGTTTTCTTCCTTTCTTTTCATTATTTCAAAGTTTTATATTTCAACTATAATTGTAAAGATTCAGTTGAATGATAACAAATTTAAAAATATAAATTTATTATTTACAACACAGTACAAATTACTTACATACCAGGTTATGTCATGTCACATTCATGATTGTTATTCGGTCATTGTGGTACAGAGTTTTTGCTAAGGAAAATAATTTGGTCGATGCAAGACGATGACAGTCTGTTGCTGTTGCGAAGCTTCGTAACAATCAAACCAGCTGCCGAGTAGATTCTTTCCGACGGAACAGATGTTGACGGAACAGCTAAATACCGGCGCGCAAGAACTGAGAGTCTTGAATATTTATCGGAATTATCTTTCCACCACGCAAGAGAATCAGTGTCTGGATCAGCCCTTTCTCGCATAAAGGCTGTAATTTCAGATTCAGCAGTGTCCTCAGAATCGTCATCCAAAAGGAAATCAAGCATACGCTGATGTGGTTTAGCATATTTGTAGTCCCTCCGGTATAAGTCAGCTCTACTTCACATAACTGGCATTTGACAGTTTTCGAGTCATTACATCGTTTGAAAAACTTCCAAACTTTAGATGTAGGAGGTGACATTTTCACAGCCCTATCTCTCGAAATTCAATTCAAGCACACTTTTAATAGTTCAATACTTTAAATTCGAATTGTGTTCATACCAATTTAATCACTTTGTTTGGTTAACATTGTTAAACCTACAAGCTAGTGTTTTGCCGGGGGAATAAACAGATCAGAGATCAATTACCATTTAATTGACCAATAATTGTTATGTAAACATATGCCAAGCGCTGGTACGATTTCTATTATATCTAACATTAATTATTTATTGTCCGGAAAATTTTATCATTATTTTCATAAAAAAAAGTTTTCCGAGTATCCGAATACCGATTTTGGTATTCGATAATCGGACGTTCGAGCGAGTATCCGGTTAACCGGGTTCTCGTTGCCATCCCTAGACTTTCACTTTCACTGAAATATTCTGAATGTAGGTCAAATCAATATTAACATCCATAATAATCCCACTCGGAAGGCATTTAAGATTTTATGTTATTAATTTTAGAAAGTAAATTGTTTGGAGGCATTGCATTAAGAATTCAAACAGTTTTTTTCTGTGCACACATGATAATGTGCGACACACGTGTTGTGTGTCATTTTAAGACAAAATCATCATCACATGCCTGCCGTGAGAAACATAATACCATCAATGATCTAGGCGTTATAAAAGATTGTCATTTTCCTGGTTACTGGATAGTACTTTGTTTATGTTGAGTCTTAATACTTTTTAGTAGCTGGTGTATATGACAAATATAACATCAAGACATCGACACAGAGCCTATTAATAGTTTTTTTTTATTTGGAGACTTATTCGAAAAGTTTATTACTAACAAAATAATTCGTATCACATAACCAGACTTTATGTTTTGCAATATTTTCCTACACTTTCGAAGTAAGTGGAGCAAAGTGACCAGGGGGTCAGATCTAGGACCAGTAGAGGGCAGTGTTCTTTTACACCAATGAGAAATATAGAATTTAACACCGGCAAAAGTGCAAGACAGGGAAAGCTTACCCGAGGGTGTCGGAGATTTCCCTGTCTTGCACTTTTTGCCGGTGTTTGATTTTATTTCTCACTTTTATCAGCTGTTTTTAGTTTCGTGTTTGTTTGTAAACAGCGCATCATGTAAGCAATGTGAGTTATTTCCCCTTCGTGTCAATCAAAAAAGTAGTTCCGTATTTTTGTGTATTGCGTGAAGGTCATTATGTAATAATATGGCTGATTGTTAGGATTTGCGTGTTTATAAAAGATTGAAAACTTATATACAGTGAATTGTTTATTTTAAAAAGGAAAAGCATGGAGAATTGGGAGGGGGCAGTTGACATAAACTGTACAGCATGCATTTGCCGGTAAACGCACGTGATTTTTTTTGTCTTGCACTAGTGCAAGATAAGAAAATCTCACATCGCTAAAAATAGGAACTGGTCTGTCTCAAGAGTGAGAAAGCACCGTGTAAAACCATCCAATACGATTGTTTCGAATCATTTCCATTCCATGAAAAAAAAAAAAAAATTCGTCCACCAGATCATGTGATTTTGATGGAATGCTCAGCGCTGAGCTTCCAGTGTCAATGTACACAACAAAAACTCCAATCGATATGTGCCGTTTTAACGTTCGATCATCAACTTAAAAAAATCTTAGCATTTTCTGTAAAAGACAGATATCAATTAAATTATTTTATTTGTATCAAAGACTTCAATGCAGAGAGACAATTACTTCTTTAAGATTAAATTTGTTTTCTTTCTTTATTTGCGGCTGTCAGCATCATCAAATGAAAACGATCTGCCTTTATGTATATATTTCTGATATCAGACAGATAGTGGTGTACCGAACACCAGTATTTATTCAGCGGTTACCTTGGCGTCTCCATATTATTACAATTACTTATAATGTACCGCATCTACGACTATGATATGCTGACGTTGTCACAGTAATAGCGTAAACACCGGAAGTCGTCTGCCGAGAAATTCAGACGTCAAGACACGAAAATGACGGAACGTGGTCGGAATTGACATGATTCGAAACAACCCTATTAAAACTTGTTTTGTTTTCTCTTTGCAAATTGATGTTCAATTTTGGACTTTCTTTCAATAAATTACTTTGAACTTTGAACTTTGTAAACATAGATTTGTCCTTGACACAAATTTTCCATGTGGCAATTGGGTTACAGAATATTTTGAAACGATGTCGGAGGGCAGTGCAACTAAATATGTCGCTGTTGTTGATGCGGGACTGGTACGAATAAAATAAGATAATTAAGAAAATAATTAATGTAATTTTATTGACCCAAAATAGGCATTATGATTTAATGCATGGATGAAGAAAGTTAGCATGACAAAATTACAGATACCTAACATGTATAAAATATAATATTTAGGTGTTAAAATAAGATAACATAATTAAGAAAATAATTGATATAATTTCTATAGTGACCCAAATGGGGATTATGATTCAAAGCATGGGTGAAGAAAATTAGCATGTTTGAAATGAAAAATATACAGATGTAATATTATGTGCTATTTTTGTTCCTTTATGACTTTAACTATCAACACACATGCAGCTTTTGGCAATTTACAGCAGATGGAATATGTCATTGGAACAGGCAAATTATATATTTGAAATAATATGTCAAAAAAAAAAAAAAAAAAAAAAAAAAAACCCACTAGATCACAACATTATGGAAAAGCACCAAAAAAAAGGTAAAAAAGTAGAAAAAAAATAAGCTTTTGTAGATTAAAGACAAACACTGAACTTCCAGTTCAGAGATGGTGGTTCAAGTCCATCCCAATTTTAAGAACAGTTTTTGTTTTTATTGTTAGTATTTTTATGACTAGTATAGGAGCATATGTATAACCTATTTTTGAAGGTAAGAAGTGGCGGTTTCAGATGTCACAAAACCTCAATCATTAATGTAAATTACTAGTACCAGTTATCTATAATTAGTGATCTTAAAGACCTCAAATATTTCATTAAATGAAAACTAAACAAAAAGGTCAATTTATTTTATTTATATTTCACTAGATCTGAAAATACAACTAATCTGACTGACAATACAACAAAACTTACTGACAATGCAACAAATCTGACTGAAAATACAACATATCTGACTTACAATACAACAAACCTGACTGAAAATACAACAAATCTGCCTGAAATACAACAAATCTGACTTACAATACAACAAACCTGACTGAAAATACAACAAATCTCACTGACAATACAACAAATCTGACTGAAAATACAACAAATATGACTGAAAATACAACATATCTGATTTACAATACATCAAACCTGATTGAAAATACAACAAACCTGACAGAAAATACAACAAATATGACTGACAATACAACTAATCTGACTGAAAATACAACTAATCTGACTGAAAATAGAAGAAACCTGAATGAAAATACAGTAAATCTGACTGAAAATACAACATATCTCACAGAAAATACAACAAATCTGACGTACAATACAACAAACCGGACTGAAAATACAACAAATCTGACTGATAATACAACAAACCTGACTGAAAATACAACATAACTGAATGAAAATACAACAAACCTGACTGAAAATACAACAAACCTGACAGAAAATACAACAAATCGGACTGACAAAACAACAAATATGACTGAAAATACAAGAAACCTGACTGAAAATACAACAAATCTGACTGAAAATAAACAAATCTGACTGACAATACAACACATCTGGCTGAAAATACAACAAACCTGACTGAAAATACAATAAACCTGACTGAAAATACAACAAACCTGACTGCAAATACAACAAACCTGACTGAAAATAAACAAATCTGACTGACAATACAACACATCTGGCTGAAAATACAACTAACCTGACTGAAAATACAATAAACCTGACTGAAAATACAACAAACCTGACTGCAAATACAACAAACCTGACTGAAATTACAACACATCTGACTGAAAATACAACAAATCTGACTGAAAGTGAATGAATGAAGAAATGCAAATCTGAATGAATGAATAAATAAGTAAAAATCTGAATGAATGAAAAAATAATAATAATTCAATAAATACATGTAAATAAAAAAAAAAAATTACAGAATAAACAAAAAATATGAAAAAGGAATTAATAACACTATAAATGAATGAATAAATAAAAATATGAATGAATAAATAAATAAATAAATAAATAAATAAATAAATAAATAAAATATGAATGTAACCATGGAGACTGTCACCGCTACAACTGTAAATGTAAAGGATGCAAGTAAAATAAATAAATAAATACAAATAATAAATATATGATAGAATGAAGAAATAAAAATATGAATGAATAAATAAATAAAAATCTAAATGAATGAAAACAAATATATAAATAAAAAATAAATACATGTAAATAAATTATTCTTTTAAAGAATAAACAAAAAATATAAAAAATGAATTAATAATAATATAAATGAATAAATAAATAAATAAATACATGTAAATAAATAAATAAAAATATGAATGAATGAATAAATAAATATGTATCTGTAAGTAAAAAATATGAATATAAAAATAAACATATGAATGAATAAATAAATAAAAAAACCCAAAGCATTGGAATACCACCGAGCTTGATTTCAGCAAATCTCTGAAATGAAGTTGTATTTGACTTTAGATTTTAGATGGAGAGCGATGGTGTTTAACGCCACTTTCAACAATATTTCTGTTGTGTCATGACTATTAATTTGTTGGTTGGCTATTCATTTGTTGCTTAGAAGAACTCTGAGTAATAAGAGTAATTGATAAAGTTAATTGCAGAATTAATAGACTAAGAATAGTTATCTATAAGACTGTCACCACTACAACTGTAAATATAAAGAATGCAAGTAAAATAAATCAATAAATCAATAAATCAATCAATAAAATATGAATGTAATCATGGAGACTGTCACCACTACAACTGTAAATGCAAAGGATGTAAGTAAAATAAATAAATAAAATATGAATGTAACCAAGGAGACTGTCACCACTACAACTGTAAATGTAAAGAATGTAAGTCAAATAAATAAATAGATAACAATCTGACTGAATAAATAAATATATGAATGAATGACGAAATAAAAATATGAATGAATCAATAAGTAAAAATCTGAATGAATGAACAAATAATAATAAATGAATAAATATGTGTAAATACATGTAAATAAAAAATGAATGAATAAATAAATAAATAAATAAATAAATAAATAAATAAATAAATAAAATATGAATGTAGCCATGGAGACTCAACACTACAATGGTAAATGTAAAAGATGTAAGTAAAATAAATAAATAAATAAAAACATGAATGAATGAATAAATATATGAATGAATGAAGAATTAAAAATCTGAATGAATAAATAAGTAAAAATCTGAATGAATGAAAAAATAATAGTAAATAAATAAATACATATAACTAATTTTTTTTTAAAGAATAAACAAAAACTATAAAAAATGAATTAATAAATAAATAAATAAATAAATAAATAAATAAATAAATAAATAAATAAAATATGAATGTAACCATGGAGACTCACCACTACAATTGTAAATGTAAATGATGTAAGTAAAATAAATAAATAAATGAAAATATGAATGAATATATGAATGAATGAAGAAATAAAAATCTGAATGAATAAGTAAAAATCTAAATGAATGAAAAATAATAATCAATAAATAAAGAATAACCAAAAAATATAAAAAATGAATTAATAACAATATACATGAATGAATAAATAAATAAATAAATAAAAATATGAATGAATGAATAAATAAATAAATAAATATGTATCTATAAATAAAAAATATGAATATATAAATAAAAATATGAATGAATAAATAAATAAAAAAAATAATAATAAAAAAGTTGGAAAATAAATTTGTAAAACAAAGCGAAAAAATTCCAGTCAGGTTTGTTGTATTGTAAGTCAGATATGTTGTATTTTCAGTCAGATTTGCTGTATTTTCATTCAGGTTTCTTCTATTTTCAGTCAGGTTTCTTGCATTGTAAATCAGATATGTTGTATTTTCAGTCAGATTTGTTGTATTATCAGTCAGATTTGCTGTATTTTCATTCAGGTTTGTTGTATTTTCAGTCAGATTAGTTGTATTTTCAGTCAGATTTGTTATCTTGTCAGTCAGATTTGTTGTATTATCAGTCAGATTTGTTGTATTTTCTGTCAGGTTTGTTGTATGTTCAGTCAGGTTTCTTGTATTGTAAATCAGATTTCTTGTATTTTCAGTCAGGTTTGTTGTATTTTCAGTCAGATTAGTTGTATTTTCAGTCAGGTTTGTTGTATTTTCAATCAGATTACCGGTAGTTGTATTTTCAGTCAGATTTGTTATATTGTCAGTCAGATTTGTTGTATTATCAGTCAGATTTGCTGTATTTTCATTCAGGTTTGTTGTATTTTCAGTCATTTTTCTTGTATTGTAAATCAGATATGTTGTATTTTCAGTCAGATTTGTTGTATTTTCAGTCAGATTTGTTGCATTGTCAGTCAAATTTGTTGTATTTTCTGTCGGATTTGTTGTATTTTCAGTCAGGTTTGTTGTATTTTCAGTCAGATTAGTTGTATTTTCAGTCAGGTTTGTTGTATATTCAGTCAGATTTGTTGTATTGTAAGTCAGATTTGTTGTATTTTTAGTCAGATTTGTTGTATTGTAAGTCAGATTTGTTGTATTTTCTGTCAGGTTTGTTGTATGTTCAGTCAGGTTTCTTGTATTGCAAATCAGATATGTTGTATTTTCAGTCAAATTTGTTGTATCTTCAGTCAGATTTGGTGTAAAATCACTAATTATAGATAACTGGCACTAATAATTTACATTAATGATTGAGGTTTTGTGACATCTGAAACTGCCACTTCTTACCTTCAAAAATAGGTTATACATATGCTCCTATACTAGTGATAAAAAGACTACTAACAATAAAAAAAAAAAAGCTGTTCTTAGCTTTGGGGTGGATTTGAACCACCATCATCTCTGACCTGGAAGTTCAGTGTTTGTCTTTAAACTACCAAAGCTTATATTTTTTCTTCTTTTGGTTTTTTTTTGGTGCTTTTTCATAATTTTGTGATCTAGTGGTTTTTTTTTGTTTTTTTTTACATATTATTTCAAATATATATTTTGCCTGATCCAATGACATATTTCATCTGCTGTACATTCACAAAAGCTGCATGTGTGTTCATAGTTAAAGTCATAAAGGAACAAATATAGCACATAATATTACATCTGTAATTTTGTCATGTCACACATGCTAATTTTCTTCACCCATGCTTTGAATCATAATCCCCATTTGGGTCACTATAAAATTATATAAATTATTTTCTTAATTATATTATCTTATTCTAACACCTAAATATTATATTTTATACATGTATCTGTAATTTTGTCATGCTAACTTTCTTCATCCATGCATTAAATCATAATGCCCATTTTGGGTCAATAAAATTACATTAATTATCTTCTTAATTATCTAATTTTATTCGTACCAGTCCCCCATCAACAACAGCGACATATCTAGTTGCACTGCCCTCCGACATCCTTCCAAAATATTATGTAACCCAATTGTCACACGTAAAAGTTGTGTCAAGGACAAATCTATGTTTACAAGTTTTAATTGGATGGTTTTACACAGTGCTTTCTCATTGGTTTAAAAGAACACTGCCCTCTACTGGTCCTAGATCTGACCACCTGGTCACTTTGCTCCACCTACTTCGAAAGTGCAGGAAAATATTGCAAAACATAAAGTCTGGTTATGTGATACGAATTATTTTGTTAGTAATAAACTTTTCGAATAAGTCTCCAAATAAAAAAAAACTATTAATAGGCTCTGTGTCGATGTCTTGATGTTCTATTTGTCATATAAACCACAGGCACTCGTGTGCACTCTGTGATTTTCGTTATTTCATTAAAATTAAATATTTTCCCTTTTAGGGCCTCTATTCTAACCTTCTCTATGCAGAATCACCTAATTTTGACGTATTTTACACATTTTGATACAACCCATTTTAGTAAAATTTTATAGTCACATAGAAAAGTTTCTGAAACCTGCAAATTTCTATGGATCTCCATATTATTTTTTAAAAATCATGTTTATGTATCATACTTACATGATCCAAATTAAAAATGCTACTGAAATGACACTTATTTAAATGGAAAGCTTTTTATATAAAAGATACATACTGATTTTTCACTATGGTGATAATTCACAGACAGGAAGATATAATTTTGGCTCCTATAACAAAGTTTTATGTTCAAACTTGTTGAAAGTACTTAAAACCTTATTTATGTAATGTATTTCCAGTACCCAAGGTATAAACTTGTTTGCATAAAGGAATTGAAACTGATTTTCATTTAGCCATGGTCTAAAATATGCGATTTAGGACATTTCAGTAAAATTTCGTAGTCTATAATACATGTATATAAAAAAAGTTCTGAAACTTGAAAATTTCAATGGATATTCATATCATTTATTCAAAACATTGTTTATATATTATACTTACAGGATCCAAACTAAAAGTGCAATTGAAATGAAGCTTCTTTAAATAGAAAGCTTTTATTTGAAAAATACATACCGATTTTCCATTATAGTGATAATTCGCAGAAAGTAAGGAATATACTTTTGGTTCCCAAAACTAAGTTTTATGTCCAAGTTGTTGAAATTTGATAAAATTAAAAGCCTAATTATATGTAATATATTTAGAATATCAAAGAAATAAATTTGCCTGAATAACAAGAACTTTATAAGGTTTTCATTAAGCCATCTACAGTTTTAATTCTTGCATTAAAAATGAATTGATTCGATATTTTTATTTAAATTGATAATAATAATAATAATAATCAAAAATCGGCTCATTTCAATATTTGCTGGTCGAAAAAATAGTAAACTGCATTGATATTATTTTTGCACTCCCATTTCCCCTTTGCTGGCCTCTTAAAATTTGTTTTTATTTACCTCGCAAATACGGCCGTTTTATGCTACTCATTGACAATAATTTGCCTAAATTACCAGGTGCAAAATTACATATATTGAATAATATCTACCGAAAATGATCATAGGCATCATCATAAATTCATAAAATATGAAAAACGATTGAGAAAAGAAGGCAACATGCTCGGCTTACCTATCAAGCAAAATCTTTGCCACTTCAGCGTGAGATTTGACACGTAGCACTTCCTTGAGTTCGCTCCAACGGTCCAACTGATCCCCTACATATATCCTGCATTTGTTCCATTTGGAAGATACTTCACTTCTATTCCTCTTTATCTCTGAATCCGTCAAAGTCCGCTTTCTTCCACGTGTTGAGACTTTCTCTTCCGACATGTTGTTTATTGTTTATAAACAGTGCGCACACTCAAGACTGGTTCACATAGAAGATCATATGAATATATTTGAATTCTTGTCATCCAGGACAATGATTACGATAACGATAGTTTTGGGTCTTTTTTGTCAAAAAATCGTATCTTTGCAGCATAACTCAGTATTAATCTTCATTTTATGATGGTCAGTACGGAAATCGACAATAATTTTGGGTATGAAAAATTACGCAGCTGGTAGACAATATCCCTTTAAAGAATTCATTTTATTATTATTTTGAAAGTTAATTAGAAATTACCGATAAACAGAATATTAGGCATTTTCATTATCGATTGAGACAGGTGTGCCTGTAAGAGCCATAATTTCTGAGGGATCAGGAGGGAAAAATGGTTTAGCATAGAGGTCAATAGCGCCATAGTGACCCGATTCACTACTGATGTGGTGCGAGGTGGTGCTACCGGAAGTCAAGTGACAGGAACTGGAAGTCACATGTCTGTAGGCATGTTCTGCGCATGCGCAACCGGTTCCCGTGCTTTTTTCTTACTATAGTAGTAGTACAAAATGTACCATTGCGCATGACCGGAAGTAACATGGCTACCGGATGTGACGTCATCAAACGTCAAGTGATCGCATGCGCAACCGGAAGGTACGCAATATCCACCTTAGTGGGGCCTTTTAAACGGACGCGACGTCATCAAACGTCTTGTGACCCCGAAGGGATGCCCTTGGAAGGGTGGGAAGTGTGCATGCACAACCGGAAGTAAGGGATTTCTCTCTATTGGAGAGTCTTTTGACTGGAAATGACGCTATGAAACGTCATGTGACCCGTAGAGCTTCCCCTAGAAAACATGGGAGCGCGCATGCACGATCAGAAGTGCCTTTGTGATGCTCTCTAGGATATCCGGGTCCTATAACCTAATCATTTTCTACGAGCAAGCCCTTTCACTGGTTTTCTGCCCCTTTCCTGCCATTTTATTTTCATTGGGAGCACCTTCAATAATTACATAACCATATTTTCCAGGGGAAGCTCTACGGGGTCACATGACGTTTCATAACGTCATTTCCGGTCAAAACACTCTCTAATAGGGAGAAATTCCCTTCTTCCGGTAGCACATGTGCGCATCCCACCCTTCCAAGGGAACACCCTTCGGGGTCGGGTGACGTTTGATGACGTCACATCCGGTAGCCATGTTGGTAATGCACAATGGTACATTTTGCACTACTACTATAGTAAGAAAAAATGCGGGAACCTGTTGCGCATGCGCAGAACATACTTCCGGTCACGCGACTTCCTGTGAAATCATTCCGTCAGGGCCGCTTCTGGTGACGTCACTTCCGGTAGCTCCTCCTCAAATGTGACTTTAGCTGTGCTGATATACTGCTTTGATATTGCAGATATATATGGAATACGGCAGTGGTGAAGGCCTAGACAGACATTACAGCTGTTGCATAGTAGTGTGTCTAATAGGACGAGCTGCCATACTAGTGATAATGTATGTCGAGATCTCCAAGACTTACGTTATTGTTTTAATCGGTAACGTCATGGTGTGTTTGATGTCACACTGACCAATACATATATACTATTGTTGATTTGCTTTGCGAGAGCGGAATTTTTGGAGTAATATCGCATCGAAGGTGAAGCTTGAGATGGGAGATGCGATTAGAAGTCCATTTTAAGAAAAGTAGATCAACGATAGCATGTTTATCGATGTCAGGGCAACGTCAATATAACATCCCATGGCTACGCATAGAAATCAACAAAATGATGTGGTTGTATCGACGTCGTACATGTTATTGCGACACACTTTTATTTCTGAGAAGAATTTAAAGATACCAAAGGGGTAATCAGAATCCTTATACCGAAGAAGAACAGACAACACAATGACCAAGAGGAAAAGTACAAAAGAACAAACAACGATCTACAAAACATACACATAAAACTAAAGATCGAGCAACACGAACCCCACTAAAAATCGAGAGTTGTTCCGAAAGGCTAAGTAGTTCCTGCTCCACTAGTGGCACCCGTCGTGTTAATCTAGTTACAAACCCGGTGATAAGTCATGAATGAGGAAAAGACCGGGAAGTGCTTACGACAAGTAGAACATATCCAGTGGCGTAGCTTGGGTCTTTTTTCTAGTGAGGCAATTCGCTAGGGTGGGTCCGGAAATAAAAAAAAAAATGGGCGATTGAAATGCATTTTCCAGAGTTTAAATGGATATTTTATGATTTCAATAATAACCGAAATAACACGCAGAATACTTTTTCGATATGTGTCAAATGACTGTGTTTGTGAATTTATTTCAGAACCTTGGGAGCGGCTACATGAAGCTTCTTCCCGAGTTTCAGATAGAATATATATCTGCAATCGGGAAAAAAAAACGAGATGATAAAATAAACTTGTATCTAAGAGCGGATTCCAGCTCGGCGCACCGGGCAAGCTCCCCCCCCCCCCCGGTTTGATAATGGTTTTCTCAAATATATGAAGAAACAAATTTTAGCGCGCCTTCCTGTTTTTAAAATTCTAGGGCCGTCCCTGGTATCAGCTTCCTAATTTGTTGACTGATTAATTATAATGGTTTTTTTTATTCATGGCAGTCATGATTTTCGACTGTCGTCTGACTCGAATGTCATTATGAGGTAACCCACTGTAGACTAGTTTAATTTTACCTGGTACTGTCCTAGTGTCCTCTGTAGTCTTCCTTTTTTTAATTAGGAATTTTTCCATTTCCACTTTCAAACTTTGGCACACGGCAACAAACTATACTAAATTATGTAACATGACGGAGCCAAAAGTTTCCGTAAACGATTTCAATTAATGATGTAGAATATATTTTTATTACAAACTTTGACAAAGGTTTTTATTTCTCGTATTTTAATCAACTTTTATAATATTAATCACATTATTTTTTTTACTGCAAAAAAATCTAGTGAGGCAGTTGCCTCATTCACAGTCATTGCCTCAATGGAAGCTACGCCACTGATATCCGTGGTTATTCTGACTTAATAATTGAATGTATATTGATTGGTTAGTTATTTACATCCATAGGGTATACGTAGATATAAATGTAAGAATTCTGTTTTATTTGTACACTATATATTTATTGTGAATTTTACACATTGAAGTCTCCCTTGATATACAAAACATAGGTTTAAGATTTACAAATATATATTTAGATTCATTACCGATGTGTCAGTTGTCAATAGTTATAGTAAAGCAACTCTTGTGTTCCGGAATATCAATTAAACAACGAACACGAGCAACCAAATAACATTAGCGATTGATTAAATTATTTTCCATATAATGACACTCAAGACTAGCCTTATGAAAATGTTGCCTTAAAGGGATATTGTCTACCAGCTGCGTAATTTTTTCATACCCAAAATTATTGTCGATTTCGGTACTGACCTTCATAAAATGAAGATTAACACTGCAAAAGATACGATTTTTTGACAAAAAAGACCCAAAACTATCGTTATTGTAATTATTGTCCGGATGACAATATTCAAATGGCCTTCTTATTTTACGCGTCTTGAGCATGCGCACTGCTTAAAAACAATAAACAACATGTCGGAAGAGAAAGTTTCAACACGTGGTAGAAAGCGGACTTTGACAGATTCAGAGAGAAAGAGGAATAGAAGTGCAGTGTCTTCCAAATGGAACACAGGCAGGATATATATAGGGGATCAGTTGGACCGTTGGAACGAACTGAAGAAAGTGCTACGCGTCAAAACTCACGCTAAAGTGGCAAAGATTTTGCTTGATAGGTAAACAGAGCATGTTGCCTTCCTTTCTCAATCGTTTTTCATATTTTATGAATTTATGATGATGCCTATGATCATTTTCGGTAGATAATTATTCAATATATGTAATTTTGCACCTGGCAACAGCAGGTTATTGTCAATGAGTAGCATAAAACAGTCATATTTGCGAGGTAAACAAACACGAATTTTAAGAGGCCAGCAAAGGGGAAATGGGAATACAAAAATGATATCAATGCAGTTTAGTATTTTTGCGATCAACAAATATTGAAATGAGCCGAATTTTACTATTATTATCAATTTAAATAAAAATATCCAATCAATTAATTGTTAATGCAAGTATTAAAACTCTACATGGATCTACAGGTGTACATGCAGGTATTCTATATGCCTTGTAACAAGGCTTGTTTAGATGGCCTTGTTGGCAAAGTATGTTAAATCATGTCTCATGAAATAAAGGAACAGATTGCATAAAAAAGAAATTGTTCTCAACAACACTTCTTTAAAACAGTGATTAAAAACCTTAAGATGTGATATTGGATTTATTTACTATTCAGTTATTACAAATCCTGTGTCGAGACGGCCACAAGTAGTGTACATGTAGAAGAAGAGCTTAAACCAGTTTCTGCAACAGCATGTCAGCAACCTATTGCATATGCCTCTACACCAGACCCAGTACGTCCTGAATTTGTATCACCATGTGGGGTGTCGGACATTTCTTCTGGAGGAGAACGTGGATTGTGAGTTTTTTTTGTTTGTATCTGTGGGATGGTATTTTGTTCAGAGTAAATAATTCATTACACAGAATGTTAATTGATAATTTATCACTTTTAGACTTGACCATTACATGAATGAATTTTGTACACTTAAAAAGTGTGATATATGTATTTGACTACATGTATAATATCTGTAAATTATTGAAATATACAGGTACCTGTATGTACATATTTTGGACTTTGGCTGAATGAAAACCATTCAAGCAAATTTATTTCTTTGATCTTCTAAATATATTACATATAATTAGGCTTTTATCAAATTTCAACAACTTGGACATAAAACTTAGTTTTGGGAACCAAAAGTACACCTTACTTTCTGTGAATTATCACTATAATGGAAAATTGATATGTATTTTTCATATAAAAGCTTTCTATTATTAAAGAAGCTTCATTTGAAGTGCATTTTTAGTTTGTATCCTGTAAGTATAATATATAAACAAGGTTTTGAAGAAATGATATGAATATCCATTGAAATTTTCAAGTTTCAGAACTTTTTTTATATATGACTACAAAATTTTAACAAAATGTCCTAAAACGCATATTTTAGACCATGGCTAAATGAAAATCATTTTCAATTCCTTTATGCAAACAAGTTTATATCTTGGGTACTGGAAGTACATTACATAAATAAGGTTTTAAGTACTTGTCAACAAGTTTGAGCATAAAACTTTGTTATGGGAACCAAAATTATATCTACCTGTCTGTGAATTATCACCATAGTGGAAAATCAGTATGTATCTTTTATATAAAAAGCTTTCCATTAAATAAGTGTCATTTCAATAGCATTTTTAGTTTGGATCCTGTAAGTATGATACATAAACAAGGTTTTCAAAAATAATATGAAGATCCATAGAAATTTGACTATAAAATTGTACTGAAATGTCCTAAACTGCATATTTTAGTTTAGACCATGGCTAAATGAAAATAATTTTCAATGTCCTTATGCAAACCAAGTTTATTTCTTGTCTATTCTAAAAACATTACATTAACTAGTTTTTTACTACATTTCAACAATTTTTGACATAATTATACCTACTGTTTTTGAATTATCAACATAAATATGATAGAGGAAAATCAATATGTATTTTTCATATAAAGGCTTTCTATTTAAAGAAGTGTCATTTGAACTGTTTTTTTAGTTTGGATCTTGTTAGTATGATTTATAAACAAGATTTTTAAGAAATAATGTGAAGATCCATAGCAATTTGCATGTTCTCACAGTGTGTGAATTTAACGGTAGATAGATGGACCATGTATGTGTTAAAATCATGCAGATTTTTGTAAAATTATCTTATTTTTTTTAGGCAAATTACTACAAAAACTGGTAATTTGATATGTGATTTTGTAATGATTGATATTTGTACTTTTAATTTAGATATTCTGACTATGGTATTTCTGGCGTAGAAGAAAGGAGCAGCCATCACATTTCAAGGAAACGGACGAAGCTGGAGAAATCAAATTCATTTGTGAACCCATTTGAGTATGTTCATTTTGTTTGATTAGACATATTCTACATTATGTTTATAGGTAACATTGTCAATATTGTTTAACACAGTCACTTGTATAACAGTTTCCTATTAATTATTGTGGCTTGCATGCTTATTACTACTAGTAGGGATCATGTTGGCTTCTGCGTCATCGTTACATTTTCATTAATCCACAAGCTGAAATGGCCAGTCGTGTGACTCCTCCTTAGCTATTTATGGGAATGTTACCCAACTTGGACAGAATTGACACGCTTCTGGCACACCAAATGTTTGCCTGGAACTTTGATATAATTTTGTTTCTTGATATTGGGTTGTCTGTGTAGATGTGTGCTGAATACATGTATTTAGATTATAGATTTGATATTATTTTGAAAAGCTTTTTCGTTATACAGCAGCACATCAGGACCATGTTACAAAATTTGTTTCGATATTATACACATACACCAATAAACAATTATTTTTTATTCTTACAGTCTCTCAATAGATATTACTGAAGAGTGCAGTGATGTTGGTGATGATTCTGATGATGAAGATTTTGAACCTAGCCTCAACTTCACTCTAAGGTTTGTCATATTAATTATGTCTCCCCTTCGAACGAAGGGAGACATATTGTTTTAGTCTGATTTTTCCTTCTTCCGCTTCTTCTCAGCAAAGCTTGTCCAGATCATAAATTTTTTTTCTTTCCAGATAAGTCAATTATATTTGATTTGTGGGTGCATGACCATAAGGCAGTGTGTCACATACCATAGTGACCTTTGTGTGACCTTGACCTTTGACCTCAAGGTCAAATAATTGTTTTTGGATAGTATTTTCTTGTCTGGGCCATAACATTTTACTCTTTCGAGATAGGTCAATGATATTTGGTATGTGGGTGTATGACCATAAGGCGATGTGTTGCATACCATAATGACCTTCGTGGGACCTTGACCGTTGACCTCCAGTTCAAATAATGGTTTTTAAATATTATTTTCTTGTCCGGGCCATAACATTTTTGTCTTTCAAGATGGGTTGTTGTACAGATGGCCGCATTAAGGGGAGACGTAAGTTTTAGGTATCTAAAACAGTTCTTCCTAGTTTCATATGTTTCAGTTGTAACTTACTTACATACTTGAAATTTGGTCCTAATAAATTAACAGAACCATGCATGATCATGTCATAGGAGCTTTATTATACCCCGCTCCACCGGTTTTACTTCTGTCCATCCGTCTGTCCCAAGATATTTTTCTCAGTAATTATTTATGGCAGCAATCTGATATTTGGTCATGGGCTTCATATAAGTATGCCATATAATGGAAGCATTTTTTGGACCAGTGAGATTCCTACTTCCTGTTTGCTGACATAGTTTGTTTTATACACATTGAAAATTGTAATACTAAGCAGATGTTATAAAAAATGAGGTTTTAATGTATTCAACAGGACAGTTGTTTAAACTTGCATTCATACCAACTGATCCAATTCAGATACATGTACATTATTTTAATGGTAATACACATTGTGTTACTTGTCTCTTCTACACAGACATAACAATGCCGAACACTTCCCCATCGAGGAATCTGATGAATCTGATTATGGTGAGGATGAACCTTTGGATGACCAAGAGATCGACCTAGGAATAGGAATTCACAGAATTAAGAAAGAGGAAGAAGTTGACTTGCTGACAAGTGATCGTCCTGTTCTTGTGTACCAGAGACAGCTTATGGACTTAGCTACAACACATGTCAATTCCAACTGTACATTTAAGGACTGTAGAGAAGCTATATCTATGTCCACTGAGATCATTGCATCTGCAATCTACATCAAGTGGGTGAGTATGTTGTATTTACTAAAATTTGTTTTTTGTTTGTTTTTATACCCCCGCTCCCCAAAGGGGGAGGGAGGTATACTGTTTTACCTCTGTCCTTCTGCCTGTCCAAGATATTTTTCGTCACACTTTTCTCAGTAACTGTTGATGGCAGAAATCTGATATTTGGTCACAAGCGTCATAGAGATATACCATATTGTGGGTAGCATTTTTGGACCCGTCAGATTCCTGCTTCCTGTTTGCTGACTTAGTTGGTTTTTATACACATTGAATATATATGCACATTTTTTGTAACATTTTTCTCAGCAACTATTGATGGCAGAAATCTGATATTTGGTCACAAGCTTCATATAGGTACCCCATATCGTGGGAAGCGTTTGTGGACCCATCAGATTCCTACTTCCTGTTTGCCGATTTTGTTGATTTTTATACACATTGAACATATATTTTGTATATGCACATTTTTCTAAGCAACTATTGATGACAGGAATCTGATATTTTGTCACAAGCTTCATATAGGTATGCCATATTGTGGGAAGTGTTTTTGGACCCATCAGATTCCTACTTCCTGTTTACCGAAGAGCGGGGGTATCATAAATGAGCATGCACATTAGCTCACAGTTCATCTTCTTTTATCAAAAATATTATTTACAAACTTGTAAAATAGTTAGCCGGAAAATATACACACACTGTATTTTAAACATGTTTTATATTTATAGTTGTAGCACCGTTTATGTCATTTCGCTGATTTACATATAGCTAGACTTTTATTATAAATGCATGTACATATATCTTATATTCTCTTTGCAGGTCTGCACAAATGAACATATAAATCACAGATGGTGCTCTCAACCTCTACTGAATATGTGCATGCATGCTGGAGACTTAATGTTAGCTATGTCTATTTTGATTTCAGGCAACAACTTCCAAAAAATTTCCACTTTGGCAAAATGTTTGAAACTACCATTTTTGAGTTCTTCGACATTTCATCGTATCCAGGGAACATACCTTGTGCCCTCAATTGACAGGTTTTGGATGCAACAACAGGAGGATGTTCTCAGTGAATTTCAGGACAAAGATCATATTGTGCTGGGTAAGGCCACATGAAATAAATTTTTACATTCTCGTCCTGTCAGTAAAAATATGGGAAGGGAGGGAGGCATTTATAATTTATAATTAGTTGAATTTGTGCTAAAATTGCTGAAATTTTTAGAAAATTCCACAAAAATTGAAAATGAATTGTGATTTTGCTGCTCAAAAAACAGGAGAGTGAGAGGATGAGAATATAAAATAAAGAAATAAATCATGGAAGCCAGAATGTGTTGGGAGTTGTAACATGGATTGGCGGATATTAGTATTTTATCCCGAGCCAGAAGCAAGGGACACAATTTACTAATATCCGCTAATTCATGTTAAAACTCAAAACACATTCTGGCTTCCATTATTTATTTCTATTCTGATATGTCTAAGAGTACAAATACGGTAGTATACTTTGATTGGAAGACGGTAATTTATATTTACGCTTGCGTAAAATGTCGCACACAATTTATGTAACTTGAATAATACTGCACCCTCTATCGTCATTATTTTGCTGTCCATGCAAAAGTCGTTCACATTCACCGACACGTGTGCAAATGAGATTATACCGAATGGATAACTGGCTCATTTGTTAACAAAGCAAAAGAAGAAGGTCATGTTAGAATTTAAATTTATCTGGCCTAAATTTTGTAAATTATTATTAGAACACCTTATGGCAGTCTGTGCCTTTAGCCACTAGCCCTATGCTCGAAACTAGTAAAATGTTGTTCAAGCTATTGAAATTTGACTGAAATTTATACAAACAAATAGAAGAAAACCTCAAAAGTAGCTATTTCGGGCTAGTAGCTGAAAAAGTTTTTGGTACAGACTGCTTATGACCAATTAAAGGAAAGACCGAACGAAGGTTGTATGCATGGGAATAGATATTTCAATATAATTTCATTTTAAGTGAAATTAAACTCTTGTCAATGTAAATGTCAGTTTTATAAAGGTCTTACATTGATATAAAGTTACATGTCATTACTACCAACATTTACAATAATTGTATGTACATGTATTTATTGTATGTACATGTATTCATTTTCATTTGTATACATCTAGAAAAGGACTATGATAAGAGGCTTAATAAAATATCAGATTGACTGAAAGAAACGTAATAGACCAAAATTAGGTAATTTACATCATTTTCAGGGGATGGAAGGATGGACACAGTGCACAGTACTGTTCCTATACCTTCATGGAATATCACAGTAAGAAGATCCTATTTATTGTGACTTTGGACAAGCGCAACACTGACAGAAAGAGCACAAATATGGAAAAGGCAGGTTTCCAGAAAGGGATGCATTTTTTTAGGGAAAAGCATTTGCGAGTTGTGGAAGTTGTTACAGATGCTCACAACCAGATAGCTGCATTGATGAGTAAGATTTACTTATTTCTCCTATCTTCCAACCTGTTTGACAACTAAGTTAAATGTTCAGTCAATTTGTTTCTTATTAGGAATAAGTCAATATGCTCGGTATTGATTCAGCAGATCAATTAACATGTCATATTCACTCGAAAAGCATTCTTTCTTATGTAATGTTTCTGTTTCTTTCATGGCAATATGCAAAGTGCAACAAAATGTAAATTCATTAGAATTGATTTACTTCCCCAACAATACTTTTAAATGATTAATAGTGTTAATTTTTATGTTTCAGAGAAAGATTACCCTGACATCAAACACTCTTTTGATGTTTGGCATGGCACTAAGAATTTGGGAAAGAAGTTGACAAAGGTAAGATTTTTTATGGGGCCAACAAAAAATAATTTCCCTCATCTCTTTTAAAGGTGCCTTATTACCCATTTTTATTGCCATATTAATAAAACAAAATCCAAAAACTACATCGCTTATAATTTTTTCGGTCTATGAACAATGTAAAAAACATCCTCATCACTCTTTTGGGACAATAAAAAAGGAAAACAAGTGCCTCCCTCCCTCATTGATTTTCATCAAAAATGGCCTGTGAACCAATAAATTAACTTTGCATGGCCTCGTATATTGTTATAAGTTTGGTATGATTGGAAATGAAACATTTATAGTTTTAATTGACTTCAATGACATATCAAATCATGAAACCAGAATGCTTGATATGTATATATATATAATGATATTTCAGGATGAGGGCCAATGTGTTTTTAGCTTACCTGGCCCAAAGGGCCATGTGAACTTTTGTCATCACTTTGCATCCGTGTCTGTAAACTTTTCATATTTTCATCTTCTTCTCTGAAACCACTAAACAGATTTGGACCAAACTTGGCAGAAATGCTCATTAGGAGGTCTTCCATCAGATTTGTTATTTTGGTGCAGATCGGAAATCCAACTTTAAAAATCTTCTTGTCATAAAATACCCAGCCGATGGAATTGTAACATTATAGAAATGATGTCTATGTGGTCCTCTACATTGTACCAAGTTTGTTATTTTTGTGCCGATCGCATATCCAAGATGGCCGCCATGACTTGACTTAGTTTAACATTGGACCCTATGGGAATTTCACATTTTCATCTTTTTTTCTGAAACCACAAAACAGATTTGAACCAAACTTGGCAGAAATGTTCATTGGATGGTCATATACCTGATTTTTATACCCCCACTCGTAGAGAAGGGGTTATATTGCAAACACCTTGTCCGTCCGTTCACACTTCCGTTAAAGATGTCTCAGCTGCTACTGGAAGAAATGATTTTATTTTTGATACATGACTTTGGCATATTGACTTGCAGACATTCTTAAGAGGGCTTATTTATGTCAGGTGAGCGATACAGGCTCACCTGAGCCTGTAGTTTATCTCCATAAAGCACTATATGACTTTAACTGAGCACAGAATTTGTATAACATGATAAAACATTCAAAAGTGCTGCATTTTATAAATACAAGCTGCATGAATTTATACAGTTTGATTCAAGTTTTAAACTTAGGCTTGTTATCACGATCATTTCCTTTTGTAGTATAAATTTTTATTTTTTTAGGTGGGTCAGGAAAAAGAGAATAAGGAGTTGCTCGTGTGGGTGAAAGATATCGTCAACCATTACTGGCACACTGCTGAAGTAGGAAAGACAGTAGAAAGATTTCTTGTAAGTAAAACTATGGGTGTTATCACAATTGTCATGGAGGAACTGGCAAATATGTATTATAATGGGTTCATTGGCTCATATCTTACATCTGTAAAAATCAACTTGGAAACCAAAGCCCAAAGTGTTTCCTTTATGGTAATAAATAAAATTCAAGTGTCAAGAGTGATAGGCCTTATAGTTAGAAATAGTTCATGTGGTATTAAAATTTCTTATGGAATGGAAACAAGATAATGAGAATTAACAAGTTAAATAAAAAGAGTTTGAAGATACCAAAGGGGCAATCTGAAACCGTATATCGAAGTAGAACAGACAATACAATGGCCAAAAGGAAAAGTACAAAAAACGATCGACAAAACATATATATAAAGCCAAAGATCCAGTAACCCGAACCCCACTAAAAACAGGGGGTGAACTCGGGTGCTCCGGAAGTGTAAGCAGTGCCTGTTCCACTAGTGGCACCCGTGTTAATCTAGTTACGAACCCGATAATAAGTCGTGAATGAGGAAAGGACCAGGAAGTGTTTACGACAAGTGGAACATATCCGTGGTCGTTTGTGACACAGATATTCCATAACGGTCAACCAAGTCATGCAACCGTAAAATTTTCGTAGAGATGTCTTCAACTTTACCCAAAGGAACCCTTGGTTCAGTAGCTTCCTTGTTAGCAGCAACCCTCTATCAAGGAAATTCTGATAGGAACCACAAGCTCTAGAATATCGTATCATCTGAGAGATAAATACTCCATATGCAGGTGCTGCTGGAATATCGCTACATATAAATGGAAAGTTCACAATGGGAAAATTGAAATCATCTCTTTTGTCGTAAATTATTAATTATTCTGTTGAAATCATGGGAAAACACAATCTTTAAATGTCAGTACAATCTAATTACAGGATATTTGGTATGGCGTCCTCCATCATGTGGTTGATGAACATGAATGGCCTGTGCCTTATGCAGACCCATATGGGGATTCCTCTGTCATCGGCGGTTGCCAGCATGGACCTTTGGAGGAAAACAGAGATACGACATATTTAAAAAAAGGTTCTTCTGCACACAACAGTTTACGATCAGTGATGATGGACAAATACCTGGTCAACAGAGTTCACTATTATCTTAACTGCAGGTACTTATGTCAACTATGTATTGTTAGCTCACCTCGCCCAAAGGGCCATTTGATGTATTGCCATCACTTGGCATCCGTTATCCGTCCATTAACTTTTTCACATTTTGTCTGTGGGAAAGTGAATTTTTTGCAAAACAGAAATCAACACATTTTAAAACTTCTATCATTTGAGTAAGATATACAAAAATAATTTCCATAAAAATAACAAAACTTAAAATTTTTTTATTATTACTTTTTACACCAATTGAGATCACCCTGTCTGTATGTCGTATCAGACTGTCCATCTCCCTTGTAAAGTGCAACTCCTCCCAAACTGTTGTGAACACTACTTCTCTCAAATAATTTGTCTATTTCCATTTGACTTTGCAGGCTTTCATGACCCCACCGATAAGTGACAGGGGCATGAAGTGTTACCCCTGTATGTCCGTCTGTACGTCTTGAAATAGGTTTCCATGCAATAACTCCTGAATGTCTCGACTGATTTATTTAAAATTTGGAAATGTTGTTTATATCAGTAATCCGCAAACGAAGTTCTAATTTTGGATATCTGGTATGAGGGGTTTTCAAGTTAGGGGGCTGCGGCATCTTTGTCCAATGGACACGTTTCTTATACATGATATACATATGGTCGTATTATAGCGATTTTTGTAGCATTTATGTGGGATATACATCTGCATGTAGCAAGTTTTGATCCTTTTCACAAATAAAGAAAGTTGTTAATTTGTCTATAACACACTATCATGAATGATTTTATATTTTTAGGAGCACAGCAGAGTTGGAAAATTTCCAAAATCTGATCCTTGCCTATGCCTCCAAGAGACATTCATATAGTCCCCCAGTGTACAGGGTTAGGAACAGACTGGCAGCTCTGGACCACAATGGCCATGTAGAGAGACCTTTAATGACTAACAAAGATGGTTCTTCAAGGTATGTATGGGAAAAACAGAAGGGTCAATCAAAAGTCATAAATCCGATAACATGAACATCCCGGGAACATACAACCAAAACACACAAAAATATAAATCACATCAACAACAAAAAAACGTGAACAACACAGATCTCCGATGAAATGGGGGTAACTCAGATGCTCCGGAAGAGTCAACAGTTCCTGCCTATTGCAATACACCCACTGCGTTGTCCATGGTCAATTCCGTTAGAAGTCATGTCCGATGAAGGGAAAGACATCAACAACAAATGAAGACCAGTTCTGATTTGGGTAACAGACACCCTGTTACCCAAATCAGCTGTTCACCAGCTCGTGATGCCTGCCGTAGAACTTCTTGAGGGATGACCACAACCTAAAATCTGTCTACAAATCCTTCATAAAGTGGACCTGTAATGATATGTTTAGTTGCTCATTCACTATACATTCGAGATATTCATCTTGAATTGAAAGTTAGGTCTCCATAGATCATAATTTCAATTCTATTGTTTTATTCTTGTGAATTACATTGTATGTATTTTTCTACTTCAGATGGCAGAGAAGTTACAACAAAAAGACAACTAGATGGTCTGTGAAGCCTGTTAAAACTGACAAGTCATATTTTTATGTTCCAAGACTATTAAGGGCCATCATTTGTATGAGACTGCAGGATAATGAAGGAATGAATCAACGTGTGCAGTTGGAAGTAGATGATCCCAGAAGAATCTCTGTCCATCTTGCACCAATTCCACCACCTCCAACTCGGGATATTGTAGCATCTCATAAGTCCAGATATGAAAACCAAGACAAAACAATTGACTATATTATCCCATAAAATAAATTTTAATTGTCACTTTGTTATACCCCCTGCAACAAAGTTGTAGGGGGGTATACTGGTTTCACCATGTCCGTCCGTCTCTAGACAAATCCTATTTCGTACAATAACTTGAGTTGTGTTTCTTAGAATCTTTTAAAATTTTATCAGCTGTTTACAGGTGAAGAGAGGAGGATCCTTTTTATTTTTGACGATTTGCACTTTTGCTGTTCCAGAGTTATTGGACTTGTTATGATGGAAAATATAATTTTTACCCTATGTCGTATGATAACTTGAGTAGTGTTTCTCAGAATGTTTTGAAATTGTATCAGCAGCTTACCAGTGAAGAGAGGAGGATCCCTTTCATTTTTGGTTGGAACAATCAGTAATGTTTTGGTTATGGAAATAGGTTGGACAGATGTGGGGGGTATATCTTAGTGAGCTGTGCTCACAGTAATACTAGTCTTTGCTGGTCTAACAGAAGGTCTGCACATTTAGTGAGGAAAAATACCCAAGTCAGGATAATGGTTTTCCAAATTGTCCAATGCGCAATAATGATGGCGCTCAGTGTGTTGATCTAGTTAGTACAAACCAGGACAACTTTTTAGGACCTCACAAGAAACATCTCTGCCAAGTTTGGTTAAATTCTGTTCAGATTACAATTTGAAAGAACTTTGTTCAATAACAACTATTTTCACAAGTAGATAAATACCCGGTAGCGTAAATTAGTAATTACTACTGTAATTAGTTAATCAATCAATGTATCTGGAGACAAAGTAATTTTGATTGTTGTATATATTAATGCATTTTATCCACATATCCTGTAAGAGCTCAGGATCCAAATATATTCAATTGTTTTGATTTTATCTGTGACATTGAGAATAAGTTGAGAAAATAAATGATATATTAAATCATATAGTATTCCATGAATTTTGCCATGTTTTCCCTTATATTTTTCGTTCACATTAGTGAAGTTTAGATGACCCGGTACTAAAAGTTAGTACTGTACACGAGACATAGTATTGCTTTACCAATACATGTAAAGCGACACATAGAATCACTTTGTCAATATTTTTATATCAGTTATATCTTGGTATATTTGAGGATTCTATCAAGGGATAGAATATAACTTGTGGTTTATTTATTTCACCAGCTAGCCGCTACATAATTTTTGGCATCCTCGGCGGGATATATTTTACCAGCTAGCCCACTAAAATATGTTAAACTACCTAATTTCCATGTAGCTGCAGTAAAAATTTGAGCTCATTTAGATTTATAATAAAGCAGCAATGGACAATTGAACAAATTTCTATTTTTAGTAACAATAGCCATCTTGAATGGAGGGCAGGTCTGTCTTGACACAATTATCAAAGAGGACCATCTGAAGACCATTCCACCATAGTTTGGGCCCAATTGGCCCAGCAGTTTCAAAGAAGATAATTTTTAAGTGATTTTTTGCAAAATTTTATATTTTTAGTAATGGCAGCCATGTTGGTTGGCGGGGGGATTGTCGGACACAATTCTGAAAGGGGAGCACTCAAGGACCATTCCACCAAAGTTTGGTTCAAATTGGCCTAGTGGTTTTAGAGTTGATTTAAATGCAAAAAGCTAACGACAGACGCCCAGTGGTAGCAATAGCTCTCGTGACCCTTCGGGTCAGGTGAACTAATAATAAGATGGCAAAACTTTCAAATTAAATTTACAATTCCAGCTGACCAACTTGTGAAATTAACAACTCATTGGGGTATATGGGATAAAATACAAAATATATCATGAACAAGTTTTAATCAAATCGTCCAGGAATGAAACCCTTGTATTGTCCATATGGATCAGGATACTTGTCCCTAATTCTCCAAGTACAACAGCTTGGGATCACACGTCTAACCCCAGCTCCAAGTCGGCCATGTGCCCAAATGGTATACTGGTGGTAGGCTGCATACCTATTGGATCTGTTGTAATCCTGGTCATGGGGCATTACTAAAAGTTCCTCTCGAAACATTCTGGCAACCCCCAACACTGCCTCATCAAGGACAATCAGATCAAAGTCCTACAATAAAGACAAGAGATTTAATAAAAATAGAGTAAAGACATGGTAATAAACCATTCAGGACCGACCATTTAAATTGAAGGGGGGTAATGTTTTTTTATTCATACACGACAAAAATCATATTCTTTTTTTTTCTGATGCATATTATACTGTGAAAATTGCAAGTCGGAATATTTTCTTTTCTCCTGAACAGCCAAATTTTTTTTTTCTTCCCAAGATTCAGAATAAAAAAAAATTTTTGATAAAAAACTTGCCCTCCCCCCTGCAAGTTAAATGGTCGATCCCATAATACATTTGCAAGTTTTATTTCATACATGTAGGTATTGGGATCCACTGAAATTGACAATTAAAAGTATGAAGGTTTGGTTGCCTTAAACAATTGAGATTTTTATAGTGCTTTCTGGAAGGTCTTTGCTGAGAGGCACACCTTGTTAAAAAAATTAGTAAATAATGAACTTACACTGGCATACACTTTTGCTGCTCATACTTGCATATATCAAACATCCATCTGAGATGGTCCTAAATACATCCCTTTCAGGTTTTAAATGCACATGAAACTTGGAAAATCATTTATTGTAAAAAAAAAATATAGAAATTTATACATACTGCTATTTGAGAGTAGCAATTTTCTGGGTTCCTGCCACAGCAATGCCTCTCAGCTTCTGATGGCATATCCCTGCAGTAGGAGCAGGTACACCACTCTGGTGATGTACTGCCTTCTGGTGGATGATGTCCTCCACTTGGTGTCGTATTCTGACTATCAAGGATGTCAAAGACGTACCCAGGATGCCTAACTACCATCTCGTTCACAATGGTCCTGAGCTGGTCTTCGGTTAGTCTTGATATTCTCTCCTTAAATAAATAAATCATTTTAATGATTAATATGAAATCAATGGGAGTGCTTTACAGTTCAAGTACAAAAAAAAAATGCATTACATAAAAAACAAATTAAAAACTTAATTTTGATTAAAATCAATGAGGTTTTCAATGCAGTGTTTAGTTTAAGCTCATTTATTTATAGTGCATTGGGGGATAAGCCAAGGCTTGGATGAAACCCCCTCTCCAGGTGGCGGGTGTGAGTACCACCTTCATAGCGGCCCTACTGAGCCTACTCTTATCGAACCCTATAAAGGGGTCTTTAACATGCTAGGGGTAAGAAGAGTTTGAAGATACCAAAGGGGCAATCAGAAACCGTATATCGAAGTAGAGCAGACAATACAATGCCCAAAAGGACAAACAACAATCGACAAAACATATATATAAAACTAAAGATCGAGTATCTCGAACCCCACTAAAAACCGGGGGTGAACTCAGGTTCTCCGGAAGGGTAAGCAGTTCCTGCTCCACTAGTGGCACCCGTCGTGTTGATATAGTATAATCATATGCGCCAGAAAAAAATTATGATTTTTATCGTCCCATCCAACTGACAAGCGTGGTTTCCTGATACCATCCTCGCCTTATGAAAGTATTATTTTATATTTTTTTTAGCAATCTGATACCTGACGTTCTTGATCTCTTCTTTGCCTCGTCTGAAGAGCAATATCGGCCCTATTTGGTGCACAAGTCTGTCTTCCTCCCCTGGAACCTCTTCCTCCTCTTGCCCCTCTTCTTGATGGTCTCCTTGTACTCCCCCTGGTTCTCTTTTCCCCCCTGCCTCTTCCTCTACCCATTGGGGCCTGTGTATCACTGTCACTACATGTACTGCCATCGTGTTTTGAAACAGAACTTTCAGAATACTATAAAGAAAAAATGTAATTTTGATTACATGTAGATATACACAATTGTGGACTTTCAGAATTTATTTTACATTCATCTAGAAAAATGAGCTCTATTTTGTTTTTAAATAATTCATTTATATAAGTGAAATAGTTTGCACTAATTCAGTTTAGAGAAATAAAGAAAGTCTTATTTTAGATTTTGGAAGGAAAGATTTTCTGATGACCAGTTTTATTTCGTTTTTTTTTTTTTTTTTTTGTTTATGGGAGAACCATTTTGGTCTTGCAACAGGACAGGAGAGAAAAAAAATATTCCGACTTGCCATTTTCACAATAAAATCATATACTTGCCATTTTCACAGACACAGTATAATCATATACAAAATTTTGAAGAAAAAAAAAATCATTCCGGCAAATACAAATACAAATGTAAAAGAATATGATTTTTGTCGCGTCTGAAAAAAACCATAGCTCCCTTCAAAGTCAATAGTCAGTACCATATAATTTGCCATTAATATTTTCCAGCAACTGTCTTGTGGAATTAGAAGGTCTCTTTCGTTTCTAACCCAGCCCAAATTTCTCTAAAACGTTCCAGTCAATCAACAAATAAAACAACACTGGCTACGTCATTCGTTTTCATCAGACATGTATTTCACTGTGTTCTATGTCTCTGTTTTCATATTGTCGGTAAAACTTGCTAAAATAAATTAATTTAACATGTGTATCAACATCTCGGGGAACAACTTCATAACTTATATGAGGAAAAAGACTAATTTAGTTATTTTTAAGGCCGGCAAAAAAGTCCGATCGAAAATAACTCTAGTAGCTGCTTCAACAATTTGCCCCCATGGGGTGCTTCCTGGCATGTTTTCAATAGTTATCGTGGAAATATCGACTGAATCTGTTAAGGCATGTAGTTTTCATTCTTTCAAATGTTTCAGATCTATTCCTGATACAGAAATTATTTATCTCTACGTCTTTTAGATACAATATCGGTTCGCAAATAGCTTTTTTCCTCAACTTTTATAGAAACTTACCTGAATATCCATGCTGCAGCATCCGGGCTACTGGCATAATAGATAAATAAATAGAGTTGGCCTCGCCCAGATCAGTGCATAATTAATTAGCTTCCGGTAACGATGGTCAGCTTTTTTAGTCGAAAAAACAACGTTTCGGAGCGTATTCATCAATAATTCGGTGTTTAATCTTCATTTTATGAAGGTCAGTACGGAAATCGACAATAATTTTGGGTATGAAAAAATTACGCAGCTGGTAGACAATATCCCTTTAAACAAATGCGGACTTAGTTGATTCGGCCTTAGTTGATACGGCCTTGGTTAATGCGGCCTCAGTTAAGAATGATGTGTATCTATGGATATATACGATAAAGCGACACATTGTGATGATTTGAGTAAGTAATTAATTAATTAATTTTTCTATCAGGTGCCATATAGCATGTGTTTTTTTGTCC
The DNA here is from genome assembly GCA_963680875.1 of Bathymodiolus brooksi. Lineage (NCBI taxonomy): Eukaryota > Metazoa > Mollusca > Bivalvia > Mytilida > Modiolidae > Bathymodiolus > Bathymodiolus brooksi. The sequence goes on from OY804582.1 coordinate 70,372,791, forward strand.
CTGGCAGGTAATCGTTGTTTACTTATTTAACTGTTACGAGGCGGGATTGCTTATATAACATAGTATATCGTATTTATATTGACGGAAACCTTTCATACGATAAATATATATATATATATGTATATTATTTCGTATTAACACGATGAAGATGGGCAGTGAAACAAGGAAACAACCCCCATTGTGTCAATATCAGTAAACGGAACTCGCCTATATTAAATCGTATCCAAAAACAGAGCAATGTATTCATAATATTTATTCCATTGGCTTTTAGCAATATACCAATAAACAGTACTTGAAAAGTTTTAATCGGAACATCAAAATGTTTCTAGATTATAGAAAAATAGGAAAATAGTGAACGTCTTTGGCGTCTTTTGACTGTTACATTTAATGGTAGCAATATCTGACGTAGTGTCATAATATTCTTATCAATGTCAAGCTTTACGTAAGTATTAAACGATTAAACTAACCAAGCGCGTATTTATATTGTAAATATTAATAAAAAAATATATATTTTACATACCAGTATTACATAGTCTGTGTTGCCACTGGAAACAACTGCCACACCCTAAAGCATGCTGCTTTGGACGGACGTTCTGCTCACACACAATACAAGGAAAGGACATAGTTGATAGTTTTGAAAATAGTAGGACCATCACCAAAATGTGCTTGCTTATATATTAGTGCGGTTTCATCAAAAGAATTGGAGTACTTTTTGAGTAATTTATAGTATGGCTTCCTTTTACTTTTTGGTAACCCTTATAATCATACTGTCAGTGCAATTATACGACTATTAAACAAATGATGATTAATTGCAAGAGAACATCTAAGGAATTTCGCTTGTTGACAGTTTGGTATATCAACCTGAATTGTTTTTCTAATCATCAACTTCAATGGAAATGATTTCCGTCATTATTACCAAAAATTACTAATTAAAAAAATGTTAAAATAATAACGATTTATTACGGCTTTTCATATTGAGTTACGAGTAAATCTTGTGAAAACACTACAAGTTCCAATATTTTATTCATCATATCCATGAATATTTAAATAATATTTTAAATTTAAATACAACTTTTATTTTTTAATTATTCTTTTCCATTTGATATAAGGCCGGATTTGCCGTAGGCCGCATAAATATATGATAAGGCCGGAACATCCATTTGATATAAGGCCGGATTTGCGTAAGGCCGCATCAATTAAGGCCGAATCAACTAAGGCAATAAAACCAAAGGGTTTAAACAGAATAGCCAAAATAAGTATGTGTTTGATCTACATGGACTATATCTAATTAACACAAATATGTTTAATACATGATACAGACCATCCAGATTTAATGTCTGTATGACGACTATCACTTTACTTTTTTCCATCGTCTGTTCTCAAACAGTTCTTGTGGAATCTAGTTTTATTATGTGCTGTTACTTTTGTACATGAAACTGGACAATCAAACTACTTGTAGCTAGTATATATACTATCTGTCTTATGTACATAAGATATCATTGTTATTACTATCATCACTTATCCTCGTTTTCCTATGGCAGGCTAAACATCCACAAATGCAAGTGTAACCATGTTTTGCTACAAGATTTATTAGTTTTCACGGTCTCGTCATGAATATAGTTGCAATATTTCTCCCGTGACGTTAAACAACAATCAATTATTCTTATGGAATGTCTTTTATGAAATACTAAGTCAAATATGTGTGCAAATAGTTTATTTTCAATAAAACAAATAACAAAATTCAAGCAGTAAAATGATCAGCTGAAACACTTAAATTTGTATTCAATAGTTATACAGGTAGCACTGAATTGTGTCACTGACAAATATATATGTTTTGTCTATTTTAGTGTTGTCTAATATGGGAAAGGGAAACAATATATTACGTATTTCAAACACCATTGCTTCCTTCCGCGTGGAAATTACATTAGTAATATTTCATAATTGTTTTTTTAGGGGATTAGGTTTATGGTGCTTAACGTCACTTTCAACAATGTTTCAGTTATATTGTGGAGTCAGTTTTATTGGTGGAGGAAACCGGAGTACCCGGAGAAAACCACTGACTTGCCGCAAGTCACTGACAAACTTGATCACATAATGTTGTATCGAGTACACATCGCCTTGAGCGTGATTCGAACTCACAACGTTAGTGGTGATATGCATTGATTGCATAGGAAGTTGTAAATTCAACTACCATACGATCACGACCACGACGGCTTCTGTATTTCTATCTGTGGTAAGCTATTTTTTTATATTGTTTAAATCATGTTAATGTTACTTTGTTTCTACCCCTTTGTGAATTTTTTTTTTATCTACATCTGCCAGTTTAACCTAATTACTTGATTCCCCAGTTGCGCTTAGACATACAAATTTAAGAAAACATAACATTTACAGAATGTTGAAATGGCCAATGTAGAAATAAGGCACAGGCTACGAATACGACGGAAACGTATTCGTAGCCTGGGTTTTACAAGTACGACGGTCGGAAGTTGTGACTAAATGATCAACCGGCTTCCGGACATGGACGCCTATTTTACAGGTGTAATACCACTAATTAATTTCTTTTACATTTTCTACTAAATTTGTGTTTTTTCGAGCCTGCCTTGCCATGTTTAAAGTCTTGCAGTGAAATGCCAGGCTATGGAAAACACCTACTCTACAAATAGCTCGGTCATCGCCGCAAAATTCAATATATATAGATCATGGATCAAATCCTCCATAAAAAGTACTTTTCAAAGGAGGCATGGAATTACCTTAAATACATGCATCATTAGTACTAAAAAAGAAAACGTGGTTTATGACTGTTGCGTGTGCCAAACTGATCTGCATTCTGAAGATTGTGTTGCGTGTGATGTCTGTCTCAACTGGTACCATCTAAGATGTATTGGACTACGTTTTGCGCCGAAAAAACCTACTGGTGTTGCCGAAATTGCTTAAAATAACTTTAAACATTATTAGTTTAAATATCTATGTATATTTATTTTCTTTAAACTTTATAGTATCACAGTAATAAATGTCTAAAAACAATATATTTAAGAAAACAAAAATCCGTCGTATTCGTAGCCTCTAGATGTTAGCAAAAGTTATTAATTTCCGTAAAATAGGTGTCCATGTCCGGAAACCGGTCGGTCATTTAGTCACAATTTCCGCCCGTCGTACTTGTAGAACCCAGGCTACGAATATGTTTCCATCGTATTCGTTTGTTTCTGCCATGTAATTGCCTCCTTCATCATGTTGAAGATTATGCAATGACTTTGGACTGCGCATTTTAGTTGAACTTATCAAGTGTGTGGGATAATGATTTAATGGGGCTTATTTACAATTAAAAGTTAACAACAAATGTATATACATGTTGGGACTGCCTGGCGGCTACAGGGACACAATCCTGGCCTAAAAGGCTTCAGGTGTGTCCAGCTCCACAATGTCTGGTGGCAGCAGATTCCAATCCCTCACTGTTCTTGGGAAAAAGGACATCTTTCTGGTGTCAATACGACAGGATTCTAGTTGAAATGCCCTGTTGTGTGTATTTCTAGAGCGTCGACAAGGTGGTATTAGTCTGTTTTCTTTGGTGATGGATACTAGCTCTCTATCAATTGTGTACATCATCATCAGTCTTGCATCTTTTCTCTTGTTTGCCAATGGTCTCCATTTGAGTCTTTGGAGCATGTTGCTGACACTAGATCGGTTTCTCTGGTTGTTGACGACATATCTAGCTGCTCTTCTTTGTACGGCTTCAATTTTGTTTATTTCTGTTTTCGAATATGGATTCCAAACAATATTGGCATATTCAACCAACGGGCGAGCAAGCGTTTGGTATGCTTGTTCTTTAATCCTGATTGATGGAATTTTCAGGTTCCTCCTGAGGAATCCTAGTTTTATTTGCTTTGGCAGTTATATTGTTTATGTGCTGATCCCACTGCAACTTATTGGTGATTGTTAATCCAATATATTTAGCTGATGTTACTAGCTCTAGAGTGTCACCATGCAGATGGTAGTTTGCCTCAGTCTTCTTTGTTTTATTTGTTACTCTTAGGACATTGCATTTATCTGGATGGAACTTCATACACCATTCATTTTCCCATTGGCCGAGCTTATTGAGGTCTTCTTGAAGTATTGATGCGTCATCTTCATTTGCGATAGTGAGGTATATGATGGTATCATCAGCAAATAGTCTGACTTTGGAGGTTAGTCTTGACTGGAGGTCGTTGACGTAGAAAAGGAAGAGTCCTGGTCCTAGTACTGAACCCTGGGGTACACCAGAGTCAACACTTACTGCTTCCGACGAAACTCCATCTAGCACTACTGTTTGTTGTCTATCTTCTAACCAGTTTTGGATCCATCTTGTTGCTTTCCCATCAATTCCATAGTATCTCAGTTTATGTATTAGCACTGGTATTAAACTGATGTTCGTAACTTTGGTTAGCTACATCCCAACACGGCGGACACCGAAAATGGTAAATTAGAATATCCTTGTTTTCTCTTTGTTTTTAGTTTATTTTCAAATATTTTCATTTCAAATGTATAGATATTTTAACAATTAACTGTAGTGATATGCTTAAATCAACTGTAAATTCTCCTATGTGGCACAAAACCTACTTTAAGAAATACAAATGATGTAAGTAACTGTAGAATTATTTTTGAACGATGTTCGTAACTTTCAAATATGATGTTGGTAACTTTAAACTTTGGTGTTTCTAAAATCATGTTTAAAACATTTAAAGAACAACGCTTTTGTAATAAATACAATTTGAAAACAAAGAAAAACATCCCTGAAGTGATAGAGAGGGTAATAGAGGTGGGAGAGATTATATAATGCACGAGAGAGAAAAAATACAGAGCGGAGGATGAGAGGGTTATGAATGAGTGAGATGAACGAAAGATGAGGGTAGCGGGAGAAGAACACCTTGTACAACGTTCGTTTCCAATTAGCAATAATAAACACGTGGCTTTGCGTTTCCTGTAATCTTTTGTAATCTTACAGCGATGGATATCGAGAATGACCAGATAATTAATAGTGCTGAGGCCGATGCGGCAGTCGATACAACATATGTAGTTGTTTAGTATTATATTGATATTTCTATTTGGTCTTGGACTGTGTGCTCTTAGAAGGGTCTTTCATAAACTACGACCTTGCAATAGGGCGTTTTAACTTCCGACCTTTGGGTGTTTAGGACCTCCCATGGATGGCGACCTCCGACATCATCATTAAATTTGATTAGGGCCATTCTGGGTCTCATATATAAATTCTAACAAAGTATATTTGTATGTAAATTAACAGTTCTATGTGTAAATATGCCGTGAATTATTACCAAATTAATTGTCCTTTGTGTTTTTTGCTTATTTTAATAAAAATGGACACACCAGATTAAGTATTTTAAGAATGACACATCTAATTATTTCCCTTTAATTCTGAAATGAAACCAGATTAATTTAATATTAATTTGTTAGACTATTGTATTAAATACAGATAAATACAGATTTATAATACTTTTTAACGAATCTATAATTTGTAAGTATTAAAATTGGATTAATCTATGGTAAAGCTGTTTTCGAAAAGTTCATTTTTTTTTTATATCATACCATTTCAAATTTTACAAATACATATACATGTATACATTTATAAATATGCATTGAAATTGACAGGATGTTAGTCTGAACAGTCTTGACGGTATATCAACGAATTAGTGTAATATCAATAGTTTTTATACCCATACCCCCAACAAACAAAGTTTGGGGGGTATATAGGAATCACCCCGTCCGTCCATGTACCTTGTAAGCGCAACTCCTCCTAAACCGCTTATTGGATTTTTATGAAACTTTACACATTTGTAGTACACTACCTGCAGATGTGCATGAAGGAATATGGTTGCTGTCCAAAATTCAAAAGGAGAGATAATTCAACTTATACTTTCACGAAAAGGGGGGCATGTACCTTGTAAGCGCAACTCCTACTAAACTGTTTATTGAATTTTTATGAAACTTTACACAGTTGTAGGACACAACCTGCAGATGTGCATGAATGAATACCGTTGCTGCCTAAAATTTAGAAGGGGAGATAATTCAACTTATGCTTTCACGAAAAGGGGGGTCGTGTACTTGTGGCGACCCCTAGATGTATGTTCTTGGTTAGTTTATTTTGGAGATGGGATGTTGTCTCCTTGCCATAACTCCATATCCGTTCATTTTTCATAGGTAACTTGCTAATATACCTGTATTCCAAAGTTTGAACATCATAGTATTGCAAGCGGGGGGTATCACTCAGTGAGGTCACTCACAGTTCTAGTTTAAATCAGGATCGCATTCATGAATTTCCTTCACCCATGTTAAATATAATTATACACATAGATTTCCTACAAGTCCCTTATCTATATTCTTGTATACTTTAGTAAATATGTTGCTATAGGTAATATATCTCTACCGACAATATTTATGTAGTACAGATACATTGCTTTCAGCAGCAAACGTATTAAAGGGGTACGCACAAGATACACATAGGTTAGAAAGGGACTTATTGTAGCAAGTCTATTAATTGTTTACATTGACATGATTACGATGTTTCATGGATCAACAAGTCTTCAACTGTCAATAAGTCGCATGTGACGCTAAAACAAATCAACATCCTAAAAATGTGAGAAAGGTAGAATACTGTACATGTATGCGACCCTGAATTGTTTTTCTTCTTAATACTCGTTCTATATGCTTTCGTTTCGTTGCTTGTTGTTCTTTTTACTTTTAAGTTGTCTGCATGCTTAATTTTGCTTTTAAATTGAAACCAAGAGTTTCTTAACGAGCAATTAAACACCTTCTTATTATTTAACAGTTATGGAAATTTGTAGTTACGGACATCCCTTTAAATATCTTTCTAAAGTTACGAACATCACTTCAAAGAGTTACGTACATCCTTCAAATTTTTTCAAGTTAATATTTCAATGCTCTCATAAGAGTTTCGTCATTTTTATGTATGCATTCGAGTATCTAATATTCCCACCTGTAATCATACCGTTGGACTTACTAATAAGCGCTACTGATAAAGAGAAAACAAGGATATTCTAATTTACCATTTTCCGTGTCCGCCATGTTGGGGTGTAGGTAACTAAAGTTACGAACATCAGTTTAATACCAGTGTATTAGTAGACTGTGGCAACTTTACTTTGTCAAAGGCCTTGTCAAAATCCATTATAAGTATGTCGGTTTGACGGCCTTCTTGAAGGTTTTTTGAAATATCGTCTACAAATTCAATGAGCTGTGTCTCACAGGAACGGCCTTTTCGAAATCGATGTTGTAGTGGATATAAAATGTTGTTTTCTTCTGCATGTTGCATGATGTTTCTTGCAAGGATATGCTCCAGGATCTTACAGCAAACAGATCTTAGTGAAATTGATCGATAGTTTTCAGCTGCAGATGTTTGTCCTTTTTTGAATACTGGTGAGACATTAGCTGTACGCCAGTCTGCTGGTACTTCTCCTGTATCTAAGGATGTTGTGTAGATAAGTTGTAGGAGAGGCGAGATCTCATCAGCTAGTTCTTTGAGTATTCTTGGTGAGATGTTGTCTGGTCCCTGTGCTTTGTATGGATTAAGGTTCTTTAGTAGTTTTATTATTTCATTTGTTGTGATATTAAATGGTTTCATTGTTTGATGTTTGATGCTAGGGTCCATTCTTTTAGATTTTATAAACTCTTTTTTCGTGAATTTAGAATTTGCTGAGAATGCAGATTTGAATTGACAGTTAAGTATGTTAGATTTTGAAGCTGGATCACAAAACAGTTTGCCATCCATCATCAGAGAGGAAATTCCTATGTTGTCCTTACGTTTGTGCTTTATGTATGTCCAGAATTTTTTCATTCCCGAGTGTGGTTCTTCCTCGATTGTCGTGTGATCTTTTGAGTAAGATGTTTAAGTTGTTTGTACTTTTCTTTCCTATTTTGGTCACCGGTCGTCTTTTTCTGCTTGTAGTCTTTGTAGCTTTCTCAGATTTTTTCGAATTTCTGTATTTATCCATGGTCTGCTGTCTTTGATCTTAGTTCTTTTTTTTGGAATGTGTTTTACTGCAGATTTTGTTATTGTTTCTTTAAAGACATTCCACATTGGTTACTTGGCAGTCATTGTCCTTGAACATATTTGATAAGGTGTGTTTGATGTTTTGCAGGTCTATCTTCATTCTATACCAGTTAGCTTTGTTGTATAGGAGTGTTCGCCGATCTCATTAGTGATGTAATATTCACTAATTTGCATGACAATAAACAAATACTTGGTTGGCAATAAAACAATAAAGCAATTGACAGGAAAATAACAAATTTTTAAACTTCTATAACTTTTTTATTTTCAAACCAATTTTGGTTCTGTTAATTGTTTTAGAGACTAAAGAAAATTCATATGTTTTCTGTCAGTTTACATTTGGTATGATAAATTCATAATTCTAATATGAAATAATGCATTTTTACACTTCAAAGCTAAATAAAACAAGATTGAATTTCCAATCCTTTTATTCTGGATATTTTTATCAAACCTTCATTGTGAATTAGTTATTTCTATATAATTTTCACTTCTGAAAGAATTATTGAATTATCTTAAATAACAAAAAAATAATGACAATTTAAAGTTGAGTCTTCAATGAAAGACAATGGAAATTTTCCATTTGTTGCCAACCAGATAGGTAAATTCTCAAGCCTATGACATCACGGCAAACACTCCTATAAAGGGATGGTCCGTGGTTTTTGTTGTAGCTTGACTGGTCTGAGGTCAAATTCTGTGTATACGATGCCATGGTCCGAGATGCCTGGTATGGTGTCTGTTCTGATAACTTTACCAGGGTGGTTTGTGAGAATCAGATCCAGTGTGTTTTGTTGGCGTGTTGGTTCTTCCACAAGTTGAGTTAGAACATTGTTGTTCAGTACATCCATGAAATCAGTATGCAGATTGGGAGCAGTAGAATTTGGCTTCAAGGTGTTTTCCTTCCAATTCCATCCAGGGAAGTTCATGTCACCTCCTATGATTATTGTCGCGTTGTTTATAGCCTGTGCCTAGAAATAAATACATTGTGCTAGGAAGAGACAGATCTTATTTTGTAAAAATAGAATACTCTTGATTCTACCAAAATGTTCTCTGAAACTGATATCATCATCATGCTCGACTTTTTTTATTGACAACATATTTGTTATGTTTGGTGGATGTGTTTTTCAACAGATAGTCGGCATACCTATGGCTACAAACTGTGCTCCTCTTCTCGCCGACTTGTTCCTTTATTCGTATGAGGCAGACTTCATACAGGGGGTTCTCAAGAAAAACGAAAAAGAAGCTGGCCCGATCCTTTAGTTTCACGTTCCGCTATATAGATGAGGTCCTTTCACTAAACAATTCTAGGTTTGGTGATGTCTTTCATCGCATCTATCCCATTGAGCTTGAAATAAAGTATACCATAGATACAGATAGGTCTGCTTCATACCTTGATCTACACCTCGAAATTGACAGCGAGGAGCACTTAAGAACGAAACCTTACGACAATAGAGACGATTTCAATTTTCCCATTATGAATTTTCCATTTATTTGTAGCCACATTCCAGCAGCACCTGCATATGCAGTATATATCTCTCAGTTGATACGATATTCCAGAGCTTGTGGTTAGTATCAAGATTTCCTTGATAGAGGGTTGCTGCTAACAAGGAAGCTACTGAAGCAAGGGTTCCTCTTAGTAAAGTTAAAGTCTTCACTTCGAAAATTGTACGGTTGCCACCATGACTTGGTTGACCGCTCTGAAATATCTGTATCACAAATGACCACGGATATGTTTCACTTATTGTAAACACTTCCCGGTCTTTAACTCATTCACGACTTAATACCGGATTTGTAACTAGAGTAACACGACGGGTGGCATTATTGGAGTAGGAACTCTTTACACTTCCGGAGCACCCGAGTTCATCCCCGGTTTTTAGTGGGGTTCGTGTTACTCGATCTTTAGTTTTATGTGTATGTTTTGTAGATCGTTGTTTGTCCTTTTGTATTTTTTCTTTTGGTCATTGTGTTGTCTGATTACCCCTTTGGTATCTTCAAACTCTTCTTAGCAATACCCCAACCGACAAAATCAAGATAGTTAAATATTGCACCAATAATTACCAATAATAAGACAAGTATTCCAAATAAATTCAAATAAGTTTTATTTAAAGTCGAAATATCTATAACACATAACATAAGCTCTAGTGAGCTTTTGAATCGACTATTACATAAAAAGCACATACAAGTATAAAATAACTTTACAAGCACATATTACATGACATCCCAAAGCAAAAACAACAAAGCAAAACATACATGCATAGACATTAGTATAATGAAGAAGTAAGTGAATTATTATTGTTTAACTCCAAATGAACAATTTCCAGTGGAGCAGGAACTACTTACCCTTCCGGGACACCTGATTTCACCCTCAGTTTTAAGTGGGGTCGTGTTGCTAGATCTTGTTTTCTGGGTAGTGTTTGCTTGATGGTTGTTTGTCTTGATTTGTTTTCGTCATTGTGTTGTCTGTCCTTCTATTTGCGGATTAATTCTGAATGCCCTTTTGGTATCTTCAAATTCTTCTATATCACGACGAGAACAAGTTAAATGTTGATACAATGATAATGCTGATGAAGGCTTAGCTGTAGTTTTATATTGTTAGCTCACAATCTACGGACATAATATCCTTTTTCATTGATGTTGTGTTTAAGGAGGGGCAACAAATACCAATGTCAGTGTTTTCGTCGACTCAAATGGGGCTAGAACACACACACACACACACACACTCTCTACTGCACTCGAGACGATAACTCTAATAATTACTCCACCTCAGACTGCAGTGTTGAGTGACTCAGTCAAGTCCTTCAGGGCTGCCATTACCTCATCTTATCTTTAAATTTACTCCCTGTTTTGTACATATTTTTAAACTTATTTTCTTATTGTTACTTTTTTCCTTTTCTTTTTCGCAACGCAATTCCCTTGACATAATCTTCAAACTGTTGAAGTAGGTCAATAATTGGTAGAAGTAGACGAAAGAAAAACAGAAATGTGTGATTATTTATATTCCAATATGAACATAAAATATGAAATATTATATGCAATACATAACTAGAGGCTCCCAGGAGCCTGTATAGTTCACCTGGGTATAATAACAACATCAGTCAATAAAACTTGATAACTTCGGTAAAAAAAATTAACAAATGTAGTCTTCGTCATTGCAGACCCCTTCTACAAAAAAAATTGGGCAGGGGTTCCCCCTTTAATGTAAGTTATCAAAATTGCTGTAAAAAAACATGTCAATGATTCTCAAAATTTAGCTTTTCCTACTTCACATTTTGTAATAGAGTTGCTTCCCTTTGATTATTTGAGTAACCAAAAACAGTGAGTCGACAGAAAAATGCATTTCAAGAGGAATAACTCTTCACACAGTTGTCGCACATTTTTAACTGTGGGGAATTTTTTGTAGATCTTGACATGCTGAACATTTTTGCAGTTTAATCTTTCCCTCTATCTCTAATAGTGTTTGAGATATAAGATGATAGTATTAAAATTGAGAACATTTTGATGAAAAAAGGGTAATGGGATTTATTTCAAAATTGCAGGGTAGGAAGATCTTGACATGCTGCAAATTTTTGCAATTAAACTTAACCTTTATCTCTTATAGTTTTTGAAATATAAGACGAAAAGTATTAATTTATTTTTTAATTTGATGAAAAAAGGGCAAGAACTCCAAGATGTGTAATCAGATTTACTTCAAAATTGCAGGGTAAGTAGATCTCGACATGGTGCACATTTTAGTTTTTGAAATATAACACAAAAAGTATTAAAATTTAAAAAAAAAATGATTGAAGGGCCGAACCGCCAGACAAATTTTTGGAAGAGAACCATCCAATGACTATTTCATCAAAATTTTGTTCTTATTGAGCAAATGGTTTCAGACAAGAAGATTTTTATGGGAATTTCCCATAGGGTCCTATGTTAAATTAATTCGGCTGTGGTGGTCATCTTGGTCGGTGTTCTGAAATGCCGGACACATTTTTGGAAGAGGACCAACCAAGAATCATTTCAGCAAAGTTTGGTTGAGATTGGCTCAATAGTTTCAGAGAAGATTTTTTTTTAATTTCATCCCCCCTTTTTTCTAATTTGCATAATCGGTCAAAATAGGCAAAAGTTCAAAGTTCATAAAAAATCCCGTAATATATGTTAAAAAGCTCATCATTATGCTTATACACTTCAAATTTGGGCACTTTCTGGGTTAAAATAGAGCAGTTTTGGCCATTTGAAGAAATTTCTATTTTTAGTAATGGCGGCCATCTTGGATACAGGACGGCACTGACGGACACAATTTTGAAAGGGGACCACCCAAGGATCATTTCAGCAAAGATTGTTTGAGATTGGCTCAGTAGTTTCAGAGGAGAAGATTTTTTTTAAATTTCATCCCCCTTTTTCTATTTTTAGCTTGGCGACCATCTTGGTTGGAAGATGGGATCACCTGACACAATTTTGGAAGGGGGCCATCCAAGGATCATTCCACAAAAGTTTGGTTGTAATTGGCCCAGTGGTTTCTGAGGAGAAGATTTTTATGTGAATTTCCCATAGGGTCCTATGTTAAGCTAAGTTCGGCTGTGGGGGCCATCTTGATCGAAGGGCCGAACCGCCAAACGAATTTTTGGAAGAGAACCATCCAATGACTATTTCATCAACATTTTGTTTTTATTAAGCTAATGGTTTCAGACAAGAAGATTTTTATGAGAATTTCCCATAGGGTCCTATGTTAAATTAAGTTCGGCTGTGGCGGCCATCTTGGTCGGTGTTCTGAAATGCCGGACACAAATTTGGAAGAGGACCACCCAAGAATCATTTCAGCAAAGTTTGGTTGAGATTGGCTCAGTAGTTTCAGAGGAGAAGATTTTTTTAAAATTTCATCCCCCCTTATTTCTAATTTGCATAATCGGTCAAAATAGGCAAAAGTTCAACGTTCATAAAAAATCCCGTAATATATGTTAAAAAGCTCATCATTATGCTTATGCAGTTCAAATTTGGGCACTTTCTGGCTTAAAATAGAGCAGTTTTGGCCATTTGAAGAAATTTCTATTTTTAGTAATGGTGGCCATCTTGGATACAGGACGGCGCTGACGGACACAATTTTGAAAGGGGACCACCCAAGGATCATTTCAGCAAAGTTTGGTTGAGATTGGCTCAGTAGTTTCAGAGAAGATTTTTTTTTAATTTCATCCCCCCTTTTTTCTAATTTGCATAATCGGTCAAAATGGGTAATGGGATTTACTTCAAAATTGCAGGGTAGGTAGATCTTGACTTGCTGCACATTTTTGCAATTTAAACTTAACATCTATCTCTAAATAGTTTTTGAAATATAAGACGTAAAGTATTAAAATTAAAAAAAAAAATGATGAAAAAAGGGCAATAACTCCAAGATGGGTAATCAAATTTACTTCAAAATTGCAGGGTAGGTAGATCTTGATATGCTGAACATGTTTGCAGTTTCAACTTACCATCTGTCTCTTATAGTTTTTGAAATAAAGGACGAAAAGTATTAAAATTTTGAAAATTTGATGAAACCAGAGGCTCCCAGGAGCCTGTAATCGCTCACCTGGATCAAAGCTGCTTTCAATAACAACGCAACTGCACTGTGGCGGCCATCTTGGCGGGAGAACGCAACTGCCGGACACAATTTTGGAAGAGGACCATACAATGACTATTCCATCAAAGTTTGGTTCTAATTGTGCTACTGGTTCCAGACAAGATGGTTTTTATGTGAATTTCCCATAGGGTTCTATGTTAAACTAACTACAGCTGTGCAGCCATCCTTGTCAGAGGGCGGGACCACCAGACACAATTTTGGAAGAGGACCATCCAATGACTATTTTATCAAAGTTTGGTTCCAATTGAGCAACTGGTTCCAGACAAGAAGATTTTTATGTTCCTATGTTAAACTAAGTTCAGCTGTGGGGGCCATCTTGGTCGACGGATCGAACTGCCGGACATATTTTTGGAAGAGAACCATCCAATGACTATTTTATCAACATTGAGTTCTTATTGAGCAAATGGTTTCAAACAAGAAGATTTTTATGGGAATTTCCCATAGGGTCCTATGTTAAATTAAGTTCGGCTGTGGCGGCCATCTTGGTCGGAGGTCTGAAATGTCAGACATAAATTTGGAAGGGAACCACCCAAGGATCATCTCAGCAAAGTTTGGTTGAGATTGGCTCAGTAGTTTCAGAGGAGAAGATTTTTTTAATTTCATCCCCCCTTTTTTCTAATTTGCATAATCGGTCAAAATCGGCAAAAGTTCAAAGTTCATAAAAAATCCTGTAATACATGTTAAAAATCTCATCATTATGCTTATACAGTTCAAATTTGGGCACATTCTGGCTTAAAATAGAACAGTTTTGGCCATTTGAAGAAATTTCTATTTTTAGTAACAGCGGCCATCTTGAATGGAGGGCGGGCCTGTCGGACACAATTTGGAAAGGGACCCACCCTGGGACCATCCCTACAAGGTTTGGTTTAATTTGGTTCAGCGGTTTTAGAGGAGAAGATTTAAATGCGATCTTTTATCAAAATATGCCTAATTTGCATAATCGGTATATATCAGCTGAAAGAAAAATTTCACAGAAAAACCCGGAATATATGTTAAACTATTCCTTACCATGTAGCTGCAGTTAATATTTGAGCTCATTTTGACTTACACTAAAGCAGCAATGGACAATTAAAATTTCATCCCCCCTTTTTCTATTTTGAGCTTGGCGGCCATCTTGGTTGGAAGTCGGGATCACAGGACACAATTTTGAAAGGGGGCCATCCAAGGACCATTCCACCAAAGTTTGGTTGTAATTGGCCCAGTGGTTTCTGGGGAGAAGATTAAAATGTGAAATGTTGATGGACGGACGACGGACGAAATGTGATGACAATAGCCAGGTGAGCTAAAAAGGGAAATAACTCTAAAATGGGTAATGAGATTTACTTCAAAATTGCAGGGTGGGTAGATCTTGATATGCAATTTAAAGTTAACCTTTATCTCTTATAGTTTTTGAAATATAAGACGAAAAGTATTAACATTTTACAAATTTGATGAAAAAAGGGCAATAACTCCAAGAAGGGTAATCAGATTTACTTCAAAATTGCAGGGTAGGTAGATCTTGATGTGCTGATGTACCCAAGTCAAATTGTTTATGTTATTAACGGTTTTTGAGTTATTACCCAAAACCTGCAATTTTACCATATGTTCTATTTTTAGTAACAGCGGCCATGTTGGTTGGTGCACGGCATAACCGGACACAAATTTGAGACTAGACACCCTAGTGATGATTCAGACCAAGTTTGGTTTACATTGGTCTAGTACTTTCAGAGGAGAATATTTTTGAAAACGTTTACGACGTACGACGACGGACGCCAAGTGATGGCAATAGCTCACCTGACCCTTTGGGTCAGGTGAGCTAAAAATCAATTAAATTGCCTTTATACTGAATAAATCATATATAAATTATCATTCGGACCTATATATAATTTTACATTTCAGTGTCAATGTATAGGATTTATGTTTCTTCAGGATAAGGTCATGATTGCAATCAGTGCCTATCAGCACTGAAGTTGTGAGTTATAATCCCGCTCATGGTGATGTAAGTAAGTAAGTAAATTTTATTTAGAGTCGTTATATATATACATAGACAACAGATCAACATGAGCCCTAAAGTGCTCTTAAACCGACTATACAGATATAAACATAACAACATATGTCAAGCACTACATAAAATCATAGCAATTACATTTAAACAAACATGCAAAATAGATGTACTTAATTGGCAATCACAAACAGCAATCCACATTGCAAGTGCCTCTCTAGACAGTTGTTTACAATCACCAACAGCAAATCAGTAGCAATAAAAAGCAAAAATATGTTAAGAATAATCAAATGGAAAAACATTAAAATAAATCAAAATGATAGGCTAAAAAAATATCAGAACACAAAATAATAAAATACAGCAAAGATCATATACAAGGAATCATTCTATACAAGCATGCAAAATAGATGTACTGTTGGCAATCACAAACAGCAATCCATGTGGCAAGTGCCTCTCTAGACAGCTGTTTACAATCACCAACAGCAAATCAGTAGCAATAAAAAGCAAAAATATGTTAAGAATAATCAAATGGAAAAACATTAAAATAAATCAAAATGATAGGCTAAAAAAATATCAGAACACAAAATAATAAAATACAGCAAAGATCATATACAAGGAATCATTCTATACAAGCATGCAAAATAGATGTACTGTTGGCAATCACAAACAGCAATCCATGTGGCAAGTGCCTCTCTAGACAGCTGTTTACAATCACCAACAGCAAATCAGTAGCAATAAAAAGCAAAAATATGTTAAGAATAATCAAATGGAAAAACATTAAAATAAATCAAAATGATAGGCTAAAAAAATATCAGAACACAAAATAACAAAAATGTGTACTCGATACAACATTATGTGATAAAGTTTGTCAGCGAATTTCTCCGGGTCCTACGGTTTCCTCCACCAATAAAAATGTTGTTTATACAACAACCATACGATCACGACCATGACGGTTCCTGTATGAAATATAAGTACAAAATATCAGGATAATTGGTATGTTAAACACTGATCGCCTCAAGCTGATATTACTGTAACATTCTTTAACTATAACTGATTTTGGTTATTCTTTTTATTTGGTCTTTTCAGATTTCTTGCTCCTAAAAACTTTTAAACAGACTTGGTTTCCGACATTTTGACTTTGAGCGAAGCTGATGAAGAATATTCCAGAAACGCATGGCACTATACTAGATATCTACGTTTTTATTAAGATATACTTATTTTTTTATCTATGACGATGCTCTACGGTTGCACATCTAAGACAACACAAGCTTATAAATACTGGCTTTTGTCCTAGAGGGACTTTTTGTCCAGGGGCTTACTGTCCGGTGCTGGCTTTTTCCTAGATCATCAAAGCTATACCTTCAAGTTGATGTAGGCTTACAGGTACTCTAAATAATAAGCAAATATCCGATTCAAGCTACAACAATATGGCAATGGACTTCCTTGGTTTCTGACAACTTTTACATACAGCTGAATCCTATCATAAATATAATATGGCAACGCTAGCACATGACGTAATAATCATTTCATATTAATATTAAATAAGTAAATTTTATTTAGAGTTGATATATATATACATAGACAACAGATCAACATGAGCCCTAAAGTGCTCTTAAACCGACTATACAGATATAAACATAACAAATTATGTCAAGCACTACATAAAATCATAGCAATTACATTTAAACAAACATGCAAAAAATATGTTAAGAATAATCAAATGGAAAAACATTAAAATAAATCAAAATGATATGCAATAAAAATATCAGAACACAAAATAATAAAAATCAAGCAAAGATCATATATAACAAGAAGCTGAAAGTAGAAAAAAATGCATGCAGAACAGAGACATTTTGAGCCATCCCAGGATTCACCGATTGAATCAAGCTTCTGAACTGGGAGAAGCTGTTTTCCCTCCTGCAATGATCCGGAAGGCTATTCAAAATCATATATAAAAGCAGAGCACAAAACACAAAAGCACATAAATAAAATTGAAGCACATTAAGAATGTTTCCAAATACTGTCAATTATATCGACCACTCTATATCCGTCTTGGAGTATAAATGATACATAAACACATTTATATTCCAACGTCCCTCAAATGAAACTCCTTCGAGTTCCATTTCACGTGCAAGGGGTGTATCATTTCCAAAGCATTCATACATGCGTTTTTACTCGTTTTCATAGCGTAAAAAACGCAAATACGCAGCTTATCTGGAGCTCTGTATAATGTCTAGAATTTTCTTAAAATCTTTTTGTTGAGCTACCATAAAAGGAGAATGACCCTTTTCATTGCACCTATGAGGGTCTGCATGGTGGTCTAAAAGTATTCTGGCAATATTAGTGTACCCTTTTTCACATGCGAAATACAATGACGTCCATTTTTTATTATCACATATATCTATATCGAATTTTGGAATTTGGTCCTTTAGCATCTCCTCAACAACATCAATGTGGTTGTTATAACATGCAGCATGTAATGGTACAGTACCATTATATATGCTCTTATAAATGTCCGCTCCTTTTTTTAAGAGGATTTTGACTATATTGACGTGTCCATTCTGGCAAGCAATATATAAAGGTGATGCACCATTATTGTTACACTTGTTTACTTCTGTTTTAACATTGTCTAATAGTTTTTCTACAATGTCTAAATGTCCATTCTGGCAAGCAATATATAAAGGTGATGCACCACTGTCGGTACACTTGTTTACATCTGTATTAACATTGTCTAATAGTTTTTCTACAATGTCTAAATGTCCATTCTGGCAAGCAATATATAAAGGTGATGCACCATTATTGTTACACTTGTTTACTTCTGTTTTAACATTGTCTAATAGTTTTTCTACAATGTCTAAATGTCCATTATGGCAAGCAATATATAAAGGTGATGCACCATTATTTTTACACTTGTCTACATCTGTTTTAACATTGTCTAATAGTTTTTCTACAATGTCTAAATGTCCATTCTGGCAAGCAATATATAGAGGTGATGCACCATTATTGTTACACTTGTTTACATCTGTTTTAACATTGTCTAATAGTTTTTCTACAATGTCTAAATGTCCATTATGGCAAGCAACACTTAAAGGTGATGTATCATCATCCATACACTTGTCTACATCTGTTTTAACATTGTCTAATAGTTTTTCTACAATGTCTAAATGTCCATTCTGGCAAGCAGTATATAAAGGTGATGCACCATTATTTTTACACTTGTCTACATCTGTTTTAACATTGTCTAATAGTTTTTCTACAATGTCTAAATGTCCATTCTGGCAAGCAGTATATAAAGGTGATGCACCATTATTTCTACACTTGTCTACATCTGTTTTAACATTGTCTAATAGTTTTTCTACAATGTCTAAATGTCCATTCTGGCAAGCAATATATAAAGGTGATGCATCATTGTCCATACACTTGTCTACATCTGTTTTAACATTGTCTAATAGTTTTTCTACAATGTCTAAATGTCCATTCTGGCAAGCAATATATAGAGGTGATGCACCATTATTGCTACACTTGTTTACATCTGTTTTAACATTGTCTAATAGTTTTTCTACAATGTCTAAATGTCCATTATGGCAAGCAACACTTAAAGGTGATGTATCATCATCCATACACTTGTCTACATCTGTTTTAACATTGTCTAATAGTTTTTCTACAATGTCTAAATGTCCATTCTGGCAAGCAGTATATAAAGGTGATGCACCATTATTTTTACACTTGTCTACATCTGTTTTAACATTGTCTAATAGTTTTTCTACAATGTCTAAATGTCCATTCTGGCAAGCAATATATAAAGGTGATGCACCATCGTCCATACACTTGTCTACATCTGTTTTAACATTGTCTAATAGTTTTTCTACAATGTATAAATGTCCATTCTGGCAAGCAATATATAAAGGTGATGCATCATTGTCCATACACTTGTCTACATCTGTTTTAACATTGTCTAATAGTTTTTCTACAATGTCTAAATGTCCATTCTGGCAAGCAATATATAAAGGTGATGCACCATTATTTTTACACTTGTCTACATCTGTTTTAACATTGTCTAATAGTTTTTCTACAATGTCTAAATGTCCATTCTGGCAAGCAATATATAAAGGTGATGCACCATTATTTTTACACTTGTCTACATCTGTTTTAACATTGTCTAATAGTTTTTCTACAATGTCTAAATGTCCATTCTGGCAAGCAATATATAAAGGTGATGCACCATCGACCATACACTTGTTTACATCTGCCTTATATTCTAATAACATTTCTACAATCTCTGTGTGATGGTATTGGCAAGCTACCATTAATGGTGAGTCCCCGTTATGCCTAGATATATTCACAACATCAATCTCTCCCTGTCGTTTGGAACTATTACCCGAATCAACAACAGTATGCTCCAGGATCCAGCGAGTAAGATCAGGATCTCCAGGAAAACAACTTTGTAATAGAGTGGAATCCTCATCCTGATGCTTATCTGTCATAAGAGCTAGCTTGTTTCGGTAACTGTGATTGTTTTGGTTTAAATGGTTAATCAATTTAGTATTAAAAGAGGGTGATTTCATATTTCTATTTATGAAAACAGCAAGTACTTCGCCTTCTGACCAATCTTTTAATATTCTTTCGATGTAGATCCCTAATATCTGTTCATCTTTTATAAAGATGGTGTATGCGATGTCTTCAGTTCTGTTGTCGTTTGCCTTCCACAAAAATCTATTGCTGATAAAATCACATTGCGCATGTTCAATGATAAATTCCGACATTTTATTCCCAAAATAATAGGCCAGAAAATCGTATAATTTATCATGCATAGCTCTATAGACTTTATCTACCTTCATTACTAAGTTCCCTGTTAATGTGCATAGCGCCTCATTTAAATTTCGGAATGATGAAGATTTATTTAATTTACATTGCGATAGCGTCTTTTTAATAATCCGCTGTATTTCCTTGTCCTTCGTGGTTAGATATTCTTCTTTAAATCTATTGTTAAATATAACACAAAGAACCAGTGCACAAACTATATATTTGTCTTTTTCATGGTCTGAAGCTGACAATTCATCGATTTCTTTCTTGTAAAAATTAAATGGTTCTTTAAAAAAAGTTTTAATATCACAATTGTTTTCTTTGCATAAAGCACACAACAGTGGAAAACAGTCGTATTTCTCTGAAAAAGCACTTACTTCACCAGCTTTTCCTTCGAAATATTTTTGCGCTAATATAGTTCTTTCTTGAGAAGTAAGACACAATTTGTCTGAATTTAAATTGCACTCACAAACTTTGAAAAAAGGCAAACCTCTAAATCTAACATCATTAAAAATTTGCAATCTGCATGTTGAAATAATCTTACAATATTTATCATCAAGCAATGATTGTATGTATTCAGACATTTCCTTCCATCTGTCTATGCGATATGGATTCAGCATGTAATCGCCACATACATCATCAACAACAAATAACATTTTCTTGTCTTTCTTAGAAAAGTTTCTTATATCCTCTGGTAAATCAGTAGGAACAACAGTATAACCTTCGTCTATCATTTTCAAAGCTACATATCTCATTGTTGCCGTTTTCCCGACCCCCGAATTTCCTGTTACAGTAACAGACTGTTGCATGCTGATACAGTTCAATACATGTTCTGATGCTTTAGTCGGAACGAACATATTAGCTTTTTTCGTCCAATCATTTAAACAATCCTGATGTCGTTCTAAAATTAAATTAAAAATAAAATATTAGACAGTTGAAATACATTGAAAATTGAAAAATATCTGGCAGATAGAAAAATCCCATTAATTAACCATTGACCCATGGACATGTTAAGGGATTTGAATTGATAGCATGATTGTTTGACCTATATATTGTACTTCATAGTTCGAAATAAAACGAGTTACCTACGTACATGTATATATAATTTGCATACCTGATTAAAGTCATTTCAGAAATGGGTCTTGTGCACAAAATTAGATATATATCTTTTTATTATTTGTTGTTTCAATTATCTACAAAGTCTCTTCTAACTAAAGGCTTGTTCCTGAATTCTGTTGTTTTCACGAAATTCCGGACGTTATTAATAGAGAAAAAAATTAGACCATTGCCACGCCCATATGAATCAATTGTCAAATGTACGAATCACCACGATCGGAGTTAGTGATGTGTCATATGCCTATTGCTGTTGGCTTAATGTGAGAGAGAGAGAGAGAGAAAGAGAGAGTCATCAGATTTAAGGCTTATTGCACAGTTAATGATGGACAGTCCTAAATAATTACGTTCACGACAAACCCCAAACCGGGATTCAAACTACACCCCCTCTTTAAAAAAAAATTATATAATGAACATTTATTGTGAATCAATGTCACTCCATCAATTAATTATTCCTGGAAATTAAATTCATAAAAAAGCTTCGTCAGAATAAAGCTATGCATACAGCGGAAAAAACCATTCATGACTTACCAACGGATTTGTAACAAGAGCAACATGACGGGTGCCACTAGTGGAGCACGATATTTATCCTTCCGGAGCATCTAAATTTCTGTTTTGTGTTCTGTTGATCATTGTTTGTATTTTTGTTCTTTTCTTTTTTTACCATAATATTGTATGTCCTTGATTGATTTATGGCTTTTGATTACCTCTATGATATTTCTTAAACATTTCTCGCATTTTGTGTGTGAATGGTGGAGCTATTCAGACATAATTCGGTGCTAAAGAACATAAAAATTGTTATTCAAGTATTTAATTTGTTTTATAAGCAAACAATAAACGAAGCTTTAGTAATATTACCTCGAATGTTGTCTGGGTAGCATTCATCTTTCTCCAATGTTTTTTCTTTCTTTTGATTTTCCCCCTCATCTGTTAAATGTAATTAAAAGAAAAGCTAAATACAACGACAAAGATGCATGAGACATAGCGATATCACATATCGGTGGTGTAATGATTAGCATGCTTGCCACGCGTGTGGTGGATCATGGGTTCGAGTCCAAGTCGGGTAAAACCAGAGTTAATGCTTTTTTTCTTCTTTCGATATTCCCGCATAACTGTTAAATGTAATTAAAAGAAAAGCTAATTATAACGACAAAGATGAGCGAGAAATAACGATATCACATACCATTTATTGAATGAATAGAAAGTCAAGGATCTATCATTTTTCAAGGAAATATATTAATATGATGGGTGCAACTAGTGGAGCAGAAACTCCTTACCCTCCCAGAGCACCTGAGTTCACCCCCGGTTTTTAGCAGGGTTCGTGTTACATTATCTTTAGTTTTATTTGTGTTTTGTAGATCGTTGTTTGTCCTTTTGTCATTTTTCTTTTGGTGAATTGTCTGTTCTTCGCCGATCTACGGATTCTGATTACCCCTTTGGTATCTTCAAACTCTTCTTATATAAGGTATGATATGATTTAAATATGTAAACTTGGCATACTTGGGCCCATAAACTAGCTTAACATCTCAACATTTTTAAGCGCATGTACAAAGCCAGGAAAGTGAGTGGTCAAGTATTTGTGTGTTAGCTATATGGGTATCAAGTTTGCCCCCTTCTACATTTTATCTATTAGATTTTATAACTGTTCCGACAGTGTAGTATCGTTTCTTAATCATTTTATTTAAACTAAAGGTCTTATATACATGATATTACCTAGTATGTTCTATTGACTACTGAAATACAGAAATTATTTCAACAATCTGTACAATGTTTTATGGGAAGGCCAGATGACGATTTTTCTTTCTTTCTAACAGATGACTTCTTCGCACGCAAAAAAAAAACGAAAACAAATATGTGTTCAATGTGTATAAAAGTCAATAAATTCGGCACACAGGAAGTAGGAATCTGATGGGTCCAAAAACGCTTCCCACGATATGGGATACCTATATGAAGCTTGTGACCAAAGATCAGATTTCTGCCATCAATAGTTGCTGAGAAAAATGTGACGAAAAATGTGCATATAAGTTCAATGTGTATAAAAACCAACTAAGTCGGCAAACAGGAAGTAGGAATCTGATGGGTCAAAAAACGCTACCCACAATATGATATACCTATATGATGCTTGTGACCAAATATCAGATTTCTGCCATCAACAGTTACTGAGAAAAGTGCGACGAAAAATATCTTGTACAGACGGACAGAGGTAAAACAGTATACCCCCTCCCCCTTTGGGGAGTAGGGGTATAACAAAAACAAAAACAACAACAACAAAACTCAAAGAGGTTTGTGAAATGAATCAGTTAGAAATGACCATTGATGAATCATTACAAAGTAAACACTGACGACCATCTGCGTTTTCCAGTAATCAAAAAGTTAGCTCATGGCCCAAATACAGTGTCGTATTTCTTTTATACTCGCACAGGTATTTATGGGAAGGCCAGATTACGATTTTTCTTTCTTTCTAACAGATGACTTCTTCGCACACAAACAAAAACAAAAACAACAACAAAACTCAAAGAGGTTTTGAAATGAATCAGTTAGAAATGACCGTTGATGAATCATTACAAAGTAAACACTGACGACCATCTGCGTTTTCCAGCAATCAAAAAGTCAGCTCACGGCCCTAATACAGTGTCATATTTCTTTTTTACTCACATGGGAATTTACTGCTTGTAACAATAATTCCGTTAGGAATAAAGCTGAAACACTACTAACTTGACATCAATCAATCAAATTATTCATGTCAAAGTGATTACCTTCATCATTCTCAGCTTGTCTGTCTTCTAGTTTTATTTGAGAAATGTAATATTTTCAAAATGTTTTTTTTTTTCATGTTTAATTTTGGTACTAATTATGTGGTAGCTTAACATATTGTCCATAATTATTCTTGTTCATCTCATTGATACATGGGAGAAAAAATTAAGCTAAGTGGCATATATCCAACCACAACGCTTTCGGATACATAAATTAATAATATTCTATTTGCTTTAAAGTATAACTAGCTTAACTCCGCCATGTGTTAGGGATGTGAATTTTGCCTATGTTTCTGATTTAGCAATTAGATTATGGAGCAATTCCGACAGTGTTATTTTTTTATTTTTCCTTTTACTGTGGTGGATTTACTCTAATTGCATATAACCGCATCGGTGGTGTAATGGTTAGCGTGCTTGCCACGTGTGTGGTGGATCATGGGTTTGAGTCCAAGTCAGGTAAAACCAGAGATTACAAAATTGATATTTGTTACTTCTTTGGTAAGCACCCAGCATTAAGGTTTGCTCGGAATCAGAATAATGTGTCAGAGTGGAGTACAATGCCTATCCACGGGTTGTAGTTTCAGTGAGATAGCACTATGAAAACCCAGCTTAGCTTGTTGGTCTAGTATTAAGCGTAAATGAACAGTCAAAAAATCACTCATCATGGTGTAGACTTTTATTTCACTGTGATATCAAGAATATGTGTAAACTAGAAAGCAGAGTTTGAAGGTAACCAGAATCTGTAAATCGAATATGAACACACAACACGAAGGCCAAAAGCAAAAGGACAAACAACGATCTACAAAATATGAAGTCAGAAGATACATATTCAAGATATAATGTATGCTCTCAAACATATCCTAATAAAATAAAAATAATGATATGATTTTGTCGAAGCCCCCCCCCCCCCCCCCCTTTAAAAACACTATAATGATACACATTTCGTAGATGAATTTTAAGATATACTAATATTAGTTTACACATTTGCTCTCAAACATATCTTAATAAAACAATGATATGATTTTGTCCAACCGCCCCACCCCCCCCCCCCTTTCAATATGTCATAAGTTATTCAAGATTATTCACTATTAATTGTCGACATATTTAATTTCACCTCTGAACACTTATTCAGCTCAAATTACGGGATATCATTTAAAACATGTTTCGTCAGTATGTTTTTTTTTCTTTTTTATAAATCTTGAATACTTCAATATCATATTTTACGGATATGATATTGAAAAATCACAGGATCATAAATAAGTAATTTATACACGTGATTGATTATATATTCCACATAATTGTGTTTACTGCGAATTAAATGTAAGGAGAACATCATTATAGAAATTAAGTGGTAAGAAAAGCTTGAAGATACCAAATCGGTAATCAGATATCGTAGTTTAAAAAGAAAAATATAATGAACGTTTATTGTGAATCAATATGTCACTCCATAAATTAATTATTTCTGGAAATTAAATTCATAAAAAAGTTTCGCCAGACTAAAGCTATGCACACAGCGAAAAAAAACATTCATGGCTTACCACCGGATTTGTGACAAGAGCAACATGACGGGTGCCACTAGTGAAGCATGATGTTTATCCTTCCGGAGCATCTAAATTCACCTTTGGCTTTTTGTGGAGTTCGTTTTGCTCAATCCTTAGTTCTGTTTTAATTGTTTCTATTTTTTTTTTTTTTTTTTTTTTTTTTACCATAATATTGTATGTCTTTGATTGATTTACGGCTTCTAATTACCTCTATGATATTTCTTAAACATTTTGCGCATTTTGTGTGTGAATGGTGGAGCCATTCAGACATAATTCGGTGTTAAAGAACATAAAAAATGCTATTCAAGTATTTAATTTGTTTAATAAGAAAAAAACAAACAAAACTTTAGTGATATTACCTCGAATGTTGTCTGGGTAGCATTCCTCTTTCTTCCATGTTAATTTTTTTTCTTTCTTTTGATTTTCCAACACATCTGTTAAATGTAATTAAAAGAAAAGCTAAATATAACGACAAAGATGCGTGAAAAATAACGATATCACATACCATTTATTGAATGAATAGAAAGTCATAGAACTACCATTTTTCAAGGAAATATATTAACATGACGGGTGCAACTAGTGGAGCAGAAACTGCTTACCCTCCCAGAGCATCTGAGTTTGCCCAAGGGTTCTTAGTGGGGTTCGTGTTACATTATCTTTAGTTTTATGTGTCTGTTTTCTAGATCGTTGTTTGTCCTTTTGTCATTTTTCTTTCGGTGAATTGTCTGTTCTTCGCCGATCTACGGATTCCGATTACCCCTTTGGTATATTCAAACTCTTCTTATATGAGGTATGATATGATTTAAATATGTAAACTTGGCAAACTTGGGCCCATAAACTAGCTCAACATCTCAACATTTTTAAGTGCATGTACCGAGCCAGGAAAGTGAGTGGTAAAGTATTTGTGTGTTAGCTATATGGGTATCAAGTTTGCCCCTTCTACATTTTATCTATTAGATTTTATAACTGCTCCGACAGTGTAGTATCGTTTCTTAATCATTTTATTTAAACTAAAGGTCTTATATACATGATATTACCTAGTATGTTCTATTGACTACTGAAATACAGAAATTATTTCAACAATCTGTACAATGTTTTATGGGAAGGCCAGATGACGATTTTTCTTTCTTTCTAACAGATGACTTCTTCGCACGCAAAAAAAAAACGAAAACAAATATGTGTTCAATGTGTATAAAAGTCAATAAATTCGGCACACAGGAAGTAGGAATCTGATGGGTCCAAAAACGCTTCCCACGATATGGGATACCTATATGAAGCTTGTGACCAAAGATCAGATTTCTGCCATCAATAGTTGCTGAGAAAAATGTGACGAAAAATGTGCATATATGTTCAATGTGTATAAAAACCAACTAAGTCGGCAAACAGGAAGTAGGAATCTGATGGGTCAAAAAACGCTACCCACAATATGATATACCTATATGATGCTTGTGACCAAATATCAGATTTCTGCCATCAACAGTTACTGAGAAAAGTGCGACGAAAAATATCTTGTACAGACGGACAGAGGTAAAACAGTATACCCCCTCCCCCTTTGGGGAGTAGGGGTATAACAAAAACAAAAACAACAACAACAAAACTCAAAGAGGTTTGTGAAATGAATCAGTTAGAAATGACCATTGATGAATCATTACAAAGTAAACACTGACGACCATCTGCGTTTTCCAGTAATCAAAAAGTTAGCTCATGGCCCTAATACAGTGTCGTATTTCTTTTTTACTCGCACAGGTATTTACTGCTTGTAACAATAATTCCGTTAGGAATAAAGCTGAAACACTACTAACTTGACATCAATCAATCAAATTATTCATGTCAAAGTGATTACCTTCATCATTCTCAGCTTGTCTGTCTTCTAGTTTTATTTGAGAAATGTAATATTTTCAAAATGTTTTTTTTTTTCATGTTTAATTTTGGTACTAATTATGTGGTAGCTTAACATATTGTCCATAATTATTCTTGTTCATCTCATTGATACATGGGAGAAAAAATTAAGCTAAGTGGCATATATCCAACCACAACGCTTTCGGATACATAAATTAATAATATTCTATTTGCTTTAAAGTATAACTAGCTTAACTCCGCCATGTGTTAGGGATGTGAATTTTGCCTATGTTTCTGATTTAGCAATTAGATTATGGAGCAATTCCGACAGTGTTATTTTTTTATT
Organism: Bathymodiolus brooksi; assembly: GCA_963680875.1. Taxonomy (NCBI): domain Eukaryota; kingdom Metazoa; phylum Mollusca; class Bivalvia; order Mytilida; family Modiolidae; genus Bathymodiolus; species Bathymodiolus brooksi. The sequence continues at coordinate 70,400,813 of OY804582.1, forward strand.
TTTCCTTTTACTGTGGTGGATTTACTCTAATTGCATATAACCGCATCGGTGGTGTAATGGTTAGCGTGCTTGCCACGTGTGTGGTGGATCATGGGTTCGAGTCCAAGTCAGGTAAAACCAGAGATTACAAAATTGATATTTGTTACTTCTTTGGTAAGCACCCAGCATTAAGGTTTGCTCGGAATCAGAATAATGTGTCAGAGTGGAGTACAATGCCTATCCACGGGTTGTAGTTTCAGTGAGATAGCACTATGAAAACCCAGCTTAGCTTGTTGGTCTAGTATTAAGCGTAAATGAACAGTCAAAAAATCACTCATCATGGTGTAGACTTTTATTTCACTGTGATATCAAGAATATGTGTAAACTAGAAAGCAGAGTTTGAAGGTAACCAGAATCTGTAAATCGAATATGAACACACAACACGAAGGCCAAAAGCAAAAGGACAAACAACGATCTACAAAATATGAAGTCAGAAGATACATATTCAAGATATAATGTATGCTCTCAAACATATCCTAATAAAATAAAAATAATGATATGATTTTGTCGAAGCCCCCCCCCCCCCCCCCTTTTAAAACACTATAATGATACACATTTCGTAGATGAATTTTAAGATATACTAATATTAGTTTACACATTTGCTCTCAAACATATCTTAATAAAACAATGATATGATTTTGTCCAACCGCCCCCCCCCCCCCCCCCCCCTTTCAATATGTCATAAGTTATTCAAGATTATTCACTATTAATTGTTGACATATTTAATTTCACCTCTGAACACTTATTCAGCTCAAATTACGGGATATCATTTAAAACATGTTTCGTCAGTATGTTTTTTTTTCTTTTTTATAAATCTTGAATACTTCAATATCATATTTTACGGATATGATATTGAAAAATCACAGGATCATAAATAAGTAATTTATACACGTGATTGATTATATATTCCACATAATTGTGTTTACTGCGAATTAAATGTAAGGAGAACATCATTATAGAAATTAAGTGGTAAGAAAAGCTTGAAGATACCAAATCGGTAATCAGATATCGTAGTTTAAAAAGAAAAATATAATGAACGTTTATTGTGAATCAATATGTCACTCCATAAATTAATTATTTCTGGAAATTAAATTCATAAAAAAGTTTCGCCAGACTAAAGCTATGCACACAGCGAAAAAAAACATTCATGGCTTACCACCGGATTTGTGACAAGAGCAACATGACGGGTGCCACTAGTGAAGCATGATGTTTATCCTTCCGGAGCATCTAAATTCACCTTTGGCTTTTTGTGGAGTTCGTTTTGCTCAATCCTTAGTTCTGTTTTAATTGTTTCTATTTTTGTTTTTGTTTTTTTTTTTTTTACCATAATATTGTATGTCTTTGATTGATTTACGGCTTCTAATTACCTCTATGATATTTCTTAAACATTTTGCGCATTTTGTGTGTGAATGGTGGAGCCATTCAGACATAATTCGGTGTTAAAGAACATAAAAAATGCTATTCAAGTATTTAATTTGTTTAATAAGAAAAAAACAAACAAAACTTTAGTGATATTACCTCGAATGTTGTCTGGGTAGCATTCCTCTTTCTTCCATGTTAATTTTTTTTCTTTCTTTTGATTTTCCAACACATCTGTTAAATGTAATTAAAAGAAAAGCTAAATATAACGACAAAGATGCGTGAAAAATAACGATATCACATACCATTTATTGAATGAATAGAAAGTCATAGAACTACCATTTTTCAAGGAAATATATTAACATGACGGGTGCAACTAGTGGAGCAGAAACTGCTTACCCTCCCAGAGCATCTGAGTTTGCCCAAGGGTTCTTAGTGGGGTTCGTGTTACATTATCTTTAGTTTTATGTGTCTGTTTTCTAGATCGTTGTTTGTCCTTTTGTCATTTTTCTTTCGGTGAATTGTCTGTTCTTCGCCGATCTACGGATTCCGATTACCCCTTTGGTATATTCAAACTCTTCTTATATGAGGTATGATATGATTTAAATATGTAAACTTGGCAAACTTGGGCCCATAAACTAGCTCAACATCTCAACATTTTTAAGTGCATGTACCGAGCCAGGAAAGTGAGTGGTCAAGTATTTGTGTGTTAGCTATAGGGGTATCAAGTTTGCCCCTTCTTCATTTTATCTATTAGATTTTATAACTGTTCCGACAGTGTAGTATCGTTTGTTAATCATTTTATTTAAACTAAAGGTCTTATATACATGATATTACCCAGTATGTTCTATTGACTACTGAAATACAGAAATTATTTCAACAATCTGTACAATGTTTTATGGGAAGGCCAGATTACGATTTTTCTTTCTTTCTAACAGATGACTTCTTCGCACACAAACAAAAACTAAAACAACAACAAAACTCAAAGAGGTTGTGAAATGAATCATTTAGAAATGACTGTTGATGAATCATTACAAAGTAAACACTGACGACCATCTGCGTTTTCCTGCAATAAAAAAGTCAGCTCATGGCCCTAATACAGTGTCGTATTTCTTTTTTGCTCACATGGGAATTTACTGCTTGTAACAATAATTCCATTAGGAATAAAGCTGAGATACTACTAACTTGACATCAATCAATCAAATGATTCATGTCAAAGTGATTACCTTTATCAAGCTTATCTTTTTTGTCTTTTAGTTTTCTTTGTCCTACAGAACATATTTAACATAATTTTTATTTGTGAAATGTAATATTTTCAAAATGGTTTTTTTTCATGTTTAATTCTGGTACTAATTCTGTGGTAGCTTAACATATTGTCCATAATTATTCTTGTTCATCCCATTGATACATGGGAGAGAAAAAAACAAGCTATCAATGTTGAAGTGGCATATATCCAACCCCAACGCTTTCGAATACATAAATTCATAATTTTCTATTTTCTGTAAAGTATAACTAGTTTAACTCCGCCATGTGTTAGGGATGTGAATTTTGCCTCTGTTTCTGATTTAGCAATTAGATTTTGGAGCAATTCCGACAGTGTGTTATTTTTTTGTTTTTCCTTTTACTGTGGTGGATTTACTCTAATTGCATATAACCGCATCGGTGGTGTAATGGTTAGTGTGCTTGCCACACGCGTGGTAGATCATGGGTTCGAGTCCAAGTCGGGTAAAAACAGAGATTATAAAATTGATATTTGTTGCTTCTTTGGTAAGCACCCAGCATTAAGGTTTGCTCGGAATCAGGATAATGTGTCAGAGTGGAGTACAATGCCTATCCACGGGTTGTAGTTTCAGTGAGATATTAATTGACATATTTAATTTCACCTCTGAACACTTATTCAGTTCAAATTACAGGATATCATTTAAGACGTACTTCGTCAGTATGCTTTTCTTTTTTCTTTTTTATAAATCTTGAATACTTAAATATCATTTCACGGATATGATATTGAAAAGTCACAGGATCGTAAATAAGTAAATTATACACGTGATTGATTATATATTCCACATAATTGTGTTTATTGCAAATTAAATGTAAGGAAAAAAATCATTATAGAAATTAAGTGGTAAGAAAAGCTTGAAGATACCAAATCGGTAATCAGATATTGTAGTTTAAAGGATAGACAATGACCCCAAAATAATAATTAGAAAAAGACAAGAAGAGTTTGAAGATACCAAAGGGGTAATCATAATCCATAAATCAAAGAAGAACTTCTTATGATACAGTTGAAAAATTACTCATCACAGTGTAGACTTTATATTTGACTATGACATCGAGAATATGTGTAAGAAAGAGAGAAGAGTTTGAAGATACGAAAGGGGTAATCATAATCCGTAAATCGAAGAAGATCTTCTTATGATATAGTTGAAAAATTACTCATCACAGTGTAGACTTTATATTTGACTGTGACATCGAGAATATGTGTAAACAAGAAAGAAGAGTTTGAAGATACCAAAGGGGTAATCATAATCCATAAATCGAAGAAGAACTTCGTAGTTGGTTCTCATAATATTACGTTGCTTGATGGATTGCCTACCGAAATAATAAAAAAAAATGCAAAAGTCTCTGTATATGAACCTGTCGTCTTAAGAACACTAGAAGGTACACAGTAATTAGATCATCAAATATCTTAACCTGTGACTTGTCGTTGATAACAATACACTAACAATACATTGCTAAAAGTATATTTACAGGATGGACAACGTACGTCATACATCCGGGTATTTTTTTATCGAAAACTTTATAATGGTGGAAATTGTTCAACCATCTCACAAAATAAGACTCATTTTTATACTATTTTAACAACGAACCTGTATGATAAAACAGACCAGACCAAAGTACCCTACGGACTTGTATGGTAATATTTACATCGATAATATTCAAAAAGCTGTTGTCATTTGTCTAATCATTCCGACAAAATTCCTTTTGATGCTGGATCCAGCATAAAAAAATACCCAGATGTATGACATACGTTGTCCACCCTGGATCCAGCATCGATGTAAATATTACCACACAAGTCCATAGGATACTTTGGTCTGGCTTTTATCATACAGGTTCGTTGATAAAACAGTATAACAAGAGCACCGCCCATAGGTGCTGGACGCTCGACTTTTTCGTATCTGATATTAAACTGCAAGCAATTTACAAAGTTATACATACTTCTAACTTGTCAACAGATTGGGGTCAACACTTTCTACAAGTGTATTGAGTTTCAAGTTAATAGATTTGATAGTTATTGAGAAATTTTAATTATACTAAAAAAAAGATCCCAAATTTCTATGTACTCAGGCCTCGACATTAACATTTGTTCGATTGTCCGGTACCAGTGAAAACTGACGTCGGACAAGTAGATCTTGTATTACGGTTGTCCGATGGGACAAGCGAAACTAGAGGCTCAGCACTGAGTTGAGCCTGTGTCGCTCACCTTTCATTCCGCTTTGAGGAAACTTAATACAGAACCTTCCATAGGTGCTTCTCACCAAATTTCAGCTCATTTTGGCCAAGCAGAGTAGAAGACTTTTTAGAAATCGACCAATCTAAAATAAGAATTGCCTGTGGCAGCCATGTTTGTTATTGGATCAAGACGAAATGGGCAATCTCTATAGAGGACCTTCCATAGATGCTTCTTACCAAGTTTCATATCATTTGGCCAAGCGTTTCAGAGGAAAAGCTGTTTTATAATTCGACCAATAGGAAACAAGAATTGCCTAAGATGGCCATATTTGTTAATGGATCAAAATGGAATGAGCAATTCCTATAGAGGACCTTCCATAGATGCTTCCTACCACGTTTCGGTCCATTTAGCCAAGCTGTTTCAGAGTAGAAGATTTTTAGAAATCGACCAATCAAAAACAAGAATTGCCTGTGGTGGCCATGTTTGTTAATGGATCGGGACTAAATGAACAATCTTTATAGAGAACCTTCCATAGATGCTACTTACCACGTTTCGGTTCATTTGGCAAAGCGGTTTCACAGGAGAAGATTTTTTTTAGAAATCAACCAATCAGAAACAAGAATTGTCTGTGGCGGCCATGTTTGTTAATGGATCGGGACGAAATGAGCAATCTGAGCAATCTCGGGATCACTGAACACAATTTTGGAAGTTGACCACCTAAGGACCATCGATGACATGTTTGTTATATTGGCTTACTGGTTTCAGAGGAGAAGATTTTAAAACATTCTTTCCCATAGGGTCCTATGTTAAAACTACAGTATGTCCGCTGAAGGTGGCCATCTTGGATGGAGGTCAGGGTCACTGGACACAATTTTGAAAATTGACCACTTAAAGACCATCCATGCCATGTTTGCTTTAAATTGGCTTACTGGTTTCAGGAGAAGATTTTTAAACATATTTCCCATAGGATCCTATGTAAACTATGTCCGCTGATGGTGGCCATCTTGGATGGAGGTTTGGGTCACTGGATATAAATTTGAAAGTTGACCATTTAAGGACCATTCATGCCATGTTTGCTTTAAATTGGCTTACTGGTTTCCGAGGAAATTTTTTTTAAACATTTTTCCCATAGGGTCCTATGTTGATTGGTTTCAGAGAAGAAGATTTAAATGTGAAAAGCTAACGGACGGACGCTTACCCATGACCAGGTGAGCTAAAAATCAGCCAATCAGAAACAAGAATTGCCTGTGGTGGCCATGTTTGTACATGGATCAGGATGAAATTAGCACTCTTTATAGAGGACTGCCCATAGATGCTTCCTACCACGTTTCAGTCCATTTAGCCAAGCTGTTTCAGAGTAGAAGATTTTTAGAAATCGACCAATCAGAAACAAGAATTGCCTGTGGTGACCATGTTTGTTAATGGATCGGGACTAAATGAACAATCTTTATAGAGAACCTTCTATAGATGCTTCCTACCAAGTTTCGGTTCATTTGGCAAAGCGGTTTCACAGGAGAAGATTTTTTTTAGAAATCAACCAATCAGAAACAAGAATTGTCTGTGGTGGCCAAGTTTGGGATGAAATTATCACTCTTTATAGAGGACTGCCCATAGATGCTTCCTACCAAGTTTCGGTTCATTTGGCCAAGCGGTTTCAGAGGAGAAGAATTTTAAAAATCAGCCAATCAGAATCAAGAGTCGCCTGTGGTGGCCATGCTTGTTAACGGATCGGGACGAAATAAGCAATCTTTACAGAGGACCTTCCATAGATGCTTCCTACCAAGTTTTGGTTCATTTGGCCAAATGGTTTCAGAGAAGATTTTTTAGAAATCAACCAATCAGAAACAAGAATGGCCTATGGCGGCCATGTTTGTTAACGGATCGGGACGAAATAAGCAATCTTTATAGAGGACCTTGCATAGATGCTTCCTACCAAGTTTCGGTTCATTTGGCCAAGCGGTTTCAGAGGAGAAGATTTTTAAAAATCGGCCAATCAGAAACAAAAATTGCCTGTGGCAGCCATGTTTGTTAATGGATTGGAACATAATGAGCAATCTTTATAAAGGACCTTCCATAGATGCTTCCTACCAAGTTTCAGTTCATTTGGCTGAGATGTTTCAGAGGAGAAGATTAAAATGTGAAAAGTTAACGGACGACAAGACGACGGACGACGGATGCCAAAAGCTCACATTGCCTTTGACAAGGTGAGCTAAAAATCAGTGGTTCTCAAACGTGCCAGTACGACAGAAAAATCTATTTCCACTGGTATAAAATACTGGGTTCGTTGTATTAAAGAGCCCTGTTTGATCTCCAATTTGTCCATAATTTATTTTGATTAAAACAAAAGTGAAACGCCAGATCAAAACTCTTTTATTGATATCATTTACCGTTCCTCCACGCTTTGATGAAGTTCAAGGACATTGACAAAATTAAAGTCGCAATCTCAGAAACGCTTTAATGAACGGAAATATCAATATTTGAAATATAAGAACAAGAATCACTCCGGAACGAACACGTAAAAATTATCGGATATCAATTTGGTGCCAAATTTAAACTTGTCTTTTGTGCAAAATACGATAGAAGACTTGATTTAGGCTTTTGGGAAATATTGAAACCTTTGAAATGGACAAATATTACAAGCTTTTTCCTGATCTGGTTGAGAAGATCCACTAAAATTTGTATTTCTCTGTGAATTTAAATAAAATAATTTGCTTTATTTATATCACAGGCACTTGTTTCTGGTAAAAGAAATATACCTAGATACTGGTATATATAGTATCTAAGTATATTTTTTTTTACCAGAAACAAGGATTTATACAACACAAATATGAGCTATTACAATTTGTGTGGTATTGGATCACAACACAGTAATATTTCAAAAGGAAAAGAGGGGGGGGGGGGGGGGGGGGGTACATATACAAATCACTGGTATGCAAGACTCCAATCAAGGTAGACAGAAATAAAAATGTGACATTGAATATATGTCCTTAAGGTAGTTATGAATAAAAAAAAACCCAGAACAAATCAGTTCAGGCAGCATTAACTATTTACTAAATTTGGGCAGGGTAAAGTCAGAGGGGTCGCGAAACAATGTTTCGATTAATCGCAATTGATTTCTCCTAGAAGTCTCCCCACTTCTCTCTGTTGTCTCCCACTTCTCCCTGTGAGCTCTCTGAAAGAGAAGTCACTTCTCCCTCAAATTTGAAAGTAGTGGGAGCCCTGGATAGTTATTCTCTAGTTTTTGTAATTTTTATTCATTTTTTCGGACAACTAAAAGATTGAGTCGGACAAGTACTTTTTTTAGTTAGTTGTCCGAAGGTACAAGTTGAAAAATATGTTAATGTAGAGGCCTGAGTACTACTATGTTGAAACAAGGGCAGATAACTCTGGATATGCAAATCACAGGGTCACCTGCCTTGTTGTAATGGGTTCCCCATTTGATAGTGAACAGGTATGTTGAGTTTCATTTCAATGCCTATCATAATTATTGAGAAATTGTATTTTTAGCTCATTCTAAGGCAAAAAGGGGGAATAACTCAAATAAAATGCTAGATGGAGTTTTCTTCTCTTGTCAACAGATTGGGGACAACACTTTCTACAAGTGTATTGAGTTTCAAGTTAAATAGCTTTGATAGTTATTGAGAAATTTTAATTATACTAAAAAAATATCCCTAATTTCTATGTACTATGTCGATACAAGAGCAGATAACTCTGGATATGCAAATCACAGTGTCATCTGCCTTGTTGTAATTGGTTCCTCTTTTGATAGTGAACAAGTATTCCAAGTTTCAAATGGATACCTTTGATAGCTTTTAGGAATTGGCTCTGACAAAAAAACTTAACCTAAAACATAACCGACCCAGACAATGACACCAGAGTGACAACAATAGCTCGACTTTTTTTCTTCGAAAAGTCAGGCTAAAAACGAGTCTCATTTTGTCAGATGGTTGAAAATTATAATGTTTTTGATAAAAAAATATCTGGATGTATGACGTACGTTGTCAACCCTGATTTAACTAATAATGGGGAGACAACTTACTTATGACTGTACAAAAGTATATATTATGCTGACTGAACTTTATAACGAATATAAAGGCTATCACTGAAAATAGAAATATATATATATATAATTTAAACTATTAAAGAAATAACTGTGCTGTATTTGATTGAGGATTTGACAGTTGTAAATTCAGTTTTACTTGGCGACACGTAGAAGAACCAGTAAATGGATATTTGAGCCTGGGTAAAAATAACTACTTCCAGTTTGACGTCGTAGTCAGGTTTTATACTACGCTGTGTCTTGACGGTGTGTGTGTGAGGGTATCAAAAGAGAATTTGCTTTATTTTGTTTTCTTTTTTTCTTCAAATATTTGATTCAAACATTATATTGCGTGTGTTTGTAGATGCATCATTTGTATGATGCGAACTGAAATGAGAAATTAGAAAAAATATATAAATGATGCACTAATATTATGTAAACTACCAATTAAAAAATTAACAGATGTTTGCCCAGGTCGTCCCAGTCCTCTTGTAATATTTCTGTACACATTTAGGTATTGCTAATCTTGTTCTTGTCTTGGCTATGTGTAAAATAGTAATTTGCACGTCAATATTTTTGAGTCAAATTGTACTATTTATAGGTACCTTGTTTTTATGTAGTATTTTAATGTTTGATTTTGTACTTTTTATATGTAATTGATTTCGTATCTGAAGAGATAAACTGAATCCAATGATAGATACTGTGTAAATAAACAAATTCTACTTCTTATCATGCATGGTTTCTATAATTAGTTTGCCATGATTTTGTAAAAATATGAAGCTTGCAGACGGCTAAAACATAAGCATAGTTGTCAAAAGATTATTTTTGTGTTTTGATCTTAAGAAAAGGCTGAATTTTTATAGAGAATGTATTTTTGGTAATGAAAGTTGAAAAATAAATTTTATTTTTATAATCTAACTATAATCCCCTGCCAAAAGGCAAGTGTGGATGTCAATATTTCATATTATTAACTTTAAAAAAAAAAAAAAAATCATAGACACAGGGGTCCTGGATTTTTTTTAATATTTTTGCTTAAAGTCCAGTCCTGTGTTTTTATTTCAAATTTTCATCATAGCCCCCCTCCCCCTCCCAAGGGATATAAAATTGTATCGGTCATCCAATCAGGACACTCATTATTCTTGTCCAAGATAAAAAATACATCGCTAAAATTACCTGTGGGTGCTTCCCCACTTCAACTCGTAAATTCACATAGAAATCGGAGATATTTCGTCATAAAACTTCACACATGGTTTTGTCTATCATATTTCTTGAAGACAAACATAAAATTGTATTGCATTTAACAATATTTTATGAGTATCAACAGTTTTTTCAACACCGTATCTGTTTCTCGATACACCCGCAACTTCAACTCGTAAATTTACATAGAAATCGGAGATATTTCGTCATAAAACTTCACACATGGTTTTGTCTATCATATTTCTTGAAGACAAACATAAAATTGTATTGCATTTAACAATATTTTATGAGTATCAACAGTTTTTTCAACACTGTATCTGTTTCTCGATACAGCCGCCCGATTACAGTGACCCGTGACCTAGATTAGCGCGTTCCACCAGTTTTTTCATAATAATGTTGTTTAATTAATTATTTTCCCGTGTAAAGTCATGTGATTTTGCTGAAATGTTCTTTGTTTCTGCAACATACGGCAGACACACGCCAACTACTGAAAAGACAACAGGTGTTTTTCAATTTAATAAGTTGGCTGGAAAATATTCTTAGAAAGGTCAGTTTTACTGTAGTTATTCTACACATGTATTTTATGATTTGTACTTTATAATTTTCGTTGATTATTGTTTGTTTTATATTGTAAACATATTTTTTTCTTTTATTAACTTTGGAAAATGTCATTGTTTTTTAACGAAGTTACAGAACAAATTACCATTTGTTGGAAGATTGTGGAAAGTTTCTTCGTCAAGTTCTGTAGACGCAACTCATTTACTTTGAGAATTGTAATTTATCTGTTTTTTATCATTCCAGTAATTCCATATTTCAATTGTTTAACGCTCGTTATGTGCAAATTAATTAATTTGATTTCCTAATTAAATCTGTCGATGTAGTTTTATTCCCAGTTAATTAATTATACATTATTCTCACACACGTGTTTTAATGGTAAATGATTATCCGATTTCATGTGCAGCATTTGATAATGTGGAAACCTTGTTAGAACTCTGGTATGCTAGGAATGCAAACGTCACACTGATAATGACGTATAATGAACTTCCGATGTAAATAAATGCACGTGCTTCTGCTGTATTGTAAACAAACACACATGTTTTGTTGATAGAAATTGTATTATTTTAACTTGTTGTTTGGAAGTATATTTTAGATTTAAACAATTAGATAAGGTGTTTATTATTTTATACAGATAGAAAAGAAGTTTTTATTGAAGAACAGAACAATTCATAAAGACATTGTAGCATATGCTGAGGGTATGTTTTTTGTTTTGGCCTTGTTTTTTTGTGTATGAACACTTTGTTATTTTAAATTACAATGATATTAAAGGAACATCGTTTTGTGCAACAATAATTTTGTTAAATATCTAATGTTTTAACTGAATCATCTAAACTGAATACTTCATTTCATACTAGTTTAGATTTTAGTTTAAACATATTTTATTTGCTCAAATGTGCAAAAAGGATAAGACACAAGTTAAACAAACTTATGAAGTCTTCTCCAATATACAATAAGTTACAACATTATTTGATAGAGCATGCATGTATATAAATATTTCTTACATTAATATGTGTAGATTGAACTAAAACAGAGAATGAAGAAAGGAATGAGAGAGAGGGTTAGTGGTGGTGATGTGTGCGATTGTTGTTTTGGTGAACAACTAGACAATAAGAAACCTTTCAGACCTCTTTATATATTCAAACACATGCTTAAAAATAATTTCGTTCTGTTCATACGGGAGTGTAGGATTACCACAGGTCAAAAGTGTAAGGTTTAAAGCACAATAATTAGGTAGCCAGTTGAGATTTTGAAACAATGTATGTCTTATATTTGAATAATGGGAACAATCGAAGAAGAAATGATAGGAGTCTTCGCGATTGGCACCACAACGACAAGACGAATCTGAGACTATATTTACTTGGAACAAATCGTAATTCAAAAAAGAAGCAAAACATCGAAGCTGGGTTAAAATAATATTCAGTTTTCGAGGTCCAATTTCGTAATGTTTAGGAACTTGGCTAATATCTTTCCCCTTTCTTAATTCAGCTTTAAATTTTGCAATAGAATCCACATTTCGAAGAGATGGATCTAAGCTATTCCATTGACGTATAGTTGAAGGAATAAATGAATCATAAGTATTCGATAGTCTACAAAATGGCATTATAATATCACTTCCATTACGCAATGGATAAACGGTTGTACTTTGAATTGATGGTGGAATTAAGTCACAAAGATACATGGGTGCATTATTATTTTGTATGTTATAAAACATTTGTAATTTTCTCCTTTTTCTTCTTTCTGCCAATGATTCCCAGCCTAATTCTTTATAAATTAAAATTGAACTAGCAAATATTGGAAGACCAGTAATGATTCTAGCAGCCTCAAGTTGCAAATGGTCAAGCTTATTAGAATTCCCTACCCCACAATTATCCCATACTTCACAAGCATATTCAAAAATTGGTCTGATATAAACTAAATATAATTTCTCTAGATTTATCCGAGAAAGTTTATATTTTAACTTTCGAAGAACATTCAGGTGTTTGTAAATACTTAACAATATATTTTCGACATGTATATTCCATTTAGCATCGCTGCTAAATGTAACTCCCAAATGTTTGTGAGAATTTGTAATAGGAATAGTTCTTTCATTAAATGTAAAATTGAATTCTGGAATATCCGTATTTGAAAATAGCATAATTTCTGTTTTATCCGAGTTAAAAGTCATCAACCATTTCTTTGACCATTCATCCAGCTCTTTCAAATCGTGAGCAATCACAGTTTTTATCTGTAATTCATCACGTTGGAATAGCTGAAGGAAGTGTCATCTGCGAAAAGTCGGGTAAGAGAGATTAACTTCTCAGCAATATCGTTGATATACATATTAAATAATAGAGGTCCTAGTACTGATCCTTGGGGTACACCAGCTGAAACATTGCAAAGTGAAGAAGACGACTTGTTTATTAATAATCTCTGTTGTCGATCTTGCAGGTAACTAGAGAACCAATTTAATAAATTACTATCCACACTAGTTTAGATACTTAGTTATGTAGTTTGATTTTTTCAAATAATTATATATTTTTATGATGACAGTGACATATGACTATTAATTATATTTGTGATGAGTTCACATTAGTTAATATGGTTTAACTAAGGTACAAGTGTAATGTTTATTTATCTATTACATGTGAATTGATGCTTTCATTTCATGTAAATTGATATGTTGTTACTTATTGTATCTTTGTAGGATTTTATTTTATTTACGACTTAATAAATGATGTCATCATAACCCTGTTGTAATTTGGCCATGCAAGAACCTACCTTACATATGCATGAATTATTTGGCTCTGGACCTAAACAGATAATCTTGTACCTGTAATGTCAATCATATTATTACCTATGTAGCAGATAGTCAGCATACATATAGCCAGTATAATCATCATAGGTCTACCATCGACGACCATTCCATCATCTATAATGATAAAGTATACATTTAAATGACAATAAAAGCTTTAATATTTCATCTTTTTAGATCTGATCAAAATGAAAATAAATTTTGATAAATAAGTGTTGCTTTTTCAAATTGCATTCATGTTTTCTAATGATTATTAATGATATTTTGTTCATTAGTAATACTTGTGGAAGGCATTTGTATGACCGCATCAGTGGGAGATTTGGCTCCATAAAACTTGATTAATTCTGCCACTTTTTACTGAAGTGCCTGGTATCAAGCCAGGAAAGTAATCCGTCATGTATTAGTGTGTTAGAGGTATCAACTTTGCCTTTTTCTACTATTTTTCTTTTCGATTTTTAGAAATGTTCTGACAGTGTTTTCTTGCTTTTTGTTTTACATCATTACTGTTCATTTCATTGTTTGATAGTCCAAAAGTACATGTGATAATGGATTTCAATTAAATTTATTTTATATGTACAAACATTTTAGGCAATGGCATTTCGTGTCCTTTACAATTTAATATTAAACTAAAACTTACCTTCATCAGAAATGATTGGTTTAGTAACCCTGCAAAGAAATAATTTATTGGTAAGAGTCATAGACATAAGTATTACAGTCACCCAAGTCAGTACACAATGTCCTTACCCAAATAAGAGTCACAGACGTAAGTATTACAGTCACCCAAGTCAGTACACAATGTCCCTACCAAATAAGAGTCATAGACATAAGTATTACAGTCACCCAAGTCAGTACACAATGTCCTTACCCAAATAAGAGTCATAGACGTAAGTATTACAGTCACCCAAGTCAGTACACAATGTCCCTACCCAATAAGAGTCATAGACGTAAGTATTACAGTCACCCAAGTCAGTACACAATGTCCCTACCCAATAAGAGTCATAGACGTAAGTATTACAGTCACCCAAGTCAGTACACAATATCCTTATCTAATAAGAGTCATAGACGTAAGTATTACAGTCACCCAAGTCAGTACACAATGTCCTTACCAAAATAAGAGTCATAGACGTAAGTATTACAGTCACCCAAGTCAGTACACAATGTTCTTAACCAAATAAGAGTCATAGACGTAAGCATTACAGTCACACAAGTCAGTACACAATGTCCTTATCTAATAAGAGTCATAGACGTAAGTATTACAGTCACCCAAGTCAGTACACAATGTCCTTACCCAATAAGAGTCATAGACATAAGTATTACAGTCACCCAAGTCAGTACACAATGTCATTACCCAATGGTAAGAGTCATAGACGTAAGTATTACAGTCACCCAAGTCAGTACACAATGTCCTTATCTAATAAGAGTCATAGACATAAGTATTACAGTCACCCAAGTCAGTACACAATGTCCTTATCTAATAAGAGTCATAGACGTAAGTATTACAGTCACCCAAGTTAGTACACAATGTCCCTACCCAATGGTAAGAGTCATTTACGTAAGTATTACAGTCACCCAAGACAGTACACAATGTCCTTACCCAATGGTAAGAGTCATAGACGTAAGTATTACAGTCACCCAAGACAGTACACAATGTCCCTACCTAATAAGAGTCATAGACGTAAGTATTACGGTCACCCAAGTCAGTACACAATGTCCTTATCTAATAAGAGTCATAGACGTAAGTATTACAGTCACCCAAGTCAGTACACAATGTCCTTATCTAATAAGAGTCATAGACGTAAGTATTACAGTCACCCAAGTCAGTACATAATGTCCCTACCTAATAAGAGTCATAGACATAAGTATTACAGTCACCCAAGTCAGTACACAATGTCCTTATCTAATAAAAGTCATAGACATAAGTATTACAGTCACCCAAGTCAGTACACAATGTCCTTGCCCAATGGTAAGAGTCATAGACGTAAGTATTACAGTCACCCAAGTCAGTACACAATGTCCTTACCCAATAAGTCATAGACGTAAGTATTACAGTCTCCCAAGTCAGTACACAATGTCCTTACCTAATAAGAGTCATAGACGTAAGTATTAGTCACCCAAGTCAGTAAACAATATCCTTACCCAATAAGAGTCATAGACATAAGTATTAGTCACCCAAGTCAGTACACAATGTCCTTACCCAATAAGTCATAGACGTAAGTATTACAGTCACCCAAGTAAGTACACAATGTACCTACCCAATAAGAGTCATAGACGTAAGTATTCAGTCACCCAAGTCAGTAAACAATATCCTTACCCAATAAGAGTCATAGACATAAGCATTACAGTCAACCAAGTCAGTACACAATGTCCTTACCCAATGGTAAGAGTCATAGACGTAAGTTTTACAGTCACCCAAGTCAGTACACAATGTTCTTACCCAATAAGAGTCATAGACATAAGTATTACAGTCACCCAAGTCAGTACACAATGTCCCTACCCAATAAGAATCATAGACGTAAGTATTACAGTCACCCAAGTCAGTACACTATGTCCTTACCCAATAAGAGTCATAGACATAAGTATTAGTTACCCAAGTCAGTACACAATGTCCTTATCTAATAAGAGTCATAGACATAACTATTACAGTCACCCAAGTCAGTACACAATGTCCTTACCCAATAAGAGTCATAGACGTAAGTATTACAGTCACCCAAGTCAGTACACAATGTCACTACCCAATAAGAATCATAGACGTAAGTATTACAGTCACCCAAGTCAGTACACAATGTCCTTACGCAATAAGAGTCATAGACATAAGTATTACAGTCACCCAAGTCAGTACACAATGTCACTACCCAATAAGAATCATAGACGTAAGTATTACAGTCACCCAAGTCAGTACACAATGTCCTTACCCAATAAGAGTCATAGACATAAGTATTACAGTCACCCAAGTCAGTACACAATGTCCTTACCCAATAAGAGTCATAGACATAAGTATTACAGTCACCCAAGTCAGTACACAATGTCCTTACCCAATGGTAAGAGTCATAGACGTAAGTATTACAGTCACCCAACACAGTACACAATGTCCTTACCCAATGGTAAGAGTCATAGACGTAAATATTATAGTCACCCAAGTCAGTACACAATGTCCTTGCCCAATGGTAAAAGTCATAGACGTAAGTATTACAGTCACCCAAGACAGTACACAATGTCCCTACCTAATAAGAGTCATAGACGTAAGTATTACAGTCACCCAAGTCAGTACACAGTGTCCCTACCCAATAAAAGTCATAGACGTAAGTATTACAGTCACCCAAGTCAGTACACAATGTCCCTCCCTAATAAGAGTCATAGACGTAAGTATTACAGTCACCCAAGTCAGTACACAATGTCCTTATCTAATAAGAGTCATAGACGTAAGTATTACAGTCACCCAAGACAGTACACAATGTGTCTACCTAATAAGAGTCATAGAGGTAAGTATTACAGTCACCCAAGTCAGTACACAATGTCCCTACCTAATAAGAGTCATAGACGTAAGTATTACAGTCACCCAAGTCAGTACACAATGTCCTTACCCAATGGTAAGAGTCATATACATAAGTATTACAGTCACCCAAGTCAGTACACAATGTCCTTACCCAATGGTAAAAGTCATGGACATAAGTATTACAGTCATCCAAGTCAGTACACAATATCCTTACCCAATAAGAGTCATAGACATAAGTATTAGTCACCCAAGTCAGTACACAATATCCTTATCTAATAAGAGTCATAGACGTAAGTATTACAGTCACACAAGTCAGTACACAATGTCCTTACCCAATAAGTCATAGACGTAAGTATTAGTCACCCAAGTCAGTACACAGTGTCCCTACCCAATAAGAGTCATAGACGTAAGTATTACAGTCACCAATGTCAGTAAACAATATTCTTACCCAATAAGAGTCATAGACATAAGTATTACAGTCACCCAAGTCAGTACACAATGTCCTTACCCAATGGTAAGAGTCATAGAAGTAAGTATTACAGTCACCCAAGTCAGTACACAATGTTCTTAAACAATAAGAGTCATAGACATAAGTATTACAGTCACCCAAGTCAGTACAAAATGTCACTACCCAATAAGAATCATAAACATAAGTATTACAGTCACCCAAGTCAGTACACAATGTCCTTACGCAATAAGAGTCATAGACATAAGTATTAGTTACCCAAGTCAGTACACAATGTCCTTATCTAATAAGAGTCATAGACATAACTATTACAGTCACCCAAGTCAGTACACAATGTCCTTACCCAATAAGAGTCATAGACGTAAGTATTACAGTCACCCAAGTCAGTACACAATGTCCTTACCCAATGAGAGTCATAGACATAGGTATTAGTCACCCAAGTCAGTACACAATGTCCTTATCTAATAAGAGTCATAGACATAAGTATTACAGTCACCCAAGTCAGTACACAATGTCCTTACCCAATAAGTCATAGACGTAAGTATTACAGTCACCTAAGTAAGTACACAATGTACCTACCCAATAAGAGTCATAGACGTAAGTATTCAGTCACCCAAGTCAGTAAACAATATCCTTCCCTAATAAGAGTCATAGACATAAGTATTACAGTCACCCAAGTCAGTACACAATGTCCTTACCCAATGGTAAGAGTCATAGACGTAGGTATTACAGTCACCCAAGTCAGTACACAATGTCCTTACCCAATGGTAAGAGTCATAGAAGTAAGTATTACAGTCACCCAAGTCAGTACACAATGTTCTTAAACAATAAGAGTCATAGACATAAGTATTACAGTCACCCAAGTCAGTACACAATGTCACTACCCAATAAGAATCATAAACGTAAGTATTACAGTCACCCAAGTCAGTACACAATGTCCTTACGCAATAAGAGTCATAGACATAAGTATTAGTTACCCAAGTCAGTACACAATGTCCTTATCTAATAAGAGTCATAGACATAACTATTACAGTCACCCAAGTCAGTACACAATGTCCTTACCCAATAAGAGTCATAGACGTAAGTATTACAGTCACCCAAGTCAGTACACAATGTCCTTACCCAATGAGAGTCATAGACATAGGTATTAGTCACCCAAGTCAGTACACAATGTCCTTATCTAATAAGAGTCATAGACATAAGTATTACAGTCACCCAAGTCAGTACACAATGTCCTTACCCAATAAGAGTCATAGACGTAAGTATTATAGTCACCCAAGTCAGTACACAATGTCCTTACCCAATGGTAAAAGTCATAGATGTAAGTATTACAGTCACCCAAGTCAGTACACAATGTTCTTACCCAATAAGAGTCATAGACATAAGTATTACAGTCACCCAAGTCAGTACACAATATCCCTAACCAAGAAGAATCATAGACGTAAGTATTACAGTCACCCAAGTCACTACACAATGTCCTTACCCAATAAGAGTCATAGACATAAGTATTAGTTACCCAAGTCAGTACACAATGTCCTTATCTAATAAGAGTCATAGACGTAAGTATTACAGTCACCCAAGTCAGTAAACAATATCCTTACCCAATAAGAGTCATAGACATAAATATTAGTCACCCAAGTCAGTACACAATGTCCTTATCTAATAAGAGTCATAGACATAAGTATTACAGTCACCCAAGTCAGTACACAATGTCCTTACCCAATAAGAGTCATAGACATAAGTATTACAGTCACCCAAGTCAGTACACAATGTCCTTACCCAATAGGAGTCATAGACATAAGTATTACAGTCACCCAAGTCAGTACACAATGTCCTTATCCAATGGTAAGAGTCATAGACGTAAGTATTACAGTCATCCAAGACAGTACACAATGTCCTTACCCAATGGTAAGAGTCATAGACGTAAGTATTATAGTCACCCAAGTCAGTACACAATGTCCTTACCCAATGGTAAGAGTCACAGACGTAAGTATTACAGTCACCCAAGTCAGTACACAATGTTCTTACCCAATAAGAGTCATAGACATAAGTATTACAGTCACCCAAGTCAGTACACAATGTCCTTACGCAATAAGAGTCATAGACATAAGTATTAGTTACCCAAGTCAGTACACAATGTCCTTATCTAATAAGAGTCATAGACATAACTATTACAGTCACCCAAGTCAGTACACAATGTCCTTACCCAATAAGAGTCATAGACGTAAGCATTACAGTCACCCAAGTCAGTACACAATGTCCTTACCCAATGAGAGTCATAGACATAAGTATTAGTCACCCAAGTCAGTACACAATGTCCTTATCTAATAAGAGTCATAGACATAAGTATTACAGTCACCCAAGTCAGTACACAATGTCCTTACCCAGTAAGTCATAGACGTAAGTATTACAGTCTCCCAAGTCAGTAAACAATATCCTTACCCAATAAGAGTCATAGACATAAGTATTACAGTCTCCCAAGTCAGTACACAATGTCACTACCCAATAAGAATCATAGACGTAAGTATTACAGTCACCCAAGTCAGTACACAATGTCCTTACGCAATAAGAGTCATAGACATAAGTATTAGTTACCCAAGTCAGTACACAATGTCCTTATCTAATAAGAGTCATAGACATAACTATTACAGTCACCCAAGTCAGTACACAATGTCCTTACCCAATAAGAGTCATAGACATAAGTATTACAGTCACCCAAGTCAGTACACAATGTCCTTACCCAATGAGAGTCATAGACATAAGTATTAGTCACCCAAGTCAGTACACAATGTCCTTATCTAATAAGAGTCATAGACATAAGTATTACAGTCACCCAAGTCAGTACACAATGTCCTTACCCAATAAGTCATAGACGTAAGTATTACAGTCACCTAAGAAAGTACACAATGTACCTACCCAATAAGAGTCATAGACGTAAGTATTCAGTCACCCAAGTCAGTAAACAATATCTTTCCCCAATAAGAGTCATAGACATAAGTATTACAGTCACCCAAGTCAGTACACAATGTCCTTACCCAATGGTAAGAGTCATAGACGTAGGTATTACAGTCACCCAAGTCAGTACACAATGTTCTTACCCAATAAGAGTCATAGACATAAGTATTACAGTCACACAAGTCAGTACACAATGTCCCTACCCAATAAGAATCATAGACATAAGTATTACAGTCACCCAAGTCAGTACACAATGTCCTTACCCAATAAGAGTCATAGACATAAGTATTAGTTACCCAAGTCAGTACACAATGTCCTTATCTAATAAGAGTCATAGACATAACTATTACAGTCACCCAAGTCAGTACACAATGTCCTTACCCAATAAGAGTCATAGACGTAAGTATTACAGTCACCCAAGTCAGTACACAATGTCCTTACCTAATAAGAGTCATAGACGTAAGTATTACAGTCACCCAAGTCTGTACACAATATCCTTACCCAATAAGAGTCATAGACATAAGTATTAGTCACCCAAGTCAGTACACAATGTCCTTATCTAATAAGAGTCTTATACATAAGTATTACAGTCACCCAAGTCAGTACACAATGTCCTTACCCAATAAGAGTCATAGACATAAGTATTACAGTCACCCAAGTCAGTACACAATGTCCTTATTCAATGGTAAGAGTCATAGACATAAGTATTACAGTCACCCAAGACAGTACACAATGTCCTTACCCAATGGTAAAAGTCATAGACGTAAGTATTACAGTCACCCAAGACAGTACACAATGTCCCTACCTAATAAGAGTCATAGACATAAGTATTACAGTCACCCAAGTCAGTACACAGTGTCCCTACCCAATAAAAGTCATAGACGTAAGTATTACAGTCACCCAAGTCAGTACACAATGTCCCTCCCTAATAAGAGTCATAGACGTAAGTATTACAGTCACCCAAGTCAGTACACAATGTCCTTATCTAATAAGAGTCATAGACGTAAGTATTACAGTCACCCAAGACAGTACACAATGTGTCTACCTAATAAGAGTCATAGAGGTAAGTATTACAGTCACCCAAGTCAGTACACAATGTCCCTACCTAATAAGAGTCATAGACGTAAGTATTACAGTCACCCAAGTCAGTACACAATGTCCTTACCCAATGGTAAGAGTCATATACATAAGTATTACAGTCACCCAAGTCAGTACACAATGTCCTTACCCAATGGTAAAAGTCATGGACATAAGTATTACAGTCATCCAAGTCAGTACACAATATCCTTACCCAATAAGAGTCATAGACATAAGTATTAGTCACCCAAGTCAGTACACAATATCCTTATCTAATAAGAGTCATAGACGTAAGTATTACAGTCACACAAGTCAGTACACAATGTCCTTACCCAATAAGTCATAGACGTAAGTATTAGTCACCCAAGTCAGTACACAGTGTCCCTACCCAATAAGAGTCATAGACGTAAGTATTACAGTCACCCATGTCAGTAAACAATATTCTTACCCAATAAGAGTCATAGACATAAGTATTACAGTCACCCAAGTCAGTACACAATGTCCTTACCCAATGGTAAGAGTCATAGAAGTAAGTATTACAGTCACCCAAGTCAGTACACAATGTTCTTAAACAATAAGAGTCATAGACATAAGTATTACAGTCACCCAAGTCAGTACAAAATGTCACTACCCAATAAGAATCATAAACATAAGTATTACAGTCACCCAAGTCAGTACACAATGTCCTTATGCAATAAGAGTCATAGACATAAGTATTAGTTACCCAAGTCAGTACACAATGTCCTTATCTAATAAGAGTCATAGACATAACTATTACAGTCACCCAAGTCAGTACACAATGTCCTTACCCAATAAGAGTCATAGACGTAAGTATTACAGTCACCCAAGTCAGTACACAATGTCCTTACCCAATGAGAGTCATAGACATAGGTATTAGTCACCCAAGTCAGTACACAATGTCCTTATCTAATAAGAGTCATAGACATAAGTATTACAGTCACCCAAGTCAGTACACAATGTCCTTACCCAATAAGTCATAGACGTAAGTATTACAGTCACCTAAGTAAGTACACAATGTACCTACCCAATAAGAGTCATAGACGTAAGTATTCAGTCACCCAAGTCAGTAAACAATATCCTTCCCTAATAAGAGTCATAGACATAAGTATTACAGTCACCCAAGTCAGTACACAATGTCCTTACCCAATAAGTCATAGACGTAAGTATTACAGTCACCTAAGTAAGTACACAATGTACCTACCCAATAAGAGTCATAGACGTAAGTATTCAGTCACCCAAGTCAGTACACAATGTCCTTATCTAATAAGAGTCATAGACATAAGTATTACAGTCACCCAAGTCAGTACACAATGTCCTTACCCAGTAAGTCATAGACGTAAGTATTACAGTCTCCCAAGTCAGTAAACAATATCCTTACCCAATAAGAGTCATAGACATAAGTATTACAGTCTCCCAAGTCAGTACACAATGTCACTACCCAATAAGAATCATAGACGTAAGTATTACAGTCACCCAAGTCAGTACACAATGTCCTTACGCAATAAGAGTCATAGACATAAGTATTAGTTACCCAAGTCAGTACACAATGTCCTTATCTAATAAGAGTCATAGACATAACTATTACAGTCACCCAAGTCAGTACACAATGTCCTTACCCAATAAGAGTCATAGACATAAGTATTACAGTCACCCAAGTCAGTACACAATGTCCTTACCCAATGAGAGTCATAGACATAAGTATTAGTCACCCAAGTCAGTACACAATGTCCTTATCTAATAAGAGTCATAGACATAAGTATTACAGTCACCCAAGTCAGTACACAATGTCCTTACCCAATAAGTCATAGACGTAAGTATTACAGTCACCTAAGAAAGTACACAATGTACTTACCCAATAAGAGTCATAGACGTAAGTATTCAGTCACCCAAGTCAGTAAACAATATCTTTCCCCAATAAGAGTCATAGACATAAGTATTACAGTCACCCAAGTCAGTACACAATGTCCTTACCCAATGGTAAGAGTCATAGACGTAGGTATTACAGTCACCCAAGTCAGTACACAATGTCCTTACCCAATGGTAAAAGTCATGGACATAAGTATTACAGTCATCCAAGTCAGTACACAATATCCTTACCCAATAAGAGTCATAGACATAAGTATTAGTCACCCAAGTCAGTACACAATATCCTTATCTAATAAGAGTCATAGACGTAAGTATTACAGTCACACAAGTCAGTACACAATGTCCTTATCTAATAAGAGTCATAGACGTAAGTATTACAGTCACCCAAGACAGTACACAATGTGTCTACCTAATAAGAGTCATAGAGGTAAGTATTACAGTCACCCAAGTCAGTACACAATGTCCCTACCTAATAAGAGTCATAGACGTAAGTATTACAGTCACCCAAGTCAGTACACAATGTCCTTACCCAATGGTAAGAGTCATATACATAAGTATTACAGTCACCCAAGTCAGTACACAATGTCCTTACCCAATGGTAAAAGTCATGGACATAAGTATTACAGTCATCCAAGTCAGTACACAATATCCTTACCCAATAAGAGTCATAGACATAAGTATTAGTCACCCAAGTCAGTACACAATATCCTTATCTAATAAGAGTCATAGACGTAAGTATTACAGTCACACAAGTCAGTACACAATGTCCTTACCCAATAAGTCATAGACGTAAGTATTAGTCACCCAAGTCAGTACACAGTGTCCCTACCCAATAAGAGTCATAGACGTAAGTATTACAGTCACCCATGTCAGTAAACAATATTCTTACCCAATAAGAGTCATAGACATAAGTATTACAGTCACCCAAGTCAGTACACAATGTCCTTACCCAATGGTAAGAGTCATAGAAGTAAGTATTACAGTCACCCAAGTCAGTACACAATGTTCTTAAACAATAAGAGTCATAGACATAAGTATTACAGTCACCCAAGTCAGTACAAAATGTCACTACCCAATAAGAATCATAAACATAAGTATTACAGTCACCCAAGTCAGTACACAATGTCCTTATGCAATAAGAGTCATAGACATAAGTATTAGTTACCCAAGTCAGTACACAATGTCCTTATCTAATAAGAGTCATAGACATAACTATTACAGTCACCCAAGTCAGTACACAATGTCCTTACCCAATAAGAGTCATAGACGTAAGTATTACAGTCACCCAAGTCAGTACACAATGTCCTTACCCAATGAGAGTCATAGACATAGGTATTAGTCACCCAAGTCAGTACACAATGTCCTTATCTAATAAGAGTCATAGACATAAGTATTACAGTCACCCAAGTCAGTACACAATGTCCTTACCCAATAAGTCATAGACGTAAGTATTACAGTCACCTAAGTAAGTACACAATGTACCTACCCAATAAGAGTCATAGACGTAAGTATTCAGTCACCCAAGTCAGTAAACAATATCCTTCCCTAATAAGAGTCATAGACATAAGTATTACAGTCACCCAAGTCAGTACACAATGTCCTTACCCAATAAGTCATAGACGTAAGTATTACAGTCACCTAAGTAAGTACACAATGTACCTACCCAATAAGAGTCATAGACGTAAGTATTCAGTCACCCAAGTCAGTACACAATGTCCTTATCTAATAAGAGTCATAGACATAAGTATTACAGTCACCCAAGTCAGTACACAATGTCCTTACCCAGTAAGTCATAGACGTAAGTATTACAGTCTCCCAAGTCAGTAAACAATATCCTTACCCAATAAGAGTCATAGACATAAGTATTACAGTCTCCCAAGTCAGTACACAATGTCACTACCCAATAAGAATCATAGACGTAAGTATTACAGTCACCCAAGTCAGTACACAATGTCCTTACGCAATAAGAGTCATAGACATAAGTATTAGTTACCCAAGTCAGTACACAATGTCCTTATCTAATAAGAGTCATAGACATAACTATTACAGTCACCCAAGTCAGTACACAATGTCCTTACCCAATAAGAGTCATAGACATAAGTATTACAGTCACCCAAGTCAGTACACAATGTCCTTACCCAATGAGAGTCATAGACATAAGTATTAGTCACCCAAGTCAGTACACAATGTCCTTATCTAATAAGAGTCATAGACATAAGTATTACAGTCACCCAAGTCAGTACACAATGTCCTTACCCAATAAGTCATAGACGTAAGTATTACAGTCACCTAAGAAAGTACACAATGTACTTACCCAATAAGAGTCATAGACGTAAGTATTCAGTCACCCAAGTCAGTAAACAATATCTTTCCCCAATAAGAGTCATAGACATAAGTATTACAGTCACCCAAGTCAGTACACAATGTCCTTACCCAATGGTAAGAGTCATAGACGTAGGTATTACAGTCACCCAAGTCAGTACACAATGTTCTTACCCAATAAGAGTCATAGACATAAGTATTACAGTCACACAAGTCAGTACACAATGTCCCTACCCAATAAGAATCATAGACATAAGTATTACAGTCACCCAAGTCAGTACACAATGTCCTTACCCAATAAGAGTCATAGACATAAGTATTAGTTACCCAAGTCAGTACACAATGTCCTTATCTAATAAGAGTCATAGACATAACTATTACAGTCACCCAAGTCAGTACACAATGTCCTTACCCAATAAGAGTCATAGACGTAAGTATTACAGTCACCCAAGTCAGTACACAATGTCCTTACCTAATAAGAGTCATAGACGTAAGTATTACAGTCACCCAAGTCTGTACACAATATCCTTACCCAATAAGAGTCATAGACATAAGTATTAGTCACCCAAGTCAGTACACAATGTCCTTATCTAATAAGAGTCTTATACATAAGTATTACAGTCACCCAAGTCAGTACACAATGTCCTTACCCAATAAGAGTCATAGACATAAGTATTACAGTCACCCAAGTCAGTACACAATGTCCTTATTCAATGGTAAGAGTCATAGACATAAGTATTACAGTCACCCAAGACAGTACACAATGTCCTTACCCAATGGTAAAAGTCATAGACGTAAGTATTACAGTCACCCAAGACAGTACACAATGTCCCTACCTAATAAGAGTCATAGACATAAGTATTACAGTCACCCAAGTCAGTACACAGTGTCCCTACCCAATAAAAGTCATAGACGTAAGTATTACAGTCACCCAAGTCAGTACACAATGTCCCTCCCTAATAAGAGTCATAGACGTAAGTATTACAGTCACCCAAGTCAGTACACAATGTCCTTATCTAATAAGAGTCATAGACGTAAGTATTACAGTCACCCAAGACAGTACACAATGTGTCTACCTAATAAGAGTCATAGAGGTAAGTATTACAGTCACCCAAGTCAGTACACAATGTCCCTACCTAATAAGAGTCATAGACGTAAGTATTACAGTCACCCAAGTCAGTACACAATGTCCTTACCCAATGGTAAGAGTCATATACATAAGTATTACAGTCACCCAAGTCAGTACACAATGTCCTTACCCAATGGTAAAAGTCATGGACATAAGTATTACAGTCATCCAAGTCAGTACACAATATCCTTACCCAATAAGAGTCATAGACATAAGTATTAGTCACCCAAGTCAGTACACAATATCCTTATCTAATAAGAGTCATAGACGTAAGTATTACAGTCACACAAGTCAGTACACAATGTCCTTACCCAATAAGTCATAGACGTAAGTATTAGTCACCCAAGTCAGTACACAGTGTCCCTACCCAATAAGAGTCATAGACGTAAGTATTACAGTCACCCATGTCAGTAAACAATATTCTTACCCAATAAGAGTCATAGACATAAGTATTACAGTCACCCAAGTCAGTACACAATGTCCTTACCCAATGGTAAGAGTCATAGAAGTAAGTATTACAGTCACCCAAGTCAGTACACAATGTTCTTAAACAATAAGAGTCATAGACATAAGTATTACAGTCACCCAAGTCAGTACAAAATGTCACTACCCAATAAGAATCATAAACATAAGTATTACAGTCACCCAAGTCAGTACACAATGTCCTTATGCAATAAGAGTCATAGACATAAGTATTAGTTACCCAAGTCAGTACACAATGTCCTTATCTAATAAGAGTCATAGACATAACTATTACAGTCACCCAAGTCAGTACACAATGTCCTTACCCAATAAGAGTCATAGACGTAAGTATTACAGTCACCCAAGTCAGTACACAATGTCCTTACCCAATGAGAGTCATAGACATAGGTATTAGTCACCCAAGTCAGTACACAATGTCCTTATCTAATAAGAGTCATAGACATAAGTATTACAGTCACCCAAGTCAGTACACAATGTCCTTACCCAATAAGTCATAGACGTAAGTATTACAGTCACCTAAGTAAGTACACAATGTACCTACCCAATAAGAGTCATAGACGTAAGTATTCAGTCACCCAAGTCAGTAAACAATATCCTTCCCTAATAAGAGTCATAGACATAAGTATTACAGTCACCCAAGTCAGTACACAATGTCCTTACCCAATGGTAAGAGTCATAGAAGTAAGTATTACAGTCACCCAAGTCAGTACACAATGTTCTTAAACAATAAGAGTCATAGACATAAGTATTACAGTCACCCAAGTCAGTACAAAATGTCACTACCCAATAAGAATCATAAACATAAGTATTACAGTCACCCAAGTCAGTACACAATGTCCTTACACAATAAGAGTCATAGACATAAGTATTAGTTACCCAAGTCAGTACACAATGTCCTTATCTAATAAGAGTCATAGACATAACTATTACAGTCACCCAAGTCAGTACACAATGTCCTTACCCAATAAGAGTCATAGACGTAAGTATTACAGTCACCCAAGTCAGTACACAATGTCCTTACCCAATGAGAGTCATAGACATAGGTATTAGTCACCCAAGTCAGTACACAATGTCCTTATCTAATAAGAGTCATAGACATAAGTATTACAGTCACCCAAGTCAGTACACAATGTCCTTACCCAATAAGTCATAGACGTAAGTATTACAGTCACCTAAGTAAGTACACAATGTACCTACCCAATAAGAGTCATAGACGTAAGTATTCAGTCACCCAAGTCAGTAAACAATATCCTTCCCTAATAAGAGTCATAGACATAAGTATTACAGTCACCCAAGTCAGTACACAATGTCCTTACCCAATGGTAAGAGTCATAGACGTAGGTATTACAGTCACCCAAGTCAGTACACAATGTCCTTACCCAATGGTAAGAGTCATAGAAGTAAGTATTACAGTCACCCAAGTCAGTACACAATGTTCTTAAACAATAAGAGTCATAGACATAAGTATTACAGTCACCCAAGTCAGTACACAATGTCACTACCCAATAAGAATCATAAACGTAAGTATTACAGTCACCCAAGTCAGTACACAATGTCCTTACGCAATAAGAGTCATAGACATAAGTATTAGTTACCCAAGTCAGTACACAATGTCCTTATCTAATAAGAGTCATAGACATAACTATTACAGTCACCCAAGTCAGTACACAATGTCCTTACCCAATAAGAGTCATAGACGTAAGTATTACAGTCACCCAAGTCAGTACACAATGTCCTTACCCAATGAGAGTCATAGACATAGGTATTAGTCACCCAAGTCAGTACACAATGTCCTTATCTAATAAGAGTCATAGACATAAGTATTACAGTCACCCAAGTCAGTACACAATGTCCTTACCCAATAAGAGTCATAGACGTAAGTATTACAGTCACCCAAGTCAGTACACAATGTCCTTACCCAATGGTAAAAGTCATAGATGTAAGTATTACAGTCACCCAAGTCAGTACACAATGTTCTTACCCAATAAGAGTCATAGACATAAGTATTACAGTCACCCAAGTCAGTACACAATATCCCTAACCAAGAAGAATCATAGACGTAAGTATTACAGTCACCCAAGTCACTACACAATCTCCTTACCCAATAAGAGTCATAGACATAAGTATTAGTTACCCAAGTCAGTACACAATGTCCTTATCTAATAAGAGTCATAGACGTAAGTATTACAGTCACCCAAGTCAGTAAACAATATCCTTACCCAATAAGAGTCATAGACATAAATATTAGTCACCCAAGTCAGTACACAATGTCCTTATCTAATAAGAGTCATAGACGTAAGTATTACAGTCACCCAAGTCTGTACACAATATCCTTACCCAATAAGAGTCATAGACATAAGTATTAGTCACCCAAGTCAGTACACAATGTCCTTATCTAATAAGAGTCTTATACATAAGTATTACAGTCACCCAAGTCAGTACACAATGTCCTTACCCAATAAGAGTCATAGACATAAGTATTACAGTCACCCAAGTCAGTACACAATGTCCTTATCCAATGGTAAGAGTCATAGACATAAGTATTACAGTCACCCAAGACAGTACACAATGTCCTTACCCAATGGTAAAAGTCATAGACGTAAGTATTACAGTCACCCAAGACAGTACACAATGTCCCTACCTAATAAGAGTCATAGACATAAGTATTACAGTCACCCAAGTCAGTACACAGTGTCCCTACCCAATAAAAGTCATAGACGTAAGTATTACAGTCACCCAAGTCAGTACACAATGTCCCTCCCTAATAAGAGTCATAGACGTAAGTATTACAGTCACCCAAGTCAGTACACAATGTCCTTATCTAATAAGAGTCATAGACGTAAGTATTACAGTCACCCAAGACAGTACACAATGTGTCTACCTAATAAGAGTCATAGAGGTAAGTATTACAGTCACCCAAGTCAGTACACAATGTCCCTACCTAATAAGAGTCATAGACGTAAGTATTACAGTCACCCAAGTCAGTACACAATGTCCTTACCCAATGGTAAGAGTCATATACATAAGTATTACAGTCACCCAAGTCAGTACACAATGTCCTTACCCAATGGTAAAAGTCATGGACATAAGTATTACAGTCATCCAAGTCAGTACACAATATCCTTACCCAATAAGAGTCATAGACATAAGTATTAGTCACCCAAGTCAGTACACAATATCCTTATCTAATAAGAGTCATAGACGTAAGTATTACAGTCACACAAGTCAGTACACAATGTCCTTACCCAATAAGTCATAGACGTAAGTATTAGTCACCCAAGTCAGTACACAGTGTCCCTACCCAATAAGAGTCATAGACGTAAGTATTACAGTCACCCATGTCAGTAAACAATATTCTTACCCAATAAGAGTCATCGACATAAGTATTACAGTCACCCAAGTCAGTACACAATGTCCTTACCCAATGGTAAGAGTCATAGAAGTAAGTATTACAGTCACCCAAGTCAGTACACAATGTTCTTAAACAATAAGAGTCATAGACATAAGTATTACAGTCACCCAAGTCAGTACAAAATGTCACTACCCAATAAGAATCATAAACATAAGTATTACAGTCACCCAAGTCAGTACACAATGTCCTTATGCAATAAGAGTCATAGACATAAGTATTAGTTACCCAAGTCAGTACACAATGTCCTTATCTAATAAGAGTCATAGACATAACTATTACAGTCACCCAAGTCAGTACACAATGTCCTTACCCAATAAGAGTCATAGACGTAAGTATTACAGTCACCCAAGTCAGTACACAATGTCCTTACCCAATGAGAGTCATAGACATAGGTATTAGTCACCCAAGTCAGTACACAATGTCCTTATCTAATAAGAGTCATAGACATAAGTATTACAGTCACCCAAGTCAGTACACAATGTCCTTACCCAATAAGTCATAGACGTAAGTATTACAGTCACCTAAGTAAGTACACAATGTACCTACCCAATAAGAGTCATAGACGTAAGTATTCAGTCACCCAAGTCAGTAAACAATATCCTTCCCTAATAAGAGTCATAGACATAAGTATTACAGTCACCCAAGTCAGTACACAATGTCCTTACCCAATGGTAAGAGTCATAGAAGTAAGTATTACAGTCACCCAAGTCAGTACACAATGTTCTTAAACAATAAGAGTCATAGACATAAGTATTACAGTCACCCAAGTCAGTACAAAATGTCACTACCCAATAAGAATCATAAACATAAGTATTACAGTCACCCAAGTCAGTACACAATGTCCTTACGCAATAAGAGTCATAGACATAAGTATTAGTTACCCAAGTCAGTACACAATGTCCTTATCTAATAAGAGTCATAGACATAACTATTACAGTCACCCAAGTCAGTACACAATGTCCTTATCCAATAAGAGTCATAGACGTAAGTATTACAGTCACCCAAGTCAGTACACAATGTCCTTACCCAATGAGAGTCATAGACATAGGTATTAGTCACCCAAGTCAGTACACAATGTCCTTATCTAATAAGAGTCATAGACATAAGTATTACAGTCACCCAAGTCAGTACACAATGTCCTTACCCAATAAGTCATAGACGTAAGTATTACAGTCACCTAAGTAAGTACACAATGTACCTACCCAATAAGAGTCATAGACGTAAGTATTCAGTCACCCAAGTCAGTAAACAATATCCTTCCCTAATAAGAGTCATAGACATAAGTATTACAGTCACCCAAGTCAGTACACAATGTCCTTACCCAATGGTAAGAGTCATAGACGTAGGTATTACAGTCACCCAAGTCAGTACACAATGTCCTTACCCAATGGTAAGAGTCATAGAAGTAAGTATTACAGTCACCCAAGTCAGTACACAATGTTCTTAAACAATAAGAGTCATAGACATAAGTATTACAGTCACCCAAGTCAGTACACAATGTCACTACCCAATAAGAATCATAAACGTAAGTATTACAGTCACCCAAGTCAGTACACAATGTCCTTACGCAATAAGAGTCATAGACATAAGTATTAGTTACCCAAGTCAGTACACAATGTCCTTATCTAATAAGAGTCATAGACATAACTATTACAGTCACCCAAGTCAGTACACAATGTCCTTACCCAATAAGAGTCATAGACGTAAGTATTACAGTCACCCAAGTCAGTACACAATGTCCTTACCCAATGAGAGTCATAGACATAGGTATTAGTCACCCAAGTCAGTACACAATGTCCTTATCTAATAAGAGTCATAGACATAAGTATTACAGTCACCCAAGTCAGTACACAATGTCCTTACCCAATAAGAGTCATAGACGTAAGTATTACAGTCACCCAAGTCAGTACACAATGTCCTTACCCAATGGTAAAAGTCATAGATGTAAGTATTACAGTCACCCAAGTCAGTACACAATGTTCTTACCCAATAAGAGTCATAGACATAAGTATTACAGTCACCCAAGTCAGTACACAATATCCCTAACCAAGAAGAATCATAGACGTAAGTATTACAGTCACCCAAGTCACTACACAATGTCCTTACCCAATAAGAGTCATAGACATAAGTATTAGTTACCCAAGTCAGTACACAATGTCCTTATCTAATAAGAGTCATAGACGTAAGTATTACAGTCACCCAAGTCAGTAAACAATATCCTTACCCAATAAGAGTCATAGACATAAATATTAGTCACCCAAGTCAGTACACAATGTCCTTATCTAATAAGAGTCATAGACATAAGTATTACAGTCACCCAAGTCAGTACACAATGTCCTTACCCAATAAGAGTCATAGACATAAGTATTACAGTCACCCAAGTCAGTACACAATGTCCTTACCCAATAGGAGTCATAGACATAAGTATTACAGTCACCCAAGTCAGTACACAATGTCCTTACCAATGGTAAGAGTCATAGACGTAAGTATTACAGTCATCCAAGACAGTACACAATGTCCTTACCCAATGGTAAGAGTCATAGACGTAAGTATTATAGTCACCCAAGTCAGTACACAATGTCCTTACCCAATGGTAAGAGTCATAGACGTAAGTATTACAGTCACCCAAGTCAGTACACAATGTTCTTACCCAATAAGAGTCATAGACATAAGTATTACAGTCACCCAAGTCAGTACACAATGTCCTTACGCAATAAGAGTCATAGACATAAGTATTAGTTACCCAAGTCAGTACACAATGTCCTTATCTAATAAGAGTCATAGACATAACTATTACAGTCACCCAAGACAGTACACAATGTCCTTACCCAATAAGAGTCATAGACGTAAGCATTACAGTCACCCAAGTCAGTACACAATGTCCTTACCCAATGAGAGTCATAGACATAAGTATTAGTCACCCAAGTCAGTACACAATGTCCTTATCTAATAAGAGTCATAGACATAAGTATTACAGTCACCCAAGTCAGTACACAATGTCCTTACCCAGTAAGTCATAGACGTAAGTATTACAGTCTCCCAAGTCAGTAAACAATATCCTTACCCAATAAGAGTCATAGACATAAGTATTACAGTCTCCCAAGTCAGTACACAATGTCACTACCCAATAAGAATCATAGACGTAAGTATTACAGTCACCCAAGTCAGTACACAATGTCCTTACGCAATAAGAGTCATAGACATAAGTATTAGTTACCCAAGTCAGTACACAATGTCCTTATCTAATAAGAGTCATAGACATAACTATTACAGTCACCCAAGTCAGTACACAATGTCCTTACCCAATAAGAGTCATAGACATAAGTATTACAGTCACCCAAGTCAGTACACAATGTCCTTACCCAATGAGAGTCATAGACATAAGTATTAGTCACCCAAGTCAGTACACAATGTCCTTATCTAATAAGAGTCATAGACATAAGTATTACAGTCACCCAAGTCAGTACACAATGTCCTTACCCAATAAGTCATAGACGTAAGTATTACAGTCACCTAAGTAAGTACACAATGTACCTACCCAATAAGAGTCATAGACGTAAGTATTCAGTCACCCAAGTCAGTAAACAATATCTTTCCCCAATAAGAGTCATAGACATAAGTATTACAGTCACCCAAGTCAGTACACAATGTCCTTACCCAATGGTAAGAGTCATAGACGTAGGTATTACAGTCACCCAAGTCAGTACACAATGTTCTTACCCAATAAGAGTCATAGACATAAGTATTACAGTCACACAAGTCAGTACACAATGTCCCTACCCAATAAGAATCATAGACATAAGTATTACAGTCACCCAAGTCAGTACACAATGTCCTTACCCAATAAGAGTCATAGACATAAGTATTAGTTACCCAAGTCAGTACACAATGTCCTTATCTAATAAGTGTCATAGACATAACTATTACAGTCACCCAAGTCAGTACACAATGTCCTTACCCAATAAGAGTCATAGACGTAAGTATTACAGTCACCCAAGTCAGTACACAATGTCCTTACCTAATAAGAGTCATAGACGTAAGTATTACAGTCACCCAAGTCTGTACACAATATCCTTACCCAATAAGAGTCATAGACATAAGTATTAGTCACCCAAGTCAGTACACAATGTCCTTATCTAATAAGAGTCTTATACATAAGTATTACAGTCACCCAAGTCAGTACACAATGTCCTTACCCAATAAGAGTCATAGACATAAGTATTACAGTCACCCAAGTCAGTACACAATGTCCTTATCCAATGGTAAGAGTCATAGACATAAGTATTACAGTCACCCAAGTCAGTACACAATGTCCTTACCCAATGGTAAAAGTCATAGACGTAAGTATTACAGTCACCCAAGACAGTACACAATGTCCCTACCTAATAAGAGTCATAGACATAAGTATTACAGTCACCCAAGTCAGTACACAGTGTCCCTACCCAATAAAAGTCATAGACGTAAGTATTACAGTCACCCAAGTCAGTACACAATGTCCCTCCCTAATAAGAGTCATAGACGTAAGTATTACAGTCACCCAAGTCAGTACACAATGTCCTTATCTAATAAGAGTCATAGACGTAAGTATTACAGTCACCCAAGACAGTAAACAATATCCTTCCCTAATAAGAGTCATAGACATAAGTATTACAGTCACCCAAGTCAGTACACAATGTCCTTACCCAATGGTAAGAGTCATAGAAGTAAGTATTACAGTCACCCAAGTCAGTACACAATGTTCTTAAACAATAAGAGTCATAGACATAAGTATTACAGTCACCCAAGTCAGTACAAAATGTCACTACCCAATAAGAATCATAAACATAAGTATTACAGTCACCCAAGTCAGTACACAATGTCCTTACACAATAAGAGTCATAGACATAAGTATTAGTTACCCAAGTCAGTACACAATGTCCTTATCTAATAAGAGTCATAGACATAACTATTACAGTCACCCAAGTCAGTACACAATGTCCTTACCCAATAAGAGTCATAGACGTAAGTATTACAGTCACCCAAGTCAGTACACAATGTCCTTACCCAATGAGAGTCATAGACATAGGTATTAGTCACCCAAGTCAGTACACAATGTCCTTATCTAATAAGAGTCATAGACATAAGTATTACAGTCACCCAAGTCAGTACACAATGTCCTTACCCAATAAG
Source organism: Bathymodiolus brooksi (assembly GCA_963680875.1). NCBI lineage: Eukaryota > Metazoa > Mollusca > Bivalvia > Mytilida > Modiolidae > Bathymodiolus > Bathymodiolus brooksi. Next base: position 70,436,640 of record OY804582.1, read on the forward strand.
TCATAGACGTAAGTATTACAGTCACCTAAGTAAGTACACAATGTACCTACCCAATAAGAGTCATAGACGTAAGTATTCAGTCACCCAAGTCAGTAAACAATATCCTTCCCTAATAAGAGTCATAGACATAAGTATTACAGTCACCCAAGTCAGTACACAATGTCCTTACCCAATGGTAAGAGTCATAGACGTAGGTATTACAGTCACCCAAGTCAGTACACAATGTCCTTACCCAATGGTAAGAGTCATAGAAGTAAGTATTACAGTCACCCAAGTCAGTACACAATGTTCTTAAACAATAAGAGTCATAGACATAAGTATTACAGTCACCCAAGTCAGTACACAATGTCACTACCCAATAAGAATCATAAACGTAAGTATTACAGTCACCCAAGTCAGTACACAATGTCCTTACGCAATAAGAGTCATAGACATAAGTATTAGTTACCCAAGTCAGTACACAATGTCCTTATCTAATAAGAGTCATAGACATAACTATTACAGTCACCCAAGTCAGTACACAATGTCCTTACCCAATAAGAGTCATAGACGTAAGTATTACAGTCACCCAAGTCAGTACACAATGTCCTTACCCAATGAGAGTCATAGACATAGGTATTAGTCACCCAAGTCAGTACACAATGTCCTTATCTAATAAGAGTCATAGACATAAGTATTACAGTCACCCAAGTCAGTACACAATGTCCTTACCCAATAAGAGTCATAGACGTAAGTATTACAGTCACCCAAGTCAGTACACAATGTCCTTACCCAATGGTAAAAGTCATAGATGTAAGTATTACAGTCACCCAAGTCAGTACACAATGTTCTTACCCAATAAGAGTCATAGACATAAGTATTACAGTCACCCAAGTCAGTACACAATATCCCTAACCAAGAAGAATCATAGACGTAAGTATTACAGTCACCCAAGTCACTACACAATCTCCTTACCCAATAAGAGTCATAGACATAAGTATTAGTTACCCAAGTCAGTACACAATGTCCTTATCTAATAAGAGTCATAGACGTAAGTATTACAGTCACCCAAGTCAGTAAACAATATCCTTACCCAATAAGAGTCATAGACATAAATATTAGTCACCCAAGTCAGTACACAATGTCCTTATCTAATAAGAGTCATAGACGTAAGTATTACAGTCACCCAAGTCTGTACACAATATCCTTACCCAATAAGAGTCATAGACATAAGTATTAGTCACCCAAGTCAGTACACAATGTCCTTATCTAATAAGAGTCTTATACATAAGTATTACAGTCACCCAAGTCAGTACACAATGTCCTTACCCAATAAGAGTCATAGACATAAGTATTACAGTCACCCAAGTCAGTACACAATGTCCTTATCCAATGGTAAGAGTCATAGACATAAGTATTACAGTCACCCAAGACAGTACACAATGTCCTTACCCAATGGTAAAAGTCATAGACGTAAGTATTACAGTCACCCAAGACAGTACACAATGTCCCTACCTAATAAGAGTCATAGACATAAGTATTACAGTCACCCAAGTCAGTACACAGTGTCCCTACCCAATAAAAGTCATAGACGTAAGTATTACAGTCACCCAAGTCAGTACACAATGTCCCTCCCTAATAAGAGTCATAGACGTAAGTATTACAGTCACCCAAGTCAGTACACAATGTCCTTATCTAATAAGAGTCATAGACGTAAGTATTACAGTCACCCAAGACAGTACACAATGTGTCTACCTAATAAGAGTCATAGAGGTAAGTATTACAGTCACCCAAGTCAGTACACAATGTCCCTACCTAATAAGAGTCATAGACGTAAGTATTACAGTCACCCAAGTCAGTACACAATGTCCTTACCCAATGGTAAGAGTCATATACATAAGTATTACAGTCACCCAAGTCAGTACACAATGTCCTTACCCAATGGTAAAAGTCATGGACATAAGTATTACAGTCATCCAAGTCAGTACACAATATCCTTACCCAATAAGAGTCATAGACATAAGTATTAGTCACCCAAGTCAGTACACAATATCCTTATCTAATAAGAGTCATAGACGTAAGTATTACAGTCACACAAGTCAGTACACAATGTCCTTACCCAATAAGTCATAGACGTAAGTATTAGTCACCCAAGTCAGTACACAGTGTCCCTACCCAATAAGAGTCATAGACGTAAGTATTACAGTCACCCATGTCAGTAAACAATATTCTTACCCAATAAGAGTCATCGACATAAGTATTACAGTCACCCAAGTCAGTACACAATGTCCTTACCCAATGGTAAGAGTCATAGAAGTAAGTATTACAGTCACCCAAGTCAGTACACAATGTTCTTAAACAATAAGAGTCATAGACATAAGTATTACAGTCACCCAAGTCAGTACAAAATGTCACTACCCAATAAGAATCATAAACATAAGTATTACAGTCACCCAAGTCAGTACACAATGTCCTTATGCAATAAGAGTCATAGACATAAGTATTAGTTACCCAAGTCAGTACACAATGTCCTTATCTAATAAGAGTCATAGACATAACTATTACAGTCACCCAAGTCAGTACACAATGTCCTTACCCAATAAGAGTCATAGACGTAAGTATTACAGTCACCCAAGTCAGTACACAATGTCCTTACCCAATGAGAGTCATAGACATAGGTATTAGTCACCCAAGTCAGTACACAATGTCCTTATCTAATAAGAGTCATAGACATAAGTATTACAGTCACCCAAGTCAGTACACAA